>CM066041.1:118172245-119637586 GCA_033557465.1 Ichthyophis bannanicus
CACACTCCATTGCCCCATCCAAATCCCGGGAATTGTGTATTGATCCCTCGGCTACTGACCGGGGCCACAGGGCCTCTGTCAGGGTTCCCCAGAGCAGGAACACAGGAAAAAGAAGAAGAAATCCTTGAGGAACTCCTCTCGGGACGAACAAGATAGGCAAGCCCTGCGCTGGGTCCCGTAGCCCGCGCAGAGGATCCGAGGAGTTGGAGCAGGAGCAGCCAGCTAAGATCCCCTGGAAGGATTCGGAGGCTTCCAGCAATTGGCATCCTTGTCGAGAACTCCCTCTCCTCGCCGATACCGGACCCAGGAACCCCAGCGTCTGGGTTAAAAGCTGCGACACCGCCTGAGTGTAAAACCAGGATGGTGGCCTTGGAGTGCAGTTTGTCTGCCTTCCTTGCCATGCAGCAGGCGCCAATGCCTGGCTCCGCCGGTGCATCCGCCCAGACCACTGGGACCTCAACATCGAGGATGTCTCCAATTGCTGAGCAGATCCTCGTGAGCCCACCACCTTGAGGCAATCATCGGCAGCGGTCTCGATCACAGTCCCGCGCCACGGAAATAGTTCCTCACTGGTGAGTGCTCATGGCCCCTGCCACGAAGCTGCCATGGTCCATCGGCCCCCCTACCCTGGCCCTGCACTGAATCCTCCACCAGCTACTCTAACTGGGAGTACGAGGACGAGGCATCACTGGATTCCCACAGATACCGTGTTGTCCCATCGGACCCATCCCCTCCAGCAACTTGGTGTCTGTTACCGCCCAAAGACACCTCATTCCTCGACTTCATGCAGGACCTATTGAAGGCACTGGTCATCTCCATGGAGTCTGAGGAGGATCCTCACACAGAGGAGCTAGAGATTCTGCAATCCGATTCTCTGCTGAAATAGACACTGCCGGTTCCCGTCCCTGCCATCCTTGAGAGACTCTGCATTTTGTGAGACGCCGACATCGGTGCCCATAGTCAGCCATCGACTCGATGTGATGTACCAAGTCCGGCGAGGCCCCGGATTCAGGAAGCCGCAGTTGCCGCATAACTCCATAGTTGTGGAGTCAGTCATGCATCGACTCAAGAGCCAGAAGACCTATTTCTTGTTGCCCCTGGGCAGGGAGGCCCTCGGTAGGAAGTGTTACCAGGGTTCGATGCTTGCCTGCCAGATCCAAGCGTATCAGCTGTATATAGGCATGTACCTCAGAGACTTGATGAAGGAGCTCACCGGATTCTCCGCTGGCCTCAGGAATGATCACCTCCAGCGATTCTGGAACCTGACCAAGGCTTCAGGAAGTGCTCGAAGTACCTGACTCGGGTGGCCTACAATGGCGTCGAATCAACAGCAAGGTTAGCTGCTGCGAGCATCTGTGCCTGACACCTGGCATGGTTGCAGTCTTCAGGTCTGGAGCAATGGGTTCAGGACAAGCCCATCAATGTCCCATGCCAAGGAGAGAATGTCTTTTGCAAACCCATGGCAGAGAGAATGGCAGAGATAGAGTCCGAGTTCCTGATGAGGACTCGACCCTCCAAGAAGACTGCTACCCTCCCCAGAAAGAAGACCCCTGGGAATAAGCCTCCCTACCTGAGGAAGGGTCAGGCTTAGCGAGGATACCCACAGTACCAGGCTCCTCCAGCCCCTCAGCAGGGTCACCTTGCCAAAGGAGCAGGTCAGGGCCCCGACAAGCAGAAGGGCCCAAAGCCCCCAATGCCAGCTCCAGCACAGCCTGGGGGGAGCTTCTGACTCCCAGGGCATAGCCTCGATACCCTCAGGAGGTCAACTGCCCACAGGGGGGACATCTGGTCCACTTTGCCCACCGGTGGCCTGCCATCACCACCATCGCTTGAGCACTCCAGGTAGTCAGAGATGGCTACCTTCTCCACCTGGACCAGACGCCTCCCCCATTCTTCTCAGGAGAGCCCTCTCAGACTCCCCTGCACCGGGCCACTGCAGGAACTTGCAGGTCTCCTCATGTACAAAGCCGAGGAACCAGTACCCCATCACCTAAGGAGCAAGGGGTTCTACTCACAGTACTTTCTAGTCCCAAACAAGCCAGGGGCCTAAGGCCCATCCTAGACCTGTGAAACCTAAACAAGTTCCTGGTGCGGAAGAAGTTCAAGATGCTCTCCCTTGGAACATTGCTGCCATACCTCCAGCAGGGAGACTGGCTATGCTCCTTGGATCTAAAGGATGCATATACCCACATCCTCATTCATCCCAACCACAAGCAGTACCTCAAATTCACAGTCGGGGTGACCACTACCAGTACAGGGTGCTTCCCTTTGGTCTAGCCTCCACATGCAGAGTCTTCACCAAATGCCTAGCAGTGGTGACTGCTTCCTCCCTCTCCAGGGTGCCTTTGTCTTCCCCTACCTAGACAACTGGCTTATAAAGGGAGACATGGCCGCAGAGATGCAGCAGGCCATGGCCCGCACCATCAGTGTCCTGCAGCACCTGAGGTTCATGATAAACCTCTCAAGTCCCACCTGACCCCTACACAGGGTCTGGAGTTCATAGACGCTCGACTGAACAGGCCAAGGCCTTCCTCCCCTAGACATAGAAAATTGCCTTGTAGCTTTGGCCACAGAGGTACAGCACTGCCACTTTGTCAGCTCACTCCCTGCTCCGTCTACTCGGCCACATGGCATCAACAGTCCATGTTGTCCCTAACAACTGCCTTCATACGAGGACAACTCAGTGGGGCCTCTGCTCCAAATGGATATAGGCCATGAGTCGGCTTCGGGACAGGGTGCCGATCCGTGATTCCAACTGCAATTTCTAGTTGACATATTTTCATATAAGTGAATTTGCTTAAATGTTTTGTACTGGGTGGTGAACCTTACATGAATAAAAGAAGTGCACCGTCTGGTGTGGATGATTCAATGTTCATTTCTCCTGCGGTACGCTACGACAAAAAGAAAGATTTGGCTTTGGGGACTTTGTTTGTGAAGCCCATTCTGTATGTTTAGTATTTCTTCACAACTTCAGGTGGATTTTGTTATTACTGGAAACTAGAATGGCAGCCTTGGATCAGAATATCTCTAATGATGGCAGGTTTGTTTGCATCATCTGCCCCAACAACTGAGCCCCCAACTGCAGGGGGGTGCTCCCCCCCCCCCTAGCGTCAAACCAGGCTCCAAGCGCCATCGGCCTCGAGTAAGCCCCCGGCACCGGTTGAAGTCTTGCTCCCGATCCTTGGGTATCTGATCCTCCCTTGCTAGTTTCCAGGATTCAGACCCCAGGTCCTCTGGAGGGCCCTGGCTCCTTAGAGCCAGCCTCGAAGCCTGGAGCTGGAGAGCCTCAGAGTCCTCGACACCCCTTGACTGAAATCTATGACGAGGCCTCCATGGAAACTAGTTGGCACCAAGTCATTCCCTTGAAGTCGCCTCCCCCAGCACTTCAGCACCATTCCCCTCCAGAGGACGTAGCCTTCCATGACTTTGTCAGGGATATGACCAGGGCCCTCTAGGTGCAGACTGAGTTGGAGGAGAACTCCCGCACTACAGAACTGGAGATCCTCCAGTATGAGTCCCCGCCTAAGGAGACTCTCACGATACCAGTGCAGCCGATCCATGAGTGGCTCTTACTGAGGATGTGGGATATCCCAGCATCAGCGCCAGTGATCAGTTAGTGTCTCGATGCCATGTACCATGTCTGAAAGGGGCCTGGGTTCCACAAGCCCCAACTCCCACATAACTTCATGGTTGTCGCGTCAACCATGCAAAAACTCAAGAACCAGAAGAATTACTCTTCTGTCCCCTCAGGCAGGGAGGCCAGAGCCCTTGATGCCCTCGGGCGCAAGTGCTACCAGGGCTCAATGCTGGGGTGCCGGATACAGGCCTATAAGCTAAACAGGCATGTACCTCAAGGCCCTAACCCAGGAGTTGTCTGGGTTTTCAGCAGGGCTAGCTGGAGAACCTCTACAATTGTTCCAGTCCCTGAGCTCTGGGATCTGGGACTGCTCTAAGCTCCTTTCCCGGGCAGCCTACAATGGCTTTGAGTCAGCAGTTCGAGTGGTTGCCGCCAGCATCAGTGCCTGGCACCAGGCCTGGCTGTAGACCTTGGAGCTCGAGCAATAGGTCCAGGAAAAGCTGCTTGATGTTCCCTGTACCAGGGAGAACCTGTTTGGCAAACTCATGGCCGACAAGGTGACCGAGATAGAGGCCGACGTGGAGACTCGGCAGATGCTCTCCAGAAAGACCTCATCCCTTCCCCTTAAGAAACCATTGGGGGAAAAGGCCCCTATTCACAAGGAAAAAGTGGCCTTTTCATCAGGGTCACCACTACGAGCCCCTCTCGGGCCAACAGCAGGCTTCTCACCCAAAAGGTCAGAGCCAAGGACCCAGGAAGCCGAAGGCTCAGAAACCCAAGGGCTCAGAAACCCGAGGCCCCAACCCCCGACCAGCCCAGAGGGTGTTTTTGACTTCCAGTGCAGGGCCTCCCCTGGGAAACCCTCACCGGTCCACAGGGGACCAGGGTCTGGCACTTTTTGCCCAAAGGTGGGCCAGGGTCACCACAGACCAGTGGGTCTTGCAGATGATAAAGGAAGGCTATCTCCTCCACCTACAGCAGGTACCTCCAAGGTTCTTCCCTGGAGAGTGAGTGCAACCTCTCCTTCACCAGACCCTACTGCTCTCAGAGCTTGCAGGTCTACTCAGGGATAGTGCAGTGGAGTCGGTGCCCAAACACCTATGGGGAAAGGGCTTCTACTCCAGATACTTACTTGTCCCAAAGAGAACTGGTGTCTTCAGGCCCATACTAGATCTGAGACACTTTAACAAGTTTCTGGTGAGGGAGAAGTTCAGGATGCTCTCCCTTGGGACACTACTGCCCTACATCCACTAGGGAGATTGGCTGTGTTCCTTGGCTCTAAAGGATGAGTATACCCACATCCTGATCCACCCCTCCCACAGGCAGTACCTGTGCTTCATGATGGGAGGAGAGCACCCAGTACAAGTTACTCCCTTTTGGCTTGGCCTCCTCGCCAAGAGTGTTTACAAAATGCCTAGCAGTGGTAGCCGCCTACCTGCGCCTACAAGGGGCTTTCGTCTTCCCCTACTTAGAAGACTAACTCAAAGGCAGCACGGCCGCAAAAGTCAGCCAGTCCACAGAGCATGCAATCCTTCTACATCATCTGGGGTTCATCATCAACTATCCCAAGTCTCACCTCTCACCAGCCCAAAGCCTGGCGTTCATAGGTGCCGAGTTGGACACACTACAAGCCAAGGCCGTCCTCCCAAAAGAAAGGGCAGACCACCTCAGGCAATTGACAGGGAAGGTACAGCGCCGCTGGTCGGTGCCAACTCGCCTCTGCCTACTGGAGCATATGGCCTCTACGGTCCACGTCATGCCCTCAGTTTGCTTACATATGCGGACAGCCCAGTGTTGCCTATGCTCCCAGTGGATGCAAGTCACGGGCAGGCTGAGGGATAGGGTAAGGGGTAACACGCCATCTAGCGGAGTCCCTCAATTCGTAAAACAATTTGCGCCATCTCCTGCCGTGCCATAGAGGACTCTGACCACAGACACCTCCCTCCTAAGTTGGGAGATGCATTATGGAGACCAGCGCACACAGGGCAACTGGTCCCAGGAGGAGTCACTTCTCCAGATCAATCTCCTGGAGCTCAGGGTAATCTTCCTAACTCTATGAGCCTTCTGCTACCACCTGCAGTACCAGTCTGTGTTGATCCAGATGGACAACCAGGTAGCCATGTTCTATATCAACAAGCAGGGGGGCCTTGGCTTGTACTCCCTATGCCAGGATGCGGTGGCTCTCCTCTCCTTTGCTGCATGCAACACCATGCACCTGCAAGTGGTGTACCTCCCGGGCCAGGACATCTGCCTAGCAGACAGGCTGAGCAGAGTCTTGGACCCACACGAGTGGCATTTAAATCCCAGAGTAACATTCTCCAGGACCAAGCAGGAAGTCAGTCCTCACATATGGGTGACGGCGCCGACGGAGCCCTCGCGGAGCAATTTCCCCAGCTTTCAAAGAAAGCCTTTGGGAATTGCAGCGCGCATGCGCGGTCCCCTTCCCGCCCAAGGGTGCCATCTTGCTCAGTCTTATTTTTTCCGCGGAGCCCTACAGACGTTGCCTGTGAATCCCCGCAGAAAAGTTGATTTTTCTCTATTTTTCTCTATTTTTTCTTCGGTTCGACGCCGGTTCTTTTCCCGCCCGGACTCGCAACGCCGGTTGCGAGTCCGTCCTTTATTTTTCAGTTTTTTGTCCTTCGTGACAGATTTCGCGCTTTTTTCCTTTTTCCCTGGCAGCCCGGTCATTCGACCTCGCAGGGGCCCTTTTTCCCCCGATGGCTGCCAGTGGCTTTAAAAAGTGTGACCTCTGTAAGAAACTTATGTCTCTTACAGACACTCATGACTTCTGCCTCCGCTGCCTCGGCCCAGATCATGACCCCATGATCTGTGGGCCATGCGGCAAAATGTCCTCAAAGCGTTGAGGAGTCGGCAGCACCAGCGGGAGCGTATCTTCTCTGACTCCGGCCGGGCTCGGACCTCGTCAGAGGCTTCGACGTCTCGGGACTCTGGTCCTGAGCATCGTTGGAGTTCCTCTGAAAGGGGGTCTCCTACCCGGGAACATCATCGGAAGAAGAAACCCGCGAGGGCGGGATCGGTGAACGCTCCTGGTTCCTCGAGGGCCAGGTCGCATAGCCCCGATTCCCGTCCCGGGTCCTCGGAGACGGAGAGGCCGCCAAAACATCCTCGACTCGAGGTGGACTTGCCCGCTCACGTAAGTACTGTTGTCCTCGTGGACTCACCTCCGAAGGACCCGACGTCGGGCCCGACGCCGTCGGGGCCCGAGTCGGGGGCTGCTGGGTCTCCTGAGCTCGGACTCAGGTTGACGGCCTTGGAGTGCAGTCTGTCTGCCTTCTTGGACCAGCAGCGGACATTGATCGCTGGCCTCGCCGGTGCTTCTGCCCTGACCGCCGGGACGTCGACCTCCAAATCGACCCCGGAGACCGAGCCGATCCTCGAGTCCATGAGGGCTCGAGTCGATCCTCGGTCGAGGTCTCCTTCGGCCTCCCGTTAGGGACCGAGGTCATCGACGCCGACTCCCTCGGTGTCGGGGCGGATGGCATCAGTGCCCGCCCGACCGGAGCCGATCGACTCCTCCTCCGAGGAGTCGGCCTGGGAATCTGAGGACGAAGAGTCACCTCGTTCCTTTCGGACTCGGTGTGTCCCTTCGGACTCCCCCGAGTCCGAACCTCGGAGACGGTCCCCCCCCGGAGGATACCCGGTTCTCGGACTTCGTGAGGGATATGGCCAAGGCCTTGGCCTTCCCTGCGGATCCCGAGGTGGAGCCTCGAGTCGAAGAACTCGATGCCCTCCAATATGACTCTCCCCCGAAGGAGGCCTTTATTGTACCGGTTCCTCCCATGCTGGAACGACTTCTCTTCCGCATGTGGGAGAGCCCAGCGTCGTCGCCGGTGTTAAGCAAGCGGGTCGATTCCATTTATCGAGTCCGCAAGAGCCCTGGCTTCCAAAAGGCACAACTACCGCACCATTCCATGGTGGTGGAATCGGCCATGCATAGACTAAAGAGTCAAAAAATGCACTCCTCGGTGCCCCCTGGTAGGGAAGCCCGAAGCCTGGATGCCCTCGGTAGGAAGTGCTTCCAGGGCTCTATGCTTGCTTGTCGAGTCCAGACATACCAGCTCTACATGGGCATGTATCTCCGAGACCTGGCTAAGGAAATAGCCGGGTTCTCTGCTGGTCTCTCCGACGAACCTTTGCAGAGGTTCCAGTCCTTGTCTACTGGTATTCGAGAGTGCTCCAAGTTCATCTCTCGAGCAGCCTACGATGGTTTTGAGGCGTCGGCTCGAGTAGCTGCGGCTGGCATCGGTGGACGCCGCCAGGCTTGGCTTCAGACGTCCGACCTTGAGCCTTGGGTACAGGACAAGTTGGTCGATGTCCCCTGCCGAGGTGATAACCTCTTTGGCAAGCCCATGGATGAGAAGGCTGCACAAATCGAGACGGAGACTCTCACCAGGACTCGTCTCTCGAGGAAGACCTCTGCCCCTTCTCAAAAGAAGAAGGCCTCGGCGAAAAAGCCCTTTTACCCGAGGAAAGGTGCTGCCTATAAATAGTACCCTCACTATCAGGCCTCAGCGGCTCCCCCACAGGGATAGCAGGCCAAGGGACGGGGTAATGGGTCCCGTAGGCAGCAAGCCCCCAAGCCTGCACCACCAGCCCCTGCTCAGCAGGGTGGGGGTTTTTGACTTCCTCAGCATAGCCTCTCCCCCTCAGCTGGTTTCTCTCAGCACAGGAGGCCGGCTGGTCCACTTTGCCCACAGGTGGTTCAACATCACCACAGATACCTGGGTGCTTCACATAGTTCAAAAGGGCTATCTTCTTCATTTTCACCAGGTACCTCCCTCCTACTTTCCAGGGGAGCCTTCCAGACTCCCTCTGCACAGGGACTTACTCCTTCAGGAGTTAGCAAGTCTCGTTCAGGAACAAGCCGTGGAACCAGTGCCCCACCACCTGAAGGGTCAAGGGTTTTATTCCAGGTACTTCCTGATTCCAAAAAGAACAGGAGGCCTCAGACCCATCCTAGACTTGCGAAACCTCAACAAGTTCCTTGCAAAGGAAAAGTTCAAAATGCTTACCCTTGGAATCCTGCTGCCCTACCTCCAGCAGGGAGACTGGCTATGCTCCTTAGATCTAAAGGATGCGTATACTCATATCCTTATTCATCCAGACTACAGACAATATCTCAGGTTTGTTGTGGGAGGAAACCATTACCAGTACAGAGTACTGCCCTTTGGCCTATCCTCCGCCCCCAGGGTGTTCACCAAATGCCTAGCAGTGGTGGCAGCCTATCTGAGACTTCAAGGTCTCTTTGTGTTCCCATACCTGGACGACTGGCTCATCAGGGCCCAGTCTGCCCAAGAAGCCACTCAGGCTACTCATCGCACTGTGACTCTGCTCCAGCACTTGGGTTTTGTCATAAACTTCGCAAAGTCCACTTTGCTCCCCTCTCAAAATCTCGAGTTCATAGGCGCCAGATTGGACACGCTTCAGGCGCAGGCCTTCCTCCCTCTGGACAGGGCCAAACGGCTCATGGATCTCGCCAGCCGCTTTCACAGCAATTCCCTGGTCTCCGCCAGGCACTTTCTGAGACTGCTCGGTCATATGGCTTCCACGGTCCATGTAACCCCCAATGCCCGCCTGAACATGCGTCCTGCTCAGTGGTGCCTTCGCACTCAATGGCATCAGGCCACGGGGAGCCTAGCGGACTCCGTACAGATCTCCGACCAGCTGGTCTCATCTCTGCGATGGTGGCTTCATCTGCCAAACCTAGTGCTAGGGGTGACTTTTCAGCCCCCTACACATTCTCAGGTCCTGACGACCGATGCTTCTCTCCAGGGTTGGGGAGCACATTGCCAAGGGACTTGTACTCAGGGTCTCTGGACTCCTTGGGAGTCCGCTCAGCAGATCAACTTCCTGGAGCTCAGAGCCATCCGCCTAGCGCTCAAAGCCTTCTCTCACCTGATTTCTCACCAGTCAGTACTTGTCCAGACAGACAATCAGGTTGCCATGTTCTACGTGAACAAACAAGGCGGAACCGGCTCCTTCCTTCTCTGTCAGGAAGCACAGAAGCTCTGCTCTTGGGCCGTCCATCGCAACATCGTCCTCAAAGCTGTCTATCTCCCAGGTCAAGAAAACTACCTGGCAGACAAACTGAGCAGGATCCTCCAACCGCACGAGTGGAGATTGGATCCGCTTGTGGTTCAGCAGATCTTTCTCCGGTGGGGCCTCCCCACCATGGATCTGTTCGCCAGTCCTCTGAACCGGCAGCTTCCCAGATTCTGCTCTCGACAGCTGCATCCTCTCCGGATAGCGGCGGATGCTTTTCTGATTCCATGGTCCGCAGGCCTCTTGTATGCCTTTCCACCCATGCCTCTGGTGTCTCGGACGCTCTTCAAAGTTCTCAGAGACAAGGCATCGATGATCCTAGTGGCTCCCCGGTGGCCGAGACAACCTTGGTTCCCGCTTCTGATGCAGCTGGCGGTGGACACCCCTCTTCCTCTGGGGTTTCAGCCCGACCTCCTCTCGCAGGATCAGGGGACGCTCCTGCACCCCAACCTCCAGTCCCTTCATCTGATGGCCTGGCTGCTGAAAGGGTAGTCCTTTCTCCTCTCCAGCTACCTCCAGATGTGGAAGAGGTCATCTTGGCCTCCAGGAGGCCTTCCACCCGGAAGTCCTACGCTCTTAAGTGGCGTCGGTTCTCCGTCTGGTGTACTCAGCAGTCTCAAGACCCCTTCTCCTGTTCAGCATCAGTGGTCTTGCAGTACTTGCTTTCTCTTTCCAATCTTGGACTTAAGTCCAACTCGGTCAAGGTCCACCTCAGTGCTCTTTCTGCGCATCACATGCCGGTGGATGGTAGACCTCTTTCCAGCCACCCTCTGGTGGCTCGTTTTCTCAGAGGCCTCCTTCTCCTTAAACCACCTTTGCGCCCGCCAGCCCCGAACTGGGATCTCAATGTGGTTTTACAGCGGATTACCTGTCCGCCTTTTGAGCCTATGGCTACCTGTCCTCTTCGTTTTCTTTCCTGGAAAACCTTGTTCTTGGTGGCCCTCACTTCTGCTAGACGCGTTAGTGAGCTGCAGGCCCTAGTATCTGATCCTCCTTACACTAGGTTCTACAAGAACCGGGTAGTCCTACGGACTCACCCTAAGTTTCTTCCCAAAGTGGTTTCCCCTTTTCACATCAACCAGGAGGTGGTACTTCCGACCTACTTTCCCAGGCCACACTCCAGCCGAGCTGAAATGGTCCTGCATACCCTGGACTGTAGAAGGGCGTTGACCTTCTACCTTGACCGTACGCGGGAGCACCGAAAGGCTGTTCAGCTCTTCGTGTCTTATGACCCCAACAAGTTGGGGCTCCCTGTCTCCAAGCGTACTCTGTCCATCTGGATTGCGGACTGCATCGCTTGGGCTTACGAGGCTGCGGGCCTCGTGCTGGAAGGTAGAGTCACAGCTCATCGTGTTCGGGCGAAGGCTACGTCAGTAGCTTACCTCCGCTCTGTTCCATTGGCAGACATCTGCCGGGCCGCTACTTGGTCTTCAAGCCAGACTTTTGCAGCCCATTACTGCCTGGAGAGGGAGTCCCGCAGGGACAGTGCTTTCGGACAGGCAGTCCTCCGTAACCTCTTCGAGGTATAGGCAACTCCTACCCTCCGTCCCGGTTGTTGGGCTACCGGTTGGAGACATATTCAGAGAAGATTCCTTCCTTCTGTGCTACTGACCTCGAGGGAGCTCATTTTTGTGCTTAGGGTCTCCGGTAGCCTTAAGCTTGGGAGTCCCATATGTGAGGACTGACTTCCTGCTTGGTCCTGGAGAAAGCGTAGTTACTCACCTGTAACAGGTGTTCTCCAGGAGCAGCAGGAATCAGTCCTCACAACCCTCCCTCCTCCCCTTGGAGTTGCAGTTCTATGCTTTCGTTTTTTCCTAATTTTTTGCTGTCTTTTCGCTATGTCATCCGACTGAGCAAGATGGCACCCTTGGGCGGGAAGGGGACCGCGCATGCGCGCTGCAATTCCCAAAGGCTTTCTTTGAAAGCTGGGGAAATTGCTCCGCGAGGGCTCTGTCGGCGCCGACGTCACCCATATGTGAGGACTGATTCCTGCTGCTCCTGGAGAACACCTGTTACAGGTGAGTAGCTACACTAAACGGCTCTTCCACCTCTGGGGCAGGCCCGTAAAGGACCTATTTGCCTCTCCAGTCAACATGCAGCTGCCTCGCATCTGCTCCCATCAGCTGCACCCAGAGGGGGTGGCAGCAGATGCCTTCCTGATATCGTGTTCCAAGGGCCTTCTCTATGCATTCCCACTGACTCTCCTGGTCGCCAGGATCCTCTTCAAGATCTAGACCGAGAAGACATCAGTCATACTGTTTGCCCCCAGGTGGCCCAGACAGCCTTGGTTCTTCCTGCTGCTTTCCCTGTCTGAGGCACTCCCAGTCCCTCTGGGCCAAACCCTGGACCTCCTGTCCGAGGTGGGGGGGCTCCCTCCTGCACCCCAACTTGGGGTCCCTGACGCTAACAGCATGGCTGCTGAAAGGGTAGCTTTAGCGCCTTTCACCCTTCCAGGGGAATTTGAGGAGAACCTACTGTCCTCCCGGAAACCCTCCACTAGATAGGTGTACACTTTTAAGTGGAGGACGTTCTCCGTCTGGTGTGCAGAAAGGGAGGAGAACCTGTTCTCCTGCCATGTGCATCTGCAGGCTGAAATCGAGCTCAGTAAGGGTACATCTGAGTGCCATAGCTGCTCACCACCACCTTATTGAGGGGAAACCCCTCTCAAACCAGCCCCTGGTCTCCAGGTACCTCTGGGGCCTTCTGCTATCCAAGCCCCCTCTCCGCCCTCCAGCAGCGGAGTTGGACCTCAATGTGGTACTCTTCCAGCTCACCAAACCACATTTGAGCCCCTGGCCACTTGCCACCTGCGGTACCAATCTTGGAAGGTGACTTTTCTCGTGGCCCTTATGTCCGCTCAGAGAGTGAGCAAGCTCCAGGTCTTGATGGCAGACCCACCATATACGAGGCTCTATAAGAACAGGGTAGAGCGTAATTACTCATCTATAACAGGTGATCTCCAGGAACAGCAGGAATTTAGCCTTCACATTTGGGTGACATCAGTACCGACAGAGCCCACATGAGAACGCTCCCCAGCATCCAATAGCAAAGCTTTTGGGAGCATCCCACTGCGCCTGGGTAGCTGCCTTCTCGCTTTTCCAGCTCTCCCTCCTCAGTTGATTTTGTAGCTGAGATAAAAGGAGAGAAAGAAAAAGATGTATAACTCCTAGGGGAGGAAGGTGGGTTATGAAGACTGAATTCCTGCTGTTCCCGGAGATCACCTGTTACACGTGAGCAACTACGCTATCTCCAGGAACAAGCAGGAATGTAGTTTTCACATATGGGATTCCCTAGCTAGAAGATGCCATAGAGATGACCGCCGAATCAGCTGTGGATTTTCACAGGTATGCCTAAAGTGGTCATGTATCCTGCATGGATGTCTGATATTGAAACCCAGGACAGAGGGTAGAAGTTGCTCGAAGTCTGAAAGAGATGCTGGAGAACAGCCTGGCCAAACATGGCATCCCGGTGGGAGTCCTTGTCCAGACAGTAGTGAGCAGCAAAAGTATGGATCGAAAACCAAGTTGCTGCTTTGCAGATCTCATCAATAGCTACAGATCGTAGATTTGCCATCGAGGTAGCCATGACTCGAACATTATGTGCAGTGACATGACCCTCGAGGGAGAGTCCTGCCTTCTTATAAGCCAAGATGATGCAGTCAGCTATCCACTTGGAAGGAGTATGTTTGGAGAATGACAACCTGAGGTGACTAGAGTCAAAGGAGATGAACAGCTGAGAAGCTTTCCGGTGCTTTCGAGTCCTTTGGAGATAAAAAGCTAAGGCAAATTTACAATCCAGAGTATGGAGGGTTGCTTCTGCCCTAGATGAGTGCAGTCTAGAGAAAAACACAGGAAGGTAGACCGACTGGTTCAAATGGAAAGGCGAAACCACCTTCGGCATGAAGTGAGAGTGAGTCCTTAGGACTACCTTATCATGGTGGAACCGTGTGTAAGGAGGGTCAGTCATCAAGGCCTGGCGCTCATTAATGCGCCTTGCTGAAGTGAGGGCAATGAGGAAGGTGACCTTCCATGTGAGAAACAAGTGAAGTAGTGGCTAGAGGTTCAAAGGGCAGCTTGAAAAGCTGCCCTAGAACAACAGTGAGGTCCCATGCCACTGGAGGTGGCTTAATGGGAGGCTTGGTTAATAGAAGACCCCTCATGAAGCATTCTACGAGCAGCTGAGAAGAGATGGGTTGGATATCTAAAGGCATGTGAGGCCACAATTGCACTTAGGTGTACTCTTACCGAATTGGTTTTGAGTCCAGAAGATAGGTGGAGGAGATACACAAGCAGTGCCTCCACCAGAGCTGAGAAAGGATTAAGATTCTTCTAAGAACACCAGAAAGAAAACCTATGCCACTTGAAAGCGTAGGACCACATGGAGGATGGCTTTCTAGACGCTAAGAGGATATCCTTAATCTTCTGGAGAAGGTTAATGCCTTAGAAAGCTATGCCTTCAGCAACCATGCTGTAAGATGGAGAGACTGCAGATTGGGGTGGAGCAGCATCCCCTCCTCCTGAGAGAGGAGATCTGGAGCAGACCCCAGATCTATAGGTTGAGCCTGAGACAGACATTGAAGGAGAGGGTACCACAGTTGATGTGACCAGTGTGGGGCTATGAGTATCATTAAGCCCCTGTCCCTGTGGAGTTTGAAAAGAGTCTTGGGAATTAGGTGAATGGGAGGGAATGCATATAGGAAACCCTGACCCCAGTGGAGGTGAAAAGCATCCACTTGTTGACTTTCCGGTGCAGCAGTCCTGGTACAGAAGCAAGGGAGCTTGGCATTCTGAGTACTTGCAAACAGGTCTATCTCTGAAGTCCCCCAGATCTGAAAAATGTGAGAAACTTAGTCTACATGAAGAGACCACTCGTGGGGGAGAAGGATTCGACTTAGTCTGCCAGCTAAGACATTGTGCTTGCCCGGGAGATACACCGCATGGAGGTGAATGCAATGATGTATGGCAAAGAACCAGAGATGTAGAGCCTCACTGCAGAGGGTTCAAGAACCTGTTTTGCTTTGCTTGTTCACATAGAATATAGCTACTTGATTGTCAGTTTGGAGTAGGACTGTGCAGCAACAAAGATGGTCCTGGAAGACTTTAAGAGCATTGAGAATAGCTCTGACTCCAGCAGATTTATGTGGCGTTGTGACTCCTGCTGAGACCAGAGTCCTTGAGTGAAGAGAGATCCGAGATGGGCTCCCCAGCCCAGTTTGGATGCATCTGTCGTCAGGGTACATTGATGTGCTGGCATCTGAAAAGGTGACCCTACAAGGAGATTTTCTGGTGATCGCCACCACTGGAGAGAATAGATCAGAAGGGTAGATAAAGACTGTTATCTTGTCCCCCAGGCAACCTGATGCTTGAGACCACTGGGATGCCAATGTCCATTAAGTTGTGCGCATGTGTAGACGGGCATATGGAACTACATGCACCGTTGATGCCATATGACCCAGAAGTTGTAGCATTTTTCGAGCAGCAAGATAGTTCTTGAGGCATGCTTGAGATGCTAACTGATTGAGTTGAGCACAGCAGAGCTGGGGTAGAAATGCCCTTGACTGCTGAGTATTTATGAGGGCTCCTATGAACACTAGAGTTTGAGAGGGGACGAGTTGGGATTTTGGAAGATTTATGACAAACCCCAAATGTTGTAACACCTGCATGGTGCGTGAGAAGGACAGACTTGCCTCCTGAGAGGTGCTTGCTCTTATGAGCCAGTCGTCTAAGTAAGAGAAGACAAATATCCCTAGAGTCCTTAGGAATGTGGCTACTACCGCCATACATTTTGTGAAGACTCTTGGGGCAGAGACAAGGCTGAAAGGCAGGACTCTGTATTGATAGTGTCTTCCCTGAAACATGAAGCGCAGGAATTTTCTGTGCTTTGCATGGATAAGAATATGCTTCTTTTAGATCTAGAGAACAGAGCCAGTCCTGACTCTGGAGATAGGGAAGAAAGATTCCAAGGGAGATCATCTTGAACTTCTTCCGTAAGAGATGCGCATTCCCTGAGATCCAGAATGGGCCAGTATCCCCCTGCTTTCTTTGGAATAAGAAAGTAGGGAGAATAGAAGCCCATTCCCTACTGGAATGTTGGAACCTCCTCTATTGCACCCTGCAGTAGAAGGGAGGTGACCTCTTGTAGTAACAGAGCAGTGAGAGGGGGCTGAGAACGGAACTCTCTTGGTGAAGTCGGGGGGGAGGGGGAGTAGACGTCGTAGATGAAGCTTGTATCCCTCCTGCACTATGGATAATGTCCACTGCTCCGAGGTGATGAGATGACACCTGTGAGTATAGTGACAGAGTCTGCCAGGAATGTGGACAGTGTTGGGATTCTGCAGAGGCAGGACAGCTGTGTTCTCTAGAAAGGAATAAAAAACCCTGAGCCTTCTTTTGCTGTTTTGGAGGTTGTTGCCACTTTTGAGGAGCATGATGTTGACACTGAACAGCAGGGGTATAAGAAGGATAGTACTTCTTTTTATTGAAGGAAGCTTTCTTTGCTGCTTTCTTCTTAGCTGGGTTGCAGTAGATCTAGAGAACCTATTTAGGATAGTGTTCTCAGACTCCAACTGAGAGGCCTTGTCTTGCAAATCCTTGCCAAAGAGGTTTTCACCAATGCAAGGGATATTACCTAGCTTCTTTAACCCATTGTTCAAGATCCGATGCTTGGAGCCAAGAAATCCTGCGTGCACCGATGGAGATGAATAAAGCTCTTCTGATGCACTCAGAGCAATCAAAAGTTGCTCTGTTAACAAACTTTGAAACATTCTGAGCATGCTTCACAAGGGTGAGATAATTTGCCATCCTGTCATCGGGGATCATCGGGGAGACGAGGAGCCATTAACTCCAAATCTTTAGCCACCTCTCTAAGGAACATACCCATATAGAGTATGTAAGAACTAATTCTGGCGGATAGCATGGAAACCTGAAAACAACATCGACCAAAAGCGTCGAGGATTCTGGATTCCCTACGCGGAGAGTTTGAGGAATGTGTTTTCGTGCTCTTGATCCGACACATTGCCGATTCCTCTACCATGGAATGGTGTGGCAATTGTGTCTTTTGAAAACCAGGACACTCCGGTACCTGGTACACTCCGGTACCTGGTATCGAGCCATCTGATATGGGGAGAAATAGTTAGAGGTGTCACCCACATATGAAGCATGAGGTCACAAAGTATCTGATGGACAGAGAGCGTAGCCGCCCCTTTTGGAGCTGTCAGGTATTGAAGAATTTCCAATTCTTAGGCCCTAGGCTCTTTCTCCGATGTCAGTGTTATGGACAGACCCCTAGCCACATCACGAATAAAGTCTTAGAAAGACATGTTCTCTGGGGACATGCGGCATTGTGGAGACGGAGAGGGGTCCTCTGGAAGAGTATGCATATCTCAAGTATCGGCCGATTCATTATCCGATGAATCAGAATCCAAAGACTCAAAGTATCATCGGGCAGGGTGTTACCGCTCCGTATGAACTCTGAACCGGTTGAAGCCGGTACCTGGAATCTGTATGGTTGGAACCTCGGTACTGGAAATGGATTCGAGGGCCAGCATGGGCGGAAGCATGGAAAGTGGAAAAAAGGCGATGCGGGTTGTATTGGTACCAAAGCCAGTACCGACGCCTGCGAACCAACTGTAAGGGTTTTACTGGAGCCAATGCCGCCAGTAAGGCCGCTAAGCTCCGCTTAATGGCAAGGATATGTTGATCTATGGAGCTTGCTGATGCTTGGGTATCGGTACCCGAATTGTGGGTCATGATCCCTGAGCATGGCACCAGGAGCTGTCTTTGGGAGCATCCTGGGATCCCACTAAGGCTTTGGAGGAAAGATCCTCCTGCCAGGGTTGTTTGGCTGGTGTGTCCCCCTCCAGGGCAATGCCTGAGGCATCTCAATGTTTAGAAGGAGATCTGCCCTTGGGGGGGGGGGGCAGCCTTCAATGAAGACTTAGGTTTTGATATTTAAGATCCTTGGCGAGGAAGATGAAGCTCTCGATGACATCAATGCTAAAGAGACAGCATCGGAGGCAAAGAGGATGCCCAGCTTTGCAGCTTGATTCTGTAGGCCTCTCTTCGTCATCTTTCTACAGAGAGAACATTCTGATGGCTGATGATCAGACCCTAAGCATTTTAGACACCAGTCATGGGTGTCTGTGGCCGAGATGGTACAGCCATACTTAGAACACTTCTTAAAACCACTAGACGGTTTTTCCATTGTATCTATGACAAAATGGAAGGCTTAGGCCTAAGATGGTGTCAATGCACCTGAAGAAAAGAGATTTTTGTTTTAAAGAGAAAGAAGGAAAGAAAGTACCAACAGAGGTCAGTACCAGTATCAATGGGAAGGCAGACCAAACTACAAAAATTAGAAAAAAAAGGAATTTTCTGCAGTGACAAGGCTCCACAGAAAATGAAGGACTGAGGAGGGAGAGCTGGAAAGGCGGGAAGGCAGTGACAGAGGCACAGTGGGATACTCCCAAAAGCTTTCCCATTGTACACTGGGGAGCGTTCTCGTGTGGGCTCCGTCGGTACTGACGTCACCCATATGTGAAGACTACATTCCTGCTTGTCACTGGAGATTGCTCCGCACGTACCACAACTTCCTTCTGAAGGTGGTGTCTTCGTTCCACCTCAACCAAGCCAGAAACCTCACACCAGCAAGGAGGAACTCATGCTTCATACACTAGATTGCAAGCGGGCCCTGTCCTTCTACCTACCTCAGACTCAGGCCCACTGAAAAGCTCCTCAGCTTTTCATTTCCTGTGAGCCTGAGCAGAGTGGGACTCCTCGTGACCAAGCAAACTTTTTCCACTTGGGTGGCGGACTGTATTTCTCTCGCTTATGAATGAGCTGCCTCGTCCTCGAGCATCGGATTATAGCGCATCGCATGAGGGCGATGGCCGTGTCAGTGGCCAACTTCCATTTTGTCCCAGTGACGGAAATCTGCAAGGCTGCCACATGGTCTTCAGTTCATACGTTTGCAGCTCACTACTGCTTGGAGAGTGAATCCCGCAGGGACAGTGTGTTTGGCCAGGCAGTACTCTGTAATATTCTCAGGGTGTAGGCAACTCCTGCTCTCCGATCCTTCTGTGTTCAGGCTACTGGCGTGATAGTGTTGCTGGACACTAGGGTCTTACAGAGTCTGTCAGTGGGGACTCACCTCCTGCAACTCACGGCCGACTAGTTGCCATTGGTGCTATCGTGGTTTGGTCCTTGGCAGCCTGAAGCTAGGGAGTCCCATATGTGAGGGTTGCCTTCCTGCTTGTTCCGGGAGAAAGCGTAGTTACTCACCTGCAACAGGTGTTCTTCAGGGACAGCAGGAATCAGTTCTCACAACCCTCCCTCCTCCTCCCCTGGGAGTTGCCTCCCTACCTTGTTTTAGTTTCACTGCCGTCTCAGCTATGTCACCTGACTGAGCATGATGGCACCCTTGAGTGGGAAGGGGACCACGCATGCGTGGTAGCATGTCCCAAAGGCTTTGAAAGCTGTGGAAATGCTCCTCGCGGGTTCTGTCGACATCACCCATATGTGAGGACTGATTCCTGCTGTCCCTGGAGAACACCTATTACAGGTGAGTAGCTATGCTTTAAAGCACACAGTGTCAGGGCTATGGCAGCCTCAGTTAGTGACTTCAAGCCATGCGACCGGTGTGCTCACAATATGTCATGCATGGACCCAAATGATTGTTGCCTCCGGTGCCTCGGGCAAGATCATGATGCCTTGGTGTGCAGTCTGTGCCAGCAGATGACCGCCAAGGCCCTCCGAGGCCGCAAGAAGCAGCACAAGTCAATTTTTTTGAAGACTGACTCAGCCCCAAAGGAGTCAGCAGGGCCAGCATCCTTGAGGGCCGCTGCGGAGGCTCCCTCCTCATGTGCCACTCGTGCCACTGCAGAGCCTTGAGGACATGAAGCGCCAAGCTGGGGCTCCCTCAAGGAGGATGCCCTGCGAAGAGCCTGATGTCGTATGTGGCCTCCTCGGGTGACAAGTCGGGGACCATGGGGAAGGCCCACGCCACTAATTCTCAAAGCCCTTGATGCAAGGCCAAGGGCGACATCTGGGAGCGGCCCTCGAAACTGCCCCGGTATGAGAGAATACCATTGGAGTTCAGGGATTGCTCTCAGCCCTCCGAGGCTATTTTTGTCAAGGACACCCCCTCGACAATGTGCTTGGTCCAAGGTCCTCAGTGTCCATGCCAGTGGTGCGGAGCCATCGGGCATCGAGGCCCGGATGGAAGCCTTAGAATGCAGTCTGTCTACCTTCATGTCCCAAGAGTGGGTTCTGATAACTGGTTACTCCAGGTCATCAATCCCGATCACTGGCCTCTACACAGTGAGGGCTTCCCCGAAGGTGGAGCCAGTCCTCTAGCACCACTGGACTCGAGGCGCTCTTTGGGCCCGGTCCTAGTTGGGACCGACGACTTCCCTGCAAAGCACACCCTACTTGGAGCGCCAGAGCATCAGAACTCCCAGGCCATCAGGGCTGGGGCTCCAGCCCGAGGCCTGAGGAACCTTCAAGGTCTCCTCAGACCCCGGTTCAGACTGAGAGACCAAGGACAATGAGTGCCTGGACACTCAGCTCTACAGGGATGTGCCCTCAGACCCTTCCCCTCTGAAGACCCACCGCTGGTCTCCATCCGAGGACCTGGCCTTTCTGGACTTCATGAGGGACATGGTGAAGGTCCTCACTTTCACCACCAAGTCAGAGGAGGAGCCTCGAGTGGAGAACCTCGAGATCCTACAGTACAAGGCTCCACCCATGGAGGCCCTCATGGTATCTGTTCCCCCTATTCTGGAGCGGTTGCTCTTTCAAATGTGGGATATCCCAGCCTTGGTTCCCATCGTGAGCAGGTGGCTGGACTTGATATACCAGGACCACTGGAACCCTGGCTTCCAGAAAGCTCAACTGTCCCAGAACTCCATGGTGGTGGAGTCAACTGTGCGGAGGCTCAAGAGCCCGAAAACGTACTCCTCGGTGCCCCCGAGTAGGGAGGCTTACACCATGGACGCCCTGGGTAGGAAATGCTTCCAGGATTCAATGCCCATCAACCAGATCCAGGCATACCAACTGTAACCATGAGCATGTACTTGCAGGACACGGTGAAGGAACTTGTCGGGTTTGCAGCTGGTCTCTACGAGGAACCTCTTCAGTAGTTCCAGATCCTGGTCTCCATGGAGTGCTTCAAGTTTATGACTCGGGCAGTCTATGACTGCCTCGAATCTGCGGCTATCGTAGTAGTGGTGGGCATTAGTGCCCGCCGCCATTCTTGGCTACAGTCTTCCGACTTGCAACAGTGGGTACTGGACAAGATGGTTGATGTCCCTTGCTGGGGAGAGAATTTATTCAGCAAACCCATGACAGAAAAGGCTGCCGAGCTGGAGTCGAAGTTCATAACCAGAATCAGGCTCTCTAAGAAGACTGCCTATCCTTCCCAGAGGAAGACTTTGGGTAAAAAGCCCCTATCCCCAAAAAAGAATAAGCCTTACGGAAACTACCCTCAGCACTTGGCCTTACCAGCTCCCTAGCAGGGCCAGCAGGCCAAGGTACTGGGGCATAACCCCCGTAAACCTAAGGTCCCCAAGCCCAAGTCCGCGCCTCTGGTGTTTTTCGCCAACCGATGGCCTGCCATCACCACCGACGTGTGGACCTTGAGGGTGGTGAAGGAGGGGTATCTCCTCCACCTCAAACAGACTCCCCTGACATTCTTTCCAGGAGAGTTCCTGATGCATCCTCTCAATCAGGACCTGCTTCAGCAAGAACTTCGAAGTCTCATGGCAGACAGGGTGGTGGAACCCATCCCCTTCAAACTCGGAAGCAAAGGGTTCTACTCCCACCACTTTCTGGTGCCCAAAAGAACCGTAGGATTTGGCCTATCTTAGACCTGCATTCCTGGTGAGGGAGGAATTCAAGATGCTCTCCCTTGGAATATTGCTGCCATACCTCCAACAACTAGCTATGCTCCTTGGATCTAAAGGTTGCCAATACGCACAACCTTATCCATCCCCTTCACAGGCAGCTTTGCTTCATGGTGAGAGGCTGCCACTATCAGTACAGAGTTCTTCCCTTCGGTCTAGCCTCCACCCCAACGGTCTTCACCAAGTGTTTGGCAGTGGTTGCTGCATTCCTGCGTCTCCAGGGGGTGTTTGTCTTCCCATGCCTGAACGGCTGGCTCATACAGGGCGGCACCACTACAGAAGTCCTTCAGGCGACAGACTGCACCATCCTCATTCTGGAACACCTGGGGTTCATCATAAACTACCCAAAGTCCCACCTCCTGCGGACACAATGTCTGGAATTCATAGGGGCAATGCTGGACACTGTAAAGGCCAAGGCCTTCCTTCCTTCCTCCCTCTGGACAGGACCCAGCACCTCCAGGCACTTACAGGGCATGTTCAGGGTCAACTCTTGGACTCTGCCCATCTCATGCTTCGCCTTCTGGGTTACATGGCATCCATGGTGCACAGCAACCTGGATGCCGCCTACACATGCAACCGGCCCAGTGGTCGCAAGCAATGATACATCTATGGGACAGAGTGCTCACAACTCGCACTCTGGCCGACTCCCTTGGCTAGTGGCAGCAGCTCCAGTACCTTCAGGCTAGGATGCCCTTCCAGACTCCCACTTATCAGAGGATCCTCACCATGGATGCCTCCAAACTGAGCTGGGGAGCCCTTTGTGACAACCTCTGCACTCAGGGCAGCTATAGTTGCAGGAGGAAAGCCTCCAACACATCAACTTCCTGGAACTGTGGGCAATAGCGTTCAACATCACGCGGTTCTAATCCACAATGACAACCAGGTGGCAGTGTTCTATATCAGCAAACAGGGAGGGATGGGGTCGTTCCTCCTGTGCCAGTAGGCAGCGAGCCTCTGTTCCTTCTCCAGAAGCAGTAGGATGCTCCTGAGGGCAGTCTACCTCCTGGGCCAGGACAATGTCCTGGCGGACCAGCTCAGCCAAGTCCTTCAACCGCACACATTGTGGCTGGACCCCAAGGTGGCTAGGCGACTGTTTCATCTCTGCTGGCTCCCACAGATGGACCTCTTTGCCAGCCCAACCATTGTCCCGGTTGAGCTCCAAGCAGCTGCACCATTTTCCAGAGGCAGTGAATGTGTTCCTCATCTCATGGAGGGGGGCCTTTTCTATGCTTTCCCACCCACATTGCTGATTTGCAAGACCCTGTTCAAGGTCCAGCTTGATAGAGCCACATTGATACTGATGGCTCCTTGGTTGACCTGGCAGCCATAGTTCCCGCTGCTTCTCCACTTGTCCCAAGCGCCCCCAGTCCTGCTGGGAAGCGACTTGGGTCTGCTCTCGCAGGAGGGCGGCTCCCTCTTGCACCTCAGTCTGGGGTCCCCTATCTCTGACAGCTTTATTGCTGAAAGGGTAGACCTGACCCACTTTGATTTTTCCAGAGAGGTGGAAGTGGTTCTCTTGGATTCCCACAAATCTTCCACCCTCTGGGACTGTGCCTTTAAGTGGCGAAGGTTCTCTGGTGTGCGGAGAGGCAGATTAATCCCTTCTTCTGTTCGGTCCAGCTGGTACTCCAGCACCTGCTCCACCTATTCCAGGTGGGACTTAAGCACAACTTCATCAGAGTTCACCTCTGCATGCTGTCAGTGCACCATCATCTAGTCGAGGGCAAGCCCCTCTCCGCCCAACCTCTGATAACTTGATTTCTGACTCGGTTCTACTACTTTCTAAGCCACCCATCTGCCCCCCGGAGGTGAAATGGCATCTCAGCGTAATCCTTTCGGAACTCACTGCACCACCGTTCAAGTCTCTTAGCTTGTGCCACCTCAAGCATCGCTCCTGGAAGGTGATCTTCCTTGTGGCACTCACTTCAGCTCACATGGTCAGTGAGCTCCAGGCCTTGGTAGCCTGCCCACCCACCTTACACAAGGTTCTACAATAATAGGGTCATGCTCCACACACACCCCAGATTTCTACCAAAGATGATGTCGCTGTTTCATCTCAACCAGGAGGTAGTACTTCTCACTTTCTTTCTCCGGCCCCGCGCCAGTAGGGCTGAGGCCACTCTCCATACTCTGGATTATAAGCGGTCTCTATCCTTCCTGAAACATACTTAGGCCCACCGCCTCTCCTCACAGCTCTTCGTCTCCTACGACCCAGGTCGGCTGGAGACAGTGGTCTCTAAGCATACCCTGTCCTCTTGGGTGGCAGACTGCATTGCCTTCACTTACAAGCAGGCTGGTCTTTCACTGGAGCACCCGGTCATGGCGCAGTGTCCAGGCCATGGTGGCTTCTATGGCAATCCTGCTCTCCATCTCCCTAGCAGGAATCTGTTGGGCCGCCACCTGGTCCTCAGTTCATATCTTCACAGCTCATTCTTGCCTGGAGAGAGAGATCTGCCAGGGCAGGTTCTTCGACCAGGCATTACTCCGTCATTTGTTTGGGGTGTAAGACAACTCCTGTCCTCTGGCCTTTCAGTGTGTTCAGGCCACTGGAGAACTGGTTCCTTACTTGACTCTTGGGCTGCTCGTGGGTCTGTTGTCTCTCGACTCAGCTGCTGTTTTTCACCACCCATCATTTTCAGGTCACCTGTGGATTTTGCAGATTTTTTTGGTAGCCTGTAACTTGGAAGTCCCATATGTGAGGACTGACTTCCTGCTTGTTCCTGGAGAAAGCGTAGTTACTCACCTGTAACAAGTGTTCTCTGGGGACAGCAGGCATCAGTCCTCACAACCTTCCCTCCTCCCCATGGAGTTGCTCTCTTTTTTTGCCATCTTGTACTGTGTTATCAGACTGAGGCAAGATGGCACCCTTAGGCAAGAAGAGGACCACGCGTGGGTGATACATCTCCAAAGCCTTTCTTTGACTGCTGGGAAGAGGTTGCCGCAAGGGCCCTGTCGGCACCAACATCATCCATGTGAGGACTGATTCCATCTATACCCGGAGAACACCTGTTACAGGTATGGGTTTTTTTTGCTATTTTTCCTGCCTGCCGTCACAATTTTTTGTCTTTCTTCCCATAGTCATCTTAGGATTTTCAAGCATTTCAAAATTTCCTTTATTTGTTTTGATACCTCAGTCCCCTTAAGCGCTTTGTGCTCCAGTCGGGAATATATTTAAAAAGCGAGCCAGTTGGTTTGCTGCAGTTATTTTTCTCAAGTGACATGTCCCAAAAACTTGCCAGTGGGTTTAAGAAGTATACCAAGTGCTTTGAGGATCATATCCATAACGAATACTGATAAGTGATGCTCCAGTACTTTGGACCCGATCATACAATCTCTTCTTATAATTTGTGTCTGCAGATGACAAAACAGGGGCTCAAAGGTGGAGAGAAACTGTGCAACAAGAATTTTGGCACTTGTAAGTCTAATCTATCAAAATAGGCATTGGCGGCATCACTCCTGATGGCTTCCAAGACTGCACCGGATGCTCTTGAACCCACTCATAACTCAGCACCCGTAAACCCCATGAGCATCGGTCATCCATACATGTTCCCTGGAGGATGTGGAATGACTCAGCTTAGTCATCTTCAGCATTGAAGGGCAAAGATATGGAACATCAAGCCGGAGGTCCAGGGGCATAGACATTGGAGTCCTGAAAGGCATGATGCTGAGAACATTGAGAGTTTGCAAGAGCAATCCTCCAAGCTGCCCCAAAGATAGGAAGATTCAACTTCAGTTTCTGAAGGAGCAGCGATGGCCTTCCCTTAGCCAAGACCAGCCTGCTGATAACACCCTTCAGATGGCAAAAATATCAACCGATTCTGCTGTGCCCCCCTGTGCCTTTGGAGATGGCAGGGTTTGAAAATAGTATTCTGAATGCTGACAAGAAGAAAATCACAATCCTGTTTGTCATGCAACATATCAGAGCCTCAATAAATGTTGCCATGCTGCCTCAAAGCATTGAGTTCATTCTCAAAAAGCACAGCTTGCCTCCGATAGTGGCATTGACATCAGGACATTGAAAGACTCTGATACTGATACTTGTTCGGCCGATATCACTGTCCAGTGCCCCTAGTGCCTAAGACGTCATCTGTGCATCAATGTTCCCGAAGGAGCTCTGGGTCCCCAAGGGGTAGGAGATTCGACCAGGCAGAGGCTCAGAAGTACTTTGATTTCCTCTCTGTCTGATTCAGAAGGCTGGATCACAGCTGAGGAGTCTGATGACCTAGAAACATGATGGCAGATAAAGACCACACAGACTATCCAGTCTGCCCTTCCATACCAACTACTACAGTCCTTTTTTCCCTCTTTAGAGATCGTCTGTGTTTGTCCCATGTTTTCATAAATTTAGATACTGTCTTTGACTCTTCTACCTCCACTGGGAGACTATTTCATGCATCTATCAATCTTTATGTAAATAAATATCTCCAGGAACAAACAGGAATGTAGTCTTCACATATGGGTATTGTCGGTACCGACTGAGCCTGCGCGGGAACGCTCCCCAGCGTCCAATTAGAAAGCCTTTGGGAGCATCCCACAGTGCCTGCGTGTTGCCTTCCCGCCTTTCCCAACTGCCTCTCTCCAGTTCTTCGTTTTCCACGGAGCCAGCAGGTCGTCATTCCTGTCACCGCAGAAAATTTTCCAGTGTTCTAGACCCCGTGTTGCAATCTTCAACTGCTAGAAGGTGGGTGGATACGCTTCTTTATGGAAAGAGCCAGAGCCCAGCCGAAAGCAGGGAAGCGGATTTGAACGCCATAGAGACTTTAAGGGAAGTGTTCCAGGGTAGGAAAGCTTCCTCTCCTAATGTAAGTGTTACCTCTCAGAAAGAAAAGTTATGGAATGAATTCTGTAAGTTCTTACAAGGGAAGAAGTTTGAACAAGCTTTTGAAGCCAGAGAAACTGACAAGCAAGCTGTAGCCCAAGAACCTATGCAGGTTGATTTCTGTGAGTCACAGTCTAGCTCAGAGGTATCTCCGATGGACTGCTCTCTATGTTTTAAGGAAGTCTGAAAACCTGGGTCTCAGGTTGACAGCCTTGGAGAGCAGACTGTCTGCCTTCATGGAACAGCAGCGGGCACTGATGACCAGCCTGTCTGGCGCATCTGCCCCGACCACTGGGACATCGACATCGAAGTCGACCCCGGAGACCGAGTAGATACTCGAGGCCATGAAGGCTCTAGGTCGACCTTAGTCGCGGTCTCCTTCGACCTCCCATTCGGGACCGAGGGTGTCGACGCCGGTGCCTTCGACGTCGGGGCGGGTGCTCGCAGGCCCCGCGAGATCGGACCCCGATTCCTCATCGGACGAGTCCGCATGGGAGACTGAGGACAAGGAGTCCCCCGACACCTTCAAGACTCGGTGCGTCCCATCGGACTCACCGCAGTCTGAACCCCGGAGTAGATCCCCTCCGGAGGATACCCGGTTCTCGGAGTTCGTTCGGGATATGGCCTCTGCGTTGGCTATCCCTGTGGACCCCGAGGAGGAGCCTCGAGCTGAGGAGCTCGAGGCCCTGCAGTACGACTCTCCTCCGAAGGAGGCCTTTACTGTCCCGGTTCCTCCGATGCTGGAACGGCTCCTCTTCCGAATGTGGGAGGCACCGGCCTCGGCGCCGGTTTTAAGCAAGCGGGTCGATTCGATCTATCGACTCCGGAAGTCCTGGCTTTCAGAAGGCGCAGCTACCACACCATTCCATGGTGGTGGAATCGGCCATGCATCGCCTGAAAAGTCAGAAGATGCACTCCGCGGTGCCCCCTGGCAGAGAGGCCCGAAACCTCGATGGTTTTGGTAGAAAGTGCTTCCAGGGCTCGATGCTTGCTTGCCGTGTCCAGTCTTACCATCTGTACATGGGCATGTACTTGCGAGACCTGGCCAAGGAGCTGGCCGGGTTCTCTGCTGGTCTCTCCGGGGAACCCTTGCAGAGGTTCAAGTCCTTGTCCTCGGGGATCTGAGAATGCTCCAAGTTTATGTCCCGCGCTGCCTACGATGGCTTCGAGGCTTCGGCCCAAGTTGCGGCAGCCGGCATAGCAGCTCGACGCCAGGCATGGCTGCAGTCATTGGACCTTGAGCCATGGGTTCAGGACAAGATGATCGATGTCCCTTGCCGAGGTAAGAACCTTTTTGGCAAGCCCATGACCGAGAAGGCCGCACAGCTCGAGACCGAGCACCTCACAAGGACGATGCTGTCTAGAAAGACTTCTGCCCCTTCTCACAAGAAGAAGGGCTCAGGTAAAAACCCCTTTTACCCGAGGAAGGGCACTGCCTACAAACAGTACCCACAATATCAGGCTGCCCAAGCTGCCCCTCAGGGTCAGCAAGCCAAGGGGCAGGGTAATGGGCCCCGTAGGCAGAGGACCCCCAAGCCTCCGGCCCCTGCTCCCACTCAGCAGGGTGGGGGTTTTTGACTCCTTAGGCATAGCCTTTCCATCCCTGCTCTCCCAACCCTGCACAGGAGGTCGCCTCGCTCTGTTTGCCCACCAGTGGCCACTCATCACTGGAGACAGTTGGGTGTTAAGAATAGTCCACAAGGGCTATGCACTACACTTCCAGCAACTGCCTCCTCCATACTTTCCAGGGGAGCCTCCAAGGCCTCCCCTGCACACAGATCTTCTCCTTCAGGAGCTACAAGGTCTGTTGGTGGACAGAGCAGTGGAGCCTGTGCCTCCCCACTTACAAGGTCGAGGGTTCTACTCCAGGTATTTCCGGGTACCCAAAAGAACCGGTGGCCTTCGACCTATTCTAGATCTCCGAAACCTCAACAAGTTCCTGGAGAAGGAAAAGTTCAAGATGCTTACTCTTGGAACCCTTCTGCCCTACCTCCAGCAGGGAGATTGGCTATGCTCCTTGGATCTAAAGGATGCGTATACTCACATCCTCATTCATCCAGACCACAGAAAGTACCTCAGGTTCATTGTGGGAGGAAACCATTATCAGTACAGAGTACTACTTTTGGCCTCACCTCCGCTCCCAGGGTCTTTACCAAATGCTTGGCAGTGGTGGCGGCCTACCTGAGAAATCAGGGTATCTTTGTCTTCCCCTATCTGGATGACTGGCTCATCAGGGGTCAGACGTGCCAGGAGGCCAGACAAGCCACCCTCAGAACTATTGCTCTTCTTCAAAGCCTGGGGTTTGTCATAAACTTCGCAAAGTCCACTTTGCTCCCATCCCAGAACTTGGAGTTCATAGGGGCAAGGTTGGACTCTCAGCTGGCAAAGGCATTCTTGCCAGAGGGCAGAGCCCAAAGACTGATAAACTTGGCAAGCCAGTTTCTCAGCAGGTCACTGGTCTCCGCCAGACTCTGCCTGAGGCTTCTAGGCCACATGGCTTCGACAATACATGTGACGCCCAATGCCAGGCTCCATATGAGGCCTGCTCAGTGGTCCTTCGGACTCAGTGGTCACAAGCCACAGGCAGCCTCCGAGACAGGATAAGGGTGTCCAGACAATTCATGAACTCCCTCAACTGGTGGCGGCACCCACCCAATCTGCTGCAAGGGTTACCCTTTAAGATGCCTGTGTTCACAGTGGTGTTGACCACGGATGCCTCCCTGCAGGGCTGGGGAGCTCATTGTCTAGGCAAGTGCACCCAGGGCCTATGGTCTCCCTGGGAAGCCGCACAGCAAATCAATCTACTGGAACTCAGGGCTATTTGGTTAGCTTTCAAGACTTTCTCTCCAACCCTGGCTCATCAGTCTGTCCTAGTTCAGACAGACAACCAGGTAGCCATGTTTTATGTGAACAAGCAGGGCGGAACTGGGTCCAGGCTCCTTTGTCAGGAAGCACAGAACCTTTGCTTGTTCGCTCACAGGCACAACATGCTCCTCAAGGCTGTGTATCTACCTGGCCAGGAAAACTACCTAGCCGACAAGTTGAACAGGATTCTGCAGCCCCACGAGTGGCAGCTCCGCCCACTTCCTGTTTGGCTGTCGTGGTGAGAGGACCTGTTCTGCAGAGCTCCTGCTGGGGAGGAGTTCCTGTTCACAACCTGTGTCTGGATGTCCGGCCCTGGGCCACCTCCAGCGGGAGAGGCCCAGGCCCAGAGGCCTACCAAGCTTGGTGGGCCTCTTCTGCTGCCATCGACTGGGGAGGATGACAGCCTGGTGCAGCCGGCACCCAGGGAGGGGGACCCCCCAGGTATGACTGCGCCTGGTCAGGGAGGAGGGACCCACAGGTATGGAGGTTTGGGCCCGCTACACCAGGGAGGAGGCTCCTGTCTCCTCCCCAGGCAGGGTGTGGAGGCTGGGTGGCAGAAGGGAGAGGCCCTGGGGAGACCCTGGAGGACCGAGAAGTATAGTGCTGAAGGTGGCGGGTTCCCCCCTCCGCCTCGGGTCCTGGAGGAGGCCTCTACCTCCTCCAGTGAGGATGAGGACGAGGGGTCGGGCCTGTCTTCCTACCAGCAGCCAGCTAGGGCCCCTGATGCAATTGTGGCGGCGGTGCGGCGGCTTCGGGGTCTCCAGGAGGAGGCGGCCCAGCTGCGAGCCCAGCTCTCCCACCTGGAGAGCCTGCAGGCCACCATTCCCGGGGAGGAATGGGTGGCCTATTCCACCTATAGAAAGGGGGTGAAGCGGGCCTTAAAGGGCAAATACCAGGACATCGTTTACCTCAAACAACAGGGTTGTGGGTCCCTCGCAGAGATCTATTATAACTCTGATAGGTGGAATACTGGTGTAGCTGCAGTCCAAGGGGGGCCCCCGGGGGTAGGTAGGCTGGTCAGATCGAAAAAGTCTGGTTATCTGCCCTATCCCTGCCAGGGTGAAGAACACAGAACGAAAACACAATTCCAGACTGCTGCTTTCTCTGAATTCAGCGCTGCTTACCTGCAGCCGGTGGACGATCCAGGAAGACTGGCTGTCACATCCCCGAGTGTTGAAGGTGTGGTATCCGGCCCGTTGTCTGCCTCGGGGCACGATGGACCTTGGAAGTTTGGGGATGGGGTCCCAGCCCGCCCTGCCTCACTGGCGTCGGGAAAAATGGCAGCCGCACAGCCCATCCCGCAGCGGCACTTGGTTCCCTGTAACGCTGATCATGGCAATGAGCAGGGGTTCGGTGGGGCTGATCTCTCTCATTTGCGGGCAGTTTCGGATCGTTTTCCTGCCGTCCCGACATCGGTGTGTGCTGCAGAAATCCTCAAAGATGGCCGCCGGAGAGTATGCTGTGACGTCACCACAGCTGAGAGGTTTGCCCCGTTGAAGGTAGTGTCGGCAGGGCATTCCCCAGCCCGATCCAGTACCAAAGATGGCCGCCGTACAGCAGATGATGTCACTTCCGGGTCTTCCCGGAAGTGTGAAGACAGCTGCGGTCCTGCATCTGCCCTACAGAACGAGCATCAGCGGCGGTCTGCAGAGGCTCTGATTGCTCTCCCCCGACATTCTGAAGATGGAAGCTTCGCTCCGGTTGGGGGTTCCCTGCAGGATGCTTTCCCTCAGCGTCGTGGGTCTGTGGATTCTGCGCCGGCTACCAGAAAGCAGAAAGCTTCAGGAGGAGGAACCTGGGAGGGGGGGGCTGTTGGGAGTATTGATTCCCCTGTCCTGGCTGCTCTTCCAGCCCCTCGACGGCTGCAGGATGACCGCCCGTCGTTTCCAGGGGCGGCTGTCTGGCGCCGGAGGGGTGCTGGGGGGGGGAAGGAGCAGAACAGGGGCTGCTATTCTTTTTCTGCAGCCCCTGGGGGGGGCCGAAAGATTGCCAGTCAGCTGCCTTTGCGGCATGGGACCACGGAGCGGGATGTGCAGCTGTCCGTCCTGTCTACTACGGGGGCCGAGGAAGGCCTGGCTCGCAAGGGGGCATCCGCCCTTCCTGCTGGAGCCTTGGCTACCGGCCGTGTGGTTCCGGACCCCTGTGCCACGTCTGGCACTGACAACCAGGTAGGACCTGGGAGGGACAGGGGGCAGGGGGGTGGAGGTTTGGGGGATGCTCTGGGTGGGGGATCTGCCCTGCTGTCTCGGGTAGGTCCTGCCTTGTTGTCAGTAGCCGTAACGGGGGTAGCAGACGGTGGGTCAGGGGAAGGTCTGACGGAGGAAGGGGGGGGGAGCGGCCGACTGGTCATCTCATGGGGACGGAGGTAGTGGCTGACTCGGAATGGGGGAAGGGTTTGTCCTCAGTAGGGTCAGGGGTGGCGGTGGTCCCCCTGGATCCCGGGAGTGGAGGGGAGCGGGGTCCATCCCCGGTAGTGGTGGCCGAGACCCAGGAGCCTTGCGCTGGGTCGGAAACAAGGGACGGAGGTGTGGGGGGGCTTTCTGGTCGCTTGGGTGTCACTGAGAACCAGGTCCGTGATGCCCTTCAATTAGCCTTGGAAACCCCGACAGGCCCTCCCGGGGCCTTTTCTGCCTTTCGGCAGCTGGAGGTGGCAGCAGGGGGCGATCCGGGGTTCTCGGTGGCACCCAGGGATCCGGAGGGGATAGCATCCCTGATTCAGTGTTGGCAGAACTGACCTGGCCCAGTTCTCAGGTCACCCCATGTGCGGAGATTGTGGATCCTGCAGACCAGCAGCAGGATCCCCCGCAGGTGGCAGCAGGGGAAGATCAAGGAGGGCAGGGGTTGGGAGCCGGGAGGTCGGCTCCCCCCCTCGTACCTTTGCGGAGGCTCTAAGGGGGTCGGGCACCACTCCAGGGACATCGGGTGGGGCTGGGGGGAGGGGGGGTTCCCAGGGGAATGGTCCCGTAGGAGGGGGAGGAGGAGGAGGAGGAGGAGGGGGAGGGTTTCAAAGAGGAGTAGGGGGTGAGGTCCGACGGCGCAACGTGGCGCAGATCCGATGGGCTGGGGAGGGGTCCCCTCCAGCCAGGGAACAGGTCTTGAGGATGGTCCTTGGGCTGGGGTTTCTCCCAGGAGATCTCTCTACGCCTTTATCCACATGAACAACACCATTGAATATGATGTTAGTTTCATGCTGAGACGGGGGCTGGAGATTTTCTGGGACCGATACCAGCAGCAGAGGGGGCAGGGAGGGTGGGCTGACTTTCGTGTTGTGCCTATCTCTCGCCAGGGGACGGTACCTGTGACCATCCTATCCAGGAATGAGTCGCTCCCAGGGCAGGACATCCAGTTTTGGTTGTCACGCCATGCGGTGCTCCTCGCACCCCTGGTTAAGGGCGCTGGGCCCCTAGGGTGTGGGACGGGTCGTGGAAGGGTAGGATCCGTTTGCGTGAGGTGGGAAACGTGGTGCAGCACGTGCCCTCGGCCGGTTTTCCTCGGTCGGGATCGCATCTTGTGCTATTACCCCGGGCAACCCCGCGAGTGTCACCGCTGTGGCTCATTTCGCCATTTGAGCATGAACTGTCCCGAGCAGGTCTGCACTCGTTGTGGTGGAAGGGGTCACGCCTCGGCCGGGTGTTTGCTTATTCGGTGTAACCTTTGTGGGGAGTTGGGCCACCCCTTTGCCCGCTGCCCCTCCGCATCACACAATGGACCGGGGGGGGATGCCGTCACTCCACCTCGGGCTCCTGTGCGGGAGGAGGCTATGGAGGCCCCTCTCCCTCAGGAGGAGACCGGGGGCCCTAGTGCGGAGGAGTCCATCGAGCCGAGGGAGCCACCAGGGGAGGGGATTCGGGTAGGAAGGAGGAGAGGGTTGATGTGGTGGAGGTTAATGTAGCACGACAGGATAGTGGGTTGAGGGTGGTGCCACCTGAGGAATGGACTACGGTCCCTTCCAAGGGTGGCAAGTCCAAAAGGAAGAAACGGGAGACATCCCCGTTGCTGGATGCAGAGCCCGTGTTGGACATCAACCGTTTCGTCTTTTTGGCCGCTGATGCGGCTGAGGCGGATGAGGGCTTGCCTGTGGAAACAGGGCTTCCTGTGCGGCGCTCGGAGCGGTTAGCGGCGGGGGCGGCCCCTCTTCCTCAGCGGCGACCTTCAAAGGTGCAGAAGGCGCGCCGCAGTCAGGGTCCTCCAATCAAGGGGGATACTGGCGCCCGACGGGTGAGGGAAGATGGCCTTGTACCCCTGCAGTTGGGTTCGGGGCCTTCGCAGGAGCCCCCTGCTGACCCGGCCGCCCTGGCCTCCCCCGTGGGGGTGGGCACTGTAGTATTGTCTCAGTCTTTGTCCGGGGAGGGGGGGGGCTGCACAGGTGGTGGACCCCACGGAGGAGGTCATTCCTCCGACCCCTGACCCGTTTGTACCTCCTCCTCCGGTAGGGGCTGGGCCTGCCCTCGCGACAGCTTTGCCTGGTGGTCCCGGGGGCGCCAGCACCTCCTGGGGTGACAGGGTCGAGCGGGAGGAGGAGGAGATCCTCGAGGTGGTCGATGTGGACCAGGAGGAGTTGTTTGAGCTCGCGGGCCTGTCCTGCAAGCGGGATTCTGGGGATCCCGGGGTTGGTGAGAAGAGGAGGAAAGGGTCACTGCACTCGAAATAGGCATGGCGTGCACTCCTGCGTTCTCGTGCGCCACTATCAACGTGGCCAGCATTTTCTCAGACCAGGCGCGGGCTACGGCCTATGATTTTCTTTCTACGAGTGGGCTGGATGTCATCTTCTTGCAGGAGACCAGGCTCACCTCGCTCGCTAGCCTTCATCGGGCGAAGCGGGAGTGGAGGTGGGGCCCTTCGTACTGGTCCCTTGCGGCACAGCCCTACGCAGGAGTGGCGGTTTTGTTCACGTCTAACCGATTTCAGGTGCAGTACGTGTGGGAACTGGAGCAGGGCCGGTGTCTGCTTTTAGATGGCTACTGCGGGCCCCATCGGTTTCGTTTCGTGGTGGTCTACGGCCCCCAGTCTAAGTTGGCGCGGAAGACCCTGTTCGGGGTTATCCGCCCCTACTTACACACCTCCCGTTTGGTGGTCCTTGCCGGGGATTTTAACACCACCACCTTTTTGCAGGACCGAGGGGGGGAGCGTTGCCCACCCAGTTACGAGGGCCTCTTTTTGGCCGAGATGACCCGGACGGCTGACCTCGTGGATGTTTTCCACCGGGCCTTTCCTAGGTCGCCGGGGTTCACCTACTACCATGGGACCTGCAGGAGTCGTATCGATCGGATATATGTGAGTGCCCGGGTGGAGTGTTCCCCTCCGCAGTTGCAGGCGGTTGACTTTTCGGACCACCGCGTCCTCTGTGTCCTTCCTGGCCAACCACGAGGAGCTTAGCAGGGGTCCTGGCCTGTGGCGACTGAATATGCAGTTGTTGGCAACATCAGAGGTGGTCCAGGAGTTCTTGGCCTTTCTCGCAGACCAGGAGACCCTGCTGAGTGTTTTTCCTTCCCGTGGCGCCTGGTGGGATGAGGTGAAGACGCGTGCCCGACAACTCTTCCGTTCCCGGGGTACCTCCATGGCTCGATCCCGCTACCTCATCACCTACACTGTCCTCCGGAGGTCGCTGGATCGTTTGGTATCCCGAGGGGCAGCGCGGGAGGAGGTTGAAGAGGTGCGTGTCCAGCTCCGTGGCCTGCTTTACGATCGCCATGCCTCCCTATGCTTCGAGGGGGCGGCCGGTGGGGGCGCCACTCCAGACCCTTTCCGGACTTGCAGGGAGAGGGTTCAGCGTCGGGAGGTCATGGCCCTGAGGGGCGAGGACGGTACCATTCATACCTCCCAGGAGGACCTTTTGCGGATAGTGGGGGAATACTTCTCGGACCTGTTTGGGGATCGCCCCGTGGACCTCACCCATATCCGAACGTACCTGGGCCTTCCCCCGGTGTATTCGGCTGTGGTCCAGGCACAGGTTGATGCACTCGCTGCTCCGATTCAGCAGGTGGAGGTGGAGAGGGCGATTCGTGCCATGCCGTTTGGGGAAGGTGCCTGGGCGCGATGGGCTCCCTGTGGAGTTCTATCGCACTTTCATTGCCCAGCTGGCCCCCTTCCTGACCTCCCTGTTTCAGGAGATCATGGACACGGGGTATCTCCCGCGGTCATTTCGCGAGTCTGTCCTGCTGCTGCTCTCCAAGGGGAAGGACGATAGCTCCTTGGACTTCTGGCGGCCGCTCTCTCTCCTGAACGCGGACCGGAAGATCCTGGCCAAGTGTTTGGCCAACCGACTGGTGGAGGTGTCGGGCGATTTGCTGTCCCCTTCCCAGTATTGTTCCGTTCGGGGGAGAGGGGTTCTGGACGCTGTCGCCACAGTCCGGGAGATGGTGGAAAGAGGCCGGTCGCTCCAACGGGACCACTGGTTGGTCTCCTTGGATCAGTCCAAAGCCTTTGATCGAGTCAGTCATCGGTACCTGTGGTTGGTGCTCCAGCACTTCGGCCTCCCCGCAGGTTTCCTCTTCGTCGTGCAGGCGCTGTACCGAGGGGGGGTGAGCTTCCCGTTTATTAACGGGTGGCTCGGACGGCCATTTGGTGTCGCCTCGGGGGTGCGGCAGGGGTGCCCTTTGAGCCCCCTGCTGTATGTTTTCTCCCTCGACCCCTTCCTCCGGAGATTGTCCTCAGGTGGGTTGCGGGGCCTGGAGGCGCCCGGTGTCCGTCGTTGCTTACGCTGACGACATCTCAGTTTACGTGGACGGCACTGATGGGGTAGAGGCCCTGCGAGAGGCCGTGGAGGAGTACTCGGAGGTAGCCCATTCTGTTGTAAACCACAGCAAGTGCCAGACGCTGTGGTTGGGCTCCTCGGAGGCCTCCCCGCCTTCCTGCGCCCCCTTTCCTCCTCCCGTGGGGGAGGTCCGCGTTTTGGGCCTCGTCTTCGGGTCGGAGGACTGTGCGGAGTCCAATTGGGACCGTTGTCTCGAGACTGCACGGTGTCGGGTGCTGCGGTGGAGGGGGTGGAGGTGTACGTACGAGGAGAAGATCAAACTCCTCGGGACGTTTCTGCTTCCTCTCTTTCTGCACGTGGCCACGGTCTTCGTTCTTCCGTTGTCCCGTCAGGCGTCTGTTTGTGCCGTCTTTTTCTGTTTTCTGTGGGGTAACCGCTTGAACCCTGTCCAGCGCAACATCGTCTGCCTGGATCGGGCAGAGGGTGGTTTGGGTATGTTGCACCCCCTTGTCTTCCTGTCAGTCTTGTCTATGGCGTTTCACTTAGGTAGGATGAGGGAAGGGGGTGGGGTTTGGTGGGTGGCCTCCTATCGGGAATGGTTCTCCCGCTTCTGGGAGCAGTGGGAGGGGGCGTCCTCGGTCCCACGTGTGCGCCGGAGAGGGGAACAGGCCCCATCGTACGTATTTGTGATGGTGGGGCTCATTCGGCGGTGGGGGGTGACCGACCCGCTCGCCCAGTCCTTGGGGCGGAAAGGATTATACCGGATGGTACTCACCTCTCACTATCAACCACGGTGGGCCCTGCGGGACTGTCCGGCGGATGTGATGCAGCGGGGCCTTCGGCTGTTGAACTCCCCTCGGCTACCGAAGAAGGTTCGGGATGTAGCCTGGTTGTCTTTCCACGGGCGTTTGTACGTGAGGGACAACCTCAAGTACAGGTCACAGGCCGAGCGGGTCTGTCCGAGGGCCGGGTGTGAGGGGCAGGCGGAGACCATGGACCATTTCCTCCGGCAGTGCCCCTTTAAACGTGGAGGCCTGCCGGTTGGTGTCCGCTGCTCTTCACCTGCGCGACCTTTCCCTCCTCACGTATGCGGAGTGGGTGTACGGGCCTGGTCCTTTCCTCTAAGGCAGGACTCCGGGACCCTCTACCTAGTCACGGCTGTAGTGCGCTACCACCTGTGGCAAGCGCGCTGTCATGTCTCGACCCGGGGGTTGGTCCTGCCCCTCGACGAGGTGGTGCGGGACATTCTGGAGGAAGTGTCCAGCATGGCGCAACGCGAAAGGCGGGTGGTGGAGGTCCATCGTTGGGAGCGTCTGTGGCGTCACCTCACCCTCCGCCCCCCATGAGGGGGAGGGGTTCCCTGGGGTTCCCATCCCTGTAGGACTGTGAGGTTTGTTTTGTTGTTCCCTGGGGGGAGGGGTGTGATAGGAGGGGTTCGTTTTCCCTTCCCTGGGGTTTCCTTCTCATTATGATTTTGGGGTGTTTTCCTCCCGGGAGGGGAGGGGGGGGGTGAGCTGGTGCTCCATAAGGGGTTTGACCGGTTGTCCGCTTTCCCTTTCTCCTTAGAGGGTGGCCGTCCCAATCTGTTTGTTTTTCGTGTTTGTTTGATCATTTTGTGTTCTGGGCATCCCGCTCCGTTGTCTGGAGTGCAGGGCAGTACACGGGTTATGTATTTCTTTTGTATTTCGTTATTTGATTTGTATGATTAATTATGATTTGTTTTGGTGGGATTGTGTTGGGGATGGGCTAAGGGGGCCCTTATGTTTTCATTTGGTTTGGGGGGAGGGGGTGGGGAGGTTTGTTTTTGAGGTGTTTATTTGGATGGGATGGGTCTGAAGGGGGAGGGAGGGGGATAGGGGGCGTTGGTTATGGACGGGTGGGGAGAGGGTGTCTGAGAGTCGGACAGACTGGACATTTGGACATTTGGACTGGTGGGGGTGTTGTGCGGGCAGGGGTTCAGGGATTGCAAGATGCAATGTGTGGACTATGCTGGGGTGTTCTTGCAGGGGGAGGTTGGGTCGGGCATGGACATTGGACTGAGGGGGGGGAGGGGACACGGACATTGACAAGGACTTTTTGGGGGTTGTTGTTGGGAGGAGGGCACGTGTGTTGATTGCTGGGTTTGGTGGTGGGTTTGGGGAGGTGGGCCACGGGGGGGTTGTGATATTTGTTTTGTGATATGTCGGGGGGTGGGGGTTTTGGGGGGGTGTGGGACTTGGTTGGGGTGATTGTGTTTGCTTTTTGTTTGTTCTTCTGTTGCATGTGTTAATAAACAAAATTTCCATCCTTTGGTGGTTCAGAAGATTTTCCTGAAATGGGGACTTCCATCCATAGATCTGTTTGCCAGTCCTCTGAACAAGCAGCTGCCAAAGTTCTGCTCCAGGCAACCGCATCTTCTGCAGATAGCAGCAGATGCTTTTCTGATTCCCTGGCTCAGGGCCTCCTGTGTGCGTTTCCTCCCATGCCCTTGGTGGCCCGAACCTGTTCAAGATTCTCCAGGACAAGGCCTCGGTTCTGCACCCCAATCTCAAAGCTCTCAATTTGATGGCCTGGAGGCTGCAAGGGTAGTTTTGGCTCCCTGGAGCCTCCCTCCTGAAGTTGAGGAGGTTGTCCTAGCCTCTAGGAAACAGTCCACTAGAAAAACCTATGCTCTCAAATGGAAAAGGTTTTCTTTGTGGTGTCAGCTACGTACACAGGATCCTTTCTCCTGTACTGTACCAGTAGTGCTTCAGTACTTACTGCACTTATCAAATCAGGGACTTAAGTCCAATTCTGTTCGGGTCTATCTCTCAGCTCTAGCAGCTCACCACTCACTGGTGGAAGGACATTCTCTGTCGGTTCACCCCTTGGTGTCCCGGTTTCTCAGAGGCTTGCTTTTGCTCAAGCCTCCAATCCGCCCTCCTGCTCCTGAGTGGGAGTTGAATGTGGTCTTGCAGCAACTGACTTGTCCACCTTTTGAGCCGATGGCTACTTGCCCTCTACGTTTCCTATCCTGGAAGACACTCTTCTTGATAGCCCTCACCTCGGCTAGGCGAGTGAGTGAGCTTCAGGCCCTGGTCTGTGACAGGCCTTACACCCGCTTCTATAGGAACAGGGTAGTCCTTAGGACTCATCCAAAGTTCCTCCCAAAGGTTGTCTCCTCCTTCCACCTTAACCAAGAGGTGGTTCTTCCAACATTCTTCCCTAGGCCTCATGCAAGCCAGGCTGAAGCAGTTCTGCATAGCCTGGACTGTAGGAGGGCCTTATCCTTCTACCTTGACCGTACACAGGGACATAGAAGGGCTACTCAGCTCTTCATATCTTTTGACCCTAATAATTTGGGGTTGGCTTTGTCCAAGCGTACCTTGTCCATCTGGGTGGCTGACTGTATTACCTGGGCTTACAGGGCGGCTGACCTTCCTTTGCAGGGTCGGGTCACGGCCCATCGTGTCAGGGCAATGGCTACCTCAGTGGCTCATCTCCACTCTGTACCATTGGTAGACATCTGCAGGGCTGCTACTTGGTCTTCAAGCCAGACGTTTGCGGCCCATTACTGTCTGGAAATGGAGTCCCGTAGGGACAGTGCTTTTGGCCAGGCAGTACTCCGGAATCTCTTTCAGGTTTAGGCAACTCCTGCCCTCTGTTGGGCTACCGGTGGAGGTTCTGTCAGTGAAAAGCCTTTCTTTGATGCTGAGACTAGAGGGAGTTCTCTTGTTCAGCCTGGGTTCCTGGTAGCCCAGAGCTAGGGAGTCACCCATATGTGAGGACTGACTTCCTGCTTGGTCCTGGAGAAAGAGTAGTTACTCACCTGTAACAGGTGTTCTCCAGGAGCAGCAGGAATCAGTTCTCACAACCCTCCCTCCTCCCTTAGGAGTTGCAGTTGTACATAGTTTATTTCTACATTTTTGTGTGCTGTTTTTAGCTATGTCATTTGACTGAGCAAGATGGCACCTTTAGGCTGGAAGGGAACCGCACATGCGTGCCTGCATTCCCAAAGGCTTTCATGGAAAGCTGGGGAAATGCTCCGCAAGGGCTCCATCGACGTCGATGTCACCCATATGTGAGGACTGATTCCTGCTGCTCCTGGAGAACACCTGTTACAGGTGAGTAACTACCCTTTCTTCGCACTATAGGAATATTCGTCTTCCCTTACTTAGACGATTGGCTCTTTCTAGCCCCATCAGAGTCAGAGGCCAGGATTTCTCTATCTTGCACAATGCATATCTTTCAGTATTTGGGTCTAGTCATAAACGTCCCAAAATCCGGTCTAACTGCCACTTAGTCTTTAGAGTTAATAGGAGCTTTGCTGGATACCAGAAAAGCAAGGGCCTATCTTCCTCAGACCCGTTGCCTTCGCATGGTGCAGTTAGCTTCTCAAGCAGTGCGAAAGCCTCATCTCACTACTCGGGAGATGTTACAACTGCTAGGCCACATGGCATCTACCGTGCATGTGGTTCCCTATGCTCGCCTCCATATGAGAGCAGCCCAGTGGACTTTATCCACTCAATGGACCCAGGCTTCAGGATGCCTGTCAGACAAAATAGCAAACACAAGTCGCCTTTTTTTGTCCCTCCAATGGTGGCAGCCCACTCAAAACCTGTTGCTGGGGTCCCCGTTTCAACAGCCTTTACCCCAGGCAACTCTCACAACAGATGCTTCTCCGATGGGTTGGGGAGCTCATCTGCGAGACCTCTCCACCCAAGGCACCTAGACTCCACAGGAGACTCATCTACATATCAATCTCTTAGAGCTCAGAGCAATCTTTCTTGCTCTTTGAGTGTTCCACACCCTACTCAGCTGCAAGACAGTCCTTATTCACACGGACAACCAAGTAGCCATGTTCTACGTGAACAAGCAGGGAGGAACAGGCTCTCTGTCGCTTTGCAACAAAGCTTTGCGACTATGGGCCCTTGCCTAGTACTGGAATAGTAGTCTCAGTACTATTGCCATGCGGCCTCCAAACAACAAACACTCAAGGAAAAGAGAGAATGCTCCTTGGTACACAGCAGACCTTAGAGAATCCCTCATCCAACTACGGAAGCTCGAAAAACGATGGCGTCGCGCTCATGCTATTGATGACTTGACAGCATACAATACCCACCTAGCTGCTCACCGCAAGGCAATCTCCGAGTCAATGAAACGGTACTACTCAGATACCTTGATGAGATCTCTCAATAAACCACACGACTTATTTGACCTAGTTAAGTCTCTATCTAAGGAGCCATCCGCTGGGCCTCAAGTTGAGATACACCCTCAAGACTTTGCAACCCATGTACAATCTAAGATGTGCCTGACCAACAGAACCATGACAACAACCAGCGCCTTTGTGCAGGACGCCTCAAGAACCTTTTCTTCATTCTCTCTCCCCTCTAAGAAAGGAATTGAAGACATCATCACAGCTCTCAACATCACTACATCCCAGTCTGATCCATGCCCTGCCTTCTGGATCAAGGAGCTTCGCAGTCACTTCAGCCCAGTAATTTCCAATATAATGAACCTCTCCTTTTCAACAGGATCATTCCCCTCAGCCCTTAAGCATACTTCAATTAGACCCCTGTTTAAAAACTGCAAGCTCGACCCCCTAAGGGTAGATTCCTACAGACCCATTTCTAGCATACCTCTACTCGCTAAGATTATAGAAAAGGAGGTTCAACGACAGTTACAGGACCATATTGACACCGCTGCACCGCTAGACCCCTGCCAACACGGCTTCAGGGAACACCATGGAGTCGAAACTCTCCTCACCATCCTCTTCAGCAAGATTATCACTGGCATTGATAACATCCACCAAGGATTTGCCCTCATCTTTCTGGATATCGCCGCAGCGTTCGATTCAGTGAATCACGAACTCCTTTTAGCGAGACTAATTGAGAAGGGCATCACTGGAACAGCGCTTGAATGGTGCAGGTCCTACCTATCCGGAAGATGGCAGCACGTCCGCTCAGGAGGCAGAACCTCAGAACCCTTCCACCTGGATCAGGGAGTCCCACAGGGTTCCTCACTTTCTGCCCTTCTGTTTAACATCTACATGCAGCCAATCTGTAAGATCATCCGGTCATTTAATGTCGACTGCATGCTTTATGCCGACGATGTTCTACTATACACCCCCTTCTCCACTGACCTTTTAGATCTCTCCCCTCTAATAAACTGTTTCAATGCAGTATCTGACTGGCTTCTCTCCCAAAACCTCCGTATACAACATAAGAAAACGGAAGTCCTCTTCATCACGAGGAACCCCAACTTCACCCCACCACAAGGTCTCAAAACAAATGAAGCTGAATTGCAATCCAAGCCTTCAATACGTTACCTGGGAGTTACGCTGGATCAACGCCTGGATATGAAATCCCACATAGGAAATACAGTCAGAACTATATACTATAAGATCCGTACACTGAGACACCTACGCTCCATGCTCGAACCAAATGATTTCAGGACAATCTACCAAGCACTTATCATACCCCACTTCGATTATGCCAATGTCATCCTTCAAGGTCTTCCTCAATCCACCTTGAACCCGTTACAGCTGGCAATGAATGCTGCAGCAAGGGTCCTTCATGGAGCCGCCAGGACCGACCACATTACACCTCTGCTGATTCAATTACATTGGCTACCCATCCAGGCTAGAATTCTCTTCAAAACTCTACTCCTCACGTTCAAAGCTCTAAATAAGCTCTCCGCCACATCCTTATCTGCCCTTATTAACACTACTATACCAAACAGAGCAAGAAGATCCACGTCCATCAACTCCCTGAAGCTCCCAAAGGCCTTAACAAGCTGCACTTCTTCTACAGCCAACAGAGCCTTTATCCTCTGTGCTCCAAGATGCTGGAATGCACTACCCCCTGGCATCCGTGCTATCAACAGCTTAACACAATTTAAGAAAGCTCTCAAATTCCATCTCTTCAACAAGTACCTTATAGAGTCAACGGCACTCATAGATCTCAGCGAGTCCACCAATTAATATAGTTCCTTGGTGTCTCAATTAACATGCCAAGTCTGATTCTCTATAAGTAAAGATTATGTTCATAGTAACTGCTCCTTGTAACTGATACCTACGCAGTAATGTTTTCCTTGTAAATAGATTGTAGATAGTTACCCATGTTATCCAAGTTCCTTCCCTTGTTATATGTAAACTCATGCATGTTGACTGTACTGAGATTTTTTGTTCTATGTGAACCGCGCTGATGCTGAATAGTGCGGTATATAAGAGAATTTAAATAAATAAATAAATAAATCAGATTCATCTCCTGGCAGTGTATCTTCCAGGCATACAAAACTCTTGGGCAGACAGACTCAGTCGAGTTTTGCTTCCATACGAATGGTCTCTACATGTAGATCAGGTGGCCAATATTTTTCAAATTTGGGGAACCCCGGACATAGACCTCTTTGCAAGTCTGTGGAATGCCAAACTTCACCGGTTCTGTTCCAGAATTCCGGCTCAGGGGGCTCAGGCCAGGGATGCTTTCCTCCTTTCCTGGGGTCAAGACTTCCTGTATGCCTTTCCATCCATTCCCCTAATTCCCAAGACCCTATTCAAGCTTCAGAGAGACAGAGGCCGTATGATTCTCATAGCTCCATATTGGCATCGGCAAGTGTGGTACCCTCTGCTTCTACATCTCTCTCAAGCTCCCTCCCTGGAGTTAGGGTCTGCTCCAGATCTCCTATCTCAGGAGGACGGAATGTGATGGCATCCCAATCCCCAGTCGCTGCATCTCAGGGCTTGGTTGCTGAAGGCCTAGATCTTTATGATCTTAACCTCCCTCAGCAAGTAAAGGATAATCCTTTATGCTTCCAGGAAGCCTTCCACAAGACGCTCTTATGCTTTCAAGTGGAAAAGGTTTACCATATGGTGTTTGCAGAGGGGTCTTAACCCCCTTGCGGTACCTCTGGAATCATTACTGGAGTATCTCCTTCATTTATCCAATGCAGGACTTAAGAGTAACTCAGTGAGAGTCCTTTTGAGTGCTATTGCAGCTTTCTTCAAGCCCCTAAATGGACAACCTACTTCCTCTCATCCTCTTATAGCAAGATTTATGAGAGGCCTTCTGCTAACTAAGCCTCCCATTAGGCCACCACTGGTGGCATGGGACTTAAACCTGGTTCTTGGTCAGCTCATGAAGCCACCTTTTGAACCTTTAGCTACTACTATCTTGAAATTCCTTTCTTGGAAGGTTATCTTTCTCATTACAATCACATCAGCACATTGCATCAGTGAGTTGCAGGCACTAGTGGCTGATCCACCTTATACAAGGTTCCATCATGACAAGGTAGTCCTTAGGACTCATTCACACTTTATGCCAAAGGTGGTCTCGCCTTTTCATCTAAACCAAGCGGTCTACCTACCTGTGTTCTTTCCAAGGCCTCATGCATCAAATGCAGAAAGGAATCTTCATACTTTGGACTTTAAAAGAGCTTTAGCCTTTTACTTACAAAGAACACAGCAACATATAAAGTCCTCTCAACTCTTTGTTGCTTTTGATCCTTCTCATTTGGGACTTCCAGTCTCCAAGAGAACACTGTCTAACTGGATTGCTCAGTGTATTTCCTTTGCCTATCAGAGTAAGAATCTTCCTCTGGAGGGCCATGTCACAGCTCACAATGTAAGAGCCATGGCAGCTTCAATGGCTCATCTACACTGTGTCTATCGATGACATCTGTCGAGCAGCCACCTGGGCCTCAGTTCATACCTTCACAGTCCATTACTGCTTGGACAAGGACTCCCGCCGGGATGCCTTGTTTGGTCAGGCTGCTCTCCAACACCTGTTCCATACCTAATCAACTCCTACCCACCATCCCTGGTTGGATGCCAGAGATCCATGGGGGGAAGTGGAGCCCTTTCTCAGGGACACACAACTTGTTCCACGTGGGCTGTAACCTTCCCAGCTAGGCATCTGCTGCCTTCAGCTTTAGGAGTATTATTCAGAGACAGTGTGCTTCCCTTTTCACCGGTACCATCCAGCAGCTGGAAAACAGACTTCCCTTGTCCTTCTCCTTTCCTTCTTCTCTGAGCTCTCCCCTTTCTCTGAGGTCTCTCTTCCTCCTGGGAACTCCACTCCGTCAGAGATCTCCTCTCACTCAGAAACTCGCCTACCTTCAGGATTTCCCCTCTGCTCAGGAATTTCTTTCTCCTCAGGTAATCCTCTCCCTTCAGGTAATTCTCCTCTCTCTTCAAGTGATTCTCCTCTCTCTGTTCCTCCTTCTCAGGGACTTCTCTCCCTTCAGGTTTAAAAACACTTTTCCTGACTGCCACACCCTTCTGTTTGCACATGTGCCCGTAATCAGCCTCCAAGCCTGGCTCTACATCAGAGCTTGGGCGTGGCTTAGCTTCAGCAGAGAGCTGTTTTTTTCTCATGCTTGCTTTTCTAACTCTGTGCAAACCTGGCTTATCACTCATTTTAAAGGTACAAACAGCATTTTCTTCTGTTTCCATTTTCTCATGGCAGCTGTCATCACCACAACACCTGGTGGTATGATATCTACCTCTTCAGATGCTATGTGGAACATTTCTTCTAGTCTCCTCTATTCCTTTAACTATCACTGTATCTCTTATTCTGTCCTTTCTAATTAATGGCATTCTTTTCATATTTTCTGTAACTTTTATGTAATATTGTAAACCACTCTGATGCTTTGACTTGAGCGGTATATCAAATTTAATAAACATATACATAAACATTGCCCCTCTCCTGTCTCTCCCCCAAAGTATACATATTGAGATCTTTAAGGCTGCCCCAATAAGCCTCACAACAAAGCCCACTTACCATTTTGGTAGCCACCTTCTGCGCCAATTCCATCCTGTTTATATCCTTTTGAAGGTGTGGTCTCTAGAATGGCACAATATTCTCCAAATGGGGTCTGTGGTGGAGAAGCAGGCTCAGAATGCAGAGAAAGAAAGAAAAAGCAGCCTTTTTTTTCTTTTCCCAAAGAAACTGCAGGCACAGGAAGGGTTAACACCCAAACTAAAGACAGAGATTCCCTGCAGAGGAGTGCAGACCTAGGGACACGCCCTGTTCCCATGGAGACAGAGGGAGGAGATGGGAGTGGTTTGGGGGCGGAGTCAAGAGCCATAGGACAGCCCCAAACATTTAGGCAGGGAAGTTGCACTCACAAACAGGAAAGGAAAAGGAGAGAGAAAGGGACGGAGACACGGACACGAGAGAAACAGGAGACACAGAAGCAGTTTGAAAGCAGGAACAGAGAGGCGAGAAGGCCAGTGGAGAGCTCAGGGGAGGATTCCTCTGAGGAGGAGATATTCTCCAGAAGCTCATGGCCTAGCCCTTCTCACTGTAAGGAGCCCACAGGAAGGAAGAGCACTACTAGCAAGGTGAGCCCTTTACAAGCTTTAAAAGAGCTGCTAAACAGGGAAACCTTTTCCTGCCCTTCCCCCACAAGCTCACGTTCTGCCAAGTGTGGCTGGGAGCAAGTCTTGAAGGCTTTACAACCTACAAAAGCTTCTCAGGCGGATACTAAGGAGAGCAGATATCTGAAGGAGCTTAGCGAGGAAGAAATGGACCTGGGGGACAGTTGTGATGCAAGCAGTGTTTCAGACATGGAGATAGACTGTGCTATCTGTGCCAAGGAAGAGTAAAAGAATTGAATAGGGTTTTAATGAGCTGGAGGAAAACCCAGGAGTTCTTGATTACTGAATGTGCTATCTGTGCTAGAGGAATAAGAACTGAATAGGGTTTTGTTAGCTGGAGAAAACCCAGAAGTTCTTAACAAGGATACTTTATGAAAAGCCCATAACTTTTAGCTAGGCTTTTAATGGTAGCTTGGCTGATAAAAGCTGCATGGATAAGAAAGCCAAGAAGAAGCTAAAAGTTCATATTGTAACTGGAAGAAATACTACTGCATTTGAAAAGTCTCTTGGTGGACCAGGGAATATTGCTATACCTGCTGTGAAAATAACAGTAGAGATTTATAGTGCCTCCTGGGGACCAGAAAGCAGACTGCTGTGGTAAAAAGAGTTTTTACATGTGGAACAAAGGTTTAAACTAAACCAAGCCAAGGACTGTTTAATAGGCTTGTGTTTATATGGGAGAAGTATCCTGAACTTTGTTTTGTAAGCTTCAAACTATTCTTGCCAAAGAATTTAATTTGGTTAGGAAATCCTTATTTCTCAAATAAAAGAAATATTCCTGCGACCTTTGCACTTGGCTCTAATCCTTTTAAAGGACACAACTACATGCTATTTGGGCTGAATTTATACAAAGGACAATCGGAACCCTCACGTATCACTAGGCGACCGCCTGGCCACACGGGGGAGCTCCGACAGGTCTCACCAAAGATTTATACAGAGTTACTATCACCTCCTCCTTCTTGCTGGCCATTCCTCTCCCTGTGCATCCAAGCATCATTTTGCCCTTCACAGTTGCCTTTGCTACCTGATTAGCCACCTTAAGGTCAACAGCTGTTCCCATCCTAGTAATGACTCCTTGAGATTTTGTCACATCTTGGCAAACTTATTTTTCCTGAAGCCTAGGACCCTCATTTTTGAATGAGCTTTCTCCGGGAACAAGCAGGAAGTCAGTCCTCACATATGTGTGACGTCGACGTCGACGCCGACGGAGCCCGCATGGAGCATATCCCAAGCTTTCAAAGAAAGCCTTTGGGAATTGCTACTCCGTATGCGTGGTCCCTTCCCACCCAAGGGTGCCATCTTGCTCAGTCTCCTTTTTTTCCACGGAGCCCATCAGACGTAGTCTGTAGTGTCCCGGGAAAAGTTGATTTTTTTTGTGTCCTTTGACTTCACCAGTTTGACACCAGTACCCTTCCCGCTTCCGGCCTCGGTATCTCAATATCGAGTCAGTTCCTCTAGTTTTGATTTTTCTTCTTGGGACGTTTTCGCGCCCATTTTTCCCTTGCTGGCAGCCCGAAGGGTCTTCGATCTTTCTGGGGTCCTTTTTTTCCCCCATGACTACCAGTGGGTTCAAAAAGAGCAATCGGTGCAGGAAAATTATGTCTCTCCCTGATACGCAAGAGAGCTGCCTCCAGTGCCTCGGCCCGGACCACGACCCGGCGGTCTGTGTAAAAATATGTCCTCGAAGGCCTTGAGGAGCCACCAGCAGCAGCATGATAAGATTTTTCCTGACTCCCCCATGCCTCCGAGAGCCAGGACCTCGTCTGAGGCCTCCATGGGAGGAGCACTCCAAACCCGATTGTCTTCAGGGTTCCTCGGAGAGGGGGATCTCCCTCAAGGGAACAGAAGAGAAGTAAAAAACCCTCGAAGGCAGCATCTCTGGATGGTTCCAAGCGGCCTGGCTTCTTTCAGGGCCAGTCGCAGAGCCACCGAGTGCCTGCCCGGGGCATCGGTGAAGAATCATCCAGCCAAGGTTCCTCGCAGGGACACAGATGCGGATCGGCCTAGGAAAGTACATACTGTCCTAGTTGAGGACTCCCCTCCAGGGGAATCGGCTTTGGGCCCGAGCGTGTTGCCACCTGAGCCGGAGTCTGCGGAGCCTCCAGGACTGGTGTCCAGGATGGCAGCCTTGGAGCGCAGTTTTACTGTCTTCAAGGAACAGCAGCGGGTGCTGATGTCCAGCACACCCGGTTCCTCCGCCCTGATCACCGGGGTCTCGATGTCGAAGTCGACCCTAGAGGCCGAGGCGATCCTTGAGATCTTTAGGGCTCGAGTTGATCCTCGGCCAAGGTCACACTTGGCCTCCCACTTGTCGGGACCAAGGTCAACACCGCCAAGCCTGCAAGCATTGGGACGGATGGTGCCAGGACCCTCTGCCTAAGGAGCTCCTCTAGTCTTCCTCGGAGGCCTCCACTTGGGAGACCGAGGATGAGGAGTTCCCGGACACGCGGGGTCATCAGGATGTTCCCTCTGATTCCCCGGTATCTGAACCTCGGCGTAGGTCCCCATCAGAGGATATGGGCTTTCTGGACTTTGTGTGGGATATGTCCAAGGCTTTGGCTTTCCCGACGGAGTCCGAGGAGGATCCTTGAACCAATGAGCTTGAGATCCTCCAGTACGAGGCTCCCTTTCGAGAAGCCCTCACGGTGCCCATTCCTCCTATCCTGGAACGACTTATGTCCCGCATGTGGGAGACGCTGGCATCGACACTGGTAATTAGTAAGCGGCTCGACTCGATGTATCAAGTCTGCCGAAGCCCTGGGTTCCAAAAATCACAACTGCCGCACAACTCCATGGTTGTGGAGTCGGCCATACGTCTACTGAAAAGTCAGAAGACGTATTCCTCAGTGCCCCCCAGTAGGGAGGTCCGCACCTTGGATGCCCTCAGCAGGAAGTGTTTCCAGGACGTGATGCTGAATTGTCGGATCCAGGCGTACCAGCTGTACATGGGTATGTACCTGAGCGACCTGGTGAAGGAAATCACCAGGTTCTCGGCTGGTCTCTCCGAGGAGCCTTTGCAGCGCTTCAAGGGCCTGTCCAAAGCTGTCCGTGAATGTTCCAAGTTCATGTCTCGGGCTACCTATGACAGGTTCGAGTCGGCGGCATGGGTAGCCACGGCGGGCATTGGTGCATGCCGCCAAGCTTGGCTGCAGTCATCCGACCTCGAGCAATGGGTTCAGGACAAATTGGTCGATGTCCCATGCCAAGGGGAGAACCTCTTTGGAAAGCCCATGACTGACAAGGCTGCAGAGCTGGAGACCGAGTTCATGACGAGGACACGACTCTCTAAGAAGACCTCTGCCCCTTCTCGTAAGAAGGGCTTGGGTAAAAAAGCCCTTTTACCTGAGGAAGTCCACTGCTTACCGAAACTACCCCCCTTACCAGGCCTTCCCAGCTCCTCAACAGGGGCAGCAGGCCAAGGGACAGGGGCATGGCCCGTTTAAGCAGAAGGCCCTCAAGCACCAGGCTCTGGCTCCAGCCCAGCCTGGTGGGGGGTTTTGACTCCTGCAGCATGGCCCCTCTCTCAGCTGGAGCTGGGCAACCCAAAAGAGGTCGGCTCGCCTTGTATGCCCACAGGTGGGCAACCATCACCACTGATTCATGGGCATTACAAGTGGTCAGGGAGGGATACTTTCTCCATCTAGCCCAAGTGCCTCCACACTACTTCCCAGGAGAGCCTATCAGGTCTCCCCTTCACCGGGACCACCTTCTGAAGGATTTGGCAGCTCTTCTCGAGGATCAGGTGGTGGAATCGGTGCCCCACCACCTCAAGAGCAAGGGGTTCTACTTCAGGTACTTCCTTATGCCAAAGAAGACAGGGGGCCTAAGGCCCATCCTTGACCTGCGCAACCCCAACAGATTCCTGGTGAGGGAGAAGTTCAAGATGCTCTCCCTTGGAATATTGCTGCCTTACATCCATCAGGGAGACTGGCTGGGCTCCTTGGACTTAAAGGATGCTAACACATACATCCTAATCCACCCAAGGCACAGGCAATACCTATGCTTTGTGGTAGGGGGCAATCATTACCAATACAGAGTACTCCCTTTTGGCCTTGCCTTGGCCCCCAGGGTATTCACAAAGTGCCTGACGGTGGTCGCCGCCTTCCTCAGGCTTCAGGGGATCTTTGTCTTCCCTTATCTCGACGACTGGCTCATCAGGGGCACTTCAGCCCCCGAGGTGCAGCAGGCCACAACTCGCACCACCCAGATTCTGCAACACTTGGAGTTTTTGTCAACTACCCCAAGTCCAACCTTTGCCCTGCACAAGAGGTGGAATTCATTGGGGCAAAGATCAACACCCTTCAGTCGAAGGCCTTCCTGCCTGCAGACAGTGCAAGCAGACTCATGGCCCTAGCCAAGGACATAAGCCACTGCTCCTCAGTGCCAGCAAGGCATCTGTTGTGCCTCCTCGGGCACATGGCCTCCATGGTCCATGTCACTCCAGATGTTCGCCTCCACATGCGAATTGTGCAGTGGTGCCTCAGGGACCAGTGGTCCCAGGCCACGGGATATCTCCAGGACAGGATCAGAGTGACCGGGCGCCTGCTACAGTCCCTGACCTGGTGGCCATCACCCCATCAACTGGAGGCAGGGATGTTCTTCCAAGTCCCTCACCACTCGAGAGTCCTCACCACAGATGCCTCCCTGCTGGGCTGGGGAGCCCATTGCCAGGGGTACTGCACACAGGGAGTTTGGTCCCCAGACGAGAGTGCCCAACAGATCAACCTGTTGGAGTTGCATGCAGTCCATCTCACCCTGAAGGCTTTCAGGCAGTGCCTGGGCCACAGGTCTGTTCTAGTGCAAACGGACAACCAAGTGGCCATGTTCTATTTGAACAAACAGGGTGGCACGGGGTCCCATACCCTTTGTCAGGAAGCATTAGATCTTTGTTCTTATGCAGTCCAGCAGGGGATTCTCCTCAGGGCAGTATACCTGCTGGGCTAGGACAACTGGCTGGCCAACAGACTCAGCAGAATGCTCCAGCTGCACGAGTGGCAGCTGGATCGGGTAGTAGTCAGCAGGCTTTTCCAGATATGGGGGGAACCAGTGATGGACCTGTTTGCAAGCCCGGACAATCACCAGTTACCCCGTTTCTGCTCAAGGCAGCCACACCCGACAGGGTGGCAGTCAACGCTTTTCTACTCTCATGGTCGGTGGGTCTTCTATATGCTTTTCCCCCGATGCCTCTGATCGCCAAGACTCTGTTCAAAATCCTTCAAGACAGAGCCTCAGTCATTCTGATAACCCCACAGTGGCCCAGGTTACCGTGGTTCCCGCTTCTCCTGCAGCTAGCGGTAGAGACCCCCATTCCTTTGGGATCGTCTCCTCAGCTCCTTTCCCAGGAGGGGGGTTCTCTTTTGCATCTCAACCTCAGCTCCCTTTTGCTGATGGCGTGGCTGCTGAGAGCGTGACTCTCTCTGCGCAGAATGTCTACCAGATGGCTGTACGCCTTCAAGTGGCGCAGATTTGCACTTTGGTGCGCTGGGCAAGGGGTAGACTTCTTCTCTTGCCCAGTTGTTGTGGTATTACAATACCTTCCCCGCCTCTCTGAGACGAGGCTCAAATCTAACTCCGTCAGAGTGCATCTCAGTGCCCTAGCGGCAAACCACTATCCTGTGGACGGGAAGCCCCTCTCAGTTCACCAAGTGGTGTCCCAGTTTCTAAAGGGCCTACTCCTGTCGAAGCCCCCGATCCACCGCCCCGTCGACCGAATGGGATCTCATTGTAGTGTTGGGGCAGCTCACCCAGCTGATCTTTGAACCGTTGGCCACGTGCCACCTCCATTATCTCTCCTGGAAGGTGGTTTTCTTGGTGGCGCTCTCTTCTGCCCGGAAGGTGAGTGAGCCCCAAGCCCTCGTGGTGGAAAGGCCTTATACCAGGTTCTATAAGAATAGGGTGGTGCTTTGCATGCACCCCAAGTTCCTTCCGAAGGTGGTCTCCTCATTCCACCTCAATGAGGAGGTGGTTCTTTCTACCTTCTTCCCCAGGCTGCATGCCAGTAGAGCAGAGGCGGTCCTCCATACCCTGGACTGTAAGAGGGCTCTGTCCTTCTACATTCAGCATACTCAGGGTCACCGAAAAGCCTCTCTGCTTTTAGTTTCCTATGAACCCAGTAAGCTGGGGGAGGCGGTGGCCAAGCATGTGCTGTCCACATGTGTGGTGGACTGTATTGCCTGGGCTTATGAGGAAGCGAGGCTTCCGTTGGAGGGCCATGTTATGGCTCATAGTGTCAGGGCCATGGCGGCATCAGTGGCTCAACTGCACTCTGTTCCTCTGGCAGACATCTGCCAGGCCACCACCTGGTCTTCGGTTCATACCTTCGCAGCTCATTACTGCCTGGATAGGGAGCCACGACGGGCCAGTGCCTTTAGCCAGGCTGTACTCCGTAACCTTTTTGGCGTCTAGGCAACTCCTACCCTTCGACCCTTCTGTGTTCAGGCTATCAGAGTGCTGCTTCCCTGGTTAGGGTTTTCATTGCAGCTGCTTGCATCTCTCGATGAGGAAACCTTTTTTCGCTATAGGTTCAGGGTAGCCTGTAGCTGTGGAGTCCCATATGTGAGGACTGACATCTTGCTTGTTCCCAGAGAAAGCATAGTTGCTCACCTGTAACAGGTGTTCTCCGGGGACAGCAGGAATCAGTCCTCACAACCCTCTCTCCTCTTGGAGTTGCAGTCCAATTATTTTTTCATTGTTTTGCCCTTTTTAGCTATGTCATTTGACTGAGCAAGATGGCGGGAATGGGACCACGCATGCGTGGTAGCAATTCCCAAAGGCTTTCTTTGAAAGCTGGGGATTTGCTCCGCGCGGGCTTCGTTGGCGTTGACGTCGACGTCATCCATATGTGAGGACTGATTCCTGCTGTCCCTGGAGAACACCTGATCTCCAGGAACAAGCAGGAATGTAGTCCTCACATATGGGTATCGTCGGTACCGATGGAGCCTGCACGGGAATGCTCCCCAGCGTCCAATTAGGAAGCCTTTGGGAGCATCCCACAGCGCCTGCGTGCTAAATTCCTGCTGTTCCCGGAGATCACCTGTTACAGGTGAGTGACTATGCTTTACAGGTGAGTAACTACGCTTTATCTACTGTAGTCCTAATACTGAACCACACCACCTGGTGATTACTAGATGCAATATGATCACTCACTAGAATATCAAAAACATTCTTCCTATTGGTTAAGCACTACGTCCACTATGGCCCCCCTCAGGGGTTCTCTTACCAATTGCCAGAATAGTTCTTCCTGTAGAGAATCCAGGGTCTCCTTCTTCTAGATGACACCACAACAAGGATGTGCCAGTCAACATCTGCATATTGAAATCGCCTATCAGCAGCACTTCTCTATTCATAACAGTACTGCAAATGTCTTCAATTAAATCTCTGTCCAGTTCTTCTGCCTGTGAAGAGAGTCTTTATATGATACCAATGTAAATGGATGCTCCATTCCCTTTTTCCAGTTTACTCACAGTGCCTCCTCCTTTCCTCATAAGCCCTGTAATTCTGTAGCTTTAATATTATTTTTTTTACAAATAGTGCCACACCACCTCCCCTTCTTTCTACCTTGTTCTTCCTGAATAAATTATAGTCCGGTATAATTACACCCCAGTCATGGTTCTCCATGTTAGAAGATAGATCACCAGAGCTCTCCTCGGATCCTTCTCCACCTGAGGATATGACATTACAAGATTTTGTAAGGGAAATGGCCAAAGCCGTACAATTTTCTTTAGAGATGGAGGAGGAACCCAGGGCAAAAGAATTGGAAATCCTCCAATACTACAGTACATAGCCCCCAAGGAGGTGGTGCACCGCTTTATTCAGAGGTTACAGATGAGATCGTGGGAAACACCCCCCCCCCCCGCCTCACTGTACCTTCAGTTAGAAATATTGTGTGTAGTGAGTTCAGAAAGCTCCCAAATTGGAGATTCCCCATCCTTTTTATCACTCTCTAGTTATTTAAACTACTTTCAAAAGGTCCAGAAGTTCCAAAATATACTCCTCAGTGCCCCCAGGGATAGAGGCTCAGACACTTGACTCTTTTGGGAGAAATGTTGTTCAGAGTGCTGTGCTTGTTTCCCATGGGCATGTTTTTAAAGGATATGCACAGTCTAGATCAGGGATGGCCAACATGTGGCGCATTGCATGATTAGAAGTGGCACACTGCCGCGGTAAGCAATGGGAGTTAAGGGCTGTTTCGGGCCTGTGGAGCTGGACAGTGTATTAGCGCGGCAGTTAGCAGGTAAGTGGTCTGATTGCGTGGTACAAAATGGGGCCATTTTAGGATAGCACTGCTTTTCCGTCAAGGGTGTTTGGAGGGCAGGAACGATGCAGGAGTTTTTACTCCTCGTGTTTTCTTGTTTTGCAGGGGGGAAACCTTCAAAACTCAGGTTTTTTGATAGAGTTAAAAAAACAAAGTGGAAGAGTAGCCTAGTGGTTAGAACACTGGCTTGGTAACCAAGCAACCAGGGTTCAATTCCCACTAGCACTCCTTGTGGCCTTGGGCAAGTCACTTAACCCTCCATTGCCTCCGAAGAAAGGCCTGGCAATCTACTTCCGGTGACACTGCCAAGAAAACCCAGGAGCTTCTGGGTCACCAGGAGTCAGGACTGACTCGAAGGCACACATTGCATTTTGCAAAAAAACAAAAAACAAAGGATATTCAGCTTCACTTTGTGAATAACTGAAGTTTTGTACTTTTTGAAACTTAAGCTTTGTTTTTACAGTCAGTTACCCATCACAGTGCAAAAGAAAATGAGCAAAAGAAAAGCAGAAAGTAATAGTAAGCATTAATTTAATGAACAGTGGGAAAATGAGTTCTTATTTATTGCTGGTCTGTCAGGAAAACTATTGTGCATTGTTTGTGAAAACGCTCTCTCAGATAATATAAGACATGATTGTAATAGACACTATAACAAACATCAGGCTCAAACAGAAGAAAAACTGAAGTTAGTGCTTGGGTCTGAGTTATGGAAAGACTATGTGATTAAGAAAAAGGATGAAATAGAAAGACGACAAAATTTATTTGTTAAAAGATGTTGTGAAAGTTTGGCAATGACAGAAATGTTCTACGAAGTTGCCTTTGCGTTGGCTAAAAAATGGAAGCCTTTCTCTGATGGAGAAGAAATTGTTAAGCCTTGTCTCCAAATATTTGCAAGATGTCTTGGTGATAAAATTATTGAAAGAAAAGCAGATGAACTCTTTCTGTCAAAGCAAATGGTTACAAGATGCACCAAAGAACTTTCCCATGATGTATCTGTGCAACTGAAAGACTATCCATGCTTGTACTTTCTTTTCTTTAGCTATGGACGAATCTGCTGACATATTTGATATTGCCCAGTTAAGCATTTTTATAAAAGGAATAGATGATAATTTTACCATCTTTGAAGAACTTATCAGTCTTGAGTCACTTCATGGAAAAACAAGAGGATCAGACATATTTGACAAAGTGAAGTCATGCCTAGAAAATCTGCAACTAGATTCTAGTAAACTCATCAGTGTTGTACTGACAGAGCACCATCAATATAGGCAAGGCAGCTGGGACTGCAACTTTGCTTGAAATCATTTTAGGTCATCCTCTACTAAAATATCATTGCATTATATACCAAAGGGTATGTTTACTAAAAAGCGTTAAGGTAACAGGCATTAACGGTAGTGATAAGGGGTGTTACATGCATAAAGGACACTGGGCAGGTAGGAGGCATTCCAGCATAAAGGGCACTATGGGCCATTTGACGTGCGATAACAGGACATCAAAGCTTGTCATGCTGTGAGGACTTGTGTGCATCAGTGATGCTGAGGGCTAAGCTATTGGTAGTTTAACTACTGGCAGGGTCTCCCAAGATGGACAGGTCTCAGCTGAGGTGCCAGACCAAGACAAACCACCCATCTGGACAGAAGCAGAATGGGACAGTGTTGGTGGTGGAGGATCACATTTCTGTGACAACGGCAACAACACTAAACTTAAACTGCGCGGAAGAAAGGCCTGGCAATCTACTTCCATGAAAACCCAATGGATGGTCACAACAAAACAAATTGCACTATAGTGCTGGAAGATGAGACCTCCAGGTCGGAAGGCACTCAACTGGCTACTGGGGAGGAGCTAAAGACTTTTCAGAGTAAAGGCAGCACTTATGATGTGGTTGGATCAAAGCCCTCGGGACCTCTGACTGCTGATGTAGCTGCACATGAAATGAGAGTCAGAAGCTACAAAGATGTCTTATATATTGGGACATGGAACGTACGAAGCCTGAACCAAGGGAAGTTGGAGGTGGTCAAGAATGAAATGGAATGTACGCAAATTGATCTGTTGGCCAACTGACGAAAACTGGAAACACAAGCACTGGCAAATTAGATGCAAGGCATTGATAAGGCAGGCAAAAAGAGAATTTGAGAAGAAGTTTGCTGTGGAAGCAAAAACGCATAATAAAGACTTTTTCAAGTACATTCGTAGCAAAAGACCTGTGAGAGAAGTCACCTATGATAGAAGTCTATAAATTTTATGATAGTAGCCCGCATGCGTGGTCCTCTTCCCGCCCAAAGGTGCCATTTTCTTAGTCTCACTTTTTCCACGGAGCCGTTCGGATGCACGTTCTCATCCCTCGGAAAAAGTGTTTCATTTTTCGCTTGTGGCCTGTGTTTTTTTCTGTAGCACCGCAGTCCTCTACCTGTCCTTCCCTGCTCTGTTTTTCCTTGAGCGAGGGGACATCTTTTTCTGTAAAAGATTTTTTCTTTTGTGGGCTTCGTGCCCCTTTTTTCCCCATCTGCTGGCCACAAAGGTCTTCGACCTAGCGGGGGCCCTTTTTGCCCCAGTGGCCACTGGGTTTAAGAAATATGACAGATACTCCAAAAATATGTCACTCACGGACACCTACGACTTCTGTCTTCGGTGTCTTGGGGCTGACCATGACCCAGAACTCTGCTCTCTTTGCAAGAAAATGTCCTCCAAGGCACTACTAAGTTGTAAACAGAAGTCCGATGACATTTTCCAAAAGGTAGCCCCAGAATCCCCATCAGCACCCTCGGTCGTCCCTCCGCTGGTGGGATCCCCAACTTCGGTCCCGTGTTCACAATGGCACTCCGACCAGGGGGGTCGCCTGGTGGAGAAGCGTAAGAAGACGACCTCAAAGTCACTGTCAGGGGCCCCAGACAAGCGCGAGCGCTCCCGCGCTCGGTTGCTCAGCCCCCCTTGGCGTTCCCAAGAGTCAGACAAGGAGCGGCCTCATAAGCTACCTCATACAGATAAGGAGGCCTCAGGCGATGGCTCCTGGTCTCCTGAGGGCCATCCCGGTGAGGACCCCCTCTTCTCCGCCACGCCAGACCTGGTAACCCTGGTGTCGACGTCACAGGGTCCCACATCCGCGTGGGAGTTCCGTATGCTGGCACTAGAGCGCAGCGTTTCTGCCTTCTTAGCTGCCCAGCAGGCGCTCTTGCCCAGCATGGCTGGCCCGCGCCTCGAGATGGAGGTTCCCTCAAGAAGGACACTGAAACCCGCCCTGGAAACCCCCGAGAGCCGTGGGCCTCGTGAGGATCCTCGGCGTCAGTCTCACTCGCCTTCCCAGTCCTTGGGAGCGAGATCCTCCTAGGCGGGCTGCAAGCGGGTCTCAACCTCTGGACGGGGCAACCATTCTGAGTCGGACTCTTTCTCGGACCTCTCAGACTGGGAGTCGGACGGGGATATCTCCCCGGAGACCAGTGCCCATTGGACCTCCCTTTGGACCAGTCCCTGCTCACCTCTTGGAGGCGTTCGCCGCCCGAGGACACATCTCTAGTGTTCATGTGGGACATGGCACAGGCCCTTTATGGTCCATGCTCATATGCAGCAGCCAGGCATACCAATTATATATGGGCATGTTCCTACATGACCTTGCCAAAGAGCTCGGCGTGTTCTCCGCAGACCTCAAGGGTGAACCCCCCCCCCCCCTTCTCTGGTTCCAAACCCTCCTAAGATCCGTCGTGGAGTGCTCAAAGTACCTCTCCCATCTTCATATGATGGATTTGAGTCCTCCGCCCGAATGGCAGCATCCGGCATCGGGGCCCAACGCCAGGCATGGCTCCAATCCTCTGACCTGGAAAAGTGGGTCCAGGAGAAGCTCCTGGACGTCCCCTGCCTCAGCAAGCAGCTGTTTGGTAAACCTATGGAGGACAAGGCCGCTGAGATAGAAATGGAGTTCGTCACTCGAACCCGTCTCTTGCGTAAGACCTCCTCCCTCCCTCGGAAGAAACGGCAAGCAAAGAAGCCATTCTTCCAAAGGAAGGGACTCCGCTACCAGGGTTACCCTCCTTTCCCGCTCACCCCCGTGCCGGCTCCTGGCATGCAGAGGAAGGGAGGTGCGCATAGCCACAGCAAACTTAAAGAGCCTAAGGCCCAGCAACTGGCGCCACCGCAACCCGCACAGGGTTTTTGATGCCAACAGCATAGCCTCTCGCCCCCCCCCCCCCCGGCAGCACTTCCGCCGGTGGGGGGATGCCTGTCCCTCTTCACCCCGCAGTGGGCGTCGATCATATCGGACACCTGGGTCCTCCGAGTGATCCAGGACAGATATCGTCTCCGCCTGGTCAGGCGCCCTCCCACCTTCTCGCTAGTGGAGCCTACTCTGCTCCTTTCACACCAGACCTTCTTGCAGTGGGAGCTGTCCAACCTCCTCGCACAACGGGTGGTCAAGAAGGTACCGCTGCATCTTCAAGACCATGGGTTCTACTCCCGCTACTTTCTCATTCCGAAAAAGACGGGGGGCCTACGCCCCATCCTCGACCTCTGGAACCTAAACAAGTTCCTGGTGCGGGAGAAGTTCAAAATGTTATCGCTTGGCATCCTGCTGCCCTTCCTTCAGCAGGGCGATTGGCTATGCTCCTTGGACCTCAAGGACGCTTACGCCCACATCCTAATCCACTCCCAACACAGGCAATACCTGCGCTTCAGGGTGCAGGGGGAACACTATCAGTAGAGGGTGTTCCCCTTCGGGCTCACTTCTGCACTGCGGGTTTTCACAAAGTGTCTCTCTGCGGTCGCCGCCTTCCTCAGATGGCAGGGCATACCTGTCTTCTCTACCTCGATGACTGGCTCGTCACGGGTACCTCGATCGACGAAGCCAACATAGTGGCATCATGAACGATCCTCCTCCTCGATCGCCTTGGCTTCTTGGTCAACTTCTCCACCTCGAGCCGGTGCGGACTCTGGAGTTCATTGGTGCCTGCCTCGACACGGAGCGAGCGACCGACCGCCTTCCTGCCCGCGGACCGGGCGGGCCGCCTCCAGGCTGTGGCAGCCCAGGTCCAGAGGAGGGCTTGGGTTATGGCGCGGGTCATACTGCGTCTCCTAGGACACATGGCTTCCATCATCCATGTGGTCCCCCATGCCCGCATGCACAATGGAGCCAGGCCTTTGGGCATTTCAGAGACCCTATACGGGTCTCACGCAGTCTCCATGACTCCCTGGTTTGGTGGTGGGACCTCCAAAGTCTCCTTTGGGGTATGCCCTTCCAGATCCCACAGCACGATCCCATCCTAACGACGGATGCTTCCCTGCTGGGGTGGGGAGCCCACTGTGGTGCATTGTGCACCCAGGGGCAGTGGTCGCCCGAGGAGTCTTGGCAGCAGATCAACCTGTTCGAGCTTCGAGCGGTCTGATGGGCCCTGAGGGCCTTCGAGGGCTATCTGAGGGGGAAGTCGGTGCTCATGCAGACCGACAACAGGGTAGCCATGTTTTACATCAACAAGGAGGGGGGGAACAGGATCACGCCTCCTCTGTCAAGAGGTGATCCTCTTTTGCTCCTTTGCGTCTCGCCGGGGGATGACCCTCCCAGGCCAGAAGAATGTCCTCATGAACAAACTCAGCAGGATCCTCCGCCCACACGAGTGGCACTTAGATCCGGAGGTCACCGGCGTTGTCTTCCATCGCTGGGGGACCCCATCTATGGACCAGTTTGCCAGTCCAGTGAACGCGCAGCTTTCCTGTTTCTGCGGCCCGGTTCCACACCCGAGCAGGGTGGCCCCGGATGCGTTCCTTTTGAACTGGACTTCCAGCCTTCTTTATGCTTTCCCTCCCTTTCCTCTCATTGTGAGGACCCTCCACAAGGTTCAGCAGGACCGAGCTTCGGTGACCCTTGTGGCCTTCACAGCCTTGGTTCCCGCTTCTGCTCCGGCTCTCGTCTGAGCCACCAGTCCCCCTGACACAGGAGGAGGGTCGGGTGTTCCGCTGCACCTCAAGGAGGACATCGAGGAGATTCTCCTCGCATCGAGGAAGGACTCAACAAGAAGGGCATATGCCTTTAAGTAGCGATGTTTCTCGACCTGGTGCTCTGAGCTTCAGATGGACCCGTTCTCCTGCTCTACCCGGTGGGTCTTCCAGTACCTCCTCCACCTCTCGAAGGCAGGGTTGAAATCCAATTTGGTCAGGGTATACCTGAGAGCCATTTCGGTGAACCACCTCCCCATCGAGGGAAAACCTAGTTCGAGGCAGCTCTTAATGTCTCGCTTTATACAAGGTCTCTTGCTTTCCAAGCCTCCTATCCAGCCTCCACAGGCAGAGTGGGACCTCAGCGTGGTGCTGATGCAGCTCACGCAAGCACCCTTCGAGCCGATGGCGACGTGCTCGCTTCGGCATCTCTCCTGGAAGGTGGTCTTCCTGGTGGCTTTGACTTTGGCTCGCCGAATCAGCGAACTTCAGGCCCTCATGGCTTAGGCTCCATACACCAGGTTCTGCGGGAACAGGATGGTCCTCCACACCCATCCAAAGTTCCTACTGAAGGTGATCTCGGACTTTCATCTCAACCAGGAGATAGTACTACCGACCTTCTTCACGAGACCTCATGCTGACCAGGCATCATGGTGTTGCAAGAGGGCTATTTCCTTCTACCTGCAGCGTACTCAAGTTCATCGCAAGTCTGACCAGCTCTTTGTTGCCTACGACCCCAATCGCCTGGGGCACGCAATCGCCAAGCACACCATCTCCGTCTGAGTGGTGGACTGCATTGCCTTCGCCCAAGCAAAGGTGGGCGCCCCACTTAATCGGCAGGTCACTGCGCAATGCGTCGTAGCCAAGGCATCGTTGGTGGCTTTGCTGCACTCAGTACCTCTAGCAGACATCTGCTGGGGTACGACCTGGTCTTTAGCGAACACTTTCGCTGTCCACTATTGCCTGGAGAGGGAGTCCCGCCGGGACAGCACCATCAGCCAGGCTGTACTCCGTAATCTGCTTGGGATATAAGCAACTCCTGCCCTCCGACCCTTTTTCGATGGCTACCGAGAGCTTCGCCCCAGGGACCCGAAGACTCAGGCTCCTCCAAGTACCGACTTCTGCTCATGGCCTCACGGAGGCATTTTTGGGTTACAGGCTCTGTAGCCTGTAGCTGGGGAGTCCCATAAGTGAGAACTGACTTCCTGCTTGTTCCTGCAGGAAGCATAGTCACTCACCTGCTACAGCTGTTCTCCAGGGGCAGCAGGAATCAGTTCTCACTACCCTCTTACCTCCCCTGAAGAGTTGCTATTTTTGTCCTTCCCTTGCCATTTGTTTAGTAGGGCTCTAGCTAGACCTGACTGAGCAATATGGCACCTTTGGGCAGGAAGAGGACCACGTATGCATGGCAGCAATCCCAAAGGCTTTCTTTGAAAGCTGGGGAATTGCTCCACGTGGGCTCCGTCAGTGCCGACGTCACCCATAAGTGAGGACTGATTCCTGCTGTCCCTGGAGAACACCTGTTACAGGTGAGTAACTACGCTTACACTGGGAAGATATATTACAACTATTTGGTAAGCAAATCACCTGGACCAGATGGTATACATCCAAGGGTGCTGAAAGAACTGAAATATGAGATTGCAGACCTACTATTAGTAACTTGTGAACTATCATTAAAATCATCTATAATACCTGAAGATTAGAGGGTGGCCAGTGTAACACCAATTTTTAAAAAGGGTTCCAGGGGTGATCAGGGAAACTACAGACTGGTGAGTCTGATGTCAGTACTGGGCAAAATGTTAGAAACCATCATAAAGAACAAAATTACTGAACATATAGATAGTCATGGCTTAATGGGAGATAGCCAACATGGCTTTAGCCAAGGAAGGTCTTGTAATCTGTTGTTTTTTTAAAAGTGTGAATAAACAGGTAGACAAAGATAAGTCGGTTGATATAGTGTATTTGGACTTTCAGAAAGCCTTTGACAAGGTCCCTCATGAGAGACTTTTGGTGAAATTAAAAAGTCATGGGATAGGAGGCAGTGTACTATTCTGAATCAGGAACTGGTTAAAAGATAGGAAGCAGCGGGTAGGGTTAAAACGCCAATTTTCCCAATGGAGAAAGGTGAATAGTGGAGTACCCTGGGGATCTGTGCTGGGTCTGCTGCTTTTTAACATTTTCATAAATGACCTGGAAATGGGAATAACGAGTGAGGTTATCAAATTTGCAGATGACACAAAACTATACAAAGTTGTTAAAACCCATGAGGATTGTGGAAAATTGCAATAGAATCTTGATAAATTGGAAGACTGGGCATCCAAATAGCAGATGAAATTTAATGTGGACAAGTGCAAAGTTATGCATCTAGGAAAGAAAAGCCCAAACTACGGTTACATGATGCAAGGTTTCACATTAGAAACCACTACCCAGGAAAAAGATTTAACTGGATAACATGTTAAAACCCTCCGCCCAGTGTGCAGCAGCGGCCAAGAGAGCAAGTAGAATGCTAGGTATCATAAGGAAAGGAATGGAGAATAAAACAAAGGATATTATAATGCCTCTGTATCGTTCCATGGTGCAGTTTTAACCGCACCTTGAACATTGTGTGCAATTCTGGTCGCCGCATCTTAAAAAGGTACAGAGAAGAGCAACCAAAATGGTAAAGGGGATGGAAGGATACCCCTTTGAAGAGAGGTTAAAAAGGTTAGGGTTCTTCAGCCTGGAAAAGAGACGGCTGAGGGGAGATGATATAGAGGTCTATAAATTAATGAATGGAGTGGAACAGGTAAACATAGATCAATTGTTTACGCCATCAAAATATAGAAAGACTAGGGGGCATGCAATGAAGCTCTAGGGTAAACTATTTAAGATTAATAAGAGAAAATATTTTTTCACTCAACTTGTAATTAAACTCTGGAATTTGCTACTGGAGGATGTAGCAAAAGCTGTTAGTGTAGCCGGGTTTAAACAAGTTCCTGGAGGAAAGGTCCATAAACCATTATTAAAGGGGACCCAGAACATCCACTGCTTTACCCAATACAAGCATTGTATTGGGGAAACTGCTAGGAACTTGTGACCTAGATTGGCCACTGCTGGAAACAGGATACTGGACTTGATGGACCTTGGTCTGACCCAGTTCGGCATATCTTATGTTCTTATGTCAGTGAACTGAAATGGACTGGCATTGGGCACTTTGTATCAGATGATCATATGGTCTACTATGCTGAAAATGAAAAACTAAAAAGAAATGGTGTTACAATTATAATTAAGAAGAAACTTGCAAGAACTGCAAGTCAGTGAACACTTAATTTCTGTCTATGAGGAATGCCTATAGCATAAGCCCCAACAACAGCTGCAGATGAGGACAAAATTGATGAGTTCTATGAACAGGTACAAGCTGAAATCAACAGAACATGCAAACAGGATATCCTGATAGTCATGGGTGACTGGAATGCAAAAGTTGTCAACAAAGAAAAAGGCAAAATGGTTGGAAAATATGAACTTGGCAACAGAAATGAAGCTGGAGAAAGACTGATAGAATTCTGCAAGACCAATGATCTATTCATCTCAAACACCTTCTTCCACCAACACAAGGGACGACTGCACATGGATTCCACCCAATGGATTGTACAAAAATGAAATTGACTACATCTGTGGAAGTCAACGATGGAAAAGCTCTATAACATCAGCAAAGACAAAATCTGAAGCTGACTGTGGTACAGATCAGCAACTACTAGTATGCAAACTCAAGCTAAAGTTGAAAAAGAGCAAACCACTCATGAATGTAGCAAAATATGACCTTGAGAATATACCACTGAAAATGGAAGACTGCCTGCAAATCGATTTGCTGCTTTAGATACAAATGACAGCGCTCCAGAAGAGTTATGGGATGGCATCAAGAAGGTTGTGTTAGAAGAAAGTGAGCAGTCTCTACAATAGGTGAAAAAGCAAAAACGGCCAAAAAGGATGACCAAAGAAACTCTGAAAATCGCCCAGACATGCAGAGAAGCTAAAGCCAGAGGAGAAAGAGAGGCAATCTCAGAATTCAACAGAGATTTCCAACATGCAGCAAGACGAGACAAGAAGTACTACAATGACCCATGCAAGGAAATAGAAGCAGAAACTATTAGAGGAAGAACAAAATTGGTTTTCCTAAAAGCTACAAGAGTTAAAGAAAAAATTCCAGCCTCAAATTGAAATGTTACAAGATGCTCAAGGATCTATGTTGAATGATGCTGAGAAGAGCAAGAAAAGGTGGAAAAATATATAGAGTTTTTATATGATAAAGATCAAGTGGACCAACAGCCATTTTGGCCTGTACCTTATGATCAGGAGCCATTGATGATGAAAGAAGATGTCAAAGCAGCATTGAAAGAATTATCAAAGAACAAAACACTGGGCATTGATGGCATTCCAATATTAGTATTACAGCAATCTGATGCAGCTGTTACCATACTTACAAGACTCTGCCAGGAAATTTGGAAGACAACATCATGCCGAACTGACTGGAAAAGATCTGTGTTTATACCAATACTAAAGAAAGGTGATCCAACTGACTGTGGAAATTATCGCACAATCGCTCTGATCCCATATGCCAGCAGGATTCTACTGAAGATTATTCAACAGAGACTACAACCATACCTGAAACGAGAACTACCTGAAGTGCAAACAGGGTTCAGGAAAGGGCGAGGAACAAGAAACATTATCGTGGATGTGAGATGGATCCTTGAAAAATAAAAATATCAAAAGGATATCTATTTGTGCTTTATTGACTACAGCAAGGCTTTTGACTGTGTAAACCTTGAGAAACTCTGGACCACATTAAGAAGCATGAGTATGCCAGAACACCTGATCGTTCTCTTGCACAGCCTTTACATTGATCAAGAAGCAGCAGTTCGAACGGAACAAGGAGAAACAGAATGGTTTAAAATCTGCAAAGGTATATGACAAGGCTGCATACTTTCCCCCTACCTGTTTAATTTATATGCAGAACAAATCATCAGAGAAGTAGGATTATATGAAGACAACAGAGGTGTGAAGATTGGTGGAAGACTCATCAACATCCTTTGTTATGCTGATGATACCACATTATTAGCTGAAAGTGAAGATGATCTGAAACATTTGCTTCTCAAGATCAAGGAACATAGTCTTAAAATTGGCTTGCACCTTAATGAAAAGAAGACAGAAATCATGACAACTGGCAAAATCAATAAGCTCATCACTGATGGAGAAGAAATTGAAATGATGGACAACTTTAACCTACTTGGATCAACTATCAATAAAGAAGAAACAAGCAGTCAAGAAATCCGACGACGCATTGCTCTTGGCAGAATGGCTATGAAGGACCTAGACAAGATTCTCAAGAGCAGAGATGCCTCTCTCTATACAAAGATTTGACTTGTTCAAGCCATGGTACAATAACGTCATATGGTTGTGAAAGTTGTACAGTAATTTACGCCTTTGAATTATGGTGCTGGCGATGAATGCTGCGTATATCATGGACTGCCCGAAGAACAAACCAGTCAGTACTAGAGGAGATCAAATCTAAGCTTTCTTTAGAAGCTCAGATGACAAGACTTTGACTTTTGTACTTTGGACACCTCATGCGAAGGAGACATCATTAGAGAGAAAAATCATGCTTGGCAAGGTAGAAGGGCAACGCAAAAAAGGAAGGCCAGCAATGAGATGGATTTATACAATAACAGCAGCTATGGGTGCCAGTCTGCAAACAATGAGCTGCCTGACTGAAAAACGAACACAATTTAGGACAACTATCCAGAAGGTCACCATGAGTCGACACCAACTCAGTGGCACTTAACATAAGGACATAGGGTGTTAAGTTGACAAGCATGCACCTTAATGTCTGAAAACAGCTGTAATCTTAGCGCTGGATAAAGGAGCACCAAGGAAAGTCAATGTAAAAGTGATGGATGGAAGGACAGGTGGGAGCTGATGGACCTACCTTATCCATTGTCACCCTATGTAGCAGCTAGTAAAGTGGACGAGCATGTGGGAAGCAGCTGTACTGATTCACAGGGGCAGGGGGCAATTAATATGGTGTAGTGTCAGTGTGTGTGGCATAGGATGGGGAAGACGTGTCCCCCAGCGGAGCCAGAAGCAGTGGAGCAGGATTTGTGCAGCAAAATGAGGACAGAGTAGGAATGGTGACATGCAGATCAGGCACAGGAGAGGTGTGCGTGAAGAAACAAAATGGGGAAAAGAGTACCAGTGTAAGCCATGGTGTAGCTGCTTCCACAAGAAGACATGACTGCACACAGCTGACAGAGGCAGATGAATGGGCTGAAGGAAGGATGGTGGCTGTGGAGAGCGTGGTATAAGCTGGCAACACTGATGTGCTGTAGATGCCATCCCCAATATATTTGTATTGTGCGTGAAAATATGTGCCAGTGCCACTTGGAAGGCCTGATATCAGACATGTGGGACTCATACGTGTTCCAACCACACGGCCACCATACAATAGCTCAGACAAATGTGCAGATAACAGCTGCACAGGTGCATCCAAACTGGGCAAATGGGGCACGTACAAACATAAGGTGATACCTGCAGGTGGCTATCCGAGGGTAGGATGTGTCCACATCTACTGCAGAGATGTAATGGAGCCAAAGCTGTATAGTAGCAGTAATGATGTCATACATGACTCATGTTGCCCAAGTAGGTTATACAGTGGCTGTATGCATGTAACTGCCTGTTAGTATACTGCTGTAGCAGTGTAGTCATATCAGGTTACATCTTACCATCAGTTCGTAATGTCTGATGATAAATAGGGTCTGTACGGACCTGCAGTCAGCTGAGCCATTGGTGGGTTAAGTGATCAGCTCAAGGGTACAAGGAAGTATTGTCAGTCCATGAAGGTTGTGGCAGACATAAAATGCAACAGAAACACATTCCGAAATGCAAACCTTGGTATCCTGGCCCCCAAGCTATTGCCATGATCATCACGCCATGCCTTGAAGCAGGGGCATGACATCTGTAGGGTGAACATGTCTGACCCCCTGCAATGGGCTGCAGCAGAGTCAATAAAGCCATGCTCTCAGAAGGCCATGATGAGGAATAGCATGTTTGCTGACCCAAAGTGTGGCCAGAATCCATAACAAAATAGAAGGATGAGTGTCTGCAAGCCACAGCAAAGTCTGGACTGCTACAGGTGGGGAAATGACCTGAGAAACACACAGGCGCAAAATGAACAAGTGAGAATCAAACCCTTGTCCCCTGCTTAAGGGTACATTTCACTAACCAGTATGCTGTGCTGTGCAAAATGGGGATGATTGGCATTCCTGCTTGCCACTTTGGTCTTGATATTTGCTCAAGCATTGTTAACGTGTGCTCTCACTGTGCAGGAGCTAGTAGAGTAGCTTACTCTGATGTAAACGCCCACTCAGTGTGCTGGTGCTATCAACCTGACTCTCCATTGGAGTAGAAGAGTAGCATAATGGTTAGGGCACTGGCTTGGGAACCAAGAGACCAGGGTTCAATTCCCACTAACGCTCCTTGTGGCCTTGGGCAGGTCACTCCATTGCTCAGAAAAATCCAAATTATCAATGTCCCTGTTTAATGTACATTAAGTTACAATGTAAACTGCTTTGATTGAAATGATAAAGCGGTATAAAAAATGTTAAATAAATAAATACAATTCTGCTGTGGATAGTGGAGCCTGCCTGTGTGGTTGATGGGTGTTTGCACCCTTGCTGGCCGATTCATTGGGGGTTGCACATGCTGGTGTACCTGCACCGTAGGCTAACGTTTAGCCACAGGGACATGCAATGCATGATCCACAGCTAGGAATTGAACCTGTGATCCTCATATGCACACACCAACTATGTGCATTAAGCCACAGTGCTGCCATATGATTACAACAGTCTCTGGGGCTGACATGCATCTCATCAGATAGACCTTGGCACATGTTGCAATGCGCACGGCGCACAAGACCAGGACATGGCTTTGGTCTGCTGCAGGCTGGTGCCGCTGCCTCCTCTGCCAACACCCCACACCATGCTGAAATGCCTGTGTGCTGTCAGTGTTGGTGGTGTGCAGCTGCAGCCCATTCAACATGTGGGTTGGCAGGTGCCTAGAGTGCAAGGTCCAGATGGGGGGGGGGGAGAAGAGGCATACATGGATAGCCACACAGCCCCACCCCCAATCATCTGCTTCTGCAGGGACCCCATCACCTCCTGACAACGATACGTCTCGGTGGAAGGATGACAGCCATCACTGTGGTAGTCCCCTGGGCACCTGCATGTTGCAACTACCTGGAGGGCTACAGCTGCTGGCACTATCAGCCTCTTCCCTCACAGTGGCAGCAGGGATCTCTGCCTGAGGTGCCAGGACCCTTGGACCATCTTGGCACATCTCCTTTACACAGCAGTAGCATGTCTGTGTGCCACCGCTGTCACTGTGGAATCTGAAAGACATCACAGATGTTAATGCAGACGGCAGGATACCCTATGAGGAGAGGCTAAAAAGGTTGGGGCTCTTCAATCTGGGGACGAGACGGCTGAGGGGAGATATGATAGAGATCTTTAACTTAATGACTGGAATGAAACACGTAAACGTAAATTGATTGTTTCTCCAGGACCAAGCAGGAAGTCAGTCCTCACATATGGGTGACGTCGGCGCCGACGGAGCCCTCGCGGAGCAATTTTCCCCAGCTTTCAAAGAAAGCCTTTGGGAATTGCAGCGCGCATGCGCGGTCCCCTTCCCGCCCAAGGGTGCCATCTTAGCCAGTCTTCTTTTTTCCGCGGAGCCCTACAGACGTGCCCGTCTTGTCCCCGCTGAAAAAGTTGATTTTTCGTGATTTATCTCACTTTTCTCTATCGGTTCGACGCCGGTCCTTTTCCTGCCCAGACTCGCGACGCCGTTGCGAGTCCTTCTGTTATTTTTCGGTTTTTCTGATTTTCTGTCAGTTTCGTTTTCGGTTTTTCACTGGCAGCCCAGTCGTTTGACCTTCCAGGGGCCCTTTTTCCCCCGATGGCTGCCAGTGGTTCCAAGCGGTGTGTTCAGTGTGACAGAAATATGTCACTCACTGACACACATGATAATTGCCTCCGCTGCCTTGGCCCGGATCACGAGGAACTGATCTGTGGGGCTTGCAGCAAGATGTCCTCCAAAGCGTTAAGGAGTCGGCGGCATCAGCGGGAACGAATCTTCGCTGATCCCGCCCGTACCCAGACCTCGTCGGAGGCCTCGGCGTCCAGAGGTTCCAGCTCTGACCATCGCCGGAGTTCCTCCGACAGGGGTTCTCCCTCCGGGGACCATCATCGGAAGGTGAAACCCGCGAGGGCGTCGTCGGTGGATGCTCCTGGTTCCGCGAGGGCCAGGTCGCATAGCCCCGATAGCCGTCCCGGGTCTTTGGAGAAGGAGCATCTGCCGAAGCGACCTCGTCTGGAGTCGGAGTTGCCTGCTCGGGTAAGTCCTGTAGTCCTCCTGGACTCGCCTCCGAGGGGTCCGACGTCGGGCCCGACGCTGTCGGGGCCCGAGTCGGGGGCTGCTGGGTCACCTGAGGTCGGACTCAGGTTGACGGCCTTGGAGAGCAGACTCTCTGCCTTCATGGACCAGCAGCGGGCACTGATCGCTAGCCTCGCTGGCGCCTCTGCCCTGACCGCCGGGACGTCGACGTCTAAGTCGACCCCGGAGACCGAGCCGATCCTCGAGTCCATGTGGGCTCGAGTCGATCCTCGGTCGAGGTCACCCTCGGCCTCCCGTTCGGGACCGAGGTCGTCGACGCCGACTCCCTCGGCGTCGGGGCGGCCGACGCCTCCGCCCGCCCGGACCGACCCCACCGATTCCTCCTCGGAGTCGGCCTGGGAGTCTGAAGAGGAAGAGTCACCTGATTCATTTCGGACTCGGTGTGTCCCCTCGGACTCGCCTGAGTCCGAACCTCGGAAACAGTCCCCTCCGGAGGACGCCCGGTTCTCGGACTTCGTCAGGGATATGGCCAAGGCTTTGGCCTTCCCTGCGGATCCCGAGGAGGAGCCCCGAGCCGAAGAGCTCGATGCCCTTCAGTACGACTCTCCCGCCAGGGAGCACTTTACTGTACCGGTTCCTCCCATGCTGGAACGACTACTCTTCCGCATGTGGGAGAGTCCGGCATCGTCGCCGGTATTAAGCAAGCGGGTCGATTCCATTTATCGAGTCCGCAAGAGCCCTGGCTTCCAAAAAGCACAGCTACCGCACCATTCCATGGTGGTGGAATCGGCCATGCATAGGCTTAAGAGCCAGAAGATGCACTCCTCGGTGCCTCCTGGCAGGGAGGCCCGCAACCTGGATGGCCTAGGTAAGAAGTGTTTCCAGGGCTCTATGCTTGCTTGTCGGGTCCAGACCTACCAGCTCTACATGGGCATGTATCTCAGAGACCTGGCTAAAGAGAAAGCCGGATTCTCCACTGGGCTGTCCGAGGAACCTTTGCGGAGGTTCCTAGCCTTGACAACTGGTATTCGGGAATGCTCCAAATTCATGTCTCGAGCAGCCTATGATGGCTTTGAAGCATCGGCACGAGTGGCCGCAGCGGCATCGGTGCCCGCCGACAGGCTTGGCTTCAGTCGTCTGACCTTGAACCCTGGGTGCAGGACAAGTTGGTCGATGTCCCCTGCCGAGGTGAGAACCTCTTTGGCAAGCCCATGGCTGAAAAGGCTGCCCAAATCGAGACTGAGACTCTCACCAGAACTAGGCTTTCTAGGAAGACCTCCGCCCCTTCCCAGAAGAAGAAGGGCTCGGGAAAGAAGTCCTTTTACCCGAGAAAGGCGGCTGCCTATAAACACTACCCTCAATATCAGGCCTCCGCAGCTCCCCAACAGGGTCAGCAGGCCAAGGGACGGGGTAACGGGTCTCGTAGGCAGCAAGCCCCCAAGCCTGCACCACCGGCCCCTGCTCAGCAGGGTGGGGGTTTTTGACTTCATCAGCATAGCCTCTCCCCCTCAGCTGGTTCCTCCCAGCACAGGAGGCCGGCTGGTTCACTTTGCCCACAGGTGGTCCAACGTCACCTCAGATGCCTGGGTGCTTCAGGTGGTGAGAGAAGGCTATCTTCTCCACTTCCACCAGGTCCCTCCCTCCTATTTCCCGGGAGAACCTCCACGACTCCCTCTGCACAGGGACTTACTCCTTCAGGAGTTAGCAAGTCTTCTTCAGGAACAGGCTGTGGAACCGGTGCCCCACCACCTGAGGGGTCAAGGCTTCTATTCCAGGTATTTCCTAATACCAAAGAGAACAGGAGGCCTCAGACCCATCCTGGACTTGCGCAACCTCAACAAGTTCCTCGTCAGGGAGAAGTTCAAGATGCTTACCCTTGGAATCCTTCTGCCCTACCTCCAGCAGGGAGATTGGCTATGCTCCTTGGATCTAAAGGATGCCTACACGCACATCCTCATCCACCCAAGCCACCGCCAATACCTAAGGTTTGTGGTGGCAGGAAATCATTACCAGTACAGAGTACTGCCCTTTGGCCTATCCTCCGCACCACGAGTCTTCACAAAATGTCTCGCGGTGGTGGCGGCTTATCTCCGGCTTCACGGCCTCTATGTCTTTCCGTACCTAGACGACTGGCTCATCAGAGCATCGTCCTCTCCAGAAGTCACAATAACCACACACCGCACTGTGACTCTTCTGCAGTACTTGGGTTTTGTCATAAACTTCGCAAAGTCCACTTTGCTCCCCTCGCAAGATCTCGAGTTCATCGGCGCAAGATTGCACACTCTTCAGGCACGAGCTTTCCTGCCTCTCGACAGGGCTCAACGGCTCATGGACCTAGCCGGCCGCTTTCGCAGCCAGTCCCTGGTCTCCGCCAGGCGCTTCCTGAGACTACTCGGCCATATGGCTTCCACCGTCCACGTGACCCCCAATGCCCGCCTGAATATGCGGCCTGCTCAGTGGTGCCTTCGCAAGCAGTGGCAACAGGCCACGGGCGGCCTAGCCGACTTAGTGCGCATCTCCGACCCGCTGGCCTCTTCTCTACAGTGGTGGCTTCATCGGCCGAACCTGGTGCTCGGAATGCCTTTTCAGTCTCCTCCGCCGGCTCAAGTGCTGACGACCGATGCTTCTCTCCTGGGATGGGGAGCGCATTGCCAAGGGGCATGTACTCAAGGTCTCTGGACCACGTGGGAGTCTGCGCAGCAGATCAACTTCCTGGAGCTCAGAGCAATCCGTCTGGCTCTCAAGGCTTTCTCCCACCTGACTTCTCACCAGTCCGTCCTTGTCCAGACGGACAATCAAGTTGCCATGTTCTACGTGAACAAACAGGGAGGCACGGGCTCCTTCCTTCTCTGTCGAGAAGCAGAGAGGCTCTGCTCTTGGGCCGTCAGCCACGGCATTCTTCTCAAGGCAGTTTATCTCCCAGGCCAAGAAAATTGCCTGGCGGACAAACTCAGCAGAATCCTCCAGCCGCACGAGTGGCGCCTGGATCCCTTGGTAGTTCAGAAACTTTTTCTGAAGTGGGGCCTCCCCACGATGGATCTCTTTGCCAGTCCCCTCAACCGGCAACTTCCTCGCTTCTGCTCTCGGCAGCCGCATCCCCTTCGAGTAGCGGCGGATGCTTTTCTGCTCTCATGGTCGAAAAGCCTTCTGTATGCCTTTCCTCCCATACCGCTAGTCTCCCAAACTCTTTTCAAGGTTCTCCGAGACAAAGCTTCCATGATCCTGATAGCTCCTCGCTGGCCCAGACAGCCGTGGTTTCCACTCCTGCTGCAATTGGCGGTGGAGGATCCGTTCCCTCTGGGGTTTCAACCAGATCTCCTAACACAGGATCAGGGGTCCCTGCTACACCCCAACCTCAGATCTCTACATCTCATGGCCTGTCTGCTGAAAGGGTAGTCCTTGCTCCCCTTCTATTGCCGGCAGAGGTGGAAGAGGTCGTCCTAGCTTCCCGGCGACCTTCTACCCGCAAATGCTACGCCCTTAAATGGCGTCGCTTTTCCGCTTGGTGTGCCCAGCAGTCTCAGGATCCCTTCTCCTGCTCGGTGTCGGTGATCTTGCAGTACTTGCTCTACCTCTCTAATCTGGGACTTAAGTCCAACTCCGTCAAAGTTTACCTCAGTGCTCTCTCAGCACATCATGTGCCGGTGGACGGCAGACCTCTTTCCAGCGACCCTCTCGTGGCGAGGTTTCTCCGAGGTCTCCTTCTACTTAAACCACCTCTGCGCCCGCCAGCACCTGACTGGGATCTGAATGTGGTTTTGCAGCGGATCACCTGTCCGCCTTTTGAACCTATGGCTACCTGTTCTCTACGTTTTCTTTCTTGGAAAACCTTATTCCTGATAGCCCTCACTTCCGCTAGACGCGTAAGTGAATTGCAGGCCCTCGTGTCTGATCCCCCTTACACTCGGTTCTACAAAAATAGGGTAGTCCTACGGACTCACCCTAAATTTCTTCCAAAAGTGGTCTCCCCTTTTCACATCAATCAGGAGGTGGTACTTCCGACCTTCTTTCCCAGGCCACACTCCAGCCGAGCTGAAATGGTCCTGCATACCCTGGACTGTAGAAGGGCATTGAACTTCTACCTTGACCGTACGCGGGAGCACCGTAAAGCTGCTCAGCTTTTTGTATCTTTTGACCCCAATAAATTGGGGCTCCCGGTCTCCAAGCGTACTCTCTCTCCATCTGGGTTGCTGACTGTATCGCTTGGGCTTATGGGGCAGCCGGACTCTCCTTAGAAAGTCGAGTCACGGCTCATTGTGTTCGGGCGAAGGCTACGTCAGTGGCTTACCTCCGCTCTGTTCCATTGGCAGACATCTGCCGGGCCGCTACTTGGTCTTCGAGTCAGACTTTTGCGGTCCATTACTGCCTCGAGAGGGAGTCCCGCAGGGACAGTGCTTTCGGACAGGCAGTCCTCCGAAATCTCTTCGAGGTTTGAGCAACTCCTACCCTCCATCCCGGATGTGGGCTACCGGTGGGTAATAATTCAGCGAAGATTCCTTCCTTCTGTACTGCTGAGCTAGAGGGAGCTCATTTTGTGCTTAGGGTCTCCGGTAGCCTTAAGCTTGGGAGTCCCATATGTGAGGACTGACTTCCTGCTTTGTCCTGGAGAAAGCGTAGTTACTCACCTGTAACAGGTGTTCTCCAGGAGCAGCAGGAATCAGTCCTCACAACCCTCCCTCCTCCCCTTGGAGTTGCAATTATCTGCTTAAGTTTTTTGCAAATTTTTATGCTGTCTTTTAGCTATGTCATCTGACTGGCTAAGATGGCACCCTTGGGCGGGAAGGGGACCGCGCATGCGCGCTGCAATTCCCAAAGGCTTTCTTTGAAAGCTGGGGAAAATTGCTCCGCGAGGGCTCCGTCGGCGCCGACGTCACCCATATGTGAGGACTGATTCCTGCTGCTCCTGGAGAACACCTGTTACAGGTGAGTAACTACGCTTTATGCCATCAAAATGTAGAAAGACTAGGGGACATACAATGAGGCTACAGGGTATCCCATTTAAGACTACTAAGAAAAAATATTTTTTCATCAACGTGTAATCAAACTCTGGACTTCATTACTGGAGGATGTAGTAAAAGCTGTTAGAGTAGCTGGGTTTAAAAACAGTTTGGACATGTTCCTGGGAAAAGGTCCATAAACCATTATTAAAGAGGACCTGGGATATCCACTGCTTGCCCCAATACAAGCATTGTAGATCCTGTGTGTCTTATGGGGAAACTATTAGGTACTTGTGACTAGATTGGCCACTATTGGACACAGGATACTGGGTATGATGGACCTTGGTCTGACACAGTATGGCATAATTTATGATCTCATGTTTATGTGCCACCTGGGCAGCTGCCTGGTCCACCTTGTGCACCAGCAATCTCCACAGCATGACCCACATGCCACCTCCTTTGCCCCATTTGCATCATCAGCGTAGTACCCTTTCATACTTAGGCACTACACTGTTGCTGCTAATTACTATGGCTTTTTGCCCGTCAAGTTAAGTGATATGAGAGCATTTCAGTACAAGCTTTTTGGGGCTGGTAGGTCAGTGTTGACTGGTTTAAGCTCTGTTATTTTGAGAACTTGTTTTGGGATTTTTCAATAGTGTTTTATTGCTTCTCTTGCTGTGTTAATAATGTGGAGGTTGGGTTTATTTAAGTCTGTTGCTGCTAATGGAGCACTACTATCACTATCTTGGGTTTCCCTGTCTATGCATCACATTGCAGATGTTAAAATAGGCTCTCTCTCTCCTCAAAATACACCCTTTCCACGAGGTTTTACTTTGTGTTAGGGTTCCTAGCATTAAAGGGCTTTAACACACATTAGCTCAACAAGTGTTAAGGGAACACCCGTTGTTAATGCTCTCTCTCTGCCCCGTTAATGCCCACTCTCCACCTACTGTTCCCTTTACACTGCTGGAACCTTTAACGACCGTTAAAGCAACTTTTTCGCTGTGTAAAGGGTGCTGATAATGGGCATTAATGGCATACTGGCTCCCTTAATAACATTTAATAAAGATACCCCTAAGAGTCACTGTGTGGGAAACTTGAAATTTGCAGCATGTTATGCTACTGGTTGTAAAATGCGTGAATAAAATTAGAGCAAGAGGATTAAACAGACGAGAATTCAGAGAATATTGTGAATTGTTAGATTTGGAAAGCATAGTTACTCACCTGTAACAGGTGATCTCCGGGAACAGCAGGAGTTTAGTTTTCACATATGGGTGACATCCAGTACCGACAGAGCCCTACTTCACATAGGGGTGTCAGCCCCCCTACTTCACATAGGGGTGTGAGGCCCCCTACTTCACATAGGGGTTTCAGCCCCCCTACTTCACATAGTGGTGTCAGCCCCCCTACTTCACATAGTGGTGTCAGCCCCACTACTTCACATAGGGGTGTCAGCCCCCCTACTTCACATAGGGGTTTCAGCCCCCCTACTTCACATAGGGGTGTCAGCCCCCCTACTTCACATAGGGGTGAGAGGAAACGGAGTATCTCCTTCATTTATCCAATGCAGGACTTAAGACTAACTCTGTGAGGGTCCATTTGAGTGCTATTGCAGCTTCCTTCAAGCCCCTAAAAGGACATCCTATTTCCTCCCATCCTCTTATAGCAAGATTTATGAGAGGCCTTCTGCTAACTAAGCCTCCCATTAAGCCACCTCCTGTGACGTGGGACTTAAACTTGGTTCTTGGTCAGCTCATGAAGCCACCTTTCGAACCATTAGCTACTACCTCCTTGAAATTCCTTTCTTGGAAGTTTCTTTCTCATTGCAATCACATCAGCACGTCGCATCAGTGAGTTGCAGGCACTAATGGCTGATCCACCTTATACAAGGTTCCATCATGACAAGGTAGTCCTTAAGACTCATCCACGCTTTATGCCAAAGGTGGTTTCGCCTTTTCATCTAAACCAAGCGGTCTACCGACCTATGTTCTTTCCAAGGCCTCATACATCAAATGCAGAAAGGAATCTTCATACTTTGGACTTTAAAAGAGCTTTAGCCTTTTACTTACAAAGAACACAGCAACATAGAAAGTCCTCTCAACTCTTTGTTGCTTTTGATTCTTCTCATTTGGGACTTCCAGTCTCGAAGAGAACACTATCTAACTGGATTGCTCAGTGTATTTCCTTTCTCCAGGACCAAGCAGGAAGTCAGTCCTCACTTATGGGTGACGTCGGCGCCGACGGAGCCCTCGTGGAGCAATTTTCACCAGCTTTCGCAGAAAGCCTTTGGGAATTGCAGCGTGCATGCGCGGTCCCCTTTCCGCCCAGGGATGCCATCTTGCTCAGTCTCCTTTTTTCCGCGGAGCCCTACAGACGTAGTTTGTTGTCGCCGCTGAAAAAGTTGATTTCTTAGTTTATTCTGTTATTTTCTCGGTTCGTGTGTCCTCTTCCCGCCGGGCCTCGCCTAAGGGGCCCGTTCACAATTTTTATTTTCTTTTTTTCTCTCCAACTGGCGTTCCCGCCTGTTTCTCCTTCTTCCCTGGCAGCGTGGTCTTTCGACCTTGCAGGGGCCCTTTTTCCCCCGATGGCTGCCAGCGGGTTTAAAAAGTGTGATCGTTGTGTCAAACTCATGTCTCTTACTGACACGCATGACTGCTGCCTCGGGCCCGAACATGACCCTATGAGTTGCGGTCCGTGCAGCAAGATGTCCTCGAAGGCGCTAAGGAGTCGGCAGTCGCAAAGGGATAGAATCTTCTCTGACTCCGCGTCCGGTCGGGCCCGGACCTCGTCAGAGGCCTCGACGTCTCGTGGCTCCGGTTCCGAGCATCATCGGAGTTCTTCTGAGCGGGGGTCCCCCGGCCGGGAACACCGTCGGGAGAAGAGGCCCGCGAGGGTGGCGTCGGAGGACGCTCCTGGTCCCTCGAGGGCCAGGTCGCTCAGCCCCGTCGGACGCCCCGGGTCCTCGGAGAGGGAGAGGCCTGCGAAGCTTCCTCGTCTTGAGATGGAGTCGTCTGGACACGTGAGTGCTATAGTCCTGGACTCTCCCCCGGGAGAACCGACGTCGAGCCCGATGCCGTCGGGGCCCGAGTCGGCGGCTGCTGGGTCTTCTGAGCTTGGTCTCAGACTGACGACCTTGGAGCGCAGTATCGCTGCCTTCATGCACCAGCAGCGGGAATTGATCACCGGCCTCGCCAGTGCATCTGCCCCGACCACCGTGACGTCGACGCCCAAGTCGACCCCGGAGGCCGAGTCGATCCTCAAGTCCATACGAGCTCGAGTCGATCCTCGACCTAGGTCTCCCTCGGCTTCCCGTTCGGGACCGAGGTCCTCGCGTCGGGGCGGAGGTCTCCGGCCCCCGCCCACATGGAGCTCGATTCCTCCTTGGAGGAATCGGGCTGGGACACGGAGGAGGACGAGTCACCCGGTTCTTTTCAGACTCGGTGCGTCCCCTCCGACTCGCCCGAGTCGGAGCCTCGGAGGCAGCCCCCCCCAGAGGATACCCGGTTCTCAGATTTCGTGAGGGATATGGCCAAGGCTTTGGCCTTCCCCGCGGATCCGGAGGAGGAACCTCGGGCCGAAGAGCTTGAGGCCCTTCAATATGACTCTCCCCCGAAGGAGGCCTTTACTGTACCGGTTCCCCCAATGCTGGAGCGACTTCTCTTCCGCATGTGGGAGAGCCCGGCCTCGACGCCGGTGTTGAGCAAGCGGGTCGATTCCATGTATCGAGTCCGCAAGAGCCCCGGGTTCCAGAAGGCGCAACTACCACACCATTCCATGGTGGTGGAATCGGCCATGCATCGGCTTAAGAGTCAAAAGATGCACTCCTCGATGCCTCCGGGTAAGGAGGCCCGGAACCTGGATGCCCTCGGTAGAAAGTGCTTCCAGGGCTCTATGCTTGCTTGTCGAGTCCAGACATATCAGCTGTATATGGGCATGTATCTTAGAGACCCGGCGAAAGAAATTGTGGAGTTCTCGGCCAGTCTCTCCGAGGAACCTTTGCAGCGGTTCCAGGCCTTATCCACAGGGATTCGAGAGTGTTCAAAGTTCATTTCTCGAGCGGCCTACGATGGCTTCGAAGCATTGGCTCGGGTGGCCGGAGCCGGCATCGGGGCTCGCCGCCAAGCGTGGCTTCAGTCATCCGACCTCGAGCCATGGGTGCAGGAGAAGTTGGTCGATGTTCCTTGCAGAGGTGAAAACCTCTTCGGCAAACCCATGGCCGAAAAGGCGGCGGAGCTCGAGTCGGAGACCCTCACCAGGACTCGCCTTTCCAGAAAGACCTCTGCCCCTTCACAGAAGAAGAAGGGCTCGGGGAAAAAGCCTTTTTACCCGAGGAAGGTGTTTGCTTATAAGCAACACCACCCACAATATCAGGCCTCAGCAACCCTCCGTCAGGGGCAGCAGCCTATGGGGCAGGGTAACGGATCCCGGAGGCAGAAAGCCCCCAAGCCCGCTACACAGGCCCCGGCCCAGCAGGGTGGGGGTTTTTGACTATGCCCGCATAGCCTCTCCCCCTCAGGGGCCTTCGCCCAGCACGGGGGGCAGGCTGACCCACTTTGCCCACCGGTGGTCAGCCATAACATCCGATTCCTGGGTGCTGCAGGTGGTTCGAAGGGGCTACCTCTTACTTTTTCACCAGGTGCCTCCCCCCTACTTTCCAGGGGAGCCTCCCAGACCCCCTCTGCACAGGGACTTACTCCTTCAGGAGCTGCAAGGTCTGCTTCAAGAACGGGCTGTGGAGCCAGTACCCCAACACCTGTGGGGTCACGGGTTTTACTCGAGATACTTCCTGATTCCAAAGAGAACAGGAGGCCTCAGACCCATTCTGGACCTACGCAACCTCAACAAGTTCCTGCAGCGGGAAAAGTTCAAGATGCTTACCCTTGGAACCCTACTGCCCTACCTCCAGCAGGGAGATTGGCTATGCTCCTTGGATCTAAAGGATGCTTATACACACATCCTTATTCATCCGGACCACCGGCAATATCTAAGATTTGTGGTGGCAGGGAATCATTATCAGTACCGCGTACTGCCCTTTGGACTGTCCTCTGCTCCCAGGGTATTCACGAAGTGCCTGGCAGTGGTGGCAGCCTTCCTGAGGCTTCAAGGCCTCTTCGTCTTTCCACTCTCAGGATCTCAAGTTCATAGGGGCACGACTGGACACTCTGCAGGCTTGTGCCTTCTTGCCTCTGGAACGGGCCAACAGGCTTATAGCTCTAGCCGGCAGGTTCAACAGCATGTCGCCAGTCTCTGCCAGACAGTTCCTGCAGCTGCTCGGGCACATGGCCTCCACGGTCCATGACACCACGAATACCCGTCTACATATGAGACCTGCTCAGTGGAGCCTTTGCACTCAATGGCATCAGGCCACAGGGAGGCTGTCGGACCTGATACAGATTTCCGACTGTCTGGTCTCCTCCCTGCAATGGTGGCTTCACCTGCCCAACCTGGTGCTCGGCATGACCTTTCAGTCTCCCCCACCGTCCCGGGTGCTCACGACAGATGCCTCTCTCCTGGGATGGGGGGCGCATTGTCAAGGGACATGCACTCAAGGCTTTTGGACACTTTGGGAAGCCGCCCAGCGGATAAACTTCCTGGAGCTCTGGGCGATCCACCTAGCTCTGCGGGACTTCTCTCACCTCACGTTTTGTCAGTCCGTACTGGTGCAGACGGACAATCAGGTTGCAATGTTCTACGTGAACAAACAGGGGGGCACGGGCTCCCTCCTTCTATGCCAGGAGGCTCGGAGACTGTGCTCTTGGGCAGTCGGTCACGACATCCTCCTCAAGGCGGTTTACCTGCCAGGGCAGGACAATTGCCTGGCGGACAAACTGAGCCGGATTCTGCAGCCGCACGAATGGAGGTTGAACTCCGCAGTGGTCCAGCAGCTCTTCCGCCGGTGGGGCTCTCCCACCGTGGATCTCTTTCCCAGTCCCCTGAACCGGCAGCTTCCCAGGTTCTGCTCCCGGCACCCGCATCCGCTCAGAGTAGCGCCGGATGCTTTCCTCATCTCGTGGTCCACGGGTCTGCTGTATGCCTTCCCTCCCACACCACTTGTGTCCCGGACATTGTTCAAAGTTGTCCGGGACAGGGCCTCCGTGATCCTGGTAGCGCCCCGGTGGCCGAGACAACCGTGGTTCCGTCTGCTTCTACAGCTAGCAGTGGATACCCCTCTTCCTCTGGGGTTTCGGCCCGATCTCCTGACCCAGGATCAGGGTACTCTTCTGCACCCCAACCTCCGGGCCCTGCACCTGATGGCCTGGCTGCTGAAAGGGTAGTCCTAGCTCCGCTTCTGCTACCCCCGGAGGTGGAAGCCGTCGTCCTAGCGTCTCGGCGTCCCTCCACCCGGAAGTCTTACGCCCTTAAATGGCGTCGCTTCTCGGTCTGGTGTTCTCAGCGATCTGAGGACCCCTTTGCCTGTTTAGTATCGGTGGTACTGCAGTATTTGCTTCACCTCTCCGATCTAGGCCTCAAATCCAACTCAGAGTCCACCTCAGTGCTCTCTCCGCGCACCATTCACCGGTGGAAGGCCAGCCTCTTTCCTCGCACCCCTTGGTGGCACGTTTCCTTAGAGGCCTCCTTCTGCTTAAACCTCCGTTGCGCCCTCCGGCCCCTGACTGGGACCTCAATGTGGTTCTGCAAAGGCTTACCTGTCCGCCTTTTGAACCCATGGCTACCTGCCCTCTTCGTTTCCTCTCCTGGAAAACTCTCTTCTTGGTAGCCCTTACTTCCGCGAGGCACGTAAGTGAGCTACAAGCCCTAGTGTCGGAGCCCCCGTACACTAGGTTCTACAGGAATAGGGTAGTCCTAAGGACCCACCCTAAGTTTCTTCCAAAGGTGGTCTCCCACTTTCACATCAACCAGAAGGTGGTTCTTCCGACCTTCTTTCCCAGGCCGCATACCAGCCGAGCTGAGTCTGTTCTGCATACCCTGGACTGTCGAAGAGCCTTGTCCTTCTACCTTGATCGTACGCGAGAGCATAGAAAAGCGGTCCAGCTTTTCGTATCTTTTGACCCCAATCGGTTGTGGGTACCTGTCTCTAAACGTACCCTGTCCATCTGGGTGGCCGACTGTATCGCCTGGGCTTACGGGGCAGCCGGCCTCTCCTTGGAGAGGCGCGTCACGGCTCATTGTGTCCGGGCGAAGGCTGCGTCCGTGGCTCATCTTCGCTCTGTTCCATTGGCAGACATCTGCCGGGCCGCTACTTGGTCTACAAGCCAGACCTTTGCGGCTCATTACTGCCTGGAGAGGGAGTCCCGCAGGGACAGTGCTTTCGGTCCGGCAGTCCTCCACAATCTCTTTGAGGTTTAGGCAACTCCTACCCTCCGGCCCTTGTGTTGGGCTACCGGCCGGATTCGTATTCAGAGAAGATTCCTTCCCTCTGTACTGTTGAGCTTGGGGGAGCTCTTTAGGCTTGAGGTCCCCGGTAGCCTTAAGCTTGGGAGTCCCATAAGTGAGGACTGACTTCCTGCTTGGTCCTGGAGAAAGAGTAGTTACTCACCTGTAACAGGTGTTCTCCAGGAGCAGCAGGAATCAGTCCTCACTACCCTCCCTCCTCCCCTTGGAGTTGCAGTCACTCTTATTGCATAGCTTTGCTAACATTTTTGCTGTCTTTCCGCTATGTCATCAGACTGAGCAAGATGGCATCCCTGGGCGGGAAGGGGACCGCGCATGCGCGCTGCAATTCCCAAAGGCTTTCTGCGAAAGCTGGGGAAAATTGCTCCGCGAGGGCTCCGTCGGCGCCGACGTCACCCATAAGTGAGGACTGATTCCTGCTGCTCCTGGAGAACACCTCTTACAGGTGAGTAACTACTCTTTGCCTATCAGAGTAAGAATCTTCCTCTGGAGGGCCATGTCACAGCTCACAGTGTCAAAGCCATGGCAGCTTCAATGGCTCATCTACACTCTGTGTCTATCGATGACATCTGTCGAGCAGCCACCTGGGCCTCAGTTCATACCTTCACAGCCCAATACTGCTTGGACAAGGACTCCTGCCGGGATGCCTTGTTAGGTCAGGCTATTCTCCAACACCTGTTCCATACCTAATCAACTTCTACCCACCATCCCTGGTTGGATGCCAGAGATCCATGGGGGGAAGTGGAGCCCTTTCTCAGGGACACACAACTTCTGGGGTCTCTCCCTGGCATCTAAAGGTACGGAGTCCTCATATGTGAAGATTACATTCCTGCTTGTTCCTGGAGATAGCATAGTTACTCACCTGTAACAGGTGATCTCCGGGAACAGCAGGAATTTAGTCTTCATAACCCACCCACCTCCCCTAGGAGTTGTATCTCTTTCTCTTTCCCTCTCTCTCTCTCTTTGTCTCAGCTTTAAAACTCAACTGGAGAGAGGCAGTTGGGAAAGGCGGAAAGGCAGCACGCAGGCACTGTGGGATGCTCCCAAAAGCTTTCTAATTGGACGCTGGGGAGCTTTCCCGAACAGGCTCCGTCGGTACCAACGATACCCATATGTGAAGACTAAATTCCTGCTGTTCCCGGAGATCACCTGTTACAGGTGAGTAACTATGCTTTCACGGCTATTGATAGTGGTAGATGTTGAAATATCATGCTCTCAGCATCTAGGCTGTGAATCAGAGGGACTGCAGCTTGGTATACAGGAGTGTCCCGTTGTCCTGGGACAGAAGACCCGGCTTGGATCGCAATGGAATCAGAGGAGTCCATGTCAGTCAAAGCAGAAGGGGAAACCAAGGATGATGGGGCCAATGAGGGGCTATAAGAATCATAGATCCCTTGTCTGCTTGAAATTTGAGGAGGGTCTTTGGGATCAGTGATATGGGGGGAAAGGCATAAAGTAGTCCTTGACTCCAGTGAATCATGAAGGCATCTGATGCCAGACTGAATTTGGATGGTATCCTGGAGCAGAACTGTGGAAGTTGTGAATTTTATGGAATGGCAAAAAGGTCTATCATTGGAGTTTCCCAGGTTTGGAAGACTTTTGCCACTATCTGCAGATCTAAGGTCCACGTGAGGTTGTAAGATCCAACTCAGCTTTTCTGCCAAGTGATTGGATTCTCCTGGAATATAGACTGCACGGAGGTGCATATGATGGTGAATGGCGAAGTGCCACAGGCGGCAGGCTTCTCTGCAGAGGAGAAGAGTGCCTGCCCCCCCCTTGTTTTTTTTATATAAAACATTGCCATCTGATTGTCTGTCCTGATCGGTATCTGGCATTGACAAGGTGGTGCTGGAAAACTAGGAGACCATTCGTTACTGCTCTAAGCTTGAGAAGGTTGATTTGTTTGGGGGATTCTTGAGATGTCCACAGGCTTTGTGTGGAGATGGAATCCAGATGGGCTCTCCAACCGAGCTTCAATGCATCTGTAATTGGAGAATGTTGAGGCTGGGGCATCGAAATAGATGACCCTATGAGAAGATTTGTTGGGGTGCACCACCAGAGGAGTGACTCAGTCAGAGGGCCTGTTATCTGTATGATATCCCATAGATTCTCTGTGGCTTGGATAGACTGGGTTGAGAGGGTCCATTGTGCTATTCACATGTATGGTCTCGCTTAAGGGACCACATGTACTGTGGATGCCATGTGGCCCAAGAGGCACAGAAATTCTCGAGCCGTGGCAGTCTGTTTCACATGTACGTCTTTATATCCTTGGCACTCAATTTTTATGCATGGTTTGTGGTATTATTTCAATTTTTACATTTTTATGTTTTTATATCATTTATATGACATGTATATGTATTGTTTCTTATTTAGTGTTGTAATATTTATTTGTTTTAGAGGTCGGTATCCTCTGAGGAAGGCATCTGCCAAAACACATGTACATTGACAGCACCGATACTAATAAAGCTCTCAGTTTCTTTCACGATATGGTATGTATGACCTGCTCCTGTTTGTACCTACTTTTGCAGGTTGGGTGGTTCCCCTCTTTTCCCCTCCAAAAAAGGTATCCATCAGATCAACTTCTTGGAATTAAGAGTGATAGCAAATGCTCTAAAAGCTTTAAAAGATCAGTTGTTGAACCAAATCGTCTTAATTCAGACCAGTAATCAAGTTGTCATGTTTTATATCAACAAGCAGGGAGAGATGGGATTGTACCTCCTATGTTCAGAAATGGTCAGATTGTGAAACTTTACCTCTCATGGGTAGGAATTGAGAGCTGCTTATCTGCCCGGAAAACAGAATGCCCTGACAGACAGGCTGAGCCAAGTCCTTCAACCTCACAAATGAACCTTGGACAGGGACGTGGCCCTCTTCATCTTTCAGGAGTGGGGCACTCACTCGAAAGATTTCTTCAGCACTCCTCAGAATGCCCAGGTGAATAAGTTCTGCTCCAGGGCAAGGGCTCACAGCAAACTAGCCTCAGTTGCTTTCATCCTTGATTGAGAGTCTTCTGTATGAGTATCCTCCAATATCTCTCATTACCAAGACCCTCCTGAAACTCACAATGGACAAAGGTACAATGATTCTCATCACTCCTTATTGGTCCTGACAACCATGGTTCTCTCTACTTCCAGAACTCTCCCCCATTCTTCCAGGCCAAAAGCTTGCAGTTGAGATTTAAATTGTGGAAAAAGAAACCTCCAATCGTAAATATACTGGGAGCCTGTTTCAGAATGCTGGGGCTAAATAGCAGAAGGCTGAGTAGCGGGTAACTTCATAATGGAATCAATGGAGTGAAGGGAGGACCAAACGATTGTCGGAAAGGGATCCAAAGTGCAGCTAGGCATGTAGAGGATGGTCAGAGCAGTAAGGTATTGGGCAGCATAGTTATAAAATGCTTTATGGGTCGAAGTGAGTGTCTTATATTGAATTTGCGGTGGGTATGGGAGCCAATGTTATTGAATAAATAGAGAAGTGATATCATCGAAACACTTAGCGCCAGTACGATCACGGAAAGCAGTATTTTGAATGGTTTGAAGACGTTTGAGTTGTGAGTTAGAGAGGCCAGCAAAAACTGAGTTACAGTAATCTAGTCTCGATATAACAGGGCTAAGAAGCGTAGAAATGTTTTTTGTTTTTTTTAGTGCTGACTAATCGCAACTCAGCTGCCTCTGGGTTTTCTTGGCAATGTATCACCAGAAGTAGATTGCCAGGCCTTTTCTTCAGAGGCAATAGAGGGTAAAGTGATTTACCCAAGGTCATAAGGAGTGCCAGTGGGAATTGAACCCTTGATCTTCAGGATACCAGGCAATTGCTCTATTCACTAGGCTACTCCTTCACTCCATTGTGTGTATATACCACTCCATGGTATATAGATCTTTTTGCCTGTCCCCAGGGTTGGCCTATCCACTAGGCGGGCTAGGTGACAGCCTAGGGCAGCAGACCTCTATGAGTGGCATGGCACACATGGTCTGCCACCCTCTCATGCTGAGCTGTGCTGCCACTCCACGCTGCCACTGATTCCAATGGCAGGGTCGGCTAGGTGGCAGCAACCGCCCATGTGCTTTGGCACACATGGCCTGCTGCTTCTGACCCCACCGAAGTTGTGTCGGAGGAGCCAGAAGCGGCAGGCCATGTGTGCCGAAGCACATGGCCTACCACTGTCGCCGAGCCGCACCTGCCACCAGAATCAGCCGCAGCGAGGTTCAGCATGAGTGCTGAGGCGGGTGCGGCTCAGTGTGCGGGGGTGGGGAGGCAGCATGCCAGGGCTTCTGCCTAGGGTGGCAGAAATCCTTGGGCCAGCCCTGCCTGTCCCACGCAGACACTGCTTGTATACCTTTTATATTTTTCATAGTCTGGACTCAAGTTCAACTCCATAAGGATTCACCACAGTGCAATTGGAGCTTATGATCCTGGTATAGAAGGTAAACCCTTCTATGTACAGCCCTTAGTTGTTCACTTCATGCAGGGTGTACTTTTCAGACCTCCCCATAAGCCACCCGCAGTGTCTTGGCACCTCAATATGTTTCTCACGCAGCTGATAAATGCGCTTTTCGAGCCACTGAATTCCTTTCCTCTGACATTTTTGACCTGGAAAGTTTTGTTTCTGGTAGCAGTTGCTTCAACGCACAGAGTAAGCAAGCTTCAGGCTCTAATAGTTCATTCACATTACACTAAATTCTTTCATAACAGAGTGGTGCTTCATACTCATCCCAAGTTCTTTCCGAAAGTAGCATCATACTTCCATCTTAATCAATCAATCATCTTCCCAACCTTTTTCCCAAAACCTCATTCTCACAAAAGGGAAGCTGCACTGCATATGCCGAACTATAAAAGAGCCTTAGCTCTACTTGGAGCAGATAAAAGCCCTTAGAAAGTCCATCCAGCTTTTTGTTTCTTTTGACTCCCCAATAAACTATGGTCTGCCATCTCCAGAAGCATTTTGGCTCGCAGACTGCATCTCCTTCATTTATGCTCAGGCAGGCCTAAGCCTTGAGGTCCAGTCACAGTTCATAATGTCAGAGCCATAGCTTTGTTGGTGGCCCATTTGTGTGCAGTCAGGCACAAGGAGAGCAGATAGCTCTTGCTAGTCCAACAGAAGCACAAAAAGGGGCAAGAGAGGTGGATGATCACACGTGCCTTTATTAGGTCCCCTACGCGTTTCGGCGAATGCCTTCTTCGGGGGGATATACTTAAACATACAAATATAAGAAACATATAAAAATTGTAAATATCAATAAAAAACATAAGTGATTAACATAAACAGGCATGTAATGCTTGCATATCATTATTAAGCCCAATGTATTATCACATGAATAAAAAATGTTTTAAGGAAAATAACAGTATTAATAATGTAAAAGCAACAATAAAAACATTACATTATAAAAAACTAGTAAAATGTTAAAATATTAAAAGATTAAAATAATAAATAACAAGTAAGACGCAGGGCAGAACATACAGACATTAAAACATATGGAAAACCATCTCAACACGTATTGCTAATGAAACTAAAAACATATAATGATATCTACTTACAAGGCACTACTGGTAAATAGCCAATGTGAATGTCCTAGATGACTTGTGGGTTCCTTGTATTATAGAATACTGTGAACATATGATTACATGATAAAAGTAATGTAATGACTTCCCATGTTTTATCCAAGTTCTCTGACCTTGTTCTCTGTAAAACCAAACAGTTTGTTCATTATGGTATGTTGTTATATTGTGAACCGCGCTGATGCTGAATAGAGCGGTATATAAGAGCCTGTAATAAATAAATAAATAAATAAATAAATAAAAGACGTAAACAAAAAGAATTATGCATGTACTGTAAACATCCGCAGTAAACATCAATTGACACTGTATGGACAATAAAAATGATAAAAGAATAAATAAATAAACAAACTAAATGAATATGCAAATGTGTTCATCCGGAAAAAAGTCTAAAAAAACGCCATGAAAAAACTTTTACCCCAATTGAATTAATGACATGGAACTAGCATTTTCTGTAAAACTGGATGGATACATCATACTCAAAGCGATTTCACTAATTAATATATAGATGTTTATATACTAAAAGTTGTTCTCCACCACAGGATTAAAATGTGGACCGGTGCGATTGTCGTGTGATACCCTACAAATAGCTTAACATCTTAAAAAAAGGGGGGCACATCTGATAAAATGAAAAACAACGTAAGACAAACCTGATGATAAAATTGTAAAACAATAAATAGAGCAATATTTGATGCCTTTGTCTGTGTAAAAAGGTCTTAAAAATATGAAAAAGCATATATAATGAACTACCTTGTGGGCTTAGCGTAGTGAGAAGGACGCCAAAGACCGCGCCAAGGAAAACATGCAGAGAGCAATAGGAATAAAACGTACCCTATGTATTAAACTAAACCTTGAAATAAATATATACAGGATATATACCTGAAATGGTGGTGTGTGCACAGCTTACTAAACGTCATAAAAACTGATGTTGTATTAATTCTTATACCACAACTAGCATTAAAGCAAGAAAATCCGTCTTGTATGCTTGTTTAGTAATTTAACTGAAGGACGCCAATTAGCGCGCCAAAACCAGGGGATGTAAACTGAACTGTGTCCATATCATGTAAACCCATAATAGACGTAAAAATGTAATTTATATATAAATAGTAATTATATTAAAAATCTTAAAAGGAAAATGTGGAGAACTACTGCTTATGCCCGCTAGAGAACACCAAACCACACACGAGGGGAGTGGTGAGCTGAATCAATTGAAAGAGACATGTAAAACTGAAGGAGTAAACTAAAGAACCATCAAAGAATTATATATATCCAAAAACCGAACTTACTTTGAGTAGGCAAACCAAACTTGCAAAACAAACTGGTAAGTGTATCAGCAAAAGCAGAACTTCTATCGATGTGCAGGAGCTAGAAATACCGGGGGAAAGGGGGCGTGGTCTGAAGTGACATATAAGAAGACAAACATAGGAAAAAACTGCGGACCAAACAATTGATGTAGAACCATGAATGTGATACAAAACTTGATGTATGATAAAAAGAACTGGGGCAACAAACTAAACACATATAATACAGTCTCAAAATAATGAATGATGGTTATCGACGAAACTGTAAAAATTAATCCAACATCAGTTTTTATGACGTTTAGTAAGCTGTGCACACACCACCATTTCAGGTATATATCCTGTATATATTTATTTCAAGGTTTAGTTTAATACATAGGGTACGTTTTATTCCTATTGCTCTTTGCATGTTTTCCTTGGCGCGGTCTTTGGCCTCCTTCTCACTACGCTAAGCCCACAAGGTAGTTCATTATATATAATGCTTTTTCATATTTTTAAGACCTTTTTACACAGACAAAGGCATCAAATATTGCTCTGTTTATTGTTTTACAATTTTATCATCAGGTTTGTCTTACGTTGTTTTTCATTTTATCAGATGTGCCCCCCTTTTTTTAAGATGTTAAGCTATTTGTAGGGTATCACACGACAATCGCACCGGTCCACATTTCAATCCTGTGGTGGAGAACAACTTTTAGTATATAAACATCTATATATTAATTAGTGAAATCGCTTTGAGTATGATGTATCCATCCAGTTTTACAGAAAATGCTAGTTCCATGTCATTAATTCAATTGGGGTAAAAGTTTTTTCATGGCGTTTTTTTAGACTTTTTTCCGGATGAACACATTTGCATATTCATTTAGTTTGTTTATTTATTTATTCTTTTATCATTTTTATTGTCCATACAGTGTCAATTGATGTTTACTGCGGATGTTTACAGTACATGCATAATTCTTTTTGTTTACGTCTTTTATCATGTAATCATATGTTCACAGTATTCTATAATACAAGGAACCCACAAGTCATCTAGGACATTCACATTGGCTATTTACCAGTAGTGCCTTGTAAGTAGATATCATTCATTATATGTTTTTAGTTTCATTAGCAATACGTGTTGAGATGGTTTTCCATATGTTTTAATGTCTGTATGTTCTGCCCTGCGTCTTACTTGTTATTTATTATTATTTTAATATTTTAACATTTTACTAGTTTTTTATAATGTAATGTGTTTTTATTGTTGCTTTTACATTATTAATACTGTTATTTTCCTTTAAAAAATTTTTATTCATGTGATAATACATTGGGCTTAATAATGATATGCAAGCATTACATGCCTGTTTATATTAATCACTTATGTTTTTTATTGATATTTACAATTTTTATATGTTTCTTATATTTGTATGTTTAAGTATATCCCCCCGAAGAAGGCATTCGCCGAAACGCGTAGGGGACCTAATAAAGGCACATGTGATCATCCACCTCTCTTGCCCCTTTTTGTGCTTCCATTTGTGTGCAGTCTCCATGGAAGAGATATGCAAAGATGAAACATAGTCTTTGGTTCACACTTTCACGTCTCCTTACTGTCTGTATGGGGATTGCCATTGTGACCACAGATTCAGCTAATCAGTACTGCAGAATCTTTCTGAGAAGTGGAATCTAACTCCACCTCCCTAGGCCCATTTCCTTCTGTTTAGGCTGCCTTAAAAAATTGTTCATAAAAGGCCTGTTGCCAACAAAAATATTGCGTATTGGCCCCTATTTAGCATACCATTATTTCCCTTTTTTATTCAAGACGGCCTATAGCTAGTGATTCCCATATGTAAGGACTTTTTTCCTGCTTGTTCACAGAGGATGCATAGTTACTTACCTGTAGCAAGTGTTCTTTGTGGACAGCAGGAATAGTCCTCACAATCCTCCCTCCTCCCCTTAGAATTGAATTCTCCTCAGCTAATCATGGGACTGACGATGATAGTGCCTCGGTTGCAGGCGGGAAGGAATACTCATGTGCAATTGAGCTTCCAAAACCTTTTAGAAAGAGCTGGGTATGCTCCCTCATGGGGCTTCATTGGACAATGTCGCCTATATATCAGGACTTTCTCTGGGAATAAGCAGGAATTCAGTCCTCACATATGGGTGATGTCAGTACCAATGGAGCCTGCACAGATCCATTCCCCAGCTGTCAAAAAAGCTTTTGAGAGATACACTGCGTATGCATGGTCACCTTCCCGCTCAAAAGCTGCCATTTTGCTTCATTCTGTCTTTTTCCGTGGAGCCTTGCAGACGTCCCGTCTGTGCACCCCAGTAAAAGCAGATTTTTTTTTTAACCTTCTCATGTTCCTCTACCGATACTGAGTGCTCGATTCAATCACTTCCATGCCCAAGTCTCATCTCGGAGTCCTTGTTTTTCACTCGGATATCCTTTCCTTTAATTTTTGCTTTTTCAGCACGCAGGGTTTTTCTCGCGGCCTTTCTGATCAAGACGTCCGAGTTTGACCTCGCGGGCCTCGTTTTCCCTGCCATGTCCTCGACCAGTGGTTTTAAGCAGTGTGGTAAGTGCAATCGCATGATGTCCCGCATGGACCGTCACTCTACCTGCATCAAGTGCCTCGGGGCAGACCACGATGGGTCCTCCTGCCCGCTTTGCCTCCTCATGCTGACTAAAACCCAGAGAGACTATGAAAGGTGGCAGAGGAACTGTTTGGCAAGTCTGGCTCCGGCTTTCCATTGGGGGCGGAATCACTTCCTTCAACACCAGCAATGGGTGACGCGGCATCGCGTGGCCGGGCTCGGTCGGAGCCCAGAGGGCACAGGGTGTTGGGGTCCTTGTCAGATGCCTCCTGCGGATGGCACCCTCAAAGTCAATGCTGAGGACCAGCCTTGTGTCTGGGGTAAGTCCTCTTCAACTTGGCCTCGGTGCGACTTGGGGGATGACAGACAGGAGCACCCGTCGAAGCAGCCCTGCAGAAACGAGACACCAGCACCGAAGGAGCGGCAAGTCATTCCCAATTCTATCACCATCCGGGACTCCCAGACCAGGGGGACGACTCCGGCCCTGACACCGTCAGGGTCTGGAGCTGCTGCAGAGCTCTCAGGCATCGAAGCTCGCATGACTGCCCTCGACCATAGCTTTACTGCTTTCCTCGAAGCGTAGTGGGGCCTGACTCCCAGTCTCTCCTTGTCATCGGCGCTCCACATGGGAACCACCTCGCTGAGAACGGCCCTGGAGGAGGCTCCTCCAATCCTGGAGCACCTCATCCCATTGATGTCAAGGCTCTTGACAACCGACATGATGCCATCGGACCACCAGTGTTGGCACAGAGTCAGCTTGGGGACCACAGTGCACCAGTCGACTCCTCAGGGTCTGAATTGGACTGGGAGATGGACGAGGAGTTGCCCAACACTGTGCTCCATCGTGACATCCCATCCAACCTCTCCCCGCCGCACCACTGGTGGCAGTCTCCCCCAAAAGGACTTGACCTTTCTTGAGTTCATATGGGAGATGTCCCAGGCCCTTGCCTTCGTGGCAGTGCAGGAGGATGAGCCTTGTGCTGAGGACCTGGAGATCCTGCAGTAGGAGGCTCCTCCTAGGGAGGCACTGATGGTGCATGGGCCTCCCATCCTTGAATGCCTCCTGCTCAGGATGTGGGAGAGCCCAGTGATGGTACCAATCATGAACTGTTGACTCTATTCTCAGTATTGCGTTGGCAAGAGTCCAGGGTTCCAGAAGGCGCAGCTCCCACACAGCTCCATGGTGGTGGAGTCCACTATGCATCGAATCAAGAGCCAGAAGATACACGTCTTGGTGCCCCCAGGTAGGGAGGCCCACACCATGGATGCATTTGGGAAAAAGTGCCTCCAGGGTTTGATGCCCACGGGCCAGATCCAGGCCTACCGGCTGTACATGGGTATGTACCTGAGACCTGGCAAAGAAGCTCGCCAGGTTATCAGCTGCTTTTGGACTCTGTCCTTGGTCAAGAAATGCTCCAGATTTCAAACTCAAGCAGCCTTCGATGGCTTTGAATCGGTGGCGATGGTGGGCATTAGTGCCTGCCGCCATGCCTGGCTGCAGTCCTCTGACTTTGAGAAATGGGTGCAGGACAAACTAGCCAATTTCCCTTGCCAGGGGGATAACCTCTTCGGCAAGCCTATGACCGACACGGCTGACGAGCTAGAGAAGGAGTTCATGACAAGGACCAGGTTGTCCAGGAAGGCATCAGACCCTTCCCGTAGAAAGGCTTTGGGTAAAAAGACCTTCCACCTGAAGACTTACAGAAGGTATTTATTTATTTTATTTTTATTTATTTAGCTGTATTTATATTCCGCTTTTCACCGGGTCAAAGCTGTCAATTGGGGGATACATTTAACACGAGGGGATATGACACACATACGTTAATACTTACAGGGAACATGGGCAATGGAGGGTTATAAGTGGCTTGCCCAAGACCACAAGGAGTGCCTATAGGACTAGAAATCCCAGTCCCTCCGGCCTGAGATTGCTGTCCCCAGGTGGGACTTGAACCCCCGGCCCTCCGGCCTGAAGTACCTTGCCCTAACCACTAGACCACTCCTCCCTGTACTCCAAGTTCCCCTGGTACTCCAAGTTCCAGGCCTACCCCGCTCCCTTTCAGGGGCAGCAGGCCAAGGGCCCAGGGCATTGTCCCCATAAGCCCAAGGCTCCCCAGTCCCAAACATCAGCTTAGCCACAGCCTGGGGGGGAGCTTTTGACTCTTTGGGCATAGCCTCCCTCCCTTGGGATGTACCAGACCCAAGGTTCATTGGGGGCAGCTGGTCCATTTTGCACACCGGTGGCCGGCCATCACGACAGACACCTGGGTGCTGCGCATAGTCATAGAGGGGTGCCTCCTTCACTTTGCCCAGCTGTCGCCTCCTCACTTTACAGGGGAATTACCAATGGACTCTGCACAGGGGGCTACTCCAATCAGAGCTTGAGTCATTGCTCGAAGACCAGGTGGTCAAGCTTGTCCCATCCCATCTGCAGGGATGGGGGTTCTACTCCCACTACTTTCTGGTCCCCAAGAAAATAGGGGGCTTCAGGCCCATTCTGGACCTTCAGACCTCAATGGCTTCCTAGTCAAGGTGAAGGTTAAAATGGTATCCCTTGGAACCTTGCTGCCCTACTTCCTCCAGGGAGATTGGCTATGCTCATTGAATCTTAAAGATGCGAACACCCACATCCTGATCCACTACAGCACCATCAGTACCTCCAGTTCATGCTGGAAGGCTGTCACTACCAGTACAGGGTGCTTCCCTTTGACTCCGTCTCAGCCCCGTGGGTGTTCATAAAGTGCCTGGCGGTTGTGGCTGCTCACTTACGGCTCCTCAGAGTCTTCATGTTCCTGTACTTGGACGACTGGCTCATGCGGGCCGGCACCCCGGGCAAGGTGCACAGTGCGACACTGCGAACTTTGACACTGTTGCAGCACCTAGGGTTCGTGGTGAACTTCCAAGTTCCAACGCAATCCATGGAGTTCATTGGAGCATTGCTCAGCTCCACTAAGCCAAAGGCTTTCCTGCCCCTGAGCCAGGCTCAGCGTCTTGCCGCTTTGGCACAGCAGGTGCAAGCGGCCGTTGCCTTGACTGCACGGCAGATGCTTTGTCTCCTCAGGTATATGGCGTCCACTGTCCAAATGAGCCCCTTTGCATGCCTGCAGATGCGGCAAGCCCAATAGGCCTTCAGTACCCAATGGGCGCAGGCAACTGGCTCGCTGGGGGACCACATCCAGATCACTCCCGCCTTGGCATCTTTCCTGACTTGGTGGTGGGACCTATGCAACCTAAGAGCTGTGCTGCCATTCGAGGCCTGTCCAGTTCAGCATGTCCTCACCACAGATGCCACCAAGATGAGCTTTGAAGCCCACTTCATCCGTCTCCAGTTGCAGGGACCTTGGTCCCCAGAGGAAAGTACATCACAGATCAACCTGCTCAAACTCCAAGCGGTCTGTTATGCACTGCGGGTCTTCTGGGACCATCTCAAAGGGCAGGTTGTCCAGATCCAGATGGACAACCAGGTCGCGATGTTCTACATCAACAAGCAGGGAAGCACAGGCTTATATCCCTGTACTGGGAGGCAATCCGCCTCTGTGCTGCGGTGATGGACATAATCCTGAGGGTGGTGTAATTGCCAGGCCAGGATAATGTACTGGTAGACTGCCTGAGCCACGTTCTTCAGCTGCACAAGTGGCGGCTGAATCCCTCAGTTCTGACGACGATCTTCTGGTGGTAGGGCACCTTGGAGATCGATCTCGTAGCCAGTCCGGAGCTCCCGAAGTTCTACTCCAGAGGACCGTGCCAGGGTCGGGAGGCGGAGGACGCCTTCCTACTTCCGTGGTCCAAGGTTTTTTTGTCCGCTTTCCCGCCAACACCCCTGATACCGCAAGCCCTCTTGAAGATATGGGCAGAAGCGGCCTCCATGCTCTTCAGTGCACTCCACTGGCCAAGACAGCCCTGGTTCCCCCTGCTGCTGCAGATGTCGAGCCACTGGAGTGTGTCCTGGACCTGCTGTCACAGGAGGGGGGCATGCTGCGGTTGGTGGAGGGGATGTACTATTGGCCTGGTACAAGGACTCTACATGCCAGACTTACGCCTTTAAATGGCACAGGTTTTCCCTTTGGTGTGCGCAGCAGGACATTGATCCCGTTTCCTGCACTATTGTGGAGGTGCTGCAGTACCTGCCACACCTGTCAGGCACAGGTCTGAAATCCAATTCTGTTAGGATGCACCTCTGCACTATCTCGGCACATCACCATGCAGTGGAGGGCCAAGTTGTGTCCATCCACCCCTTGGTGGGCCGTTTCATGCATGGGCTCCTCCTTTTGCGGCCCCCAATTCACTGTTGGCGTGGGACCTCAATGTCATCCTGGGGAAGCTCATACAAGCTCTTTTTGAGTCTCTGGCAACTTATCCCCTGAAGTATCTCTCCTGGAAAATCATCTTCCTGGTGGCACTCACCTCCACCAAGCAAGTGAGCGAGTTGCAGGCGCTCGTGGCCCATGAGCCCCACACCAGGTTCTATAGGAACAGGGTGGTCATTCGGACGCACCCAGATTTCTTACCCAAAGTGGTCTCAGCATTCCATCTGAACCAGGAGGTGGTGCTGCCCACCTTCTTTCTCCAGTCTCACCCCTCAAGGGTGGAAGCCTCATTGCATACTCTGGGCTGCAAGCAGGCCCTGACATTCTACATCCAGAGGATGCAGCCCCACTGCCAGTCAATGCAACTCTTTGTGTTGTTTGATCCCAACCACTTGGGGACGGCAGTCTCACAGTGGGTGGCAGACTGCATTATATTCGCCTACCAGCAGGCGGGACTTTCCCTGGAGTGGCATGTCACAATGCATAACATGCAGACCATGGCAGCCTCCATATCTAGCCTGCGGTCAGTGCCCTTATTGGACATCTGCTGGATGGCCACCTAGTCCTCTGTGCACACTTTTGTGGCACATTGCTGTCTGCAGGAGACCTCCTGGAGGGATAGTGCCTTCGGCCAGGCTGTTCTCCATCACCTCTTCAGGGAATAATGCAACTCCTTCCCTCTCATCCTCTGTGTCCTGGCTACTGAGGGTGGGATTGCATCTTTGATGTTACTGCTGCAGTTTCAGACGACCAGACAATCAGCATCCCCAGCTGCCCTTTACGGTCCACTTTTTGAGTCACCTGTGGTTTTTACTGTTTTTTCAGTAGCCTGTAGCTAGGGAGTCCCATATTTGAGTACTGACTTCCTGCTTGTTCCCGGAGAAAGCATAGTTGCTCACCTGTAACAGGTTTTCTCTGGGGACAGCAGGAATCAGTCCTCACAACCCTCCCTCCTCCCCTGGGAGTTGTTTTTTCTTTGTTTTCATTTTTGCTGTCCTGTGCTATGCTATTTTTTTTATTCTTTATTTAAGTTTTCAAAAGAATTAAACAGAAAAAAAATTACAATTAAAATAACACATCCCTTTGAACATAAGGAAAAGAACCTCAACTGCCCACCCCAACACCTACCCCTCCCAGTTCAGGCGGCCATCCTAAAGAAGGAAAGAAGAAGACTGCCCTATACCATACATAAACATGATTGATTGCCCCCTAAGTCACAACATAGTGTGCTTTCGATGTATAATCGTATAGGGGTTTCCACTTAAGCAAGGTAGAAGGCATATGAAATGAACCATGTCGTGGCATCTGCTCATATTTATAACATAAACATAATTGATTCCACCATGTGTGCTAACTGAGATCTACCGTATGCTTCCAATTGGCAATTACGAGATGCAGCACCACTCCCATCATAAAGTCAAACAGGAAATGGCATTCCCTCTGTAACGACAGAATGTCAGTTGCTGAATGAAAAACAGTAATAGACCAAGAGAGAGTGGCCCGGAATCCCAAGACATCTTGAATTTGCTTCCAAATCGGAACCCAGTAGGACTGAACATTAGTGCAATCATAAACCACATATCTTAAGGTGCCAACATCCCTCTGACAAGACCAACACACATTGCCAATTGACTTATCCCATTTAGATACCTTTATCGGGGTAAAATGAGCTCTGTGTGCAAAAAAATATAATGCCTGGGAAATAGAGGCAGATTGTGAAATTCTAATTAATTTCCCCCAAACTTTCCCCCACGAATCCAGAGGGAGAGTGACTCCAGTGTCGTGCTCCCATATCTGCTGAATACCAGTGGCGTGTAAAAAAGGGCGATAGATTACTAACTGATAATAATAAGAAGCCACCCCTGGGGCCTGTTGGGCTTTTCCAATTATGTTAAGTAGCCCCCATTCCTCAGGTAGAGATCTGATATCAATAAGGGATTTCCCTATACAGTGTCTCAACTGAATCCACTGAAAGTATAAGGATCTAGGCAAGTCAAATTCATGCTGCAAACACACAAAAGCTTACACTTATCATCAAATATCAACTGCCCTATAGACCAAATTCCCCTGTGAAACCACTGCTTCCAGGCGATCAGATTTTGTTGAATTTTTTAAAAAGGGCTATACCAAATGGGGTTAAGCATTGACAAGCATTTTTCCCGAGGAATTATACACGCTAACTGCTGGAAAGCCTTTTGGGTATCCATAATAACTCTAGGGAACTTCAACCTCTCTGAAGACACTATGTCAGGGAGCAGCCTCAAGGGGAAAGGAGCCGTTAGTCTCTCTTCCAAATCAAGCCACACTGGACATTGACCCTTTGACTTCTCAACCCATCTTGACCCCTGCTTTAACAGAAAAGCACAGTGATAAGCCTGAAAATCAGGAAAGTTCACACTCCCCTCCTCTTTTTTCCTAAGAGCTATCCTAGGCGGTTTATTTTTCCATAAAAACTGGACAAGGGTCCTTTCCATTTGCCGATATGTTTTATCCGAGAGAAAAACCGGCAGCATTTCTAGTATATAGTTCACCTTAGGAGTGATAGTCATCTTAATCGCCTCAAGACGTCCCCACCAAGATAAGTAGGCCGGCGACCATTTTGCAGTTATATTCCGTACAGTGATAAGGAGAGTCTCTTCATTATATTGCAATGTTTCAATAAGTGGATGACAATAATGAACTCCTAAATATTTTACCATTTTGGGTTCCCATACAAAAGGGTAGCCAGTCAAGTCTGCACTGCAGACTTGCGAGTTCAACGCTACAGATTTTGTCCAATTAATTTTATACCATGATAACCATAAGTACTGATCTATCAGCTCTAGAACAGCCGGAATTGAACTGGGCATAGTGAACAGCAACAAATCATCAGCATAAGCAGAAAGCTTGATTTCCATACCAGCAATAGGCACATCTTTAACCACAGAACTCTGTCTCAACAGCAGAGTCAAGGGTTCCAAGGCAAAATTGAATAGGATAGGTGAAAGGGGGGCAGTCCTGTTGGGTACTGTGTCCTAAGGGAAAATCTCTGGATTGAGTCACATTCACAAAAATATTGGCACTTGGTCTCGCATACATGAGTTTAATTAGTTTGAGAAACCCTTCACTAAAGCCAAACTACCTCAGAACAGCAAACAAGAAAGGCTACTCCAGTCGATCAAACTCTTTCTCTGCATCCAAAGACAACCCCACCAAAGGGCCCTCCACCCTGTTCACTCCTTCCAAGACATGACAAAACACTCGGGCATTATCAGCCGTAGAGTGCCCCTCTGTAAAACCACATTGATATACAGGTGGATCAAAGAGGGGATTAATTTAGTAAGACGACCAGCCAAGGAGGCGGCAAATATTTTATAGTCTGCGTTTAGTAATGAAATTGGGCGGTAGTTACTGACCAACTGAGGGTCCCTCCCAGGTTTTTCAAGAACCACAACATTCACAGAGGTGAACGCACCAACCTGGGCATCCGTTTCCAGGAGGAGCCGATAATATTGTTAAAGATATGGACCTAACACTTTAGAAAACGTTTTTGTAAAACTCAACCGGAAGGCCGTCTGGTACGGCGGCCTTGCCAATTTGCATAGAATCAATGGCTTGATTAATTTCCATGACCGTGATCTGGCTATCCAAAACTGCAGCTGTTTCCTGATCAAGAATAGGCCTCTGAACATCAGCCAGCAATCTCTCAAAAGCTTCCTCAGAGAATTCTATCTCTGAAGAATACAGCTGAGCCTAAAAAAGACGGAAGGTGTCTGTGATTTCATTGTCCGCGACAATCAACTTTTGCATCTGAGAGTCTCGTAAAGCAGGAATACGTGAAGTTTCTTTGTGACCTTTCAACAAGTTAGCTAGTAAACGTCCAGCCCTATTGCCTTCCAGGTAATACCGCCCTTTCTGTACCTGAATATTTTGTGAAGCCTCGGTAGTTAAGATTGTATTATACCTAAATCTAAGATGTTGTAGACGTATCAAAATATTAGGATCAGTTTTTTGGCCTAGAATGCATTCCCCAGCTTTTATCTGCTTATCCAAAGCTTCTAGTTCTGCTTTACGTTTTTTGGCATAACGTATACCAAAGCTGGTAATGGTGGCCTGCATATTAGCTTTGAAACCCTCCCACCATGCCCATCCCGAAGTGTCCTGGGGCGAATTAAACTGAAAATACTCCTCTGGGGCCACTAGAATGGTTTCACAGAACTCCTGATTGCTAAGAAGAGTTCTGTCAAAATACCACCGTGTATGAGATGAGCAGATCGAAGAGTCCAATAAGGACAATGATATTGCGACATGATCAGATATATGAGCAGCATGAATATTGGATTCACTGATTCTGGAACACAATCCCTTGGAGACTAGGAAAAAATCTATGCGCGATACCGAATTATAAGGAGATGAGAAAAAAGTGTATTCCTTATCAACAGGATGTTGTAACCGCCATATAGCTACTAAACCTAAATCTTGCATTATTGACAAAAGTACAGGGTGTGCCTTGGGGGGCTTAGTAGTTCTCATAGGTCTCCTGTCTAGCAAGGGGTCTAGCGTGAGGTTGGTTTGTTTGTTTATTGAAGTCTCCCCCTAGTATAGACGGATATCTGGATACCTCTTGCACTTCAGCCGCTAGAGAATTAAAGAAAGCAGGGCAATCTAAGTTTGGGGCATAAATATTGATGAAGGCCAATTCTGTAAGGCCTATCTTGATAACAGCCATTGCCCAGTGCCCTTCGATATCAGATCGAGCCTGCAGCACAATAGGGGAGAGAGATTTCCTTACTAACATGGCTACTCCATTTCTCTTATGATTTGCAGCTGAAAAAGGTATAAGTATAAAGGGTTTCATATCTAGTTTTAAAGACTCCCTTGCATTCAAATGTGTTTCTTGCAGAAATAGGATATCAGCACCTTCTTTGCGCCCATATAAAAGTATCTTTTCCTCTTAATGGGATTGTTAATGCCCTTAACATTCAGTGACACTAACTTAAAGGGAGACACAGAGACAATATAGCACACAATAATATACAATTGCTACAGAAACATACCAGGTTGTAACATAAATCCTTACATTGTTAATTCACATCTCTGAAAAAAAAACAGAATTAAAGCAGCAATGATATCCCATAGGAAATAACACAAGCCGAAATACCACACCTTCACCATAGCCCTTGTAGAGGACCGCCCAAAAAAGAACATGGTTCTAAATGCAGAAAGCCACCGAAACTCTGGGGGGCTATACCAAACTGAACTTAGCGGGTAAGCCCAAAAAGGACAAGACAGGCATGGAGGATATACCATAAAATTCACTTCTTCTCCTCTGCCAAGTAAAACTCTCTTTCTTTTTGTTTCTCCCCACTTAAGCCTTAAACAACACTTGCCAACATCTAGGATATCTACCCCAAACACCAAAGCTCTAGAACACTAGAACAGAACAGCCCCTCCCACAGCATTGCATTATCGCAAAAAGATGAATATATGAGGGCCTTCCTATCCATCAATGCCCTGACACCTTCTGATCCAGCCCAAGACCCACAGAAAAAAAGAAGAAAAGAACAATGGGCACAGAGTAAAAGTCTGGAGTTGCCCTGAAAGGGCCAGAATGTATAACAACTCTACTACAATTCAAATCATAGCTTCACAAACTTGTAACTCCCAATGAAGGAAGATCAATGTACCCTGCAAGCTCAGATCCACCGTTGTGTGCAAAGCAGGGTTTTCACCGCATTTACACCAGTTCTTTATCTTCCAAGAAAGCATGTAGCTCCTCTGGGTCGTCAAATGTCCTGGTTTGATTATGCAGTGGGATACAGGTAGGATAGAGCAGCCCAAAACGGGCCTGCAACTGCAGCAATCACGGACCCAAAGCTAAAAACCTTTTTCTCTGGTCCACAGTTACTTTTGCAAAGTCTGGAAAGAAGAGAAGTTTATGACTTTGATATTCCAGTGGAGAGTGTCGTCTGGCTGCTTCCATGATTTGCGTGATTTGCTGAAACCACAGTACTTTTAGTTTGACTGGGCGTGGATACTTGCCCGAAAACATAGACTGGGCACCCAATGGGCTCGCTCAGTCTCAAATGGCATGGCAAACTTAACTTTGAGCACACACGGGATCATTGCCTACAAAAAGCCCATCATATCTGTACCTTCAGTTCCTTCAGGGACTCCCAGGATCCTGACATTGTTTCTTCGAGAATGATTGTTGCCATCTTCCAGGTCCCTCTGCAATGACCGGATCAGCTTTGCTTGCTTTTCAACGGCCCTGAAACGCTCCACGTGTGATGCAACAATGTTCTCTGTCTTCTCCAGTCTCACTGTGATCGATTCCAGACTGTTTTTTAAAGAACAAATATCTTCTTGCATTGTGAGCAGCGAGTCTCCATTCGATTTAACCATGTCTTTAAAAGCGCGTATCTCAGACAGAAGCTTCTGCAAGACCTCGGGGCAATCTCGGATCACCGCCATTTTGTGAGGTGAGAGAGACTCCGTTTTCGATCGTTTTGCACTAGCACTTTGTGTTCCTTGATACTCCAGTCGCGTCTGTTTGAGGCCAGACATATCCGAAGTTGACTGCTTCAAAAACAGAGGGGATCCGCTCCGATAAAAGCAGCAAGAGACAGGATTCTTAAACTACCCCTCCGGAGCAAAGCTCTCACACATCCATCTTGCCCAAAGTTAGGCTCCACCCCCCGTGCTATGCTATTTTACTGAGGCAAGATGGCAGCTTTGAGCAGGAAGGTGATCGCGCATGTGCAGTGTATCTCCCAAAAGCTTTCTTTGAAAGCTAGGGAGTTGATCTGCGCGGACTCCGTTGGCACCCATATGTGAGGACTGATTCCCGTTGTCCCTGGAGAACACCTCTTTCAGGTGAGTAACTACACTTTCTCCAGCACCAAGCAGGAAGTCTTTCCTCACATATGGGTGATGTCGGCGTCGACGGAGCCCCCATGCGGAGCATTTCCCCAGCTTTCAAAGAAAGCCTATGGGAATTCAGGCACGCATGCGCGGTCCCCTTCCCGCCCAAAGGTGCCATCTTGCTCAGTCTTCTTTTTTCCGCAGAGCCCTACGGATGCCTGTCCTTGTCACCCGTGATTTTTCTGCGTTGGGTCGAGTTTTTTCTTCGGTTCGACGTCGGTTCCTTTCCCGCCTGGACTCGGTACACCGGTGCCGAGCCCGGATCTCTTTTTTCGGTTTTTGTCCTTAAGAGACTGCATTCGTGCCTTTTTTCTTTTCCCAGGCAGCCCAATTTTTTGATCTTGGAGGGGCCCTTTTTCCCCCGATGGCTACCAGTGGCTTTAAGAAGTGTGATCGGTGCAAGAAACTGATGTCTCTCACCAACACACACGACTGCTGCCTCCGGTGCCTTGGGCCAGACCATGATTCTACGGTCTGTAGTCCCTGTGGCAAAATGTCTTCCAAGGCATTACGGAGCCGTCAGCACCAGCGTGAGAGGATCTTCTCCGAATCTGCCTCTGGACGGGTCCGGATTTCGTCAGAGGCCTCGACGTCTCGGGAGTCTGACCCCGAGCATCGTCGGAGCTCCTCTGAAAGGGAGTCCCCCTCGAGGGAGCACCAAAGGAAGAAGAAACCCGCGAGGGCGGCATCGGTGGACGCTCTTGGCTCCTCGAGGGCCAAGTTGCATAGCCCCAATCACCATCCCGGGTCTTCGGAGTCGGAGAGGCCTGCAAAGCATCCTCATGTAGAGTCGGAGGCCCTGAGTCACGTGAGTACTGTAGTCCTGGTAGACTCTCCTCCGGGGCAGCCGATGTCGGGCCCGACGCCGTCGGGGCCCGAGTCAGAGGCTGCTGGGTCTCCTGAGCTCGGACTCAGGTTGACGGGCTTGGAGAGCAGATTGTCTGCCTTCATGGAGCAGCAGCGGGTGCTGATCTCCGGTCTCACCGGTGCATCTGCCCCGACCACCGGGACATCAACATCCAAGTCGACCCCGGAGGCCGAGGCGATCCTCGAGACCATGCGAACTCGAGTCGATCCTCGGCCGAGGTCACCCTCGGCCTCCCTTCGGGACCGAGGTCGTCGACTGCGATTCCCATGGCGTCGGTGCCCGCCCACTCGGCGTGGGAAACGGAGGAGGAGGAGTCCCCTGACACCTTCCGGACTCGGTGCATCCCTTTGGACTCACCGGGTTCCGAGCCTCGGACAAGGTCCCCTCCGGAGGATACCAGGTTCTCGGATTTTGTGAGGGACATGGCCAAGGCACTGGCATTCCCTGCAGACCCCGAGGAGGAGCCTCAAGCCGAAGAGCTCGAGGCTCTGCAGTATGACTCTCCTCCCAAGGAGGCCTTTACTGTTCCGGTTCCTCCGATGCTGGAGTGGTTGCTCTTCCGCATGTGGGAGGCGCCGGCCTCGATGCCGGTTCTAAGCAAGCGGGTCGATTCCATCTATTGAGTCCACAAGAGCCCCAGGTTTCAAAAGGCACAGCTACCGCACCATTCCATGGTTGTGGAATCGGCCATGCATCGCCTGAAGAGTCAGAAGATGCACTCCTCGGTGCCTCCCGGCAGGGAAGCCCGGAACCTGGATGCCCTCGGTAGAAAGTGCTTCCAGGGCTCTATGCTTGCTTGCCGTGTCCAGACCTACCAGCTGTACATGGGCATGTACCTTCGAGACCTGGCAAAGGAGATTGCCGGGTTCTCTGCTGGTCTGTCCAAGGAACATTTGCAGAGGTTCAAGGCCTTGTCTTCTGGTATTCGAGAGTGCTCGAAGTTTATATCTCGAGCAGCCTACGATGGATTTGAAGCTTCGGCCCGGGTAGCAGGGGCCGGCATCGGTGCACGCCGCCAGGCCTGGCTACAATCCTCGGACCTCGAACCGTGGGTACAGGACAAGTTGGTTGATGTCCCTTGCCGAGGTGAAAACCTCTTTGGCAAGCCCATGGCCGAAAAGGCTGCAGAACTCGAGACTGAAACTCTTACCCGGACAAGGCTGTCCAGGAAAACCTCTGCCCCTTCTCAGAAGAAGAAGGGCTCGGGAAAAAAGACCTTTCACCTGAGGAAGACCACTGCCTACAAAACCTACCCTCACTACCAGGCCTCTGCAGCTCCCCAACAGGGCCAGCAGGGTCATGGGCCCCATAGACAGAAGGCCCCCAAGCCTCCTACTCCGGCTCCTGCTCAGCAGGGAGGGGTTTTTTGACTATGCCAGCATATCCTCTCCTCCTCTCCAGGGCACAGGAGGTCGGCTGTCCCTGTACGCAGACAGGTGGCCAGCCATCACAGGGGATACTTGGGTGTTAAGCATCATCGAAAGGGGCTTTCTGCTCCACTTCACGCAGATACCCCCCTCCTATTTTCCAGGGGATCCTCCAAGACCTCTGCACAGAAACTTACTCCTTCAGGAGTTGGAAGGTCTACTAAGGGACCAGCCTCACCACCTGGAAGGGCAAGGCTTCTACTCCAGGTACTTCCTGGTACCAAATAGAACAGGAGGCCTCAGACCCATCCTCGACCTGAGAAATCTGAACAAGTTTCTGGAGAGGGAAAAGTTCAAGATGCTTACCCTTGGGATCTTACTGCCCTACCTCCAGCAGGGAGATTGGCTATGCTCCTTAGACCTGAAGGATGCTTATACTCACATCCTCATCCAACCAAGTCACAGACAATTCCTCAGATTTGTGGTGGGAGGAAAGCACTTCCAGTACAGAGTGCTTCCTTTTGGCCTTTCCTCCGCCCCCAGGGTTTTTACAAAATGCCTGGCGGTGGTTGCGGCCTACCTCAGGAACCAGGGGATCTTTGTGTTCCCTTACCTGGATGACTGGCTAATCAGGGGCCAGTCTCCACAAGAGGTCAGGCCGCCTGCAGAACCATATCCCTGTTTCAGCACCTGGGGTTCGTTATAAACTTCCCAAAGTCCACTTTGGTCCCCTCACAGGACGTGGAATTCATAGGGGCAAGGTTGGATACCATCCATGCAAAGGCCTATTTGCCTGTGGACAGAGCTCACAGGCTGATAAAGTTGACCGGCCAGTTTCGGGCGAACTCTCTGGTCTCGGCCAGACACTTCCTCCGGCTCTTAGGTCACATGGCTTCCACAGTGCATGTCACCCCACATACCCGGCTACACATGAGGCTGGCTCAGTGGCACCTCAGGGCACAGTGGCTGCAGGCCACAGGGAAATTGTCAGACAAAATAAAGGTGTCCAAACTCTTGGTGGACTCCTTACGCTGGTGGAGGCATCTCCCAAATCTGGTCAGGGGTGTTCCTTTTTAGGCCTCCCCACACACTCAGGTACTGACAACCGATGCATCCCTGCAGGGCTGGGGGCTCACTGCCAGGGAGCCTGCACCCAAGGCCTGTGGTCTCCATGGGAGGCTGCCCAGCAGATCAACCTGTTGGACTTGAGGACCATTCGACTAGCCTTACGGACTTTCTCTCAGATCCTGTCTCACCAGTCTGTCCTAGTTCAGACGGACAACCAGGTGGCTATGTTCTATGTCAACAAGCAGGGAGGCACAGGATCCAGACTTCTGTGCCTGGAAGCACAAGCTCTCTGCTCCTGGGCTGTCACTCAGGGCATGACCCTCAGGGCAGTCTACCTCCCAGGCTAGGAAAACTACCTGGCGGACAGACTCAGCAGACTCCTGCAGCCTCACGCATGGCAGTTGGATCCTCTGGTAGTTCAACAGATCTTTCTAAAGTGGGGTGTTCCGACCATGGATCTTTTTGCCAGTCCGCTAAACAGGCAACTACTCAGGTTCTGTTCCAGGCAACTGCATCCCTTGAGAACAGCGCCAGATGCATTCCTGATCCCCTGGTCAGAGAGCCTGCTGTATGCCTTTCCTCCCACACCTCTGGTGGCCCGGACTCTATTCAAAATCCAGCAGGACTGAGCCACGGTGATCCTGATAGCCCCCAGGTGGCCCAGGCAGCCGTGGTTCCCTCTTCTTCTGCAGTTGGCAGTGGATGCTCCACTTCCTCTGGGGTTGCAATGCAACCTTCTGACTCAGGATCAGGGGTCCCTCTTGCATCCCAACCTCAAATCCCTCAATTTGATGGCCTGGCTGCTGAAAGGCTAGTCCTTGCGCCTGTCAAGGGAAGTTGAAGAGGTGGTGTTGGCCTCCAGGAAGCATTCCACTAGGAAGGCCTATGCTCTGAAGTGGCGTAGGTTCTCTACTTGGTGTTCTCAACAGCAAGAGGACCCCTTCTCCTGCTCTGTCCAGGTGGTGCTGCAATACCTGCTCCACCTTTCCAACCTAGGACTTCAGTCCAACTCTGTCTGGGTTCACCTCAGTGCCCTCTCAGCTCACCACTCACTAGTGGATGGACAGTCTCTCTCAGGCCACCCTCTGCTGTCTCGCTTTCTCAGAGGCCTGCTTCTGCTTAAGCCTCCTATTCATCCACCGGCCACTGAGTGGGATCTCAGTGTGGTCTTGCAGCAACTGACTTCCCCACCTTTTGAGCCGATGGCAACCTGCCATTTACGTTTCCTATCCTGGAAGGTGTTGTTCCTTGTGGCACTCACCTCAGCTAGGCGGGTGAGTGAGCTTCAGGCCCTGGTCTCGGATAGGCCGTATACCAGGTTCTATAGGAACAGGGTAGTCTTGCGGACTCATCCTAAGTTCCTTCTAAAGGTAGTGTCCTCCTTCCACCTCAACCAGGAGGTGGTACTTCCTATGTTCTTTCCCAGGCCGCACGCCAGTAGGGCAGAGACTGTCTTGCATACCCTGGATTGTAGAAGGGCGCTGTCCTTTTACCTTGAACGTACGCAGGGGCATAGAAGGGCTTCTCAGCTCTTCATTTCCTTTGACCCTAATAAATTGGGGTTGCCTGTCACTAAGAGTACGTTGCCCATTTGGGTGGCAGACTGTATCGCCTGGGTGTACAGGGCAGCCGGCCTCTCCCTGGAGGGTCGAGTCACGGCCCACCGGGTCAGGGCGAAGGCCGCATCAGTAGCTCACTTCCGTTCTGTTCCGTTGGCAGACATCTGCCGGGCCACTACTTGGTCTTCAAGCCAGACTCTTGCAGACCACTACTGCCTCGAGAGGGAGTCCCATAGGGACAGTGCTTTCGGGCAAGCGGTACTCCGTAATCTCTTTGAGGTTTAGGCAACTCTTACCCTCCAGCCCTGGTGTTGGGCTACTGTTCAGGTGTGGTCTCGGAGAAGATTCTCTCACTGTTGCTGAGGCTCTAGAGAGAGCTCTATTTTTCAGCCTGGGTTCCTGGTAGCCCAGAGCTAGGGAGTCACCCATATGTGAGGACTGACTTCCTGCTTGGTCCTGGAGAAAGAGCAGTTACTCACCTGTAACAGGTGTACTCCAGGAGCAGCAGGAATCAGTCCTCACGACCCTCCCTCCTCCCCTTGGAGTTGCAGTTGTATATAGTTCATTTTCTTTTGTGCTGTCTTTTAGCTATGTCATTAGACTGAGCAAGATGGCACCTTTGGGCAGGAAGGGGACCGCGCATGCGTGCCTGCATTCCCAAAGGCTTTCTTTGAAAGCTGGGGAAATGCTCCGCATGGGGGCTCCATCGACGCCGACGTCACCCATATGTGAGGACTGATTCCTGCTGCTCCTGGAGAACACCTGTTACAGGTGAGTAACTACTCTTTTCCTGCTGTCCACAGAGAACACCTTTTACAGGTGAGTAGCTATGCTTTCTGGAAACCTGGGAGAGGCATATCTTGTATTATCTTTAGGGCACATTCTCTTTATTTACTGCGATATAACTTGTGTTCGTGAAAAGTTGATATATTTGAATAACAGCAGCATTGCTCAACCTTCACATGACCAGTCTGGTTGTAAGAATGTTTTCTGTTTGACAGGCAGTTTCTGTTATCTCAGAGGGCTTGGAATGCTTTGGAGGGCAGGGCTACATGGAAGATACAGGCTTGCCAGCCTTGCTCCGGGATGCTCAGGTACAGTAAGTGGTGGTAAATTAACCTTGCCATTGGCAAGAGATGTTGACAAAACAATTGCATAGTGGTGATGTGAAGAGTTGTTAAATCACTGGTGCACACAATGCAGAATATAATTATTATGAAGGAGGGCTAGAGGCCAAGACTTTTACTCGTCTCTTACTGTGGATACAGGTTGTGTATCATTTAATCTATTAAACTTTCACTCATGCAAGTAGTTTTCTGTGCGAATGCAGGAAAGTTTAAACTAGTTATCATCCATTATTAGGAAAGCAGATTCCGATATTTATTTTCAGGTATACAAAAGTTTCTCTAATATTTATTTGCCAGGACTGAAATACACTCATTTTATAGTCCTGCCTCTCTCCCACAATAATTTGAAGAGAAGATTAAATATAAAATCCAAATCTAAGCTAGTGGGGAGTATGCGGCAAGTGCATTTCTTCTTTGAGAAGAGTACACCACGCACCCATATATAACCTTCTCATTTTCTATGTCCTCACCCTCAGTCTTCTCCACCCAATTGACATGCAGTCTTCTCGCCTCCTCTAGACTGCCCTCGTTACTGTTGCCTTTTCTCTTCCATTTCCTCTCAGCCCTGTCATTCTCCTTGTATTTATTTATTTAGCTATGCTTATATATTGGTTTTTACCGGGTCAAAGCAGTTTACAGAGAACAGAACATCAGTTATATAGATCAAAGACATATTGGATAGCAAGTAACACAGTTACATGAAACAAATAATACTTTGGTTATATAGTGTATATATATAACAGCAAACTATTTGCAATTATTGATGTTTCTAAGATTACGCAAAGGCGCCGTAAGGCTTTTTTGGAGGCTCGCCCACATGTTTTGGCTCTTTATTTCACTTGAAGTTTCCCTGTAAATGACTTACAGTTTTTCAGGGAAAGAGATATTTGTTTTTGAGGTGGAACAATTGTTAGAATTTCTTAAGGGGGAAGATTCTGTTGTTTAAATCTGTTTTACTTCTCTCTTGACTTAGTTAAAGGGGCTCATTTTGTTTCCAGTAGCCTAATGCAGGGTTTTGTTTTGTTTTTTGTGGTTTGTGTTTTTTGGAGCATCCCCTTGATGTGGACTTGTGTTATGTGTATGCTATAGTTTTGTATATAGTATATTACTCTTTTTTTCTTGTTATGATTTAAAAATTCAATAAAAAAAACTATTTGCAATAATTGAAGTATTTACAATAGGAGAGCTATACACAGGTAATATATTCTTTAACTATTTACAGGTGCATATTATGTCTTGTTGATGTCATGTCGGAGGGGGTGTTAGGTGCTGGGTCCAAAATGTTCAGACAATAAAAGGGTTTTCAGGTGTTTGCGGAAAGAGGGGAGATTGAAAATATTCCTTATTGTGTCTAGCAGAGAGTTCCAAAGGGACGGTGCATAGAGTTCAAAATCTCTGCGGCAACTTTGTTGATTGAGTTTTGTTTTGGATTGCGATATGGTAAGTTTGGTAAGTTTGTTGATTGTAGCAGCTCTTCGTGGTCTGTTTGTATTGAATTTCTGGAGGGAGGGATTGGAGGTGTGTGCCCGGTTGGGAGTGTAGTGCTTTGTGTGTAAGGAGTAAGGATTTATATGTGATTCTGCTGGGGAGGGGTAGCCAGTGGAGCTGTTTTAGGATGGGGGTGATGCAGTCATATTTATCAGCTCCTTGGATTGTACGTGCAGCAGTGTGTAGAGCAGTTTGAAGGGGGAGGATTGTGGTTTGAGGGAGACCCTGGTAGATACTGTTGCAGTTGTCTTGCATGAGGGAGAGTGAGGGCTTGAAGTGCTGATTGGAAGTTTGCTGGTTCGAGGAGGGGATGAAGCCATTGCAGAGGCTTCATTTTGAAATATATTGTTCTGGCAATCCTCATTACTTGAGCTTTGAATGAGAGTTGTTGGTCAAGGGTGATCCCAAGGTATTTCAGTTACGGTTTAACATTTATCTAAATGTCGTTTAGTGTTATTGTGTTTGAAGGGGTGAATGAGGAGTCCCTTGTAAGAAACAGAGTTTGTCTTTTTGTAATTGATAGATAGGTTATTAGCTATAAGCCAATGGGCGATGTCTGTGAAGCAGTCTTGAATTTGTTTTTATGTCGGTTGTTTTGTGCGAAGTGGACAGTATAGCATGATGTCATCGGCATATAGGTGGGAGTGGATGTTGTGCTTTATAATGATCGAGTAGAGGGGTTGGAGATAAGTTGAAGAGGGGTACAGATAGTGTGGAACCTTGGGGTGCTCCTTGTGTTTGTTGGTATGGTTTGTAGTCCTTCTACTGCATTCTTTGTCCCAGTTGGAACTGAAGCTGCATCTTTCTTTCCCTCCCAGGCTCTGAAGGCCTTTCTGTTGTCTCCTGGGCCCAAACTGGGGTGTTTTCTATTGCCACTTATTAATAAGGTGTAATTATCTCCATGGCAAGTCTGATGTGCTGGCTGCTTCCTCCTCTCTAACGGGCAGGGATTTTTTGGCCTTGCTCTTTCTGTTTCCTGAAAGTCAAAATCAACTTAGCCGCAGCAAGCAGGCAAAGGCATTTTCAAAAAGTTTTTTATTACTGCCAAAATAATGTCAAGAAACTAGCATCATGTTAGTTGTATTGGTAAAATGATTGAGGATCTGATATTGCTATATGTGCATGTGTATAGGTATTGACTATCTGGGAAGGCACTACCAACATTCTCTCTCTGGACGCTCTGCGGTCTGTTGCCAAAAGTAAAGGACAAGTGCTGGTTAGCTTTTTTTCTTCAGTTCAGGTGAGCCCACTTTGTCTTTCTTCTTCATAACCAATTATTCATAGCAGCTCTCACTCTGAGTATGATGTTTCTCATAGCAGTGTCTTTAGGTACCTTAAGGATTTCAACTGGGCAAGTTTCCACACAGTAGATCGCTGGGTTTTTTTTGTTTGTTGGTTTGTTTGTTTTTATGCAATTTCAAATATACATCCAAATGAATGAATAAGGAAAACTGAACAAAGACAATAAGCAATCTAAACAATAAGCAACTATTCATAGTCCCTAAAAGAAAAGAAGGAGCAGGAATAGGAAATAAAACAAACAAAGGAACTAACCCACAAAATCACAGTATTAGCAGTTGCCACCCCACCCCATCCCATCAAAGCTCGGCCAGCCTTAACCAGTACTGTTCCGAGTAGGCTCCACCAATTGTACGGGAACCTCTGTGTACATCAGAAACTACAGCAACTGGGGCTTCTGGTGACGTCACGGAGCTCATGGCGGCATAGAAGCCTAGCTCCGTCCGATTCCCGAGATTGCGGTGTTAAAACTATGACCCCAACGACTATAAAGTGGAGGGTAAGCGAGGATCCACCTTGGTGATGGCAGCGAAGAAAAAGCTGGCGAATTTCCAGTCACCGTACGTGCGGCGAGAGCTGAGGACGGCCGCGAAGTCAGCCGGCTCGGGAGAGGAGGCAGACACTGGGCGCTCGGGGGAGGAAGAAAGAGGGGTTAAAGAAGGCTCGGAGGAGATACCGCTAAAACAGTGGCTGAAAGCCTTTAAGTTGGAGATGCAAGGGGAGATTAAGGCCGTGCGGAAAGATGTGAAGGAGACCCTGATGGTGATCCAGAAGGAGGTGGGCGGCCTGGGTCAGAGAGTGGAGGATTTGGAGAGCCATGTGGAGCAATGTGAAGAGGAGGTGAGAGAGGTGGCGGGGCTTCAAAATAAACTTCAAGCTCAACAGGAGGAGATACAGGAGAAACTGGAGGAGATAGAGGATAGAGCGCGACGGAATAACCTGCGCATCAGGGGGGTGCCAGAGGAGGGGGCCTTCCGGGACTGTGTTCAGGTAGTGCAAAAGCTATGCAGCCATATTTTGCAACTGGGGGAGGACGCATGCCCAAGAGCAGCCTCCATCGGTGTTGAAAGAGCGCACAGAGGTTTGGGGCCGAGGCGGGAGAAGCAGACGAGAGATATCATCGCCTGCATGAGCAGTTTTCCCCTTAAGGAGCAAGTATTAAATGCGGCAAGAAAGTTTGGAAGAATTGCCTGGGAGGGCAGAGAGGTGGAGGTGTTTAATGACTTGTCTAAAGGCACGTTGGAAAGGAGGAGAATGATGAAGGAAGTCACTGCCTACATGAGGGGGAAAGGACTGCGATATCGCTGGATGTTCCCCTTTGGGCTTTTGCTGACGGTGAATGGGGTGACCAGGAGAGTGAAAACAGCAGAGGAAGCATGGTCGACAATGAAAGAGTTGGGATGCGAGAATCTTCCCCAAGCGGTGGGGAGAGAGCAACAGCAGTCATACAAAAATGTGCCAGGTAAACAGCAACCGGGCTCGCAATGGCAGAGAGTTGGAGAAAAAGGGAAGAGACTGCAGCGGCTGTCCAAGGAGCGGAAAGATGCGGTGATCTAGGAAGATCCCTGAGGAGTGGGGAGAGAATGGCAAGAAGTGGAAGTGAGCAACAGAGTATGGGGAGGTAGAGCTCTATTACTGCTGCATGAAGGACACTGGACTTTTAGGGCTGCAAGGGGGAGAGCGGGAGGGCTTAACGGTAAGGGGGGTGGAAAGGTGGGGGAGGTGGGGGGAATGGAAAGAGAGGGGGCAGGTGGTGATTTAAGGTGGACTTTAGGTTTGGGGAGTGGAGCGACGGGATAGGACAAGATGTCCCCGGATGAAGGGGAAGGGGTATGGTATGGGGAAGGGGGGAGAGGGGGAGGGGGAGGAGGGAAGGGGGGGAAGAGGGAGTGTGCTCAAGGACACAGCAGATGGGAGAGGGAGGGGGGTGAGTACGGGCCAATGCTGCGGATAGGTACGGTTAATGTAAAGGGCTTGAATTCCCCTGCGAAGCGCAGTTTATTATTTAGGGAGATATCGAAGACCCAGTGGGATGTGGTGATGATTCAGGAGACCCATCTGAGGAGGGGGGATGTGGGGAGGTTGAAGCATAGGCAATATCCAGACCAATACTATTCGGGTAATAAAGAGGGAATAAAGAAAGGAGGGGTAGCTTTATGGGTAAGGCATGGGAGTGGAATACAAGTGGGGGGGGACACTTTAAGGATACGGAGGGGAGGGTGGTAGGGATAAGGGGGAAGCTTGGTGGGGAGGATATTGTGGTGGTGGTGGTGGTATATGGTCCAAACGGGAACCAGGGGAGTTTTTGGAAGGAGGTTGGGAAGTTAATAGAGGGAGCGGGAGGGGGGAAATTAGTAGTGGGGGGAGATTTTAATTTGGTCATAGATCCCGGGGTGGATAGAGCGCCGAAAGGAGGGGAGGGGGGAGTAGGAATAGATGGGGGCTGTGAACTTTGATGAAAACATTTTATTTGGTAGATGTTTGGAGGGCACTCAACCCTGGGAGGAGGGAGTATACTTTCTATTCCGCACTGCATAAGAGCTGGAGTAGGATTGATCTGCTTCTAATGGATAGGGAGTGGATGTTGGAGGTGGAGGAAGGGAGTATCCGGACAGTAGGGGGGGACGGATCATGGGGCAGTGGAGGTTAGATGCCGCCCCCCGAGGAGGGGCAGAGTGGTGTTTTGGAGATTGAATGAGAGCTTACTTTTGAATTTCAATAACATAATCAAGCAACCAGCTTGTACAGAAAAGATGCTCATATGAAAAAAAAATTACAATGAAATAGTATATTAACAAAGGAAAAAAGTATCTAATGAGACATCACTAGTCCTCAAAGAGAGGGGAGAAGCACTTAAACATAATACAGGAGGAAGGAGAACCCCCTGAATAAATCATGAAAATGGTAAAAAAGCAAAAGATAACAACGGAGGTGAAGGAACATTACATATGATGAACGCTATACGTCGTAAGGTGGAGACGATATCACAATATGAGAGCTGAGATAATTAGAAAGAACCCCAGGTTGAAAAAATATAAACCGCTGAGAATTATGAACCACAATACATTTGCAGGGAAATCTTAACAAAAAAGAAGCTCCCAACTGTAGAACCCCAGGTTTTAGTAACAAAAAGGCTTTACGCCTACCCTGGGTGTCCCTGGAAACATCAGGGAAGACAGACACCCTCTTCCCCATGAACAAATTACTTCTCCTTTTATAGTTAACTTTAAGAAGCCAGTCTCTGTCTGAAGACAGTGCGAAAGTCACTAATAAGGTGGAGACCACTATATCTTCTTCTTGAGGAGATTTAAGCAAAGCTGATACATCCAGCGAATCCATTGAATGAGAGCTTACTTAAGGATGCGAGGGTGGTGGAGGATGTGCGTTGGGTAATAAAGGAATATTTGCTCTTTAATGATACAGGGGAGGTGGCGGAGGTGATAGTGTGGGAAGGGTTGAAAGCAGTATTAAGAGGGAGATTTATAATGTGGGAAGCCAAGAAAAAGAGGGAAAGAGAGATGAAGGAAGAGAAGTTGGGAAGGGAGTTAATGGAGGTGGAGGAGAAGTATCGGGGGACAGGGTTGAAGCAAGATAGGGTGGAGATGGAGAGAGTGAGGGTGGAGATACAAACCCTGCAGGTGGATTTCGCATTGCAGAGAGTTAAGCACATACATTATGAGTTTGGGGATAAGGCGGGTAGATTGCTGGCACGCAGATTGAAACAACAGCAAGGGGCAGTTACGATATTCCAGATCAGGGGGAGGGATGGGAGAATGTGCAGAATGGAGGATGAGATAAGGGAGCAGTTTAGGGAGTATTATAAGAAGTTGTATGAGGGGATGGAGGGGGTGGGGGAATGGATATTGAGGGGTACTTGGATGGGGTGAGGTTAACAGGCCTTCCGGAGGAAGCTAAAATTGAGTTGGAGGAAGAGATCTCGGGGGATGAAATTGGGAGGGCAGTGAAGGGGATGAGGGGAGGGAAGGCCCCAGGGTTAGATGGGCTGCCAGGGAGTTTTTATAAGGTCTTTCTAGAAGAGATAGGGGATATCTTAGGGAGGGAGGATGTTTAACGGGGTTGTAAATCAAGGGGGGGAGATGTTGACGGCGGGGATTACGGTTCTGTTAAAACCAGGTAAGGACCCAGTTAGCTGTAGCTCATATAGGCCTATTTCCCTTCTCAATGTGGATGTCAAAATTTTGGCTAAGATTTTGGCAGGGAGGCTGGCACGGTGGTTACCGGGGGTAATTAATGTTGATCAAGCGGGGTTCATTGCGGGAAGGCATGCAGGGGATAATATAAAGCGGGCAATAGCGGTGATTTGGGAGGCTAGGCAGGAACAAGAGGACTTCCTACTGATGTCAGTAGACGCAGAGAAAGCCTTTGATAGGGTCCACTGGGGATTTTTAATGAGGGTGCTGGAAAAAGTGGGGTGTGGGCCTAATTTTGTAAACTGGGTGAAGGGATTGTATAAGGGACCTAGGGCAAGGATTAAAATTAATGGGAGGTACTCTAGGGATTTTGGGTTGGGATGTGGGAATAGGCACGGGTGTCCGCTATCCCCGCTGTTATTTGCAATGGCGGTGGAGCCGTTAGCGGAAAGTATAAGGGTGAATGAAAGGATAGTAGATCTAGTAAGAGGAGGGTTGAACCATAAGATTTCTTTATATGCGGATGACATTCTCTTATACTTAAGTAGGCTTCAGGATTCCTTGCCAGAGGTGATGGAGGAGGTGGGTAGTGTGGTGAAGAGCGCCCTCCTGAGGAAATGGAGACTGAAGGAAATCCTGAAATGCAGCAGGATTTACACAGGATTTACAATCCTAAAAGGAAAAAAAAAGCCCTCTTCTGGTGAGCTGAGAATGAAGGCCAGCCCAGGGGAGGAGTTGAGCAGTGCTGATTGGGCACACCCAGGGGTTGGACGGGGTGTGTCTGAAAAAGAATCCCTTTATGAAGTGGTGAAGGACGCTGCTAAAGAGATTAAGGGGATCAAGAAGAACAAGAAGAGAGAGAATAGCTTGAAGCAGAATTCCCAGGAGCAGAGGACCTGTGAGCAGAGGGCCTGGAAGCAGAAGCAGAATAGCTGTGAGAAACAGGAAAGCCATGAGCAGTTGACCAGGAAGCAGTTTGGCTGCACGTCTGAGCCTGGTAGCAGCAGTGGACCTGCAAGGATCTTAACAGGTGCTTGGAAAGGAAGTCCTACGAGAAGTGGACAAAGCCCTGGTTTAGAGTCTTGGGAAAAGGCAGAGCCCTCGTGGATACAGTTTGGACCAGAGAGACCCAGAAGCACTCACAGCTACAAAGCTTTTGAGCTACCTAAAAGGAGAGGAGCCTGGCAGAAAGACAGCAGTTTCTATAGGAACCTGGATAGAGAAGGTAAAGTCCCATCTCCTATATTTAAGGCTGTTTTAAAAGATTCCAATTGTTACCCTGAGTCATTCAAGCCAAGAGCTGAAGGGGGAAACATTATTGACTGGGAAAAAAACTCAGTGTTGGCTGACAACGGTTTGTCAGGAACTGAACAGGCTGAATTGCTCCTTCAGGACTTTAAAGAGTTCTTAGAATTGAAAGCAGGCAGACAGTCAAAGCTGAATGAGGACAATAGTTCTGTGCAATCAGAAGATTTTATGCAAGTGGAAAATGCCTTACCTTTGATAAACTCTGACGATAATAGCATGGACTGTTCAATATGCTGTAAGGAAATAGCAGTATAACAAAGCTTGCCTGTACCTTGTATGAAAAGAATACAACGTGGCAGTTTCTGCTGCCGTGCTCTGAAAACCTAATTGTTTGCACCTGAGTTTGAGTTCACACTATGAAGGGAACAGTGATTGCAGGAGGCTGCAATATATGTAAGTCACCTCTTGAGGCAGAGCTGAGTTAAGCTCCATAGAAGAAAAGCTGATCTCACTTTACGTTGTCTTATATTCCTGAGTTTCTTCTGTTACCATTTAAAGCACCATTTATGTTCATGTATCTGAATTTTGATGCGCTGGAGGAATCTCCCCAACACGAATAAAATACTCTTGCAAAGCCTTACCGTCTCTGGCGCAACTACATTTATCAGTGAGAGAAAGGAGAACAAAACTACATCTCCCATCATTCCAAGGGAATAGTTTTAATCCATTCCTCACGGGACAATAGGCCACTCCTGTCCTTTAGCCCTAGAGCGGGGGCAGGAGCGTCGCAAGTGGCTTCGTTTCGAGGATTCTACGCATGCGCTAAAGGTGCCACGCGGAAGACCTACAGGAAGGCAACTGCCCAGGAGGAGCCCGACTGCAGACTATCCAGAAGGGAAGAAATCACAGCATCGGAAGGCTACTGGCTGCAACGTGGTTGAACTGCCTGAAGCAACACCTAAGCCAGGTAAAAAGTATCCACCCGGGAGAGGTCAGGATACAGGGCAAAGGGGTGATTGCTGGGCCAGGTTGAAAAAAAAAAAAAAAAAGGGAAGTTTTTTTGGTTTTTTTTGGTGTGTGATACCGCACTTGGTTTTTTGTCTTTGTGTTTGTATTCACAGAGGTTCCAAGATGTCTCTAGATCCCCAGGAAGTGTTTAAGTGGATGGCTACGCAGCTGGAGAGACAGAGGGACTTGACCTTGGAAGCCCAAGAAAGAAATGCTGCTAGCCTTCAAGCTCAGCAGAAGCCATTATTGGACATGTTACAAGCATGGGTAGCCGAGCAGAAGAAACCATCGGAGACACCAACCGCTCCCCCAGGTTTTTCCGCAGCAGCTGCACCTAGCTTATACACAGAGACAATGTTCAATTTTGGACAGTTGAAAGATACAGATGATATAGATGATTACATTGATTACATTGAATGTTTTGAAAGAGTGGCACAGTTAAGCGCTTGGCCAAAAGCACATTGGGCCATTTGCTTTGCGGTGTCCCTTACAGGGGAGGCTATGGCCGCGTATAGAAGCATGCCACCTGATCTCGCTGGAAATTATGATGAAATTAAGAAAGTGGTCAGGGAGAGGCTTGGCCTTACTCCGCTAGTTTATCACAATCTCCTGCGAGCAGTACAATTAAAACAAGATGAAACCCCAAAAGCATTATGTTATAGGATTCGTATGCTGATAAACAAATGGCTTGATCCAGGGGGTAAATCTAAAGAGTCCATCATAGACAGTCTCATTGTAGAACAGTATTTGAGTGCTGTACCCGCCGAAATACGGACCTTCCTGATTTTGCAGAGCTGTAAAACCCCGCAGGAGGCTATTAACCTCACGGAGCGCTTCTTGGAAGCCAAGTTAGTGGCCCAGGAAGGCGGCAGGGCTCCTAAGGGGATAGCGACATGCGAATCAGAAAGGAGGTGGAGGTTAAGTGATGAGACAGGAAAAATGTGTATGCCAACTATGAAGGATACAATTTCGCCTAGGAAATGTTTTAAATGTGGGCGAGAGGGTCATCTGCAGAAAAATTGCTATTTTAAGACTGCTTTAGTGGCAGTAAATGCACAGAAGGCCAGAGAAGGATTTCTCATTGAAGTAGAGGTGCAGGGAATTGCCACCACTGCGTTACTTGACTCCGGCGCGGAGCAGACAATGCTGTCTAAGGCGCTGTGGCAGCAAATCGAAGCATCGGGGGTAGCAATTCAGCCTGTGCACAATGTAGGAATCCGCTGTGTTCACGGAGGCACTTCATTATACCCCGTGTACGACCTCCAGGTAAAAGCGCTAGGAGCTATTAGGAAAGTCCCCATTGCAGTAGTGCCCAACCTACCGAACCATATGATTTTAGGGAGGGACTGGCCCCATTTTTATAAGGAAATGAAACAATGCCTAACCTCTAAGGAAGCCATGGTTGCTACAAGAGCCCAGGTTAAGGACTCAGAAAATGGAGGAGATCCTACAGAGGAAGCTTTAGGAAGTCTTCCCTCACATGAGGATCTAATAGCCGCACCAGGAGGAAAAGTTAAGAAAACAAAACCAGAGAAACGTAATGAGAGACGTGATCGCTCTCGACATAGGGCAGAAACTCAGGCTGGCCAAGAATTACCCTGGGTGCCAGAAGAATTGGTGGGGAAATTTCCAACATTCCCCCACGAGCAACTAACAGACCCTGCTCTGAGTCAGGCGTTCAAATGGGCCCAGAGCGATAGGGATACGCTACCCAGATTCTTCCTTGATACAGGAATACTTTATAGAGAGAGCAAGGATCCCTATACTGGCAGTGTACGCAAACAGGTGGTGGTGCCCGCAACTTTTAAAAACCTAGTTTTGAGGCTGGCCCACGACCATCCAGTCGGAGGACACAAGGGCATCCGAAGCACTTTAGACCAGATCTTGGCAAGGTTCTATTGGCCGGGTGTTTTTAAGGAAACCGCAAGGTTCTGCGAAGCATGCCCAACATGTCAGCGAGTTTCTGCAATCCATCCAAAAGAGGTCCCGATGATATCATCCCCGGTGATTACTGAACCAATCCACAGAATGGCAATGGACATCATCGGTCCTTTATTCAAAACTCCCCGGGGGTTTCAGTATATTTTAGTGGTCATTGACCAAGCAACAAGGTTTCCTTGGGCCATGCCACTACGCAGTATATCAGCTAAGGTCGTGGCGGCTGAACTTATAAAGCTGTTTTGCGAAGTTGGGTTCCCCTCGCGAAGTCCTCACGGATCGAGGAAGCAACTTCCTATCTAAGTATTTAGCCCAAGTTTGGGAGGCGTTTGACATCCGCCATATCAAGACCTCAGCCTATCATCCACAAACCAATGGTCTCGTAGAAAGACAGAACCAGACTATAAAAAGAATGTTACGCCGCAGTCTGGAAGGAGATATGGCCAATTGGGATACCATGCTCCCGTTTATCCTCTATGCTTGTAGGGAGAGGAAACCGTCATCCCTAGGGACAGCGCCATATGAGCTAATGTACGGTCGATCACCCCGTGGGGTATTAGATATCCTAAAAGAGCAGTGGGTAGAACCCGACATACATGAGGTAGGAGTACCTGAGTTCCTAAAGGACTTAAAAGGTCGCTTACGCCGCACCACACAGGTTGTGGAGGTCAATTTAAGGAACAGTCAGCAAAGACAGAAGTCCTATTATGACCATGGCACATGACCACGTCAGTTGGCCGTGGGAGACAAAGTTATAGTGATGGTGGCAGGGCCAGACCCGAAGTTCGAGAGCCAATGGAAAGGGCCATGTAAGATAGTCCGGCCGGTGGGTCCAGTCTCTTATCTTGTGGAAAATAGGAGAGGACGCCAACAAGTATACCACATCAACCTCTTGAAGCCTTGGCATGATAGGGCAGCCTTAGCTCAGGTAGCCACCATTGTCCCCAGCATAGAAGTTCTGAAAGAGACACAGAGCATCTCCGAATCCATGAGGGGAATCACGTGCTGTGACCCTGGTCAGAAGCCAGCCCGTGATATCTTAAGGGGGGGGGATCTGTGGTGCCCTCCTGAGGAAATGGAGACTGAAGGAAATCCTGAAATGCAGCAGGATTTACACAGGATTTACAATCCTAAAAGGAAAAAAAAGCCCTCTTCTGGTGAGCTGAGAATGAAGACCAGCCCAGGGGAGGAGTTGAGCAGTGCTGATTGGGCACACCCAGGGGTTGGACGGGGTGTGTCTGAAAAAGAATCCCTTTATGAAGTGGTGAAGGACGCTGCTAAAGAGATTAAGGGGATCAAGAAGAACAAGAAGAGAGAGAATAGCTTGAAGCAGAATTCCCAGGCGCAGAGGACCTGGAAGCAGAAGCAGAATAGCTGTGAGAAACAGGAAAGCCATGAGCAGTTGACCAGGAAGCAGTTTGGCTGCACATCTGAGCCTGGTAGCAGCAGTTGGACCTGCAAGGATCTTAACAGGTGCTTGGAAAGGAAGTCCTACGAGAAGTGGATGAAGCCCTGGTTTAGAGTCTTGGGAAAAGGCAGAGCCCTCGTGGATACAGTTTGGACCAGAGAGACCCAGAAGCACTCACAGCTACAAAGCTTTTGAGCTACCTAAAAGGAGAGGAGCCTGGCAGAAAGACAGCAGTTTCTATAGGAACCTGGATAGAGAAGGTAAAGTCCCATCTCCTATATTTAAGGCTGTTTTAAAAGATCCCAATTGTTACCCTGAGTCATTCAAGCCAAGAGCTGAAGGGGGAAACATTATTGACTGGGAGAAAAACTCAGTGTTGGCTGACAACGGTTTGTCAGGAACTGAACAGGCTGAATTGCTCCTTCAGGACTTTAAAGAGTTCTTAGAATTGAAAGCAGGCAGACAGTCAAAGCTGAATGAGGACAATAGTTCTGTGCAGTCAGAAGATTCTCCAGGACCAAGCAGGAAGTCAGTCCTCACTTATGGGTGACGTCGGCGCCGACGGAGCCCTCGCGGAGCAATTTTCCCCAGCTTTCAAAGAAAGCCTTTGGGAATTGCAGCGCGCATGCGCGGTCCCCTTCCCGCCCAAGGGTGCCATCTTAGCCAGTCTTCTTTTTTCCGCGGAGCCCTACAGACGTCCCCGTCTTGTCCCCGCGAAAAAGTCGATATTTCTTCATAATTTTATTATTATTTTTCCTTCGGTTCGACGCCGGTCTTTTTCCCGCCCGGACTCGCGACGCCGGTCACGAGTCCTCTTCTTCTTTTCGGTTTTTCTGACTTAGTCAGTTTTCGTTTTCGGTTTTTCCCTGGCAGCCCGGTCCTTTGACCTCGCCGGGGCCCTTTTTCCCCCGATGGCTGCCAGCGGTTTCAAGCGGTGTGGTCAGTGTGACCGAAATATGTCACTAACTGACACACACGACTTTTGCCTCCGCTGCCTGGGCCCGGATCATGAAGAAATGATCTGTGGGCCCTGCGGCAAAATGTCCTCCAAAGCGTTGAGAAGTCGGCGGCATCAGCGGGATAGGATCTTCGCTGACCCCAGCCGTACCCGGACCTCGTCGGAGGCCTCCGCGTCCAAAGGTTCCAGCTTGGACCGTCGCCGGAGTTCCTCCGACAGGGGTTCTCCCTCCGGGGACCATCGACGGAAGGTGAAACCCGCGAGGGCGGCGTCGGTGGACGCTCCTGGCTCCGCGAGGGCCAGGTCGCATAGCCCCATATAGCCGCCCCGGGTCCTTGGAGAAGGAGCACCTCCCGAAGCGACCTCGCCTGGAGTCGGAGCTGCCTGCTCGGGTAAGTCCTGTGGTCCTCCTGGACTCGCCTCCGCGACAGCCGACGTTGGGCCCGACGCTGTCGGGGCCCGAGTCGGGGGCTGCTGGGTCACCTGAGCTCGGACTCAGGTTGACGGCCTTGGAGAGCAGACTGTCTGCCTTCATGGACCAGCAGCGGGCACTGCTCGCTGGCTTCGCTGGCGTCGCTGCCCCGACCGCCGGGACGTCGACGTCCAAGTCGACCCCGGAGACCGAGCCGATCCTCGAGTCGATGCGAACTCGAGTCGATCCTCGGTCGAGGTCACCCTCGGCCTCCCGTTCGGGACCGAGGTCGCCGACGCCGACTCCCTCGGCGTCGGGGCGGCAGGCGCCGCGCCCTGCCTGGACCGACCCCACCGAGTCCTCGTCGGAGTCGGTCTGGGAGTCGGAAGAGGAAGAGTCGCCTGATTCTTTTCGGACTCGGTGTGTCCCCTCGGACTCACCTGAGTCCGAACCTCGGAAGCAGTCCCCCCCGGAGGATGCCCAGTTCTCGGACTTCGTCAGGGATATGGCCAAGGCTTTGGCCTTCCCTGCGGACCCCGAGGAGGAGCCTCGAGCCGAAGAGCTCGACGCCCTCCAGTATGACTCTCCCGCCAGGGAACACTTTACTGTACCGGTTCCTCCCATGCTGGAACGACTACTCTTCCGCATGTGGGAGAGTCCGGCCACCTCGCCGGTCCTGAGCAAGCGGGTCGATTCTATCTATCGAGTCCGCAAGAGCCCTGGCTTCCAAAAAGCACAGCTACCATACCATTCCATGGTAGTGGAATCGGCCATGCATCGTCTTAAGAGCCAGAAGATGCACTCCTCGGTGCCTCCTGGCAGGGAGGCCCGTAACCTGGATGGCCTTGGTAAGAAGTGTTTCCAGGGCTCTATGCTCGCATGTCGTGTCCAGACCTACCAGCTATACATGGGCATGTATCTCCGAGACCTGGCTAAAGAGCTAGCCGGCTTCTTCTCCGCTGGTTTGTCCGAGGAACCCTTGCGGAGGTTCCTGGCCTTGTCCACTGGCATTCGGGAATGCTCAAAATTCATGTCCCGAGCAGCCTATGATGGCTTTGAAGCATCGGCTCGAGTGGCCGCAGCCGGCATCGGTGCCCGCCGACAGGCTTGGCTTCAGTCGTCTGACCTTGAGCCCTGGGTGCAGGACAAGTTGGTCGATGTCCCTTGCTGAGGTGAAAACCTCTTTGGCAAGCCCATGGCTGATAAGGCTGCACAAATTGAGACGGAGACTCTCACCAGGACTAGGCTTTCTAGGAAGACCTCCGCCCCTTCCCAGAAAAAGAAGGGCTCGGGAAAGAAGTCCTTTTACCCGAGGAAGGCGGCTGCCTACAAACAATACCCCCACTATCAGGCCCCTGCAGCTCCCCAACAGGGCCAGCAGGCCAAGGGACGGGGTAACGGGTCCCGTAGGCAGCAAGCCCCCAAGCCTGCACCACCAGCCCCTGCTCCGCAGGGTGGGGGTTTTTGACTCCTTAAGCATAGCCTCTCCCCCCCCCGCTGGTTCCTCCCAGCACCGGAGGCCGGCTGGTTCACTTCGCCCACAGGTGGTCCAGCATCACCTCAGATGCCTGGGTGCTTCAAGTCGTGCGAGAAGGCTATCTTCTCCACTTCCACCAGGTCCCTCCCTCCTATTTTCCGGGAGAACCTCCACGACCCCCTCTGCACAGGGACTTACTCCTTCAGGAGTTAGCAGGTCTTCTACAGGAACAGGCGGTGGAACCGGTGCCCCACCACCTGAAAGGTCAAGGCTTTTATTCCAGGTATTTTCTAATACCAAAAAGAACAGGAGGCCTCAGACCCATCCTGGACTTGCGCAACCTCAACAAGTTCCTCGTGCGGGAGAAGTTCAAGATGCTTACCCTTGGAATCCTTCTGCCCTACCTCCAGCAGGGAGATTGGCTATGCTCCTTGGATCTAAAGGATGCCTACACGCACATCCTCATCCACCCAAGCCACCGCCAATACCTAAGGTTTGTGGTGGCAGGAAATCATTACCAGTACAGAGTACTGCCCTTTGGCCTGTCCTCCGCTCCGCGAGTCTTCACAAAATGTCTCGCGGTGGTGGCGGCCCATCTCCGGCTTCACGGCCTCTATGTCTTTCCGTACCTCGACGACTGGCTCATCAGAGCAGCGTCCGCTCTGGAGGTCACCAACGCCACGCGCCGCACGGTGACTCTTCTGCAGTACTTGGGCTTTGTTATAAACTTCGCAAAGTCCACTTTGCTCCCCTCACAGGATCTCGAGTTCATCGGCGTAAGGCTGCACACTCCTCAGGCACGAGCGTTCCTACCGCTCGACAGGGCTCAACGGCTCATGGACCTAGCCGACCGTTTTCGCAGCCAGCCCCTGGTCTCCGCCAGGCGCTTCCTGAGACTACTCGGCCATATGGCTTCCACCGTCCATGTGACCCCCAATGCCCGCCTGAATATGCGGCCTGCTCAATGGTGTCTCCGCCAGCAGTGGCGACAAGCCACAGGCGGCCTAGCAGACCTAGTGCGCGTCTCCGAGCCGCTGATCTCGTCTCTCCGGTGGTGGCTTCAGCGGCCGAACCTGATACTCGGCATGCCTTTCCAGTGACCTCAACCGGCCCGGGTGCTGACAACAGATGCATCCCTCCTGGGCTGGGGAGCGCATTGCCAAGGGGCACGTACTCAGGGCCTCTGGACCACGTGGGAGTCTGCTCAGCAGATCAACTTCCTGGAGCTCAGGGCGATCCGCCTGGCTCTCAAGGCCTTCTCCCACCTGACTTCTCACCAGTCCGTCCTTGTCCAGACGGACAATCAAGTTGCCATGTTCTACGTGAACAAGCAGGGGGGCACGGGCTCCTTCCTTCTCTGCCGGGAGGCACAGAAGCTCTGCTCTTGGGCCGTCAGTCACGGCGTTCTCCTCAAGGCAGTTTATCTCCCAGGCCAAGAGAATTGCCTGGCGGACAAACTCAGCAGGATCCTCCAGCCGCACGAGTGGCGTCTGGATCCCTTGGTAGTTCAGAAGCTCTTTCTAAAGTGGGGCCTCCCCACGGTGGATCTCTTTGCCAGTCCTCACAACAGGCAGCTTCCTCGCTTCTGCTCTCGTCAGCCTCACCCCCTTCGGGTTGCGGCGGACGCTTTTCTACTCTCATGGTCGGGGAGCCTTCTGTATGCTTTCCCTCCCATCCCGCTAGTCTCTCGGACTCTCTTCAAGGTTCTCCGAGACAAAGCCTTCATGATCCTGGTGGCTCCTCGCTGGCCCAGACAGCCGTGGTTTCCGCTCCTGCTGCAATTAGCGGTGGAGGATCCGTTCCCTCTGGGGTTTCAACCGGATCTCCTCACTCAGGATCAGGGGTCTCTGCTACACCCCAACCTCAGGTCTCTCAATCTAATGGCCTGGCTGCTGAGAGGGTAGTCCTTGCTCCCCTCCTCCTGCCGGCAGAGGTGGAAGAGGTCGTCCTAGCTTCTCGGCGACCTTCTACTCGAAAATGCTACGCCCTTAAATGGCGTCGCTTTTCCGTTTGGTGTACCCGACAGTCTCAGGATCCCTTCTCCTGCCCGGTGTCGGTGGTCTTGCAGTACTTGCTTTACCTCTCTAATCTGGGACTTAAGTCCAACTCCGTCAAAGTTCACCTCAGTGCTCTTTCAGCACATCATGTGCCGGTGGACGGCAGACCTCTCTCCAACGACCCTCTCGTAGCGAGGTTTCTCCGAGGTCTCCTTCTACTTAAACCACCTCTGCGCCCGCCAGCGCCTGACTGGGACCTGAATGTGGTTTTACAGCGGATCACCTGTCTGCCTTTTGAACCTATGGCTACCTGTTCTCTCCGTTTTCTTTCTTGGAAAACACTGTTCTTGATAGCCCTCACTTCCGCTAGACGCGTAAGTGAACTGCAGGCCCTCGTGTCTGATCCCCCTTACACTCGGTTCTACAAAAATAGGGTAGTCCTACGGACTCACCCAAAATTTCTTCCAAAAGTGGTCTCCCCTTTTCACATCAATCAGGAGGTGGTACTTCCAACCTTCTTTCCCAGACCACACTCCAGCCGAGCTGAAACGGTCCTCCATACCCTGGACTGTAGAAGGGCTTTGAACTTCTACCTTGACCGTACGCGGGAGCACCGTAAAGCTGCTCAGCTTTTTGTGTCTTTTGACCCCAATAAATTGGGGCTCCCGGTCTCCAAGCGTACTCTGTCCATCTGGGTTGCGGACTGTATCTCTTGGGCTTATGGGGCAGCCGGACTCTCCTTGGAAGGTCGAGTCACGGCTCATTGCGTTCGGGCAAAGGCTACGTCAGTGGCTTACCTCCGCTCTGTTCCGCTGGCAGACATCTGCCGGGCCGCTACTTGGTCTTCGAGCCAGACTTTTGCGGTCCATTACTGTCTCGAGAGGGAGTCCCGCAGGGACAGTGCTTTCGGACAGGCAGTCCTCCGTAATCTCTTTGAGGTCTGAGCAACTCCTACCCTCCATCCCGGATGTGGGCTACCGGTGGGTAATAATTCAGCGAAGATTCTTTCCTTCTGTGCTGCTGAGCTAGAGGGAGCTCATTTTTGTGCTTAGGGTCTCCGGTAGCCTTGAGCTTGGGAGTCCCATAAGTGAGGACTGACTTCCTGCTTGGTCCTGGAGAAAGCGTAGTTACTCACCTGTAACAGGTGTTCTCCAGGAGCAGCAGGAATCAGTCCTCACAACCCTCCCTCCTCCCCGTGGAGTTGCAATCATCTGCTTTAGTTTTTTTGCAAATTTTTATGCTGTCTCTTTAGCTATGTCATCAGACTGGCTAAGATGGCACCCTTGGGCGGGAAGGGGACCGCGCATGCGCGCTGCAATTCCCAAAGGCTTTCTTTGAAAGCTGGGGAAAATTGCTCCGCGAGGGCTCCGTCGGCGCCGACGTCACCCATAAGTGAGGACTGATTCCTGCTGCTCCTGGAGAACACCTGTTACAGGTGAGTAACTACGCTTTTTATGCAAGTGGAAAATGCCTTACCTTTGATAAACTCTGACGATAATAGCATGGACTGTTCAATATGCTGTAAGGAAATAGCAGTATAACAAAGCTTGCCTGTACTTTGTATGAAAAGAATACAACGTGGCAGTTTCTGCTGCCGTGCTCTGAAAACCTAATTGTTTGCACCTGAGTTTGAGTTCACACTGTGAAGGGAACAGTGATTGCATGAGGCCGCAATATATGTAAGTCACCTCTTGAGGCAGAGCTCCATAGAAGAAAAGCTGATCTCACTTTACGTTGTCTTATATTCCTGAGTTTCTTCTGTTACCATTTAAAGCACCATTTATGTTCATGTATCTGAATTTTGATGCGCTGGAGGAATCTCCCCAACACGAATAAAATATTCTTGCAAAGCCTTACCGTCTCTGGCGCAACTACATTTATCAGTGAGAGAAAAGAGAACAAAACTACATCTCCCATCATTCCAAGGGAATAGTTTTAATCCATTCCTCACGGGACAATAGGCCACTCCTGTCCTTTAGCCCTAGGGCGGGGGCAGGAGCGTCGCAGTAGGTACAGAGCAGTGTCTGGGTTTAAAATGAATATAGATAAAACTGAGGTGATGAAGGTCCAGTTGAACAGGGAGATAGAGGAGAGGTTGAAGAGGTTATATCTGCTGAGGTGGGTTAGGAAATCCTTAGGTTATTTGGGGGTGCGACTCACGGATAGATATGAGGACTTGTACCGAGAGAATTACCCTTGGCTCTTAGGACAGATTAGCAAGGACATAGAGGGGTGGATGCATTTGGAGATTTCCTGGGTGGGCAGGATTGCGGCGCTCAAAATAAATGTATTACCGCGTTTGCTGTATCTGTTTCTCCAGGACCAAGCAGGAAGTCAGTCCTCACATATGGGTGTCATCGACACCGATGAAGCCCCAGCGGAGCATTTCCCCAGCTTTCCATGAAAGCCTTTGGGAATGCAGGCACGCATGCGCGGTTCCCTTCCCGCCTAAAGGTGCCATCTTACCTCAGTCTCTGTTTTTCCGAGAAGCCCACCGGACGTGTGTCCTGTCATCCCGGATAAAAGTTTGATTTTTTTCGGCGATTCTCGCTATTTTTTCTTCTCCGGTTCGATGCCGGTTCCCCTCCCGCCGGGTTCGGTACACCAGTATCGAGCCCGTTTCTTCTTTTTCGGTTTTTGCCCTTTGTGGCTGGCGTTCGCGCCCTTTTTTGCTTTTTCCCTGGAAGGCCGGTCCTTTGACCTCGCGGGGACTCTTTTTTCCCCGATGGCTTCCAGCAGTTTTAAAAAGTGTGATCGGTGTAAGAAGTTGATGTTTCTCACCGACACACACGACTGCTGCCTTCGGTGCCTCGGTCCTGATCACGACCCTAAGACGTGTGGACCATGTGGGAAGATGTCTTCCAAGGCACTGCGAAGTCGCCAGCAGCAGAAAGAAAGGCTTTTTTCTGACTCAGCCTCCGGCCATGCCCGGACCTCGTCTGAGGCCTTGACATCTCGGGATTCGGATCCCGAGCACCGTCGTGGCTCCTCGGACAGGGGGTCCCCCGACCGGGAACGCAAGAGGAAGAAGCGGCTCGTGAGGGTGTCGTCAGAAGAGGTCCCTGGCTCCTCGAGGGCCAGGTCTAAGACCCCCGACCGTCGTCCTGGGCCCGTGGAACAAGAGAAGCTTGCCAAAGTTCTTCGCGTGGAGCCGGAGTCTGCTGGACACGTAAGTCCTGTAGTCCTCGAGGACTCTCCACCCAGAGAGCCGACATTGGGCCCGGTGCCAGAGGGGCCCGAGTCGGTGGCTGCTGCTTCTCCCGAGCTGAGTCTCAGGATGACAGCCTTGGAGTGCAGACTGTCTGCCTTCATGGAACAGCAGCGGGCACTGATGGCCAGCCTGTCTGGCGCATCTGCCCCGACCACCGGGACATCGACATTGAAGTCGACCCCGGAGACAGAGCCGATACTCGAGACCATGATGGCTTGAGATCGACCTCGGTTGCGGTCTCCCTCGACCTCCCGTTCGGGACCGAGGGCGTCGACACCGGTGCCTCCGGCGTCGGGGCGGGTGCTCCCGGGCCCCGCGGGGTTGGATCCTGACTCCTCGGGGTCGGATCCTGACACCTCGTCGGACGAGTCCACCTGGGAGACGGAGGATGAGGAGTCCCCCGACACATTCAAGACTCGGTGCGTCCCGTCGGACTCACCGCAGTCTGAACCCCAGAGTAGATCCCCTCCGGAGGATACCCGGTTCTCGGAGTTTGTCCGGGATATGGCCACCGTGTTGGCTATCCTGGCGGACCCCGAGGAAGAGCCTCCAGCCGATGAGCTTGAGGCCCTGCAGTACGACTCTCCTCCGAAGGAGGCCTTTACTGTCCCGGTTCCTCCGATGCTGGAACGGCTCCTCTTCCAGATGTGGGAGGCACCGGCCTCGGCGCTGGTTCTAAGCAAGCGGGTCGATTCGATTTATCGACTCCGGAAGAGCCCTGGCTTTCAGAAGGCGCAGCTACCACACCATTCCATGGTGATGGAATCGGCCATGCATCGCCTGAAAAGTCAGAAGATGCACTCCGCGGTGCCCCCCAGCAGGGAGGCCCGGAACCTCGATGGTTTTGGTAGAAAGTGCTTCCAGGGCTCGATTCTTGCTTGCCGTGTCCAGTCTTACCAGCTGTACATGGGCATGTACTTGCGAGACCTGGCCAAGGAGTTGGCCGGGTTCTCTGCTGGTCTCTCCAGGGAGCCCTTGCAGAGATTCAAGTCCTTGTCCTCGGGGATTCGGGACTGCTCCAAGTTTATGTCCCGCGCTGCCTACGATGGCTTCGAGGCTTCGGCCTGAGTTGCGGCAGCTGGCATCGCGGCTCGACGCCAGGCATGGCTGCAGTCATCGGACCTCGAGCCATGGGTTCAGGACAAGTTGGTCAATGTCCCTTGCCGAGGTGAGAACCTTTTTGGCAAGCCCATGGCCGAGAAGGCCGCACATCTCGAGACCGAGCACCTTACAATGACAAGGCTGTCTAGAAAGACTTCTGCCCCTTCTCACAAGAAAAAGGCCTCGGGTAAAAAGCCCTTTTACCCGAGGAAGGGCACTGCCTACAAACAGTACCCTCAGTATCAGGCTGCCCAAGCTGCACCCCAGGGTCAGCAAGCCAAGGGGCAGGGTAATGGGCCCCATAGGCAGAGGACCCCCAAGCCTCCGACCCTGCTCCCACTCAGCAGGGTGGGGGGTTTTGACTCCTTGAGCATAGCCTCTCAATCCCTGATCTCCCAACCCTGCACAGGAGGTCGCCTCGCCCTCTTTGCCCACCAGTGGCCCCGCATCACTGGGGACAGTTGGGTGTTAAACATAGTCCACAGGGGCTATGCACTACACTTTCACCAACTGCCTCCTCCATATTTTCCAGGGGAGCCTCCAAGGCCTCCCCTGCACACAGATCTTCTCCTCCAGGAGCTCCAAGGTCTGTTGGTGGACAGGGCGGTGGAGCCTGTGCCCCTTCAAATGCACGGTCGAGGGTTCTATTCCAGATATTTCCTGGTACCCAAAAGAACCGGTGGCCTTCGACCTATCCTGGACCTCAGGAATCTCAACAAGTTCCTAGAGAAAGAAAAGTTCAAGATGCTTACTCTTGGAACACTTCTGCCCTACCTCCAGCAGGGAGATTGGCTATGCTCCTTAGATCTAAAGGATGCGTACACTCACATTCTCATTCATCCAGACCACAGAGAGTACCTCAGGTTCGTTGTGGGAGGAAACCATTATCAGTACAGAGTACTGCCTTTTGGCCTAACCTCCGCCCCCAGAGTCTTTACCAAATGCCTGGCAGTGGTGGCGGCCTACCTGAGAAATCAAGGCATCTTTGTCTTTCCCTATCTGGACGACTGGCTCATAAGAGGTCAGACGTGCCAGGAGGCCCGACAGGCCACCCTCAGAACTATTGTTCTTCTTCAAAGCTTGGGGTTTGTAATAAACTTCGCAAAGTCCACTTTGCTCCCCTCCCAGAACTTGGAGTTCATAGGGCAAGGTTGGGACCTTTTCTGGACTCCCTCAACTGTTGGCTGCACCCACCCAATCTACTGAAAGGGGTGCCTTTTCAAATTCCTGGGTACACAGTGGTACTGACCACAGACGCCTCCCTGCAGGGCTGGGGGGCTCATTGTCTGAACAAGTGCACCCAGGGCCTGTGGTCTCCCTGGGAAGAAGCACAGCAGATCAATCTCCTAGAACTCAGGGCTATTCGATTGGCACTCAAAGCTTTCTCTCCTGCCCTGGCTCATCAATCTGTCCTGGTTCAGACAGACAACCAGGTAGCCATGTTTTATGTGAACAAGCAAGGCGGGACTGGGTCCAGGCTCCTTTGTCAGGAGGCACAGGACCTTTGCTCATTTGCCCTCAAGCACAACATGCTCCTCAAGGCTGTGTACCTTCCAGGCCAGGAAAACTACCTGGCCGACAGGTTGAGCAGAATTCTGCAGCCCCACGAGTGGCAGCTGCATCCTTTGGTAGTTCAGAAGATCTTCCTGAAATGGGGTCTTCCTTTGATAGATCTGTTTGCCAGTCCACTGAACAAACACTGCCTCGGTTCTGCTCCAGACAGCCACATCCTCTGCGGGTAGCAGCAGATGCTTTTCTGATACCATGGTCTCAGGGCCTCCTGTATGCGTTTCCTCCCACACCTTTGGTGGCCCGAACTCTGTTCAAAATCCTTCAGGACAAGGCCTCAGTCCTGCTGGTGGCTCCCAGGTGGCCGAGACAGCCTTGGTTTCCACTTCTCCTTCAACTGGCGGTGGATCCCCCCCTGCCTCTGGGGTTGCAACCCGACCTTCTCTCCCGGGATCAGGGTTCCCTTCTGTACCCCAATCTCAAAGCTCTCAATTTGATGGCCTGGAGGCTGCAAGGGTAGTTTTGGCTCCCTGGGGCCGACCTCAGGAAGTTGAGGAGGTTGTCCTAGCCTCTAGGAAACAGTCCACTAGGAAAACCTATGCTCTCAAATGGAAAAGGTTTTCTGTGTGGTGTCAGCTACGTACAGAGGATCCCTTCTCCTGTACTGTACCAGTAGTGCTGCAGTACTTACTGCACTTATCCAATCAGGAACGTAAGTCCAATTCTGGTTTGGTCCACCTCTCAGCTCTAGCAGCTCACCACTCACTGGTGGAAGGACATTCTCTCTCGGTTCACCCCTTGGTGTCCCGGTTTCTCAGAGGCTTGCTTTTGCTCAAGCCTCCAATCCATCCTCCTGCTCCTGAGTGGGAGTTGAATGTGGTCTTGCAGCAACTGACTCGCCCACCTTTTGAGCCGATGGCTACTTGCCCTCTACGCTTCCTGTCCTGGAAGACCCTCTTCTTGGTAGCCCTAACCTCGGCCAGGCGAGTGAGTGAGCTTCAGGCCCTGGTCTGTGACAGGCCTTACACTCGCTTCTATAGGAACAGGGTGGTCCTTAGGACTCATCCAAAGTTCCTTCCAAAGGTTGTCTCCTCCTTCCACCTTAACCATGAGGTGGTTCTTCCAACATTCTTCCCTAGGCCTCATGCAAGCCAGGCTGAAGCAATTCTGCATACTCTGGACTGTAGGAGGGCCTTATCCTTCTACCTTGACCTTCTACCCAAAATTCAAATCACAACTCAAAACCTATCTCTTCAGTCTAGCATTCGACCTGCCATTCCCATCTCCCTCCCCCCCCTCTGTTACCCCCTCCCTCCTGCCCTCTTGATGTCTATTCACCTGTTTAATTAATACACTGTGGTTTGTCCTTTCTTTGCCTTTCCTTTCCTCCTCTTTCCTATTTGTTTACTGGCGTTCCTTTTCTCCTTCTCAGCCATTTTAAACGGTTTTAGAATACTGTTTTTAAGTTTGTTTTAAACTTGTATTGTAAACCGCCCAGGTACTACTAAGTGTTGGGCGGTATATAAAGTCTGAATAAACGTAAACGTACGCAGGGGCATAGAAGGGCTACTCAGCTCTTCGTATCTTTTGACCCTAATAAGTTGGGGTTGACTGTGTCCAAGCATACCTTGTCCATCTGGGTGGCTGACTGTATCACCTGGGCTTACAAGGCAGCTGACCTTCCTTTGCAGGGTCGGGTCACGGCCCACCGTGTCAGGGCAATGGCTGCCTCAGTGGCTCATCTCCGCTCTGTACCATTGGTAGACATCTGCAGGGCTGCAACTTGGTCTTCAAGCCAGACATTTGCGGCCCATTAATGTCTGGAGAGGGAGTCCCGTAGGGACAGTGCTTTTGGCCAGGCAGTACTCCGGAATCTCTTTGAGGTTAGGCAACTCCTGCCCTCCTGCCCTCTGTTGGGCTACCGGTGGAGGTTGTGTCAGTGAAAAGCCTTTCTTTGCTGCTGGGACTAGAGGGAGTTCTCTTGTTCAGCCTGGGTTCCTCGGTAGCCCAGAGCTAGGAAGTCACCCATATGTGAGGACTGACTTCCTGCTTGGTCCTGGAGAAAGAGTAGTTACTCACCTGTAACAGGTGTTCTCCAGGAGCAGCAGCAGGAATCAGTCCTCACAACCCTCCCTCCTCCCCTGGGAGTTGCAGTTCTACCTAGTTTGTTTTTTCTTTTTTGTGTGCTGTTCTTAGCTATGTCATTTGACTGAGGTAAGATGGCACCTTTAGGCGGGAAGGGAACCGCGCATGCGTGCCTGCATTCCCAAAGGCTTTCATGGAAAGCTGGGGAAATGCTCCGCTGGGGCTTCATCGGCGTCGATGACACCCATATGTGAGGACTGATTCCTGCTGCTCCGGAGAACACCTGTTACAGGTGAGTAACTACTCTTTCAGGCTCTCCCGGTAGAAGTGCCGGAGGGGGCGATGAGGATGTTGCAAAGGCGGGTGTTTGGCTATATTTGGAAGAGGAAGCCCCCAAGAATAGCAAGGGCGGTAATGTATGCGTCCAAGGAGGAGAGGGGTTTAGCAGTACCTAATCTGAGGGACTATTATAGGGCGGTACAGTTAACACATGTCCTAGGCTGGAGGGAGGGAGGGGAGGAGAAACCATGGGTTAGTCTAGAGAAACTAAGGGTTCGGGGGGGGGGACATTTGGATGAATGGGTTTGGGCCCCGAGGGCGGAGAGGGCAGAGCTAGGGGGGGAACGCCGGCGATGAGACAGGTAGTGAAGATCTGGGATAAGGTTAGAGAGCCTGAGATCGCTGGGAGGGGGACGGGATTTTCAGTAATGACTCCGTGGAGGGGGTGGAAAGCCTTTAAACCAGGGTGGGAAGGGGGTAGGTTTGATATCTGGAGGGGAAAGAGGTTGATGTGTAGTTTGCAATTGCTGGATGAGGGAGAGCTTAAAAGTTTTTAGGTGGTGAAGGAGGACCTTAATTTGGGGGAGGTGGATAGGTATGCATATGTGCAGATGCGCTCTTTTTTATAAAAGGCGTTGGGGAGGGTGGGAAAGGAGGGGGAGGTCTCTAATATGGAGGCCATCTGGTATGGGAAGAGAGGTTCGAGGGGGATGATCTCGGGATTATATAAAGGGGGAGGAGGGTGGGGAAATATCAGTATATGGTGGAGTGGGAATGGGATTTGGGGGTGACTCTGATAGCGAAAGATTGGAAAAGGGTGTGGGACCAGATAAAGCGGGGGCCCAGCGCGAGTAGAATCAAAGAAAACTGCTATAAAGTGATGATGCGCTGATACTACACGCCAGAGAGATTAAGCCGGATTTATCCGGGAGTCTTTCCCCTATGCTGGAAGGAGTGTAGGGGGGTGGGGACTTTCGGGTGGAGCTGTGAAAAGGCCCAGGGGTATTGGAGGCGGATCCAGGAGTGGATACAGGGGAAATTAGGAGTGGAGGTGGACTTAGCACCAAATATCTGTTTTCTATCCTGGTGGGGGGGATGGGCAGGTGCAACGGTGGGGGGGGGGGGTAGAATGGTCCTGGTGTGTCTAAGTGCAGCACGGTGTGAAGTGGCGAAAGCTTGGAAACAAAAAGAGATGCCGCTGGTGGAGCAATATGAGACAAGGCTTAGGGCTATGGTTCTTATGGAAAAGCTTATGGCAGCTCGAAAGCAAAAGGGGGTTAAGTTTGAGGAGGAGTGGGATCAGCTGTGTCGAGCTCTGGGGGAGGGATAGGAAATGGGGGGGTAGGGGAGGGAGGAGGGGGGAAGAGGGGAGGGGGGAGTGGGGGAGAGTGTTAAAAGATGAAAAATTTTAAAATTCAATAACCAGCGGGTAAAGGGATATATTTTATTGGTAGACTAGGGTTGGGGGGTAACGGGTTTGGTATTGTAGACTAAATTAAGTAATGCTATCAAAGAATGGAGACAAGGTATAGGTGAAAAAATGATTTTTGAGTACCTTGATGTATAGAAATATTGTATGCTAGTTACCCAATGTATAGTTGAAGGACTGTTTTCTTTTTTGATATATGTATATGGTTTTGTTAAGGAGGTGGTGACAATAAAAACTTAAATACAAAAAAAGAAAAGAAACTACAGCAACTGATCCAGCTCAAAAAATACATACTGTTTTTAGACAAATAAGAACTCATACATCTGCAAGGAAAAAGAACCTTCATAGTAGCCCCCAGGACCACAACCCTAGATCTTAGAGCCAGGAACTCCCTGTGCTTATTCTGAGTATCTCGGGATATATCGGGAAAAATATAAATATTAAAGCCTAGAAATTCTGCTGTCATATTATAGAAAAATAAATGTAGAACTGCGTTCCTGTCTGATTCGAAGGCAAAACAGGCAACCAGTGTAGTTCTCTAAGTTACTCCCTCTAAAGATGACTCCAAAAAGGCAGTTAAATTCCCCCATCAGAGAATTGAGCCAAACCGGATCCTCCCAGACCCAAGAACAGGGGGACTCGGGGACAGATATTGAGCCCAAACTATTGGCGGTACAGCATCCCCTGTGATCTTTAACACCTTTCCCAGATATTTATGCAACATGTCCACAAGCTCAGGAACCCTAAATTAGTCCTCCGGACTTTGTTCTCCAAAAACAGCACTTTTCTGTCCACTACTTTTAACTGGGCCACACTCACAGTTTGTAGGCCCTCAAGGGCTTCTTCCAGGGTTCCCAATCTGGCAGCATGATCAGCCACCGCAATTTCACAGCAAGCAGTCCGCTCCACAACTTGATCCAATTGCAGTTTAAAGCCAACAGCATATTTGGCCAAAGAAGAGTCCACAGACTTGATAGCATCCCATATCACATCAAGTGTAATCACGGCCGGTCTTCCAATCACTGCACTCTGCTCACCCAGGTCCGAAGACAACAATGATGTTCTAACAAGTGCCATGGACTGTGAGGGCGGCTCTGCAAACAAAGTCCCACCAGGAGAGCTTCCTCCTGAGGCCCCCATGCCCCCCCCCTCAGGAATCTCTAGGCACGGCAGTGGAGGAGCTGTCCATTCTTCAGAGCTCAGCAACGCCCTGCTAAGACTAAGCTGAAGAGTTCTGATGCATCGGGACAACCGGGGCAAAAAACATCAGGGTTGACTGCAGCATAGCCTTTCGGTGTGGACGCGGACACAATGCTGAGGCTTTCCCCTTCCTCTTCCAAGGCATGGTAAGCGTCACAGGAGATCTCTCACTGCGCTGTTCTCAGCACAACCGCTTCCGCCACCATCTTGCTCCCGCCAGCCACTAACCATTTTAGTATCCACTGTTATTTTTTTTCTTATCGCGTCTGGTGGTAATGCTCTTTGATTCTCTTGGAATGTAATGCTTCCTCAGCTCAGCTTAGTGTAGTCCATACTATCTTCTAGACAAATAATATATTCTGTAAATAGCATTAATTGTGTTTTTCTTTTATGAATTTATTTTTAGAGTAACCTGGATTCAGCTGTGAATGTTCCCGAACTAGCATCTTCTGTAACATTAGTACAGGTTGCTCTGAATAGGCTGGGAGAGTTCATACAAAGAGCAGACCTGAAAGGAGCAGGCTTTTTGGAACTGACAGCTAGAGACTTCGCCTACAGCCTTGCAAGAATCTACATAGGTAATAGGGGGAAGGAGTAACTAAACAAAGGCGCTCTGTGTAAGTGACAGCTGCAGCTGTGAGGTCTGACTGAACACTAGACAAGCTTGTACTTGGTTTACTTAAGGCCAGTCTACTGTAGAGCCTTAAGTTTATTTATTTATATATTTAACTATGCTTATATACCACTTTTTTACCAGTCAAAGTGGTGTACATTCAGGTACTGGGTGGGTGTGTGTATGTGGGCTCACAATCTATGTTTTTGTACCTGAGGCAACGGAGGGTTGTGGCTTGCCCAAGGCCACAAAGAACACCTGTGGGACTAGAAACCCCAGTCCTTACAGCCCAGGTTGCTGTCCTCCAGCAAGATTCAAACCCCAAACCCTCCAGCCTGAGGTAACTTGCCCCAACCACTAGGTAAAAGGAACCACCCGTCTCCAGTAAAGCCCAGGTTCTCCAGGACCAAGCAGGAAGTCAGTCCTCACTTATGGGTGACGTCTGCGCCGACGGAGCCCTCGCGGAGCAATTTTCCCCAGCTTTCAAAGAAAGCCTTTGGGAATTGCAGCGCGCATGCGCGGTCCCCTTCCCGCCCAAGGGTGCCATCTTAGCCAGTCTTCTTTTTTCCGCGGAGCCCTACAGACGTACCCGTCGTGTCCCCGCGAAAAAGTTGATTTTCTTTAGAATTACTCTGTTTTTTCATTCGGTTCGACGCCGGTCTTTTTCCCGCCGGACTCGCGACGCCGGTCACGAGTCCTCTTCTTATTTTTCGGTTTTTCTGACTTAGTCAGTTTTCATTTCGGTTTTTCCCTGGCAGCCCGGTCCTTTGACCTCGCCGGGGCCCTTTTTCCCCCGATGGCTGCCAGTGGTTTCAAGCGGTGTGGTCAGTGTGACCGAAATATGTCACTAACTGACACACACGACAATTGCCTCCGCTGCCTGGGCCCGGATCATGAAGAAATGATCTGTGGGCCTTGTGGCAAACTATCCTCCAAAGCGTTGAGAAGTCGGCGGCATCAGCGGGATAGAATCTTCGCTGACCCCAGCCGTACCCGGACCTCGTCGGAGGCCTCCGCGTCCAGGGGTTCCAGCTCGGACCGTCGCCGGAGTTCCTCCGACAGGGGTTCTCCCTCCGGGGACCATCGACGGAAGGTGAAACCCGCGAGGGTGGCGTCGGTGGACGCTCCTGGCTCCGCGAGGGCCAGGTCGCATAGCCCCGATAGCCGCCCCGGGTCCTTGGAGAAGGAGCACCTCATGAAGCGACCTCGCCTGGAGTCGGAGCTGCCTGCTCGGGTAAGTCCTGTGGTCCTTCTGGACTCGCCTCCACGACAGCCGACGTCGGGCCCGACGCCGTCGGGGCCCAAGTCGGGGGCTGCTGGGTCACCTGAGCTCGGACTCAGGTTGACGGCCTTGGAGAGCAGACTGTCTGCCTTCATGGACCAGCAGCGGGCACTGCTCGCTGGCTTCGCTGGCGCCGCTGCCCCGACCGCCGGGACGTCGACGTCGAAGTCGACCCCGGAGACCGAGCCGATCCTCGAGTCGATGCGAACTCGAGTCGATCCTCGGTCGAGGTCGCCCTCGGCCTCCCGTTCGGGACCGAGGTCGCCGACGCCGACTCCCTCGGCGTGGGGGCAGCAGGCGCCGCGCCCTGCCCGGGCCGACCCCACCGAGTCCTCGTCGGAGTCGGTCTGGGAGTCTGAAGAGGAAGAGTCGCCTGATTCTTTTCGGACTCGGTGTGTCCCCTCAGACTCACCTGAGTCCGAACCTCGGAAGCAGTCCCCCCCCGGAGGATGCCCGGTTCTCGGACTTCGTCAGGGATATGGCCAAGGCTTTGGCCTTCCCTGCGGATCCCGAGGAGGAGCCTCGAGCCGAGGAGCTCGACGCCCTCCAGTATGACTCTCCCGCCAGGGAACACTTTACTGTACCGGTTCCTCCCATGCTGGAACGACTACTCTTCCGCATGTGGGAGAGTCCGGCCACCTCGCCGGTCCTGAGCAAGCGGGTCGATTCTATCTATCGAGTCCGCAAGAGCCCTGGCTTCCAGAAAGCACGGCTACCACACCATTCCATGGTAGTGGAATCGGCCATGCATCGTCTTAAGAGCCAGAAGATGCACTCCTCGGTGCCTCCTGGCAGGGAGGCCCGTAACCTGGATGGCCTTGGTAAGAAGTGTTTCCAGGGCTCTATGCTCGCCTGTCGTGTCCAGACCTACCAGCTATACATGGGCATGTATCTCCGAGACCTGGCTAAAGAGCTAGCCGGTTTCTCCGCTGGTTTGTCCGAGGAACCCTTGCGGAGGTTCCTGGCCTTGTCCACTGGCATTCGGGAATGCTCAAAATTCATGTCCCGAGCAGCCTATGATGGCTTTGAAGCATCGGCTCGAGTGGCCGCAGCCGGCATCGGTGCCCGCCGACAGGCTTGGCTTCAGTCATCTGACCTTGAACCCTGGGTGCAGGACAAGTTGGTCGATGTCCCTTGCCGAGGCGAAAACCTCTTTGGCAAGCCCATGGCTGATAAGGCTGCACAAATTGAGACAGAGACTCTCACCAGGACTAGGCTTTCTAGGAAGACCTCCGCCCCTTCCCAGAAAAAGAAGGGCTCGGGAAAGAAGTCCTTTTACGCGAGGAAGGCGACTGCCTACAAACAATACCCCCACTATCAGGCCCCTGCAGCTCCCCAACAGGGCCAGCAGGCCAAGGGACGGGGTAACGGGTCCCGTAGGCAGCAAGCCCCCAAGCCTGCACCACCAGCCCCTGCTCCGCAGGGTGGGGGTTTTTGACTCCTTAAGCATAGCCTCTCCCCCCCCGCTGGCTCCTCCCAGTACCGGAGGCCGGCTGGTTCACTTCGCCCACAGGTGGTCCAGCATCACCTCAGATACCTGGGTGCTTCAAGTCGTGCGAGAAGGCTATCTTCTCCACTTCCACCAGGTCCCTCCCTCCTATTTTCCGGGAGAACCTCCACGACCCCCTCTGCACAGGGAATTACTCCTTCAGGAGTTAGCAGGTCTTCTACGGGATCAGGCGGTGGAACCGGTGCCCCACCACCTGAAGGGTCAAGGCTTTTATTCCCGGTATTTTCTAATACCAAAAAGAACAGGAGGCCTCAGACCCATCCTGGACTTGCGCAACCTCAACAAGTTCCTCGTGCGGGAGAAGTTCAAAATGCTTACCCTTGGAATCCTTCTGCCCTACCTCCAGCAGGGAGATTGGCTATGCTCCTTGGATCTAAAGGATGCCTACACGCACATCCTCATCCACCCAAGCCACCGCCAATACCTACGGTTTGTGGTGGCAGGAAATCATTACCAGTACAGAGTACTGCCCTTTGGCCTATCCTCCGCACCGCGAGTCTTCACAAAATGTCTCGCGGTGGTGGCGGCCCATCTCCGGCTTCACGGCCTCTATGTCTTTCCGTACCTCGACGACTGGCTCATCAGAGCAGCGTCCGCTCTGGAGGTCACCAGCGCCGCACGGTGACTCTTCTGCAGTACTTGGGCTTTGTTATAAACTTCGCAAAGTCCACTTTGCTCCCCTCACAGGATCTCGAGTTCATCGGCGCACGCCTGCACACTCCTCAGGCACGAGCGTACCTACCGCTCGACAGGGCTCAACGGCTCATGGACCTAGCCGACCGTTTTCGCAGCCAGCCCCTGGTCTCCGCCAGGCGCTTCCTGAGACTACTCGGCCATATGGCTTCCACCGTCCATGTGACCCCCAATGCCCGCCTGAATATGCGGCCTGCTCAATGGTGTCTCCGCCGGCAGTGGCGACAAGCCACAGGCGGCCTAGCAGACCTAGTGCGCGTCTCCGAGCCGCTGATCTTGTCTCTCCGGTGGTGGCTCCAGCGGCCGAACCTGATATTCGGCATGCCTTTCCAGTCACCTCAGCCGGCCCGGGTGCTGACAACAGATGCATCCCTCCTGGGCTGGGGAGCGCATTGCCAAGGGGCACGTACTCAGGGCCTCTGGACCACGTGGGAGTCTGCTCAGCAGATCAACTTCCTGGAGCTCAGGGCGATCCGCCTGGCTCTCAAGGCCTTCTCCCACCTGACTTCTCACCAGTCCGTCCTTGTCCAGACGGACAATCAAGTTGCCATGTTCTACGTGAACAAGCAGGGGGGCACGGGCTCCTTCCTCCTCTGTCGGGAGGCACAGAAGCTCTGCTCTTGGGCCGTCAGTCACGGCGTTCTCCTCAAGGCAGTTTATCTCCCAGGCCAAGAGAATTGCCTGGCGGACAAACTCAGCAGGATCCTCCAGCCGCACGAGTGGCGTCTGGATCCCTTGGTAGTTCAGAAGCTCTTTCTAAAGTGGGGCCTCCCCACGCTGGATCTCTTTGCCAGTCCTCACAACCGGCAACTTCCTCGCTTCTGCTCTCGTCAGCCACACCCCCTCCGGGTTGCGGCAGACGCTTTTCTACTCTCATGGTCGGGGAGCCTTCTGTATGCTTTCCCTCCCATCCCGCTAGTCTCTCGGACTCTCTTCAAGGTTCTCCGAGACAAATCCTTCATGATCCTGGTGGCTCCTCGCTGGCCCAGACAGCCGTGGTTTCCACTCCTACTGCAATTAGCGGTGGAGGATCCGTTCCCTCTGGGGTTTCAACCGGATCTCCTCACTCAGGATCAGGGGTCTCTGCTACACCCCAACCTCAGGTCTCTCAATCTGATGGCCTGGCTGCTGAGAGGGTAGTCCTTGCTCCCCTCCTCCTGCCGGCAGAGGTGGAAGAGGTCGTCCTAGCTTCTCGGCGACCTTCTACTCGAAAATGCTACGCCCTTAAATGGCGTCGCTTTTCCGTTTGGTGTACCCAACAGTCTCAGGATCCCTTCTCCTGCCCGGTGTCGGTGGTCTTGCAGTACTTGCTTTACCTCTCTAATCTGGGACTTAAGTCCAACTCCGTCAAAGTTCACCTCAGTGCTCTTTCAGCGCATCATGTGCCGGTGGACGGCAGACCTCTCTCCAACGACCCTCTCGTAGCGAGGTTTCTCCGAGGTCTCCTTCTACTTAAACCACCTCTGCGCCCGCCAGCGCCTGACTGGGACCTGAATGTGGTTTTACAGCGGATCACCTGTCTGCCTTTTGAACCTATGGCTACCTGTTCTCTCCGTTTTCTTTCTTGGAAAACACTGTTCTTGATAGCCCTCACTTCCGCTAGACGCGTAAGTGAATTGCAGGCCCTCGTGTCTGATCCCCCTTTTCACATCAATCAGGAGGTGGTACTTCCAACCTTCTTTCCCAGACCACACTCCAGCCGAGCTGAACCGGTCCTCCATACCCTGGACTGTAGAAGGGCTTTGAACTTCTACCTTGACCGTACGCGGGAGCACCGTAAAGCTGCTCAGCTTTTTGTGTCTTTTGACCCCAATAAATTGGGGCTCCCGGTCTCCAAGCGTACTCTGTCCATCTGGGTTGCGGACTGTATCTCTTGGGCTTATGGGGCAGCCGGACTCTCCTTGGAAGGTCGAGTCACGGCTCATTGCGTTCGGGCAAAGGCTACGTCAGTGGCTTACCTCCGCTCTGTTCCGCTGGCAGACATCTGCCGGGCCGCTACTTGGTCTTCGAGCCAGACTTTTGCGGTCCATTACTGTCTCGAGAGGGAGTCCCGCAGGGACAGTGCTTTCGGACAGGCAGTCCTCCGTAATCTCTTCGAGATCTGAGCAACTCCTACCCTCCATCCCGGATGTGGGCTACCGGTGGGTAATGATTCAGCGAAGATTCTTTCCTTCTGTGCTGCTGAGCTAGAGGGAGCTCATTTTTGTGCTTAGGGTCTCCGGTAGCCTTGAGCTTGGGAGTCCCATAAGTGAGGACTGACTTCCTGCTTGGTCCTGGAGAAAGCGTAGTTACTCACCTGTAACAGGTGTTCTCCAGGAGCAGCAGGAATCAGTCCTCACAACCCTCCCTCCTCCCCGTGGAGTTGCAATCATCTGCTTTAGTTTTTTTGCAAATTTTTATGCTGTCTTTTTTAGCTATGTCATCTGACTGGCTAAGATGGCACCCTTGGGCGGGAAGGGGACCGCGCATGCGCGCTGCAATTCCCAAAGGCTTTCTTTGAAAGCTGGGGAAAATTGCTCCGCGAGGGCTCCGTCGGCGCCGACGTCACCCATAAGTGAGGACTGATTCCTGCTGCTCCTGGAGAACACCTGTTACAGGTGAGTAACTACGCTATTCCTCACCTGTGCTTTTAGAAAAGCCAGTGGAGAAATAGAGGGAGTATTCCATTTTATTTGAATCAGTTAAGATATTTTTATTGCCTCTTTGAATAGACAATATACAATTACCATATTTACTCATGTTCAAAAGTTCCGTTCCATGTAAAACAGCTGTGACACACTGTTATGTTATGTTCACTGTAAACCGTCTTAAATCGAAGAAAGACGGTATATAAAAACTGTTCAATAAATAAAATAAATAAATTACAACAGTAAAATATTCATATAATATAGCTTATAACATATACATATATACACAGGGTGGCCCAAAAAAAGTGAGAATATCTCGTAAATTAAAAGCTTAAATAGTTTACTTATTTACCTTTTTTAGCTATATAACGCCTTTATTTCGACAATTTCCGGTCGCCATCTTTGTTTTTTTAATTTGTCAATCGTTTATATCTGTCTTTTTGAATTTTTAAATAAATTATATGCTACGAGATGTTCTCACTTTTTTTGGGCCACCCTGTGTGTATATGTGTATATATATATATATATATATATATACACCGGTATATATATATACCGTGTTTCCCCAAAAATAAGACCGGGTCTTATATTTATTTTTGCTCCAAAAGATGCACTAGGGCTTATTTTCGGGGTAGGGCTTATTTTTTTTTTCATATACAACAATCCACAGCAACAACTGAAAGACAGCCCCTTGGAGAGAAGAGGCCCGCAGCACAGCACAGGCAGCCGATCGGCGTCGGGGAGTGGAGCAGGAGGAAAGCTCCTCCCTGGTCCTCCCGCCGAAGCCAATCAGCACAACAGCAGCAACAACTGAAAGACAGCCCCTTGGAGAGAAGAGGCCCACAGCGCAGCACAGCACCGGCAGCCGATCGGCATCGGGGAGTGGAGCAGGAGGAAAGCTCCTCCCGCCGATGCCAATCAGCACAACAGCAGCAACAACTGAAAGACAGCCCCTTGGAGAGAAGAAGCCCGCAGCACAGCACCGGCAGCCGATCAGCGTCGGGGAGTGGAGCAGGAGGAAAGCTCCTCCCTGGTGGGACCCCCCCCCCAGTTACCGAATCTGTCAGTCCGTCGATGATCTTCACTAGGGCTTATTTTCGGGGTAGGGCTTATATTACGAAAATCACAGAAAAACGTGCCAGGGCTTATTTTCGGGGAAACACGGTAATACCGGCCCCCCGCTCAGTGCACCAGAATGAGAATCTGCGCCATTTAAAGGCGTAGGCCTGTCTGGTAGACGCCTTGCAGGAGGACAGCAAAACATCCTCCACCTCTCTGGGGAGGTGGAGTGGGGCTAGAGTCACCATCTCAGCAGCCAAGCTGTCAGCAAGAGCGATCCCAGGTTGGGATGCAGGAGAGAGCCCCCCTCCTGGGAAAGGAGTTGGAGAGCATACTCCAGGGGTATAGGGTCCTTCACCGCCAACTGCAGAAGCAGCTGTAACCACGGCTGCCTAGGCCACCATGGAGCAACCAAGATGACCGAGGCCCTATCATGGAGGGTCTTGAACAGAGTCCTGGCAATCAGTGGCGTCAGAAGGAAGGCGTACCAAAGTCCCTCTGACCATGAGACCAGGAAGGCATCGGCGGCCACCCTAGCGGGGTGAGGTTGTCGGGAACAGAAGCTGGGCAACTGGTAACTGTCCGGGATTCCAAACGGGTCCATCACTGGTTCCCTCCAGGTTTGGAAAAGCCTGCTGGCTACTCTGGGGTCCAGCTGCCACTCGTGCGGCTGGAGAATCCTGCTGAGTCTGTCAGCCAGCAAGTTGTCTTGGCCCGGCAGATACACTGCCCTGAGGAGGATGCCCTGTTGGATCACAAAAGAATACAGGTCTAGTGCCTCTTGACAGAGGGCATGGGATCCCGTGCCTCCCTGCTTATTCACAATGAACATGGCCACCTGGTTGTCCATCTGGACTAGGACAGACCGGTGGCCTAGGTGATGAAGAAAGGCCTTCATGGCGAGGTGAATGGATCGCAGTTCCAGGAGGTTGATGTGCTGAGCACTCTCATCCAGGGACCAAGTGCCCTGGGTGCGGAAGCCCTCGCAGTGGGCTCCCCAGCCCAGCAGGGAGGCATCCATAGTGAGGACTCTCAAGTGGTTGGAGGCCTGGAAGGGCATGCCCGCCTCCAGGTGTCACAACTGCCACCAGACCAGAGACTGCCAGCTGGCGGCTCACTCAGACTCTGTCCTGGAAGTGGCCAGTGGCCTGGGACTACTGGTCTTAGAGGCACCACTGTCCTGTCCACATGTGGAGACCGGCATCTGGAGTGATGTGGACCATGGAGGCCATGTGCCTGAGAAGGCGCAGCAGATGTCTGGCAGACACCGAGGTATGGTGCTGCATGTCCCGGGCCAGAGACATGAGTCGAGCTGCCTGGTCCGCGGGTAAGAAGGCTTTCGACTGAAGGGTGTCGAGTCTTGCCCTGATGAACTCCAGCCCTTGTGTCGGACAAAGGTTCGACTTGGGGTAGTTTATAACAAAACTCAACTGTTGCAGAATTTGGGTGATGCGTGCTGTTACCTGCTGCACCTCGGGGGCCATGGAGCCCCTGATGAGCCAGTTGTCAAAGTAGGGGAAGACAAAGACTCCCTGGAGCCTGAGAAAGGCAGCGACAACTGCCAGACACTTTGTGAATACCCTGGGGGCCGAGGCTAGGCCAAAGGGCAGCACCCTGTATTGGAAATGATTGCCTCCTACCACAAAGCGTAGGTATTGCCTGTGGTTTGGGTGGATTAGGATGTCTGTATAGGCATCCTTTAGGTCTAATGAGCATAGCCAGTCTCCCTGCCAAAGTTAGGGCAGCAATGTTCCAAGGAAGAGCATCTTGAACTTCTCCCTCACCAGGAATTTGTTGAGGTTGCACAGGTCAAGGATGGACCTTAGGCCCCCTGTCCTCTTTGACACGAGGAGATACCTGGAGTAGAACTCTTTGCCCTTGAAGTGGTGGGGCAACGGTTCCACCACTCTGTCCTCGAGAAGCCCTGCCAACTCCTTCAGAAGAAGGTCCCAGTGGAGGGGAGACCTGAGGGGCTGTCCCAGGAAGAAGGGGGGAGGTGTTTGGCTCAGATGGAGGAGGTAACCCTCCCTGACCACCCTTAGTGTCCAGGAGTCGGTGGTTATAGCCTCCCACTTGTGGTCATAAAGGGCGAGGCGACCCCCCTGTACACTGTTCCCTCTAAGCTGTGCGCGTGTGCGCGCGCACACACCTCACCGAGCGAGCGCACATACTTTACAACAGAGCGCACAAAAATTACGGCTCTGATTCTGATAGAAAACAACAGAGACGTCTTAAAATTTAAAAGTTATGATTGTAATTACTAGAAATTTCCCGCTTCATTTAGTAATCGTCTATTTTCATTTAATCTGATTAAAATCAATGTGGTGTACATACTGTATTCTGACATGTAGTCAAATTTTAAAGTATATAACTCCGAGTGTCGTTATGTGGCGCACAAAAATTTAACCTTCCTTCAAAAGCTGCACACAGATGATATTTTATGCGCACACAGCCTACAGAAAATTAGAGGGAACATTGCCCCTGTAGGCTGCTGATCCCCGTGAGGGGGAGGGGCTATGCTGTAGGAGTCAAAAGCTCCCGCCTGGCTGGCCTGGAGCTTGGGAGCCTTCTGCTTGCACGGAGCATGCCCTTGTCTCTTGGCCTGCTGCCCTTGCTGGGGAGGCCTGGTAAGGTGGATAGTTTTGGTAAGCAGTTGATTTCCTCAGGTAAAAGGGTTTTTTACCTGAACCTTCCATCGGGGAGGGGTAGTGTTTTTTTTGGAGAACATGCCCATGTACAGCTGGTAGGCCTGGATCCGGCAATTCAGCATCGAGCCCTGGTAGCACTTTCTGCCAAGGACCTCCAAATTGCGAGCCTCCCTGCCGGGGGGCATCGAGGAGTGCATCTTTTGCCTCTTCAGCCAATTCATGACCGACTCCACCACCATGGAGTTGTGTGGCAGCTGTGACTTTTGAAAGCCAGGGCTCAGGCGGACTCGGTACATCAAGTTGAGCCACTTGCTGACCACTGGAACCGACGCGAGTGTCTCCCACATGCGGAACATGAGCTGCTCCAGGATGGGAGTAATGGGCACCATGAGTGATTCCCGAGGGGGAGCCTCATATTGGAGGATCTCGAGCTCATCGGCTCGAGGGTCCTCCTTGGACTCGATGGGGAAACACCAAAGCCTTGGACATGTCTTTGCCGAAATCTGGTGGGGACCTTCTCTGAGGTTCAGAGACCGGGGAATCCAAGTGGACATCTCGGTGCCGACGGGTGTCCAGGGACTCCTCGCCCTCGGTCTCCCAGTTGGAATATTCCAAGGGAGACTCGGGGGTGCTGTTCCTCGGGCCTCGAGGGGGCCCGGTGCTGTCCGACCCAACCCCAGAGGGCTTGTCGGGGACAACCTTGGCCCTGTTGAGCGGGAGACCGAGTGTGACCTCGGCTGAGAATCTACTCGGACCCGCATGGCCTCGAGGATTGGCTTGGCCTCCGGGGACGTCTTTGACGTCGAGTGCCCGGTGGTCAGGACGGAGGAACCGGATGTGCCGGACATCAGCACCTGCTGCTGGACCAAGAAGGCAGTTACACCACTCCAAGGCTGCCATCCTGGTCCTGGCTCTCAGAGGCATCGGGGAGTCGGGAAAAAGTCATGCTGCTGCTGGCGGCTCTTCAAGGCCTTGGAAGACATCTTTTTGCAAAGGCCACAGACCGCCTGGTCATGGTCTGTACCGAGGCACTGGAGGCAGCAGTCGTGTGTGTCGGTCAGAGACATTATTTTAGCTCACCAGTCACACTTTTTGAAGCCGCTGGTCGCCATGGGGGGAAAAAGAACCCCAGCAAGGTCGAAGACCCTTCGGGCTGCCAGCAGGGAAAAAGGTGCAAACACGCCAAGAAAGTCAAAACTTAAATAAAAAAGGAGTCGACTCCGATACCGAGGCACCGAGGTCGACGGCGGGAAAGGAACCGGTGCAAGACCAGAGATGATTTAAAAAAAAACTTGAGAAAAATCAACTTTTTGCTCTGGGAAAACAGACGACGTCTGGTGAGCTCTGCGGAAAAAAGAAGACTGAGCAAGATGGCACCCTTGGGCAGGAAGGGGACCATGCATGCATAGTGGCAATCTCAAATGCTTTCTTTGAAAGCTGGGGGATTTGCTCTGCGCGGGCTCCGTCGGTGCCAGTGTCACCCATATGTGAGGAATGACTTCCTGCTTATTCCCGGAGAACACATTAAAACATCTTAGACAACAAAAAAAGACAGCTGGGGTGGATATATAAACATAAAATAAAGTAACAGGTGTCAAGCTCATCGGTTTGTAGAGAAAACGTCCAGCTTTTTCTGGATCTCCAGTATTCTGTCAGTGACATCACTGTCTTTGTGGCTACTTGATTCTGTAATTTCTTTCCTCACTAAAGCACCTTCAATCAGTCCAAAATACAGCCATTCGTTTATTATCATATATGAGAAAATTTGACCATGTTATGCCACTCCTGAAGTCCTGCAACTGGTTGCCAGTCTCAGCCTGGGTCCAATACAAACTGCTGACTTTAGCACACAAGATCCTCTATACTGATTCCCCTGCTTATCAGTTCTCCTGTCTTACATTCTATACCCTGTCTTGCTTCCTTCAGGATAATAGACTTCATATCTAGCCCCACAATAAAGCATGACTTGAATCTACCCATTGTTTGACCACCTTTTTCTGTATTCCCATTCTTTAGAATTCTCTGCCCCGATCGGTCCGTCTCTAACCTTCCTATCCAGCATTCAAAACTCAGCTTAAGACACATCTCTTCTTATGGGCTTTTGAAGCCTAGACTGCCTGGGACATAGAACAAACCTCCTTCCCTCTCTTTCTAGCACCCCCTCGTGCTACAACTATTTGTTTTATCCTCTCCGTCCCCTCTATCCTATTAACCGATGGCGTTCTTTTCTAATTTCAATGATTTTTTTAAATGTAAACCACCTTGTCTCCAAACAAAGGTGGTATAGATAGTTTAAAATAAACTTAAACCACCATTACAGGTAAGCAGTTCTGCTTTCTGTACCATTTTCATTCTTGATTGAAGAAATTGCTCCCACAGTTTCATCATGGAAGAGGGTAGTAAGCCAGTATGGGACATATCATCTGAAAGCCTTTCCATCATTTGAGCCTGAGGCAAGAAAAACAAAGTGGAGAGAGGTTATTTTTTTTCTAGCTCTGTGTGTTTGGATTTGTGTGTTACCTGTGCCAAAATCACTGGCATGACTCCCTTGGTTTCTGAGTCAACTTGGAACTTCTCTGCACCCTGGAATTTTAGGTCTATGCTGAGGACTGGGACATGGGACTTCATTTGCACTGTAGGCAACTTTATTATCATTACTCCTCAGCTGTTTCTCTGACCCATGAACTGTCTCCATCATCAGCCTGTGCTGACACACGTTGGATGCAGATTCTCTATCTGGTGGATTTTCCTTGAGGCACTATCATGGGGACTGAACTTAGCATGTAGAATGCTGAAAAGGAATGCTGCCTTAGAAAGGCCCCTTTTCTTTTAGGGCTGTAGTAATCCTGCTTAGGTCTGTCTTATCTTTACCTACTGATGTGCTTCTTAATGGAGATCTTGAAAACTCCAACTAGTTCCAGAGTGATGTAAGCACAAAGGTCATGAATATCTGCCCGTGCCATTTTTCTTCTATATGTAGGGCAGCCGCGAAACCTTGCCTGTCAGCCATTTTAAGCAGCATCCCTGATGTTTAATGAGGAAAAAAATGGGATCATTAGATAAAACGTAACATGATACAAAGCATAGTTACTCACCTGTAATAGGTGATCTCCGGAAACAGCAGTTAGTCTTCACATATGGGTGACATTTATACCAACAGAGCTTATGCAGGAATGCTCCCCAGCGTCCAGTAGGAAAGGTTTTGGGAGCATTGCACTGCGCCTGCATGACTACCTTCCCATCTTCCCAACTCCCTCTCTTCAGTTGAGTTTGTTGCTGAGAAAGTAAAGTAAATGAAAACCTACAACTCCTAGGGGAGGAGTGTGGTTGTGAAGACTAAATTTCTGTTGTTCCTGGAGATGTGCGAATAACTATGCTATCTCCAGGAACAAGCAGGAATGTAGTCTTCACATATGGGACTCCCTAGCTCTAAGATGCCAGATGAAGTGACCACAGAACCAGTGGAGATTCGCCTCTGAGTAGGCTCGAAGAGGTCATGGATCCTACATGGATTTCTGGTATTGTCAAAGTCCGGGATGGAGGATAGGAGCTGCATCTAAGTCTGAAAGAGGTCTGGCGTACAGCTTGACCAACATGGCATCCTAGCAGGAGTCCTTGTCCAGAAAATAATGAGCAGGGAAGGTATGGATGAAAGACTAAGTTGCTGCTTTGCAAATTTCAGCAATGGCTACCGAGCATAGGTTTGCCATCGAGGTTGCCATGGCATGAACGTTGTGAGCAGGGACATGCCTGTCCAGGGAGAGTCCTGCTTTGTCACAGGCAAATGAAATGCAGTCTGCTATCCATCTGGAGAGCGGACACTTTGATACAGCTAGATGCAGCTGACTAAGGTCAAATGAGATGAACAACTGTGAGGTTTTCCGATGACCTTGAGTCGTTTGGAGATAAAAAGCCAATGCATGCTTGCATTCAAGAGTGTGCAGAGTTGCTTCCGCTCAAGACGCATGTGGTTTAGGTAAATCGACTGGTTTAAATGAAAAGGAGACACCATCTTTGGCATAAAGTGTGGGTGAGTCTGAAGAATGAATTTGTCATGGTGGATCTGGGTATAGGGGGGTCTGCCACCAGAGCCTGAAGCTCAATAATGCATCTAGCTGAAGTGAGGGCAATGAGGAAGATTACCTTTCAAGACAGGAACTTCAGGGTGGTCATGGCCAATGGTTCAAAGGGTGACTTTAGAAGCTGTGCTAGAATGACATTGAGGTCCCAAGCCATCAAAGGTGGCTTGATGGACAGTTTGGACAGCAGGAGACCTCTCATGAAATGCGCTACTAGCAGATGTGAGAAGATGAGCTGTCCATCCAGTAGGAGGTGAGAAGCCAGAATGGCAACGAGATGGAACCTCACCGAGTTGGTCTTTAGGCTTGTCGAGGACAGATGGAGGAGATACTGGAGGAGTGATTCCATTGGAACAGAAAAGGGATTGAGATCTTTCCGGGAAGACCAAACAGAGTATCTACACCACTTAAAAGTGTATGAACATCTGGTGGAGGGCTTTCAAGAAGCCAATTGACCTTTTGTGGAAGGTCAATGCCCTGCAATGCTATGCTCTCGTCAGCCAAGCTGTGAGGTGGAGAGACTGTGGATTGGGCCATTGAGCTATTGTCCTGGGAGAGGAGATCGGGCACAGATCCTAATCGCAGAGTCTGAGTCAGGCGTAATAGCAGTGGAAACCACGGTTGCCGCAACCAGTGAGGGCTATGAGAATCATGGAGCCCTCGTTGGACTGAAGCTTGAAAAGCGTCTTGGGGATGAATAGTGTAGGAGTGAAAGCAAAAAGCAGTCCCTGATCCCAGTGTAGGTGAAAGTCATCCACCTGTTGGTTGCTGGATGACAAGGTCCTTGTGCAGAAGCAGGGAAGCTTGGCATTTTGTGGAATAGTAAACGATCTATGTCTGGAGTTCTCCAGGTCTGGAAGATGTAGGACGATGTGTCCAGCTGGAGAGACCATTCATAGCAAAGAAGGATGCAACTAAACAAGTCTTTCAAGACATTGAGCTCCCCTGGGAGGTACACCACTCAGAGGTATATTTGATGACAAATGGCAAAGGACCACAGGTGAAGAGTCTCCTCGCAGAGGGACCACGGACATCTAACTCCCTGTTTGTTCACGTAGAACATGGCGACCTGATTGTCCATCCTGACCTAGGACCTGTTGTGCCTTGTGGTGTTGTTGAAACACCCAGAAGGCATTCGAGATAACACGAAGTTCCAGAAGATTGATTTGGAGGTGTGACTCATGCCTTGTCCACAGCCCATATGTAGACAGGTTTCCCAGGTGTGCTCCCCAACTCAGTTTGGAGGCATCCATTGTCAGGGTTTATTGAGTGGAGACATCTGAAAAGGTGACCTTACGAGCAGATTTTCTGGAGAACACCACCACTGAAGGGATGTGGTCAGAGGGGCAGTGACTTGGATCCTGTCCTGAAGACGGCTCGAGACCTGCGTCCATTGGGAGGCAAGAATCCATTTGACTGTGTGCATATGTAATCGGGCATAGGGAACGATGTGTACTGTAGAGATCATAAGCCTGAGAAGCTGAGGCATTTCACAGGCAGTCAGATGGTGCTGTTGGAGAGTCTGGGACACTAGTTCGATTAGATGGGTACATTGGAGCTGGGGCAGAAGCGTTCGGTGTCCAACAGGGCTCCGATGAACTCTAGCTTCTGAGTTGGAGCGAGCTGGGATTTTGGGAAGTTTATGACAAATCCCAAGTGTAGTAATACCGTGATGGTACAATGCAAGGAAAGCTGTACCTCCTGTGAGATGTCTGCTTTTATGAGACAGTTGTTTAAGTAAAGAAAGACGAATATCCCCAGAGACCATAGGTATGTGGCCATGACCGTCATGCACTTTGTGAAGACTCTTGGGGCAGAGTGAGTCCAAAGGGAAGGACTCTGTATTGATAATGTATTCCCTGAAATGTGAAGCGTAGATATTTCCTGTGCCCTGGATGGATGAGGATATGTATGTATGTTTCTTTTGGATCTAGAGAACAGCCAGTTCTGACTCTGGAGATAGGGAAGAAGAGTCCTGAGAGAGATTATCTTGAACTTTTCAAGAACTAGAAACTTGTTTAGGTTTCTGAGGTCCAGAATGGGCCTGTATTCTCCGGTTTTCTTTGAAATGAGAAAGTATGGAGAGTAGAAACCCATTCCCTGTTAGGATGTCAGGACATTCTCTGTGGCGCCCTGAGTCAGAAGAGAAGATACCTTATCCTGTAGGAGAGCGATGAGTGGGGGTTGTGTTTGAAATTTCCCCCGTGAAAGTGGAGGGAGGCAGAGTTTGCAGATGAAGCCTAAAGCCCTCCTGAACTATGTTTAGTGTTCACTGCTCTGAAGTGATGTGCCATCTGTGAATATAGTGACAGTCTGCCTGCTATGTGGAGAGGGTGGGGGTCCTCCAGAGGCAGGGTGGCAGTGTTTGCTAGAAAAGAGTAAAAACCAGGTGCAGGCTGTGGCTGCGGAGCTGGTTGAGGTTTAGTCCCCTGTGGCGGTTTCTGCAGCTTAGGAGGCTATTGCCCCTTCTTTGGGGCTTGACCCTGGTACTGAAGAAGCAGGAGGATAAGAAGAGTAGAAATTCTTATTATTGTAGAAAGACTTCCTTGCAGTTGCCTTTTTCTAGCAGGGTCAGCTGTTCTAGAAAGGCTCTTTAAAGTAGTGTTTTGTGACTCTAATTGAGAGGCCTTATCTTGCCAGTCTTTGCCAAAAAGGTTTTCACCTGTGCAGGGTATTTTGCCCAGCCTATCTTGAACCCACTGTTCAAGATTTGAGGCTTGAAGCTATGCAATTGGGCAAAAATGCATATTGCTGAGGTCCTGCTTGTGCATTCAAAGCATTGAAGGTGGCCTTATTGACAAACTTCAATACATTTTGGCTATGCTTGACTAGGATAAGATAGCCTGCCCTCTTGTCACCTGGGAGGAGAGGAGCAAAGGCCTTGAGAGGAGCATTCCGAAGTAGAGGATATAGGAGTTAATCCTAGCAGAGGGGATGGATGCTTGGAAGCATTGAGGGCAGTGTTCCCGCTAACCTGCACTGGGTCCGCCGCAAACATTCCTGGTGGCGGGGGGAGGGGCAGAGCGTCGATCGCTCTGCCCCTCCCCCCACCGGCAGGAATGCCGGCGGAGGACCCGGCGCATATTAAAGAGAACATTGTGAGGCCCTTGCAATGTTCTCTTTAATCTGCACTGGGTCCTCCACCGGCATTCCTGCCGGTGGGGGGAGGGGCAGGGCGTCGATTGTTCTGCAAATCCCCCCCGTCGGCAGGAATGTTGGCGGCAGACGCAGCACAGGTTAGCGGGAACATTGATTAAGGGTTCTCGATTCTCTCCCTGGAGAGTTAGAGGAGTGGGTCTTCGAGCTTTTGATTCGGCGCATCGCCGATTCAGCCACAATGGACTAGTGGGGGAGCTGCGTTTTTTGGAAGCCGGGATACTCTGGTACCTGATAAGTGATATTGAGGTGTTTGACTGTGAGGGGAGACCATGAGAGGAGTCTCCCATATATGGAGCATAAGATCATAAAGGATGCAGTGCACTGACAGAGTGGCTGCCTCCTTGGGTGGTGTTGGGTATTGGAGAATCTCCAGTTCCTCCGCCCTTGGCTCCTTCTCCAGTGTTACCATGATGGAGAGACCCTTGGCTAGGTCTTGAATGAATTCCTGGAAGGACATGTCTTTTGGAGGTGACATGCGTTGCTGTTATGGTGGGGAAGGCTCTGAAGGAAGGTCCTGGGGGCCACGGGAATCGAGTAACTCCGCATTCGAAATGCTGGAATCTGAATCTAAGGACTTGAAGTATCGACAATTCTTCAGGAACAAGCAGGATTGATGTCGGCACCGATGGAACCCGCATGGAGCATTTCCCCAGCTTTCAAAGAAAGCCTTTGGGAATGCCACTATGCAAGGGTGCCATCTTGATCAGTCTCCCCTTTTTCTGCGGAGCCCTTCAGACATACGTCCCTGTACCTCGAAAAAAGTTTTTTCATATTGTTTTCTATTCCGGCTTCCCAGTCCTCTTCCCGCCATCCCAGTGCCCCTGCTTTGGCAGCGGATCCCAGGACTTTATTTTTTTCTTTTCTCCTTTTCTTAGTGAATTCGTCTTCAGCGCATTTTTGCACTCTTCTCAACTGCTGGCCGAACCGAAGGTCTTCAATCTTGCGGGGATCCTTTTTGCCTCCATGGCCTACGGTTTAAAAAAGTGTGACAGATGCTCCAAAAACATGTCCCTCACAGACACCCATGAATGTTATCTTCAGTGTCTTGGAGTGGACCATAAACCGGAGCTCTGCGCCTTTTGTAAGAAGATGTCCTCCAAGGCCATCCAGAGCCGTAAGCAGAAACTGGACGATATTTTCCGCAAGACAGCCCCAGTGTCCCCGGTAGCTTCCTGCTCCTCCAACCCTCCGCATCTGGGGTCCCCTGCGGCTGTTCTCCAGCCCCGGCATCACTCTGAGCAAGGGTCCCCCAAAAGGGAGCAGAAGAAGGCCTTGAAGACCTTGTTGAGGGCTCCGGACAAGCGTGAGCGTTCTTGCGCAGGATCCCTTAGCCCTCCTCGGCAATCACTAGAGTTGGAGAAGGAGCGGACCCGAAAGGTACCTCGTTCAAATATGGATGCCTCCAGCGATGGCGCCTGGTCTCCCGAGGGTTGTCCTGGCAAGGATCCCCCTCTCCTTATCGGCGCCCAACCTAGTTACCCCGGTGTCGACGTCGCAGGGCCCCACTCCTGAGTGGGAGGCCCAAATGCTAGCACTGGAGCGCAGCATCTCTGCCTTCCTTGCTGCCCAACAGGTGCTGGTGCCAAATCCCACTGGCACCCGCTCTGAGACCTTGAGGGCAACACCTGTCTTGGCCCCCCCCAGACTGCCTCAGCAACCCCCGAGAGCCAAGGGCGTCGTGAGAGATCCTGGCAGAGGTCTCAACCTCCTTCCTGGTCCTCGGGCGGGAGATGTTCCCAGGCCAACGCTGCTGGTTCCGGAAGGGCTTCATCCTCGAGAGCCCAGCAAACTTCGCAAGCCCTGCTCAAGCAGCCTAGTTCTGAGTCCCCCTTGGAGATTTCGGACTGGGAGTCCAACAGGGATACTTCCCCTGAATCCCAGACTCACCGGGACCTCCCCTCGGATCCTTCCCCGCTCGCTCAGAAGCGGCGCTTGCCTCCCAAGGATACATCCTTTTTGGAGTTTGTGCAGGACATGGCTCAAACCCTGGCCCTCTCTACACAATCCGAGGAGGAGCCCCTTGTAGAGGAACTCGATATTTTGCAATATGAGGCCCTACCGAGTGAATTCCTCACGGTTCCAGTTCCAGTCCCGCCCATTCAAACCCGGCTGCTCCTCCGCATGTGGGAGACATCTGCATCTATCCCCATTGTCAGCAAGCACCTGGACACCATGTACGGGGTCCAGTAGGGGCCCAGCTCCCCCACACCTTGATGGTGGTGGAGTCTGCCGTGCGGAAGCAGAAGAGTCCAAAAACCCACACTTCGGTCCTGCCGGGTAGGGAGTCTCATGCCCTCAACACCCTCGGGAGAAAGGCCTACCAGGGTTCCATGCTGGCTTGCTGCATCCAGGCTTACCAGCTATATATCGGTATGTTACTTCATGACCTCATGAAGGAACTCAGGGGCTTCCAAGCAGGCCTTGACAGCAGTTACCTCTGTCACTTCCAGTCCCTCCTGAAATCAATCGGGGACTGTTTGAAGTACCACTCTCGCGCTGCATACGACAGCTTCGAGTGCTCTGCTCGGGTAGCAGCTGCAGGTTTTGGAGCCAGGCGACAGGCCTGGCTCCAGTCCTCGGACCTCAAAGAGTGGGTCCAGGAAAAGCTGCTTGATGTACCGTGCCTGGGTTAACAGTTGTTCAGCACACTGATGGAGGACAAAGCAGCGGAGATTGAGACAGAGGATGTAACCCGCACCCGCCTCTTCCGGAAGACTTCTTCCCTCTGGTGGAAGAAACAAGGCAAGAAGCCTTTCTTTCAGAGGAAGGGTCTCCTTTATCGGGGCTACCTACCTTATCCTCCAGCACTTGCTTGGCCTCAGGGTGGACAGGGCAAGAGCGGCCACCAGGGTCCACGTAAGCCAAAGGGCACCAAGAAGCCAGATCCCGGCACCAGCTCAGTCTGCCCCAGGGTTTTGATGTTAGATGCACAGCTGCTCGCCCTCTGGCGACCGAGCTACTGGTGGGAGGGCGCCTGGTCCACTTAGCTCCCCGATGGGAGTCTATCACCTCAGACACCTGGGTCCTCCAGGTCGTCTGAGAGGGCTACCTCCTTCATCTGGACCGGCTTCCTCCACCCTTCTGTCCCCTCGGCCCCCTGCGCACCAGGTCTTGGCACAGGAACTTGCCAACCTCCTTGAGGAGCGAGCTGTGGAAGTGGTCCCACCGCACCTCAGAGGTCAAGGGTTCGACTTATAAGAACATAAGTAATGCCATGCTGGGTCAGACCAAGGAAATCACTCCATCATACACCCATGTGTTTCCGCTTGCTTAACACTTGCTTGTCACTTGAAAATCACAAAGGCCCACCGAGTCTCAGCATACAAGGGCATAAGGTGAAAAAACAGCCCAACCCAAGATCAGGCAGTATACACCAATATCAAGCCCGATAACATCAATGACCCGGTGGCCGGTGGGTGGCGAAACCCATACCTAGCTTCTTCAATGAAAACAAAAGCAGTACTTAACTTAGCAGCCAGGTAGGGAAAACAAAACACGCCAACCACTTCCCCGACGTTATCACACGAAAGAGCCCATTCAAACGTTTCGCGGGACTACCCGCTGCTTCAGGGGAATCTATAAAAACATAAACATGCATCCAAATTACACATAATCTTTATTATACTACAAAACACAGCTAGAACAAATTTAAAAAAATTAAAAGACCACAACTAGAAGTGCCTACCTGCCAGCTAACCTTCAACCGCGCCGAGCAGAAAAACGCCGCCCATGCGCACTCCATACACTCATCGCAATTTAAAGGGAACCCAGTGACGTCAGACCCAGCCATACATCAGCTAATCGCAAAAAAACCATTCAGCCACCATACAAACCAAATACCCAGCCCAGATCAAAGACACACCGACCAATCAATTCGGAGATTCAAGCCATCCGGGGCTACAGTATTGAGCCGAAAAATCCAACTCTGCTCACACACTAAAAGAGTTTGCTCCCTACTCTTCCCATTGCGCCCCTGAAAAATCTGCTCTATACAAAAGCACTCCACCTCAGAAAACGTATGGTGCAACTCAGCAAAATGGGATACGAGAGGCGCCTCTCGAACTGCACACCGGAGCCTGCTCTTGTGCTCCAGCAATCTCTTACGAAAAGGCCGGCAAGTGCTACCAATATAAAGAAGCTGGCACGGACAGCGAATGGCATAGACAACAAAGGCTGAATCACAAGAGGTAACATCGCTCGGCGCGGTTGAAGGTTAGCTGGCAGGTAGGCACTTCTAGTTGTGGTCTTTTAATTTTTTTAAATTTGTTCTAGCTGTGTTTTGTAGTATAATAAAGATTATGTGTAATTTGGATGCATGTTTATGTTTTTATAGATTCCCCTGAAGCAGCGGGTAGTCCCGCGAAACGTTTGAATGGGCTCTTTCGTGTGATAACGTCGGGGAAGTGGTTGGCGTGTTTTGTTTTCCCTACCTGGCTGCTAAGTTAAGTACTGCTTTTGTTTTCATTGAAGAAGCTAGGTATGGGTTTCGCCAGCCACCGGCCACCGGGTCATTGATGTTATCGGGCTTGATATTGGTGTATACTGCCTGATCTTGGGTTGGGCTGTTTTTTCACCTTATGCCCTTGTATGCTGAGACTCGGTGGGCCTTTGTGATTTTCAAGTGACAAGCAAGTGTTAAGCAAGCGGAAACACATGGGTGTATGATGGAGTGATTTCTTTGTTTTATGATAGTTTTTCACTCTGAGAATTTGACCAATTATATTTGGGTCAGACCAAGGTGCATCAAGCCCAGTATCCTGTTTCCAGCAATGGCCAATCTAGGTCATAAGTACCTAGCAGTTTCCCCAAAAGAAATAGGTTCCACAATGCTTGTATTGGGTCGAGCAGTGATATCCCAGGTCCCTTTTAATAATGGTTTATGGACCTTTCCTCCAGGAACTTGTCCAAACCTTTTTTAAACCCAGCTACACTAACAGCTTTTACTACATCCTCCAGTAACAAATTCCAGAGTTTTATTACACGTTGAGTGAAAAAATATTTTCTCTTATTAGTCTTAAATAAGTTACCCTGTAGCTTCATTGTATGTCCCCTAGTCTTTCTGTATTCTGATGCAGTACCTGCTCCATCTCTCGCAGGCGGGCCTGAAGTCCAACTCAGGGTCCAACTGAGCGTGATCTTGGCCAACCACCGCCCGGTCGAGGACGTACCCCTCTCAGGCCAGCCACTGGTTTCCTGCTTCATGCACGGATTGCTTCTCTCTAGGCCCTCCATCCAGCCGCTTCCTCAGCTAACACCTTCACGATGCATTACTGCCTGGAGAGGGAGTTCCGTCAGGACAGTGCCTTTGGCCAGGCCGTACTCCGTAATCTGTTCGGGGTTTAGGCAACTCCGCCCCACATACCAGGATTGTAGTCTTCCAGGGACCTGTAGTCCTCGAGCTGTCTTCAGTTACCAGTGTTTGCTCACAGCTCGCAGTGGCACTCTTCTACAGGTCCTCGGTAGCCTTTAGCTGGAGATTCCTATATGTGACTGACTTCCTGCTGTTCCTGGAGAAAGGTAGTAACAGGTGTTCTCCAGGCACAGCAGGAATCAGTCCTCACAACCCACCCACCTCCCCTAGGAGTTGCCCACTCTTTTTGGATTTTTTATCCCTTGCCTGAGCTATGTCATCTGACTGATCAAGATTTCACCCTTGGGCGAGAAGGGGACCATGCATGCATGGTGGCATTCCCAAAGGCTTTCTTTGAAAGCTGGGGAAATGCTCCACGTGAGCTCCGTCGGTGTGGATGTCATCCATATGTGAGGATTGATTCCTGCTGTCCCTGCAGAACACCTGTTACAGGTGAGTAACTATGCTGTACATTGTTCGCCTGAAGCTCTTGTCAGTACCGATGCTCCAAGGTATCAGCCTCGGTGAGCCTTTTGTGTTGGGAACTGATATCATTGATGGTTTCAAAGGAGGGCATGGGTGGCAATGATGTTGATGCCATCTGCATTAGCCCTAATGTTGTGCTGTCAACTGGTATTAATGTCAGTACTGGTATCAGCGGGCTGGTGCCTGGAGCCAAGGGCTTTATATGTACCGAGGCTACCAGAAGAGCTGCTAAGCTCTGTTCGATGGCCAAAATGCACTATTCTGTCGAGTTTGCCGATGCTTGTGTATCGGTTGCGAGTATTGCACTACCAACCCAGAGCATGGCACCAGTAGCTCTGGAGGTTGAGGCATCCTGGAGCACCTCTATTGCTTTGGAGGACAAGGTCTCCCGCCTGAGTTGTTTCCAGTGCCGTGATCGAGGGATCTCAGTCTTTGAGTAAGATCTACCCCTGGAGGTTTTGTCTTGCTTCAATGCAGGCTTGTGCTTAGACTGAGGATACCTGGGATCCATGAGAGGAGGATGAGGCCCTCGACGAACTGGACGCCAATGATACTGTGTCCGAGGCGAAGAGTATCCCAAATTTAGAAGCCCGGTTCTGTAGACCTCTCCGTGTCATTTTTTGACAGAGGGGACAATCTTTTGGCCAGTAGTCTGGGCCAAGGCATTTTAAACACCAGTCATGTGTGTTGGTTGCTGAAATGGTGCTGGCACACTTAGAACATTTTTTGAAACCACTAGCTGGTTTCTCCAGAGGATGGGACAGCTATGGTAGGCTTAAGGCCTAAGAAGGAAAACTAGAATTTAAAACAAAAGAAAAATAATGAGGGAACCAACGATGTCTTCGATGGTGCTAGTGTCAATGGGAAGGCAGAGGTGCCAACCACAAAAAGAAACGTTTTTCTGCAGTGACAGGATTTGCTTCCTGTTGGCTCCGTGGAAAATGAAGAACTGAAGAGAGGGAGTTGGGAAGACAAGAAGGTAGTCGCGCAGGTGCAGTGAGGTGCTCCCAAAAGCTTTCCTATTTGATGCTGGGAAGCGTTCCCGCGCAGGCTCCGTTGGTACTGACATCATCCATATGTGAAGACTACATTCTTGCTTGTTCCTGGGGATTGCAGCAAAATCTATCCAGAAGAGAGCAATAGCATGGGAATACACATGCAGACTCAGAAATACCTCAGTTTTTCTGAACGCTAAAAAATGATCCATCCAGGGCCAGCCCAAGGGTATTTGATGCCCTAGGTGAACCTTCATCCATGGCCCCTCCCTAGGGTGGCTCAAGACCCTTTGCCCCTGTAACCAAAATCTCCCTCTTCATTACCACTCCATAATCTGGCATCAACCCTTACCCCCCTCCTCCACCCCTTTTCAAGTGTCCTGCATTTCCCCTTTCCTACCTCCCTCTTCTTCAGGTGTCCAGCATTTTCTCTTCAGCCATGCTGTTTTTGCCACTGCCCTTCTCTGGGCCAAATCTAAAACAAAAGAGAAACTAGCTGGCAGGGCCCACGCCTCCAAATTTCCTGTTTGGAGGAGTGGGGGGGGGGGGGGGGCAGAACGCATCAGGCCTTGAGCACCCACATATCTGTTCAAGTTGCATGGGCAACACCACCTCCCTCTAGCTTTGTGCCACCCTAGGCAGACACCTAGTCCTAGTGATAGGTCCTGTTCTGGATCCATTCAGTGCTGATATAGCACAGTTACTTACCTGTAACAGGTGATCTCTGGGAACAGCAGGAATTAGTCCTCACATATGGGTACGTCGGAACCGACGGAGCCTGCGCGGGAAAGCTCCCCAGCTTTCCAGAAAGGAAGCTTTTGGGGCCTCCCACTGCACATGCGCGCTGCCTTCCCGCCTTCCTGACCAGCTCTCCTCAGTTCGAGTTTATAGCTGAGACAATAGAGAGAGGAAAGGAAGATAGATAGAAGATACAACTCCTAGGGGAGGTGGGTGGGTTGTGAGGACTAATTCCTGCTGTTCCCAGAGATCACCTGTTACAGGTAAGTAACTGTGCTATCTCCAGGAACAAGCAGGAATAAGTCCTCACATATGGGGACTCCCTAGCTAAGATGCCTGGGAGATCCCCTTCCAAGGGTTCGCCATCTTCGTATGGATCTCAGGCATCCATCCTGGGAAGGTGGGCAGGAGTTGTTCAAGTATGGAACAGGTGTTTGAGGACAGCCTGACCAAACAAGGCATCCCGGCGGGAGTCCTTGTCCAAACAGTAATGGGCTGTGAAGGTATGAACCGAGGCCCAGGTGGCGGCTCGACAGATCTGATCTATGGATACAGAGTGAAGATGAGCCATAGAAGTGGCCATGGCTCTCACATTGTGAGCTGTGACATGGCCTTCCAGAGAAATGTTTTTACTCTGGTAAGCAAAGGAAATACACTGAGCAATCCAATTGGAAAGTGTACGTTTGGAGACTGGAAGTCCCAAATGAGAAGGATCAAAAGCCACAAAAAGTTGGGAAGACTTTCGATGTGGCTGAGTCCTGTTGAGGTAAAAGGCAAGAGCTCTTTTACAATCTAAAGTATGAAGGTTCCTCTCTGCACTGGATGCATGAGGAGCCGGAAAAAAGACAGGTAGATATACCTCTTGATTAAGATGAAAAGGCGAGACCACTTTGGGCATAAAGTGGGGATTCGTCCTGAGGACCACCTTATCATGATGAAACCTAGTATAAGGTGGATGAGCCACTAAGGCCTGTAGTTCACTGATGCGGCGAGCTGAAGTGACTGCAATAAGGAAAAGGACCTTCCAGGAAAGAAATTTCAAGGAGGTAGAAACCAACGGTTCAAAAGGTGGCTTCATAAGCTGACCTAGAACTAGGTTCAAATCCCATGCTACCGGAGGAGGTCGGATGGGAGGCTTAGTTAGAGTCAGGCCTCTCATGAACCTTGCAATAAGAGGATGAGAGGAGACAGGTTGTCCATTTATAGGTTTTAAGGATGCTGCAATAGCACTTAAATGGACTCTGAATGAATTCGTCTTAAGGCCTGCATTAGAAAGATGCAGGAGATAGTCTAGTAGAGAATTCAAGGGAAGTGCTAGAGGGTCAAGACCCTGTTGAGCACACCAAATGGAAAAGAAAGATTGAAGTCATGAAGGCTTAGGCCTTCAGTAACCAAGCTCTGAGGTGTAGGGACTTGGGGTTTGGGTGCCACAAAGTCCCCTCCTCCTGAGACAGAAGGTCTGGCGCAGCTCCCAGGTCCATGGAGGGTCCCTGGGAAAGATGCAGAAGTAGAGGGAACCACACTTGGCGTGGCCAGCGTGGAGCTATGAGGATCATCGATCCGTGATCCCTCTGGAGTTTGAACAGAGTCTTGGGAATCAAAGGAATGGGTGGAAAGGCATATAGGAAGTCCTGACCCCAATGCAGGAGAAAGGCGTCGTAGGCCTGAGCTCCCTGACACGGAGTCCTGGAACAGAACCGGGGAAGTTTGGCATTGCACGGACTTGCAAAGAGGTCTATGTCCGGGGTTCCCCATTCCTGAAAGATTCTGCGTATCTGGTCCATATGTAGGGACCATTCGTGTGGAAGCAGAACTCGACTGAGTCTGTCTGCCCCAGAGTTTTGAACCCCTGGAAGATACACTGCCAGAAGATGAATTTGATGCTCTCTGGCGAAGGCCCATAATCTGAGAGCTTCATTGCAAAGCGACAGAGAGCCTGTCCCTCCTTGTTTGTTTAGGTAGAACATGGCCACCTGATTGTCTGTTTGAACTAGGACGGTCAGGTTGACAAGGAGGGTATGGAAGACTTTGAGGGCAAAGAAGATTGCTCGCTGTTCCAGGAGGTTGATGTGAAGGGTGGTCTCCTGTGGAGACCAAGTACCCTGAGTGGAGAGGTGTTGAAGATGGGCTCCCCACCCTGTTTGGGAGGCATCTGTTGTGAGGGTTGCTTGGGGCAACAAAGGTTGGAAGGGGGCCCCCAACAACAGATTCTTGGTGGATATCCACCATTGGAGGGACCAGAACAGACGCTTTGAGGTGAGTATTTGGTCGGAGAGCGCTCCTGATGCTTGAGTCCACTGGGTGGCCAAGATCCATTGAGCTGCTCTCATATGAAGACGAGCATAGGGCACCACGTGTACCGTGGAGGCCATGTGGCCCAGAAGTCGCAGCATTTCTCTGGCTGTCAAGTGACTGCTGGATTGAGCTTGGGAGGCCAAGCACACCAGACGTTGGCCCCGGACTTGAGATAGGTAGGCCCTTGCAGTGGTGGTATCCAACTGGGCCCCTATGAATTCCAGAGACTGAGTAGGGATGAGTTGAGACTTGGGAAGGTTTACCACCAGTCCCAGATACTGCAGAATGTGCCTTGTGCGGTCCAGGGAAATCTGGGCCTCTGACTGAGATGGAACTCGGATGAGCCAGTCGTCCAGATATGGGAATACAAAAATTCCCAGACCTCTTAGAAATGCGGCTACAACTGCCATGCATTTGGTGAATACTCTTGGAGCAGAGGCTAGACCGAAGGGAAGTACTCTGTACTGGAAATGTTTTCCCTGGAACAGAAATCGTAGATATTTTCTGTGGGATGGGTGGATGAGTATATGTGTGTACGCATCCTTGAGATCTAGAGAACAAAGCCAATCCTGACTCTGAAGGTATGGAAGGAGAATGCCCAGAGAAAGCATTTTGAATTTCTCCTTGTATAGAAATTTGTTCAATTCTCTCAGATCTAGGATAGGTCTGAATCCCCCTGTCTTCTTTGGTATGAGAAAATAAGGGGAGTAGAAACCTGTCCCTTGTTGGAGAAGAGGAACCTCTTCTATTGCCCTTTGGGCAAGGAGGGAAGAGACTTCCTGACCCAACAGGGCCAGGAGAGATGGGGGAGAATTGAAGTGCCTCACCATGGTATGTGGAGGAAGGTTGGAAAAATGAAGTTTGTAGCCCTCTCTGATGATAGAGAGGGTCCAGTGCACTGATGTAATTTGCCCCCATCTGGGAGCAAAGTGAGCCAACCTTCCGGGAATGGTGAGGGGCTCTGGTTGTTCTAGAGCCAGAAATGTTAAGTTCTCTAGGGGCAAGTCAAAACCCCTGAGGGGGTTGAGCCTGCTGAGGAGTGGCAGACGCTGCAGGCTTTGACCTTGCCTGTTTAGGTTGCTGACGTTTAGCAGCAAAGCGAGGCTGAGAAGATTGTTGGCCAGTATTTGTGGAAAATCTGGCCTTCTTGTAGTAAGGCCTCTTGAAAGACTTTTTCTTGGCAGGAGTAGAGGTAGACTTAGAAAGTCTATCTAATGTAGCATTTTCTGCGTCCATTTGAGTGGCTTTAATTTGCCAGTCTTTACCAAATAAGTTCTCACCTGTACAGGGCAGATTCCGTAAGCCATCCAGGACCCAGGGTTCTAGGTCAGAGGCCTGGAGCCAAGCAAGTCGTCGGGCTGCAATAGCAATGCCCCAAGCTCTACCGGCACCCTCAAAGGAATCAAAAGCTGCTCTGTTGGAGAACTTAGAAACATCTAAAAGCTGTTTCACCAGAGAAATGAACTCCTCCTTTCTATCCTCAGGGATAAAGGAGGCAAAATGCCGTACCTTTAGGGCAAGTTCCCTTAGAAACATGCCCATATACAGACTGTATGAATTAATCCTGGCTATAAGCATACTAGCCTGGAAGATTTTCCTACCAAAAGAGTCTAGGGTCTTACATTCCCGCCCTGGAGGGGTAGAAGAGTGCCTTTTGGTACTCTTAATCTTTTTCAGCGCAGACTTCACCACAATGGAATGGTGAGGCAGCTGAGTTTTTTGAAAACCAGGAGAAGGAGGGACCCGGTACATGGTGTCCAACCTACGGGAATGAGGAGACAACGTTAGAGGAGCCTCCCATAAGTCCATCAAGTGTTCTTGAAGGATTTCATGGATAGGCAGGGTGACTGCCTCTTTAGGAACCTTAGGGTATCCTAAAATATCCAATTTCTTTGATCTAGGTTCTTTTTCAGAGGATGTGGTAATAGAAAGTCCTTTAGCTACTTCTATAATGAAGTCTTGAAAGGACAAATCCTCTGGTGGAGACATTCTCCTCTTTGGGGAAGAAGGCTCTTCAGGAAGAACTAGAGACAGCTCATCAGAGTCATCAGAGGAGTCAAAATCCTCAGAAGAATCAGAGTATCCTCTATTTGCTTCCAACGCACGATACGCATACCGATCGGTATCGACATCGGGCGTACCGGGTATGGGATCGGTATCGGGTGAAAACCCGGATCCGGCATGCGGAACCGATCTGCGTTTGGAAGACGATGGTCTCGGTTCCGGTATGGAAGACAGTACCGGAACCGGACCCGGAACCGCTAGATGCGGTACCGAGGGCGTCGCAGCTTTAATGAAAGCCAGAACGGCCTGCTGCATGGTCTGGACAGTATTGCCCATAGACGCCACTGCTGCCTGGATGTCGGTACCGGCATGGGCCGGTACCCCAGAGCAGTCTAACAGGTGATCAGTCGAGGCCGTGCCATCGATGTCAACCTGTAACCCCATAGATGGTGCTTTGGAAGCCAGAACTTCCCGCCGGGGTTGTTTGGCTGGGGCAGGGTCCTCTGACTCAAAATTGAGGGCCTCTCGATACTTTGAAGGAGATTTGCCTTTTGAGGACCTGCCCGAAGAAGGTTTGGTTACCTGAGATCCATCCGGAGAGGAAGACCTGGATGACTGTGATGCTGGATTATCTGAAGCAAACAGCACATGGAATTTGTTGGCCCGGTTCTGCAAACCACGTTTAGACATCTGGGAGCAGGATGGGCAGTCCGGAATGGAGTGGTCAGGCCCCAAACATTTAAGACACCAGTCATGGGTGTCTGTAACAGAAATAACAGCACTACAATTGGTACACTTCTTGAAACCAGGGGCTGGTTTCTCCATGAGGAGAATTTGTGTAGGCCTGAGGCCTAACCGAAGTCACCAAGTTGTGCTAAATAAAAGTTGGGTTTTTTTTGAAAGAAAAGAAAAGAGAGACCGGCGGTACCGGTTTCGGTATGTGGAAGGCAGGTACGCGGTCTAAAGAAACAAACTAAAATAAGAATTTCTTCAGCGGTGACAGGAACACGACCTGCTGGTTCCGCGGAAAAAGAGAAACTGAGGAGAGCTGGTCAGGAAGGCGGGAAGGCAGCGCGCATGTGCAGTGGGAGGCCCCAAAAGCTTCCTTTCTGGGAAGCTGGGGAGCTTTCCCGCGCAGGCTCCGTCGGTTCCGACGTACCCATATGTGAGGACTTATTCCTGCTTGTTCCTGGAGATATGATATTACCCCATTTGTGTGACTGATTATATCCTGCTGGTCAGTGAAGAATTGAAAATTGTCTTATGGGTGGCTTTGCTCACCGAAATACATTTTTTGCTGTATTTTATTTACTTTGTGAAAGCTGAGTGGCTACATGCTGCATCTTCATTTGCAAGCTTGCAAGTATTTGCTTTTTAATTATAGGTGGTCTTCTATTGAAACATGCAGCATGGACCAAGGCTTCACCTTCAGACATTTACAGTGCTCAGAGGTAAGAGAGAACTTTCACTGTTGTAGGTTTTTAAAGTAAATATCACCTGCACACATTACAGAGCAATGTTGAAAGAGAGAACTGAACCACCACAATAACCTCTGACAGTGTGAAGCAGGAAATATAATAAATAAATACATGATTTAGCAACTCCAGCCCTGTGTCACTGATCCCTTGTGCACAGGGTCACAAGTATAAATCCCATCAAGCCTTACACAACACCTTCCCCTAGCTTGCTGGCCCTTTCTGGGGCATTGTGACCTGGCTTGTTTGGGTGATCTTTATTAACCAGTAGAAGGAAGGAGGTATTAATGCCCCTATACAAATCATTGGTGAGGTCTAACCTGGAGTGCTGTATCCATTTATGGAAATCATACCTCAGAAAGGACATAAGTAGACTTGAAGTGGTTCAGAGGAAGGTGACTAAAATGATGTGGGGCTTGTAGCAGAAGATGTATGAGATAAGACTTGAAGACCTAAATATGTATACCCCAGAGGACAGATATCAATGAATAAACAAACAGTTCCTTTGCGTCCCTCTAGTCCAGTCCCGGAACCATAGAGTTTAGAATCTCCTCCAGCAGCTTTGGAGACTGAAATACATCATCGTTTTGGTGGCACCAGTATAAATAGGCAAGGACCGCCCCTCTCACCAGTACTTTCAGTCTCCAGCTAGAGGAGACTCTGAGCCTGGGACTGGGCTCAGGTTACCCAATTTAGCAGAGCTAGGCTGGATAGATTTTATAGTTGGTTTTGAATTTGGTTATGTCTTTCTTTGTTTGGCAGGAGCAGTACTATTTTGGAGGGCTTCTCTCTTTGGCTCCATCTCCCTCTACAGCCCCCCTCCCCCCCTCCCTTCCTGTTCCCCTTGGATCTAACGAGCATTAGCAGGGGAGAAATTTTAAATGATGATATTTGCCTCCCTGCTCCCGAACCCGCTACGAAGGGTGAGGAGCAGGTAGAAGGCTTGCTGGCAGTGCCCAGGAGAGTCTGGGCAGCTCAGTCAGCTTTTCTCTCAGCTGCGGAACGATGTCGGAGCGGAAGCCACGGTAAGGCTGAGCTCCAACGCGGCGGCATATTCTCTCCTCGCCAGGAAGCGGATCGGTGAGTGAGGGGGCCGGGAAACGGCAAATTGGAGGGGCATTTGGCCAATATTCTTACTTTGACGGCCGCGAGCTGGATTTCGATAGAAGCTGAGGCCAGCCGCGTGTGCCTGCGCGGGAAACGCGGCGGTGGCCATTTTGAAAGCCCCGGTGTGCATTTTTCTTTCATTTATAGTGTGTTTCGCCGGATTAAACCCTCGTTTGGGTTGGGCACTAGTCGGGCCTTGCCTGGAGGTTGCAAGTGAGGTCTAGGGCAGTGTAAAAAAAAAAAAAAAAAAAAAAAAAAGCGGCGGGCCTGGTTTAACTGAGAGACTTTAGCTCATTCATCTGCTACAGCTTCTTTGTGTGCATACAGGGGGGAGGGAGGACTGTAGCACAGTATTGTCAGTAGTATGCCGGCAAAACCTCGGTGTGTGGTGTGTGGCACAAGGCACGGCTTGGGGTTAGACTCAGGTGTGTGTGGTTCTTGCACCCTGGAAGCCCGGAGTATGGACAAGGCGCCAGAAAGACCCTCGGTGGACCGGGAGGCAGGTCTCTCTCAAGGAGGGGATGCCCTGCCTCTGTCCCTAGACCCGGCGGTACCAGTGCCGGGGTTGTCCTCCGGTGAAGGGGCTTCTGGGTCTTCGCGGCCGAGTCAGGCAGCCCCACTGATCCCCCCCAAATTTCTTTGCCCTCATGCAGCAGGCTTTTGCCCTGCTGCAACCTGTGCTGTCTACTCCTCCTCAAGGGGTCGTCAGGGCAGAAGCGGCCGCGGTCCCTGGCCAGGTCTGAGGAGAGCATTCCCCCGGCCAAGATAGCTAAAGGGGCGGGGGATGAGAGCCCAGAGTCTCGCTTCAGGGAGGACCTGGAGGCAGGGGACGCGGACCTGGTTGAGATCTCGGGTGACGAGTTAGAAGAGGGAGAGTTGCCTGACTCGGAGCAGCACAGCAGGGTAGTTCGGGTGTTTCGGCGCGAAGAACTGCCAGCCTTGATTGCCGAGACTCTCAAGACGCTGAACATGCCCGTGGAAGGGGCAGTGGCGGAGGAGGCCCTGGAGGATCCATTATTACAGGCTGTGCGAACATCCCAAAGAGTTTTTCCCGTGCATAGAGTCTTTCGGGGCATGATTCAGGAGGAGTGGGACTCGCCGGAATCAGCCCTGAAGGGGGCCAGGGCCCTGGCTCGTCTTTATCCGCTGTCAGACCAAGACAGAGAACTGTTTCGCTCTCCTAAAGTGGATGCGGCGGTGTCGGCGGTTACTAAGAAAACTACAATTCCGGTTGAAGGGGCCGCAGCGCTAAAGGATGTGCAGAACAGGAAATTAGATATGCTGTTGAAGCAGGTTTTTGATGTGTGCGCTCTTTCAATGCAGGCCTCCATCGTGGGAGCATGGGTGGCGAGAGGCTGTTTGCGGTGGTCCCAGAGGTTGCAGGGGGAGCGATTGGATGCGCAGTTGGAGGATGGAACGCGCTTGGCGTCCGGGACCGCATATTTAGTGGACATTCATTATGATCTCATCCGCGGCCTAGCTAAAAGTATGGCCTCGGTGGTTGTGGCTCGGCGGTATCTTTGGCTGCGTAATTGGGTGGCGGATAGCTCCTCTAAGACTCGCCTCAGCAAGCTGCCGTTTCGGGGTAAGCTGCTGTTTGGAGAGGATTTGGAGAAGTTGGTCAAGGATCTCGGAGAGTCGAAGGGCGGTCGCCTTCCAGAGGATAAGCTGAAGCAGGGCCGGCCTAATACGGGGTTCTGGGGGGTCCCTAGGGATTTTCGTAGATTTCGGTCCTCGTGTTTTAACCAGTCTCAGCGAGGGAGGTTTCAGGCTAGAAGCCAGGGATTTCGTGGTTTCCGGGGAGCCGGTAGGGGGTTTGCCCCTTTCCAGTCCTCTTCCGTTAAAAAATCGCAATGAGATAGGGCGGGCTCAGGCGGGGGTGGTTCCCGTAGGATGTCGTTTGCAGGAGTTTTACCCTGCCTGGGTCCAAATTACTTCAGACCAGTGGGTCCTGGAGGTAATCCGAGAGGGGTATGCGCTAGAGCTCCACCGTCCCATGTTAGATTCCTTTGTCCTGTCTCCTTGCCGATCTCCCCTCAAGGTCCAAGCGGTCTTGGATACGCTGCAGCGGCTGCTACAGCTCAGGGCGGTGGTGCCCATGCCAGCAGATCAATACGGCTGCGGTCGATACTCCATCTATTTTGTAGTGCCAAAGAAAGAGGGCACGTTTCGGCCAATTCTGGATTTGAAAAGGGTGAATCGGTGTCTCAGGGTCACTCATTTCCTGATGGAAACTCTACGTTCCGTCATTGCGGCGGTCAGAGCAGGCAAATTCCTGACATCGTTAGACCTCACGGAAGCGTATCTCCATATTCTGGTTCGGCAGGAGCACCAAAGGTTCCTACGGTTTGCGCTTCCCATGGGGCACTTTCAGTTTCAAGCGTTGCCTTTCGGGCTGGCTACGGCGCCTCGAACGTTTACCAAGATTATGGTGGTAGTGGCGGTGGCGCTTCGCAAGGAGGGAGTGCTAGTGCATCCCTACTTGGACGATTGGTTGATTCGAGCGAAGTCAAGGGAAGAAAGTGCGGGGGCCACCGCTCGGGTGGTACAACTGTTAGAGAGCCTGGACTGGGTGGTCAACTTTGCGAAAAGCAGATTGGTTCCCTCGCAGTCCCTGGAGTACTTAGGAGCGAGGTTCGAGATGCAGCAAGCAGCGGTGTTTTTACCCGCCCCGTGGGCGCAGGGGCTGCGACAGCTCGTGCGATGGTTTCTATCGCAACCGGCGCCAACGGCATGGCAGTATCTCCAATTGCTCGGGACAATGGCGGCTACAATCGAGGTGGTGCCGTGGGCCAGGGCGCATATGCGTCCGTTGCAGAGCGCGCTGCTCCAGCGTTGGTCTCATCAGAGGGATACGTTATCTCAACGTCTAGTTTGTCCTCAGGAGGTGCGCCTGGGTCCTCGTTGGTGGTTGCGGCTGGAGAGCTTGACTGCGGGCATGCCTCTAGAGCCTCCATCCTGGAGACTGTTGATGACGGATGCAAGTCTCCTGGGGTGGGGAGCGCATTGTGAGGGCAGATATGCCCAGGGGCAGTGGTCGCTAGATGAGAAGAAATGGTCCATCAACCGGTTGGAGCAGCGTCTTGGGCGGAGTTCGGTTTAGTTCCGGTCGAGGACATTTGTAAGGCGGCGACTTGGTCGTCCTTGCATTCCTTTGCGAAGCATTATTGGCTGGATGTGCTGGCAACAGGGGATGGGCGTTTTGGCTCAGCGGTACTTCAGACTGGGCTTGCAGGTCCCTCCCGCTGATCTTCACTGCTCTGTTACTTCCTCTATGGTTCCGGGACTGGACTAGAGGGACGCAAAGGAAGGGTAAATTAGACTTACCTGCTAATTGTTGTTCCTTAAGGAACTCTAGTCCAGTCCCGGACCCCGCCCGCAAGTGATGGGGTGCGACAGCCTGAAGTTTCGGAAGTTTCTGCAGTTTCTGGAAGAGAGCATTTTGCTCTTATTACGTAAGGGTTCTCGAGGTGGGGTGGAGCCATTGGGGGAGCCCTTCCATAGCACTATTTTGCTATGCATCTCAAAATTTAAGGGTCATTTAAAAAACAAACAAAAAAAAAGAAAAACCCGGTTACAGGTTGAGTTTTCTGTTATTGCTGTTTTTTCTGACGTTTTAATCCACTGGTTTGTTGCTCTGCTGAGTGTACTTTGTCAGTAGGTACTGGTGAGAGGGGGCGGTCCTTGCCTATTTATACTGGTGCCACCAAAGCGATGATGTATTTCAGTCTCCAAAGCTGCTGGAGGAGATTCTAAACTCTATGGTTCCAGGACTGGACTAGAGTTCCTTAAGGAACAACAATTAGCAGGTAAGTCTAATTTACCCTTTTTAAAGAAAGAAAAGCCATAGAACTAGAGGATATGAAATAAAGCTGCAAGGAGTCAGACTTAAAAAAAAATATCAGGAAATACTTCTTCACAGAAAGGATGGTAGATGCCTGAATGCCCTCCTGATGGAGGTGGTAGCAGAAAAAACGGTGACAGAATTCAAAAGGGCATGGAACAGACACAGAAGATCCCTGTCTAAGAGGATGGAATCAAAGCAAATTTAGCTTTTACATTTCAGAAAATAGAAGGGGGAGGGGATACAACCCACACAGAGTGTCAGGTGCAGACCTAAACAAAACCAACTTGAAAGGCTCCCTCTATCAAAGCAAGGGCAGTGTGAATCACCCAGAAAATTAAGAGATTTTCTTAGAAGCACAGATACAAATAGGTTGTCCCTCCCACTCACCCCAGGCATAATCCTTGATTTATAACCTACAATAACCAGTTAAAGGTAAGGGGATGATCTTGCTCAATTTCAGGTTTAATGAATTATCTTCATCAGCAGGTTATTAGGACTTAGGAGTAGACTAAGTCCTTGTAGTTCATCTTGAGCTGAATACTAAAAATCCTTTATATTTATTAAGTATAATTGTTTTAGTTCAAGTATCCCTATTTCCCTAGCAGCATTACATAACTTAACAACTTTAAATAGCTAAAAGAAATCTTTAAATCTAAGATGCAGATAGCAGTCCAGCAACGAGATGGGGGCTATCCAATCTTTTGCACTGAGTGTTAGATGTATGATTTTTCTCCCAGTTGTGAGAGGTCTTACATGTGCACAGGGCCAGCCCAAGGTTTTCTGCTGCCCTAGGCAGAAACCCCGGACTCACTGCCCCCCTCCCCAGCTGCCACTGCCCTCCTCAACTGCCACCTCTATCCCCTCCCAGCTGCCGCTGCCACCGCCACTCCCCCCAGCTGCCGCCAATTCCATCTTGGGAGGGGGAAGCGGGCTGCAGCAGTATTTCCAAAAGCACCGCTTTTAGAAATTCTGCCGCTGACCGCCTCCCCCTCAAACAGAATTGGCTGCAGGGGCGGCGTGGCCACCCATGTGTGCTGCTGCCGCCACCCACCCTCCTGGTCAGCCGTCCTAGGTGGCTGCCTAGCTCGCCTACTGGACAGGCCAGCCCTGCATGTGCACTAAGTGCTAAGAGTTCTTTGCTTTCAGGGAACACGTCCAATCTCTGGAGGCTAGAGTAGCAGAGGAGCTCAGGCAGACAGGTACATAGATGAGACCTACAGGGATGTAGTAGAGATGTCCTACCTCCACTGGCACCTTCTCTGCTGCCATGGAGGAGAGAGGTCACGTGAAAGGAGAGCATCACCTTGGTGTGGCAGGAAGTGATACTGTAGCTAGGACCTGTCCTCCAGGTGATGTAATACCCTCTTGCACTGAGGATGTATCTGCAAGACTATGTGCCCATGAGGAAAGAATTAAGACAACCATTATAGTTGGCGATTTGATCATTAGGCATGTAGATAGCTGACTGGCTGGTGGACGTGAGGATCGCCTGGTAACATGCCTGCCTGGTGCGAAGGTAGCAGACCTCACGCACCACCTGGACAAGCTTGTAGATAGTGCTGGGGAGGAGGCTGCTGTCTTAGTACATGTTGGTACCAATGATATAAGAAATGTGAGAGAGGTTCCGGAAGTCAAATTTAAGCTTTTAGGTAGAAAGTTGAAATCCAGAACTTCCAGGGTAGGGTTCTCAGAAATGCTTCCCATTCCACAGGCAGGACCCAAGAGACAGGCAGAGCTCTGGAGTCAGGACCTGCCCAAGGGTTTCTGCCGCCCTAGGCAGAAACCCCAGCCATGCCACCCCCCCCCCCTATCCCAGTTACCGACGCCATCACCGCCCCCCTTCTGCCGCCGCCCCCACCCCCCTGCTGCCATCAACTCCACCCCCTGCTGCTGCCACCACCTCCACCCCCTGCTGCTGCCACCACCTCCAATTCCATCTTGAGAGGGAGTGGCAGTATTTCCAAAAATGGCTGCTTTTTGCCACCTCTTTTAAAAATACTGCCTCTGCCCGCCTCTCCCTCCCAAGATGGAATATGTAGCAACTTTGGAGGGGCGGCAGCAGCAACTGGGGGGTCAGCGTAGCACGGCTAATCATGTGTGTCGCTGCTGCCCCAACCCGGGCCGGCCGCCCTAGGCAGCAACTTAGCTTGCCTAGTAGACAGGCCTGTCCTGTCTGGAATGTCAATGCATGGATGAAATGATGGTGCAAGGAAGGGCGTTTTAGATTTATTAGAAACTGGGCAACATTCTAGGGAAGGGAGGAGCTTTTCCAAAAGGATGAACTCTACCTTAACTGAGGTTGAACCAGGCTGCTGGCATTAACCTTTAAAAAGGACAGAGAGAACAGTTTTTAAACTAGATAATGGGAGAAAGCTGACAGTCGCCCAAGAGCGCATGATTCAGGATGATGTATCCTTGAAGGATACTAGAAAAACAGGGAAGTCAGGGCGTCCCGATAGAGAGGTTACAATAAAGGTAAAAGTAGCCCAGGTGCCTTTAAGTAAAAATCAGAGTTGAAAGATTCCAAATTAACCCTATCATCAAATAGCCAGACTGTTAATATTAGCAAAAAATAAATGTTGAAATTTAAAAAATAAGATGAGCAAGCTAGAATATAGCAATGAATCAAAGGTCAGATATAATTGGCATCTTAGAAACCTTCTGGAAGGAGGATAAGCAATGGGACACTGATACCAGGTTGCAAACTATCACGGTGATAGGGTAGATCACATTGGTAGAGGGGTGGCTCTATATTTTAAATAGGGTATCGAGCCAACAGGATAAAGGTTTTTCAGGAAACAAAATACACTGTAGAATCTCTATGTATAGAAATTCCATGTAAAAAGGGGACGGAAATGGCAGTGGGGGTGTACTACCATCCTACTGGACAGAATGAACAGACAGATGATGAAGTGCTAACAGAAATTAAGGAAGCTAGCAAAGTTTGCAACATAGTAATAATGTTGTTGTTTTTGTTGTTAAGTGCCGTCGAGTTGGAGTCGACTCATGGCGACCCTCTGGATAGCTATCCTAAATTGTGTTCGGTCTTCAGTCAGGCGGCTCATTGTTGACAGACTGGTACCCGTAGCTGCTGTTATTGTATCGATCCATCTCATTGCTGGCCTTCCTCTTTTGCGCTGACCTTCTATCTTGCCAAGCATGATATCTTTCTCTAATAATCTCTCTCTTCGCATGATGTGTCCAAAGTATGAAAGTCGAAGTCTTGTCGTCTGAGCTTCTAAAGAAAGCTTAGGTTTGATCTCCTTTAGTACCGACTGGTTTGTTCTTCGGGCAGTCCATGGTATACACAGTATTCGCCGCCAGCACCATAATTCAAAGGCATCAATTTTCTTCCTGTCTATCTTTTTCACTGTCCAGCTTTCACATCCATATGATGTTATTGAAAATACCATGGCTTGAACAAGTCGAATCTTTGTATGGAGAGAGACATCTCTGCTCTTGAGGATCTTATCTAGGTCTTTCATAGCCATTCTGCCAAGAGCAATGCGTCTTCTGATTTCTTGACTGCTTGTTGCTTCTTTATTGATAGTTGATCCAAGTAGGTTAAACTTGTTAACGATTTCAATTTCTTCTCCTTCAACGATGAACCCGTTGATTATGCCAGTTGTCATGATCTTTGTCTTCTTTACATTAAGGTGCAGGCCCATTTTGAGACTATGTCCTTTGATTGTGAGAAGCAAATGTTTCAGATCATCTTCACTTTCAGCCAGTAATTTGGTATCATCAGCATAGGCGAAGGTTGTTGATGAGTCTTCCACCAATCTTCACACCTCTGTTGTCTTCATACAGTCCTGCTTCTCTGATGATTTGTTCTGCATATAAATTAAACAGGTAGGAGGAAAGTGTGCAGCCTTGTCTTACACCTTTGCTTATTTTAAACCATTCTGTTTCTCCTTGTTCTGTTCGAACTGCTGCTTCTTGATCAATGTACAGATTGTGCAAGAGTACGATCAGGTGTTCTGGTATACCCATGCTTCTTAATGTGGCCCAGAGTTTCTCATGGTTTATACAGTCAGAAGCCTTGCTATAGTCGATAAAGCACAAATAGATCTCCTTTTGGTATTCTTTAGTCTTTTCAAGGATCCATCTCACATCCGCAATGATGTCTCTCGTTATCACATTTGCAGATGACACAAAACTATTTAAAGTTGTTAAAACCGAAGAGGATTGTGGAAAATTGCAAGAGGATCTTGATAAATTGGAAGACTGGGCATCAAAATGGCAGATGAAATTTAATGTGGACAAGTGCACAGTTATGCACCTGGGGAAGAACAACCCAAAGTATGGTTACACGATGCAAGGTTCACATTAGGAACCACCACCCAGGAAAAAGATTTAGGCGTCATTGTGGATAACATGTTAAAACCCTCGGCTCAGTGTGCAGCGGCAGCCAAGAGAGCAAATAGAATGCTAGGTATCATAAGGAAAGGAATGGAAAATAAAACAAGATATTATAATGCCTCTATACCGTTCCATGGTGAGACTGCACCTTGAATATTGTGTGCAATTCTGGTCGCCGTATCTTAAAAAGGATATAGCGTTATTAGAAAAAGTTCAGAGAAGAGCCACCAAAATGGTAAAGGGGATGGAAGGATACTTCTATGAAGAAAGGCTAAAAAGGTTAGGGCTCTTTAACCTGGAAAAGAGACGGCTGTAGAAGTCTATAAATTAATGAATTTATAGAAGTCTATAAATTAATGAACAGAGTGGAACGGGTAAACGTAGATCGACTGTTTACGTTATCAGAATATAGAAAGACTAGGGGACATGCAATGAAGCTACAGGGTAAACTATTTAAGACTAATAAAAGAAAATATTTTTTCACTCAACGTGTAATCAAACTCTGGAATTTATTACTGGAGGATGTAGTAAAGGCTGTTAGTGTAGCTGGGTTTAAAAAAGGTTTGGACAAGTTCCTGGAGGAAAGGTCCATAAACCATTATTAAGAAGGGACCCAGGATATCAATGCTTGACCTAGTACAAGCATTGCAGAACCTGTGTCTTTTGGGGAAACTGCTAGGTACGTATGACCTAGATTGGCCACTGTTGGAAACAGGATACTGGGCTTGATGGACCTTGGTCTGACCCAGTATGGCATATCTTATGTTCTTATATTCCTCGCCCTTTCCTGAACCCTGCTTGCACTTCAGGTAGTTCTTATTCCAGGTATGGTTGTAGTCTCTTTTGAATAATCTTCAGTAGAATCTTGCTGGCATGTGGGATCAGAGCGATTGTGTGATAATTTCCACAGTCAGTTGGATCACCTTTCTTTAGTATTGGTATAAACACAGATCTTTTCCAGTCAGTTGGCCATGATGTTGTCTTCCATATTTCTTGGCAGAGCCTTGTAAGTACGGTAACAGCTGCATCAGATTGCTGTAATACTTCTATGGGAATGCTATCAATGCCTGGTGCTTTGTTCTTTGATAAGGCTTTCAATGCTGCTTTAACTTCTTCTTTCATCACCAATGGTTCCAGATCATAAGGTACAGGTTGAAACAGCTGTTGGTCCACTTGATCTTTATCACATAAAAACTCTGTATATTCCTTCCACCTGTTCTTGATCTTCTCAGCATCATTCAACATAGAACCTTGAGCATCTTGTAACATTCCATTTCGAGGCTAGAACTTTTTCTTTAACTCTCGTAGCTTTAGGAAAGCCGATCTTGTTCTTCCTCTAATAGTTTCTGCTTCTATTTCCTTGCATGCGTCGTTGTAGTACTTTTCCTTGTCCTGTCTTGCTGCACGTTGGAAATCTCTGTTGAGTTCTGTTATTGTCTTTCTTTCTCCTCTGGCTTTAGCTTCTCTGCGTTTCTGGGCAATTTTCAGAGTTTCTTCCGTCATCCATTTTGGCCGTTTTTGCTTTTTCACCTTTTGTAGAGACTTCTCGCTTTCTTCCAACACAACCTTCCTGATGTCATTCCATAACTCTTCTGGAGCTCTGTCATTTGTATCTAAAGCAGCGAATCGATTTTACAGGCAGTCTTTAAATTCCAGTGGTATATTCTCAAGGTCATATTTTGCTGCATTCATGAGTGGTTTGCTCTTTTTCAACTTTAGCTTGAGTTTGCATACTAGTAGTTGATGATCTGTACCACAGTCAGCTCCAGGTTTTGTCTTTGTTGATGTTAGAGCTTTTCCATCGTTGACTTCCACAGATGTAGTCAATTTGATTTTTATACAATCCATTGGGTGAAGTCCATGTGTACAGTCTCCGCTTGTGTTGCTGAAAGAAGGTGTTTGAGATCGTTGGTCTTCCAGAATTCTGTCAGTCTTTCTCCAGCTTAATTTCTGTTGCCAAGTCCATATTTTCCAACTACTTTGCCTTCTTCTTTGTTGCCATCTTTTGCATTCCAGTCACCCATGACTATCAGGATATCCTGTTTGCATGTTCTGTCAATTTCAGCTTGTACTTGTTCATAGAACTCTTCAATTTCATTTTCTTCTGCAGCTGTTGTTGGGGCATATACTTGAATTATAGTTGTGTTGATAGGCATTCCTCGTAGACGAATAGAGATTAAGCGTTCGCTGACTGCATTGTATTTCATTACAGTTCTTGCAAGTTTCTTCTTTATTATAAATGCAACACCATTTCTTCTTTGTCTTTCATTTCCAGCATAGTAGACCATGTGATCATCTGATGCAAAGTGCCCAATGCCAGTCCATTTCAGTTCGCTGACACCCAACAAATCAAGTTGTACACGTTCCATTTCATTCTTGACCACCTCCAACTTCCCTTGGTTCATGCTTCGTACGTTCCATGTTCCAATGCGTAAGACATCTTTACAGCTTCTGACTCTCATTTCATGCTCAGCTACATCAGCAGTCAGACGTCCCGAGGGCTTTGATCCAACCACATCATAAATGCTGGCTTTACTCTGAGAAGTCTTCAGCTCTTTCCCAGTAGCTAGTTGAGTGCCTTCTGACCTGGAGGTCTCATCTTCCAGCACTATAGCACAATTTGTTTTGTTGTAACTATCCATTGGATTTTCATGGCAAGATATAGAAGTAGATTGCCGGGCCTTTCTTCCGCGCAGTTTAAGTTTGATGGTGTTGCCGTTGTCACAGAAATGTGATCCTCCGCTGTCAACACTATCCCATTCTGCTGCTGCCCAGATGGGTGGTTTGTCTTGGTCTGGCACCTCAGCTGTGACCTGTCCATCTTGGGAGACCCTGCCAGTAGTTAAACTACCGATAGTTTAGCTCTCAGCATCACTGATGCACACAAGCCCTCACAGCACGACAAGCTGCAAACCAAGTGAGGGTAGTAATAGGAGATTTCAATTATCCCAATATTTATTTAGCTGGGTTTATATACTGCTTTATTTTGGTATTGACTGGGTCAGTGTCAAATCTGGACATACTAGGGAGATAAAGTTTCTAGGTTAAGTAAATTACTGCTTCATGGTGTAGCTAGTTCAGGAACCAACATGCTGGGGCGCTATTTTAGACCTAGGCCTCAGTGAAACACAGGATCTAGTGCATGAGGTAACTGTTTTGAGACTGCTTGGCAGTAGCGATTATAACACAATCACATTTGATTTTATAAATTGGGTGAGGATAGCAAGGAAATAGACTGTGCTAGCATTTAACGTTCAAAAAGGAGACTATAATAAAATGAGGAAAATGGTTCTTTATCTTTATTGAGCTTTTAATAAACCGCCCACACGTGAGTATCAGAGTGGTTTACAATAAAAAATTAAACGCTGCTAGGAAAAGAAAGAGAACTCCAATGATCGGACAGGAAAGAAATAGTATAAAGAGAAGGAACAGGTAAGGGAGAGCCTTGAGCGAAAGACAGGCAAGACATCACTAGGAAAGTAGGTGGGGGGAAAGACGGAATGGCAAGATCAAAGACTTTATAGAAAAGATGAGTCTTTAATCTCACTTTAAAACTGGTGAAGGAGGGTTCCAAACAGAGGGCTGGCGGGAGCGAGTTCCAAAGCCTGGGGCTGAGGAAAAAGAAAACAGAGGATCAAGTGGACTCCAAGTAGGCCTGGAAAGGGGAAGGGGTGTATGGACCTAAGTAAATGCTGGGGGGGAGTGTGATGGCGGACTAGATTAGAAAAGTAATGTGGTACACCAGTATGAATTGCTTTATGGATGAAAGTGAGGATTTTGTATTGGATTCTTGAAACCATGGGGAGCCTGTGGAGATGGATAAGGAGGGGGAGTGACATGATCTGAATGGGAAGTGTGTGTAAGAACGTGGGCCACCGTGTTCTGTACAAGTTGGAGTCTGTGCAATTGGTATTGGGGGAGGCCAGCTAGGGAGATGGTACAGTAATCCAAATGAGAGAAACATAGAAACATGATGACAGAAAAAGACCACATGGCCTATCTAGTCTGTCCTTCCATATCAACAACTACAACAGTCCACTTTTTACCTTTAGAGATCCTCTGTGTTGGTACCATGCTTTTTTGAATTCAGTTACTGTCCTCATCTCTACCACCTCCAATGGGAGACTATTCCACGGATCCACTACTCTTTCCGTAAAGAAATATTTCCGCATATCACTCCTGAATCTATCTCCCTTCACCCTCATCCCATGTCCCCTCGTAGCAGAACTTGCTTTCAATTGAAAGAGGCTCTCTCCCTGAACATTTATGCCACGGAGGTATTTAAACATCTCAATCATATCACCTCTATCCCGCCTTTCCTCTAAGGTGTACATATTTAGATCCTTAAGTCTGTCCTCATATGCTTTATAATGAAGCCCACTAATCATTTTAGTATCCACCCTCTGCACCGACTCCATCCTGTTCACATCCTTTTGAAGGTGCGGTCTCCAGAATTGCACACTATACTCCAAATGAGGACGCACCAAAGACTTATACAGAGGCATTATCACCTCCTTTTTTCTGCTAGCCATTCCTCTCCGTATGCACCCAAGCATCCTTCTAGCTTTTGCCGTCACCTTTTCTACCTGTTTAGCTACTTTAAGATCATCAGACACAACCACGCCTAGGTCCCGCTCTTCTTTAGTGGACAAAAGTACTTCACCTCCTATACTGTATTGCTCCCTTGGATTGCTGCCAAATTCTAGACCATTCTTCAAGCTTAACTAGATCCCTCCTCATGTTATCTACACCTTCCTGGGTGTCTACTCTATTGCAGATTTTGGTATCATCCGCAAAGAGGCAAACCTTACCCGACAGCCCTTCCACTATATCACTAACAAAGATGTTAAAAAGAATCGGACCAAGGACAGATCCCTGGGGCACACCACTGGTAACATCCTTCTCCTCAGAGTGAGCTCCATTTACTTGTACTCTTTGTCGCCTCCCACCCAACCAATTTCTAACCCAAGCAGTAACTTTAGGGTCCATCCTTAGGGTGCTCAGTTTGTTTATAAGTCGCCTGTGAGGAACAGTGTCAAAGGCTTTACTGAAATCTAAATACACCACATCTAGAGCTCTCCCTCGGTCCAACTCCCTGGTCACCCAGTCAAAGAAATCAATCAGATTTGTCTGACAAGACCTGCCTCTGGTGAATCCATGCTGCCTCGGATCCTGTAATCCGCTGGACTCCATAAACCTCACTATTTTCTCTTTCAGCAGTGTTTCCAATAATTTACTCACCACCGAAGTTAAACTAACCGGCCTGTAGTTTTCAACCACATCCTTACTTCCGCTTTTGTGTAAAGGCACCACATGAGCCTCTCTCCAGTCCTTTGGCACCACTCCCGACTCCAACGAGGCATTGAAAAGGTCAGTCAGTGGAGTTGCTAGAACATCCCCAAGTTCCCTCAGTATTCTAGGGTGTATCCCATCCGGTCCCATCGCTTTGTCTACTTTAAGTTGAGCTAGTTTCTCACGAACACAGTCTTCTGAAAATTGTTCAAGATGTCCCTCGCTTCTGTTCCTATTTGTGGGTGTTTTCTGAGGTCCTGCTCCTGGTTCTTCATCTGTGAACACAGAGCAAAAATATTTGTTAAGCAATTCCGCTTTATCCTTATCAGCTTCTACATATTCCCCACCTACACCCTTGAGTCTGACAATACCACTTTTGCCCTTCCTCTTCTCACTAATATATCTGAAAAATGTCTTATCCCCCCATTTTATTGCATTGGCTATTTCCTCCTCCTTTTGAATCTTTGCCTTCTTGACTACTTTGCTAGCTTCTCTAAGTTTTTCCAAATACAGATGCCTGTCTTCCTGTCTCTGTGATCTCTTGTATTTCATGAAGGCCTCCCTCTTTTTCTTCACAGACAACGAGGGAAAGGAGCATAGTAGTCAAAGAAGAGGTAGGGAGGAAGGGATGGACGGCACAAATTTGCCTTAGCGAATAGAAGGAGCTATGGACTACAGACAATATGTGATCTTGGAATGACAAAGCAGAATCAAGGCTGATGCTGAGATAGCACAAGGAAGAGAAAATAGGGATGGGGGAGGAGGAAAGCAAGGTGGCAATAGGAGGAGTGGGACCACCAAAGGTGAACCAGATAGCCATAGTTTTAGAAAGATTAACATGAAGGTAGTTAGAAGACATCCATGAATCAATACAGGAGAGACAGGCATTGAGAGGGGCAATAGCAGGGGCGGAGGAGTCAGTGTGGTGGAGAAGGATAATGATATCCGCATAGTAGTACGCGGAGATGACATACTGCTGAACTAAAAGGAAAAAACTAAAAGGAGCAAATGTAGAGGTTAAGAGTTTATATCAAGTTTGAGTGTTATTTAAAAATACTATCTTGGAAGCCCAGACAAGATGTATTCTATGCTTAAAAAGGGGTGGAAGGCAAGCCAAACAACAACCAGCATGGCTTAAAGATAAGGATAGAGAGGCTGTTACAGCTAAGAGATAATCTTTCAGAAAATGAAAAAAGAGCAAAATGATGAAAACAGGAAACAATACAAATACTGATAAGTTAAATACAAGGCATTGATAAGGCAAGCTAAGAGAAAATTTAAAAAGAAGCTTGCCGTGGGAGCTAAAGTGCATAATAACTTTTTCAAGTACATTTATAGCAAAAAAAATATGAGGGAGTCAGTTGGACCATTAGATGATGGATGGGTAAAAGGTGCATTAAGAGAGGACAAGGCCATAATGGAAAGACTGAATGAATTTTTTTGCTTCAGTCTTTACTGAAGAAGATGTAGGAAATTTACATCACCTTTAAATATAATTTCTGTCATGGGTATCAGAGGAATTGAAACAAATCTTGATAAATCTGGAAGATATAAAACAGCTAATTGATAAACTAAAGAGCCACAAATCACCTGGACTGGATGGCATTCATCCCAGGGTGCTGAAAGAGCTGAAATATGAGATTGTAGAACTACTATTAGATCACAGATTGCTATCATTAAAATCATCTGTAGTACCCGAAGATTGGAGAGTGGCCAATGTAATGCCAGTTTTTAAAAAGGGTTCCAGGGTTGATCCAGGAAACTACAGACCAATGAACCTGACATCAGTACCAGGCAAAACCATTACTAGAAACCATTGTAAAGAACAAAATTACTGAACACGTAGATAGTCGTGGTTCAATGCAGAAAGCCAAGGAAAATCTTATCTCGCTATTCTCTTATATTTTTTTGAAGATGTGAATAGACAGGTAGATACACCATATCAACTGGCTCAGATTTATCTGGATTTTCAGAAAGCTTTTGATAAAAGTCCCTGAGAGACTCTTGCAGAAATTAAAAAGCCATGGGATAGGAGGAAATGTACTATTATGGATTAGGAACTGGTTGAAAGATAGAAAACGGAGAATAGGGCTAAATGACTAATTTTGTCAATGGAGAAAGGTGAATAGTGGAGTACCCCAGGGATCTGTGCTGTGCCCGCTGCTTTTTAGCATATTTATAAATGACCTGGAAATGGGAATAACAAGTGAGGTGTTCAAATTTGCAGATAACACCAAATTATTCTAAGTTGTTAAAACACAAAAGGATTGTAAAAAATTGCAAGAGGACCTTGATAAACTGGGAGACTGGGTGTCCAAATGGCAGATGACATTTAATATGGGCAAGTGCAATAGCCTTCAGATCGGTCTGGTAGACTCAGGGAAAGAAAATTTTCAGGTAAGGCCAAATATTTCCTTCCTTATTGCCCAGCAGGCCAGTGGGATGTAACAAAGCACTCATTTGCTCTAAGCGGGACCTAACACTGCCAACTTTAAGCACTCCAGTTTCAGTTTCAAACTGCAACTATTTTGGGGAAATCCCAAGCCCCTAGTGCTCCCATAACACACAGGTAACAACATCATCATCATCTACTTGGCAATTTTGTGTAGAACCTTTAGCCAATAATGTGCTACCTCAATAGCAGGAAAAAAAACAGACAGAGGATACTGCCATTTGAGCCAACTTAGATAAGTTATTGGATAATGTCCATTACCTCCTTGGGCCCCCAACCCAGAGTAAAAACTTACCAGAGCTTCCATTCTTTGATAACTTCCAGAAAGCCAAACCTAGTTTACCACCCAGGAGTAGAGGACTTAACCAGGTCACTACTAATCCTGCCACAAGAGGTATCAAGAAGCAGCCTTGATTGACATAAGGGCAGATACACCACTTTGGAGAAGAGCAACTGTGTAGCTCGAAACAACTGCAACCACAAAATGAAGGAATGGCTCCTGCCTCATTAACCAACAAATGGTGCCTGCAAGTCACCAAACAACCCTCAGGGAATGGTCTCTCAACATGAATACTTTACAGGGATGCCCTTCAAAGAGATGTGATTGAGGAACTTCTAGTTCTGTGTGAACTCTATTAAAATACCATTTCAAGATAAACACCCACCAATTGAAGATGGGGCAATGTCCTCATCTCAAAAAGACTATTTTGAGAAGCCTATTAATGGGGTGCTTTCTACTGTCCCTGAAAAATTGCTAGTGGCTTCCTTTGTTACTTCAAGCCTATTGGAAGCTAGATCTTTCCTGAGCTTCTTATACAAAATATCTGAAAGGTAATAAGGAAGCCTGACACTTGATTCTTACTAGCAAGCTGGTGCCCACCCATCCTTTTGCTCAGACACGCAGCTAGCACAAGTAAAAGGGACATGGACAGGGCCAGTAATAGCTCTTCCCTCCTCCCCTCCCTCATTCCTTTCACTAGGTAGTATTGGGGAAGCTGGACCACCTTCATTTCTCCATTAAGTTGTTTAATTAACTGGCCATGCTGTAGCAGGAGAACAAAGTTCAAGTTTGAGCTGGAGACTACAAGCTCAAGCACAAGACACTACAAGAAGAGAGCCAATATCCATTCAGGAATAGCTTCACTATAGTAACTAAGGCAGCAATAACAAGGGAGGCCATGAGGAGTGACCGAGAGAGAGCTTGGGGATCAGGGGGCTAGACAGGGCAGCATGAGTCACAAATCAATCAAAGAAGAAGTAGGCTAGTTTATAGCCCATTGCAAACTATAACAACCACATAGTGGCAGCTGGATAGGGGGCATTGCTTTTGTAAAGAATTCTTGGAGAACTTGGAATTTACCCAACAGCTGATACTTCCTGGAGTTCTAGATATACTGCCAAGAAGACACAGCTGCAACCCAGTGCAACTTAACTGCTGAGTAGTAAGACATATTTGCTTGATCATAATCATAACAGATATGACACCAGCTAGCCAGGCAGCCTCATAGATACTTGACAGATGGCCTTCAAATCTCAGACTTTCAGGCTAGGAGGCTTGGAATGGAGGAGATATGCCATCATAAGCAAATGCGCAGTGAAGGCCTAATATGGAGGAATTTCTGCAAGGCTTGAGAAGGACATGGTCTCCAAACTGAAAGAAATATTTCTAGGCGTTAAGAAACTAAATGGCCACCAGAAACTGAACTTGGAGAATGGAGAAGTCCTATGTAGCAGGCAACAAAGATATAGCTACAGGGTCAGCCACACAAAACAATGCACTGGCATTCTGATGAATGTTATGGCTACCAGGAAGAGAGTGTCATTCTAACATGGAAGTTTTAACATAGCAAATCCAAGCCTCACAAGATACAGCATAAACCTCTTACACCATGGCCTGAAGAAATAGAGGTTGATACCTATGAAGAGTTCCCATCATAATAGGTACCAGCCTACTGAGAAGGGTCACCAGGATGAGAATCCACAGGACCCCGGCATGCCATGAGGGCACAACACATTCTAAAGAAAGACATCTGAAGTCTATACAAAAGACTTGGCCATGGAAATTGAAGAGGTGAAATGGACCAGACAGAAACTGAAAAAAAACCACACGGAAAGCAGACACCCTCGCACCAAGCCAAGGAACACAACAAGCAAGTGGTGTATGGAGGTCACAGGTGCTTTATTATATGAAAACCCCTACATGTTTCGGCTGTTGCCTTCCTCAGGGGGTACTCATCCTCCAAAAACAGCATAAATACAATTAATAATAATAAATAAATAAAACAATCAGTACATGCACATAAATAATTAAATAAATTACTAGTGAGAATATTAAAAATTAAAAGCACATCAGAAATCATACTGAAAATCAAAGCCGCAAGGTAAAATCCATATTAAAACGTTAAAATACTCAAACTTACATATAACATATGAAAAACAACCAAAATGGGGATAAAGGAATGCAAGAGAAATAAGGAGTAGCTAAATTGTGTGCCCTTTAACCAGTTATAATGTGGTAATACTCACAATGGCACACTGTGTAGACTCAGTTTGAAAGATCAGTAATTCATGAAATTAAGTCTGTAAAAACAAAGACAAGACTATGAAACTAGAGTCACAAAGGGTAACAAACAATACCTATTGGGAAGCCCATGATGATCTCAACAAATCAACAATTGTTATGAGTGCGTCAATATTACCAAGTGATAAGAACTGATACATAACAATAAAAAACCTTTGAGCGAAGCTGGGAGTGGAGCCCGGAAAAGAGCAATGCCGATATCAAAGGGACGTGTTGCATACAAAAAATGTGTATAAATGAATGAGGAAAATAAATTCAGAGGACGGATGTATTGTGGGATACCAAGTAAACAAAGCTATATAAATTGTAATCATAAATAAATACTTGAATGGCGGGGTATGAAGGGCAAAGTAAAGCTTTTTGTAGGAAACGCAGAAAATTGTATAGCATATCTACTGCCAATAATTAAACGTGTATGTGTGCCTTACACACCTCAAAATCAAGATAAATATTAAAAGAATGCTACTTAGACCTTTCAAGAGGGAATAATCGAACCCTGCCTATTGGTATCAAGAAAACATTTTATGCCTTACCAGCCCCGAAACAGAGACCTGCTGTGACGAATGCTCAGTAACTCATAAATATTCGGGGCAAGCACAGGAATGGAAAATCTTTAAAACACCACTATTTTGCGCCACTCAGAGGTCAAAGGTGTCTCTAACATGCGCATGGAGTACCAATAGTAAAAAAAAATTGTATGCCAAATAAAATAAAAAGGTATATAAACAAAGGAAACATAACTCTGAAATCAAAAACCGGTAGTGATTCTGAGAACAACACTTAGAGCAGACAGAGCTCAAAGAAGAGAGAATTTACTAAAGACCATTCAAAACATTGTACGGACTGTATTGTAATGTAGTATGACTTATCTAAAGGATACTAAAATGTGAAACACATTATGTAGTCTTAGCAGGCTATAGTGTAACTATTTATTAGACACTAAAAAATGTGTATGTCCACAGGACACTAAAAGAGTACGGGGAGGAGAAGGAGGAGGGAGGGAGAAAGGGAAGAAGGGGGAAGGGACAAAAGAGGAAGGGGAGAAGGGAGGGGAAGAGAGAGGAAGGAGGAGGGGAAAAAGAGGAGGGGGCAGAGAGGAGGGAGGGGACATGAGAGGACATAAGAAAATGTGTGGTAAAAAATGCTAATAATAAAACACACTAAAAACACTCAAGGGAGAACCTTATACATAAAAAAACGTAATCATAAAAGCTAAATGGATAAAAAAACAATAAAAATGCATAATAAAACCAACAGACCAACATGCAATAAAAGAAGGGAGATGAAGGAGGCTCCTTGTATATTAAAGAAACCATAATAAAAGTCCGATAAAAACAAATCTATAATAAAAAGGGGGACAATTAAAAAGACAAGTTCCAATCGTAAAATATAAATCACGTAAAACAATGAATAAAAGAAAAAACAAGGAGGGTGGAATGAAAAGGGGAAGGGGGCGAGGTAGGGAAGAGGGGGAAAAGGGAAAGGGGGGAGGAAGGAGAAGGGGACAGGAAGGGGGGGAGAGAAGGGGAAAGGAAGGGGAGAAAAGGGGGAGGGTGGAAAGGGAAGAAGAAGGAGGGGAAGGAAGCAAGCGAAGGATGGAAGAGGAGAACACAGGTAGGGTAAGAGCAAATGGTGACGGGGCAATGGCAGAGAAAAGGAGTGGATGCCATGGGGTACAACTGATGGCCGCCCTTACCCTTTCCCCCTTCCTCCCCCCTCCTTTCCCACCCCCCATTCCATCCTCCGTGATTTTTCTTTTATTCATTGTTTTACGTGATTTATATTTTATGATTGGGACTTGTCTTTTTAATTGTTTCCCTTTTTATTATAGTTTTTTTTTATTGGACTTTTATTATGGTTTCTTTTTTTTTCAATGTTTATTGAATGAATCACTCAACATTAACATGATAATCATCTTGACCATAATCATATCAATTAACCAACAAATACAAAACTGGGCATAACAATAACATTTTTGCTTTTATAAATTTTCTCCCCATCCTACCCACCCACCACCCCAGACCCCCCCTTGCTGGGCTCTTAAGATCTCCTTTATATACAATGATCTAGGGCTCGTGGGAACTCTTACACTTGCCCTAGTGATCCCTGAGCACTAAACCCAACCACCATAAAAAACTAGCCTCACCCCCCATCCCCCCCTTCTAAATTATCCCCCTTTTTATGCTAATCCCCACCAGGCTGTACTCTCCTCCCTACCCAAATGATTAACTATCTCGCCCTGCTTCCCCAGCCACACAATAAGGGGAACAAAGCTCATTCCAAGCATGCAATGTCATATTGTCTATATACAACCCCCCCAGATCTCCAGAAACACTGCCCATTTTTTGGAGGACCCCCATGTTTCTTGTCATTCCATTAGCATAAGTTGATGGAAACAATGCCGCCATTCCCAAAAGGAGAGGGAAGCTGCCTGATGCCAGTGCCACAGAATAGGTTGTTTACTTGTTACACAGGCTTTACGAATCAGACTACGGGCACCCCTACCCTTTGGCTTGCTGGGCAGTAAATGATCAAACAAAGCTAAGAGACAGAACCACGCAATGGGCTAACTCACCAACTTACACAAAAACCTATATATATCCTATCCCAATATTGATAAATTTTGGGGCATCTCCACCACATAAGTCCCAAATTCGCCTTATAGGCTCCACTTCCCCACTAGTGTTACGTCACAACTCTGCACTCATTTTGGGATAAATTGTGTCCTATGTATTGCCCGCAATTGGACTTCTCTCAATGGCGCAGAACACACCAAGCGGGGAATGTTTTTGATAGTATTCAAGAGGTACCCCAGTGGCAGAGGCATCCCCAATTATCTTGCCCATTTATTCTCCCCCACCGAATAATCCTTCATTTGGCTCTCTTTTTCTAATTTCTGTACAAAATGTGATATCGAGACCTGATCTTCTTCCCCTATTTCAAAATTTTGAAGCACCACTGACGTTACAGATGCCTCCAAAGAAACCTTCAGGAGTATCTGAACATAGTGTTGAACCTGCAGATATGCAAAAAAGTGAGTTGTTTTTAGATCAAACTCTCTATGTAGCATAGCAAAAGACTTAGTTTGACCCTCCAAAGTAATTAAGTGCCCCACTTGGCTTAGACCCCTACTCTCCCATTCCCAGAAACGCTTAGATTCCATACCAGGGTCAAAACAAACATTACCCCTAATGGTGAGAAAGCTAGATATCTCTGGAGAATGCTTCCAATGGGCACATAGATATCTCCAGACCTCTCGCAATGGCCTCGCCAGTTGGCTATGCCCCAAACACCTTGGTAACTCAGAAGCTTTTGAATGAAGCAAAGACATCAAACAAAGGGGGACCACAAAGTCCTCTTCATGGACCTAGGGGTAAACACCTCTGTATGCCCTATCCAGTCTCTTACATGCCGAAGCTGACAAGCCCAAGCGTGTTCCCCAATATCGGGGAGCCCTACTCCCCCCTTTCGCCATAGCCTCCGCAAGTAGCTTATAAGCCACCCGTGCCAACTTAAAAAGCGAATCTCCTGCTCGATGGCCTTTATATCCTGCCGCAATAACCGCATGGGGAGGGTTTGCAAAATATATAGGAGCCTAGGGAACAGAACCATTTTAAAGGTCGCAATCCGGCCCATTAACGACAACGGGAGGGAAAGCCAATCCCTCGCCTTCCTCCGTATCACAGCTAGGAATGCATCCTAGTTCAGTTGGTGCAGTCTTGTGGGGTCCCCAGGTAAAATAATTCCCAAGTACTGAAACTCTCGACCCGCCCATTGCAATGGGAACTCAGGACCCCAAGTCCCTCGAAGCCCCCCCAGGACATCCATAGCCTCAGACTTAGTCTCATTTATTTTAAGACCCGAAATTCCCCCAAACTCCGCAGATTCAGCTAATAAATACGGAAGAGATCGTTGAGACTCAGTGAGGTGAACCAGAATGTCATCCACGAATGCTGCCAGCTTAAACTCAGAGGCTCCCCCCCCCCCCCCGTACTTCCCAGCAGTCCACTACTGTACGAAGAAAAGAGTCCAAAAAAAATACAAAAAGGAGTGGGGACAGGGGCCAGCCCTGTCTCATGCCCCGCTCCAGGATAAAGCCCTCTGAAAGAAAACCGTTAACCAACACTGCCGCAGACGGAGAAGCATAAAAGAGTGCGGATCATCTGCATATAGACCTCCTCTAGGTCATAGCAGGGCAGAAGCTGGAACAGGTAGTTCCATCCCACCCTGTCAAATGCCTTTTCAGCATCAAAGCTTATCAACAATGAGGGGACCTGCTTCTCCTGCACCCACTCCAAGGAGGCCACAATCTGTCTCAAGTTTCTATTCACATACCGCCCTCTCACAAACCCCACCTGGCTTGAGTGTAGCAAAGTAGGGAGACACGGAGCCAAACGCTCTGCCAATATTTTCGCAAGAAGTTTAGTATCATAGTTCAAGAGTGATATTGGACGATAAGCTTGCCTGCAGCGGGGGTCCTTCCCCACTTTTGGTATTAGGATAATATAAGATTTATTCTCTCCTCCCCCCCCCCCCCCCATTTGAAGCTACCCTGATCAATATATGCCTGAGAAAAGGCAGCCACCGGGGCAGCCACCAGGTCTGGAACCAGTTTGTAGAAATCAGCATTATAGCCATCTGGCTCTGGGGTCTTAAAACATGAGGCACGTTGTATCTCCCACTGAATCTCTAGCACCGAAATTGGTGACTCCAATAACTCTGCCTGCTTGGGCGTGATTTGAGAGACAGATACACTAGCTAAGTATGCCCGAATCTTATCTGGGCAATCCCTGAGGGGTCTTTTAATAATGTGACCTTTCTGGTTGTGAAGCGCTGGAACTATCCTATTGGACCTCCCCTCCCCCCCCACCCCCCCCCCCCCTCTGAGGCAGCGAGCCAGTAAACGGCCGGTCTTGTCTCCACACCTATAAAGTTGAAATTTATAGTAGAAGACCGACTTTTTCACCCGTTAGTGCAGCAACTCATTCAGTGCCACTTGTGCCTCTAGCATATGGGCTTTAGCCTGGTTTGTGCGCTGGTGGGCGTATTGCCTCCGAGCTCGTGTTACCTTATGCTCTAATTTTATTATCTGCATGCTCAGTACCTTACCCTTCCTGGCCACATACGTTATAATGTCTCCCCTGAGCACGGTCTTAGCCACCTCCCAAAATAATTCAGGCGTATCTACATGTTGCGCATTCGTTTGCATATATGCATCCCAATGCTCTCGTATATATCCCCGGAATTTATCATCCTTTGCCAACTCCAAGGGGAAGTGCCAGAGCCACACGGTAGGCCGAGTTGACACCCAGTCTAGGTCAACCCATACTGGCGCATGATCCGATATTTCCAAAGACCTTCTTTGCGTCTCCCCTACCTTTTCAAATAGGGCCACTGAGACCAGTAAGTAGTCAGTACGAGCACTCGTTCCATGTGCCCTAGATTGATGCGTATAATCTCTTTCCAATGGGTGCAACAACTGCCAAACATCGGCCAACCCTAAACGCTTACGGAAAAGATTCAAAATCTTTGCGACTCTCCCCTCTCGCCAACGATTGTTATGAAGAGATTGTTATGAAGAGATGTCCAGGGCAGTATCGAGGACCTCATTGAAATCCCCTCCTATAATAAGACTGATCATCACTCAGCTTCACTAGGGAAGCCAGAGTTGCATAGAACTTACTGTTAGGTTCATTTGGGACATAGATATTTGCTAGTAATACCGGCTTACCAAAATGTTCTCCCTACAAGATTATGTAAAAGCCCTCAACATCCGCATGTTTAGCTTTAATGCAAGGTTTATATGTTTATGCACCAAGATATCCCCCCCCCCCCCCTTACAACCCTGTGCAGGAGCCCCATACTGTTGGCCTACCCACTCCCAATACAATTTTGCATGCTCCCCCTCTGTTTGATGGGTCTCTTGCAAAACAGCTACGCCACCCCCTTGGTGTACTAGGACTTTAAGAATCTTATATCGTTTTATGGGGGAACCTAGTCCACAAACATTCTGTGAGACTATTCTCAGCCCCGTGGTCTAAATCTGTATTGAGCTTGATAACGTGAGCCTATTCTCGGCCCTGTGGTCTAAATCTGTATTGAGCTTGATAAGTGGAAAATGTGTTTTTTTCCGGGGCACCCCTCCCAGCCCAAGGGGCCCCCTTACCCTCCTCTTGGATTGTCCTTGTAAGTGGCATGCCTGAGATTTTAGTACGTAAGAGATAGATACAGCCTGGCTACCTTCCCCCCTACCAATCCCCCTCCCACGCCCCCTAAATCCCACTATCTATTCCCGCTCCTTATGAACCCTATCCTTCCCATGTGGCCACTTCTTCCCTTCCTTCCATCTTCCCATACCTGCCCTTCTTATCTTGGCCCTTCCGGAAATGACGTATAAGGCCCGAACCCCCCTCCCTGCAAGGGCACTTCCAACTATCAGAACTCCTCCCTTCCTTATCACGTCCATACCTGCAAACCTGTGCCACAATCAACCCACCTACCTCGCCATTGCCCCTCCTCCTTCCATCATCATCTTCTCTCTAAACTTCCCCCACGCCCTATAAGGGCCAATAATCCCTCCATTCCCTCATGTAGCTGCTCAATAACCAACTTGAAACTGTCCCCCCCCCCCCACATTGGTAGAGGAGGTTACAACTATCAATTACAAGTGGACAATCATTCTAACAAATCAAAGCTTTGCAAACCCAGAACCCACCTTTAATAAGCAGACATTAAAGAAAAATTGAACAGCGGGTGCTATAACCACCTCCTAGCTCACAACATGGTATACTCTGGCCAGAGCCTGCCTGGGCAACAATGGGAATTCCCCCCACACTCCACATTACCCACTGAGAATTAGGACATTCCAGTGATTCCCCCCACCCCCTGAGCTTGTATATAGAATGGCACATATAATAACTACAGTCCACCACATGTTACCACTTTAACGGAGCAATTATTCCAGCGTTTTCATGCTGGGCTGGCAACCACGTCCAAGGTCTGAGAACGCAAGTCCCCTTCGTGATCTGCAGCCCCATCGAGACTCAGTACCCAAGGTCCACTACTCCTAATCATTAGTCCGCCGCTGTGTTCTCCTTTGCGATCTCTGCCCAAAAGGCCTTGGCTGCTTCTGGCAAAGTAAAAGTCCGTTGCTGCCCTTGAACATTCACTCTCAGTTTCGCCAGGTATACCAAGGAGAATCTTATTCCCTTACCTGCTAGTGTGCTACATATGTCCGCAAAGGTTTTCCTCTTGAGGGCCACTGCGGAAAAGTCCTGAAAAATTAATATTTTATGACCTTCATGTTCAGCAGTTCATTGGTTACGCACTGCTCTGAGCACGATCTCTCTTTGCTGGAAACTCAGAAACTGCACAATCACTGGCCTAGATCTGGCCTCACCTACCCTTCGAATGCCAGTCTGGTTTACTCGCTCATCCTGGACTTTGCCTGTAAGTGTAGGGAGGTGAAGGCCCAGGAGGAGCCATGTTTCTAGAAGTTCTCCCTCTCCCACCACCTCTGGAATTCCAATTAAGCGGAGGTTTTTCCTCCTGCCACAATTTTCCAAGTTGTCGATCTTTTGCTCCTGCTTATGTACCAACTCTTCCAGAACCTTAAGACGCTGCTCCAAGGCTGCTCCACTGTCCTCTAGGCCAGACACTCTCTGCTCTAAGTGATGTACTCGGCCTGTAAAATCTGCTACCGATGCTGCCAACAAGTCCAGTATAGTGGTTAGGGCCTGAAATCTATCGTTTAAGGCTCCCACCAATGTACCTGTAACATTCTCCACCAACGCAGCAGTCGCAGCGTCAGAGCTTGGTGTTATTGCCTGTTCCGCCATCATGGTGTATACTCCTCGCAGCTTCTCCCTTCAAGGTGTTTTTGCCGCCATCCGCCTACTCTACAGCGAAGTATTTTGTGCCTTTAAATCTCCAATAGGTCCCAAAAGATTATAAATTGGTAAGGAGTATTTATCTGTCCTTTTCCATAATCTTTTTCGAGAGGGAGAGGATCAAAGCCCCAGAGCCGAGTCAGCTGCGTCCAAACCCGCTCATCACCAAACCGGAAGTCTTATGGGTTTTTTTTTATACAAGGAGCCTCCTTCATCTCCCTTCTTTTATTGTATGTTGGTTTGTCAGTTTTATTATGCATTTTTATTGTTATTTTTTATCCATTTAGCTTTTATGATTAAGTTTTTTATGTCTAAGGATTCTCCCTTGAGTGTTTTTAGTGTGTTTTATTATTTATCATTTTTCTATGTCCTCTCCCCTCCTTTCCCCTCTCCTCCTTCTCTCCCCTCCCCTCTTTCCTTCCCCCTCTTCTCCTTTTCCCTTCCTTCCCTTCCCCCTTCTTCCCTCCCTTCTTCCCTTCCCCTTCTCCCCTTCCACTCCTCCACTTGCTCTTTTAGTGCCCCATGGACATACACATTTTTTAGCACACATTTTTAGTGTCCAATAGATAGTTACACTATAGCCCACTGAGATTGCATAATGTGTTCCACATTTTAGTATCCTTTAGATAAGTCATAATACAGTCCATACAATGGTTTGACTGGTCTTTAGTAAATTCTCTCTTCTTGAGCTCTGTCGACTCTAAGGGGCTTGTTTACAAAGCCGCGGTAGCGGTTCGCGATCGTTATCGGAGCCGCAGCCCCATTGATTTCAATGGGGCCGCGGCTGCGATAACGATCGCGAACCGCTACCGCGGCTTTGTAAACAAGCCCCTAAGTAATGTTCTCAGAATCATTACTAGTTTTTCATTTATTTTGATTGCAGAGTTATGTTTGCTTTGTTTATATACCATTTATATACCTTTTTATTTTATTTGGCATACAGTGTTTTTTTAACTATCGGTACTCCAAGCGCATGTTACAGAGACACCTTTGAGTGGCAGAAAATAGCGGGTTTTTAAAGATTTTTCGTTGCTGAGCTTGCCCCGAATATTTCTGAGTTACTGAGCATTCGTCACAGCAGGTCTCCATTCTGGGGCTGGTAAGGCATAAAAGGTTTTCTTGATACCAGTAGGCAGGGTTCAATTATTCCCTCTTGAAGGGTCTAAGTAGCATTCTTTTAATAGTGATCTTGATTTTGAGGTTTGTAAGGTGCACATATACGTTTAATGATTGGCAGTACATATGCTATACAATTTTCTGTTTCCTACAAAAAGCTTTACTCTGCCCTTCACACCCCGCCATTCAAGTATTTATTTATGATTATAATTTATATAACTTTGTTCACTTGGTGTCCCACAAGACATCCGTCCCCTGATTTTATTTTCCTCATTCATTTATACACATTTTTTGTATGTAACACGTCCCTTTGATATGGGTATTGCTCTTATCTCCAGGAACAAGCAGGAATGAGTCCTCACATATGGGTACATCGGTACCGACGGAGCCTGCGCGGGAATGCTCCCCAGCTTCCCAGGATGAAAGCTTTTGGGGCATCCCACAGCGCATGCGCGCTGCCTTCCCGCCTTTCCCAACCAACTCTCCTCAGTTCTTCTTTTCCGCGGAGCCAGCAGGTCGTGTTCCTGTCACTGCTGAAGAAGTTCTTTATTTTAATTTATTTCTTTGGTCGCGTGTCTGCCTTCCCTGACGCCGGACCGGTACCGCCAGTCTTTTCTTTTCTTTTCTTTAAAAAAAAAAAAAAAAAAAACTATCTTTTTTCCTCACTTGGTGTATTTTCTTCTTAGGCCTCCAGGCCCACAAGAAAATTTTCCTGTATGGAAAAACCAGCCTCCGGGTTCAAAAAATGCACTAAGTGTAGCGGTACAATTTCTGTCACAGATACCCATGAATGGTGTCTGAAATGTTTGGGGCCTGAACACTCCATCCCGGATTGCCAGTCCTGTTCTCTAATGTCTAAACGAGGGTTACAGAACTGGGCAGCCAAGCTCCATGTGCTGTTTCCCACGGATGCACCGGCGGTGGCATCGACATCTTCCAGGTCTTCCTCTCCTGATGGGTCTCAGGTAACCAAACATACTTTTAGCAGGTCCTCGAAGGGCAAATCTCCCTCTAAGCATCGAGATGCCTCCGGGCTTGCCCTTGAGGATCCTGCAGCTCCGGCTTCCAAAGCTCCTCCTATGGGGTTACAGGTTGACATCGATGGCACGGCCTCGACCGATCACCTGTTAGACTGCTCTGGGGTACCGGCACTATCTCCCGGTACCGACATCCAGGCAGTCGTGGCGTCCATGGATCACACTGTGCAATCCATGCAGCAGGCTATACTGGCTTTCATCAAGGCTGCGACGCCGTCGGTACCACAACAAGCCCCGTTGTCGGCACCGGTACCGGTACCAACTTCGATACCGGTACCGGCTGCATCGACATCGGCCAGGATACCGATTCCGGCTCCCTGTCCTGGGCTCTTTCTCGGTACCGATCCGGTACCGGGGACACCCGATGTCGGTGTCGATCTTTGGAATCGAGCAGACGATACTTCGATTCTTCTGATGATTCTGATTCATGGATGAGTCCCCTGAAGTATCTGTCACCCTTCCTGAGGAGCCTTCTTCTCCAAAAAGGAGAATGTCTCCTCCAGAGGATTTGTCCTTTCAAGACTTCATAATAGAAGTAGCTAAAGGACTCTCTATTTCAGTAACCTCTGAAAAGGAACCTAGAGCAAAAAAATTAGATATTTTGGGATACTCTAAGGTTCCCAGAGAGGCAGTCACCTTGCCAATTCATGAAATTCTTCAAGAACATTTGATTGAATTGTGGGAGACTCCTCTCACCCTTTCTCCTCATTCTCGTAGATTGGACACTATGTACCGTGTCCCTCCTTCTCCTGGATTTCAAAAAACTCAGCTTCCTCACCACTCCATTGTGGTGCAGTCAGCTATGAAGAGGATAAAGAGTACCAAAAGACACTCTTCTACTCCTCCAGGAAGAGAATGCAGGACTTTGGATGCTTTTGGTAGGAAAATCTTCCAAGCCAGCATGCTTATTGCCAGAATCAATTCATATAGCCTTTATATGGGTATGTTTCTGAAGGAGGTTGCAGAAAAGCTGCACAACTTTTCTCCCTTTTATTCCAGAGGATAAAAGGGATGAGTTCCTTCTTTGGCTTAAGCATACTCAAGACATTTCAAAGTTTTCCAACAGGGCAGCCTTTGATTCTTTTGAAGGTGCCAGCAGAGCCTCAGGCATTTCTATAGCTGCTCGTAGAATTGCTTGGCTCCAGGCTTCTGATCTAGAACCCTGGGTTCAAGATGGTTTAGGAAATCTGCCCTCTACAGGTGAAAATCTCTTTGGCAAAGAGTGGCAAATTAAAGCCACTCAAATGGATGCAGAAAATGCTGCTCTGGATAGACTTTCTAAGTCTACCTCCACTCCGGCCAAGAAAAAATCTTTTAAAAAGTCTTTTTACAAAAAGGGCAGATTTCCTTCCACTTCTGGTCAACAGTCTTCTACAGGTCGCTTTGCTACTAAGCGTCAGCAATCTAAACAGGCCAGGCCTAAACCTGCAGGGGCTGCTGCAACCCAGCAGTCCCAAGCCCCTCAGGGTTTTTGACTTGATACTAGAGAACTTAACCTTTCTGGCTCTACAACAACCAGAGCCTCTCACCATTCCAGGAAGGTTAGCTCATTTTGCTCCCAGATGGGAGCAAATCACATCAGAGCAGTGGACCCTCTCTATCATAAGAGAGGGCTACAAACTTCATTTCTCAGACCTTCCTCCCTACACCAGGGTGAGACACTTCAATTCTCCCACATCCCTCGACCTTCTGGATCAGGAGGTGACTACCCTTCTGGCCCAGAGGGCCATAGAAGCAGTTCCGCCTCTTCAACAAGGGTCAGGGTTTTACTCCCCCTATTTTCTCATGCCAAAGAAAACAGGGGGATTCAGACCCATTCTAGATCTCAGAGAATTGAACAAATTCCTATGCAAGGAGAAGTTCAAGATGCTTTCTTTAGGCACTCTCCTTCCATACCTACAGAGTCAGGATTGGCTTTGTTCTCTAGATCTCAAGGATGCGTACACTCATATACTCATCCATCCATCCCACAGAAAATTCCTACATTTTCTGTTCCAGGGAAAACATTACCAATACAGAGTGCTTCCTTTCGGTCTAGCCTCTGCTCCAAGAGTGTTCACCAAATACATGGCAATAGTTGCTGCATTTCTACGCACTCTGGGAATATTTGTCTTCCCATACCTGGACGACTGGCTCATCCGAGCTCCATCTCAGTCAGAAGCCCAAATTTCCCTGGACCGCACCAGGCGCATTCTGCAGTATCTGGGACTTGTGGTAAACCTCCCAAAGTCTCAGCTCACCCCTACTCAGTCCCTAGAATTCATAGGGCCTGGTTGGACACCACTACTGCAAGAGCCTATCTTCCTCAGGCTCGTTGCCAACGTCTATTGCAGTTAGCCTCCCAAATTCAGTCAAAGAGCCACTTAACTGCCCGGCAGATGCTACAACTACTAGGCCACATGGCTTCCACAGTGCATGTGGTGCCCTATGCTCACCTACACATGAGAGCAGCTCAATGGACTTTGTCCACACAGTGGACTCAAGCATCAGGAGCTCTCTCAGACCAAATAGCAACCTCCAAACATCTCTTTTGGTCTCTCCAATGGTGGATGTCAACTCAAAATCTGTTGCTGGGGTCCCCCTTCCAACCTGTGTTACCCCAAGCAACGCTCACAACAGATGCCTCCCAAACAGGTTGGGGAGCCCATCTACAAGACCTCTCCACCCAAGGCACTTGGTCCCCACAGGAGACCTCTCTTCATATCAACCACTTGGAACTGCGAGCAGTGTTCCTAGCTCTCAAGGTCTTTCATACCCTCCTCAGCTACAAGACCGTCCTCATTCATACGGACAACCAAGTAGCCATGTTTTAAATAAACAAGCAAGGAGGAACTGGCTCTCTGTCGCTTTGCAACGAAGCTCTAAGATTATGGGCCTTCGCCAGAGAGCATCAAATCCATCTCCTGGCAGTATACCTCCCAGGAATCCAAAACTCTTGGGCAGACAGACTCAGTCGAGTTCTGCTTCCACACGAATGGTCCCTGCACATGGATCAGGTACTCAGAATTTTCCAGGAATGGGGAACCCCGGACATAGACCTCTTTGCAAGTCCGTGGAATGCCAAACTTCCCCGGTTCTGTTCCAGAATTCCGTGTCAGGGAGCTCAGGCCAAGGATGCCTTCCTCCTTCATTGGGGTCAGTGCTTCCTGTACGCCTTTCCACCCATTCCTTTGATTCCCAAGACTCTGTTCAAACTTCAGAGGGATCAAGGATCTATGATCCTCATAGCTCCACGTTGGCCACGCCAAGTGTGGTACCCTCTACTTCTGCATCTCTCCCAAGCCCCCTCCCTGGACTTGGGAGCTGCTCCAGACCTTCTGTCTCAGGAGGAGGGGACTTTGTGGCACCCAAACCCCAAGTCCCTTCACCTCAGAGCTTGGTTACTGAAGGCCTAGACCTTCAAGACTTCAATCTTTCTCAGCAAGTGAAGGATATCCTCCATGCTTCCAGGAAACCTTCCACTAGGCGTTCCTATGCTTTTAAGTGGAAAAGATTTTCCATTTGGTGTGCTCAAAAGGGTCTTGACCCTCTGGCACTTCCTGTGAATTCTCTATTGGAATATCTCCTGCATCTTTCCAATGCAGGCCTTAAGACGAATTCAGTAAGGGTCCATTTAAGTGCTATTGCAGCATCCCTTAAGCCTATCAATGGACAACCTGTTTCCTCCCATCCTCTTATTGCAAGATTCATGAGAGGCCTAACTTTAACTAAACCTCCCATTCGACCTCCTCCGGTGGCATGGGACTTGAACTTGGTTCTTGGTCAGCTTATGAAGCCATCTTTTGAACCCTTAGCCACTACCTCCTTGAAATTTCTTTTCTGGAAGGTTATTTTCTTTATTGCAATCACTTCTGCTCGCCGCATCAGTGAACTGCAGGCCTTAGTGGCTAATCCACCTTATACAAGGTTCCATCATGATAAGGTAGTCCTTAGGACAAATCCTCACTTTATGCCTAAAGTGGTCTCACCTTTTCATCTTCATCAAGAGGTATATTTACCTGTTTTTTCCAGCTCCTCATGCATCCAGTGCTGAGAGGAACCTTCATACTCTAGATTGTAAAAGAGCTCTTGCTTTTTACTTACACAAGACACAGCAACATAGACAGCCTTCCCAGCTTTTTGTTGCTTTTGATCCTTCTCATTTAGGACTTCCAGTCTCTAAAAGAACACTGTCCAATTGGATTGCTCAGTGTATTTCTTTTGTTTACCAGAGTAAGAACCTTTCTCTGGAGGGCCATGTAACAGCTCACAATGTGAGGGCCATGGCCACCTCTATGGCTCATCTTCATTCTGTGTCCATCGATCAGATCTGTCGAGCAGCCACCTGGGCCTCAGTTCATACCTTCACAGCCCATTACTGTTTGGACAAGGACTCCCGCCGGGATGCCTTGTTTGGTCAGGCTGTCCTCAGACACCTGTTCCATTCTTGAACAACTCCTGCCCTCCTTCCCTGAATGGATGCCTGAGATCCATAGGAAGACGAGGAACCCTCCAGGTCTCATACCCTTGGGGATCTCCCAGGCATCTCAGCTAGGGAGTCCCCATATGTGAGGACTCATTCCTGCTTGTTCCTGGAGATAGCACAGTTACTTACCTGTAACAGGTGATCTCTGGGAACAGCAGGAATTAGTCCTCACAACCCTCCCACCTCCCCTAGGAGTTGTATCTCTCTCTGTCTTTCCTTTCCTCTCTCTCTCTATTGTCTCAGCTTTAAACTTGAACTGAGGAGAGTTGGTTGGGAAAGGCGGGAAGGCAGCGTGCATGCGCTGTGGGATGCCCCAAAAGCTTTCATCCTGGGAAGCTGGGGAGCATTCCCGCGCAGGCTCCGTCGGTACCGACGTACCCATATGTGAGGACTAATTCCTGCTGTTCCCAGAGATCACCTGTTACAGGTAAGTAACTGTGCTTTCCAGGCTCCGTTTTGAGCTTCACTCAAAGGTTTTTTTTATTGTTATGTATCAGTTCTTATCACGTGGAAATAGTTGAAGCACTCATAACATTTGTTGATTTGTTGAGATCACCATGGGCTTCCCAATAGGTATTGTTTGTTCCTTATCATTTCTCCAGTTTAGTCCTCAACCCCTGGGTAGTGAACCTCCTCCTACAGCTTGGAGACTGGGCATGTCAAAACTCGTGACATCACTGGATATAGCTTGCTGGTCTCTCCCATCAGCCCCCAGTGTGTCCAGTCTCCATGCAGCAGGAGGACGAAGTGAGCCTAGCTTCTGGGCTCACTTGGGGGAACAGATGATGAGCATTTAGTGTGACAAATTCTATTCTGATTTTACTTTTGATTTTTACCTTTAATTTTACTTTTAATTCTACTTTTAATTCAGTTACCTTTGATTAATTGGCAATCAGGGATTAGTTCCCTTTAGTTGTTAGGAGCAAATTTCCTTATATTTACAGTAATTTTAAATTTGAACCTGGCTTTTTAAATTAGTAGCAGCTCTTGCCTTCCCTCCTTGTCAGTTATTTTCACTTGCTGCAGGCATTCGCCGGTGCGGATCTCTCTCCCTTGACGGTACGGGAGAGAGCTCCGGGACCCATACAGCCACACTGAAGCTGTGTGAGACGGAGCCTCTCCGTTGCTGCGGGATTTTACTTTTACTCTGTGGAACCGGCTGAGCTGTCCTCGCCACGGCTGCCAGGCGCGGCAGTGCAGCTTGAGGATCGGATGAATTCAAGGCGGTAGGAGCAGGCTTCATGGCTTTCGGCCCTGCAGGTAAGGCCTTTGGACTCTGTAGGTCTGCTGAGGCCTCCTTTTTGCAGCGGCTGTTGTTCTTGGCGCCAAAATTCGTTGGCAAAGGGGCGGCCATTTTCTCTCTAGGTATTTAGACCACGTGGCGAGCTGCCTGTGTGAGGAAGACAACAGGCAGAATAGCTAGATTTTTGGGCCGAGTGTTTTTCTTTTGTTTGTAGGTTTTTTGAGGCTCGGGGGGTTCCTCAGCCTTAAGGAGGCTGTTGTCAGTCCTCTTTATTTTTAAGTTTATTCTTCGTTTTATAGGACAGCAGTTTTGGCATTGATCTCTGATGCCACATGTTCTCTTCCTCCTACTCATGTCTCTGAGGAGCATCTGTTAAGTCCCAGGATATTAGGCAAATTGCCAGCTTTTAGGTTCTTCAAGAGCAGAGCCCTAACTTGTAGTTGGAAGGAGGGACAGGCTGGAAGTGTGCTTTTGTGTATCCTATAGTGAAAGTTGCCCAAACGCCTGTGGTTTACAGGTTTAGGAAACCTTAGGATATAAAAAAATATATTATAATAATAACAGTTAAACTGTCAACCAAGAAGTGCCTATGCTATGGTCTATGGCCTCCAGAGGGCAGCTGGTACACTCAGTAGTGCCTTTCTGTGACCGTGTTTATGCAGCCATCATCAGATTGATCATTCTCTGCAAGTCAGGGAAGAAATAACCACAGGGCCACCTCATGGGCTCTCAGGGGTTAGTGACTAAACAAGCAACTGTAATGTTCTGCAAATCAAGATTATATGACCAAGATTTAAAGCTCAACTTCTGTATCGTTTGTCAGGCTCTGGTGCCCTAAAGGCCACCGGATGGCGGCGCTGCTCATGAATCACATATAGTATTCAGTGCCCCCATCCCTGGGGGGTTTGTAAAATACAAAATCGTATTCCTCATCAGGTTCACACAGGCAGCAACCTCTAAGACCTCCACTTGCAAGGTTGTCGGTGTATCCCATTGTAGCAGATAAACGAGTGAAGAAAAACACCCAAGGAGTCTTAGAAGAAACAACGGTTTAATGTGCACAGACCCAGAGAAAATAGTTTTTCCAAATTCTGGGCCCTCACTAGAGGGCTCAGAGAGATTATATAGACTTCTTATCAGATTATTACAGCATTTCTTCATGATTGGTCACTTTATTACAGTATAGTCCTGATTGGAGAAAGTCTACTGTATTCTTATCTCTAGCGAAGCAGAGGGAGAGTAGTTATCTCTAGCGAAGCAGAGAGAGCAGCAGGACAAAGGAATAGGGGAGGGACAAGCATGTACCAGGGTATGACTTCACCAAGAGGGGTGTATCCTTTTCAAAGGGGGGTATATCCTTTTCACTTAACCCTTCCAGCTCTCAGCCCTGCCTGGATTTCTACCTCATTCCCCACTTTTTTAAGGGAAAGATTTGCCTTGTAGTGAAGGAGGCCAATTTTTCCTCATAGCAGTTGATCTGACTGTGGAAGGGATTTGTATTTGCATACTGCCATCACATGGGCAGTAGTTTTCCGCTCCACCATGGTCTTAATGGTGAAGGTAATAAATCGGATAAGGATAGGGATACAGCATGGCAGGATAATACATAGCAGGAGAATAAGGAGAACCCCCTACCACTAGGGTTTTTAAGTCCACCTAACCAATTGAACCATGCCGCAAACCACCCAGCACCTATAGAAGGGGCGGTGATATGATTAGCTAGATCATGTAGGTCTTGAATAGAGCGTTCAATGGAAACACTCTCATCAGTGAGATTAAAACAACACATACCCTCAAATTCCTCACAGCCATGATTTAACCGTAGGAGCAGAAAATCAATGGTCATCCTATTCTGCAGAATCGCTGTCCGCAGACAGACATCTCATGATTCATAGTGGCTAGGATGGTTGAGGTAAGATTAATGGATTTGGCCAAGGAACAAGCAATACGGCTTATTTCCATAGCGTTGTGCAAAGCTAACCCAGGTGCTCCTACAATGGATATTGCCAGTCCTAGAGCTGTCTGATCACTATAAAGTTCCACATTAGAGTTACAGGTAGGAGGCATAGGTTTTGATCGAGGATAGTGCAAGTGGGAACTAACCTTACTAGGGGTATGAGAGAAAGCAGCAGTAGTAAGTCTGCCAAAAGTGCAAGGACCTCCAGTAGCGTTTATGGGAACATAAGTTTAAGCAGTTTTACCACATAACAAAAACCATCCTAAGGGAAGATACATTTCTGAGTAAGCATAAGATACCTTCGTAATAGACTTGCATGATAATATGGTGTTAGACACATTAAAAACCCCTTTAGTGGCATTTACAAAAATAAAGCAATCTGTAGCTTTAAGCATGGAGACAACCTGCAAGGAGAAAGGGGCCTTGATAAAATAGGCTGAGGTAGGACGAGTAACATCAGTGAAGTAGAAAAGGTTAGCTTTGGCTGTTTGCGGTTCAGATTATGCATTACAGTAAACGTTTGCATTTCACACAAAGTAGTGGGTACAGCAATAAGACATGTTGATAAAAACACTCCAGGCTGCGATGAGCTGTGTACACAAAAGTCCGAAGTATTCAAAGCAGAACCGGCAAGTAGTGTTACTACATTTATAGTCCCTGAGGCCAGTAAGGGAAGGCCCCACATGAATGCCAGAACAAAAGTCAGCATGAGCAGGTGCATACCGACCATGGAGCTTATGTCCCACTAACAGTATTGAAGATGACTCCTCAAGCTTCTGCCGTGCGTAGACCAGCCGGCTTCCGGTATGCAGCTAGCGCAGGGCTCTGTCGTCTGCCGATTCCCTGGTTCTCCGCAGTGTGAGGCGTAAGGGATCCTGAGAATGTTCGTGCGCTGTTCACTTATCATCCAAGTCAGGAGCAGCTTTCTTAAGACGAGTATGATGAATCCACGGGGTAACCTCTGCGACCTTAACTGCAGTCGGTGTGGCTAGGAGAACTGTGTAAGGACCTCTCCAGGTAGGGCACAGTGGTTCACGTTTCCATTCCTTAATCCACACACGATCTCCCGGCTGGTGGGTATGGAGCGGCTTTTGTATCCACCTGTTCAAAGACTGAAAAACAGATCCCAATGCCAGTAGGTGTTGTCTCGTAAGTTCATTACCTATCTGCTCTAGATCTCCCTTAAGGCCCTGAACAATGGGTGGTGGTCGACCATACAGTACTTCATAAGGGGATATTCCCAAGGTCCGAGTTGGGGAGGACCGGACCCGGAAAATGACTATTGGCAAAGCCTGATCCCACTTAAGATGAGCTTCCTGACAGAGTTTAGACAACTGGAGCTTCAGAGTTTGGTTCATCCTTTCCATCTTTCCCGAACTCTTATTTATTTATTTATTTATTTATTTAACAACCATTTATATCCCGCATCTTCCGGAGTTCAGGTGCGGTTCACAATTGAACAACAGTCAACAAAGCAAGAGCTTGTTTTTACATGGAACAATTTTTTGACAATAAACAGAGTAATGCCTAAAAACATAACAGAACAATATAATGGTTAGATACATTATGGAACAAAGAACAAATACATTATAGATACCTTATGGAACAAGAACAAAGGTTAATAACTATTTACAATTTCAGAGTTGTAAGCTCTATTGGATTGAGTCGTCGTTATTTACAAGTAAATGTAGTATCTGTTGATTTATAAGGTTTAGCTTTATTCGTTTGAGCGCGTTTTAGCCTTTTTCTGGGATGATCAGTGGATTAGCTATGGTATTGTAATGCAAGGTGAAGAGGTAGGTTTTCAGTTTTTTACGGAGTTCTATGGGCAGTAAGCAGTGTGAGGTTTCCAGGTAATCTGGAGGGCCTTAGAAAGGTCTTGAAGGCACTTAGCAACAAACACAGGGCCATTATCTGACCCTATAGTAAGAGGTAGGCCAAACCTGGGAATGATCTCTTTCAGCAGGGCCCTGGTAACCTCTTGGGCTGTCTCTGTTCTACAAGGGTAGGCCTCAACCCATCCTGAAAATGTACATGCTATCACCAGCAGATATCGATAACCCCTTACTCGGGGCAACTCAGTGAAATCAACTACAATATTCTCCATAGGGGCAGCCCCAACCGCCTGTATGGAAACTGGGAGTAGAGGCCCTTGGTGGGGGTTATTCCTGGCACATTGGAGACAGCGATGTGCTACAGCTGCCTTTAAGGCAGACAGATGTGGGACATAGAAATAAGACTGTAGAATGGTGTGCATGGAGGTCTTGCCTAAGTGGGTGGTCTCATGAAATCGTCGGACAAAAGCAGGTGCTAGACTCTCGGGGATAACATATCGAGGTGGATCTCCCAGCAACCGCAACCACCCAGCAGTAGTGTGAATAGCCCCTTCCTGAGTGAAGAAATCCATCTCTTTCCTGGTATAACGTGGGTCCCACTCTGACATAGGAATTGGAAACAGGGGGGCTTGAGCACTTACTGGGATTGTTCCTTACTGGGCTGCTAACTTGGCCTCTCTGTCTGCCCTGCGGTTACCCTGGATGACCAGAGTGTCTCCTCGTTGGTGTGCCTTGCAGTGAACAACAGCCACCGCTTTTGGTGCCCACACAGCCTCTAGTAACTCCAAAATCTTCCTCCCATACTTTATAGATTTCCCGCTTGAATTTATGAGTCCCTTCTCTCTATAGAGGGCCCCATGGGCATGGAGTGTAGTGAATGCATACCTAGAATCAGTGAAAATGTTTGCCTTCAGACCTGCAGCTAACTGGAGGGCTCGATTAAGGGCAATGAGTTCAGCTTTCTGGGCAGAAGTCCCTAAGGGGTAAGGGCTCAGCCTCCACAACAACCCCAGGAGTGACCACAGCATATCCGGCCTTCCGCTGTCCATCTTCCACGAAACTGCTGCCATCGGTAAAGTATTGAACATCAGGAGAGGCCAGCGGTACATCCTTCAAATCCGGACGGCTGGAGTACATTTCATCCATAACCTGGATACAATCATGTTCAGGTAGCCCAGGTGCTACAGGGAGTAGAGTAGCAGGATTGAGTATTTTCACTATCTCCAAGTGAACCCGAGGATTCGCGCACAGCATGCTCTGGTACTTTGTCATCCGCTCATTGGTAAACCAATAATTGCCTTTGTACTCCATCACTGTCAGTACTGCATGCGGCACTTTAACATACAATTCCTGCCCAAGGGACAATTTATCAGCCTCTGTTGCCAAGAGAGCTGTTGCTGCTACTGCGCGGAGACAAGAAGGCCACCCTCTTGCTACTGGATCCAGCTGTTTGGACAGATAAGCCACCGGTCGTTGCCAGAAACCCAGGCTCTGAGTGAGGACACCCACTGCCATTTCTTCATGGACGTACAGATGGAATGGTTTTTCCACATCGGGCAGCCCTAGACTGGGGGCTGATAGCAAAGCCTTCTTCATATTCTGAAAGGCCTCCTTTTGGTCCGGGCCCCAGTCGAAGGGATCTTGTTCTCCCCCTGTTGTAGCTGCATACAGGGGCTTTGCCAACACTGTATAGTTGGGTATCCAGATTCAACAAAAACCGGCAGCCCCTAAGAAGCCTCTTAACTGCCTGCGATTTTGTGGCTCAGGAATAGAACAAACAGCCTCCCTCTGCTCAGAGTCCAATCTTCGAAGGCCTTGGGCAACATGGAATCCCAAGTATCTGACTTCAGTCTGGCACAATTGGGCCTTACTTCGGGACACCCGATAGCCAGACATCCAAAGTAGGTGTAGAAGTTCTGAAGTAGCGGCTAGACATTCTTCCCGGGAAACAGCAGCAATGAGTAAATCATCCACGTATTGTAGCAACACGTGTTGAGAAGGGCAAGACTGGAACTGACGCAGATCTTGACTAAGTGCATCTCCAAACAGCGTGGGGGAGTTTTTGAATCCTTGGGGTAACCGTGTCCATGTCAACTGACCCTTACTGCCAGTAATAGGGTCTTCCCATTCAAATGCAAACAGTGGCTGGCTAGGAGTGGCCAATCTCAAGCAGAAAAGGCATCCTTTAAGTCCAGAACAGTGAAGCAGGTTGCTTGTGCAGGAATCAAACTCAGTAAATTGTAAGGGTTTGGCACAACAGGATGGATGGTAACAACAGCTTCATTCACCTTCCGTAGGTCCTGTACAGGTCGGTAATCATTAGTACCTGGTTTTTGAACAGGCAGCAAATGGGTATTCCAAGTTGATTGGCATGGTTTCAGGAGTCCAAATTCAAGTAATTGCTGGAGATGTTTATGAATGCCCTCAACAGCTCTTCGGGGCAGGGAGTATTGCTTAACACGGATGGGACAGGCGTTTGGTTTTAGTTCCACTATAATAGGCGGGATATTCCAGGCAAGGCCAGGAGGATTACCTTCTGCCCATACCCCAGGGTAGTTTTGCAGTTCTTATGGGAGGGGTTGTTGCCGATCAGCTTGGAAGTACAGCCGCCACTCTTCTTCCCTTGGACTCTGTAGAGAAAATAATCCCGATACTGGAGGCCCCAAAAACATTTTAGCCTCTCCTGTGGGGGGTAAAGGAGATCCGGGCATGTAACTTTGATAGGAGATCCCGGCCCAGAAGTGGTACCGGACACGTACAGAAATTGATGGGCGATTTGCTGTCCGCCTACTTCGCAGACTCGGGTATGGAGAAAGGGCCGGACTGCCCGGTTTCCGGTTGTCCCCACCACTGTGACAGTCTTTTCGGAAGTACTTGCTAGCGGTCGGGACACAACAGAATGCTCTGTCCCAGTATCAACCATAAATGGTATTTGATGGTCCCCAATTTTGATTGTGACCATGGGCTCATGGGGACCGAGAAGAATCTGTGAGCCCGGTCTGTCCTATTCATGATCATCCTGGTTCTGGTCCATAGCGGTCAATCCAATGAATCCCGCTAGACCTTCACGCTCCTCGCCGGCGTCCTCAGCTGGTCTCCGAGTATATCTTTCTCCTTCAACTTGCCCTCGGAATGTTGGTTGACCACGGTTTCCTCTTCCGGCATCATTTTGGCCGCCTTTGTTGGGACAATCGTTTTTCCAGTGGCCCATTTCTCTACAGTAGGCACATTGATCTCGTTCCAATGGTCTTCACTCCATCAATTCGTGCCGGGTTCCTCTACCCCGGCCTAGGCCCCTCGGTTCCCACGTTTGACTTTCCTTGTCCTTTCTCAACTAGTGCCACTGCTAACATATCCGCTTTCTTTTTCATCTTTCGTTCACACTCACGCTTCATCTCATGATCTCTGTTCACAAATACTTTCATAGCAACTTCCATCAGCTGGGTTATATTCATTCCAGCAAAACCTTCAAGCTTCTGAAGTTTCCTTCGAATGTCCCCCTGTGATTGTCCCACAAATGCTGTATTCACCATCCGCTGGTTTTCAAGTGCTTCGGGGTCAAATGGAGTGTAAACACGGAAAGATTCAGAGTCTTTCAGAAAACTGGCCCGGGCTCTCATCAGGGGTTTGCAGGACCTCAGATATTTTCCCCACATTCATCGCTTTCTGGCCCCTTTTTAAGGCCTTCCAGGAGAGCCCGATGATAGCGATCCAGGGCAAGGCGTCCTGTATCACTGTTTGCAGCCCAGTGGGGTTCTAGGTCAGGAAAGTCTCTCAGCGCTGCTTGCTGGGGATCCTGTTCACCTGAAGGGTTCTCTTCTAACCATTTCATGGCTGATTGAGTCACCCGGTATCTCGCTTCGGTACTGAATAAGGTTAAAAGGAGCTGACAGCAGTCTGCCCAAGTTGGACAATGGGTCTGAATAATAGACGAAAACAAATCTATCATAGCTTGAGGTTTATCAATATAGGATGGATAATGAGTTTTCCAGTTCAACAAGTCGGTTGTAGAAAAAGGTACATACACAAAAGTGGGGGGGCCCTTCCACAAGTTCTCCCTGGGCATTAAAGGCAGCTGGTCCTCGAACCTCTCTTAGGGGTAGGTGGAGACTAAATTCTGGAGTCTGTTTGCTAGCACATATTGTGCAGTGATCTCTCCTGAAGTCACAGTGCTCTAGTACGGAGGGGGGGGGGAGGGTGTACGAACATGGAACTGACATTCTTCAGATCTGGGACTCAGGGAACTTTCTGAAGTGCTGGACAGGTCGGTATCTGAAATCGGCATTGGTATGCTTCCCTCACTGCTCTTCTGACTGTCAGAGAATGTAGTATCTGTTGAGAGGGGCAGGGGAGAACTAGCGGAATTCCCTGCTGAGACTGCCAACCTAGCTGAAGTCACAGAAATCTGCCTGGGAGAAGGGAAAGGGGGGAATTCTTCTGTCTCTGGCTCTTGTACTAAAATGGGCAATTGTGATTTTAATTTAGGCTGCATTTCCTGTGGGCTACGAGACAAAAGTATGCAGCAGTTTTCCTCATGACATCTCCTGAGCCATTTAGGTCTCTGCCGACAAACATCCAGTCAGGAATCAATATAAGGGAATTGATCAGGATGTTTAGCTATCACAACTTGGGGCACTCGGCTAACCAAGTCATAATCAAAGGTTCCTTCAGGGGGCCAACCAATGGTAAAGTTGGGCCACTCCCTCTGACAATATTTCGTTAACAGGGCGAGAGTCATACGAACACCATAATCTGCAGAGAATCCCTTCCTGAAATGCTTTACCATACACTCTAAGGGGCTGCATTTTGTCTCTGATCCTCCCCATATATTTCTTCCAGGCTTTGAAAACACAGAGGGAAAGGAATGCAGACAGCCAGGAATCCGGCTGCTCTAGTCTCAAGAAGGGTAACTAACAAGATGGCGCTTTCACCACACCCTAACAAAATGGTGCTTTTGCCATTTTTCCCCGACCTGGGCGCGGTCGCCTGGCCAGGAACTGCACTAATCAGGAGTCTATGCTCACTGCACAAGCCTCTGCTTGTGCCAAACACATAAATCAAGCACAGACCAACAATTCCGTAGAAAACAGTCTAACTATTAGGAACGCGGTTTCCCCCAGCTCAGTTCAGCTCAGGGTATTAAGGCGATTCCCTCGAGAGGTGATCAATCTCTCCTTCTCCCCGTAGGAAGGACTGATTTTTCCTGAACTGCAGACAGAGACAGACCCCCGTTATCATGTACCCCACTCAGCTGTCCTCTGGAGTTGAAGGGGTTGTTTCCTAGACCCCAGAGCGGGTTCTTAGGTGTCCCTCGGAGAAAGCCAGCGGCAGAGGCGAATCAGGAAGGAATACTGTCCAGAACAGCTGGTCTGGTGGCACCTGGTATTCCCCGCTGCGTTCACCACCAGCCCAACTCAAACCCATTGAACCTAGAGGTAGCAAGATAACCTTTTCTTTCTTATCTCGCTGTCTCAGCCGGGTCAGGGAACCAAAATGTAGCAGATAAACGAGTGAAGAAAGAAACACCCAAGGAGTCTTAGAAGAAACAACGGTTTAATGTGCACAGACCCAGAGAAAATAGTTTTTCCAAATTCTGGGCCCTCACCAGAGGGCTCAGAGAGATTATATAGTCTTCTTATCAGATTATTACAGCATTTCTTCATGATTGGTCACTTTATTACAGTATAGTCCCGATTGGAGAAAGTCTACTGTATTCTTATCTCTAGCGAAACAGAGGGAGAGTAGTTATCTCTAGGAAGCAGAAAGAGCAGCAGGACAAAGGAATAGGGGAGGGACAAGCATGTAGCAGGGTATGATTTCACCAAGAGGGGTGTATCCTTTTCACTTAACCCTTCCAGCTCTCAGCCCTGCCTGGATTTCTACCTCACCACTGCTATTTCTCTGACTGCAGGAGGGGTGGGGGGGGGTCCTTGTGTGTTTCATAGCTCCACTTAGCATGCCCTTCCCAGGAAATTCTCATCTATTTCTAGAGCCTGTGCTGTCAGAGCAGGGCTTTAAGCACTTAGCAGGGGCACTGACCCGTCTGTGCCATCTTGTTAAAGGCTGAGGGTGAAGAGAAGGACGTCTAGGTAGCACAGTCTGGGGCTTAGCGCTCCAGGGCACTGGAAGGTTTCATAGCGGAAGTCAATACTCTGTGTATGCTCCATGTATTTAGCCTATGTTCAAGCGTGCTCACTGCACTGTGTTTGGGTGACAGGTGCTGGGTCACCCGTATATGTAGATGTGCATTTTGTATGTGCTCACAATTGCTTAGGCATGATTTTTGGGTGCACTCTTTGCAGAGTGAGACTGCATTTCTTTGCTTGGACTGTATTATCAGTCTAAGGTAATTTCTCCAGTAATGGGGGGATGTCGATTGTAATAAAGTGCGTGAGGTCCTCATGGTGTTACATGGGGTTGGAGATGCAGTCGTGGGATCTGCTGTGGAGTGAGCTGTCCGGAGGAGTTACAGTGTCAGTCACCAGTTTCCCTTTCTCTTTGGGCTTTGTTCCCAGATCCTAGCCCCTCTTTCTCTCTGATGTCTAGGACGCAAGGTCCCCGGCCCACTGGACAATCTATTCTCGGCCTTTTCTCAATGCTGGCAGAAGGACTGGGAGAGCGAGAAAGGAAGACCAGGAACCAGCACCAGCTCTGATGTCTCTCCACTGCCAGTGTTTGCTACGGTCACATATTCCCAGTCATTTATTTATTTGAGTATACTGATTGCCTACAGGTCAGTGCAGCTACAGTCGATTACGGATTTCTATTTCCTTTGTCCCTGAAGGGCTCACAATTTATGTTTTGGTACCTGAGGCAGAGGGTTAAGTCGCTTAACGAAGGCCAAAAGGACCACCTGTGGGATCAGGAACCCCAGTTTTTATGGCCCAAGGTTGGTGGTCTCGATTGGAATTCAAACCCTTGGTCCTCTGGCAACTTGCCTCAAACACTAGGCCTCACTGCTCCGTGTGAGTTAGCCACAGGGCCATAGGGCCAGGCGCAGCCTGTTACTTCCAAGGTAGAGACCTTGGGGAGGTTCCGTTCATAAGGATACGAGAAATGCCATACTGGGTCAGACCAAGCTCTTTCAGGTCCAGTATCCTGTTTCCTAGGGTAGCCAATCCAGGTCTTAAGGAACTGGCTGGTTTCCAAAAAGACGAATAGGCTACTCAATGCTTGTACCGGGGCAAGCGGTGGATTTATGTATGCTCATATTTTAAGGGTTCCGTTGCATTACAACAGATGTGACGCTCGGTTGGGTTGTGTGCCTTGTAGAACATCTTGAATTGGTGAAAGTTGATATAAAAAAAAAATTATAATTTTCCAGCTTCTCTCTAATAAAAGGTTATGGACCTTTCCTCCGGGAGCTTGGCCAAAAATTTTGTTAAACTGCACTATGTTCAGAGATCGTTTCGCGCAAGGCTCTTGGAGTACATAGGAGACCCAGTGGTCAATCAACCGACTGGAAATGCGAGTGATACGCTGGGCGTTGCAGGTGTTCGAAGCTACGGTGACAGGTCGAGCGGTGCGAGTACTGTCCGACAACTCCACGGTGGTGGCCTACATCAATCGGCAGGGCAGAACCGGAAGTGTGTCCATAGAGGCCGTGGCAGAGGGTCTGTGTGTGTGGATAGAGCTTTGGCTGTCAGCGTTTTCGGTGGTGCATGTTGCGGGTAAGGACATTGTGACGGCGGATTTCCTCAGCTGGGTCCGAGTAGATGCCGGAGAATGGGAGTGGCATCCGGAAGTGTTCGCACAGATTGGTCGCATATGGGGACAGACAGTAATGGACCTCAGCAGACGACGCGAAAGGAGGTCAGAAGGCATCGGCGCACTGTTTCAACGGCGGCCGTCATCCGGTCTTCTCTATGTCTTTCCACCGGGGGGCACTCATAGGTCGAGTGGTTCTGCGTATCGAAGCGCTTCGGGGAAACATGTGGTTGGGGACCTCGGGCTGGCCGAGGCGCCCGTGGTATGCCTGCCTCATACGGTTGCTCGATGGGAATCCATGGAGGTTTCCTACATTGGAGATTCTGTTGATACGGAGTTCCCTTTGAATGCCTCAGGTGCATCGGTTTTTGCTTACAGGGTGGCCATTGAAAGGGCAAGCTTAAGGAAAAAGAGTTGCTCGGCAGCAGTCTTTGCCACCTGGCCACAAAAAAAAAAAAGTCTATGTCCCTTGCATATGTGCGTATATGGCGCATCTTTGAGGACGGGTGCTCGCAGAGGCACGCTCGCGCGACAACAGTGTCAGTTCCCTTGGTATTAATTTTTCTGCAGGACGGGTTTGGTAAAGGCAGGTCCTGGAGAGTTCAGTTAGCAGCTCTGTCTTGCAATAGGGGCAAAGGACAGGGAGTGGCTCTCATGCACAGGTCGATGTGGTACGCTTTCTCAGGCGGTTACCTGACTATAGCCCTCTCGTAGGCTATTAATTCCACCGGGGAAGCTCAAGTTGGTTTTAGGAGCGTTAGCTAGCGCGCCATTGGGGCCCTTGCAACAGGCATAGGTTAAGGGTTTTGCCTTGAAGACGGTACGTTTGATGGTCATCTGTTCGGCGAGGCGATTTTCGGAGTTGCAGGCGTTGACCTGTCAGGAATCGTTTTTTTATCTGTCTTCAGACAGAAGGTGGCCTGGTGGCTGGTTCCGTCGTTGTTGCCAAAGGTGGTTTCTACGTTCACCTAAAATGGTCTTTCTTCCAGCACTAGGTATGGTGGAGGGGAGCGTATTGAACCATAGCTTGCGCTGTTTGGACATCAAGAGAATGCTGCGGTAGTGTTTAAAGGTTTCAGAAACTTTCGCAAGGCGGATCGTCTTTCTTCGGGGTGTTTGGAGAGCCCCGCAAAGGGAAGCGGCAGCGAAGGAGTCCATTTCTGGATGGATTGGAGCAGCAAGTGCGTCGGCTTATCTTCTACGGGACCGTACAGTCTCAGGAAACTTACAAGCTCACTCTACCAGAGTGCAAGCGTCTTCTTGGACGGAGCACAGTTTGGTTCCGCCAGTGGACATCTGTAGGGAGGCCTCTTGGTTGTCTCTCCATACTTTCAGTAAGCACTACCGCCTAGATGTTCTGGCGGCTAAGGATGCTGTTTTCAGGGAGGCAGTGTTGAGATCCGGCTGGAAAGGTTCCTCCCAATGATTACTGCTCTGATACATCCCAGGGGTTGAGGACTAAACTGGAGGAACGATAAGGAAATAGGAATTACACTTACCTGGTAATTGTGGTTCCTTGAGTGACTCCAGTTTAGTCCTCATTCCCGCCCGGGGATGGGGTCTTAGCAGTGTTTTTTCTATTGGGGGAAGTGCAAGGTTAAAAGTGGATATAGGCCTTCACTGGTGTTCAGTCGTTTTGATGCTTCCATTTTTTTGCGCTATACTGTTATATTATTATATTATGATATTGTTATATATATTGCTATATTGCTCTGGATTGTTTAGGGCTAGGCATTCGACGGAAAGGAGAGCATGCAGGAAGCAGTCCCTTTCCTTCTGGAAGGGGAGTAGTAGATAGATAGGTTATATGTTCTGCGTGCCCTTGAATATAATAAGTTTTAAAAAAAAAGTTACTGATTTTTTGTTCCTTTGAGTCTGCTTTGTCAATAGTTCACTGGGGGCTGATGGGAGAGACCAGCAGGCTATATCCAGTGATGTCATGAGTTTTTGACATGCCCAGTCTCCAAGCTGCAGGAGGAGGTTCACTACCCAGGAGTTGAGGACTAAACTGGAGTCAATCAAGGAACCACAATTACCAGGTAAATGTAATTCCTATTTACCCTTTGTGACTCTGGTTTCATGGTCTTGTCTTTGTTTTTATAAACTTAATTTCATAAATTATTGATCTTTCAAACCGAATCTACACAGTGTGCCATTGTGAGTATTATCACATTATAACTGGTTAAAGGGCACACAATCTAGCTCCTCCTCATCTCTTTCACATTCCTTTATCCCCATTTTGGGGGTTTTCATACGTTATATGTAAGTTTGTGTATTTTAACATTTTAATATGGATTTTGCCTTGTGGTTTTGATTTTCAATATGATTTCTGATATGCTTTTAATTTTTAACATTCTCACTAGTGATTTATTTAATTAATTTTTTATGTACATGTACTGATTGTTTTATTTATCATTATTATTATTATTAATTGTATTTGTTTTTTTGAGGATGTGTACCTTCTGAGGAAGGTAACATCCAAAACGCATAGGGGTTTTCATATAATAAAGCACATGTGATTTCCATACACCACTCATTTGTTGTGTTCGCAAACAGAAACTGTCCCTCAAAAGGGAAAAATATCTAGTGTGTAACCTCTGGGCTGAAACAGCAAGTTGCAGAGGCATTCCTGCTGAGGGCAGACAGCAAGATGTGCAGTTGCCCTACTAGACTAACAACTTTCAGCCATAGAGAAGTCAACCTTTGTGCTAAGGTATTGTATTAGCATAGAGAAGCATGGCAGTAGTCATGTCATAAGAACCATTAACATTGATAAAGTCAGAACCCAGCAGGAGAGGGCAAAGCACCCTGAGAAACACAGTGCTCCAGCCTAATCCAAAAATGTGCAGGAATGAGGAGACTGCCAAGTGGACCAAACTGGTCCCTGGTACTAGTCTTGTTATACTTCGCTGTAGACCAGAGGCTATTGTCCCCAAACACAACAGCTTCTCAAAGGTATGACTAGCTGAAGCCTGAGAGGGAGACACTGGAAAAAAAAACAGGAGGAGATGGAAACTCCAGCACCAACCCCTGTATCAACACAACCAGGACCAACAGTCCCATCCTGCTCCCAGTCTGTACTGAGCACCTTCTGCAGTGCCAGGACTTGTTTGCCTAAAAGACTTGCTCATCTAGCAGCCCATCAGAGTCAAGATGAGCCTTATAACCTTAGACCACTTAATGGCCATTATACCCAGCCATATCCTCTATTCCTCCCAGCACTAGAGTTTTCCGGTGCTAAATCTGATTACAAACTTGAGCCTGCCTTCCAGGCATTATGAAGTCTGAGCACACTTCAAGGCCATCTCCCCAAGGGAAGCTTTTATTGGGTTTAAATAAACCTCCACTACACAGACCAAATCAACTGACAAACATGTTGCCTACTGGCAGCCAGGAGCTGTCTCTAGAGTATCAAGGTGATAAAGATGATACCTATGCCAGTATGCTGTGGCCCAGCATCAGCTGAAAACTGCAATCTCAAACCAATGGCAGTCACTTGGAGAAACTGCTGCTTTTCTACCTTGAGCCCATGCAGCTCTCCCATCTGTTAGTCCATGACACCACTCCACCCCGCTTCCCCCCCTTTCTTAAGATCAGCATCTGGAGTGATCCATTCTGCCTTGGTTGAAGCCCAATCACTTCCAAGAGAACTAGACTAGGCTCCTCACCAGTGCCAGAGGAAATGAGAAATGCAAAGTCTACAAGGAGTTATCTGTCCCACAGGTAGAAGTACCTTCTAAATGCCTGCGGCATCAATCAGAACAACTTCTTACTCCCCCCCCCCTTAAATTCCATAAAGATACACTAATTGCCATCCAAATTTCAACGAAAGATTGCATACATTGCCTATATATATATATTTCTCCAGGAACAAGCAGGAAATCAGTCCTCACTTATGGGTGACGGCACCGATGGAGCCTGCACAGAGCAATTCCCCAGCTTTCAAAGAAAGCCTTTGGGATTACTGCCACGCATGTGTGGTCCTTTTCCCGCCCAAGGGTGCCATCTTGCTCAGTCTCTCTTTTTTCATGGAGCCCTTCGGACGCACGTCCTTGTCCCTCGGAAAAGGTGTTTCATTTTCTGGTCTCTGGCCTACTGTTTTTCCGGTTGTACCGGTCTTCTATCCATCCTCCCCCTTGCTCCTATTTTTTCGAGCAAAGGGGACATTTTTTCCCCTAAATTTTGTTTTTGGTCACGTGGTCGACCTCGTGGGGGCCCTTTTTTCCCTGATGGCTACCGTTTTCAAAAAATGCGATAGATGCTCCAAGAACATGTCGCTTACAGACACCTATGACTGTTGTCTGCGGTGTCTTGGAGCCAACCATGATCCAGAGCTCTGCTTGTTTTGCAAGAAAATGTCCTCCAAAGCCCTGCTCAGTCGTAAGCAGAAGTCCGAAGACATTTTCCGAAAAGCCATCTCGGAATCCCCAGTAGTACCCTCAGTTGTCTCTCCGCCGGTGGGGTCTCCCCCCTCGGCCCCACGCTGTAGGCGGCACTCCGACCAGGGGTCCCATGAAGTGGAGCGGCGTAAGAAGCAGAAGGCCTCAAAGTCGCTGTCAGGGGCTCCCGACAAGCACGAGCGCTCCTGCGCTCAGTCACTTAGCTCCACTCGGCGTTCCCGAGAGTCGGACAAGGAGCAACCTCGTATGGTACCTTGAACAGACTCGGAGACCGCGGGCGATGGCGCCAGGTCTCCAGAGGGTCGTCCCGGCGAGGACCCCCACTACTCCTCGACGCCTGACCCGGTGATCCCGGTGTCAGCGTCGCAGGGCCCCATGCCCGCATGGGAGTCCTGTATGCTGGCACTAGAACACAGCATTTCTGCGTTCATATCTTCCCAGCAGGTGCTCGTATCCAGCTTCGCTGGCCCGCGCCTAGAGACCGAGGTTTTCTCGAGAGGGACACTGAAATCCGCTCTGGAAATCCCCAAGAGCCATGGGCCTTGTGAGGGTCCTCGGCACTGGTGTCACTCACCTTCCCGTTCCTCGGGGGCAAGATCCTCCAGAGCCTCTGGCTCCAAACATGCCTCGGCTTCCGGGCAAGGCGAACAGCTGGGATCGAACTCTTCCTCCAAATTTTTGGGATGGGAATCGGATGCGGCTACCTCCCCCGAAATCCGTGCCCTTTGGGATCTCCCATCGGACCCATCCCCACCCACTTTTCAGCGGCGTTCACCACCTGAGGACATCTCCTTCTTGGTGTTCGTGCGGGATATGGCACGGGCACTCAATCTGGTTACCCAGGCGGAGGAGGAACCTCGAGCTGAAGAGCTCGATATTCTGCAATATGAGTCTCCTCCTTGGAAATCTCTTGTTCCTTTGCGTCCCTCTAGTCCAGTCCCGGAACCATAGAGTTGTGAACCTCCACCAGCAGCTTTGGAGATTAAAAGATGTCATCGCTTTGATGTCACTGGTATATCTAGGCAAACACCGCCCCTTTCCACCAGTACTTTCAGTCTCCAAGCAGCTTGGAGGTTCTGAGCCCAGGGCTGGGCTCAGTGAGAACAAATAAGCAGAGCTTGGGTTTTTGAAATTTACTCCTTTTGGTTTATTTTCCCTGTTTGATTTGGTTACTTTGTTTTCTTTTATGTCAGATCTGCTGCTGCTGTAAGGGTTCCTGTGTCTGTGGACCTTTATTTTTTGTTTCTAAAGGATCAGGGAGTTCTTCCCCCTCCCTCTCTGCATTGCCCCAGCGTCTAAACGAGCACAGGGGAGACAGTGCTGATCCGTGGCCTCCCTGCTCCCGAACCCGCATTGAAAGGGTGAGGAGCAGGTGGAAGGCGGGCATTTGCAGCAGCAGCGATGCAGGGGCTGAGAAGCCTGTGAAGGTTGTGCCCAGATCAATCAGAGCAGAGAGCCGCCGGAGCTGAAGCCGTTAAAAAGGCTGTGCTCCAGTGTCCTGTTGGCTCCTTTCCCTCACTCCCCTCCCCCTCCCCTTCCCCCCCAGGATCGGTGGTGGTGGTAAGTACCCACACAGATCTGCTTTGGGGAGCTGGTTTAAACTGGGAGGGGAGGCTTCGCGGCGGCTCCCAGAGTTGCAGGGTGCTCGGGGCCTTGCCACGGGGGGTGAGAGAGTGTGCTTTTTTGAGCGGGAATGCTGGCAGCGGCCATTTTGAGGGCCGCGTTTTCAACGGCAGGATTTATTGGGTTTGGTAGACAGCCTTGCTCCTGGGCTCACTTGGGGGGAGCAGATAAGGAGCATTTAGTGTGCAAATTCTAATCTGATTTTGATTTTTGCCTTTAATTTACTTTAACTTTATTTTTGATTCAGTTGCCTTTAATTGGCAACCGGGGATTAGTTCCTTTTAGTTAGGAGCAAATATCCTTATTTACAATGATTTTAAATTTGAGCCGGCCTCTTTAAGTTTGTACATAGGAACATGAGATATGCCATACTGGGTCAGACCAAGGTCCATCAAGCCCAGTATTCTGGGCTTGATGGACCTTGTATGGCAGCTCTCGCCTTCCCTCCTCAATTATTTTTGCTTGCTACAGGCATTTGCCGGTGCGGATCTCTCTCCCTTGACTACGGGAGAGAGCTCCGGGATCCATACATCCGCACTGCAGCTGTGTGAGACGGAGTCTCTCTGTTGCTGCGGGATTTAATTTTACACTGGAATCGGCTGAGTGGTTCTCGCCGCAGCTGCCAGGCGCATCAGCGCGGTTTGCGGATCGGAGCACTTCAAGGTGGTAGGAGCAGGCAGTGTGGCTTTCTGCCCTGCAGGTAAGGCCTTCGGGCTCTGTCGGTCTGCTGAGGCCTACTTTTTTGGGGATATTTTCTCTCTGGGTGTTTGGACCGCATGGCGAAAGTTGCAGTGAGATGCCTGTGAGGAAGACAACAGGCAGAATAGCTAGTTGTTTGGGCCTAATGTTTCTTTCTTTTGTTGGTAGGTTTTTTGGCAGGCGACTGTCGTCAGACCTCTTTATTTTTGAGTTTGTTCTTAGTTTATAGGACAGCAGTTGTGGCATTGATTCCACATGTTCTTTCCCTTCTAATCATGTCTCTGAGGAGCATCTGTTAAGTCCCAGGATGTTAGGCAAATTGCCAGTTTTAGGTTCCAGAGCAGGTATTTGTAAGGAGGGACAGGCTGGAAGTGGGCCTTTGTGTATTCTATACTGACAGTTGCCCAAAGGCCTGTGTTTCACAGGGACAGGTTTAGGAATCCTTAGGATATAAAGAAGACTATAGCAGTTACCTGTCAATCAAGGAGTGCCTGGGCTAAGGTCTATGGCCACCAGAGGGCAGCGGATGCACTCAATGGGGCCTTTGTCTGTGTATGCAGCAGTTTCAGATTGCTTATTCTCTGTAATGCTGCAACTCCTGTTTATATAACCAAGATTGCAGCTCTTACCTTCTGTATCGTTTATTGGTCTCTGTTGCCCTAACAGCCACAGCTGCTCATGATTCACATATAGTATTCAGGGCCCCCATCCCTGGGAGGGGGGGGGGTAAAATACGAAATTGTGTTACTCCTTAAATTCACACAGGCTGCAACCTCTAAGACCTCCATTTGCAAGGTGCCTGGGTGTTTCCTAGCTTAAGGGGGGATCACTTATCGTGTCCTTCCCCGGAAGTTCTCATCTATTTCTAGAGCTGGATTTCAAAAGGACAAAAATTCTCTAGTGAGTGAGAGCCTTGTTCATTTTGAGCGAACACGGTTGATGTATTCGGGGGCTTTTGGTGCCCTGAACCCCACGAGCTGGACGCTATTTGTTTACTTCCAGGAGTTCTGCTCTCTATTTCGCTCTTCAGCTCCCTGGCAGACGTAGCAGGCTGGCAGGGGGGGAGCAACGCCTCCTGCAACGGTGAATCCCTCAGGATAAGGGGGGAAGGAAAGTGGGGTGCAGCGGGGCCTGTTAGCTTTTGCAAAGCTATAACAGCAGTTCAGGTAATTTTAGCTGATCTGCTTTGATTTCATTGGAGGTGGCCGGAGCTTGATTTTTGGAGTCCTATACATCCTTTCCCAGCCGTGCCCAAAACTCTCGGGATCCCAACTTCTGACTACATATTCCTATCAAATGGTAGTTAGTAAGTGAACATAGCAGACGGAAAATCACTATTAGAACAGAGTGCATAGGATGGGTGCAATTTCCTGAAATGTGCAAAAAAAAAAAAAATTAACCCAGCTGCAGAGTATGGATTAAACTTTTTCAGTAGGCCTTCAAAGGTTGTTTAAAAAAAAAAAAAAAAAAAAAGGGCCTAGCTATGTTGGTTTACAGGAATTTCCTTCCGCTGTCCATAGCAGGTCCTATAAGGCGTTAGTCGGTTGATATGGCAGGGTAATATTTGGGCTTAGCTGCTGTGATATAGCGCTATGATCCGCTGTACACATATTCAAGTCAAAAGGAATTATGGTGGTAGCTCTCTTGGACAGTTCTAAAAGGTGCTTGGATGAGCGCCTTGGCCAGGCCCCAGGTGTGGAATGCTCTGCCATACGCATTATGTTATGAGAGGGGTTTTATAGTTCTGTGGTTTCTTGAGGGACAATATTCCCGTTTAGTTTGGCTTTGTCTGATTTATAAGGTTTGACGGTAGATTTGTAATGTCTTCATTTTGGCTATATGTGGTTTCTTTTCCTTCTGTAAAAGGCAGCTCAGCGGAGAGAGAGGTCGCTGAATAGGACTCTGGCCTTTGAGGCTATTTTGGCTCCCATTCCATTTATCAGAGGTTCTCCAGTACGGAGAGTATCTGCTAGTGTTCAGCGTCTGTCTTAATGGGGGCCAGAAGCACGCAGCCAGGCTAGTTCTCTTGCAGCACTAGCAGCAGCTCAGATTCTGGAAGGCATACATCATATGCTGTGTTTGCGGGATGGCTTGCACGCTGCTTGGCATCAGCCTTGGAGCTCCATCGGCCCGTATTAGATTCCTTTGTCCAGTCCTCCTGCTGCGCTACGCAAAGTTTCAGGCGGTCGCAGGAACGCTCCAGCGGCTGCTTCAACTTAAAGCGGTGGTGCCGGTGCCGGCAGCCCAATACGGTTGATACTCCCTCTACTTTGTGGTTCCAAAGAAGGAAGGCTCGTTTCGCCAGATTCTGAATTTTAAAAGGGTGAATCGGTGTCTGCCCAAAGAATTCTCCTGGAGCATTCCTTAAATCCCGAAAGAAACCGTACTGACATACATGATAAGTTCCATCAGCTACTGGCAGGACACAATGCACTCTTGCATGCTTTTTTGCTTCATTGGTCTAGAAGTGTAGTCTTTACCAGGTGGTATAATGGGAACTTCGCTGCAAGTTCTCGGCTTCTTCTTTGCTGACTCAATTGCCACTGCAGAATGGGAAAGCTGTATTTTCTAATACCAGGATCTAGTTGACCTTAAAAAAAAAAAAAAAAAAAAAGGAACGTCCAGCTTGGTGCAGGTAGACGGAATGGGGCGTTCCTCTAGCAGGAAGGCTGTGGATTTCTATGCCTGTCATAGGGAGTTCTTTCTGCTGCATTGTGTTGGCACGGAAGTAGCTTCTCAACATCGGCTGAAGGAATTTTTGGTTAAGAGATGTCTTTGTAAAAAACAAAGAAACAAAAAAAAAAACGTATTCAGCTGTCCTGAATTGGCCTGTTCTTGATTGACATTTTGAGACTAGAGAGGTGTGGACTCACTGTCTGGAAGAGAGCCCTAGCGATCTTCTTTAGCGCGTGATAGAGTAGGTGGTTCACTGAATCGATCATTGGGGGCACTGCTTTGTCCTTACAGGCTCCCATTGGGGGAGTCTGGGGGGACGAGAGCGTGCTTCCGGTGGTCGCAGTATTTACGGCAGTCTACTCGCCTGGAACAGGAAAGGATCAGGGAGTTGAAGTGACTAGAGTCTGATTTGCTTTGTGGCAAATGTGCATTATGGTGTGATTCGAGTGCTGGCGAATATAATTGGCTTCTTTGGGGTTCTCCCGGAGGTCTCTCTGGTGGGGGAATGGGGCGGCTGACAGTTCGTCCAAGTCAAGGCTCAGTAAGCTCCCAGTTAGTAGTCTTTGTCTTGTCCTTTCCCCCGCTGGTAGCCTTTTGCTCTGCTTGGAGGAGTTCAGAGTTGCAGGCGCTGTCTGGTAAGGAGCCATATTTGTCCTCTTTCAGTCGCAAGGTAGTGTTGCGCACGCTTCCAGCTTTTTGGGCAAAGGTGGTTTTGGTTTTTTTCACGTCTCCAGATGATGTCTCTTCCGGGGTTTTCAGTTACATCTTTTGGACGTTCAACGGGTGCTTAAGATGTATCTCTGTAGAACGGCGTCTTTCAGGAAGTCCGACAGGTTGTTTGTCGCCTTTGGAGGCCCGCGGAAGGGAGAGGCGGCGACGAAGCCCTCTTTTTCACGTTGGCTAAAGGAGTCTATTGCATCGGCCTACCGGTGGAAGGGTAAGGTGGTTCCGGTTGGTTTGTGTGCACATTCCACCTGGGTGCAGGCGGTGTCTTGGGCGGAGTTCCGTTTAGTGCCGGTCGAGGAGATTTGTAGGTTGTTGGGCGGCGACTTGGTACTCGCTGCTTTCCTTTGCGCGGCACTTTCAGTTTGATGTGCAGGCGCGAGTGGATGGACGTTTTGGGTTCAGCAGTACTTCAGGCTGGGCTTCAAGGTCCCACCCGTTGATATTTACTGCTCTGTTACATCCTCTATGGTTCCGGGACTGGACTAGAGGGACGCAAAGGAAGGGAAAATTAGACTTACCTGCTAATTGTTGTTCCTTAAGGAACTCTAGTCCAGTCCCGGATCCCTCCCAGTATATTACGCGGCGTGCAGCCTGAAGTTAAAAAAAAAAAAAAAAAAAGGAAAAGGACTACAGAAATCTGGACGACAGGGAGATGGATTGAGAGACCGGTTTTCGAGGAGAATTTGTCCTGTTCTGGAGGTACACGGGAAAGTCACCGGGTGACCCTTTTTTGCGCAGCAGTGCCCTGTGGGCTCTGGAGCATGGTTATTCCGTCTTTAGGAGCTAGACGTTTTTGGCTGAATTACGGGGACGTATTGTTCCTGGGCAGTTTTAACTACTTCTGTTCCGTTATGCTTAATTCGGTAGCTACTTATTGGTTGCTCTGCTGAGTCTGCTTTGTCAATAGGTACTGGTGGAAAGGGGCGGTGTTTGCCTAGATATACCAGTGACATCAAAGCAATGACATCTTTCAGTCTCCAAAGCTGCTGGTGGAGGTTCACAACTCTATGGTTCCGGGACTGGACTAGAGTTCCTTAAGGAACAACAATTAGCAGGTAAGTCTAATTTTCCCCTTTCCCAGTTCCTCCCACCTTGTCCAGGCTGCTACTCCGCATGTGGGAAACCCCTGCGTCAGTACCCATCGTGAGCAAGCGCCTTGATGCTCTGTACAGTGTCCAGCGTGGCCTGGGTTCAGGAAAACCCAGCTCCCTCACACCTCCATGATCATGAGAAAACAAAAGAGCCCAAAGTCACACTCTTCGGTTCCACCAGGCAGGGAGTCGAGAGCCCTCGACGCCCGAGACCGCAAAGCCTATCAAGGGTCCATGTTCTCATGCTATATTCAGGTATAACAGTTATACATGGGCATGTTCCTACATGACCTGGCCAAGGAACTTGGGGGCTTCTCCGCGGGCCTCGCAGGCAAACCCCTCAGCAGGTTCCAGACCCTTCTGAAGTCCGTTGTGGAGTGCTCAAAATACCTCTCCCGCACTGCCTACGATGGATTCGAGTCCTCTGCTTGAGTGGCGGCCGCGGGCATTGGGGCCCAGCGCCAGGCATGGCTCCAGTCCTCGGACTTGGAACAGTGGGTCCAGGAAAAGCTCCTGGATGTACCCTGCCTTGGTGAACAGCTCTTCGGTAAACCGATGCAGGATAAGGCCGCTGAGATTGAGACTGAGTTCGTCAACCATATGTGCCTTTCGCGCAAGACCCTCCTCCCTTCCTCAGAAGAAACAGCGGGCTAAGAAGCCATTCTTTCTGCAGAAGGGCCTACCCTACTGAGGCTACCCACCATACCCTCCTACTCCTGTGCCTACCACTGCCGCGCAGGGAAAGTCTGGGCCATATGGTCATCGCAAGCCAAAAGGGCCCAAGGCCCAAACCCCGGCTCCACCACAGCCCGCCCAGAGGTTTTGATGCCAGCAGCATAGCCTTTCACCCCCTGGCAGCACCGCAGCCAGTGGGGGGACACCTGTCCTGCTTCACCCTTCAGTGGGCGTCCATCACGTTGGATATGTGGGTCCTCCAAGTAATCCGAGACGGCTACCGTCTCTAATTAGACAGGCTTCCCCCTCCCTTCTCCCCAGCGGAGCCTTCTCGACTCCCTGCGCACCAAGCCTTCCTACAGAAGGAGTTGGACAACCTCCTCGCCCAGCGAGCGGTCGAAAGGGTACCGATGCACCTCTGAGGTTGGGGCTTCTATTCCCGGTACGTCCTCGTCCCGAAAAAGACGGGGGGTCTACGGCCCATCCTCGACCTCCAGAAACTAAACAAGTTTCTGGTGCGGGAGAAGTTCAACATGCTATCTCTTAGCATCATGCTGTCCTTCCTCCAGCAGTGTGATTGGCTATGCTCCTTGGATCTCAGGGACGCTTACGCCCACATTCTCATTCACCCTCAGCACAGGAAGTTCCTGTGCTTCAGGGTGCAAGGGAAGCGCTACCAATAAAGGGTGCTCCCCTTTGGGCTCACATCTGCTCCATGAGTCTTCACAAAGTGCCTCCCTGCAGCTGCAACCTCTCTGATGGAGGGGCGTGCCAGTCTTCCCCTACCTCGATGACTGGCTCATCATGGGGCTCTCAGCCAAAGAAGCCTGCCTTGCGACTTCACGCACGATTCTCCTCCTCAAGCGCCTGGGATTCTTGGTCAACTACCCCAAGTCCCATCTCAAGCCGGCACAGGCCCTGGAGTTTATTGGTGCATGCCTCGACACTCAGCAGGCGACCATCTTTCTACCAGAAGACCGTGCGTCTCGCCTCCAAGCGTTGGTGGCCCAGGTCCAGAGCAACACTCGGGTCATGGTACGAACTATGCTGCGTCTCCTGGGGCACATGGCCTCCACTGTCCATGTAGTTCCACATGCCCACATGCACATGCGAATGGCCCAGTGGTGCCTCAGCACTCAGTGGAACCCGGCCTCTGGTCACCTCAGGGACCCCATTCAGGTCCCCCACGACCTTTGCAGGTCCTTAGACTGGTGGCAGGACCCTCGCAGCCTTCTCCGGGGACTGCCCTTCCAGACTCCGCAGCACGAACTAGTGCTGACAACGGATGCTTCTTTACTGGGGTGGGGAGTCCACTGCGGTGCACTGTGCACGTAGGGGCACTGGTCACCCGAAGAATCTCAACAGCAGATAAACTTGCTCGAGCTTCGGGTGGTCAGGTGGGCCCTGAGGGCTTTCGAGGATCATCTCAAAGGAAAGTCGGTGCTCATGCAGATCAACAAGGAGGGCGGCACGGAGTCTCGCCCCCTCTGCCGAAAAGCGGTCCTCCTTTGCCTTCCGTCGGGGGATGATTCTAACAGCAGTCTACCTTCGAGGCCCTGAGAATGTCCTTGCGGACAAACTCAGCAGGATCATCCACCCTCACGAATGGCGGCTGGATCCGGAGGTGACCGGCTTGCTGTTCCATCGGTGGGGGACCCCAACCGTGGACCTGTTCGCCAGTCTGGCGAACACACAGCTCCCGCGCTTCTGCGGCCCGGTCCCACGCCTGAGCAGGGAGACTCCGGATGTGTTTCTCTTGAGCTGGACCTCCAGGCTTTTCTACGCGTTCCCTCCCCCTCCCACTCCTCTCATTGCAAGGACCCTCCTCAAGGCTCAGCGGGACCAAGCATCGATGATACTCATCGCTCCCTCGTGGCCTCTGCAACTGTGGTTCCCACTCCTGCTCTGGCTCATGTCCGAGCCTCCGATTCCCCTGGGCTGTGCCCCAGGCCTGCTAAAGCAAGAGGAGGGGTGGGTGCTGCACCCGAACCTGGCCTTGTTGTCCCTCACAGCCTGGTGGCTGAACAGGTCACCCTAGCCACGCTAGCCCTCCCAGAGGAGGTCCTCCTCATGTCGAGGAAGGACTCTTCGAGACGAGCTTACGCCTTGAAGCGGTGACGCTTCTCGGTCTGGTGCTCTGAGCTCTAGATCGATCCTTTCTCGTGCCCCACTCTGTGGGTCCTCCATTATCTTCTCCATCTTTCAAAGGAGGGACTGAAGTCGAACTCTCTCAGGGCACACCTGAGCGCCATCTCGGCAAATCACCTTCCCGTAGAGGGCAAATCCCTCTCAGAGCAGCCCTTGGTCTCCCGCTTTATGCTGTCGAAGCCTCCCATCCGGCCTTCCCCAGTGGAATGGGACCTGAATGTAGTGCTCATGCAGCTTACCGGTTCACCCTTTGAGCCAATGGTGACGTGCTCACTTCAGCATCTGTCCTGGAAGGTAATCTTCCTGGTGGCTTTGATCTCGGCCCACCAAGTCAGTGAGCTCCAGGCGCTCATGGCGGAAGCCCCTTACACCATGTTGTATAGGAACAGGGTGGTCCTCTGTACCCACCCCAAATTCCTACCGAAGGTGGTCTCGGACTTTCATCTCAATCAGGAGATAGTCTTGCCGACCAGACATTGGCAGTCTTGCATACACTCAACTGCAAGAGGGCTCTTCCCTTCTATCTACAGCACACCCAGCCTCATCGCAAGTCTGGCCGGCTCTTCGTGAACTATGATACCAATCGCTTGGGGTAGGCAGTCACAAAACGCACCCTCTCCATTTGGGTGGTGGACTGTATTGCCTTCGCTCACGCGAAGGCTGGTGCCCCACTGGATCAATGGGTCACCACACACAGCGTCCAAGCCAAGACAGCTTTGGTGGCTTCGCTGCGCTCAGTGCCACTATCGTACATCTTCCGGTCTGCGACCTGGACCTTGGCAAACACTTTCACCTTTCTCTACTGCCTGGAGAGGGAGTCCTGCCGGGACAGCGCTTTTGGCCAGGCTGTACTCCGTAATCTATTTGGGGTATAAGCAACTCCTGCCCTCCGACCCTTCTCGATGGCTACCGAGGGTTTTGCCCCAGGGACCCAAGGACAGGCTCCTTCGGGCATCCGCTTCTGCTCCCGACCTCGCGGAGGCGTTTTTGGTTACAGGTACAGTAGCCTGTAGCTGGGGAGTCCCATAGGTGAGGACTGACTTCCTGCTTGTTCCTGGAGAAAGCGTAGTTACTCACCTGTAACAGTGGAGGAGTAGCCTAGTGGTTAGAGCAACTGCCTAGTCCCCAGAAGATCAAGGGTTCAATTCCCACTGGCACTCCTTGTGACCTTAGGCAAGTCACTTTACCCTCCATTGCCTCAGAAGAAAAGGCTGGCAATCTACTTCTGGTGATACATTGCCAAGAAAACCCAGAGGTAGCCGGGTCGCTATGAGTCAACACTGACTTGATGGCACTTAAAAAAACCCCAAAAAAACAGGTGTTCTCCAGGGACAGCAGGAATCAGTCCTCACTACCCTCCCACCTCCCCTGATGCTGGATTTTATCTTTCCCTTGCCATCTGCTTGGTAGTGTTCGAGCTAAGGGATGTGACTGAGCAAGATGGCACCCTTGGGCGGGAAGAGGACCACGCATGTGTGGCAGTAATCCCAAAGGCTTTCTTTGAAAGCTGGGGAATTGCTCGGCATGGGCTCCGTCGCTGCCGACGTCACCCATAAGTGAGGACTGATTCCTGCTGTCCCTGGAGAACACCTGTTACAGGTGAGTAACTATGCTATGTATATTGCAGAGCTCACAAGCCTTTGGTCTTTGTCTCCACCTACTGGTAAAGGAACAGAAGCCACACATTCTGGACTGGTATGGTGTGTAAGGAAAGTTGATGTTTAGAAGATGGCCTAATAACTAAGTATATCTATCCCCATTTAGCGCTCCCTCAGTAATGCTAGATTGGGTGTTATCTTCTTCCCCGATTGGATCAGTTTCTGAGGAAAGTTCCATCTGGATAGGTCCTTGAAATGAACAAATGTAGAAAAGCTTTTGGATCCTGTATTCCTTTAATTTAAATAAGAAAGGTTGCTAGGGAATCTAACTCCTACAACAAGTAGCACCGGCAAGATGTTGGAATGGTGCAGGACTGAAGTTAATTATGCTATTCTCCAGGAACAAGCAGGAAGTCAGTCCTCATATATGGATGACATTGATGCCGATGGAGCACTGCACGGAGCATCTCCCCAACTTACAAAGAAAGCCTTTGGGAGATGCCACCTCGCATGCAGACCCTCCTCAATGTCCAACGGGACATGGAGTTTATGATCCTTGTGGCCTAGACATCCCTGGTTCCCCTTACTGTTCCCTCTCTCGACGGAACCCCCAGTCCCTCTCGGGAGCTCGCCGGGACTTCTGAACAGAAAGAGGGCTCGATCCTCCATCCCATCTTGAGATCTCTGTCCCTCAAGGCCTGGCGGCTGAACAGGTCACCTTAGTTTCCCTTAACTCTCCAAGGAGGTGGAGGAAATCCTTCTGGCCTCTTGTAAGGACTCCATGAGACAGGCTTACACCTTCAAGTGGCACCGGTTTTCCGTGTGATGCAAGGAGCACCACTTGGATCCATTTTCTTTGCTGGTGCATTCGGTCCTTCAATATCTCCTCCACCTCTCATGGTCTGGACTTAACTCCAACTCTGTCTGGGTGCATCTGAGTGCATTCTCCACCAACCACCATCCTGTGGAGGGCAAGCCTCTATCAGGGCAACCTCTCGTTACCAGGTTCATACAGGGCTTATTGCTCTTCCAAACCTCCCATTCGGCCACCTCCGGCAGAGTGAGATCTCAATGTGGTTCTGGCGCAGCTTACTAAGTCGCCCTTTGAGCTCTTGTCTACCTGTTCCTTGCATTATAGCTTTCTTGGTTGCACTCACCTCTGCCCGCAGGGTCAGTGAGCTTCAGGCCTTGGTGACCGAGCCACCCTACACCAGATTCTACAAGAACAGGGGTTGTGCTTCACACTCACCCAAAGTTTCTCCGACTTCCACCTGAATCCAGCTTCCTCCAAGCCCACTACCTGATCCTCTGATCCTATCTCTACCCATCTCCTCCGCTCCATCTCCTCCACCGTTGTCCCCTCCATCTCTCATAGCCTTAATCTCTCCCTCTCTACTGCTACGGTCCCTTCTGTCTTTAAACATGCTGTGGTCACACCTCTCCTTAAGAAACCCTCTCTTGATCCCTCCACTCCTTCTAATTATCGTCCTATTTCCCTCCTTCCCTTCATTTCTAAACTGCTTGAACGTGCGGTACATCGCAACTGTCTTGACTTCCTCTCCTCTCATGCCCTTCTTGATCCCTTACAGTCTGGTTTTCGGCCTTTGCACTCTATTGAAACAGCCCTTGTCAAGGTCTCCAGTGACTTGTTCCTGGCTAAATCTAAGGGTCTGTACTCTGTCCTTATCCTTCTTGACCTCTCTGCTACTTTTGACACTGTTGACCATGATCATCTTCTTGACACCTTGTCCTCGCTCGGCTTTAGGGGCTCTGTTCTTTCCTGGTTCTCCTCCTATCTCTCTCATCGCTCCTTCAGTGTGTGTTCTGGTGGCTCCACCTCCTCTGCTACTCCGCTTCCTGTTGGTGTACCCCAAGGTTCTGTCTTGGGTCCTCTCCTTTTCTCTCTCTATACCCAGTCCCTTGGCACACTTATCTCCTCCTATGGTTTTCATTATCTCTATGCTGATGACTCCCCAGATCTACCTCACTACAACTGAACTCTCTTCAATCTCCTCTCCTCTCCTCTTCTACCTTTTTCAATCGCTGTGGATGGCTCTGTCCTCCATCCCATTTCCTCTGCACGTAACCTAGGGGTTATTTTTGATTCCTTGCTCTCCTTCTCACATGTCCATCTCGTCGCTAAGTCCTGCCGCTTCTTTCTCTTTAATATTGGCAGAATCCGCCCTTTTCTTTCTGTACATACTACTAAAATGCTTATCCATTCCTTAATCACCTCCCGCCTTGATTACTGTAACCTGCTCCTTGCTGGGCTCCTTCTGAATCATCTTTCCCCCCCCCCCCCCTTCAGTTGATACAGTATTCTGCTGCTCGTTTGATCTTCCGCCAGCCTCACTTTGCTCATGTCACTCCTCTCCTCAGGTCTCTTCACTGGCTCCCCATCCGTTTCCGCATCCAGTTCAAACTGCTCCTATTGACCTATAAATGCATTCACTCCTATTTATCTTTCTTCTCTCATTTCTCCTTATATTCCCTCTTGTGAGCTCCGCTCTTCTAGCCAACTGCTTCTTGCTATGCCCTTCACCTCTATTGCTAATTCTAGACTCCGCTCTTTTCACCTTGCTGCACCCTATGCCTGGAATAGACTTCCTCTGTCTATACGTCAGTCTCCTTCATTAACCCTCTTCAAAGCCAGGTTGAAAGCTCACCTCTTTGCTTCTGCCTTTGGTTCTTGACTTTCCTGTTCTCCTCCTTCCCTTGTCTTGTTTCACCTATTTCTCCTTCCTTTGCTTTTGTCCTTACCTCCTTCCCTTGTTTTGTCTCTCTTGTTCTCCTTCCCTTACCCTGTTCTTACCTTGTCCTTCACCTTTTTGTTTTTGTTTTTATTAGATTGTAAGCTCTGATGAGCAGGGACTGTCTCTTTTGTGTCTTTCTCTGTACAGCGCTGCGTGCGTCTGGTAGCGCTTTATAAATGCTCAGTAGTAGTAGTAGTAATCAGGAGTTAGTGCTGCCTACCTTCTTTCCGTGTACCCACGCTGACTTGCCGTCAGCTGTTCTCCATACCCTGTATTGCAAGTGAGCCCTGTCCTTCTATCTGCAGCATACGTAGGGCCACTGTAAAGCCTCACAGCTTTTCATCTCCTTCAACCCCAACGGTCTGGGACTGGCTGTCACCAAGTGGACTATATCCATCTGGTTGGCAAACTGCATCACCTTCGCTTACAGTTGAGCTGGTATCCCTCTGGAGCGTCTAGTCATGGTGCACAGTGTCCAGGCGATGGCGACCTCGGTTGCCAGTCTCCGTTCGGTGCCCGTGGCAAAAATCTAATGGGCCGCCACCTGGTCCTCCGTTCACACTTTTGCAGCTCACTATTGCCTGGAGAGGGAATCCCGACAGGACAGCACCTTTGGCCAGGCTGTACTCTGTAACCTCTTCAGCAACTCCTGCCCTCTGACCCTTCTTGTTCAGGCTACCGGAGCCATGGTTCTCCTTGGACACTGGGGTCCCCCAAGTCTGTCATCAGGATTTGCCTGAAGCTGCCCATGGCAATGCCGTCCCCCTGTTTTATGCCAGTCCTTGGTAGCCTGGAGCTAGGGAGTCCCATATGTAGACTGATTTCCTGCTTGTTCCTGGAGAAAGCATAGCTACTCACCTGTAAAAGGTGTTCTCCAAGGACAGCAGGAATCAGTCCTCACAACTCTCCCTCCCTCCCCCTTGGAGTTGCTGTTCATTTTTGGCCATCTTCTTGGTTGGGCTCTAGCTGTGGCACCTGACTGAGCAAGAAGGGGCAGGAAGGGGACCACGCATGCATGGTGGCATCTCCTAAAGGCTTTCTTTGAAAGCTGGGGAGATGCTCTGCGCAGGACTCCGTCGGTATCAACATCACCCATATGTGAGGACTGATTCCTGCTGTCCCTGGAGAACACCTGTTACAGGTGAATAACTACACTTTCTCTCCCACTTTACTTGCATGCCCTATGCAAAATAACATTTTCTACAAAGGCAAAAGGCTTGATTTTAGCTTTATATTTTTCTTGCAGATGGTGCGAGCAGGATCTCTGCCCTGTGGACACAGCTGACAGAGCAAGCGTGTACAATGCAGAAGCAGTCTCCATGGACAAAACCCTGGTTTATGAGGGGAGCCCCCTCTTGTAAGCGAAATTATAACACATGCAGTGTGCCATGAAGAACACGTCCAGCCGTCTCTTCCCAGAGCCTATAATAGTGAGAACAAGAGACTTCAAGCAGGGTTACTGCAGTAAAATAGGAGAAGAAATGTAAACTGAAACAACTTTCTGATTGAATAAAGATACACTATAACCTTTGTGTTAAACAATAAGGGGACCACGGTCTCCTTAATGTGAAGTCTTACAAGTTACTGATAAAATTTAATACCAATATTTTTGGGGCAGCACAGTTAGGTGCAGATTGGAAGCTGGCAGGTTCTTCATCCACAAAACAGGTTAGAGCAGCATAGTCTTTGCCACAGTGCTGTGTGTGTTCTTATACTAGAGAGACAATCATCTTAGTTCATGACAACTATCAAAAAGGGTGGTAAATTGTGAGGTTCTTTTTGTAATATGGCATATATATATATATATACACACACACACACACACACACACACACACACGTGTTTATTGGAAATTAGAGGGAGATTACCAACTCATTTTACATAAACTAAGAAACAACTTTCAGGGATTTTGACCTAAAGGTGACTGGCACTATCAAATCCCACTTTATTGAAAGCACTGAAACATGATATATATTTCTATTATGGAACATCACACTAATGCCATAAAATGATAGGGTTGAGCTTCTGTGTTACCATGTTCACATAACTTTTAATGATCTCAATGGCTTCATTTTATATTTTGACTAGCTTGAGCACCATGGCTTTTGTTGAAAGAGTTTAATTACAGACGTGCCTTATGTGAATTTCAACTCTGTGCCTGAAATAAAAACTACTCACATGCTGAAGACATGAGTTTTACTGTAAACTATTAAGTTTCAATGCAAACCAATGTAAGAGATGGGCTTATCACAATTCAAATGCCTTACTGTGCTTCTATAGTAGTTGATATTGTGCATATTTTATCAGGTATAATTTCTTTTAAATTCCTCAGGAAATGCAGAATATAAAGGCAAGCAATGGTAGAAATTCAAGGGCCCCAAGAGCGGGAGGGAGTCCACATCAAAAGATCTAGAAGGTGGTGCAAGTGGGGTCCCCTTCTTCCTTGCCTCCTTCTCTCCTTTGAGCAGAATTTGTGGAACTGAAGGCAAGTGTGGCGGTCGCGCCCCTACCAGGCGGTCGCCTAGTAGGGACGGGAAGCCATCTTGAATTCCTCTTTACCAAGGATTGTAGTTGTGTATAGAGATAAATGAACCAAGTGGTTGTTTCAAAGCACACAGGAATTTTATTAGCTTCCGTGGCAAGCGGGTAACAAATCTTTAAAGCAGTTGTACACTCAAGTCAAAGAAAATAAAGGATAATCTTCTCCTATTAAAGCAAAGCTTACAACCAGTGTTGTAGTAGAATTATTTACACAGGCTTTCTTTTCTTTTCCCTTTATGATGCTTCTCAATTCCGTAATCATAAAGCACATGTATTTACAATTCCTAGCTTCTCACGGCTCTCAGGCTTTCATTACTTAGCCACAATGCACATATCACAGTCCATCTCAGAACAAGCTGAAGTCAGGTCACTTTCTTTACCTTCTACCTCCATGCTTTCTGCTGAGCTGTATCTTGGCAAAGTTTGAAAACGCTCGGGCACTTTATGCTTAATGTTCTTTAACAGGTTAAACAGCCTATTCCACTGAATAGCCCCTTCTCCTCTAGGTAGGACTTCAACGGGCTTCTCCTGTTCAGTTTCTCCTGAAAACCCCTTCTTCCTAATCTGGGTTTTCTCAGGCCTAAACCTCTCTTCAGAGTCAGAGCAAGAAACACAGGGTTTTGGCTTTACTGCTTTCTTTCTCCTACCTTGGAGTCTTATTGCAGCACCTTCCTGGCTGAGGCTTCTGTGGCTTGTGACTCTCTCTGCCTCTGAGCTAGACAGGGAATCAGGGTAAGACCTCCACTTCCCTTCCTGGGGTTTCTGCTGCCTGCAGACAGACCCTTCATCAGAGGAGTCTAAGCACTCTTGCCTTAGCCTTCTCAAAGCCAACCTTTTCTCTCTCTCCCTCTTGCCAGTCTGTTTGGTCCTCTTGTCAACCACCTGGCTGGCTCACGAGGCGAGAGCCTAGGGCTTCGGGGTTGCTCCTCTTTTCTGTAGCAAGGACTATGCTGCCCTCAGGGATTTTGGGTCCCTATAGCTAGTCAAAATAAGGAGGTAGTTGTGGTCGAGTAGCTATGCTTAAAGAGGCTTTATTTCCCATCCCGGGAGAATTCTTGCAACAACATATCAAAAGCAAATAAACCATACAACTGGTATAACATAAAGGTGGGACTACAACTGGAACAGAAATGCTTAATGGCAGCTTTAACTGAACCAAAAAGAAGGGAAAAACGGTTTTTAATCAGGCACTTTTAACTGTGAAATCTGTCCTCACAGATTTCACTCCAGACAGCTTTCTTAGGCTTCTAACAAAATGAGGTTATGCCATCTGAGAAGACAAGGGTACAATCCATTTTACACTCATCAGAATTATCCTCACCAAAGGCACAGTCTATATTTTCCGGTGAGTCCTGATAATTATGTCTTGCTGGGCTGTATTCTGGATAAGAGCTTGTTTCTCTCCTCTCTGCTGAGTCTGAGCACCACTCCCCCCTCTCACTGTGGAAAGGTTCCCTACCATATACTATGGAGTCTTTCTTTAGTGAGCCACACGCTTCATGACCACTGGGGGTAAAACTCAGTGCTCCTCTAGACAAGGTATTATGGCTCTCAGGCTGTGCTCTGCCTGGCTCGTGTGTGAACGGGAAGTGAAAGCTTTTCTTCCCTTTTCTTCCTTTCACAGGACGTTGCTCTAAAGCATGAGAAATATCACTAGGAAAAGTATTTTGTCTCCCCAGGTTCCTGCTATGGTGGATTTCTCTTCTCCCTGCTCCTCGTGGTTTATAATGTGGAGACTCCCTCTGGCCCCACACGGACCCAGGCTTAGTGCAGCCTAACTTCTCAGCACTAACCTTGGTGAGCTCCGTTTGGATAAACCTCTCTGAGCTGCAGACTGATTCCACCTCTGAACCTTCAAGGTATGGCTCCTGGTTTCTCTGAGCGTTGTACTTTCCTCTGGCTTGAGTCCTCCCTGAGTCTCTGTCTCTCTCAACATCAGAGACTGGGTCTGACTCCTCGCTGGCGTCTGTGTATTTCCTTCTTTTCCCACGTGTGCCTGTACGTTTCTCTCTACGTGGCTCTCCAGCTGAATCTTGCCGTGACTCTCTCTGTGACTCTGCTCTGCTCAAGGCTAACCTATTTTTATCTGCGTCATACCTTGAGAGCTGCGTTTGCTCAACTCTATGCAGCTGTCTCTGCTTTGCTAATGAGCTGTGATATAATGTTAACTCTGGGCGTTTCTCTACAGCCTGTGCTTCTGTTTTGCTTGGTTGCCCCCGACAACCCCTAGCCATGTGCTCTGCACTGCTGCTTTTAAAACTACCCTGAGTGTTTTTCTCTGCTTTTACAGGCGCCATCTGCCTGGCGCCACGACACTCTGCCTGGAACCTTCTCTGTAGCTTCCTTGGCTGCAGTGCTGGCTGCTCTTGTCTCTGCTGCTGCTCTCTTTGTGGCTGCTTCTCTCCTGGCTGCTTCTCCCTTGACTGCTTCTCTTAACTTTGTTTGTTTTCTCAAACGTAAACGTTGAGCAGGGCACCTCCCTCTCTGACTCCACCCACTTGTACCTCCTACTCTTACCTGGGGTTGTCATGGAGTCTGGGAGTGGCTTAAACCTAGCTCTACCCGCTTGGTTTCTCTCAGGGATTTTGCTGTGGTGTATGTGTTCTAGTGCACCCATCCCCCGAAAAGAAGAAAAAGTTCTTCTTTCTCTTTTATTTCCATGCTGAGCTGCACTCTCCTTACCACACAAGTTATGAAAAACAATAGAGCAAGCTATGTCTGCTTTTTAGATGTTAAGTACAAAAAGCAAACAAACCAAGCAACCTGCATTATCTCATGCCTTTCCAGTAATAAATAACAGTTCAAGGCAAACTACAGTCAAGTATAGTAGGTATTTTCCTGTCCCCAGAGAGCTCACAATTTAATTCTGTACCTGAGACAATGGCGCATTAAGTGACTTGCCCAATGTCACAAGAAGCAGCATATTAGGATTTGAACATCAGCCTCTGTAGTTCTCAGTCCACTGGGCTACTCTTTCAGTCAAGTGTCATCACTTAATAATTGATAATATTCTATATGAATTGAAAGAAATTGTATGAATAGGTTCATTTTATTGTATAATTGCATTGATTGCTACATGCTTTTTGCTAGGGTGCTGCATTTTGCCTTTTTACAGCAGCACCCTAGCAAAAGGCATGTGGCAGCATTATTGGGAATGTTTTGAAATGTGATTCACTCATGTATTAGATAGGAATCAAATAGGTAGTAAGTCTGAATAGTGTTAGTTGAGCATAAGAGTTCTGCGAGGTTGGCACTGCCTATTTCAATTGTAATATTCACCCCTTGCATGATTGACTTGAGGCTTAAGTTCAGGATGGACACTGACATTGTTTCTTCCTAGGAATGGGCATATTGATGACACAATTAGAAGAATGGGTATGGCAGTACAGTCAATTTTCTTCAGGGCTCTTATACCATGAGATGGTTTTAAATAAAAAGTATTCAAGAAAGCTTAGTTACTCACCTATAACAGGTGTTCTCCGGGGACAGCACGAATCAGTCCTCACATATGGGTGATGTCGGCGCTGATGGAGACCGCGCGGAGCAAATCCCCAGCTTTCAAATGACATAGCTAAAAAGATGGCAAAAAACAAATGAAGATAATAGGACTGCAACTTCAAGGGGAGGAGGGAGGGTTGTGAGGACTGATTCCTGCTGTCCCCGGAGAACACCTGTTACAGGTGAGTAACTACGCTTTCTCCGGGAACAAACAGGAAGTCAGTCTCACATATAGAACTCCCCAGCTACAGGCTACCATGAACCTATAGCCCAAAAAAGGCTCCCTCATCGAGAGCTGGAAGCAGTCGCAATGAAATCCGTATTACTAAGTAACTGGACCTCTGCGTCCAAAGGAATTATCACTCCGGTAGGCTGAACACAGAAGGGTCGGAGGTTAGGAGTTGCCTAGACTCCGAAAAGGTTACGGAGCACGGCCTGGCCAAAGGCACTGTTCCGTCAGGACTCCCTATCCAGGCAGTAATGAGCTGCGAAGGTATGAATTGAAGACCAGGTGGCAGCCCAGCAGATGTCTGCCAGAGGAACCGAGCGCAGATGTGCAACTGATGTCGCCATAGCCCTGACCCAATGCACCATGACCCAGCCTTCCAATGGAAGCCTCTCCTCATAAGCCTGGGCAATACATGTGGATAGCGTACGCTTGGTCACCGCCTCCCCCAACTTACTGGGGTCGTAAGAAACGAACAGCTACGAGGCTTTTCGGGGGCCTTGGTACGTTGAATGTAGAAGGACAAGGCCTTCTTACAGTCCAAGGTATGGAGGACCGCCTCTGCCCGACTGGTGTGCGGTCTGGGAAAGAAGGTAGGGAGGGCCACCTCCTGGTTGAGGTGGAAACTGGACACCACCCTCGGGAGAAATTTGGGATGCGTGCGAAGCACCACCCTATTCTTGCAAAACCTGGTATAAGACTTCTCCGCCATGAGGGCCTGGAGCTCACTCACCCTTCAGGCAGAAGTGAGCGCAACCAGGAAAACCACCTTCCAGGAGAGATAGCGAAGGTGACACGTAGCCAAAGGCTCAAAGGGTGACAGGGTGAGCTGCCCCAGCACCACACCATTCGGTCGCTGGAGGATGAACCGGGGGCTTAGACAGGAGTAGGCCCTTTAGGAACAGGACACCGCTAGATGAACTGAGAGGGGTTTCCTGTCCACTTGGTGGTTCACCACTAGGGCACTGAGATGCACTCTAAATGAGTTAAACTTGAGTCCCGTCCTGGAGAGGTGGAGAAGGTATTGCAGCACCAAGACTACCGGGCAAGAAAAGGAGTCGACCCCCCCCCCCCCCCTGTTCAGCGCACCAAAGTGCAAACCTACGCCACTTAAAAGTGTAAGCCCATCTGGTAGACACTCTGCGTGAAGTCAGCAAAACATCCTCCACTTCTTTTGGAAGGTGGAGCGGGGCTAAAGTCACCCTCTCAGCAGCCACGACGTCAGCGAGAGAGAGCTGAGGTTGGGATGCAGAAGAGAACCCCCCTCCTGGGAAAGGAGCCATGGAGTTGACCCCTAAGGGATGGTGGCCTCCAACGCTAGCTGCAGTAGTAGTGGAAACCACGGTTGTCTGGGCCACCATGAGGCTACCAAGATGACTGAGGCTCTGTCGTGGAGAATCTTGGACAGAGTCTTGGTAGTCGGTGGTGTCTGGGGAAAAGCATGCAGAAGGCCCTCTGACCATGAGACCAGGAAGGTATCGGCAGCCACCCTGGTGGGGTGCGGCTGCCTTGAGCAGAAACGGGGTACTTGGTGATTGTCCGGGCTCATGAACAGGTCCATCACCGGTTCCCCCCATGTTTGGAAAAGCCTGCTGGCTACTCCTGGGTCCAGCTGCCACTCGTGCGGCTGGAGCAGTCTGCTGAGTCTGTTGGCCAGCAAGTTATCCTGGCCCAGCAGGTATACCACCTTGAGGAGAATGCCTGGCTTACTGCATAAGAGCACAGATCCAGGGCTTCCTGGCAGGGGCACGGGACCCCGTGCCCCCCTGTTTGTTCACATAAAACATGGCCACCTGGTTGTCCATCTGCACTGGACAGACCTATGGCTCAGGCGATGCCGAAAAGCCTTCAGGGCGAGATGAACTGCCCGCAGCTCCAAGAGGTTGATCTATTGAGCACTCTCATCCAGGGACCAAGTGCCCTGGGTGCGGTATTCCTGGCAATGGACTCCCCAGCCCAGCAGGGAGGCATCTGTGGTGAGGACCCTCAAGTGGTGAGGGGCCTGGAAGGGCATCCCCACCTCCAAGTGTCGGGGTGATAGCCACCAGGTCAGGGACTGTACCAGTTGCCTGGTCACTCTGACTCTGTCCTGGAGATGTCTTGTGGCCTGGGACCATTGGTCTCTGAGGCACCACTGCGCTGTTCGCATGTGGAGGCAGGCATCTGGAGTGACATGCACCATGGAGGCCATGTGCCCGAGGAGGCGCAGCAGATGCCTTGCTGGCACTGAGGGGCTGGCACTGATGGGACGGCGCAGCAGATGCCTTGCTGGCACTGAGGGGACGCTATTCTTGGCTAACGCCATGAGCCTGGCTGCCCTGTCTGCAGGTAGGAAGGCCTTTGACTGAAGGGTGTCAATCCTTGCCCCAATGAATTCCGGCTCTTGTGACGGGCAAAGGATCAACTTGGGGTAGTTGATAACGAAACCCAAGTGTTTTAGGATCTGGGTGGTACGTGCCATGGCCTACTGCACTTCGGGGGCCGAAGTGCCCCTGATGAGCCAGTCGTCAAGATAGGGGAAGATAAAAATCCCCTGAAGCCTGAGAAAGGCAGTGACTACTGCCAGGCATTTTGTGAATATCCTGGGGGCCGAGGCTAGGCCGAAGGGAAGCATCCTGTATTGAAAATGATTGCCTCCCACCACCAAGCGTAGGTATTGCCTGTGGTTTTGATGGATTAGGATGCGAGTGTAGGCATCTTTTAGGTCTAAGGAGCATAGCCAGTCTCCCTGGTGGAGGTCAGACAGCAATGTTCCAAGGGAGAGCATCTTGAACTTCTCCGTCACGAGGAATTTGTTGAGGTTGTACAGGTCGAGGATGGGCCTTAGGCCCCCTGTCCTCTTTGGCACTAGGAAGTACCTGAAGTAGAACCCCCTGCCCTTGAGGTGGTGAGGCACAGGTTCCACTGCCTGGTCCTCGAGAAGACCTGCCAACTCCTTCAGAAGAAGGTCCCCGTGAAGGGGAGACCTGATGGGCTCTCCCGGGAAGTAGTGTGGAGGGACCTGACTTAGATGGAGGAGGTAACCCTCCCTGATCACCTGTAATGCCCAGGAATCAATGGTGATAGCTCCCCACCTGTGGGCATAAAAGGTGAGGCAACTTCCTGTAGGCTGCTGAGCTCCGGTTGGGAGAGGGGCCATGCTGCAGGAGTCAAAAGCTCCCTCCAGGCTGAGCTGGAGCCTGGGGCTTGGGAGCCTTCTGCTTATGCGGGCCATGCCCCTGTCCTTTGGCCTACTGCCCTTGCTGAGGAGCCGGAGAGGCCTGGTAAGGGGGGTAGTTTCAGTAAGCAGTGGACTTCCTCGGGTAAAAGGGCTTGTTGTAGGCCACCCGAGACATAAACTTGGAGCATTCATGGACAGCTTTGGACAGGCCCTTGAAGCGCTGCAAAGGCTCCTTGGAGAGACTAGCCGAGAACCCGGCGAGCTCCTTCGCCAGGTCTCTCTGGTGCATGCCCATTTACAGCTGGTAAGCCTGGATTCGACAATTCAGCATCACGCCCTGGTAACACTTCCTGCCGAGGGCATCCAAGGTGTGAGCCTCCCTGCTGGAGGGCACCGAGGAGTGCGTCTTCTGATTCTTCAGTCGACGCATGGCCGACTCCACAACCATGAAGTTGTGCAACAGTTGTGGCTTCTGAAAGCCAGGGCTCCAACGTACTCGATACATCGAGTCAAGCCGTTTGCTGATCACCGGCATTGACGCCAGCGTCTCCCACATGCGGAGCATAAGTCATTCCAGGATAGGAGGAATGGGCACTGTGAGGGTTTCCCTAGGGGGAGCCTCGTACTGGAGGATCTTGAGCTCATCAGCTTGAGGATCCTCCTTGGACTCCGGGAAAGCCAAGGCCTTGGACATATCCCGGACAAAGTTCAAAAACCCCATACCCCCCCGGTGGGGACCTTCTCTGAGACACCGGGGAATCAGATGGGACATCGCGATGATGACGAGTGTAAGGGGACTCCTAATCCTCAATCTCCCAGGCAGAGGCTTCCGAGGAAGACTTGTGGATCTCCTCGGGCCTTGAGGGTCCTGGCGCCGTCTGCCCTGACGCCGGCAGACATGCTAGTGATTACCTCGGTCCCGACGAGCGACCTTGGCCGAAGATCCACTCGGGCCCGCATGGCCTCAAGGATCGGCTCGGCCTCCAGGGACGTCTTCGACGTTGAACGCCCGGTAGTCAGGGTGGAGGAACCAGACATGCCAAACATCAGTGCCCACTGCTGTTCCAAGAAGGCAGTAACACTGCGCTCCAAGGCCACCATCCTGGACACCAGTCCCGGAGGCTCCGCAGCCTGCGGCTCGGGCACCAACTCATTCGGGCCCGAAGCCGGCTCCCCCGGAGGGGAATCCTCGACTGGGACAGTTTGTATTTGCCTGAACCTATCCACGATTGGGTCCTTTTGAGGAACCTTGGCTGGACACTCCCACTCCGACATCTCGGGCAGACGCTCGGGGCTCTGTGACCGCCCCCGGGAGGAGCCCGGCCGATTAAAGCTATCCAGAAACACCGCCTTTGAGGGTTTCTTCCTTCTTTTCAGTTCCCTCAAGGGAGACCCCCTCTCTGAGGATCCCTGACGACGCTTGAGTTCAGAGTACTCCTCCCCAGGCGTGGAGGCCTCAGACAATGCCCTGGCTCGGGAAGGCATGGGGGAATCGGGAAAACTTTTATCATGCTGCTGCTGGTGGCTCCTCAAGGCCTTCGAAGACATGTTTTTTCACAGGCCACAGACCGCCAGGTCATGGTCTGGGCCGAGGCACCAGAGGCAGCAGTCATGCATATCAGTCAGGGACATGATCTTCCCACACCGATCGCAGTTTTTAAACCCGCTGGTAGCCATGGGCAGAAAAAGAACCCCAGCAAAGTCGAAAACCCTTTGGGCTGCCAGTGAAGAAAAAAGTGCGCAAAGACTCCTAAAGAAAAATTAAACTTGAAGTAAAAAAGGAATCGACCCAATACCGAGGTCGGGGCAGGAAAGGGTACTGGCGCAAGACCGGAGACAAACCAAAACAAGCTAGAAAAATCAACTTTTTCCAGGACAGAAACAGACTATGTCTGGTGGGCTCCGCGGTAAAAAGGAGACTGAGCAAAATGGCACCCTTGGGCGGGAAGTGGACCACGCATGCTTGATAGCAATTCCCAAAGGCTTTCTTTGAAAGCTGGGGATTTGGTCCGCGTGTCCTCCGTCGACGCCGACATCACCCATATGTGAGGACTGACCCTGCTTGTTCCCGGAGAATGATAAATTAGCTAATATATTTTACCTTACCAAAAAAAGATTAAACATGTAAAAGCAATGAAGGGAGGAAGTGACGTCATCGAGCATGGCAGCAGCTTAATAATGGAGCTCCGCTGACGTTTGTGATAATCCCCGGGAAATAAGCACTCTAGAGTGAGAATTTCCCTGCTGAGAGGCCACAGCAGACACAATGTAAGTATAGCACATGATGCTGCAGAAGGGAACTGCGGTTCTTAAATCATTTGTATATAAGACCGTGACTATTAGCACCTCTGGGAAAAACAAAATGGCGTCTAGTAGTGCTACAAGTGAAGAAGATTCAACCTCTCTGAAGAACATTGAAAAAGAACAAGGGGGAGAAAATGGCGCGCTGAGAGGAGAGTTGACAGAATGGTTTGGAGCTATAAGGCAAGATCTTGTTGCTTTCAAAACGGAGGTACAAACCTGGTTGGAAGAGTGGGACGGATGTGCGGGAAGTTGGGCAGCGACTGGAGGAGATGGAGAATAAACTCGAGGGCCAGGAAGGTGTGATACAGGCTATTCAAGAGAGAATGGATAAATATGGAAAGCGCTCAAGAGGATTTATGGTCAAAATTGGAGGATTTAGAAAATAGGTCACAGTGATCCAATATAAGAATAAGAGGGATCTATGAAAGTTCAGAGTACTCAGACTGTAAACTACTGGTGGAATAACTCTGTGCAAACATCCTGCAGGAGGTAGGGTCAGACGTGGTAGTTTATTGCTTGAAACTGGACCGGGCTCATAGAGCATTGGACCCAAAACTGGATGGACACATAAGAGACATTGTAGCTTGTTTTCATGAATTGTTGTTAAGTGCCGTCAAGTCGGTATTGACTCATGATGACCCTCTGGATAGTTGTCCTAAATTGTGTTCAGTCTTCAGTTATAAGAACATAAGATATGCCATACTGGGTCAGACCAAGGTCCATCAAGCCCAGCATCCTGTTTCCAACAGTGCCAATCTAGGTCATACGTACCTAGCAGTATCCCCAAAAGACACAGGTTCCACAATGCTTGTATTGGGTCAAGCATTGATATCCTGGGTCCCTTTTTAATAATGGTTTATGGACCTTTCCTCCAGGAACTTGTCCAAACCTTTTTTAAACCCAGCTACACTAACAGCTCTTACTACATCCTCCGGTAACAAATTCCAGAGTTTGATTACACGTTGAGTGAAAAAATATTTTCTCTTATTTGTCTTAAATAGTTTACCCTGTAGCTTCATTGCATGTCCCCATGTCTTTCTATATTCTGATAGCATAAACAATTGATCTACGTTTACCCGTTCCACTCCATTCATTAATTTATAGACCTCTATCATATCTCCCCTCAGCCGTCTCTTTTCCAGTTTGAAGAGCCCTAACCTTTGTAGCCTCTCTTCATAGGAGTAGCCTTCCATCCCCTTTACCATTTTGGTGGCTCTTCTCTGTACCTTTTCTAATAACGCTATATCCTTTTTAAGATACGGCGACCAGAATTGCACACAATATTCAAGGTGCGGTCGTAGCATGGAACGATACAGAGGCATTATAATATCCTTTGTTTTATTTTCCATTCCTTTCCTTATGATACCTAGCATTCTATTTGCTTTCTTGGCCGCCGCTGCATACTGGGCAGAGGGTTTTAACATGTTATCCACGATGACGCCTAAATCTTTTTCCTGGGTGGTGGTTCCCAATGTGGAACCTTGCATAGTGTAACCATAGTGTGGGTTGTTCTTTCCTAGGTACATAACTTTGCACTTGTCCACATTAAATTTCATCTGCCATTTGGATGCCCAGTCTTCAAATTTATCCAGATCCTCCTGCAGTTTTCCACAGTCCTCTTGGGTTTTAACAACTTTAAACAGTTTTGTGTCGTCTGCAAATTTGTTAACCTCACTCGTTATTCCCTTTTCCAGGTCGTTTATGAATATGTCAAAAAGTAGCGAACCCAGTACAGATCCCTGTGGTACTCCACTATTCACCTTTTTCCATTGGGAAAATTGGCCATTTAGCCCTACCCTCTGCTTTCTATCTTTTAACCAGTTCCCAATCCACAATAGTACACTGCCTCCTATCCCATGACTTTTTAGTTTTGCCAAAAGTCTCTGATGAGGGACCTTGTCAAAGGCTTTCTGAAAGTCCAGATACACTATATCAACCGAATATAGTCAGGCGGCTCATGGTTGACAGACTGGTACCCGTAGCTGCAGTTATTGTATCGATCCATCTCATTGCTGGCCTTCCTCTTTTGCGTTGACCTTCTATCTTGCCAAGCACGATGTCTTTCTCTAATGATCTCTCTCTCTTCGCATGATGTATCCAAAGTATGAAAGTCAAAGTCTTGTCATCTGAGCTTCTACAGAAAGTCTAGGTTTGATCTCCTCTAGTACTGACTGATTTGTTCTTCGGGCAGTCCATGATATACACAGTATTCGCCACCAGCACCATAATTCAAAGGCATCAATTTTCTTCCCTTCTATCTTTTTCACTGTCCAGCTTTCACTTCTATATGATGATCTCCAGGAACAAGCAGGAATGTAGTCTTCACATATGGGTATCGTTGGTACCGACTGAGCCTGTGCAGGAACGCTCCCCAGTGTCCAATAGGAACACTTTTGGGAGCATCCCTCAGCACATGCGCGCTGCCTTCCCGCCTTTCCAACTGTCCCTCTTCAGTCCTTAGTTTTCTACGGAGCCGACAGGACACATACCCTGTCACCGCAGAAAATTTCTTCTTTAAACTTGTTTTCTTGTGGTCGCGTCTGCCTCCGCACAACACCTACCGGTACCGCCGGTTCTTTTTCTTCTAAAAAAAAAAATATATACATATATACATATATATTTATATATATATATATAAGTATATATATATATATATATATATACTTTCTGAACTGTTCTCTTAAGAAACCTTTCTTTTGGTGCTAGGTGCCATTTTGGGCATTAGGCCCCATTTTTCCTAAAAGATGGAAAAACCAGCTAGTGGTTTTAAAAAATGTACTAAGTGTGGCGGTACCATTTCCGTCACTAACACTCATGACTGGTGTCTCAAATGTTTAGGCCCTGACCATTCTCCATCTGAGTGTCTCTCTTGTATGGGGATGACTAAAAAAAGGAAGACAGAGCCTGGCTGCAAAGCTCGGTACCCTGTTTTCTTCGGATGCCAGGTCTATTGCAGCGACGTCTTCAAGAGCCTCGTCTTCCTCCCATGGATCTCAGGTAACTAAACATAAGAGCCGGTCCTCAAAGGGTAGCTCTCCTTCAAAGCATCGAGAGGCCATTGGCATTCCCCTTGAGGAAACTACACCGGCAAAACAGCCCCGGCGGGAGGCTTCGGCCTCCAAAGCATCAACGGGGTTCCAGGATGTTCTCTAGGCCTCGACCTTGGCAGAACTACTGGTGCCATGCTCAGGGGTTCCGGCCGCTTTTACTGGTACCGATACCCAGGCATCGCAGCATCGATAGACCTCGCTATCAAACGCAGTCTTGCAGCTCTTCTTACAGCTGCGGTACCGTTGACATCGGCAGTTCAACGGGCACCGATACCGATGCTGGTACCGGCCCCGGTGGTAATTCTTCCCATGCTGACTTTTTCTGGCATCGACAGATCGGTACCGGATCAACTCGGTACCGACTTTGATCGATACCGAGACCGTGCTTTGCATGAACATCAGGATCAGAGATACTTTGAGTCCTCCGATTCCGAGGACTCTGATAATTCTGCCGGTACCAGAGTGTTTCTCCAGGAAGACTCCTCCCCAACGCAGGATGTCTCCTCCGGAAGACATGTCTTTTTAGGATTTTATTTGTGATGTGGCCCAAGGCCTTTCAATCACAGTAGCTCCTGAAAAAGAACCTAGAGCAAAGGAATTGCAAATTCTCCAATACCCTAAGGCTCCCAAGGAGGCAGCCACTCTGCCCATTCATGAAATTCTTCATGATTTGATGCTCAGAATGTGGGAGACACGTTTGACCACATCTCCTCATTCTAAGAGACTCGATACCATGAATCGAGTTCCACCATGTCCTGGTTTTCAAAAGACTCAGCTGCCACACCATTCAATGGTAGTGGAGTCAGCCATGCGTAGGATGAAAAGTGCAAAGAGACATGCATCCAATCCTCCAGGTCGTGAATGCAGGACTCTTGACGCTTTTGGGCGTTGAACGTTTCAGGCTTCCATGCTTTCAGCTAGGATCAGCTCATATATTTTATATATGGGAATGTTCCTCAAAGAGGTCACAGGAGATTTGGAGCTTATGAGCCCCATTCTCCCTGATGACAAATGACAGGACTTCCTTACTCTTGTCAGACATGCTCAAGACGTCTCCAAGTTTGTAAATCGTGCAGCCTTTGACTGATTTGAATGCATCAGCAGAACTTCTGCTATTGCCATTGGTGCACGTCGGATTGCCTGGCTTCAGGCATCAGACTTGGAGATTTGGGTACAGGATAAATTAGGAAACATCCCTTGCACAGGAGAAAACCTCTTTGGCAAGAATTGGCAGGAAAAGGCTAATGAGATAGATGCTGACAATATCACTCTAGATAGATTGTCAAAATCTACAGTCACTCCAGCCAAAAAGAAACCCTATAAAAAACCCTTTTTTAGCAAAAAAAGGAAGTTTTATCTGTCCTATACCCAGGAAGGGCAAGCTCAGGGTCAAGTTGCCCAGAAAGGTCAACAGCAACAATCCAGACAACAAAAGAAGCCAAAAGGCCTTAGAGTTCAACCAGCTCCACAGGCCCACCCCCCTCAAGGGCTTTGACTCCTTCATAGAGAACTTAGCCTTCCTGCCTCTGAAAGATCCAGAACCCCTAAACATTCCAGGCAGGTTGTGTCATTTTGCCATCAGATGGCACCAAATAACAGCAGAAAATTGGACTCTGTCCATTGTGGGAGAGGGGTACAAACTTCATTTTCACAGTGTGCCCCCTCCTACAATCGTAAGACAGTTCAATTCCCAAACCTCTACAGACAATCTACTGGATCGAGAGGCCTCAACACTCCTTGCTCAAGAAGAAATAGAGGAGGTGCCCATTCTTCAACAGGGTACAGCGTTCTACTCCCCTTATTTTCTTATTCTAAAGAAAACAGGAGGACACAGACCCATTCTAGACCTCAGAGAATTGAACAAATATCTGTTCTGAGAAAAGTTCAAAATGATTTCTCTGGGAACTCTTCTGCCATACTTTCAAAGTCAGGATTGGCTTTGTTCTCTAGATCTAAAGGATGCATATACTCACATTCTGATCCATCCAGATCACAGGAAATTCTTAAGATTCCTTTTCAAGGGAAAACATTTCCAATACAGGGTCCTTCCCTTTGGTCTGGCTTTGGCACCAAGAGTATTCACAAAATGCATGGTAGTAGTAGCTGCATTTCTGCGAACCCTAGGGATATTCGTCTTTCCTTACTTAGACGACTGGCTCATTCGAGCCCCTACGGTTCCAGAAGCCAGCTCTACACTGTCTCGCACAATGCGAATCCTTCAATACTTGGGATTGGTCATAAACCTCCCAAAATCTCAGCTTGCTCCGTCTCAGTCCCTGGAGTTCATAGGAGCTTGTTTAGATACCAGACAGTCAAGGGTTTTTCTCCCACAACCCACTGTCTTCGCATAGTGCAGCTAGCTTCTCAAGCAGCGGTGAAGTCCTCCCTAACTGCTCGAGAACTACTACAACTATTGGGACATATGGCATCCACGGTTCATGTGGTTCCCTATGCTCGTCTTCATATGTGAGCAGCCCAGTGGACCCTTATCTCACAGTGGACACAGGCCACAGGACATCTGTCAGAAAAATATCAAACTAACAATGACTGATTTTGTCCCTCCAATGGTGGCAATCACTGGAAAATCTTCTAGTGGGATCTCCTTTCCAGTAACCTCTATCCCAGGCCACCCTAACAACAGATGCATCACAGGTGGGATGGGGAGCACACCTGCATCATCTCTCTACCCAGGGTATCTGGACTCCACAGGAGGCTTGTCTTCACATAAACCTCCTGGAACTCAGAGCAATCTATCTAGCTCTTCAAGTATTTCATGCCCAGCTCAGCTACAAGACAGTCCTAGTCCAAACGGACAATCAAGTAGCCATGTTCTATGTGAACAAGCAGGGCAGAACAGGCTCTCTGTCGTTATGCAATGAAGCTTTACAACTATGGGCCCTCGCCAGAGAGCATCAAATTCACCTTCTCATGGTATATCTTCCAGGCATTCAAAACCTTTGATCAGACAAACTCAGCCGAGTATTGCTGCCTCACGAATGGTCTCTCCACCTTGACCAAGTGGCCAAGATATTTCAGATCTGGGGAACCCCAGACATAGACCTATTTGCAATTCCACTGAATGCCAAACTTCCCCAGTTCTGTTCCAGAATTCCGGCTCAAAATTGCCAGGCAAGGGACGCCTTCCTTCTTCACTGGGGTCACGACTTCCTCTATGCCTCCCCACCCATTTTGCTCATCCCCAAAACACTCTTCAAGCTTCAGAGAGACAGAGGTCGTATGATCCTCATAGCGCCACAGTGGCCACGCCAAATGTGGTATCCCCTGCTTCTACATCTCTCTCCAGCTGCACCTCTGGAGTTAGGGAGTGCTCCAGATCTTCTCTCCTAAGAAAACGGGATGCTATGGCATCCGAATCCCCAGTCCCTGCATCTCAGGGCCTGTTTGCTGAAAGCTTAGATCTTTAGGATCTCAACCTTTCCCAACAGGTAAAAGATATCCTTCAGACTTCCATAAAACCTTCCACAAGACGCTCTTACGCCTTCAAGTGGAAACATTTTACTATATGGTGTTCACAGAAGGTGTTAAACCCCCTTATGATACCTTTGGAATCGATACTAGAGTATCTACTTCATTTATCAAATTCTGGTCTAAAGACCAATTCAGTAAGAGTCCATCTTAGTGCAATTGCAGCTTCCTATAAGCCTCTAAATGTACAACCAATTTCCTCTCATCCACTCATATCAAGATTTATGAAAAGTCTTATATTAACAAAGCCTCCCATCAGGCCACTACCGGTGGCATGGGATTTAAACCTAGTTCTCGGGCAGCTCATGAAACCGCCCTTTGAACCTTTAGCCACTACAACCCTAAAGCTTTTATCCTGGAAGGTCATCTTCCTAATTGCAATCACCTCTGCACGTCGCATTAGTGAATTGCAAGCTTTGGTGGCTGATCCTCCCTATACTAGGTTTCACCATGATAAGGTTGTTCTCAGAACTCATCCACACTTTATGCCAAAGATGGTTTCGCCTTATCATTTAAATCAATCGATTTATCTTCCTGTATTCTTTCCGAGGCCTCATGCCTCTAATGCAGAAAGGAACCTTCATACTTTGGATTGTAAAAGAGTCTTGGCATTTTACCTACAAAGATCACAGCAACATAGAAGGTCTTCTCAACTTTTTATTGCTTTTGATTCTAGTCATTTGGGACTTCCAGTCTCCAAGAGAACTCTATCCAAATGGATTGCACAATATATATCCTTTGCTTATGAGAGTAAGAGTCTTCCTCTTCACGGCCATGTCACAGCTCATAATGTGAGAGCCATGGCAGCCTCTATGACTAACCTTCACTCTGTGTCTATCGATGACATTTGTCGAGCAGCCACCTGGGCTTTCGTACACACCTTTACAGCCCACTACTGCCTAGATAAAGCCTCCCATTGGGATGCCTTCTTTGGCCAAGCTGTTCTTCAAAATCTCTTTCAGACCTAATTCAACTCCTATCCACCAACCCTGGTGGGATGCCAGAGATCCATGGGAGGAAGCATGGCCCACCTTACTATAGGTGGCAGCTTCCTGGGGCTATCTCCCTGGCATCTTCAGCTAGGGAGTCCCCATATGTGAAGACTACATTCCTGCTTGTTCCTGGAGATAGCGTAATTACTCACCTGTAACAGGTGATCTCCGGGAACAGCAGGAATTTAGTTTTCACAACCCACCCACCTCCCCTAGGAGTTGTCTCTCTCTCTCTCTCTCTCTCTCTCTCTCTCTGTCTCTTTCCTCTCTCCCTCTGTCTCTTTCCTCTCTCCCTCTATCCTTTCACTCAGCTACAAATGTAACTGAAGAGGGACAGTTGGGAAGGCAGCGCGCATGTGCTGAGGGATGCTCCGAAAAGCGTTCCTGTTGGACGCTGGGGAGCGATCCCATGCAGGCTCCATCGGTACCGATGATACCCATATGTGAAGACTAAATTCCTGCTGTTCCCGGAGATCACCTGTTACAGGTGTGTAACCGCTATCTCCAGGAACAAGTAGGAATGAGTCTTCACATATGGGTACGTCGGTACCGACAGAGCCTGCGCCGGAATGCTCCCCAGCGTCCAATCAGAAAGCTTTTGGGAGCATCCCACAGCGCCTGCGTGCTGCCTTCCCGTCTTTCCAACTGTCTCTCCTCAGTTGTTCTTTTTCCGCGGAGCCAGCAGGTCGTGTTCCTGTCACCGCAGAAGAATTTCCTTATTTTTTCTTTATTTCTTTTCTGTACGCGTCTGCCTTCCTCGACGCTATACCGGTACCGCCGGTTCTTATTCTTTTCTTAAAAAAAAAAAAGACCTTCTATTTTTTCTTCAGGTGTACTTCAGTTTTGGGTCTTAGGCCCAAAACCTTTTTCCTTAAATATGGAAAAACCTGCCTCAGGTTTTAAGAAGTGCACAAAATGTGGCGGTACTATATCCGTCACTGACACCCATGACTGGTGTCTCAAATGTTTAGGCCCTGACCATTCCATTAAAGATTGTGTGTCCTGTTCCATGATGTCTAAGAAAGGTTGACAGAACCGAGCTGCCAAGCTCAGTACCCTGTTTCCCTCTGATGCGGCTTCGGTGGCATCGACGTCTTCCAGGGCTGCTTCTTCCTCACATGGATCTCAGGTAACTAAACGTAAATCCAGCCGGTCCTCGAAGGGCAAATCTCCTTCTAAGCATCGAGATGCCCCTGGCCTTGCCCTCGAGGATCCTGCACCGGCAAAATTACCCCGGCGGGAGGCTTCGGCTTCTAAAGCATCATCATCGGGGTTCCAGGACAATCTAGATGGCGTGGCCTCAACAGATCTCCTGGTGCCATGCTCTGGGGTACCGGTGGCCTCCACCGGTACCGACTTCCAGGCATTGGCAGCGTCCATGGATCAGAGGATTCTGTCCATGGAACGCAGTCTGGCAGCTTTCCTTGTGGCATCGACGCCCGTGGTTCCGCAACAGACTACTCCGCAGGTACCGGCTCCGGTATCGCCATCGGTACAGATTCCGGTACCGGTGACATCGGTATCGGTGTCAGCCATGCCGGTACCCTGCCCTCTGCAGCCCTCCGGTACCGATACCCCGGTACCGATGATTCCCGATACCGACCCCCGGTCGGTACGGGTATCGGGCTTTGCAAGAGCATCCCGACAGACGATACTTCGATTCCTCTGATGACTCGGAGGATTCTGAAGAGTCTGTTGATGCAGCGATGCTTCTTCCACAGGAGGAGTCCTCTCCTAAACGAAGGATGTCTCCTCCAGAAGACTTGTCTTTTCAAGACTTTATCAGAGAGGTGGCTCGGGGTCTCTCTATTATAGTAGCCCCAGAGTCGGAGCCTAGAGCTAAGGAGTTAGATATTCTACAATATCCTAAAACTCCTAAAGAGGCAGCTACCTTGCCTATTCATGAGATTCTGTATGATCTCATGTTAAGGATGTGGGAGGCACCTCTAACCACCTCTCCTCATTCTCGCAGGTTGGACACCATGTATCGTGTCCCTCCTTGTCCTGGTTTCCATAAAACTCAGCTTCCTCACCACTCTATTGTGGTTGAGTCTGCAATGAGAAAGATTAGAAGTGCCAAGAGACATGCCTCTAATCCTCCAGGACGTGAATGTAGAACCCTGGATGCTTTTGGTAGAAGAGTCTTCCAAGCTTCCATGCTTGCTGCGATATAGTCTCTACATGGGAATGTTCTTAAAAGAAGTCACTGACCATTTGCAGACTTTAAGTCCTTTTATGTCTGACAATAAAAGGCAAGAATTTCTCTCTGGGCTCAAACATGCCCAGGATATCTCCAAATTCTCCAACTGTGCAGCTTTCGACTCCTTTGAATGCGTAAGCAGAGCCTCAGCTATAGCTATAGGTGCACGTAGGATTGCTTGGCTTCAAGCATCTGATTTGGAGACCTGGGTCCAAGATGAATTGGGAAATATCCCTTGTACAGGTGAAAATCTGTTTGGTAAGGATTGGCAAGCAAAAGCCAATCAGATGGATGCTGAAAATTCTGCTTTGGATAGATTATCCAAATCTACAGCTGCTCCTGCTAAGAAAAGGTTGTTTAAGAAAACACCTTTTTCTAAAAAGGGAAGATCCTATCCTGCTTATAGTCAGAGAACATCTTCTGCAGCTCAGTTCCCTTCCAAACGTCAGCAATCCTCCAAACAGACCAAGGCAAAGGCGGCGAGGCCTGCTCCAGCCTAGCAGTCTCAGCCCCCTCGGGGCCTTTGACTTTCTGCTAGAGAACTTAGCCTTCCTGGCTCTAGAAGGACCAGAGCCCTCCACCATTCCAGGAAGGTTATGTCACTTTGCTCCCAGATGGGGGCAAATCACAGCAGAGCATTGGACACTCTCCATCATAAGAGAGGGGTACAAACTTCATTTTTCCAGCTTGCCCCCTCTAACAGTTCAATTCTCCAACCTCCCTCCTCAACCTGTTAGAGCAGGAGGTTGCCACTCTTCTAGCCCAAGGGGCAATAGAGGAAGTGCCTTCTCAACAACAAGGCACAGGGTTCTACTCCCCCTATTTTCTTATCCCAAAGAAAACAGGGGGCTTCAGACCCATTTTAGATCTCAGAGAGTTGAACAGATTCCTAGTCAAGGAAAAATTCAAGATGGTTTCTCTAGGAACTCTGCTGCCATACCTTCAGAGTCAGGATTAGCTTTGTTCTCTAGATCTCAAGGATGCGTACACTCAAGTTCTCATCCATCCAACTCACAGAAGGTTCCTTCGTTCCTTTTCCAGGAGAAGCACTATCAATACAGAGTGCTCCCCTTTGGCCTGGCCTCTGCACCAAGGGTGTTCACGAAATGCATGGCAGTGGTTGCTGCTTTTCTGCGCACCCTGGGAATATTTGTCTTCCCCTATCTGGACGATTGGCTCATTCGAGCTCCCACTCAATTAGAGGCCAAGACTGCTCTAACCTGCACATTGCGTATTCTCCAATATTTAGGGCTGGTAATAAACATCCCAAAATCCAATTTGATCCCTACTCAGTCCCTGGAGTTTATAGGGGCATTGCTGGATACCACAAAGGCAAGGGCCTTTCTTCCCCAGGCCCGCTGCCTTAGCTTGATGCAGTTAACTTCTCAAGCAAAGTTGAAACCCCTACTAACTGCTCGAGAGATGTTACAGTTGCCAGGCCACATGGCTTCCACCGTTCATGTGGTACCATATGCTCGCCTTCTTCACATGAGAGCAGCTCAGTGGACTTTATCAACCCAATGGACCCAGGCATTAGGCTGCCTGTCAGACAAAATAGCAAACACAAGTCGCCTCATTTTGTCCCTCCAATGGTGGAAGTCCCCTCAAAACCTCTTGCTGGGGTGTCCTTTTCAACAGCCTCTACCCCAGGCAACTCTTACAACAGATGCTTCTCCAATGGGCTGGGGAGCTCATCTTCAAGACCTCTCCACCCAGGGCATCTGGTCCCCACAGGAGACTTGTCTCCACATCAATCTCTTGGAACTCAGAGCAATCTTCCTTGCTCTACGAGTTTTCCACACCCTGCTCAGCCACAAGACAGTCCTTGTCCACACGGACAATAAGGTAGCCATGTTCTACCTAAACAAGCAGGGGGGAACTGGCTCTCTGTCGCTTTGCAACGAAGCTCTGCGACTAAGGGCCCTCACCAGAGAGCATCACATTCATCTTCTGGCAGTCTATCTTCCAGGGGTTCAAAACTCTTGGGCAGACAGACTCAGTCGAGTTCTGCTTCCACACGAGTGGTCCCTACATATGGACCAGGTGTCAAGAATTTTTCAAATTTGGGGAACCCCGGACATAGACCTCTTTGCAAGTCCGTGGAATGCCAAACTTCCCCGGTTCTGTTCCAGAACTCTGGCTCAGGGGGCTCAGGCAAGGGATGCTTTCCTCCTTCACTGGGGTCAAGACTTCCTGTATGCCTTTCCACCCATTCCCCTAATTCCCCAAACCCTGTTCAAGCTTCAGAGAGACAGAGGCCACATAATTCTCATAGCTCCACATTGGCCACGGCAAGTGTGGTACCCTCTGCTTCTACATCTCTCTCAAGCTCCCTCCCTAGAGTTAGGGTCTGCTCCAGACCTCCTCTCTCAGGAGAACGGAAAGTTATGGCATCCCATTCCCCAGTCTCTACATCTCAGGGCTTGGTTGCTGAAGGCCTAGATCTCCAGCATCTTCCTCTTTCTCAGCAAGTGAAAGATGTTCTTCAAGCTTCCAGAAAACCTTCCACTAGACGTTCTTACGCCTTCAAGTGGAAAAGGTTTACCATCTGGTGATCTGAAAAGGGTCTTAACACCCGTGCCATACCTCTGGAATCGTTGCTGGAGTATCTCCTGCATCTGTCTAATGCAGGCCTTAAGACAAATTCAGTAAGAGTCCATCTGAGTGCTATTGCAGCTTCACTCAAGCCTCTAAATGGACAACCTGTTTCCTCTCATCCCCTTGTAGCAAGGTTCATGAGAGGTCTCCTTTTAACAAAGCCTCCCATTAGACCACCACCGGTGGCATGGGACTTAAATTTGGTTCTTGGTCAGCTTATGAAGCCGCCTTTTGAACCTTTAGCTACTACCTCCTTGAAATACCTTTCTTGGAAGGTTATCTTTCTCATTGCAATCACATCAGCACGCCGCATCAGTGAATTGTAAGCACTAATAGCTAATCCACCTTATACAAGGTTCCATCATGACAAGGTGGTCCTTAGGACTAATCCACATTTTATGTCTAAGGTGGTCTCGCCTTTTCACCTTAACCAAGAGGTCTACCTACCTGTCTTTTTTCCAGGGTCTCATGCATCAAGTGCAGAGAGGAATCTTCATACCCTGGATTGTAAAAGAGCTCTGGCTTTTTACCTCCAGAGGACACAGCAACATAGAAAGTCTTCCCAACTCTTTGTTGCTTTTGATCCTTCTCATTTGGGACAACCAGTCTCCAAGAGAACTCTTTCCAACTGGATTGCCCAATGTATTTCTTTTGCCTATCAGAGCAAGAACATTTCTCTGGAGGGCCATGTCACAGCTCACAATGTGAGAGCCATGGCAGCCTCAATGGTTCATCTGAACTCTGTGTCTATCGACGACATCTGTCGAGCAGCCACTTGGGCTTCGGTTCATACCTTCACAGCCCATTACTGCTTGGACAAGGACTCCCGCCGGGATGCCTTGTTTGGTCAGGCTGTTCTCAAACACCTGTTCCATGCTTAATCAACTCCTACCCACCATCCCTCATGGGATGCCAGAGATCCAGGTGGGGAAGCGCAGCCCTGTCCCAGGGACACACAACTTCTGGGCTCTCTCCCTGGCATCAAAAGCTAGGGAGTCCCCATATGTGAAGACTCATTCCTGCTCGTTCCTGGAGATAGCACAGTTACTTACCTGTAACAGGTGATCTCTGGGAACAGCAGGAATAAGTCTTCACAACCCACCCAACTCCCCTAGGAGTTGTCTCTCTCTTTCTATCTCTCTTCCTTTCCCTCTCTCTCCCCTTTGTCTCAGCTATAAAACTCAACTGAGGAGAGACAGTCGGAAAGGCGGGAAGGCAGCACGCAGGCGCTGTGGGATGCGCCCAAAAGCTTTCTGATTGGACGCTGGGGAGCGTTCCCGTGCAGGCTCTGTCGGTACCGATGTACCCATATGTGAAGACTTATTCCTGCTGTTCCCAGAGATCACCTGTTACAGGTAAGTAACTGTGCTTTATTGAAAATACCATGGCTTGAACAAGTCGAATCTTTGTATGGAGAGAGACATCTCTGCTCTTGAGAATCTTGTCTAGGTCTTTCATAGCCATTCTGCCAAGAGCAATGCGTCGTTGGATTTCTTGACTGCTTGTTGCTTCTTTATTGATAGTTGATCCAAGTAGGTTAAAGTTGTTCAAGATTTCAATTTCTTCTCCTTTAACGATGAACCTGTTGATTTTGCCAGTTATCATGATCTTTGTCTTTTTTACATTAAGGTGCAGGCCCATTTTGAGACTATGTTCTTTGATTGTGAGAAGCAAATGTTTCAGATCATCTTCACTTTCAGCCGGAAATGTGGTATCATCAGCATAGTGAAGGTTGTTGATGAGTCTTCCACCAGTATTCACACCTCTGTTGTCTTCATACAATCCTGCTTCTCTGATGGTTTGTTCTGCATATAAATTAAACAGGTAGGGAGAAAGTATGCAGCCTTGTCTTACACCTTTGCTTATTTTAAACCATTCTGTTTCTCCTTGTTCTGTTTGAACTGTTGCTTCTTAATCAATATACAGATTGTGCAAGAGAACAATCAGGTGTTCTGGTATACCCATGCTTCTTAATGTGGCCCAGAGTTTCTCATGGTTTACACAGTCAAAGGCCTTGCTATAGTCGATGAAGCACAAATAGATATCCTTTTGGTATTCTTTAGTCTTTTCAAGGATCCATCTCACATCTGCGATGTCTGTCATTCCTTGCCCTTTCCTAAGCCCTGCTTGCACTTCAGGTAGTTCTTGTTCCAGGTATGGTTGTAGACAGTCTCTTTTGAACAATCCTCAGTAGAATCTTGCTGGCATGTGGGATCAGAGCAATTGTGCGATAATTTCCACGATCAGTTGGATCACCTTTCTTTAGTATTGGTATAAACACAGATCTTTTCCAGTCAGTTGGCCATGATGTTGTCTTCCAGATTTCTTGGCAGAGCCTTGTAAGTACGGTAACAGCTGCATCAGATTGCTGTAATACTTCTATGGGAATGCCATCAATGCCTGGTGCTTTTTCTTTGATAAGGCTTTCAATGCTGCTTCAACTTCTTGTTTCATCACCAACCAAAACTGCAGTGTTGGAAGCTGCCCGGAAAGTAAATAAACTTAAATGGAAAAATCATTCAATAGAGATTTATCCTCTATAACAATGTGGAAGAGAGGAGTTTTCATTGATTACTAAGCGGCTAAGGAATGGGCAGATAAAATATAAATGGCTGTTTCTCTTTGGCCTGCAGTTTAACATCGCGGGAGTGACAACATACGCAAAAACCACAGAAGGTGCCACTAGAGCGATGAAGAAGGCAGGATGGGCTTGATGTGCCAGAAGCCGGCCACTCACCTAATGCAAAAACTTTGAGAATACAGAGTAGAGAAGGTGGCTGGAAGCAAGCACCTCAGGGAGATCGTCAGCTATGCTGGCAAAGGAAGAAGAGCATGCCGCAACAAGAAGACAGAGGATGAAGGCCGCTGGATAATTAAAAAAAAAAAAAGACAAGTCAAAGGTTTGGACTGGCCATGGTGTAGGGAATCTATGTGTATGGAGAGAAGGAAGTGTTAGATATAGTAAGGAGGAGATGAGATGGGGATAGAATTGTATGTGTAAACTTGATTTGTTGGTTTTTGTGCTGCCAGAGATGTTTGATGAGTCATGCCTCTATGGAAAAGAGAAAAGGGAAGACAGGAGGGGGAGGAATAGGGAGGGAGGGAGGGAGATATAAGGGAAAAGGGAAGACAATGGATCTCTGCCTAACGGGAAAAGTGTCTATAGATAACATGATGTGTGATGAATGGCTAAAATATGGGTGCTGACCATGAATGTGTGTGGTCTAAATTCCCCTATAATGCAGCAGAGAATGTATAAAGAAATAACGACTCAAGGGGGACATTATATTTATACAAGAAACACAGGAAGCGTGATGAATGGAGGGTAGCACATAAGAAATTTTAGGGGTAATGGTTTGCATCTAATCGGTTAGAGCAAAAAAAGGGGGGGGTGGGACTTTTAATAAATATGCAACTCCCCCATAAGGTGATTGTAGTGCAACAGGACAGAGGAGGAAGATAACATTTTTGTAAAAATCAAGATCCAAGAGCAAATGTTTACCTTAGTAAATGTATATGGTCCCAATACAGTACAAGGTGCCTCCTATGAAACACTAAATCCCCTTATCTCTCAGTTTACTGAGGGCCATTTGATTGTGGGTGGAGATTTCAGTTTGGCAGTCATTCCAGCATTGGACACCTCTAAGGGGGATGTGATAGGTAGTGCTAAAAGTAGGAGGAAATTGAAACTTATGGGAAAAAATTTGGGAGTGGTGGGCACGTGGTGGAAATTGAAGGGACGGGTTAAAGATTATACGTTCTACTCCCCTGTACATAGATCCTTCTCTAGATTGGATATGATTTGGGTTGATAAGACCATGATACAGAAGGTAGAATCTTGTGAAATTGGGGAAAGGACATGGTCTGACCATGCTCCAGTGTGGATAGACTTCTGGTTAGGGCATGGAGGGGGGAAGAGGGTGGACACTTAATGAGTCCCTTTTTGGATAGTTCTGAAATTGTCTAACAAGTGCTGAATACGATAACAACTAATTTAGAGATAAATGATGTGGAAGACTGTAAAACAGAAACCTTATGGGAATGCCTTAAAGCAGTAGTTCGGGGAAACTTGATAGCGATAGGATCTCATATTAAGAAGGTAAAGGAGTTAAAAAAAAGAAGTGCTACGCAACAGGATAAGGGAAAGGGAGGAGCTACATAAACAGGGGAGACTAGATGCAAGAGCAGAGCAAGAATTATCTGCTATGAGATATGAGTTAGGAGAGCTGGAGTTGACAAATTAAATTTGCCCAAGATAGATTAAAACAGCAGTTCTTTGAACTGGATAATAGAGTGAGTCCTTTATTAGCCCACAAACAAACAGCATCAGACCAGGAATTATATAACTAAAATAGATGATGCGCAGGGGTGGGAAGTACAGAATGTGGAAGAAATTCAGGAGAGGTTTGTGGAATTTTATACAAATCTATACTCTCCAGAGCATACTGCATCAATAGAAAGGATAAAAAAAAACTACAACAGGTGCATTTGCCTAGGTTGACTGCAGAAGAATCAGAGGAAATATCTAAATCTATAATGGTACAAGAGGTAACGGAAGTTATGAAATCCCTACCTGCGCATAAAGCACCTGGGATGGACGGGTTCACAAATAAATTCTATAAAGTGTTATCTCTGTATTGGCGGAACCATTTATAATTCATTTAAAGAGGGAACAAAACTCCCGGAATCAACAGCAGGAGTCACTATTTTACCAAAAGAGGGTAAGGACCCCAATTTATGGGGATCATATAGACCCATATCATTATTGGGCACGGATTTCAAAATATTTACCAAGGTCCTGGCCAATAGGCTATTACCATATATGCCCAAATTAGTTCATGAAAATCAATCTGGGTTTGTACCTGGGTGTCAAACGGCAGATAATATAAGGAAAGTAATGGAGGGGGGAAGAGGGAGATGTACAGGTGTTATTCTTGGCGATAGATGCTGAAAAAAGCGTTTGATCATGTCTCCTGGCCCTTTCTATTCCAGGTGCTAGAGGGGGTGGGTGGTAGAGGAGAATTACCTGAATTGGATTAAAGCTATATATGATCAACCCCTGGCTAAAATTCGTATTAATGGGGAATGTACAGAGGCTTTCAAATTATTCAGCGGGACTCGCCAGGGGTGTCCCCCATCACCGCTCCTTTTTGTGCTCTCTATGGAGGAGTAGCCTAGTGGTTAGAGCAACTGCCTAGTACCCAGATGATCAAGGGTTCAATTCCCACTGGCACTCCTTGTGACCTTAGGCAAGTCACTTTACCCTCCATTGCCTTGGAAGAAAAGGCTGGCAATCTACTTCCAGTGATACATTGCCAAGAAAACCCAGAGGTAGCTGGGTCGCTATGAGTCAACACTGACTTGATGCCACTAAAAAAAAAATGGAGCCACTAGCCCAGTGGGTGAGGGAATGGCAGGAGATACAAGGGATAAGATTGAATCACCTAGAGAGTAACGTTTCCCTGTTTGCAGATGACTCTCTATTTATGCTTACTAATCCTATAGAGTCTCTAGGGGCCTTGCATGGAGTGCTGTTGGAATATGGGTAGATATCAGGTTTCAAAATGAATGCCACAAAATCGGAGATATTAAATATATCAATTCCAACAGAGGTGCAAGTACAGCTTAAAGGTAAATTTCTATGCAGATGTGCCAAACTAAGTATTAAGTACTTAGGGGTACATTTAACATCAAAGTTGTCAGACAAATTTTTTACCACTAGAAAAATCAATAAGGCGTGAGTTGGAAGGGTAGGAGAGTAAAGAATTGTCATGGATGGGGAGGATAGCCGCAATTAAAATGGTGACGTTACCCAAACTGTTGTATCTTTTTACCACGCTTCCTATAAAAGTGCAAAAGAGTTACATATTGTGGCTCCAAAGGATCTTAATGCGATTTGTGGGGGGGAGGGAAAACCACAAGGGTGGCATGGAAGATTCTTACAAGAAGGAGAGAGCAAGGAGGTATGGCAATCCCCGATTTGGCTAGATATATGGAGGCAGCTCAACTGCGAGCAACTATGGAGCGGGGAGCAAAGGAGATAAAAGAATGGGTACAGATAGAATCAGCAGATCTCAAAGGCATCATGTTGGGAGAGATTTTATGGATCCCAAAGAATAGTAGAAGTCTATACCAGGGAAGTAATCCATATGTCAATTTGACCTTGAAGATATGGTATAAATGGAGGAATATATGGTCAGGGAGGAGTGGGGTGTCTCGTTTGATATCAATCCGGGGAAACCCAGACTTCCCACCCGCCCTAGTGAAAAATGGGTTTGAGAGATGGGAGAGGAATGGATTGACAAAGATAGGACAATTATTAGATGGAAGGAAGATAAAAGAATTTGCGGTGCTAGTCAAGGAGTATCATTTAGAGGACAAGGATATATACCGAAATATTCAGATACGCCACTATATACAACATAGGATCCTGCCGGAACTGAGGGAGATCCCACACCGGTAAAGAGATTGTTTTTGATGGGGCAGAAGAAAGGGGTGCTGACAAGAATGTATAACATGATGGCAATGGAGGGTACTAGGACAATGTTCCAACTCCAATGGGAGACAGATCTTGGGGAAGCGTGGGGAGATTCAACGTGGGAACAGATTTATATCAATCGCTATAAAGGCCTACTGGCTGCCAATTTAATAGAGAATAATTATAAGATAATGTATTGTTGGCATCTAACACTGGATAAATTACATTTAATGCATAAACAAGCTAATGATAGTTGTTGGAGACAGTATGGGGAGAGGGGGACCTATTTTCATATCTGGTGGGATTGTAAAAAACTGAGACCAGTGTGGAGTGTGGTCTTTAGACTACTCAGTGATATACTGGGGAAAGAAGTAAACCCTCAACCTGATGTGGCGATGTTGGGATTGAAACCCACAATATTAAACAAAATGGAAGGGATTTTTTAAAATATGAACTGTGTGGCCCTTAGAGTTTTAGTGACTAGGAAATGGAAAAAAAAAACTGAGCCTCCTACTCTGGAGGAATATAGGTCCTATTTGGGACATATATATTTATTGTGCAAGTTAACAGCACTGAAAAATTCTAGGTCACAGCAGTTTTTGAAAACCTGGCAGAACTATATAAAGTGGGAATGCAACACTTAAATATGATAGATGAAAGTTTGGCAGAGATCCATTGGGGTGGGGGGGACTATAGTATGAGGAATAGTGCGAACACGGATAATCTAATGAGAAGTTTATATAATAATGAAAATGTGTGTAAAGGTTCATGTTTATATTAGATAGAAATAATGATGGCTATGCGTGGTATAGATTGTGACATGTTGTTAACTATACTGATGGTTGAAATGTAATTGTAAAACTATTATAAACTATAAATAAAAACAAAAATTTAAAAGCAACAATGGTAAGGAATCGCCATTTAACAAAAAATTTTCTATCAACTTCAGAAAGAAGCTTCTTGATTAATATATAATACTAATATTATTTAATATGAGGTGGAGGAGTAACCTAATGGTTAAAGCACTGGCTTAGTAACTAAGAGACCAGGGTTCAAGTCCCACTAGCACTCCTTGTGGCCTTGGGCAGGTCACTTAACCCACCATTGCCTTGAAAGAAAGGCTTGACAATCTACCTCCAGTCACACTGCCAAGAAAACCCAGTAGCTGCTTGGTCGCCAGGAGTCAGTACTGACTGAAAGGCACACATTGCATGTTTACTATTTAATATTAAACAGTGAACAGGTGCACCTCAGACCTAATGCAGCCTATGCAGTGCTGGAGAAAAAGAAAGGAAAATTTAAAAAAATTAAAAAAACACACTAGGTATCACTAAGGGAGAAAAAGGAAACAGCAGTGGCAAACTAAATAGAATGTACAAAAAGATGTACTAAATTACCAAATTCAAGACTAAATAAATCACGGTTCTTGGAAACAGGTCCAGCTCCATGGTAAATAGAAGAATGAACTCCTCAGGCGTGGCGGTGACAGGTGGGAATGGGTGTGGGTGCACTTAGCCAAGAAAGTTCCCGCACAGGCTCCATTGGTGATGTCACCCATCTGAAGACATATCCCGCATGTTAACAAAAACATTAAAAATATCTCTCCTAGCAATTTATTTTTCTTTCTCTTTATTTTAGTAATTATAACTTTTGCCTGACAAGTAATCATGCTTCATATACTATCTTCCAAATGTATAGTGCTCCTAATAGAGTTGTGTAAGGTACTCACCTGGACTCTTAATCCAGGATAGCATCACATTTACGTAAGAAAAACAATCACCTGTGGGGAGTTTTTGGTTGCCAAATCCCCATTCTCATCCAGGGAACATTTTAATGTTTACAATAAAAACAACAAAAAAGATTGTTTCTGGACAACTATTAATACTCGATAGGGAGGAGGTAGTGCCACTATATGTAAAAATAGGTGTACAACTGTTTGTCTTCTTTAATCCCAATATTCTAGGTTCCTGCACTTCCCAAAGTACCTTATCCAACTAGACATGAAATGCTATTCAGTTGATCAATGATACAGCAAGTGTTCCTTCTTTGGGTTCCACTGTTATTCATTGCATATGAAATCTACATGCATTGCTACCCTCAAAGAAACTTCCAAAGTGATAAGCATTAAGTTAGAGATTTAATTGTTTATTTCACTGTAAAACAAATACACACCTGGCATGCAGTCTCAAGGTAAGCCACAAGCCCACACTGCTCTGTGTTTTTCTAAGTGCATTTAAAGCATAGTTACTCACCTGTAACAGGTGATCTCCGGGAACAGCAGGAATTGAGTCTTCACATATGGGTGACATCTGAACCGATGGAGCCCGTGTGGGAACGCTCCCCAGCATCCTATAGGAAAGCTTTTGGGATCATCCCACTCTGCCTGCACTGCTGCCTTCCCAACTCTCCCTCCTCAGTTGGGTTTGTAGCTGAGAAAAAGGAGAGAGAGAAATACAACTCCTAGGGGAGGAGGGTGGGTGGTGAAGACTCAAATCTCCAGAAACAAGCAGGAATGTAGTCTTCACATATGGGTATCGTCGGTACCGATGGAGCCTGCGCGGGAACGCTCCCCAGCGTCCAATAGGAAAGCTTTTGGGAGCATCCCACAGCGCCTGCGTGCTGCCTTCCCGCCTTTCCAACTCTCTTCAGTTCTTCGTTTTCCGCGGAGCCAACAGGACGCATACCCTGTCGCCGCAGAAAAATGTATCCTTATTCTATTGTTTTTGTGGCCGTGTCTACCTTCATTCGACGCCTACCAGTACCGCCGGTTCTCTCTTCTTTTTCAAAAAAACAAAACAAAACAAAACTAGCTTTCTAAAAGATTTTTTTCTTTCAGGGGCCTTTCCCCTCTCAGTGCTAGGCGCCATTTTGGGCACTAGGCCCACTTTTCTTCAAACATGGAGAAACCAACTAGTGGTTTCAAGAAATGTTCTAAATGTGGCGGTACCATATCCGTCACTGACACTCTTGAATGGTGTCTTAAGTGTTTAGGTCCTGACCATTCTCCATCGGAGTGTCTCTCCTGCAGAAAGATGACCAAGAGGGGCCTGCAGAATAGAGCTGCAAATCTCAGTACCCTTTTTGCCGCAGATACGATGTCAGTTGCATCAACGTCTTCCAGGGCTTCATCTTCCTCCCATGGATTTCAGGTAACTAAAACTAAGTCTTCTAAGACTGGCCGGTCCTCAAAGGGTAGCTCTCCTTCCAAGTATCAAGATGCCACTGACGTTGCCCTCGAGGAAAGTTCACCGGCAAAACAGCCCCGGCAGGAGGCCTTGCTCTCCAAAGCATTAGCAGGGCTCCAGAACGTTCCAGAGGCTTCTACCTCTGCAGAACTACTGGTGTCATGTTCTGGGGTCGTAGCTGCTTCCACCGGTACTGACACCCAGGCATCGGCAGGAGCGATGGATCAGAGAATCCTCGCTATCGAATGCAGTCTAGTGGCCCTCTTAGCAGCATCGGTACTGCTAAGACCGCTACAGACGGTTCCACAGATATCAGTACCGACACCGGTACTGGCACCGAGTGCCTCGGTGGGTATGCTTCCCCCCATGCCAACAGACCAGTACCGAGACACCTCGATGCCAACTTCAAGCGGTACCGGTACCGTGAATTGCAGGAACACACGGTGCAGAGATACTTTGACTCATCCGATTCCGATGACTCTGCCGGTACCAGAGCTAGCCTCCCGGAGGATCCATCTCCTTCTCCTCAACGCAGAATGACAGAAGATTTTATATGTGATTTAGCTTGGGGTCTTGCAATCACGGTGACTCCAAAGAAGGAACCCAGAGCAGAAGAATTAGAAATTCTTCAGTACCCTAAGGCTCCTAAAGAGGCATCTACCCTACCCACTCACAGAATCTTGCATGATCTTATGCTAAGAATGTGGGAAACTCCTTTAACGGTGTCTCCACACTCTCAACCACTCGATACCATGTACCAAGTTCCAAGCTGTCCTGGCTTTCAAAAGACTCAATTACCACACCATTCAATGGTAGTGGAATCGGTGATGCGTAGGATGAAGAGTGCTAAAACACATTCTTCCAATCTTCCAGGCTGTGAATCGAGGACACTCGATGCTTTTGGGTGTCGATGTTTCCAATCCTCCATATTGGCAGCCAGGATTAGCTCCTACATTCTCTATATGGGAATGTTCCTCAAAGAAGTTACAGGAGACTTGGAGCTCATGAGCCCTCTTCTTCCTGAGGAAACAAGGGGGGAATTCCTTACTCTGGTCAAACATGCCCAGGATTTCTCTAAGTTTGTAAACCGTGCAACCTTTGCTTTGAATGCATTAGCAGAACCTCTGCTATCTCCATCAGTGCACATTGTATTGCCTGGCTTCAGGCATCAGACTTAGAACAATGGGTGCAAGATAAACTGGGAAATATTCTTTGCACAGGAGAAAATCTCTTTGGCAAGGACTGGCAAGACAAGGCTAATCAGCTTGAAACTGAAAATACTGCTTTGAACAGACTATCAAAGTCTACAGCCAATCCAGCAAAGAAAAAGTCAGTGAAGAAACCCTTTTTCAACATGAAAAAGATGTTTTACACATCTTACAACCATCAAGGCCACTGTCCAGTTCATGTTCCCCAAGGGGCAACAACAGACCAGGCAGCAGAGGAAGCCACAAGTTCCTAGAGCTCAACCAGCTCAGCAGACTCAGCCTCCTCAGGGGCTTTGACTCCTTCCTAGAGAACTTAGTTGTTCTGCCACTGAAAGGTCCAGAACCCCTTACCATCCCAGGCAGATTGTGCCATTTTGCCAGAAGATGGCAACAAATAACATCAGATAACTGGACCCTGTCCATTATACGAGAGGAGTACAGACATCATTTTCACAGCAGGCCCCTCCTACAATCATAAGGCAGTTCAATCCTCAGGTACCTGCCACCAATCTCTTGGGTCAGGAGGTCGCATCACTTCTTGCTCAGGGTACGGGGTTCTACTCCCCCTACTTTCTCATCCCAAAGAAAACAGGGGGACACAGGCCTATTCTGGACCTCAGGGAATTAAACAAGTATTTGTTCTGGGAAACATTCAAGATGATATCCCTCAGAACACTCCTGCCATACCTTCAGAGTCAGGATGTTCTCTGGATCTAAAGGATGCATATACTCATCCATGCAGATCACAGGAAATTCCTTTGATTCCTTTTCCAGGGAAGACACTTCCAATACAAAGTTCTTCCTTTCGGGCTGGCTTCTGCCCCAAGAGTCTTCACAAAATGCATGGCAATGGTAGCAGCATTCCTGAGAACTCTAGGACTATTCATCTTCCCCTACTTAGATGACTGGCTCATTCGAGCATTGACTGCTCCAGAAGCCAGATTTGCTCTTTCTCACACAATGCAAATTCTTCACTACTTGGGACTGGTCATAAACCTCCCAAAATCTCATCTCACCCCTTCTCAGTCCCTGGAATTCATAGGGGCTTGTCTAGATACCAGACAGTCAAGGGCTTTCCTACCACAGCCCTGCTGTCTTCGTATAGTGCAGCTGGCATCCCAAGCAGCTATGAAAGTTTTCCTGACTGCTCGGGAAATCCTCCAGCTTCTGGGACATATGGCATCCACTGTTCATGTGGTTCCCTATGCTCGCCTTCACATGCGAGCAGCCCAGTGGACCCTATCCTCCCAGTGGACACAGGCCTCGGGTTGCCTATCGGACAAAATCAGAAACTCCACACGTCTCATTTCATCCCTTCAATGGTGGCAATTACTGGAAAACCTTCTCATAGACTCTCCTTTCCAGCAGCCTCCATTCCAAGCCACCCTAACAACAGATGTGTCCAAGTTGGGTTGGGGGGGCTCACTTGCATGATCTCTCGACTCAGGGTTTCTGGCTTGTTTTCACATAAACCTCCAAGAACTCAGAGCCATTTTCCATGCTATTCGAGTATTCCAAACCCAGCTCAGCTACAAGACAGTCTGGGTCCAGACCAACAATCAGATAGCCATGTTCTATGTGAACAAGCAGGGCGTAACGGGCTCTCTGACGTTATGCAACAAAGCTTTGTGACTATGGGCCCTTGCCAGAGAGCATCAAATCCATCTCCTAGTGGTATATCGTCCAGGCATTCAAAATCTTTGGGCAGACAAACTCAGTCAAATACTGCTGCCACATGAATGGTCTCTTCACTCAGACCACCTTGCTCAAGTGTTTCGAATCTGGGGAACCCCAGATATAGACCTCTTTGCAAGTCCACTGAATGCCAAACTTCCCCAATTCTGTTCCAGAATTCTGGCTTGAAACTGTCAGGCAAGGGATGCTTTCCTCCTTCACTGGGGTCAGGACTTCCTCTATGCATTCCCACCCATTCCCCTCATTCCCAAAATGTTGTTCAAGCTTCAGAGAGACATAGGTTGTATGATACTCATAGCTCCATGTTGGCCATGGCAAACGTGGTATCCTCTGCTTCTACGTCTCTCTCAAGCCACACTTCTGGAGTTGGGATATGCTCCAGATCTTCTTTCTCAGGACGACGGGATGCTATTGCACCCGAATCCCCAGTCCCTGCATCTCAGGGCCTGGCTGCTGAAAGCCTAGAACTTCTGGATATCAACCTTTCTCAACAGGTAAAGGATATCCTTGTGGCTTCCAGGAAACCCTCCACAAGGCGATCCTATGCCTTCAAGTGGAAAAGGTTCTCTGTATGGTGTTCTCAAAGGGGACTTAACCCCTTTTTGGTGCCTCTGGAATCGCTACTAGAGTATCTCCTTCATTTATCAAATTCTGGTCTTAAAACCAATTCAGTAATGGTCCATCTTAGTGCCATTGCAGCTTCTTGCAAGCCTCTACATGGAAAACCTATTTCCTCTCATCCACTTGTAGCAAGATTTTCGAGAGGTCTACTCTTAACAAAACCTCCCGTTAAGCCACCGTCGGTGGCATGGGACCTGAATCTTGTTCTCGGGCAGCTTATGAAACCGCCCTTTGAGCCTTTTGCCACTACAGCTCTAAAGTTTCTTTCCTGGAAGGTCATCTTCCTAATTGCCCTCACTTCTGCAAGACGCATCAGTGAGTTACAAGCCTTAGTGGCAGATCCTCCTTATACAAGATTTCACCATGATAAGGTAGTTCTTAGGACTCATCCTCACTTTATGCCAAAGGTGGTTTCGCCTTTTCATTTAAACCAGGTGGTTTACTTTCCTGTATTCTTCCCTAGGCCCCATGCATCTAGTGCAGAAAGGAATCTATATACTCTGGATTTCAAACGTGCTTTGGCCTTATCTTCAGAGAATTAGGCAGCAGAGAAAAGCTTCACAGCTTTTTGTGAATTAAGTTCCTTCTCTGAACACCAGATTGAAAACCTTTTCCATTTAAAAACATAAGCACGTCTTGTGGAAGGTTTTCTGGAGGCCAAAAGAATATCTTTAACCCGTTGAGAGAGGTTGATATCCTGGAGTTCTAAGCTCCCAGCAGTCACGCCATCAGGAGCAAAGACTGGGGGTTTGGGTGCAGAAGCGTCCCATTCTCCTGGGATAGGAGATCTGGAGTATATCCCAGCTCCAGAGGTTTGGCTTGAGAGAGACGTAGAAGCAGTGGATACCACATTTGACATGGCCAGCATGGGGCTATGAGGATCATGTAGCCCTTATCTCTCTGAAGCTTGAACAGAGTCTTGGGAATGGGTAGGTAGGCATACAGGAAGTCCTGACCCAGGTGGAGATGGAAAGCATCCATCGCCTGACTGCCCTGCGCAGGAATTCTGGAACAGAAGTGGGGAAGTTTGGCATTCTGAGGACTTGCAAACAGATCTATATCTGGGGTTCCCCAGATTTTAAAGATTTGAGCAATTTGATCTGAATGGAGAGACCATTCGTGTGGCAGCAGTACTCAGCTGAGTTTGTTTGCCGGGGAGTTACACCGCTAGTAGGTGTATCTGATGGCGTATGACAAAGGACCATAGGTGTAGGACTTTGTTACACGCCTGAGAATCTGTTCCACCTTGCTTGTTCACATAGAACATGGCTACCCGATTGTCTGTCTGGACTAGAACAGTTTTGCAGCTCAGGTGGTCCTGGAACACTCTGAGAGCATTGAAGATGGCTCTTGAGTTCCAGCAGGTTTATGTGAAGCCGAGCCCCCTGCTGAGACCAAAGACCCTGAGTGGAGAGATTGTCTGGATGAGCTTCCCAACCCAATTTGGACACATCCATCATCGGGGTGGACTGGTGTGGTGGCCTCTGAAAAGGTGACCCTACGAGTAGGTTTTCTGGTGATTGCCACCATTGGAGGGATAAAATGAGGCGTGCAGAGGTCATGATTTTGTCCCCCAGACGACCTGATGTTTGAGTCCACTGACAAGCTAGGGTCCACTGAGCTGCACGCATGTGCAGACTAGCTTAGGGAACCACATGTACCATGGAAGCCATATGACCTTGCAACTGAAGCATTTCTCGAGCAGTTAGGAAGGTTTTCATACCTGTTTGAGAAGCTAATTGAACTATTCAAGTGCAGCGGACCTGTGGAAGAAAAGCCCTTGACTGCTGCATGTCTAGAAGAACCCCTATAAACGCCAAGTTTTGAGAAGGGGTGAGTTGGGATTTTGGAAAATTTATTACAAATCCCAAATGTTGAAGAACCTGCATTGTGGAGGAAAGAGCAGAACTGGCCTCTGGAGCCGACGTGCTCGGATGAGCCAGTCGTCTAAGTAGGGGAAGACAAATATCCCTAGAGTTCTTAAAATGCTGCTACTACTGCCATGCATTTTGCGAAGACTCTTGGGGCAGAAGCCAGGCCAAAGGGTAGTACCCTGTATTGGTTATGTCTTCCCTGAAAGAGGAATCAACGAAACCTCCTGTGTTCTGGGTGAATAAGGAAATGTGTATATGCATCCTTTAGATCTAGAGAACATAGCCAATCCTGACTCTGGATATAAGGGAGACGTGTTCTGAGAGAGATCATCTTCAATTTCTCTCCGAGCAAATACTTGTTTAATTCTCTGAGGTCCAGGATGAGCCTGTATCCTCCTGTTTTCTTTGGTATAAGGAAGTAGGGGAGTAGAAGCCCAGGCCTTGCTGGGAAAGTGGCACTTCCTCTATCGCACCCTGAGCGAGAAGGGTGGTGACCTCCTGGCTTAAGAGAGTGGTAAGAGGGGGCCAAGAGCTGAACTCTCTTGGAGTGGAGGGAGGGGGCATACTTTGGAAGTGAAGTTTGTACCCTTCTGTCACTATGGAGAGAGTCCAATGTTCTGATGTTATCTGGTGCCACCTTTTAGCAAAGTAACACTGCCTGCCTGGAATGTTGACTGGCTCTGAAATTTCCAGAGGTAGGATAGCTAAGTTCTCTAGTAAGAAGTCAAAGACCTTGTGGAGGCTGGGTCTGTTGAGCTGATTGAGCTCTGGGGGCCTGAGCCTTCCTTTGCTGCTTCAGTTGCTGTTGTCCCTTCTGGGAAGCATGGACCGGAAGTGGACAGCCTGGGTGTAAGAAGGATAAAACTTCTTTTTCTTGTTGAAAAGGGGCTTCTTAACCATCTTTTTCTTAGCTGGGTTGGCAGTGGTCCTAGAGAGCCTATTTAGGGTAGTATTCTCGGACTCAAGCTGAGAAGCTTTGTCCTGCCAATCCTTGCCAAAGAGGTTTTCTCTGGTGCAAGGAATATTCCCCAGCTTATCTTGTACCCACTGCTCTAGATCAGATGCTTGTAACCAAGCAATCCGACGTGCACCGATGGAAATAGCAGAAGTTCTGCTAATACACTCAAAACAATCAAACGTTGCCCTGTTCATGAACTTGGAAACATTCTGGGCATGTTTTACAAGTGTCAGATAATCAACCCTCTTGTCATCTGGGAGAAGAGGAGCCATTAGTTCCAAATATTTAGTCACTTCCCGAAGAAACATACCCATGTAGAGTATGTATGAACTTATTCTGGCTGGTAACATGGAGGCCTGGAAACATCGGCGGCCAAAAGCATCGAGAGTTCTTGCCTCATGGCCCGGAGGATTAGATGAATGTGTCGTAGCACTTTTGATTCGACGCATTGCCGATTCCACAACCATGGAATGGTGTGGTAACTGTGTCTTCTGGAAACTGAGACATTGTGGTACCCAGTACATGGTATCGAGTCTCTGAGAATGTGGAGGCACCATTAAAGGTGTTTCCCACATCCTAAGCATGAGGTCATGCAATATCTGATGAATGGGTAAGGTAGCAGCATCCTTAGGGGCTGCTGGATACTGAAGAATTTTGAGTTCTTCAGCTCTCGGTTCCTTCTTGGAGGTCAAGGTAATGGAGAGGCCCCGAGCCACATCCCATATAAAGTCTTGAAAAGACATGTCTTCTGGAGGAGACATACAGCATTGTGGGAAGGAGAAGGATCCTTCGGAAGAGCCTCTCCTGTACCGATCGATTCATTGGAGATATCGGAATCGGAAGACTCAAAGTATCGACAGGCCAGGTGCTCCCGCCTGACTCGTTGACAGTACTGATCAAAATCAGCATCGGAATGCTTCGGTACTGGACCCTCGATGCCAGACACTGACTCCAGAGTCGGCATGGGTGGTAGCATGGAGAGCGGTGCAATGGTTGATGCAGATACATTTGGTACTGGCCCTGGTACAGATGACTGCAGAACCAATTGCAAAGGCTTTAGTGGTACCGAATCTGCCAGCAAGGCCGCAAGATCCCGCTTAATGGCCAGGATCCTCTGATCCATGGAACCAGCTGATGCTTGGGTATCGGTACCTGAACACCGGGCCACGACCCCAGAACACGGCACCAAAAGCTCTCCAGAGGTGGACGCCTCAGGAACATCTTGGGACCCCGTTAATGCTTTGGACGCAAGGACCTCCTGCTGGAACTGTTTGGCCAGTGTATTCTCCTCTAGTGCAAAGCTTAAAGCATCTCGATGCTAAGAAGGAGATCTGCCCTTTGAAGACCGACCAGTCTTCGAAGAAGACCTAGGTTTCATTACCTGAGATCCATGGGAGGAAGATGAAGCACCGGACAAAGTCGATGCAACGGACATTGCATCTGAGGCAAAGAGGGTGCCGAGTTTCGCAGTTCTATTCTGCAGGCCCTTTGACATCTTCCTGCAGAGAAGACATTCCTATGGCAAATGGTCTGGTCCCAAACATTTAAGACACCAGTCATGGGTGTTGGTAGCAGAAATAGTACTGCTGCATTTGGAACACTTTTTGAAACCACTAGTTAGGCTCCTTTCTTCCTTAAAATAAAGAAACCAATGCCCAAAATGGTGCCTAAGCACCTAGAGGGCAGAGACCCTCAAAAACTTTTTTTTTTTTTTTTTTAAAGAAAATAGAAGAAAGAAGAGACACCGATGATACCGGTGTTAGTGTTGACGGGAAGGCAGATGCGACCACAAAAAAAGAAAATTTTCTGCGGTGACAGGAATTGCTCCCTGTCAGTTCTGCAGAAAATGAAAAACTGAGGAGGGAGAGTTGGAAAGGCGGGAAGGCAGCAGCACAGGCGCAGTGGGATGCTCCCAAAAGCTCTCCTATAGGACGCTGGGGAGCGTTCCCGCGTGGGCTCGTCGGTGCTGACGTCACCCATATGTGAAGACTACATTCCTGCTTGTTCCTGGAGATAAGGCAAATCCATGTAGATCTAATGCAAACAGTCAATATCTATATTGATCCCAAGCAAGGAACTAGTTCTATGTACAATAAGTCTGCAAGTTGAATCCATTTTGAAACAAATGGAGGAACTGAGAGAAGAGAGAGCATGGCTGAGAAGCATTCATGACAATGAGAACTACATTGATGAAATGCTTCTTGAGGCATCCAAGATCTCCAACAAAGGTGAAAATGTAAAAAAGAAGAGAGATGGGCTTCAGACACCAGAGTCTGCATAACTGACATGCCAACTCCACCATCGCTTGAATTGAAGAACTGGTATGCAATCCTGGAAGTGAAGGAAGTGAGAACATCTCAGAAATCTAAGCTCAAAAAAATCAAACGTTGCTAATTCAGTGACCAAAAGTAAGAGAAGGTTGGATGCCACCTTAGCCTCACCATCTACCAATAAGATTTGATGTGCCAGGAGGTGTGCTATGTTCCAGGAGCAGCCTAAAGCCTGAAAGACCAGGGTTCAGATCCCACTGGCACTGCTTGTGGCCTTAGGCAAGCCACTTAACCCTCCATTGCCTAGACTGTGAGCCCTTTGGTGAGAGGGAAATGCATACTGTACCTGAATGTAACTTGTTTGATCTTCTCCTGGAAAGGTATGCTAAATACTAATAAAAGAAAAAAAAAGGTGCCAAAATCAGAGACATTACAGAGAGTTTGCCGAGACTCATCAAGCCTGCTATTATCTAAAACAAGCGATAATAAGGCGCAATACTTAAGTCTCCTTAACAAATACAAAGACACTATTAACAGATCGAAAAGAGAATACCACACAAAAGTCATAAATATGGCACTCAATAAACCAAGAGAACTATTTACAATTATAAGGACACTAACAAAAACCCAAACTCCAGAGCCTGAACAATCAACGATAAGCGCACAAACTCTTGCAACTCATTTTGCTAACAAATTAAAAACCAAATCATCCAGCACAATCATAACCATACCCACGGAATTAAAACCGACAAATAAATGGATAACCTTTCAAGATATTGAACAAAAACACCTCCTCAATATCATATCCATGATCAACACCACTACCTCCCCTCTAGATCCTTGTCCGGTGTCATGGATAAAAAACACCAAAACTGAATTAGCTATACATATACAAAATATAGTAAACCAATCACTATCTAAGGGCATCATGCCAGATGCCCTAAAACTCACATCCTTACGCCCTATAATAAAAAATAATAAACTCAATCCTACAGACCCAAACTCCTACAGGCCCATAGCCAGCATACCGTTCATTGCCAAAGTGATAGAAAAAATCATACAGCTTCAACTGCAAGATTTTATTGACACACATGCACCACTTGACTCACATCAATTTGGCTTCCGCCCTTCACATGGAGTCGAAACTCTACTTATAACACTCATGGATGACCTCATAAAGGGCACTGACACATGCAACCAAGGTTACATCCTCATATTCATTGATATAGCCGGTGCCTTTGACAATGTCCACCACAACACACTTATTAACAGACTCCTAAGCCTAGGAATAGGAGGAACAATTCTACAATGGTTTATATCATACATCACAAACCGATCAATACGCGTTAAATTGGGTCAAGACACCTCTGAGCCATTCATACAAGGACAAGGTATTCCTCAGGGCTCGGCCCTATCGGCCCTCCTTTTCAACCTATATCTCCAACCCATCACAAATATATTCAAAAAACATAAAGTCAACCACTATATATACGCAGATGACATCATGCTCACTCAACCAATAAACACAAATAATCCCAACTACCAGAACTTACTAAACTGTATCAGTGAAGCAAATACCTGGCTACAAAATAATAACCTTAGCATCAACCTAAAAAAAACTGAAGCAATGTTCGTAACAAGAAAACCAGATACTACTCTCCCAGAAACAATAACAATTAACGATACAATAATCCCAATCAAAAAGGAAGTAAAATACCTAGGCATCATAATAGACCACATACTTAGTATGATCCCTCACATAAAACAAACCGTGAAAACCATATTCTATAAACTCAAAACCATTCAACACCTACGACCAATACTAGACACACATGACTTCAGATCTGTTATCAGCACACTCATCACTCCTCACTTTGACTATTGTAATAGTCTACTTATCGGCCTCCCTCTCACAAATATTAACTTACTCCAACGAGCTCAAAACATCTGTGCCCGAGTAACAGCAAAAGCCCGCCTCACTGACCACATAACTCCCATCCTCGCTGAACTACACTGGCTTCCCATAAATAGTAGAATATCATACAAAATACTCTTAACCACATTTAAACTTATCAACGGCATATCACCTTCACATCTAACCACTCTACTACATGCTCCAAAAGAACATAGAATCCGCAGACAAAATGCAACCCACTCACTAGACATAAAAAAATCAATTCGAAAAACAAAAAAAACCACAAGCTCAAGAGCATTCTCATATGCAGCCCCCACCATATGGAATAAACTCCCACTAAACCTCCGCAAAATAAAGGATCTCCAGACATTCCGGAAAGAACTAAAAACATATCTGTTTAAAGAACACTTTATAAACCTTAATCAACCCCCTCCATCCTCCTCACCACACCTACATAAAAATCCTCCCTAAACACAGATCAAAAAGCCTCAAAGCCTCAAACCTCAACACACATAAGAAAAACAACCCTTCGAAACCATGATTAATAACTGACTAATGTAAATATCTGACTGATGTAAATAGTTCAGCATATGTATAATTATATGCTCCATGTTATTGTTCATGAAAAGTTAATTGTACATAGTTTAAAGAAAATACTATGTTCTATGTAAAACAATGTTCAATATGTTAATTGTAAACTGTTCATTATGTTATTTGTAAACCGCCTTTGATCTTGGGAAAAAGCGGTATAAAAGAAAAAGTATAAATAAATATTATCCGATGCTGCTTATCCATATTGGTATAAATCAGGGGTCTCCAACTCTAGTCCTGAAGGGCATCAAGCCATTCAGGTTTTCAGGCTGTCCCTAATGAATATGCATGAGATAAATTAGAATGTAATGGGGGCAGTGCATACAAATATATCATGCATATTCATTAGGGATAGCCTGAAAACCTGAATGGTTTGATATCCTCCAGGACTGGAGTTGACCCCTGGTATAAATGCAGGGCTGGCCCGTCAACTAGGCAAGCTAGGTGGCCTGCCTAGGGGGGGTGGCAGCAGCGGCACACATGTGTGGCCATGCCGCCCCCCCCTCCCCCCCGCCACCAATTCCATTCACTGCCACTTTTGGAAATGCTGCTGCCGCCTTCCCCTCCCAAGACTGAATCAGCAGGGGGAGGGGGTGTCTAGGGTTTCTGCCTATAGCAGTAGAAATCCTTAGGCTGGCCCTATATAAATAATACTGCCAGGTATTTCTCCAAATGTATCTTCATGGCTCTGGGAAAGAGGCTGAAGGAGATAGGTGCACATCTGATGTTTTTCTCAGTCCTCTCTATTGGGAGTAAAGGCTGAAGCAGGGAAATTCATCCTAGAGGTAAATGCATGGCTGCATGAATGTTGTCAGAGAGCACTGTGGTATCTTGGATCATTGGATAATTTTCTAAGGGCTGCTGGGCAGAGATAGTGTCCACCTATCCAAGAAGGTCAAAGTGTCTTTAGCAGCAGACTGGCTAACCTACTAAAACAAAAGGGGTTTTAAATTAGATTAATTGGGAATGAGTGGAGGAATCTCCCAGGTGAGTAGATCATTAAATATCTCTGTAGAAAGGGGAAAAAGGAGGAACATCTGGAAAGTGTTGTCTATTAATTTCCATAATATGGGAAATAAGATTTTGAATCTTGAAGAATTAATATGGAAGAGGATGACTTGGATTTAGTGGTGCTCACGGAGAATCATGACTGGGCTATAATTATACCAGGCCATAATTTATTCAGAAAGAAAGGAAGAAGTGGCACTATATATAAAAATATATCAAAAGCAACGGAATGGCAAGGATTACTGTGGGGTATATAAGGCAAGCCCTACCACTACATGGAGTAGGTATCTGCCTAGGGCAGCAGGCTTGAAGGTGGGGATGGCAGCATACCACCAGCTCCAGGGAAGCTCCTTAAAGCCACTGTTAGTGGCAGGGTTTTGAGCATCTATGCACATGCAAGTGTGCACAAGCCCTTCCGCATACCACTCCCTCCGATGTATGGGTGAGATATTGCAGGCTTTAAGCACGTGTATTTGCACAAGATGCTCAAAGGTCCACTGCTGATACCAGCTTTGGAGAGCTGGCTTCACTGTGGCTGGCTGTGCCAGCACTGAGGTGCAAACCCCCACCCTCCCACTCAACAAACATATATGAAACCTGTACTTTGGCCTTCTGCTGAGATAGGGTCAGGGGAAAGGAAGAAGAGAGATGCTGGACAGCTTGGGGGGGGGGGGTGAGGGAGGGAAAGATGCCAGAGAGCTGGATGAGGTTGGGAAGGAAAGCAGAGATGCTGGACTAGGGGACAGGGCATGGATGGATGGCTGATACTATGTAACCCCAAGGTCAGCCTAAGAGAAACATAAGGCCCAATATTCAGCAGTGGCAGTTAACCGCTGCTAATTAACTGACTAGTTAGATAGTCATGGCTTAATGAGAGATGGCCAACATGGCTTTAGCCAAGGAAGGTCTTGTCTTACTTTCAAAAAAACAACAGATTAGTATGAATAAACAGGTAGACAAAGGTGAGTCAGTTGATATAGTGTTTCTGGATTTTCAGAAAGCCTTTGACAAGGTCCCTCATGAGAGACTCTTGGCAAAATTAAAAAGTCATGGGATAGCAGGCAGTGTATTATTGTGGATTAGGAACTGGTTAAAAGATAGAAAGCAGAGGGTAGGGCTAAATGGCCAATTTTTCCAATGGAGAAAGGTGAATAATGGAGTACCCCAGAGATCTGTGCTGGATCTGCTGCTTTTCAACCTATTCGTAAATGACCTGGAAATGTGAGGTAATCAAATTTGCAGATGACACAAAACTATTTAAAGTTGTTAAAACCCATGAGGATTGTGGAAAATTGCAAGAGGATCTTGATAAATTGGAAGACTGGACATCCAAATAGCAGATAAAATTTAATGTGGACAAGAGCAAAGTTATGCACCTAGGAAAGAACAACCCAAACTATGGTTACATAAAAACATAAGAAAATAAGATATGCCATACTGGGTCAGACCAAGGTCCATCAAGCCCAGTATCCTGTTTCCAACAGTGGCCAATCTAGGTCACAAGTACCTAGCAGTATCCCCAAGAGACACAGGTTCCACAATGCTTGTATTGGGTCAAGCACTGATATCCTGGGTCCCTTTTTAATAATGGTTTATGGACCTTTCCTCCAGGAACTTGTCCAAACCTTTTTTAAACCCAGCTACACTAACAGCCTTTACTAGATCCTCCGGTAACAAATTCCAGAGTTTGATTACACGTTGAGTGAAAAAATATTTTCTCTTATTTGTCTTAAATAGTTCACCCTGTAGCTTCATTACATGTCCCCTAGTCTTTCTATATCCTGATAGCGTAAACAATTGATCTATGTTTACCTGTTCCACTCCATTCATTAATTTATAGACCTCTATCATATCTCCCCTCAGCCATCTCTTTTCCAGTTTGAAGAGCCCTAACCTTTGTAGCCTCTCTTCATAGGAGTAGCCTTCCATTCCCTTTACCATTTTAGTGGCTCTTCTCTGTACCTTTTCTAATAACGCTATATCCTTTTTAAGATACGGCGACCAGAATTGCACACAATATTCAAGGTGCGGTCGTAGCATGGAACGATACAGAGGCATTATAATATCCTTTATTTTCCATTCCTTTCCTTATGATACCTGGCATTCTATTTGCTTTCTTGGCCACCGCTGCACACTGCGCGGAGGGTTTTAACATGTTATCCACGATGATGCCTAAATCTTTTTCCTGGATGGTGGTTCCCAATGTGGAACCTTGCATCGTGTAACCATAGTGTGGGTTATTCTTTCCTAGGTGCATAACTTTGCACTTGTCCACATTAAATTTCATCTGCCATTTGGATGCCCAGTCTTCCAATTTATCCAGATCCTCCTGCAGTTTTCCGCAATCCCCTTGAGTTTTAATAACTTTAAACAGTTTTGTGTCATCTGCAAATTTGATAACCTCACTAGTTATTCCCTTTTCCAGGTCATTTCTGAATATGTCAAAAAGCAGCGGACCCAGTACAGATTCCTGTGGTACTCCACTATTCACCTTTTTCCATTGGGAAAATTGGCCATTTAGCCCTACCCTCTGCTTTCTATCTTTTAACCAGTTCCCGATCCACTGCCTCCTATCCCACGACTTTTTAGTTTTGCCAAAAGTCTCTGATGAGGGACCTTGTCAAAGGCTTTCTGAAAGTCCAGATACACTACATCAACCGACTCACCTTTGTCTACCTGTTTATTCACACCTTCATAAAAACATAACAGATTTGTAAGACAAGATCTTCCTTGCCTAAAGCCATGTTGGCTGTCTCCCATTAGGCCATTATTAATTATTAATGATACTCCGTACGTCAACTCGAAAGTATACTGTATCTCCTATGTTAACTTGAAAATGTTATTCATATACTCATTTTCAATAGTTCTACTAATTGCTAAATGTAGTTGCAAGGTCTCAGATTGTATCGCAACCACTGACTGTTTTTTCAAATGTCTAATGGATCTTGCCTCTTTCGCATCAACGACCTTGTTCACAGGCAGCCACAATCTATATAATGAAAATTAAATTGAAATAGTGCTTAGCTTTTGGTGCAATTCACATCTTTAATCAGTAAGATTAACTTAGACCAGCATTAGATTTGTGTGGTCCCATTAGGCCATGACTATCTACATGCTGAGTAATTTTCTTTTTTATGATGGTTTCTACCATTTTTCCCGGTACTGACGTCAGGCTCACCGGTCTGTAGTTTCCCGGATCACCCCTGGAACCCTTTTTAAAAATTGACGTTACATTGGCGATCCTCCAGTCTTCAGGTATTACAGATGATTTTAATGAAAGTTCACAGATTACTAATAGCAGGTCTGCAATCTCATATTTCAGTTCTTTCAACACCCTTGGATGTTACACAATGCAAGGTTCCACATTAGGAACCACCACCTAGGTAAAAGATTTAGGCATCATCGATAATAACATGTTAAAACGTTCCGCCCAGTGTGCAGCTGGCCAAGAAAGCAAATAGAATGCTAGGTATCATAAGGAAGGGAATGGAAAATAAAACAAAGGATATTATAATGCCTCTGTATTATTCCATAGTGCAACCGCACCTTGAATATTGTGTGCATTTCTGGTCGCCGTATCTTAAAAAGGATATAGTGCTATTAGAAAAGGTACAGAGAAGAGCGACCAAAATGGTAAGGGGATGGAAGGATACCCCTATGAAGAGAGGCAAAAAAGGTTAGGGCTCTTCAACCTGGAAAAGAGACAGCTGAGGGGAGATATGATAGAGGTCTAGAAATTAATGAATGGAATGGAACGGGTAAATGTAGATCAATTGTTTACATCAGCAGAATATAAAAAGACTAGGGGACATGCAATGAAGCTTGTGACACAGTAGCCAATACAGAGCCCATGGAGGTAACAGAAAATGAGGAACTTACCTCAGATTTAGCTGAGCAGCAAATAAATTCAGTACACGTAGGAACAGCTGAGCAGCAAATACATTCAGCACAGGAGAAGCCAAAAGGCATTAGAATGAATTTTCCTTGTAATAGTCCTGACGTAGTGAGAAACAGAAAGGCTCATCAGGAACACCTGTTCACAAAGACCCACGCAGCATGCAGAGAAGGGAAGTATATAAGTTGCTGGCTAGAACCAGGAAAGGCTAGCAGGGGCAGCAACTCAGGAGGACTGAGCAAGCAACCAGTGAGCATGTGTCATGCTGAAGGAAGTTTGCCGGGAGAAGGAAACAATAGGTGTGGCACCAGAGCAGAAAGCAGCCAGGGACGTGGCCAGGACCCTGCTAGCTTTGATGGTGGTTGGAGAGTCCGGGAGAGAGCTGTCAGGAGCCCAGAAATAAGAACCAGAAACACAGTGAAAAGGTGGGAACCTTGCTTTCCTAAGGAAGAGGCTAAAAGCTCTGTGTGTTTTAAAGGGCAAGGGTGTGGCTCTAGAAGTGACTTTAATGCTGAAAGATATCCAGTGTTTCCACCAGGTTGGAAGAGAAAGGGAAGCCAGAAAGAAGCTATTACCATACCAGGCATTCAGAGCCCTAGGTGTGAAGAGCACTTTTTGGGAAAGGTAATCCATGCACCACAGGAGGGTTTTCAGGAAGCCAGCACATGTAAAGAGTGTGACCCTTATGCTATCTGGAGTGAATCCGAATTAATGCAGTGGGAGAATAACAACTGTACTTCTGACCCGGTCCCTATGGATTGCACAATATGTTTTTCAGATGATGTCATATCTTTATGCATGGGACATCGAACAACTTGTCCTGATCCCATTTTGCTCTAGATCCGAGGACTGTAGCCAGTCCAGGCGGTGGGCACCAATGCCCACAGCAGCTACCGGAGCCATGGATTCAAAACCATCATAGGCCACCTGAATAACAAACTTGAAGCAGTCTTTGACCGAGGAGATCAGGGTCCAAAACCACGCAAAAGGTTCATTAGTAAGACCAGCAGAGAACCCGGCAAGCTCCTTTGCCAGGTCTCTCAGGTACATGCCCATGTACAACTGGTAAGCCTGGATGTGGACCACCAGAATCAAGGCCTGGTAGCACTTCTTACCAAACTATCCATAGTGCGGGCCTCCCTGCCTGGGGGCACAGAGGAGTGCATATTCTGACTTTTGATCTGATGCATGGCTGACTCCGCCACCATGGAGTTCTGTGGCAGCTGTGGCTTTTCAAACTTGGGGCCCTTGTGGACTTGATACTGGGAATAGAGTTGCTTGCTCACAATAGGCACCTTCCCCAGGGCTTCCCATATTCTGAAGAACAAACCCTCTAAAATGGGCAGAACAGGTACCGTCAGTGCCTCTCTCGGTGGAGTGTTGTACTGGAGAATCTCCAGGTCTGAGGCTCATTCTCAAGCTCAGACACAAAGGACATGGCCTTTGACATCTGCACAAAATCGAGGAATTCAAAGTCCTTGGGCGGGGACCGCCTCCACGCTTGTGCAGGGAGGGATCCAACGGAACATCCCTATGAAGCCTGGTATCGGGCAACTTGTCCTCAGTCTCTTACTCTGAGTTGGAATTGGAGAGCGCCTCAAGGACTCGATGGGCATCAATCCGATGCTCCAAAGGAGGCAATGATGGGGACAGAGGGACCCGAAGCCCTGACGTTGAAGCTCTCGGGAGCAAGAACCGAGGCCTCATGGGTGAAGAGGAACGCCATGACTCGGCTCAAAGCACATGATTCTCAAGCGCCAGCTGGAATCTTCCAAGGAAGCCCTTGAGAAGAAGGGCCCCGATGATGCTACTGAAGACCTGGAGACACAGGGCATCAGACTGCGCTACGAGTCCAGTAAGGCAATCAAGCTATGCTCCAGGACCGCCATCCTGGCTTCAAGGCCAGGTGGCATCGCAGCCACCAGCTGGGGCACCAATGGAATTGGACCCAGAGCCGGCTTCCCCGATGGGGAATCACTGATATTGATGGGTTCATCCTCCCACTGGGGCAGCTTTGGGGGCCGCTCACGGCCGTTGCCCTCAGCCTCGCATAGACGGCTTTGGGGCTGGTGACCCCTGGCTCCAGCATTGAGCCTCGACACAGACTTGGACAAAGACCTTATCTTATGGGGGAGGTCCTCTGAGGACGATCCCCGATCCGAGGCTCTGCGACCCCAGAGCTTGGAACGAGCTCAGCTGTGTGACAAAGAACCATTGGATGCTACCCCCAAGGACAGCAATTTTACACTTGATGCTGGGGCAGAGACCGAGGACCTCTGGCCAAAGATCGATTCCCACTTGGATTCTCAGCTCTTCCGACTCTTGCTGCAGGCAGAGTGGACAAGTGGAGTTGTTGTGATCTGCACCAAGGCAACGAAGGCAGCAGCTATGGCAGTCCATGATGGACAGTGTGCGGGAGCATTTGCCACAATACTTGAATGACTGATGGCATAGCAGGAAAGACAGCATGAGCACGAAGAAAAACCCACACACTGAGAAAAATGAAAATGAAGAAAATGGACCTGAGAAAAATGTGATGCCAAGGCAAGGACAATCCCGGTTAAAGGGAAGGTGATCAAAAATGAAAATCAGTAAAGGAGGGCGAAAAAATGCCAAGAAAAAGGATAGAAAAAAATCAACTTTTTACCAAGTGAACAGACAGGACATCTGCTGGACTCTGAAGAAAAAAGAAGGGCTAAGGTAAGATGGCGCCCTTGGGTGGGAAGGTGATCATGCATGCGTAGTGTAACTCCCAAAGCTGGAGAGTGATTACTGCGCGGGCTCCGTCAGTGTCGATATTACCATATGTGAGACTAACTTCCTGCTTGTTCCCGGAAAACTGAAGCTTAAGGCAAACATACATGGTAGCAGCAGATGGAAACTGATGCACAGGCATGCTGGGACCATTCAAAAAACTTCTGGGAGAGCTGAGAAGTCATTCCTGCACAGGGCTCTGCTAAGTGAGGATATCATCTTGCTTGTCCACAGTGACTCACTTGTCACTTTGGCTTATTCTGGAGCTCCTGAAACTCCACCACACTCTAGCTTACTTACTATATTTACCCTGAATTGCCTTCCTTTGCCTGTTTCCTCAAGTTATAGAAAGCATAGTTACTCACCTGTAACAGGTGTTCTCCAGGGACAGTAGGAATCAGTCCTCACATATGGGTGACACCAGCATCGATGGAGCCCGAATGGAGCATTTCCCCAACTTTCAAAGAAAGCCTTTGGGAATGCCACCATGCATGCATGGTCCCCTACCTGCCCAAGGGTACCATCTTGCTCAGTCAGGTGCCATAGCTAGAGCACTACCAAGAAGATGGTAAAAATGGACAGCAACTCCAAAGGGAGGAAGGAGGGTTGTGAGGACTGATTCCTGCTGTCCCTGGAAAACACCTGTTACAGGTGAGTAACTACGCTTTCCCCAGGAGCAAGCAGGAAATCAGTCCTCACATATGGGACTCCCTAGCTACAGGCTACTGAGGACCTGTATGAAAAAACATGGCAGAGCCATGAACAGTCGTCAGTGAATTTGAAGGCAAGCCCGAGGACCCTGAGTCCATGGAGGGCCATGTTTACGGTAGCCTGAACAAGAAGGGTCGGAGGCCAGGAGTTGCTTAAACCCCAAACAATTTATGGAGAACCGCCTGGCCAAAGGCCGAGTCCCAATGGGACTCCCTCTCCAGGCAATAATGAGCCGCAAAGGTATGAGCAGAAGACCAGGTGACGGCCCAGCAGATATCCACCAGGGGCATCGAATGTAGGCTAGTGACCAACATCGCCATCACCTGGACATTGTGGGCCTTGACTCGGCGGTCCAGGGTAGCCCAGCCTGGGCCTGGGCAAAGGCGATGCAGTCCGCCACCCAAATGGACAAGGCTCGCTTGGTGACTGCCAGCCCCAAGCGGCTGGGGTCATAAGAGACAAAAAGCTGCACAGTCCTGCAGTGGTTCTGAGTCCATTGCAGGTAGAAGGAAAGGGCACTCTTGCAGTACAGGGTATGGAGAACTGCTGACGCCTGATCGGTATGGGGCCTCAGGAAGAAGGTGGGCAGCACTACCTCCTGGTTGAGGTGGAAATACGAGACAACCTTCGGGAGGAACTTGGGGTGAGTGTGCAGAACCACCCTTTTCCTGTAGAACCTTGTGTAGGGTGTCTCAGCCATCAGTGCCTGGAGTTCACTGATCCTATGGGCAGAGGTGAGAGCCACCAGAACGGCCACCTTCCAGGACAGGTTTTGCAGGAAGTAGGTAGCCATGGGCTCGAAAGGTGGCTTAGTCAGCTGCGTGAGGATCACGTTTAAGTCCCATTCCACCATTGGGGGGGCAGATGGAGGGCTTGGAGAAGAGCAAGCCTCGCATGAAGCAAGAGATGAGGGGCTATCCCGAGAGGGGTTTGCCCTCAATGGGATGGTGGTTTGCTGAGATGGCGCTCAGATGAACCCTGACCAAGTCAGACTTTAATCCAGCCTGCGAGAAATAAAGCAGGTATTGCAGGACCCCCAGTGTGGGTTCCTTGCTCTCCATGTTTCCTTGGGCCACCTCAGGGCCATGTGGATCACCGAGGCCCTGTCTCGCTGGACCTTGAGGAGGGTCCAAGCGATGAGCAGCGTAGGGGAGAAGGCATACAGTAGGCCCGTTGTCCATGAAAGGAGGAAGGCGTATGGAGCCACCCTGCCTGGGTGTGGGAGGGGACCACAGAACCAGGGAAGCTGCATGTTCATGGGGCTGGTAAAGAGTTCCAGGTCTGGGGTTCCCCAGCGCTGGAATAGCCGCTGCACCGTCTCAGGCATAGGTGCCATTCGTGCGGCTGGAGGACTCTGCTCAGCCGGTCCGCCAAGGTGTTGTTCTGGCCCAGGAGATAGGTGGCTCAGAGGGTTACACCCTGGCTCACCACAAACGAGCACAAGGCCATGGCTTCCTGGCAGAGACTTTAAGAGCCGGTACTCACGTTTGTTCAGATAGAACATTGTGACCTGGTTGTCCATCTGAACCAGCACCACTCGGTGCTGCAGGTGGTGCCAAAAGGCCTTCAGCACGAGGAGAACAGCCCTGACCTCCAGCAGATTGATCTGCTGCCGACTCTCCTCATGGGAACAGGTCCCTTGAGTGTGCAGCTTCTCGCAGTGGGCCACCCAACCTGAGAGGGAGGCATCCATAGTCAGAACCGCCTGGTGGACTGGGGTCTGGATGAGCATGCCTTGGAGCAGGTTCCATGTGTCCTGCCATCAGGTCAAGGACTCCATCAAATGAGGTGTGACTGAGATGGAATCTCGGAGTCAGCCAGTCACCTTGGTTCACTGCGTGCGGAGGCATCACTGCACCACCTGCATGTTGAGGCAGGCATTGGGCATGACGTGGACCATGAAGGCTATGTGGCCAAGAAGGCGAAGCATCGACAGTACCGAGACCATGCAGCGGCTCTGTATGTCGAACACCAGGGAACTGAGGCAGTCTGCCCTGTCCCAGGGAAGGAAGGCCATGGCCTGAAGAGTATCTAGGCAAGCCTCTATAAACTCCAGGGATTGTACCGGAGTAAGATGGAATTTCGGGTAGTTGACCACAAGTTCCAAGTGCTGCAGAATTCGAATTGTGTGGACTGTGGCCTGCAGGACCTCCGATGCTGTGCCCCCTTTTATGAGCCAGTCATCTAGATAGGGGAGGCAAAGGTGCCTCGTAGACGGAGGTGGGCCACTACCACTGCATGACATTTGGTGAAGACCCATGGGGTAGAGACAAGTCCGAAGGGAAGCATCCTGTACTGGTAGTGGTTCCCACTTACTACGAAGCGTAGGTACTGTATGTGCATGGGGTGGACAAGGATGTGGGTATAAGTATCCTTTAAGTCCAAGGAGCATAGTCAATCACCCTGCTGGAGGTAGGGCAGCAGTGTTCCAAGGGAGAGCATTTTGAACTTATCCTGCAACAGGAATGTGTTCAGTTCCTCAGATCGAAGATGGGTCAGAGACCTCCTGTTCTCTTCGGGATGAGAAAATATTGGGAGTAAAACCCCCTTCCTCTGAGGTATGGTGGGACTGCTTCCACTGCCCCGTCTTTGAGGAGGCCTGCAAGCTCCTGAGTTAGTAGGGCCTGGTGCAGGGGAAGCCACAAGGGCTCCCCAGGGAAGTAAGGAGAAGGAAACTGGTCCAGATGGTGGAGATAGCCCTCTGGGATGACCTGGAGGATCCAGGCATCAGAGGTGATGTATTCTCAACTGAGTGCAAAGTAGATCAGCCTTCTCACTACTGGCAGCTGGTTGTCCAGCGGTCAAGAGGCTATGCCAGTGGCATCTAAATCCTGAGGCTGGCTGCGCTGTGGCCGGTGGTTGGGTCTTTTGTCCCTTCAGCTTACGGGGGCCATGGGCCACACTCTTACTCTGACTGCCCTGGGTCGGGGTCGGTGTAGGGAAGATAGCCTCGGTACGGGTGCCCTTTTCTGGTGAAGAAGGGTTTCTTGCCCTGTGGTTTCTTCTTGGGGAGGGAAGAGGTCTTCCGAAAGAGCCAAGTATGGGTGACGTACTCAGTCTCAATCTCGACCTCTTTATCCTCCATCGGTTTACCAAAGAGTTGCTCCCTGAGGCAAGGGATGTCAAGGAGCGTCTCCCTGAGCCACTGCTGCAGGTCAGAAAATTGGAACCAAGCTTGGCAGACACCAGTGCCAGTCACCACTACTCGGGTGGAGGAATCAAAGCCATCGTAAGCCACTCATGAGAGGTATATAGAGCATACCCTAACGGACTTCGAGAGTGCGTGGAAGCGCCATAGGTGGTCCCCATTGAAGCTAGCCACAAATCCTCTGAGCTCCTTAGTGAGGTCCTGGAGGAGCATACCAATATACAATTGGTAAACCTGGAAGAAGCATGCTAGCATGGAGCCTTGATAAGCTTTCCACCCAAGGGCATTGAAAGCCCAGGGGGACCGAAGAGTGGGTGCTTGGGCTCTTCTGTTTACGCATGGCCTATTTGACGACCATGGAAGTGTGGGGAAGCTGTGCCTTCCGGAACCCCGGTCCCCGCTGGACCCTATACATAGATTCCAGGCGTTTGTTGACGATGGGGACAGAAGCCAGGATTTCCCACATACAGAGGAGGAGCTGGCTAAGGATGGAGGGAATGGGAACTGTAAGGGTTTCCTTCAGTGGTGCCTCATTATGGAGGATATCGAGTTCCTCCACTTGGGGCTCCTCCTCCAATTCGGTGGTGACAGCAAGGGTCCACGACCACTGTTCCCTCTAAGCTGTGCGCGTGTGCGCGCGCACACACCTCGCCGAGCAAGCGCACATACTTTACCACAGAGCGCACAAAAATTACGGCTCTGATTCTGATAGAAAACAACACAGACGTCTTAAAATTTAAAAGTTATGATTGTAATTACTAGAAATTTCCAGCTTCATTTAGTAATTGTCTATTTTCATTTAATTTGATTAAAATCAATGTGGTGTACATACTGTATTCTGACATGTAGTCAAATTTTAAAGTATATAACTCCGAGTGTCGTTATGTGGCGCACAAAAATTTAACCTTCCTTCAAAAGCTGCACACAGCTGATATTTTATGCGCACACAGCCTACAGAAAATTAGAGGGAACATTGTCCACGACGTATCCCGGACAAACTCTAAAAAAGGGAAGTGTCCTTGGGAGGAGACTGCCACCTCTGGGTTGGCGGAGATGGATCGGAGGGAAAGTCTCGGTGAGACAGAGTCTCTGGTGAGATTTCCATCAGAGACTCTGTCTCACCGAGACTTTCCCTCCGATCCATCTCCGCCAACCCAGAGGTGGCAGTCTCCCAGTCATAATAGACTGTGGAGGATTCAGGGTCAGGAGGTTCTAGAGGGGTCGGTGACCTGCACTGGGGTCCCGAGGCCAGAACCTGTCTGGAGCCGGAGGCACTCGCCTGAGATGATCTCACACCCGAGGAATGAGACAGAAATCGAGATCTTCGCCGAGGACCCTCACGAGGCATCTGGCTCTTGGAGGTCACTGCGGCAGCCTGGGGAGTCCTCGAGGTCAAGATCCCTGCGGTCTCAAGGTGCGTGCAGCGGGGCCAGGCGTCAGCACCTGCTGGGCAGCGAGGAATGCAGAAATGCTGTGTTCCAAAGCCAGCATTCGGGCCTCCCACTTGGGAGTGGGGCCCTGCGACACTGACGCTGGGGTGACTGGTTCGGGCATCAAGGAGGAGAGGGGGTCCTTGCCGGGATGACCCTTGGGAGACCGGGTGCCATCGCCGGAGTCCACTGTATCAGTTCGAGGTAGGGATGTTACCCATGACTGAAGTGGTATTTAAAGATGCAGAAGAATTGAAGGAAATATCGATACATCGGGAAGATGTATTACAACTATTAGATAAACTGAAGTGTAGCAAATCACCTGGGCCGGATGGTATACATCCAAGGGTGTTGAAAGAACTGAAATATGAGATTGCAGACCTGCTATTAGTAATCTGTGAACTATCATTAAAATCATCTCTAATACCTGAAGATTGGAGGATCACCAATGTAACACCAATTTTTAAAAAGGGTTCCAGGGGTGATCCGGGAAACTACAGACTGGTGAGCCTGACGTCAGTACCGGGAAAAATGGTAGAAACCATCATAAAGAATAAAATTACTCAGCATGTAGGTAATCATGGTCTAATGGGAGACAACCAACATGGCTTTAGACAAGGAAGATCTTGTCTTACTAATCTGTTATGTTTTTTTGAAGGTGTGAATAAACAGGTGGACAAAGGTGAGTCGGTTGATATAGTGTATCTGAACTTTCAGAAAGCCTTTGACAAGGTCTCTCATCAGAGACGTTTGGCAAAACTAAAGAGTCATGGGATAGGAGGCAGTTTATTACCGTGGATCAGGAACTGGTTAAAAGATAGAAAGCAGAGGGTAGGGCTAAATGGCCAATTTTCCCAATGGAGAAAGGTGAATAGTGTTGTACCCCAGGGATCTGTGCTGGGCCCGCTGCTTTTTGACATATTCATAAATGACCTGGAAAGTGTAATAACGAGTGAGGTTATCAAATTTGCAGATGACACAAAACTATTTAAAGTTGTTAAAACCCAAGAGGTTTGTGGAAAATTGCAAGAGGATCTTGATAAATTGGAAGACTGGGCGTCAAAATGGCAGATGAAATTTAATGTGGACAAGTGCAAAGTTATGCACCTAGGGAAGAACCCCCCAAACTATGGTTACACGATGCAAGGTTCCACATTAGGAACCACCACCCAGGAAAAAGATTTAGGTGCCATTGTGGATAACATGTTAAAACCCTCGGCCCAGTGTGCAGCAGCGGCCAAGAGAGCAAATAGAATGCTAGGTATCATAAGGAAAGGAATGGAAAATAAAACAAAAGATATTATAATGCCTTTGTATCGTTCCATGGTGAGACCGCACCTTGAATATTGTGTGCAATTCTGGTCGCCATATCTTAAAAAGGATATAGCGTTATTAGAAAAGGTTCAGAAAAGAGCCACCAAAATGGTAAAGGGGATGGAAGGATACTCTTATGAAGAAAGGCTAAAAAGTGTAACACAGCAGATCTGTCCCCTGCCTTAGAGAGACAAAAACATGATAAAAACAGGCTGGGTTTTGACAGGCAGACAGATCAAAAACATCCCTGTTGCCATAAGCAACCTAGGCAGGCACGAGATCTGCAGCCGTGCCTAGTTAAGAAACAGCTCTCACTAGAAAGAGAAAGCAACTTTCACGTGAGGGAAGACACACCCCAAAAGCAGTATAAAAAATGCTTAGGGAAAACAGGAAGTAGAGCTGGAGAGCCTGATAGGTCCGGTGGAACAGGAAACTCTAGAGGAAGTTACACGGGAGACTTCAGAGGAGGTTACAGAGGGAGCTGTAACGTGAGGAGCTGCCATGAGGGAAGAAAGCTGACTGACTCTGAGGCAAGCTCTGATTTCTCAGACACGGAGTTTGAACCACCTAAAGTTCCAGCCAGGAAACCACAAAGGAGTTCTACACCAGGAACCAGAAAAGGTTTCACCTGGGAGGTTAGTCAAAAGAAATACCCAGCTTTGATACAAAGAGAAATTCCCCAGCACCAGGCTGAGTGTGGGAGACGTGAGCCAGTGAGAAAGACGTATGTACCTGAGAGGCAGGCTTATGAAAAACAGTCTCCAAACTTTGAGAGAGACTGGGTTATTGAAGATGTTTGTATGGATGAGTCTGACAACGGTATGCTAGAGAAGCCAAGGCACAGATTGATGAAAGGGAAATCTGTTTGCTATAAGGATCAGTGCTGTGAGCTACCAGTGAATGGGAGGAGCAGAGAGCTTAAAGCTGACAAAGGGAAACGTTATTCCAGGAAGTGTGTTTCTCTGCCTTGCCAATATAAAACGAATGGTAATTACTTGCCTGGTTGTGATGAAGACTGTTTGAGAAACTCTGGAGAAGACACAGAGTTAAAATATACACAGACTTTCTATCCACAGGATAATGATGTAGAGCCAGAGACTTCCGGTGACATGGTGGGCTAGGTAGGACGTCTCCTGCATAGCTCCGGAGCTCGCGCCCTCCCCCCCGGCTTATAACCTTGTAATACGCCGCCAAATTGACCCTGCACACGGGGGGAGACGGTTCTCAGCTTGACAGCCCGATTTTCGAAAACCCCTGGAAGTGCGCGAGGGTATGGCTGCTAAAACAACGCGCCGGGAGCGCCCCCGACTCAGTGAGCACAAGATGGCTGACGGGGCTACTGATGGGCCAGGGTCGCCGGTGGCGCCTTTGGTGGCGGAGGTCACAAAGTCGGTAGTGGAAGCCTTGGAGGGGCGCCTGAGCGGCTTAGCTTCACAAATAGCTGCGGTTGGCCAGGCTGTCACCGACTTCACTGCCCGAGTGGAACAGGTGGAGCAGCGTGTGGGCACGCTAGAGGACTCCTGTGCACAGGATGCAGCCCGCATCAAACAGCTGGAGGAGGCCTTGTCGCGGCACGAGGAGAAACTGGAGGACTTAGAAAACCGAAGCCGGCGAAATAACCTCCGCTTCATCGGCATAGCCGAATCAGTAAAGGAGAGCGACCTCCGGCACTACTTGGAGACCTGGCTGCCCGAAAACTTACCGTTGGAAGCAGGGATGGGCGCCATTATCATCGAGAGAGCGCACAGGCTGGGGTCTTACAAACCCGGTGAAAACCGGCCCAGAGCTGTGATCACGCGCTTTCTTAATGCCTCGCAAAAGGAAGGAGTCCTGAGAGCGTGGAGGCAACAGCGTCGGACAGAGAGCAGCGCCTGTGGCCTTCTGATCTTCCAAGACTTCTCCACCGGAGTCTCGCAGCGACGACGGGCCTTTAAAGATGTCTGCGGGCGGCTCATTGCACGTGGCCTGCGCTTCACCATGGGGTATCCAGCGACTCTTCGCGTAGAGTGTGAAGGGGGGAAGCGGACTTTCTTAACCCCGGAGGCAGCGATGACCTACTGCAATGGACTGAGCTGAATTGAATGCTGGAGAGACCCTGGGGGTTCTGTTCCCCACTATTTCGGTATTACCTTGGACGGTACTCCAGGAGGCTTGGCCGTCTGGCTGGCTTAGCCTGGGAGAAATCTGGGGCTGGCTGTGGGCTATACATGGCCTTGGGGGTACTGCTATAATGTTATGCCTCCCTCTCTCATTGTTCCCTTCCCATATTCCTTTTTTCTTACTTTACTTTTTCTTTTTTTTTTTTTTTTTTTTGCTCTCTACTTTTCTTCTAAATTATCCTGTGTTTTCCTTTTATTATTCTACTTGTTCTCCCCTCTTTCCTTCATGTGCTCCGATGGTCCTCTTGGCCCTTCTCCTGTTGGGGCCATTGGGGCTTATGCGTTGCCGGGGTGTTGTTTGGGCCTGTCAGGTGCTGTTGCCTGTTTATGTGTTGTGACTGTTGGCTGCAATTGTTTTGGGGGGGTACCTTGCAGGGATGGAGCATGGACTCCCGGTCCTGGTTTGGGTGGCATGTGCTGTGGTCTCCGTTTGACCGCCGCTCCTATGGAGGGGAGGAATCCTACAGCTCTGCTCGAGGGTGTTCGCCTGGGCCAAGGTGTGGACTTCCACGGTTTGGGGGAGTGCGGATACGTGGACTGTCCCATCCTTGGCTGTGGGACTTGGTTGGGTTGGTCTTGCTCACTGGGGGGGAATAGGGTTAGTGGTGAGTTGGTGTTGCAGCAAGTATGGGCTGGCCTTCCCTATTGTCAGTCGGGCAGCTAATCACCGGGAGGGGGGAGGGGCGGGAGGAGGCCTTTGGGAGGGAGCTCGTGCGCCTTACGGGCTTCCGCTCGGAGGGACAGCCTATATCTCTCGAGGCGGTACCCCCGGGCTTTTGGTTCTCCCCCCTTGCCCCGAGTGCCTCCCCAGTTATGACAAGGACGAAGGGGTGAGAGTGACAAGAACCAAAGTGGTCTTGAGACGGGCGGGTGAGCCATGCTGTAATGCCTTCTGGGGGGGAGGAGGAGGGAGCTCTGCATGTCTAGGGAGTCCTGGAGGGGTTAGTCGGTGAGGAGGTTAGGGTGGTGGTACACACAGGGGTGGGGACGAGGGGTTATGGGGGGTGTGGGATAGGATATGGGAGAGGGAGGGGGGCGCTGGGGAGCGGGGGGAGGGGAGGTGGTTGTGCCACATCCAGGGACTGGGTCATGTTCTTCAACTTTACAAAGGGAGTACTAAAGCATCACAGAGGAGTGTGGGGGGGGGACTCTAGGCTGGGGGGGTCTCTCCAGAACACAATGTACAGTACTTAAATGGCATAAAGACCGGGAACAGCTGCACGCATGGTGAGGATTGTCTCCTGGAATGTTTGTGGATTAGGAACGCCCATTAAGAGATATAAAATACTTAAAGCCCTAGCTAGGCAGCGGTGTGACATTGCGCTACTCCAGGAAACGCACCAAACAGCAGAGGAACATGCCAAACTCGCCCGTGACTGGGTGGTTCAGGAGATTGTGGCTCCTGCAGTGGGGAAGAAGGGGGGTGTTGCTATCTTAGTTCATAAGAGAGTACGGTTCACATTGCTTAAACAAGTTTCGGACTCTCATGGACGCTTTCTCTTCTTGCATGGACTGCTGGATGATAGGGAAGTCCTCTTGGGCGATATCTATGGTCCGAATGCACCAGACTCGGATTTCTTTAATCACATAGCAGCAGCAGTCGAACAACTACCAGACATCCCCCTAGTCTTGGGTGGTGATTTCAATGGCGTCCTTGACGCTGACCTAGATACCTCACGGGCGTCGAGTACACGGGAGAGGCAAGTGTTAGCTAAAATATTGCAGCGATTTCGTTCGAGACTCCACTTGGTGGATCCATGGCGCTTATTACACCCTACTGAAAAAGATTTCACTCATGTGTCCCGGGCGCGGGGCACTAGCGCTCGCATTGACTATGTCTTAGTCTCTGCGGCTCAGTTCGCGTGTATTGAGGACGCTCAGATTGGCCCGCTTGAGATATCTGACCATGCCATGGTCTGGATTGACTGGCAGGGGAGTGGCGGACAGGGCTCTACTCGTTTGTGGCAGTTCCCTCTCGATTTATATCAGGACGCCCAATTCTGGCAGTTTTTGTGCGACCGATGGCGAGAGTTTGAGGAGAACCACCAAGGTCACCATGACGATCCTGAATTGGTGTGGGAGACGGCCAAGGTGGTTCTCCGAGGAGATATTATTGGTTATGTGGCTCGGAGGCGCCGAATGCTGAATGCGCAGATTGTTCGCCTCGAACAACAGGTAGCCCGTGCGAGACGCCTTGCTGGACGCTCCCCCACAACTCAAAATAGAAAAAACTGGTGGGAGCTTCAGGTAGCGCTTAATACTTTGCTGCACCAGCGTGCCAAGAAGTCGCTATTATATTATAAATATAAATTATATTGCTTTGGGAACAAACCCGGCAAATTGTTGGGGAGGTGCCTGCAAGGGCAGCGAGGCACGAGGTTAGTGGCTGCTCTTCGAGATGGACAAGGAAAATTGCATAGTAGTAAACACGGGATTAGTGTCGTTTTTAAAGATTTCTTTCAAGCTCTCTACCAGGAAGAAGAGATGGACCCCATTTGTCTGGCCGAGTACTTTAATAAGGTGGATCTGCCTCGGGTGACGGAGCGGCAGCGGGCTCTCCTGGACCAACCTATTACTATACAGGAAATCCAGAAGGCCATTTTGAACGCGCCATGTTACAAGGCTCCCGGCCCCGATGGCTTGGGGGTTGAATTTTATAAGATACTGTCGGAGGGGGTTGGCCCAGCCTTGGCAGAGACTTATAGGCAGCGGGTTGCTGGGGGCGGCCGACGTTGGGGGGATAACCAGGCTTACATCACCCTGATTCCTAAACCCGGGAAGGACCCACTACAGGCTTCATCTTACCAGCCTATCTCTCTTTTGAACTATGACATGAAATTGCTGGCAAAAATACTAGCGGACCGGCTGGCAGTGGTTCTTGGCGATTTAGTGCATGAATCGCAGGTTGGGTTTGTTAAGGGCAGATACGCGGTACGCAATTTGCGGAAGATCTTAACATCCTTAGAGTGGGTACACTTGCAGGGCTTGCCCTCATTATTAGTGAGTTTCGATGCTGAAAAAGCGTTCGACAGGGTTAACTGGCAATATTTACAATCTTTGCTGCCGCAGTACGGGTTGGGCTCGTCCTTTTGTGCGATGGTGCAGAGTCTATATGAGCAGCCTACCGCGCGCGTGTTGTGTAATGGAGTTTTGTCAGACGCCTTTGCCCTTTATCGGGGGACTCGACAGGGGTGCCCGCTGTCTCCGTTGCTATTTGTACTGGCGATGGACCCTCTGATTCGTAGTGTGGAAGGGACCAGGGAGATAAGAGGAGTGGTGGTTGGTGGTTGTGAGTTTAAAATATCTGCCTTTGCGGACGATATGCTTGTACACTTAACTACGCTCCAAGAGTCTCTTGAGAGTTTAATGCGTGAATTCCGGCTTTTTGGGAGCTTCACGGGTCTTCGCATCAACGAGGAGAAATCAGAGGCCCTTGATGTGTCGGGCCAACTGCATGGCGGCTGGCCCGGGGAATTCCCATTGAAATGGGCGGATCGGAGCTTTAGGTATCTGGGGATTGTCTTGACGCGGCTGCCCCAAGATCTGTATTCTTGTAACTTAGAAAAGATTTTGGCTGGCCTGACCATTCAGCTTCGGGCCTGGCAACCCCTTCCGTTGTCCCTGCTGGGAAGAGTGGCTGCTGTGCAAATGGTTATCCTCCCCCGAATTCTATATTGGTTGCAGACTCTGCCAGTCTGGCTGTGGAAGCGGGATCTCCGTAGATTAGAGTCTGAGATTCAGCGCTTTCTATGGCGGGGCGCTCGAGCTCGTATTCCGATGGCGCGCATGATTGGCTCGTGGCGTAATGGGGGTATTGGTCTCCCAGATTTAGGGTTGTATGCATTGGCCTGCCAGGCCCGCCATGTGGGGGACTGGTTGGGTGAGACCAGTGTCTTCACTCCCCGACAAATAGAGGCAGCGGCGGTAGCCCCCTTGTCCTTGCTGGGGGTGTTGCACGCGGACTTGGCCCAACTGCCGGTTGGTGTTAAGCGGAGTTTACTGATCATGGCGGCTCGCCGTACCTGGCAGCAATTGCATAGGTACTGGAATCGAAATTGGCGAGTTTCTTGTTGGTTGCCTCTAGGGGGGAACGCTAACTTCTCGCCCGGGTCGGAGGCAAGTGGCTTTCATAGATGGCGGGAAAAGGGGATACGTCTTTTAGGCCATACGGTCGGTTTGACAGGGGCGTGCAAGCCATTTCAGGAGCTACGTATTGAGTATGATCTACAGCCGTCTCACTATTTCACGTATATGCAGCTTTCCCACTATGTGGCCTCACTACCTAGGGAGGAGCTTGCGGTGGAGCGCTCCGCGCAGCTTATCGAATTTTTTGGTCTTGGGGAGGACTTCCCTCCCACGATAGCCGGACTCAAAAAGCGGCTGGCGGGCTTTCGGGTTGCGCCGAGCTATGGTCCTATGGAGATGACCTGGGCGAGGGAGCTGGGGTCGGCGATCCCGCCGGGGTCTCTTCCGCAGGCGTTGGGCCGGATTGCTAGGCTGGTTGAGGGGGCCCGCTGGCGGGAAATTCAATTCAAAGCGTTAACCCGGGTGCATTTTTCACCTCGACGAGCCTTGCGGAGCCACCTTACCCAGGATGGGTCGTGCCCGCGCTGCTCCGAGCCCCTGGCAGATCTAGCCCATATGTGGTGGGTCTGTAAAAAAAATCCGCCCCTATTGGAGGCGTATACACCTTTATTTAATGGAACTGCTACAGCAGCGCTTCCCGTGGTCAGGGTCGTTGGTAGTGGTGGACCATCTGCCTCCGTTGTGCCCGGGTGGACGGGGAGCCCGCCTATTGGTGCGAAAGGCGTGCCTGGTGGGGAAAGGCCCCATCCTGCACCGCTGGCGGGAGTCACTCCCGCCGTCCTTCCTGGAGTGGCGCAATAGTTTTCACCAGCTGATGTTAGCGGAGTGTTGGCGGGCTAGGAGCCATGTAAAACGCTGGACCACGTTCATGCTCATCTGGGAACCTTACATTCAGCAGCTGGGACCGCATTGCAGAAATGCAATCTTGCAAGTGGGCCTTTAGAAAAACAATTGGGCGTGTAGCCTGGGCGGTAGGAGCTGGAGTGAGACACTTCTAGTAGATAGCTCTCCCGACCCTCATGGACTCCCTGGATGTGGCATGGTGCACTGGATGGGAGGGGGGAGGTGGGGGGGGGAGGGTGGTGGGGGTTTTTTTTTTTCGCTCAACAAAATTATAAAATATTGGTTCCATCTTTGTTTCCCGTGGTTATTGTCTATGCGGGTTCATTTGTGTTGTGTCCCATGGCGGGGATAAGAGTCTACCCTGCCGTGGGCTATGTTGTTTGAGATTGTATTGCCTGTTATCTGGAGCAGAGCCAAAAAATAAACTTGTTAAAAAAAAAAAAAATGATGTAGAGCCAGTGATTACAGAAGATAGTTGTTTGAATCTAGGCTTGGAGGACATGGAATGCTCTCTAATGATAGCTGATGAGAAGCCTTCTTTATTGTGAAACTTTCAAACCAGTGGGTTTATAACTGGGATAGAAGATAAGAAGAGATTATCAGCTGCCTGGGATAACTATTTACTGTGACTGTTATAGTTAAAAGCAAGTCTGCTACCTTTAAGTTTCATCAGTTTTTGTATCCTAAGTTTTCCTCTGTTGCTGTTTTGGAAATCCGAAAACCCCGGGAGGGGAAATAAAATCCTTTAAACCTTGACCTCTTGGACTCACAACTACCCTTATTTCCAATATAAAGGTCAGGTGCCCTAATAGCTCGGCTAGCTGCCTACGCCACAGCCCTGCTGGGACTATAGGGCTTACAAAAGGTTAGGGCTCTTTAACCTGGAAAAGAGACGGCTGAGGGGAAATATGACTATAAATTAATGAACGGAGTGGAACGGGTAAGCGTAGATCGATTGTTTACGTTTTCAGAATATAGAAAGACTAGGGGACATGCAATGAAGCTACAGGGTAAACTATTTAACACTAATAAAAGAAAATATTTTTTCAGTCAACGTGTAATCAAACTCTGGAATTTGTTACCGGAGGATGTAGTAAAGGCTGTTAGTGTAGCTGGGTTTAAAAAAGGTTTGGACAAGTTCCTGAAGGAAAGGTCCATAAACCATTATTAAGAAGGGACCCCAGGATATCAATGCTTTACCCAGTACAAGCATTGTGGAAACTGTGTCTTTTGGGGAAACTGCTAAGTACGTATGACCTAGATTGGCCACTGTTGGAAACAGGATACTGGGTTTGGGTGGATTTTGGTCTGACCCAGTATGGCATATCTTATGTTCTTATGTATCTTTCTTGGCCACTCCCTCTCCGACTCTTCGGACTGTTGTGGGGCTGAGAAACCGTGCGTGTGATTTCTCGTGCTTGTCTGCCCCCCCCCCCCCCGACTGCATTCTCATGGCCTTCTTTTTCTTCTTTCACTTACGCTCAAATGACCCTTGGTCGGAATGCCTGCAGGTCCGCGGAAGGGCCTTGGGGGACTCCAAGGGTTGCGGAACGGTGGAGTGTGATGCTACAGGGGATACTGGGGTGGAGTCTGTTTTATGGAAGGCATTATCTAGCTTCTGCCAGCAACTCTAGATGGGCTTAGAAGACATCTTTTTGCAGAGTGAGCATTGCTCCGATCATGGTCAGCCTCCAAGCATTGGAGACAACAGTCATGGGTGTCTGTGAGAGACATGTTCTTAGAACACCAATCGCATTTTTTAAAATCGGAGGCCATTGATGCAAAAAGGATCCCTGCGAAATCGAAGACCCTCGATTCGGCCAGAGGTTAAAAAGGACATGAAAGTGCAGAAAGGTAAAGGACAGGAAAAACAGATACCAAGACCGACAGCTGAGGCAGTGGTGCTCGAGATGGTGGGAAGGGAACTGGTACTAGCTGGAAAAGATAAAATTGTATTGGAAAGAGAAAAAACTTTTTCTGGGACTGAGACACACATTTTAAGGGCTCCGCGGAAAAAGGGAGACTGAGCAAGATGGCACTCTTGGGCGGAAAGGGGACCACACATGCTTGGTGGCATTCCCAAAGGTTTTCTTTGAAAGCTGGGGAAATACTTTGCGCGTGCTCAGTCAGTGCCGATGTCACCCAAATGTGAAGACTTACTTCCTGCTTGTTCCTGGAGAAGTGAGAGTTAGTTTGGCATAGTAAGAAAGAAGCAGAACAACAACTAACTGAGAGACCATTATAAATGCTCACCAGGTTTCATCAGCACGCTGTCCCTGCAAGGAGGGAAGAAACAGCTCAAAGATGGAATTGTTTCACAAGAAAAAGACTAAGGAGAAGGGAATACATTGCACAAGAGAGGCTTTTGTGCTACAGCCATAGATAGAAGGGATGCAAGGACATCAGTGAAGCAAGCTAAATCTGCTGCTATGTATAACATGGTTTTTTAGCCTATCATCTGTGATGGAAAAGAAAGTATAAGGCATGACTGAGAAAATCCCTACAGAGTGGGGGCAAGGTATTAACTTTGTAGTATACATGACTGCTAGCACTAAAAACAAGTTTGACATCTATCATCAAGAGGCTGATGAGTATTTCAGTTATTTATGTCCTGCTCAGCAGATTCCAAATGTAGCTAAGGAGAACTTGCTCTGAAAGCATTTAGAAAGTAAAATTTCACTAACCTTTAATTTCCTTTCCTGGAATCCTGCTAGACCAGTCCAGACTAATGGGTTATGTCCCCCTGCCAGCAGATGCTGGAGACACAGAAAACACCAAAAGCTTCAGTGACCTCAGTACTGGTACATATTGGTTCCCCTAGAGGCCACCTTCAGTATATCCCTGGAAAAGCAATGGAACGTCATCATTCATCCCAGCAACAACTGTACCGGCAAAGCCAAATACAGGATGGCACAGAACGGTGCAGTCATGTACAATGAGCCATGTATACCCCATGGTGCCATGAAGCACAAGGCAGATAAACAGTCATACTCATGTACAGTTCTGCAGAAAAGGCTGTTCAAGAGAAGTACAGATAGGGTGGGTCTGGGACTAGTCTAGCCGGATTCCAGGAAAGGAAATTAATGGTAAGTGAAAGTTCACCTTCCATTTCATCCTGCTAGACCAGTCCACCACCCCAGGGCAGGAAGAGACAGCTGCCATCACCATGCTGGCCCCAAAACGTGCAGAATCTTGAGCTAGGCGATAATGATGAGCGAAGGTAGACAAGAAGGACAAGGACCAGGGGCAACATGCAATCTCTCTACCCAAGAAGTTGCCTGAGCCCATGTCGAGTGAGCTCTAAGCCCAACGGGAATAGACTTACCTTGCAGAATGTAAGCCAACTCAATAATGCGCTGGATTAAGCTTGCTATCATAGCTTTAGAAGCGGCGAAGAAGAGGAGATCCGACTGCCAATAGGCACTGGTCACCTTGAAGTAACGACGCAACATTCTGCTGACATCGATTGCGCAAAGCCTGTTGTCACTCCCCGAACACTACTTTTTATAAAAGGAAGGGAGTGAAATTGTCTGATGTGGAAGGCAGTCAAAACCTTCGGCAAGAAGGAGGGTACTATTTGAAGAGTCACCCCTTTGGAGGAGAAAGATAAAAAGGGATCCTAACAGGAAAGGGCCTGCAACTCCGACAATCATCGGGCAGAAGTAACAGCTACCAGGAATGTTGTCTTCAAGGATAAGTCTTTGAGAGTGATCCCCTTGAGTGGCTCAAAGGGAGGGCCACATGAGGGCTTTGAGCATGAGGGAAAGATATCATGGCAGAACCACTGGCCATAGGTGGGTGGGAGGGGGGGGGGCGTGCGCAAAATCCACACCCTACGAAGGAATTGGCTGACATTCATGTGTGAAGCAATTGAGCGACCCGTTATGGGGCCGTAAAAGCAAATGAGAGCCACAACCTGCACCCTTAAGGAGTTCAAGTTGAGACCCTTGTCAAACCCATCTTGCAGGAAGGCCAAAATGTTGGAATCTGAATTTGCCAGGGAGAACATGCCCATTGGGAACACCAAGTCTCAAAAAGATGCCACAACTGCGCATACGCCAGGGAGGTGGAAGGCTGCCATGCCTTGAGAATGGTGCCCATGACTTTCCATGAATACCCTTTATGCAATAGTCAGCACCTTTCAAGAGCCAAGCCATAAGCAAGTAGGGAGCCAGGTTGTCTATGACGACTGGACCCTCTTGCAAGGAGGACCAAGCTTCATGGGCGCTGCTGCCAAGAGAGTCAAACTAGGTCTGCATACCACGGGAAACCAAAGCTGAAGCTAGTCGAGTGCTACTAGAATTACTAGCCCAGGGTGAGTCTTGATGTGCCGGATAGCCCAGCCAATCAAGGCCCATGATGGAAAGAAGTGCAGGAACGTGGATGCCGGCCAAGGTTGGACTAACGCATCCAGACCCTGGGACCCAGGTTCTCTCAGATGACTGAAGAAGGCTGGTGCTCAGTCAGTCCCAGTATCGCATGATTTGCTGGAAAGTCAAAGAGGTGAGTTTCCATTTGCTGAGGTTCAACACATTTTCTACTCCCATGATATGCTGAGCCACCAACGCTTGCAAGTGCCTCTTGGCCCATGGGAAGAGAAGACTCATCTCAAGGGCCACCCCATGCACTTGGTGTCCCCTTGCCTGTTAAGGTAAGCCACCATTGTGGCATTATCTGAGTGGATTCACACTGCCCAGTAACGGAGTTGAGGAAAGACGGACCACAAGGGCCAAGTGTCTGACTTGGGCCTGGAGCCAACTGATGGTCCAACTGGACTCCCATCGATTCCATGCGCCCTGTGCCATCTGGCCTAGACAATGATTGCCCCAGCTTTTGAGACTGGCATCGGTGGTCACAACCACCCAGTGTGGGACCTTAGCCCACCCCAGTCCTAGCCCCCCAATCAGTCCATTAACAGCACTAACTCATTTCCAGTGCTAGCCCCCATCAGCCCATTACTAGTCCCAACCCCCCCAATAAGTCCATTTCTAGCCCCCCAATCAGCCCATTTCCTGTCCTAGCCTCCCTAATCAGCCCATTTCCAGGCCTAACCCCACCAATCAGCCCATTACCAGTTCTAGCCCCCTCCTGATCAGCCTATTTCCATTCTTAACCCCCCATCAGCCCATTACCAGTCCTAACCCCCCTCCCGATCAGTCTATTTCCATTCTTAACCCCCATCAGCCCATTTCCAGTTCTAACCCCATCAACTCATTTTCAGTCCTAGCCCTCCCCCCATCAGCCCATTACTATTTCCAGTGCTACACCCTCTTCCCAGCCCAGCCCGACCTTCTGAAGGGAAATTGAAAAAAGAAAACTGTCACAGAAGCTGCTGCCGCAGGCCCCCCCCCCCACCTCCCCAGAAGAGCCCTGCTTTCTATTTCCCCCATGCCGGCTCAGCTTTGCAGAGCTGCGAAGGGAGTGTTTCCCTTTCCTGCAGCTCTGTTAAAGTTGAGCCTGCCGGCGCTGATAGGAAACAGTCATTTCCTGTCTGACGCAGGAAATACTTGTTTTCTATCAGCGCCGGCGGGCTCAACTTTAATAGAGCCGCGAGAAAGGGAAACACTCTCCCTTCGCGGCTCTCCAATGCTGAGCTAGCGCAGTTCAGGAGAAATAGAAGGCAGGGCTCTTCAGGGGAGGCGGGGGGCTATGGGGCATTTTATTCTGCCGCTGCTGCTGCTGCAGTGGCAGCAGCAGCAGCTTTTATGACCCTTTTTTTTTATTTTGAAGGCCAGGTGAGTCTTTTTGGGGGCAATATTTGCTGCCCCCAAAAGGTTGCCGCCTGAGGTCACCGCCTCACTCGGCCTCATTATAGAGCCGCCCTTGCTTGTGAGACTTTGCTCAGAAGAGTCAATCATCTAGATAAGGGTGGCCCAGGATAAGGGTGGCTGCTGCAACAATAACTGTGACCTTTGAGAAGGTCTGGGGTGCCACTGTGAAGCCAAATTTAGAACCCAAGACTCCCTCTATTAAAGCAAGGGCTGTGGGACTCCCCCTGGAGATTGGTCACAGATTACCTTAGAAGCACAGGACAGAGTACTGTGTAGCAGCCAGCTTTTAATAAGTCTCCTTTCCCTCCCTCCCTCCCTGACACCCACCCACCCCTGGGATAATCATAGCTTTATAGGTGCTGAAACCTCTTAAAGGAAAGGAGGTGCCATATTCTCTCTCAGGTGCAGCTGTTTATTCTTATCAGCATACATTAAGGACCTGAGATTTAATTAAACTTCAGGTGAACAAAGTACATTAAACATATTAGATATAGTTTTATTAGTATAAGTATCCATAGCAACCCTTAGTAAGTAAAGAACTTAAATATCTAAACACAACCTTAAAACTAAGATGCAGACAGCAGTCCAGCAGCAAGATGGGGGTTTTCCAGTCTTTTGCACTGAGTGTCACATGTATGATTTTCTCCCAATTGGTGAGGGGTCTTACAAGTGCACAAGGTGCAAGGAGCTCTTTGCTCTCAGGGAACAAGTCCGATCTCTGGAGGCCAGAGTAGCAGACTTGGAAGATATAAGGAAGACAGAGAGGTACATAGAAGAGACCTACAGGGATATAGTCCTGAAGTCCCACCTCCAGTCTGACAGTATCCCTGTTGCTATGGAGGAAAGAGGTCACGTGACAGGAGAGCATCACCCTGGTGTAGCACGAAGTGGTCCTATAGCTAGGGACCTGTCCTCCAGGTGATGTAAAAGCCTTTCACACTAAGGACGTTTCTCCAGGGCCATGTGCCCATGAGGGAAGGGTTAGGACAGCCGTTATAGTTGGTGATTTGATCAATAGGCACGTAGATAGCTGGATGGCTGGTGGACGTGAGGATCGCCTGGTAACATGCCTGCCTGGTGTGAAGGTAGCGGACCTCATGCGCCACCTAGACAAGGTCTTAGATAGTGCACCTATTTGAAAAGCTCAACAAGTCAAATTACTACAGTACAGAATAGATCTTTATGAACAAACTCCATGTTAACAGAACACCTGACCTCAGTCAAACACTTGCAACATCGACCCTCACCAAGTACAGAATAAGCAACCACAATCTAAGGTAAAAATAAAAATATCTAGACTAAATTGAAATTGAAACCCAAAGAAGCCAGAGTCCACATACAGTGCAATATCAGATAAATAAGAGATGCAGTTCCTCAATACTGTGTAAAATATAAAAATAACACATAGTCCAATAACTAAAATTAAATAAAATTATTTTTTCTACCTTTGTTGTCTGACCATTTTATTCTCTGATCATGCTGGTCCCGATCTGAGGCTTCAGCTTTCCTTTCTTCTCTTAGCTCTCTTTCTGTGGTCTATGGTCCATCTACCATTTCTTATCTCTTCTTTTGTTTTCTTCACTTCCTTCCATCAACCCATTTCCAGTTCCCCTCCCCAGTATCAGCCCCTTTTCCAGTCCTTCCCTCCCAGTTCCTTCCAGTGTCAACCGCCTTGCATTTCCATGACTGCAAATGGTATCCATTCCCTTCCAGTCCACCTCCTTTCCCACTGTACAGCCCCTTCTAGTCCAAATACCATCCCAGATATCAGCTCACATTCACTCTCGGTGCCACCCCCCCAGTCAGCTCCCTTCCAGTCGCCCTACCCTCTGTCCATCCCCCTTCTAGTGCCATTTGCATGTCAGATCCTTTCGAGCCTTCTCCCCATTACCCAACCACCTACAACTCCCATCCCCAAATGTCAGCTCCCTTCCAGTCCCCCTTCAGTACATCCCAGGTGCCAGCTCCTTTCCAGCCCCCTCCTTCCCCATTGTCAGCTCCCTTTGTGCCCCCTTCTTCCCCTGGCAGACCCTCTCATTATCTGCTCCCTTCCAGTCCTATTCTACCATCCTCCCGCATCAGCCCATTTGTAGCCCTAGCCCTAGTTTTCTTCCAGGGCCAGCAGCACTCTCCTCCCCTCCCCCATTAGCCCATTTCCAGTCCTATCCCCCTTCAGCCCACTCTAGTCCTAGCCCCCCAATCAGCCCATTACCAGTCCTAGCCTCCCATCTGCCCATTACCAGTCCTAACCCCCCCAATAAGTCCATTTCCTGTCCTAGCCCCCCTAATCAGCCCATTTCCTGTCCTAGCCCCCCCTAATCAGCTCATTTCCAGTTCTAAACCCCCATTGGCCTATTTCCAGTTCTAGCCCCCTCCCGATCAGCCCATTTCCAGTTCTAACTCCCCCATCAGCCCACTTCCAGTCCTAGACCCCCCATCAGCCCATTTCCAGTACTAGCCCCGCATAGCCCATTACCAGTCCTAAACACCCCCATCAGCCCACTTCAAGTCCTAACCCCCCCATTAGCCCATTACTAGTCCTAACCCCCCCATCAGCCCATTTCCAGTCCTAGCCCCCCATAGCCCATTACCAGTCCTAGACCCCCCATCAGCCCATTTCCAGTCCTAGCCCCCCATAGCCCATTACCAGTCCTAAATGTGGGCTTTATTAGCCCCCTCCTCACCAGCAACCTGCAGGGCTCTTGGAGCCACAGAAAACTACATTCAAAGCAATGAGAAGGTAATCTAAAGACAGCAATAAAATACCACACTCTTATATATAAATACACCAAAGCTTTGTGAAGAGAAACAAATAGAACCAAGTTCTCTTTGTTTACTCTAACTGTTAGCCATGGTTCACTTTATTTACAAGGCTCTTTTGGAGGATACAGCATAATTTCACTTTATTATTATACGTCAGGTATTACGTATTTATCACATCGTAGGTCAACTTCTAATCAGTGTAGGTCAGTATGAGGAGACATACATGTATTCTAAGACATAATTGTTTACTGCTGACTGCTTGATATCTAATAACCCTGAGACAGAGAGGCTAGAGTACAGCCTGCCCTTTTCTTTATTTACAGGACATGTAAACCTTCACCTACTTAGTAAGCAAATATATGAAGTTTATTTCAAAGCAAAGTTCTGAACAAAATTAACTCTCTCAGGTTTTCTTAGACAATCTGGTTGTGTACACCACCCTGTACAAACAAACATACTTTCAGTCCCTCCTCTGATTCTGTAAAGAATCATTCTCAAAGTAAGGAAACTCAGACATTGCCATGGAGGCGGAATTAAAACTAGTTTCTGGGTCAATCTGTAACATCATTGCAGGGGTCAGTGATTCCACTGATTTCTTACAGCAAGCTGATAGTACACAGAGAATTAATACTCCTAGAATGAGAATTCCCAACAAACCAAGCAACGATGCTAACATGCCTTGCAAAGGTCTGGATAATGAATTCCAAAATGAAGAAACAGAATCAAATAGAGCTGCAAAGGAACGTACATAACTATCACTTGAAACAAGAGTACGATTCTTAACTCTATCCAATATGCCTATTACTATTTTTCCATTATTATCAAGCATACTACAACAAAAACCAACTATTACTTCACACATACCATTTTCCTTTGCTAGGAGATAGTCTAAAGTCATTCGGTTCTGGGCTGCATAAGCTGACGTTTTGTTTACTGGACCTTGCAATACACACTAATTGCCTCAGTAAGAAGCAGCCACAATATTATTTTATGGTCACTTCTTCCAGAGTATGTTAACAGTTAAGATTATAGACAATATACTCCACTATCAACTTCAGAACTGTATTACTACTTAGTTCCTAATCGTTATTAGAAAGCTTTATCTTTAAACCTCAGGTCTCAGACTTTATACAGAGCTATGGTCTTCATTAGTTATCGACCTTTTGCTCTATTATCGCATCAATGACCTGTGGTTCACTTCCCATTAAGTTGGTATCATTTGGCTTGTCATTTCACGTTTTAACTTGTGTGGTTTTCACAAAACATAGATAATATTTTTTCTTAGAAATGCGGACTGTTAATCATAAACAGAGAGGTAAGAATGAGTGCTTATCTTTGAATGTGCCCAACACCAACTTCAGCGCTATTGCGTTTCACTTCACGCTGTTTCATCAGGGGCCAGACTCACTCCGGTTTCTTCTTTACTTAAATTCATTCTTATTGCTGATGTTGCTTCCGCTGTAATGTTCTACCGATATTCGTATCACTGTCTCCAGTGTCGGTGCCTACTATCTCTGTGACCGTTCAGTCAGAACAACGCCGCACAGAGCAGCCACTATGACTTCATCCTGAGGGGATACATCCCTTTTTCTTCTTAAAGATTTGTTCAGGATTGATAACAAATTAATATAGTAAAGTTCAATGCACTATGAGGTATCCACCAGGGCTATATAGCAAGTACCTGACCAACCTCTGGGAAGCTCTGTATATACAAAAGTATCACACACACACAAAATAATCTCCTTCTAAAGCCACTAAGCCCTCTTCCCAGATTGTCAAATTCTGAGGACAAGATATAATCTGTATTCACAGCCCTCTGAGTCATGACTATTTCATTAAGTCATTTCACATTAACTCCAGTTAGGTATGCCTAGGTCTGAACTAGAGGCATCCAAAGGGTAGCCAGAACTACACACTTGGTTCCCTTTAACTGGCATTAATTGTAAATTACTGAATATAGGAACCTGTACATGGGATCTTTATACCTATACCTTTAATTATTCTAGGTTCTGTGTTTGTATAAGACCATATGTCACAAAACTCTTCAAAGGTCTTAGGCCTAACTCTTGGTAGAAATCCATGCTGAGTAGCTGTCACTGTTGGAAGGCAAACAGCACATTCTTTGATAAATTGAAATGTTTTTGTCTTCACCAAGTGTAAATGTGCCTCAAAAATATTTGGATATTCCCTCTAACATCCCCATGATTCTGAATGCAATACTGCTTCATTAATAATATGCCACATCACATCTAGCACCAGATTAGGAAACATTCATAGCAACACATTTAAAAAGTATTCTAAAACAAAGTAAAGATATACCTACTGTCATGATGTGGGCACTGATAAAGTTGGTTTAAAGAAAAGAAATCCTGTTTCTTTTGAGGAACTAGGGGTGCAATTACCCCCAGGCACAGCTAGAGGGAGCAGGAACAGACATTCGGGAGTTAATGAGCCTAGGAACTCTGATGACTTGCAGCTGGAAGGGAATCAGGAAGTCATCCAAAACAGTTTGCTTTATAAGTCAGAGCAGAATGCTTCTAACAGGGTGAGAGAGAAGGCTGTGAGCCAAGAGGACAAGCCTGGGAGCTACCGAGGAGACAAGCCTGAGGGCTGTGAAGGAAGCAAGGCTGGGAGCCATCAAGAAAGGACTGAGAAGAACTTGAGGAGAAACAGACTTCACAAGGTGGGGAGCCAGAAGGCCCAAACTGACCCTGTTGCACAAGGGGAGTTTGGTAGAGCTTGCCCTAAGGTGAGAGTGTCTGCCACGCCTAGTTCTTATAATCTGCCTGGATATAGAACAGAGAGACGGAAGCCAAGAACCAGGGAGAAGGGTTCTGAGAAGAGCTTACTATCTCTGGAGGATTATTGCCAAGTTTTACCAGGTCAGAGAGAAAAGCACTTTTATAATCAACAGGAGTTTTTACCCAGAGTGAGAGGAGAATCCAGGATAAGTTTTACTCCACTGCCTAGAAGCACAGCTGTGTCCCACGCTGGCAGGCAGAAGTTCAGCTACCAAGGGAGAGGGGCTGGAAGAGAAAACACTGTGGATTTCAACTCAGCTAAACCAAGGTATGAGACATTAACCATTGACTGTAATTATTGTGCTCCTAAAGGCTCTGCTAAAACAAGTGTTCCTTCTGTGAGAAAAAAGAAACCAGATTGGTTTAGTAAAATACCAGCAGCCTTGAGAATCCCTGGCTATGGGAAGCCAGACTCCCGAGTTTTAAATTACAAGGCTGAGATAGACAGGGACAGTGAATACTCCTCGACTGAGTACAGTGAAGGAGAGTCCATGGAAATTGATTATCCAAACACTGTTCCCTCACCTATGCCAGAACTCATGGAATGTGATTGGTGCACTGCCTCAGCTCCAGACTCTGTATGTTCCTATAACACAGAAGAATGAATGAAATGTAATTAATGTTTCTTGCACTGAATTCTACTATTTGAAAGCCTGCCTTAACTGTGAAGCAACAGTTAAGCATTCATTATAAATATTGGTACCTTTTGACACAAAGGACTTTCTGTTTCTTAAATTATCTCTTATGTTGGACCTTTGCATTAACCAGGGAATAAAAGCCTTTATTTCCCTCCACCTGGTCTCTTTAATCAATAACGTCGTGACATAATGGCGTAATCTTTATTGTCCGGGAACACCCCCGTGACACTACTCTTCTTAATACTCATCTTAAGATGATGAAGAGATATACTATAGCTATACCGGCCCTCTAATTCTCAATTACTTTATGAGGTAGAGGTTAAGTACCTAAAGGTCATTACATATATATCAGGAAAATACTAATCTAAACTAACCTCATCCCTCTAAGCCTTACTATAAATGCTAAATAAAAGCAATTTACATGAATAGTCCATTTAGAATTTACTTAATACAATAATCTCTCTGTAATGTCACTGTTGTTCTTTCAAAAAATACTTTAAATCATAAAAGTCCTTTTCTTCAATATCACTGTTGTCCAATAAGTCTCTGCATTGCAAACTCTTGATTCACCGATACAGGAAACCACCTTCTGATCTTGTGAGGGGGCCACTGTATAAGATGCATCCAACGAGAATGTCTTTTCACTTTACAAGCTGAAAATCCCACCAGGAATACACGACATGGACCAGGAACTTTGGATGCAGTCTTAATCAGGACCCAATCTGGTGGCTTCACCTCTGATAATTCTGCGGATCCCAGATATAAAGAGCTTGTCATCTCGTTAAGGAGTCACTTGCAATAAAAGGGAAACAAAAGAGGACTGAGTGCAACCATGCACAATAAGTTAAGATATCGCTGCGCAACAACTGGGGTCTGGGATAAATGCCAAGGCATGTGGAGAAGGAGCTAGACATCCATTAACTATTTCAAATGGTGTCAGGCTGGAGGAAATACACACTGCCATAAGGGCAAAGGGAAAAGCTTTTATTCAATCGGAGGCTCAATCCTGTATCAGAGTGCATAAGTGACCACCAGAGTAATACCACCTCCCTCCTCTGAGACAGGGCAGATCTACAAAACAGGTTGCAAATTCAAAATAAAATGAGTTCAGCAGGCAGGAATCCTAATAACTGACCCTAAGCTAACCCTACAGTGCCAGTCCTGAAACAGTGCTGACATATTGAGCCAAAGAAAACAATAAGTTCAGGAGAATCAAAAAGACATAATTCTTAGCCACAGCGGTAAAGCTCATGATGCAGAAACAGGGCAAATAGATCCTCTTTCCAGCAGTCCGAGCATCATGAAGTCAGAGTCTGGATTTCAAAGAAAGTTTCTTGCCATAGCTGCAAGAAAGATGAAAGGAAAAACAGTCATATTTAACGGTGCTAAATACAGCAATGTCAGTGACACTGATACCAGAAGAGCGGCTTTTTGGTTTGCAAAATGGTTGTCCTTTGACACAAATTTCCAGCAGAAGGATGTCCTTTGGATTTTAAAACTGCAATTTGTGCTGGCAAAAGACGCTTTAGAACCAGAAAACCAGGAAGTTTCAATTGTAAAAAACCACTGCTATTAAACTACATAGACATTGCGGGAGTCCCAAAGTTATTTCATCAATTCGCTCTGGTTTACAACCAGTCAGGAAAGCTCACAAAGCACACAGATAACAGAGACATCAGAAATAGCCATAACAATTTAAATAGTAAAGAATATTCATAGACAATAACATTGCGTATTTCCCAGTGCATTGCTACATTTAAAACAAACCTCCCACTGTGATAATGTGGGTACAATGAGGCCTTCAGATCTTCTGAGCATAACGTGGAGCAGTAGGATCTGAGGAATTTGCTAGCTTATTATTTACAGAAAATTAATAAATCCAGAAACTTGCACAGTAACACCGGTATTGACAAAATAGGTTTCAATCTAGCAAACTAGAGAGTGTTAGGGCGACTCCCCAGAAAGTAATATTTTGAAATATAGACTGCAGTTTAGACAAATAACCTTCAAACAAACAAAAATCACAACTTGGTAAACATAGAAGCAAATTATCCACATAATAAACTAAAAAGGAATGGTTGAGTTTTACATCAAATAATGCAGTCCTTAGAGCCTGTGAAAATATGCAGGACTAGCGGTGTAACCTCAAAAAGAAATAAATAAAAAACAAAACTGGTTCTTCTTTGCCAAGTCATACTGAAAATAAGCAGGTCTTGCAGGACTCACACATATCTATAAGTCTTACCGTCAGCCTTTAGTACAGGAAAAACTGGAGTCTTACATAATAAAGTTGTGTCTGGAGGGAGATCTTCAAGCATAAAACAACTTCCTTCACCGACGGAAACTGAATTCCAGGTTTCACGATGATCCTCACAGGCGGGATAGAAAGACATCCAATATCTGATCCCGGCACTGTCCATAAAGAAGAAGAAAGCTCTCCAGGATGAATGATTTCTGGAGATCTGCAGAAAACGGCACTTCAGAGAGAATACAGCTGGAAAATATATCTTCCCATTCAGCCAGATAGAGTGAAATCAGCAGCTACTGGAGGACGAGGAGAGAAGTCAGCTCTCTGATCATCAAGACGCCGATTCTGGAAACAGTCTCGCTGCAAATGCTCAATAACAAGTTTATCTGAACTGTCTCGCTGAGGATTCCCATGACCTCCTCTTGCTCTGATCCTACCCCTCCCCCTGCTCCTGGGAGGTTACATAGAAGCGATCTGCAAATTTAGTCATTTCACATCAAATGTCAGCTCACTGTACTGAGACTTACAGCAGCTGTTCTATTAAAGTTTCAAAAACAATTCCTTTTACTCACGGGATTAAACCATATACAAAAACAATTGGTGAGGTCTGAAAATGTGTCCTTGCCTCACCAGAATAGATTTTAAATGCTACATACACCTAGTGTGAAAATCTTATTTCACCCCTATTCTGCTTTAGAGATGTTAATCTCAACCAATCCATTTACAAGTTTGCATACTACTGTACGTGATTCTAACAGAAAATCATTTTTTTTTCTTTTTACTAACCACTAAAACACAATTATCCCTTTGAGTCTTCTCTTGGAAATCTATCACAGGGTATGTCACAAACTGGATGAGTGACCCTATGCACATCAGCTGGGTTATAAAACACAGTTCTAAGCAAATTATCTAAAGCAGCCCAAGTAGAACAAGGACTATTATGTTGACATAAAACAGTTTGAAGAAAACTTATAGCACCATATAATTGAATACATTTCTCTCTATAGGTCATAAAATGCTTATTCAGATCATTTCCAATATCATCAATAAATTTACTAGAAATTCCCAATTCCTTTGTAGCAGAAATATCATTTCTTACTATTCCTTTTAAGGAATCTATTATATGTACAATACATTCTATTTCACGACTAAGAAGGGCATTCATTTCTCTGAGCTGAGAAACATTGCAAGTACCGAAATTCTCAATTTGTGCATTCCCCAATATCCTTTGCTTATTCCTTATCTCTTCTCTTAACTTCGCTGCATGAGTGACCCTCTCCCTCTCAGAAACTACATAACTCTCAGAAGAAACAGGGGGAGATGTCAGGAATGCACCTGGAACTTTTCCAGCTCCAATTACCATTGCAGCCACATCTGCATCATACTCTGGAGAAAAAATGACTGGGAACCTCCCTGCCCGGTCATTATCAATCTCTTTCTCCTGTGGTTCACCCATTTTACCAGCATTCTTTAATACAAACAAATCATTTTTCATAACATGTGCCATTCGCTGCCACCAACTAAACACCAGCCCTTCACGGGCATCACATACTCTGTGTTTAGCCTGCAAAGCACATTTCAGATAACGAAGCTTATCTATAGAAAATGTTCCCTCCAAAGGAAACTGTAAAAGCACATTATCATTAGTCACTGCATACCAGTGTAAAATATAATTAGTAGCCATATCCCCATACTTCTCACGCATACAATAAGAAGGGCTACCTTTCTGAATAGCTAAAACCTTAGCTTTGTCATGCCATTCACGCAACAGAGATAACTCATGTTTACCTAACAGATTACCCATTGCTGTCACTATACAATACTCACAAACACCTTCCACCCTTGCCAGGAATGGAGAAATCTGTAGAACGGCACGGCACCAACTGTGGGCTTTCTTAGCCCCCTCCTCACCAGCAACCTGCAGGGCTCTTGGAGCCACAGAAAACTACATTCAAAGCAATGAGAAGGTAATCTAAAAGACAGCAATAAAATACCACACTCTTATATATAAATACGCCAAAGCTTTGTGGAGAGAAACAAATAGAACCAAGTTCTCTTTGTTTACTCTAACTGTTAACCATGGTTCACTTTATTTATAAGGCTCTTTTGGAGGATACAGCATAATTTCACTTTATTATTATATGTCAGGTATTACGTATTTATCACATCGTAGGTCAACTTCTAATCAGTGTAGGTCAGTATGAGGAGACATACATGTATTCCAAGACATAATTGTTTACTGCTGACTGCTTGATATCTAATAACCCTGAGACAGAGAGGCTAGAGTACAGCCTGCCCTTTTCTTTATTTACAGGACATGTAAACCTTCACCTACTTAGTAAGCAAATATATGAAGTTTATTTCAAAGCAAAGTTCTGAACAAAATTAACTCTCTCAGGTTTTCTTAGACAGTCTGGTTGTGTACACCACCCTGTACAAACAAACATACTTTCACTAAACACCCCCCATCAGCCCATTTCCAGTCCTAGCCCCCCATAGCCCATTACCAGTCCTAAACACCCCCCATCACCCACCCAGTCCTAACCTCCCCCCCATCAGCCCATTTCCAGTCCTAGCTCCCAGCGGCTTCGATTCCACCCTTCCAACAACAAGAAGTCCTGGTGGTTCCCAAACTCTCCCTCCTGGTATCTGTGATTTGGAGCAGGAGTGTTGCCCATAAGCTTCTCCCTCTGTGTTGCCATCTTCAAAAATGGCGGTGCCTGGCACCACGTGTGCTCCCACTCCAGATAAAAGGTACTGGGATGGGATTCGAGGATCACCAGGGATTTTTGTTATTGGGGGGGGGGGGGGATCAGGGATGCTGGGCCACCAGGAACTTTGTTTCTTTCTGGAGGTTGGTGTCCGGGGGGAGCACAGGAACCCTGACAATACGCTGATGGAATCAGGGGCTTTTCCTGATGCCCCGTTTCTCCGGGACAGCATGCCAAACTTGTGCCGACTTGTGTGCTCATGTGTTTGGCATGCTTTCCCAGTTTAATGCTGACTTTTTGCGCACTGAGTAATTTGATTATTGCTTTCCTGTACAAAGAGTCAGTGTTAAAGTCTCTCTATGAAACTTTAAGCACTGGACTCTAGCACAGGGTTTGTGAACCGACCTGTAAGTTTATAGCTGAGGGTTAAGTGAGTTGCCCAAGGCCACAAGGAGGAAAAGTAGAATTTGAATCTTGTTCTTTCTGATCCTAGGCTGTTGCTCTAACCACTAGGCTACTCCTCCACTCCATCATATATATGCCTCTCTAGTGGATTGGGGGGGGGGGAGGAGGAGAAAAGACACAGGCTTCTAGATTATGGCTTATTGGGGCTTGCATAGCAACAGGCTGTCTGTCTCTGTTCTTTGGAAATTTTTGAGTTTAATGGTACTGCCAGTCAGCATTTCTCTGACAAACTATCCATCTCCACAGAATCAAAGATCTTTAGAAGATGGATAGAGCTTTGGTATTAGATGGTCCTAACCAGAAAGGGTTCCTATAACATTAGGGGGCATGCTTACTAAAAAGCATGCCAGTAGTATGCGGTTGGGCTGTGATACCAACATGGAGACCCATGCCAACTTCAGGGGGTATGCGCGTCCATCCTCCTGCCATTGTCTTATTGCTAATGTGCTGCACCGTGGAACCCAGAATGCAGGTGCACCTCCAGTAGCATAACCGATTGATATGGCATTACATGCACCTCTGCTAACAGCTACAATCGTGGTTAATGTGCACCCATAATAGCCACACCAACTGCAATGTCTACGTTCCGCCCCAACTCGCCCTGCTCCACCCAATCATGCACTACTTGATAGCATGTGATTTTTAGGGCTGGGTATTGCAGTAATATTTAGTGGATTGTACTTTTTGCATGTTTAACCCTGAGTTAACAGTTACATAGAAACAGAAACATGATGACAGAAAAAGACCACATAGCCTATCTAATCTGCCCTTCTATATCAACCACTACAACAGTCCCCTTTTTTCCTTTAGAGATCTTCTGTGTTTGTCCCATGCTTCTTTGAATTCAGATACTGTCCTCATCTCTACCACCTCCACTGGGAGACTATTCCACACATCTGCCACTCTTTCCGTAAAGAAATATTTCCACATATTACTCCTAAGTCTATCCTCTTTCACCCTCATCCAGTGTCCCCTTGTAGTAAAGCTTGCATTTAATCGAAAGAGGCTCTCCTCCTGTACATTTATGCCCTGGAGGAATTTAAACATCTCAATCACATCACCTCTATCCCACCTTTCCTAAAGTATACATATTAAGCTCCTTAAAGTCTGTCCTCATATGCTTTATAATGAAGACCACTAACCATTTTAGTAGCAACCCTCTGCACCGATTTCAACCTATTTATATCGTTTTGAAGGTGCGGTCTCCAGAATTGCACACAATACTCCAAATGAGGTCACACCAAAGACTTATACAGAGGCACTATCACCTCCTTTCTTCTGTTGCCATTCCTCTCCATATGCACCCAAGCATCCTTCTAGCTTTTGCTGTCGCCTTTTCTACCTGTTTAGCTACTTTAAGATCCTCAGACACAATCATGCCTAGGTCCCGCTCTTCTTTAGTGGACAAAAATACTTCATCCAACTATATTATATCGCTCCCTTGGATTGCTGCCGCCCATATGCATGACCTTGGATTTTTTAACATTAAATCTCAGCTGCTAAATTCTAGACTATTCTTCAGGCTTAGCTAGATCCCTCCTCGTGGTATCTATACCTTCCTGGGTGTCTACTCTATTGCAGATTTTGGTATCATCCACAAAGAGGCAAACCTTACCCGACAGCCCTTCTGCTATATCACCAACAAAGATGTTAAAAAGGATCAGACCAAGGACAGATCCCTGCGGCACACCACTGGTAGCCTCCTTCTCTTCAGAATGAGTTCCATTTACCTATACCCTTTGTCGCCTCCCACTCAACCAATTTCTAACCCAAGCAGTAACTGTAGGGTCCATCCCTAGGGTGCTCTGTTTGTTTATAAGTTGCCTGTATGGAACAGTGTCAAAGGCTTTACCGAAATCTAAATACACGACTTCTGGTGATGTTAGCTAGCAAAATGGTGATGGCTAGCTAGAGCTCCGATTGAAACCTCCCCCCCCCCTCTGAAAAGCACGAACAAAATAGCGGCTGCCCCCAAAACATTGCCCTTACCAATGCGGAGAGAACGGGACTAGGTGGTGGTGACTGCTATGTCCATCCAGAAAAAGCTTGCAGTCTTCCAGTCGAGTTTTGCCCGGAGCGAATCAGCTAGCAGGCAGAGTACAGAGCAGTTGGCGTAATCCGGCGAGTCGTCGGAGGAGAGTCCACAGCCAGGACAGTTAGGACAGCATGATGAGTTGAAGCAGTGGCTCTCAAATTTTCGAAGGGAGCTTAAAGCAGATATTCAGTCCCTGAGAGGAGAGCTTCGGTCAGGCCTGGAGACTCTGTAGCAAGATATCCATGAGTTGTGAAACTGCGTGGTCAGGGCCGGCCCGCTCATTGAGCAAGAATGTTGTTTGCACAGGGCCCCGCGTTTCAGGGGCCCTGCGCAAACATTCTGCATTAAAACTAAAAAAAAAACCTGGCAGCTACTGCCGCCACCATGGCAGTAGCAGAATCAAGTGCCCCGCAACCCCCCCCCCCCCCCCTGCCTGGCAGAGCCCTCCCGGCATCAGCTCCATCAGCGCCGGCTTTCAGAGCCATGAAGAGAGAGTTTCTCTCTTGCCGCTCTGTTAAGCCCGCCAGTGCTGAGAGAACGGAAAAAAACTAGAAGAGAGAAGAAAGGACAAATGGACAGCAGACGATGGAGAGTTAGCAGAAGACATGAAGAAACCAGAAGAAAGTGGCTGGAGCAATTGCAACTAAAAAAAAATACACAAAAGGTAGAAAAATATCTCTTTATTTTGAATTTATTAACTGGAATATGTCAGCTCTGGGAAATGTGCATCATTAACATCTGCACTTTGTTTAGTACAAGAGGAACTTTATTTATTTATTTAACTTCTCTTATATACCGCGCTATTAGGTATCAGTGTGGTGTACATTGAACAGAACAATATACTGTACGGCCGGGCCGTATAGTGTTTACATTGAACAAGGAATGAAACTTGGATTTAACTGGGGTAACATTTCTACAGTTTATTTACATTGTAGTCCATGTTTTCAGGCTATAGTCTATTAAGGACAGGTCGTCTTGGGTTGGCTATCTCTTGTCTTGCTGGGTATATTGATGGGGGGCTCTGAATGTTTGATGTAAGTGCTCGTTGGTTGGTTTCTATAGCTGGTTTCTGGGTAGTGTCTTATGAAGAGATGATGCTTAAGAGCCTTCCTGAATTGAGTAAGGCTTGTGATGACTGGCATGTCTGTGGGGAGGGCATTCCAGGCTCTGGGTGCGTATATCATGAAGGCTTTATTGGATGTTGCCTTTGTGCACGTTGTCATTTCTTTTGGGACAATCAGGGTGTTAACCGTTGAGGATATAGTTTTATTTCTACAGTGTTGTTGTACATTCCAAGTTTGGCTTTTGGGGTTCCCAGTTTAATTATTGTCTTCCTATTTCTAAATTGTGATTCCTTGTTTGGTGATGGTCTATGTTCTGCATGTGTAACTGAGCTGAGGCTGTTTATGTAATTCCTATTTGACATTGCCACCTGTTCTCTTTCCCCAGTAGGTCATGTATTGTTTTAATATTTGCAGTGTTGCCTTTTGATAGGTAGAGTATGGTGCTTGGTGAGTCCTGGTAGTGCTGTTATGATAAGTCGGGTTTGCTATGGGCTCTAAATGGGCAGTGTTTGTAGTAGTTCCTAATGTGCCTGGCGGTTGGCACTGGATTATAGTAATGTAGAAATCTTTTAGTCTTTCTTTATCCATACACTCAAATGAGGCCCCACACCGAGTCTCCGCACATGGCCCCACACCCCCCTTGGGCTGCCCCTGAATGTTAGTTGACTATTTGTGGTTTATGTTGGATCAATATTCCTGGGGGGTAGCTGAGTTCCTAAATATTCTGTAAATAAGTCAGTCTTAAGTTGTTTTTGAAATATCAGGAGGTCAGGTGCATTTCTTAATGTATCTGGGAGGGATTTCCAGATAATTGGAGCACAGTATGTGAATGCTCTGCTGCTTGCAGATTTGTTAGTTTTTCTGAAGTCCGTGGGTATGTCTAGGGTATTTTGTGTGCATCCTCTCCTATCCCTATTCTCTGGTATTCTATGAATTAGGGATTTTAGATATGACGAGAATGAATTATGCAGTGTTTTGAAGGTAATCATTAGTATTTTGAATTTAATTCTGCTTGCTATGGGGAGCCAATGTAGTTGATTCAAAATTGATGTGATGTGCTCCGATCTTGATCTTCTATGGATAAGCCGTGCAGCAGTTTGTTGAGCTGTCTGAAGCTGGTTTATTGTTTGCTTTGAGAAACCTTGGAAAATGCCGTTACAGAAGTCCAAGTGGGGAAAAATCATGGCTTGTATATCACTCTGGTTGTGTTACTGATATGGGTGGATAGGGTAAATCTTTGATTTAGAGTTATTCCTAGATATCTTATTTTGCTTTTTACTTCAAGTGTAGATCATCAACAATGAAGTTGATGGGGTGAAGGTTTTGTCCTTGGTAATGAAAAGCGTTTCTGTTTTTTGATAGTTTATCTTCAAGTTGTGTGCTACTTATAAGAGCCATTGCTTGAAATCATTGAAACATGGTTATTTGTTGGATGTTGGGTTTTGATATATCGTATGGGAGGTATAACATTCAGTCATCCACATAAATTTGATCATTGACATTATGCTTTTGAAATATGCTAAATTTCGGCTGTAGATATATGTTAAATAGTAACGCAGAGAAGGCTAAGCCTTGAGGATTCCTTGTTGCTGGTTCTAAGTTTTTGATGAAGCTTGACTTATTTTGACTTGTTGAGTGTGGTCAGTTAAATATGATTTAAACCAGTATAGAATAGTTCCATCAATTCCAATTTGTTGGAGTCTAGTTATGAGTATGTTGTGACAGAAGGAGTCAAACGCTCATGCGATATCCAAGAATATTAGCATAAAGGCTTATTTTGGTTTCTCTATTCCCTGTATAAGTTTATCTAAAAGGGATACAAGGAGGGTTTCCACTCCATGGCATGGTCTAAAGCCATATTGCTGCAGATCAAGTGGAGCATGTTCATCTATGTAGTCTTGAAGTTGGATTTGAATGATTTTTTTTCAATTATTTTTCCTATAAATGGTAGGTCTGAAATCAGCCTGTATGAGTTAGAGCATGTTTTGCCCAGGGAGATGTTCTTTAATATCAGACATACAGTTGCTTTTTTGAGCTTCTTAGGCATGTGACCGTGGTTTAATTATAGGTTAGCTATTTTGAGTATGTTGTTGTTGTTGCTGGTAAGTGCCATCAAATCAGTGTCGACTCATGGCGACCCTCTGGATAGTTGTCCTAAATTGTGTTCAGTCTTCAGTCAGCCGGCTCATTGTTGACAGACTGGCACCAGTAACTGCTGTTATTGTATTGATCCATCTCATTGCTGGCCTTCCTCTTTTGCATTGACCTTCTACCTTGCCCAAGCATGATGTCTTTCTCTAACGATCTCTCTCTTCGCATGATGTGTCCAAAGTATGAAAGGCAAAGTCTTGTCATCTGAGCTTCTAAAGAAAGCTTAGGTTTGATCTCCTCTAGTACTGACTGGTTTGTTCTTCGGGCAGTCCATGGTATGTACTGTATACACAGTATTCGTCACTAGCACAATAATTCAAAGGCATCAATTTTCATCCTGTCTTTCTTTTTCACTGTCCAACTTTCACATTCATATGATGTTATTGAAAATGCCATGGCTTGAACAAGTCAAATCTTTGTATGGAGAGAGACACCTCTGCTCTTGAGAATCTTGTCTAGGTCCTTCATAGCCATTCTGCCAAGAGCAGTGCGTCATCGGATTTCTTGACTGCTTGTTGCTTCTTTATTGGTAATTGATTTGAAGTAGGTTAAATTGTCAACTATTTCAATTTCTTCTCCATCAAGGATGAACTTATTCATTTTGCCAGTTGTCAGGATCTTTAAGTATGGTAGGTGCTAATTCTGCTCTTGTTAATTTAATCCAGCTAACAGGGCATGGATCAAGTGAAAAAATTGTAGTATTGATGTTGGTAATAATTTGTTCTAAGTGTTCTTTATTGATTGGTGTGAACAATTGCCTTACGGGGGTTTGTTATTGCAGACAGGAGTTGGCATTGTGGAGATTAGTACTGATGTATTAAGTTTATTTGTGTAATGGTCGACTGATATCTGAGGGCTAATAGTGATAGAATTATCATCTGTGTTGGGAGCCTGAACTAAAGATTTTGTAATTTCAAAGAGTTCTCTGGGACGATTTAAAGATTCCATAATAGCTTTTGTATCAAAAGTCTTATTTTTGTTGATTTTTTTCACAGTAAGTTTGTAGAGTGGCCATGTAGTTTTGCTGGTTTTGGGGGAGTTTTGTGATTCTCCATTTGCGCTCTAGTCGACATAGACGTCATCTTATGTATTTTAGGTCTCATGTGTACACCAGATTTCAGGTCACTGCTTCATCTTGCGGGGTTTTATAACTGTTTTCCAGCTATCTAGTATATCATTTATGTTAGTTAAGTCTGGGTTAAGGTGTGATAAAATATCATTTAGAAATTAATCTTTGAATTGTTTGAATAGGCATGCTAAAGATGAATTGTTTATCTGCTCTTAGATGGCTAATGTATAATGGTGAATTTAAATAGATAATGATCAGACCATGGTACAGGATGTATTAGAATTGTAGGGTGTAATGAATTGTTTGTGAAGTCATAAGGTAGGAATATAAGGTCTAGAATATTTCCCTTACTATGCATGGGTTTGCTGACTATTTGATGAAAGCTAATAGTGTCCATTGCATTAAGGAATGATTGGACATGACCAAAGGGTGTAGAAACAAGGTTGAAATCCCTCAGTATAATTATCTGTTGGTTAATTGGTGCAATTCTGGAGCCCACACCTTTAAAAGAATATAAACAGGTTGGAGTCTGTGCAGAGTGTAGCTACTAAAATGATTAGTTACAAAGCAAAGATCTTAATATGTATACTTTAGAGGAAAGGCAGGATAGAGGAGATTATGATAGAGATGTTTAAATACCTCTTTGGCATAAAAGCGCAGGAGGTGAGTCTTTTTCTATTGAAAGCAAGCTCTTTTACAAGGGGATATAGGATGAAGATGAAAGGGGATAGACTCGAGTAATATGTAGAATATTTCTTTACGGAAAGTGTGGTAGATGCGTGGAATAGTCTCCCAGTGGAGGTGGTACAGATGAGGACAGTATCTGAATTTAAAAAAGCACGGGACAAACACAGAGGTAAAGGTAAAAAGAGACTATTGTAGTTGATTGGCCATGTGGTCATTTTCTGCCGTCATGGTTTTATGTTTGGTCACATTCATGCATGTGTCCTCCAATATTTCCTGCAAAGGAAGAATCCTGAGGATAGGAAGAGAAACTTGAAAGAAATAATGTGTTTCACGTGTTCATTTTAGTTCTCATCTTTCTGTATATATAATTCACTTAGGACAAAGTGGTGTCTGTTGGGGACTGGTTGGGTGCACATGTATGTATTAGTGTGCATGCTTATCCTGCTGCACAACTGCAGGGGATATGGGGTTGTAGGAATGAACCTGGGGGCTGTGGGACATAAGCCACAAATCTGCATATGACAACAGAAAGGGGGACATGTCCTCTATTGGGTTAGAAAGATGAGACTATTGGGTTCATGCTGGGGGGAACAAATGTCCAGAAATTGAGAGGATTTCCCAGGTTGGATGGGGGGAAGGATGAGAATGCTGAGTTCATACTGGCTGGGGGTAGAACAGATGTCCAGAAAAGAGGAAGTTTACTCGGGTTGGTCAGGGAGCAGGTGGAAGGATGAGAGTACTGGATTCATGTTTAGACTGGAGCTTAGGCCGGAGTGGAGTAGGTTCTATTAGCAGGGGCTAGGGAGTGATCAAGGTCCTCTTGAGCATTTCATCAGATGCCAGTTAGTTTTTACATATGTATTAACTTTATAGTCTGCTTAATTGCAGGAACTCCCTCAGTAGGGAGCAACAATTATTAAAGAATAAACATAAATTGGCAAATAGAATAATACATATAATAGTGTACAGTATTAAGATCATAACACATTAAACAGTTTGATAGGAAAAAACTGAAACCTAGAGGGTAAAAAGAAAGCCAAACTGTTTCTTTTTATTTATTTTATTTATTTTAGCTTATTTACATATTTGATAAACCACCTTTTAAAAAGTACACCAAAGCAGCAAACAAACAAAGCAAAAACATTATTCCTTTTCATTCTACTACTACTACTCATTTGTTTACCACTACAAGGCATAGGCAACGCTGTACACAAATTTCCTACTTGACAGAACTGACAATCTATTCAAGACATAAGCAGAAGAAATAGGGGGCAAGGGTGGTTCAAAGGAAGTGATAAATACACCCAAAGGTGTTAAACAGCAGTATAAGTAGGTCAGAATCCAAAAGCAGCCTTGAAGTGTCAGGGCTGGCAATCCCCACTGAGTGGACTAGGCAGCTGCCTATGGTGGCACCACAACCCCTTCCCCATTCTTCAATGTGGTGGCTTTCAAGCACATGTGCATACTCATTGCCTGCTGCTCCTACCCCTTCCGACACAACTGCCTGTTGGAGGGGGCAGGTGTGGCAGGCTATGAGTGTGCACATGCATGCATGTGCTTCAAGGCCTGCCATAGCACTGGCAAAAAGTTGCCTCTTTGAAGTATGGTAAAAGGGTCATGGTATCCCTTGTCCCAGGTGAGACGATGGATACTGGGGGTGGGAAGTTAGGACTTGGATCGCCCCGGTGGTGGTGGCAGTATCAGGCCTGCCTTGGGCAATAGAAACCCTTGGCCAGCCCTGCGAAGAGGTGAGTTCTTAGTCTGATTTGAATACAACCAGGGATGGAGCCTGATTTACATACATGGGTAAATTATTCCAAGGAACCTGAGTCTGTAAATCAAGCTCCATGCCTAGCCCTATTTAAATCCTGCTAGACTACTTCAGATGCATGGGTTTATGCTATCCTGCCAGTAGGCCGAAACAGAGAACACCCTTCTTTCTAGTGATGACAACAGCAGTATAAGGAGAGATGCAGCATAGACATTTACCAGTGTATTCTTTGTCTTCAGCAGATTTATTAATGTATTTTATACATACACAATATAGTCATCAAACATATTTAAAGCAAAACAAATAAGATCAGCTACCGATGTAAAAATTGCCCCTCACTTTCCCCTATATGTCTCTGACCTCTTCTGGAAATGGAGAAAATTCTTTTTCTAATGGGGGAGATAATAGATGTGCCAGAGTGGTTCAGCAAGATTATTAAGCTTCCAGGGCCACGGTCTGTGGGCATTGATCTGCAGGCTGCTTTCCGTTGGTTGAGGAGACCATCCGTCAGCTCTTGGACCTTGGACTGTTCATAAGTGGTTTTTGCTCCCAGGCCTGCGGTCCTTTCTGGCCTCTGGTAAAGCAGGTGAACGTCTCTTCTCCATGAGGGAGTCAGTTTGGACTCCTTGGTTCCCTAGTCTAGGCTTCTTTTCTCTCCTTTTCTCTTCTCCCCTCTTTAGGGTTAGTAAATATACAGTCTGCAGCTACAGCTGCTAAATAGTTAAGACAAAAAGCAGTTCAGGGGAGATCCCATGGCTTCAGCAATGCAGCCAGCATGGCAGCATTTGGGAGCGGTGGGTAGGAGCTATGCTGCTCAGATTGCACAGCAGAAAACTATGGGAGCAGGCATGTGAGCAGTGTGGCTGATTTTCCTTTTGCCCCATTTGCAGCATGCAGCCACCAGAAACTTTATGTTTAAATCTTTTTTATTATTATTAACCAGAACATTCCACCTTTCTAATATAGTGGCTATAAATACATCATTGCAATTATTCGGACAACACAATCAAAAATACTCAGCCGTTTACAAGTTTATAGTTGCATTTTTGTATTTTGACCCCTCCCCCCTCCACCCACTGGAAACTTTAGAAAAACATGAGTATGGAATCGGGCAAGCCTCTCTCCAGGGTTCCTGGGCTGTGTGGGAGAATGTAGACCCTTCATGCTGAGGCTTTTTCTCATTTGTGGGAAGAGCAGCCATCTTGGATCTTTATACTTCTTAGATGTTGCTGTGGCTTCTCCTTGTTCTCCCTTCTCCTCTCCCCTTTGAAGACCCTGAGGCTGGTGCCCAAGCAGGCATTTACCAGTGTATTCTTTGTAAATGCTTTATTTGGTAAATGTCTCAGTTAGCCACACCAGCAACCTTCCTGGCCCTCCTTTTCTCCAAAGTTTGTATTGGTGATGTGCTAAGTTCTCCAGGAACAAGTTGGAAGTTGGTCCTCACATATGGGTGACGTCAGCGCCGATAGAGCCCACACGGAAGCATCTCCACAGCTTTGAAAGAAAGCCTTTGGGAGATGCACCATGCATACGTGGTCTCCTTCCTGCCCAAGAGTGCCAGCTTGCCTCAGTCTCCTTTTTTCTGTGGAGCCCTCTGGACGTCTGCCAAATTTCCCCCAGAAAGTGTGTTTATCTTGTTTTATCTGGTACACATATCGGTTCCTTTCCCGCACCAGAGTCAGATCAAGATCGTCCCTTTTTTTTCGCTCTTGTTTTTCTTGATGTGTTCCTTGACTGGCGCTTTGCACCCCCTTTTTTCCAATGGCCTCCAGAGGCTTCAAGAAATGTGATCGATGCGGTAAGATGATGTTCCTTACTGATCCACATGACTGCTGCCTCCCCTGCCTTGGGCTGAACCAGACTCAGGTCCTATCATATAGAGGAAAGCGGTGGGAGGAAGGGGGAAGAAGGGGGGGGGAGGGGAGGGGAGAGAGGGAAGAGAGAGAGGGGCAAGGAGGAAGGAGGGGGGGAGGGGAAAGTTAAAAACCGGGGGTTTTAACCTGGGGCTAAAAGGTCATATAAAAGCACCTGCGGTGTATTGTCTTCTACTTAAGCAGTCCTACACTGTACAGATTTCTGTTGACAGTCTTTCATAGAAACTAAGCAAAGAACAAATATAAAACCTTTCCTCTGTTTGATAGGACCATGTTTTCTGGTTTTTATTTGCTATTCAGTTTTATTTGTTAATTAGTTTTAAATATAGTCCTCATCATCATATATTGTATTGTGTCTTAAACTTTTAATGTTCCTGTTTTTATTGTGTCTGTTTTTTAATTGTTTTATGATCAATTTTACATTCATTTGTTTTATACGATATTGCCTTTTGTGCTTTTTAGTATGATTATTTATATGCAAGATATGTTGGTTATGTATTTTATTTTCTGTTTTTAGACATTTGCCTTTTCAGTTTGATTTGGTTATTCATTGTTTTAATTTATTTATTAATTGTGTTGTATCTGTTTTTTTATGTATGTTTTACCACACACAGTTCTGACCCCTGAAGAAGGCTCTGCCGAAACACGACTTGTGTAGGGTCTTGTGGTGTTGGTATTCCAAACTTTTGATCTTTGTAGTCCTAATAAAACTACCTTTTGAGTAGCTCGGTTCTTTGTGTGCCCTTGGACGTTAGCGAATACTTTGTTTTCTTGTCGTTTTGGACTAAACTACCTCCTGGGCCAGGACAATGCCCTAGCGGACAAGCTGAGCAGAGTCCTCCAGCCGCATGAGTGGTGCCTGGACCCCAGAGTGGCCTCCCAGCTGTTACGACCCTGGGGTGTTCCCCTAGTGGAGCTGTTTGCCAGCCCAGATAACACACAGTTGCTCTGCTTCTGTTCCGCACCCGTACCCGTCCCGGTTGGCAGCAGACATATTCCTCATTCCATGGACAGGTGGTCTCCTTTTTTCCTACCCACTGACACCACTGGTCACCAAGACCCTCTTCGAATCCAGCACAACAGGGCATTACTGATACTGGTAGCCCCTCTTAGTTCCTGCTGCTTCTCTACCTGTCGGTGGTGTCTCAGATTCTCCTGGACCGCAGCCCAGGACTACTCTCACAGGAGAAGGGCTCTCTCCTGCACCCCAACCTAGGGTCCCTGTCACTCACTGAAAGGGTAGCTCTAGCGCCCTTCAACCTCCCACGGGAAGTGGAAGAGTTCCTTCTGGTCTCCCCCAAGGCCCTCACAATGAGGACGTATGTCTTTAAGTGGCACCTTTTCTCAGTGTGATGTACCAAGAGGCGAGCAAACCCATTCTCCTGCTCGGAACAAATGGTACTCCAGTACCTACTCCACCTGTCCCAGTGGGACTGAAGTCCAACTTGGTCAGAGTGAACCTGAGCGCTATCGCAGCACACCACTACTCTGCAGTTTTTGAGGTTTTTTTCAGTATTTAGGGGGCATCTTTCTCTGGAGAGGGGTTGAAGAGAGAAGAAAAACCTTATCCCTAATGGATTTGACCAGCTCAAGAAATTCTGGGAAAGGAAAAGAAAGGGAATTAAATTTAGTTAGTGTTTTTTCTCAGGAGTTCAAGGTGTGTTACATGCAGGTACAGTAGGTATTTTGCTCTCCTCAGAAGGCTTACAATCTAAGGTTATATCCGAGGCAGTGGAAGATTAAGTGACTTAAGATCACAAGGAACACCAGTGGAATTCGGATACTGTCTTTCCTGGTTTTAGCCCATTGCTGTAACCATTAGGCTATTGCTTCACTCTGCTTAGAGGGTTGTTAATGTCAAAGCAATGAACAACCCTCTAAGCAGAGTTCATTGCTTTGACATTTGTACACTGCCAGGTGCCTATGATACATCTCTCCTTATACTGCTGATGATTTCACTGGAAAGAAGTGTGTTCTCTGTCTCTATCTGCTGGCAGGGTGATATAAACCTATACATTTGGACTAGTCTAGCAGGAATCAAGGAAAGGAAATTAGCAGGTAAGAACAGATTTCTCTTTTTTGCACTAGGCCATCCATTTTATTTACAATTTGAGTTCAAAGAGAGAGCTCATTCTAGTGGGTTGAGAGTGGATCAAGGGAAAAAACAGACATGCTAATCACGTATATATGTTCATTTTTCCTGTTCTTTTCAGTGTGATCCTATTGAAAATGACTTCAACTTTGTCAGCTTGAGATCGCATTCAGTATGGTAGATACCAAATCGTAGTTAAGCTTCACCACAAATTTTGATTACAGCAAACTAATTGGGATCAAACAGATTAAAACACAGCATATATACTTTTCCACCACATAACTGAAAAGTGGAGTGAGTTACATTTTGCTGTTTGTAGTGCTCTTCTGGCTTTGCTAATTTGAGATATCAGGAAAATGCTGTATAAAGACAATATATCATGTAACACAACTTTCTCCGGGACCAAGCAGGAAATAGTCCTCACTTATGGGTGATGTTAACAACGGAGCCAGCACGGTAACTCTCTCCAGCTTTCAAAGAAAGCCTTTGGGAGATGAACCCCACATGCGTGGTTGCCTTCCCGCCCAAGGAGCAACCTTACCTCGGTCTTTGTTTTTCCGCAGAGCTATTCAGACTTCCTTCTGCACCCCGGAAAACATTTTTCATGGAATCGGTATTATTTTGCCATTCTCGTACTTTTCCTTTTTTTGGTACGCGTACCCTTGCCTTCCTGCAATCCCAGAACAGTCGGTGCCTCAGCACCGTGCTTTTTGTCAGGTCCCGTTTTTTTCTCTTCTTTCCTCTGGTGCACAGTTTTTTTCTCGCATCCTCCTCATCAGGATAATAGTTTGACCTCACTGGTGTCATTTTCCTAGTTATGTCCTCGATCAGTGGTAAGACGTGCGGCAGTTGTAGCCACCCCATGTCTATCACGGACCACCATAACTGCTGCCTTTAGTGCTTCATGGCCAACCACAACACCTATTTGCCTGCTCTGGTTCCAGATTACGAACAAGAGGCGCAAGAACCGTGAAAGGCAGTGGGAGGCGCTGTTTGGCCACAAGGCCTTGGTATTGGCTCCGGCATCAGAATCGACGTCCTTAGAAGCCGCCCCGGAGGCATCGATCTTGCATGAAGACCAGGCTGTCTTGGAGGCCCGAGGTTGTGGAGCATTGGACCAGCAACTTTCCACTGAGGACCATCCCTGGAAGGACCAGACTTCATCCCAGCCATGGAGCGATGGCAATTCTGTGGGTAAGACCCACAGTCATCAGCATCGCAGCCTTTGACACAAGAGTAAGAGCCAGGAGTGACCGTCTAAGCAGCCCTAGTGGGAGGAGACTTCCACATCCTCTGAGGACTGGAATCGAGCTCCCAAAACCACTCACCATCTGGGAGTCTTTGCCAGTGGAACTGGTGTTGGGCCTGATTTTCCTTGGTGCCGGTGGAAGTGGGGGCCCCTCTCTGGAAGCGAGGTCGGTGACCCTGGAGTGCAGCCTAGCTGCCTTCCTGTTACAGCAGAGGATCCCGTCAACGATGGGCCCCTCCACTGTGGGTGCCTTGTCCATGGAGGTCCAGCCGGTATTGGAGTGGCATACCCTCCAGATTGATTCCCAAGACTGCTCTCAGTCCCTGTTAGGGTACAGAGGGTCTCTGTCAAGTGCTTCAGGCTTCACTCAACAGACCCAAGTTTTCCTTCCACAGGATCGCTGTGCCTGCCTCATTGAGTTGGCAAGTGGAGTGTAAAAGCAAAGTTTAATAACGTCTCCTGAAATGCTACCCCTATTAGAACATATGGCCTCCACGGTCCATGTCGTCTCCTACACTTGATTACACATGTGACAGGTGCAATGGATGCAAGCAAACGAGTGTCTCGGAGACCAGATCCACATCACCCCTCAACTGATCAGGTCCCTTCAGTGGTGGTACTCTCTACAGAACCTACTTGTTGGGTCACATTTTTGTATGCCTCCACCTTGCTGTACCCTGATAACAGATGCTTCCAAGCTTGGTTGGGGAGTGCATCTCAACAACCTAACCACACAGGGTCTGTGGACACAACAGGGATCTGCCTTGCAGCTCAACCTCCTAGAACTACAGGCATTGATAAATGCTTTTCAGGTTTTTCAACCGCAACTTTTGGGGCAACCTGTTCTAGTCAGAATAGACAACCAAGTTGCCATGTTCTAGGTGAACAAACAGGAGGGAACGGGATTGTCTCCTCTGCGAGGAAGCGATTCGCCTATGGTCCTTTGCCATATCACACCGCATTCATCTCAGAATGATGTACCTGCCAGGCGAACTCAATTTCCTTGCAGACAAGCTAAGCTGTATCCTTTGTCTGCATGAATGGACCTTGCATCGGCAGATGGCTGCGCGACTCTTCCGAACTTAGGGAACCCCACATCTTGGACTGCATTCAAGTGCTGGCTTATTACTTGGATAGAACTAAAGATCAAAGGATATCCTCTCAATTATTCATTTCCTTTGATCCTAGGCTTACAGGTGATATAGTGTACGCTATCCTAATGGATGGCAGATTGCATTTCTTTTGCTTACGCACAGGCAGGACTCTCTTTGGAGAGTCATGTCATGCTCATAATGTGTGGGCTACGGCAATCTCCTTAGCCAATCTCAGTTCAGTATCCATTGAGGAGATCCTTCAGGTAGCTATCTGGCCCTCCATTCATATATTTGCTGCATACTACTGTCTGGAAAGAGCCTCCCGCCGGGATGCTGTCTTTTGCCAAGTTGTACTCCAGCACCTCTTTGGGACTTAAACTCAACTCCTACCCTCCATCCCGGACTTTTGCAAGAGACCAATCTATCATTGGGGGGAGTATTGCATCCTGGAATTGAATCCAATGGCCCACAACTCTTCCAGACTCTTCGGCTACAGGTTTTTGGCCTCAGGGATCACTGCCCTCCCCCCATACCAGATTGGTATCTGGGAGCTAATGAGTCCCATATCTGAAGCTGAATTCCTGCTTGTTTCTGGAGATAATTTAGTTTAGCGGTTCTCAACCTGTGGGTCGCAACCCCCACGGGGGTCGCCTCACTCCAGTTAAAAAAAAAAAAAAAAAAAAAAAATCACACAAATTGCTGCCGCTGCCAAGTCTGCTTCTTGGCAGCGGCAAACTCACCGCCTCCCTTCTTCTGCAGCCGCGGCTTCCTGCCTCTTAGGGAACCACGGCTGTGCCTGTGAAAATGTTGCGGAGCCTTCCCGTCTCTCGACGGGCTCCATGAAGCATTGTCCCGCCTCCAAAGGAAGTGGTAAACAACTTCCTTTGGAGGCGGGACAATGCTGCACGCTTTGGAGGCAGGACAATGCTGCATGGAGCCCATTGAGAGACAGAAAGGCTCCGCAACAGCTTCACAGGCACAGCCACGGTTCCCTAAGAGACAGGGAATTGCGGCTGCAGAACAAAGCAGTAGCAGGCAGACATAGGGAGAGGGGAGGAGGGGGTAGGGAACCTGCAATGGGGCTGATATGGAGGGGGCTGACATGGATGGAGGTAGGGAGGGGGCTGACATGGAGGGATGGATGGATGGAGGGAGGGGGGCTGACATGGATGGATGATGGAGGGAGGGAGGGGCTGACATGTATAGAGGGGACTGACATGGATGGATGGAGGGAGGGAGGGATGGAGGGGGCTGACATGGAGGGAGGGAGGGATGGAGGGGGGCTGACATGGATGGATGGAGGGAGGGGGCTGACATGGACAAAGGGGAGAGACAGAGGGCATACTGGACAGACAGGGGAGAGACAGTGTGGGTTAGGATTATAATGGGCTGATGGGGGGCTAGCACTGGTAATGGGCAGATCGAGTGGGGAGCTAGGACTGGTAATGGGTTGATTAGGGAAGGCTAGGACTGGGAATGGACTGATCAATGGGGGGTTGGGACTGGTAATGGGCTGATAGGGGGTAGGACTAATAATGGGCTGAATAGGGGAGCCTAGCACTGGTAATGGGTTGAGAGGGGACTAGCACTGGAAGTGAGCTGATTGGGGGGGGAGGCTTCAACTGGAAATGGGCTGATGGTGGGGAGGGGAGGATAGAGCTGCTGGCCTTGGAAGAAAACTGGGGGCCAGGGCTACAAATGGGCTGATGGGAGAATGGGACTGGAAGGAAGTGGATGCTGAGAGGGACTGCCATGGTATTTGGACTAGAAGGGGACTGGAAATAGGCTGATGGAAAGAAGTGAAGAAAACAAAAAGAGAGATATAAGAAATGGCAGATGGACCATAGACCACAGAAACAGAGCTAAGAGAAGACAGGAAAGCAGAAGCCTCAGATCGGGACCAACATGATCAATCGGTCAGACAACAAAGGTAGAAAAATAATTTTATTTCATATTAGTGATTTGACTACAAAATCATAATAATTTTGAAATCAAATATTGTTACTTGTTATTGTGATTAATTATTGTGGTTCAAATAAGTAAATTTTATAAATAAAAACATATTGCAAATGCCTATAATATATTAATAATTCAACAAATGATTACAGTGACAATGCATTAACGGTAAAGGAAGAGAGACGCATTTGATTTTATCATTGGGGATCATCACAAATTGACAAATAGTAAAAGGGGTCATGGTACAAAAAAGGTTGAGAATCACTGATTTAGTTACTCATCTGTAACAGGTGATCTTCGGAACAGCAGGAATCGATCTTCACAACCCACCCTCCTCCCCTAAGAGTTGTAGGGTTCTTTTATTTTTTCTCTTCCTCTCAGCTACAAGCTCAACTGAGGAGTGGAGTTGGGAAGGCATGCAGTTTTCTCTAATCCTTCTTCCAGTTTTTGTTTGCTTGCTTTTCTGACGTTTCTCTTCTTGTCAATCCTGCATTTTCAAAGTCTTCTGATCTGTCACATGTTCCCCTGTGCTCTCGTTTCCATACAAGGATCAGAGGCTCAAGACAAAGATATCTTGGAGGTGCTGAAAATGCCTTTTTCCAGGACCTCTGTGGGGATATTTTTTCAAGATCACCCAAAGCTTGGAAACCAGTATTTGGAGGATGCCTTTCTCCAGGGATATCTGAAAAGATGTTTGCCCCCTAAGGTCTGTTGTACGTTTATGGTCTGAACATGTAAGACTGTCTGTCTTTGGCTTTGAAACTGAGTGCCAGAATAGTGTAGTATTTGCAGTCAGTGTAAGTACTCGTATGACTATAGAAAATGAGTGTACTACTGCAAATAGTTGTTTGGCAAATTAAATCAGATTGGATGAGGGGATACTTCATTTTCATCCTGTTTTTTTTGGATTTTCTCTTTCTGCTTCAACATAGCTGGTGATCTGTTCACTTTTTTAGGGCTTATTCCCTAAGTTGCATTAGCTGTTAATGTGGCATTTAACACACAGTTCATGCAGGCACTACACTACCAGTGCAGTGTCTTAGCAGTAATTTCTCTGTTTAACAGTTAATGTGAAATGGAATGAAGAATGAGCAGGAATTATGCCTTACAGTTAATGTGGAGAAGGTTGTTGCACATTAACTCTTAACCCTCCATTGCTCAGAAAAATCCAAGTTATCAATGTCCCTGTTTAATGTACATTTACCAAGTTTAAGTTACAATGTAAACCGCTTTGATTGAAATGATAAAGCGGTATAAAAAACTGTTCAATAAATAAAATAAATAAACTCTTAAAGCAATGCAGTTAACACCGCCGGAATAGATGTAGTGCAGCTAACTGCAACACATTATCCACAATACAGTTACAGTAATGTGTGGTGAAGAACTTTTCTCTTTGTTAATTTTATAGGAAGATGCTTGAGATGATTGTAGCAGGTCTTGCTGAGGTTTTGTGGTTACTGCGCATTAATTTTAACAATTGGTGCTCAGTAATTGCAAAACCTTGCTACAGTTTAGCAAATAGACCTCTCTTTGTTTTTTTTGCCTGATAGCGTCACCTACGCTCTCTGTCACCCAGTTATTAATATACTATCTTGGTGAGCTGACCACGAATATAACATAAAAAATTTTTATTGGCTCTCATTTTGAAGATATTGCATGTAGTTCATTTTTGACGTTTCACCGTGTAAATTTATCCAGTAGGACATCAACAACATCCCAAATAAACCTCGAATGATGTAATATTGCATCACATTGCATAATACCAGCATGCACACACCATCCAGAGTTGACTGCATCACTTTCTGATGCAATGCAATACTACTGCCAGACGGCTGCTGAAGCCATCTGACGTCAGCAGTGTACTATACGCAGTCGGAAAGGAAAGTAATCTGGTATTCTGTTCCGATATTGAAAGCCTCATGAATGCCTTAAAAATCACTCATGACCCACAAGACTGGAGGCTATTTATAGACTCTTCGAAACTGAGTCTGAAGGCTGTGCTTTTGAACAATGGAAACCGTCTTCCATCTATTCTAGTAGCGTATGCCGTCCATATGAAAAATCAAATCACAATGCAACCCCAGACGGTAATCAAAATATAATGTCCCAGGAAGAATACCGTATGTGATCCCTCAACAAATTCTTATTTTTATTTCCTTTTTGTTGGGCATAAATCACCAGGAGGAGGCATTCACAAGCCCACCCCCAAGATGTAATACATGCCCCTTTTATTCAACCGCATAGGTTTAAAATACGAAACTTTAAATATACGATGCTTTTCCAGCAAGAAGGAGAAAAGTTTTACTTATCTTGTGTATGTGCGCGACGTGCACGTTTCGGGGGATAAGACCCCTGTATCAAGCGCCACCAAACGTAATTCAATGAACCATTCAATCCACCAAGAAACTGGCACAAAACGCCGAACAGCTGGCTGTTTAAAATGAGGATAGTTGTTAGAGATTGGCTGACTAAAAGCCATCATTCAAGAACCAGCGTCCAATCACGAAAGGGAAACCCCACCAACCAGGGGAATACCTAATCATGAAAGGATGACCTCATATTGCTCCTAGCCAATCAATCTCACAGTTAAGTCCCGTAGGAGCCACAGATTGTAGGAGGAAAATCCATCGTTGTTCAAGACGCCTAAGTTTAAAGATGCAATCTCCTCTCCGAGGATCAGCTGGAACGTGATCAATCACAGTCCAGCGCAAATGTTGAAACTCATGTTTGAACGTTAAACAATGGGAAACCTTACCTTTCTAAACAATGGGAAACCTTACCTTTCTAAACTACGCTCTCATGTTTTTGACCTTCGGGTTTATACACGTTTAGACGTAGATCCCACACCAATATTACAAGAGGAGATTCGTTTGGTACTTATGGAAGCATTTTCTATGGGTTGGATAACTTCACGAGAATTTCGGTTTCTTTCAGTATCACACCCGAAAATACCGATTATCTATTTTGTACCTAAAGTACACAAGTCTTTAACGGATCCCCCAGGTAGACCTATAATTTCTTGTCGGGGTTCGGTTCTCGAACCTTTATCTAAATTTTGTGACGTATTCTTAAGTAAGGAGGCAGCATTAGTGCGATCTTTCATCAAGGACTCTACACATTTTTTTACAGGCTTTGCAAACCATTGTGTTACCATCTGACCAGATTTTTTTGGTCACACTTGATGTTACTGCCCTATATACCAATGTTGATCAAAGGGAATCATTACAACTACTGCAACATTGTTTTGAACACGTACCTTCCAGGTTACCAAAGTCCTTTTTGTTAACTTTGATGTCGATGGTCCTTACTCGCAATTATTTTCTGTTTGAGGGGGCTTTCTTTCAACAGATTTTTGGAATTGCTATGGGCGCCACCGTGGCCCCTTCGGTGGCGACCCTCTACATGGCTGACCTGGAAGAACGATTCATCTACATTTCCCCTGCATTTGGATCGGTGTTGTTATGGAAGCGGTTCTTGGATGACATCTTTTTCATCTGGACTTCGGATCTCCCATCCTTACATGAGTTTTTGGCTTGGCTTAATGATGTGCACCCTTGGATTAAATTTACTGCCCATATCGATCCAACACAGGTTGAATTTTTGGATATGATTGTTCTCCGGGAAGGAGATCTTTTGGTTACCACACTATACCGTAAACCGGTGCAACGTAACAGTTTATTAAATTATAATAGTTTTCATCCTGCACCTCTACGGAATGGGTTACCATATGGTCAATTCTTACGCCTTCGTAGACTATGTACTTCCATTGATCAGTTTCGACATCATGCAGCGGATTTGACCACACGCCTCCTGGACAAAGGATATCCTAATTCTATCATTTCCCGTGCTTATCGACGTGCTTTATATTCCCATCGGGAATGGTATTTAGATGAGCAACATGATCGATCCCCTGCGGTGGATTCTGATAGTGTGACAGCAGTATTACCCTATATGTCTAATTCATTGAGGCTGGTGGGTATTTTAAAAAAACATTGGCCGACATTGTCGTTACACTCTAGTTTGAACAAACCCTTGAGGATTGCTTATTCTTGGGGAGCAAACCTCCGTGACAAATTGGTATTTTCGGCTACACCATCTGATCGGCCATTAATTCCACAACATCACACTGGGTCTCATGAGGCTTGTGGGGAGTGTCGCTTTTGTGCTAGTACTCACCTTGGCACCTCATGGAGTGATTTACATAGTGGACGACTTTTTCATCGTCGTTGGAACACGACTTGCATTTCAACTCATGTGGTCTACTTCATTGATTGCCCTTGCCCTCTGCGTTATGTTGGTAGCACTACCCGGCAGATTAAGACACGTTTGACAGAACATGCCAGTCGCCTTCGATTGAAGGTTCTTACGGCCCCAATGGTTTCCCATTGTTTAACGTTCAAACATGAGTTTCAACATTTGCGCTGGACTGTGATTGATCACGTTCCAGCTGATCCTCGGAGAGGAGATCGCATCTTTAAACTTAGGCGTCTTGAACAACGATGGATTTTCCTCCTACAATCTGTGGCTCCTACGGGACTTAACTGTGAGATTGATTGGCTAGGAGCAATATGAGGTCATCCTTTCATGATTAGGTATTCCCCTGGTTGGTGGGGTTTCCCTTTCGTGATTGGACGCTGGTTCTTGAATGATGGCTTTTAGTCAGCCAATCTCTAACAACTATCCTCATTTTAAACAGCCAGCTGTTCGGCGTTTTGTGCCAGTTTCTTGGTGGATTGAATGGTTCATTGAATTACGTTTGGTGGCGCTTGATACAGGGGTCTTATCCCCCGAAACGTGCACGTCGCGCACATACACAAGATAAGTAAAACTTTTCTCCTTCTTGCTGGAAAAGCATCGTATATTTAAAGTTTCGTATTTTAAACCTATGCGGTTGAATAAAAGGGGCATGTATTACATCTTGGGGGTGGGCTTGTGAATGCCTCCTCCTGGTGATTTATGCCCAACAAAAAGGAAATAAAAATAAGAATTTGTTGAGGGATCACATACGGTATTCTTCCTAGTCCATATGAAAGAGGCATACGATAACTTAAAGCATCTACTGACTTCCACTCCTTTTACACTGTTTAAGTTACTTACTCTAGTTCACAGGGCTCTTCACACTAGTACTCTACAATACCTGGCAGACCTTATTACATTCTACACCCCCAGACACACTCCCCGCTCCTTCCACCTTAACCGCCTTAATCTCCCTTCCCCCTCCCTCGCTCACCTTCAATCCACCCGCTCCTCTGCTTTCTTTTTCATCGGCCTTGCACTCTGGAATTCACTCCCCACCTTCCTCCAGTTAGAACCCCATCACGCCACCTTCAAGCGAGACCTAAAAACCCACCTCTTTTCCTTGGCCTATGACCTTCCCTACCCTCTTGTCTGATCCTGTCCCCTACGTATAGTCCTGTATCCTTTCACTCGTTCTATTATATCAACAATTGTAACTTCCTTTCCTCCTTTCTGGCCCTGTGCCTGTTTCTAATTATGTTTATTATGTTTATTACATTTGATATACCGCTCAGGCCAAAGCATCAGAGCGGTTTACAATATTACATAAATGATACTGAAAATATGAAAAGAACGCCATTAATAAGATAGGACAGAGTAAGAGATAGTGATAGTCAAAGAAATAGAAGAGACAAGAGGAAAGGTTCATTATAACACCAGAGAGGCAGAATATCATACCACCACAGCTCAGTCATTCCAAACAGACTTGACCATAATTGTTACTCATCACAAATTCAAGCCAGGCAGGAATACGCCGCAGAAATGGCTCCTTATAAACCTCTGCTGCCTGGATATACTTGACAGAAGCAGGTGATGAGGCAGAGCTCTCACTCACAGCCTGCGACGCCGGCATCATTCCTCCACCGTCCCACTCGTCGTTTCATGCAAACCAAATACAGCAGATAACCCGGTCCCGCACGGTCCAATGCCTAAGGGCCATGCCAAAGGGCCCTCTTGCGAGGCCCTCAGGCGCGGGCCCGCAAGGCACAGGCGCGCTGGTGGAATGGCAGTTTAAAAGCCAATGGAGTGGGCAGGCTCTGTGGAGGGAGGTGGAGCTCCCGCTCTCACCTCTGATGCTGGCTGCTGCTCTCCCCTCACAGAACACGCTGGTGGAATGGCAGTTTAAAAGCCAATGGAGTGAATTGTTTGTGAATTGTAAACCGCTCTGATTGATAAAGTAGGGCGGTATATCAAATAAATAAACATAAACATACAGCTGGCACCTCTGTGGTGACTTGAAGGTAGTTGCCCTTTTAATGGGACTGCAGCAGGGATATATAAAATACATGTGTTTCTTATGACAGTGGGATAGCCGAGCAAGGGATTGGCACTACTTGCAGAAGGAATGGAATTGCAGACAAAATGTAACAGTTGGAGAGAAGAATATCCAGCACCCAGCTCTGGTTGAGGCTCACAAAATCCTTCTACCACCCCTTCACATCAAACTAGGTTTGATGAAAAACTTTGTGAAAGCCATGGACTGCACTTCGCCAGCTTTCCGATACCTGCATGAAAAATTCCCTCGACTCAGCGAAGCAAAGATTAAAGAAGGAGTTTTTGTGGCTCCTCAGATTCGAGAGCTCTTCAAAGATGACCGGTTCAACAACTTGCTGCAGGGTGATGCGAAACAAGCATGGAATGCTTTTCGCCTAGTGTCAACAAACTTTCTCGGGAATGTTAGGGCAGAAAAGTACAAGGTACTAGTAGAAGAAATGCTGATGCAGTATCAGATACTTGGCTGCAATATGTCTCTAAAGATCCATTTCCTTGAATCCCATCTCGATTTCTTTCCTGACAACTGTAGTATGGTTAGTGATGAACAGGGTGAACGTTTTCACCAGGATATCGCAACGATGGAGCAAAGATACCAGGGAAAATGGTCCACTACAATGCTGGCTGACTACTGCTGGACACTCCCCAGAGAAGCTCCCGAACAGCTGTACAAGAGACAGGCGAAAAAATCTAAGAAGTAGTCTATGACTTGGTTTTTTACAGGTATTAACCAAAGGCCTATTATATTTACTATTGACATGCATTTTGTGACGTAAACATTAATTCTTGTAGATTACAAAAAAACTAGAGCCAACTTTGCAATTTCACTATCATATTCGTGTTCAGCATATAAAAATGGATAAGAAATGACTATTTTTATTTCAGTAACATGACTTTTGTAAAAATTTGTTGACCAGTGTATTCAGCAGCCATGGTCAGCAGCATGGCCACAAAAATCTAAATATCCAGATAGTGCGATGACTGGCACTATTTATCCAGATAATGAGGATATTTAGTCTGCTATATGGATAGCTATCTGGGTAGAGTTAGGACAGTCTTTTTCAGTCCTAACTTTATGTGAATAGTTATCTGGATAGTGGACTGAATATTGCCACTCTCTGGAAAATTTGCTGCTTCATCCACAGACTGCCCTGGCACTATCTGAACAGTGCCGAAACAGTATGTACATGGCTGGCCCATCCACTAGGTGAGCTAGGCGACTGGCCCGGGTGGGTGGCGGTGGTGGCGGCACACATGACTGGCTGCACTCCCTCCCCCCCCCCCCCATCTTCCGCCGATTCTGTTGTGGGATGGGAGGTGGCAGTAGCAGCTTTTTGCCACTGCCAGGAAGAAAGGGGCGGCAGAAGGCTGTCGCCTTTTGAAATACTGCTGCTGCTGCCCTCCCACCTGAGACGGAATCGGTGGTGGAGGTGACAGCTGTGGGGTGGGGGGGGGTGTAGCCGGGTTTCTGCTTAGGATGACAGAAACCCTTGGACCAGCCCTGAGTTTGTAAGATATTTAATGGCACTAGCCACATAAGTGCCACTGGCTGAGGTTATCTAGATAGCATCACTAGCTATCTGGACAAGTGCCACTGAATATTTACCCCTTCCATTTCATTCCTCCAGTCCAGTCCCTGTACTTGTAGGTATTCATGCCCCACCAGCAACTTGGAGACTGAGCATGTGATGAACGTCATGACATCTACCCACATAGACAGCAGGCATCTCCCACTAGCCTTCAGTATCTCAATCTCCAAGCAGCTGGAGAGATGTGAATTCCATGACAAGACTCACTGAAGGAACGTTAGGGTTAATTTATTTAAGCTACTTAATTGGGTTAATTGATATTTGGACAGATTAACTGGCCAGGCAGAGCTCTCACTGACAGGAACCGGGCTGTAATTCAGCTGATTCACAGTGTGCCCTTCAGCTGATTAAAGATTGTTAAAAAAAAAAAAAAAAAGCAAGCACAGAAAGGAACCAAACGGAGACCAAGAGCAGTTCCCCTCCGGTTACAGAAGGTCTCCGCTGCAGGGGAGTTCTTCAGAGGGGGTGGGGGTGGCAGACAGCTCAAGGCAACACAGCTTGCTGCGATGGAGAGAGATGCACGCAGTGACTCCGGAGGTGCGGGAAGGAAAGGTGAGGAGGAGTCGTGGTGGGGAAGGCCAGTCATGAATCTGCCTGACACTGAAGCCCCAAGGGTGGCTGAGCGTTGGGGTGGCTCCTTCAGCGCTGATAGAATAAGGGATAAGAGCTTCGATAGCACAGAGGGGGCGGTGACAAAATCAAGCAGCCTGAGGGAGCCGCTTGGTACCAGCAGTCATTTTAAAAGCAGTGCGGGAACTGCAGTGTGTGCGGCAGCTGTAAGAGGCCAGGAGCAGATAGGGGGTCTCTGCAGAGGCTCATGGGAAAATGCTGCCTTCGTGTTTTGTTGTTTTCTGACTAGATACAAGACATTTAACAGAATAAAATAAAATAGAAAAAATAAAAAAGAATGCTTAGAGGTGCTAAGGACCACGTTGCTGCAAGGTTAAAAAGGCTCCTCAGCATGCCAGAAAGCAGGTCTGCATGGCATGTGGTGCACGCAGGGGCCTTGTGTCTCTGGCCGAGTTCTGCCGTGGCTGTGAGGCTGAATCCCAGTTGGTGGTGGCCAAATTGCTGGAAGACAGGCTGGAGAGCTCCCTGAGGGGCCTGTGAGGCAGGAAAGGCTCAGGGCAGCCCTTGGTGGTGGGAGAGCAGAGTGCAAAGAAGGATCTACCAGCTGTGCAGAAGCGGGTGAAGTGGTTCTCCGACAGGCAGATGCCAGTGGACTGGAAGGACGAAGAGCCAGGTCCCAGAAGGAGGTGGCTGGAGAAGGACCTCTGGGAGGAGATCTCCGTGGAAGCCGAAGAGCCAGAAGAAGAACGGGACCCAGACTCGGAGTTGGAGGAAGGAGAGATCCCCCAGGAGGATGAATCTTGAATCATCCTGGTTTTCTGTAGGGAGGAATTGGCAGCTTTGATCATGTATTCTTCTAAGATCTTGACCGTGCGTGTGGAGGCACCAGAGGATGAGGAGCCCCTGGAAGACCCACTATTTCAAGACGTTAGGTCGTCCCAGTGGGTATTCCCTCTGCATAGCTTGTCTGGCATATGATTTAGGATGAATGGTAAGTACCTGAGGGGGTGCTCAGGTGTACCTGGATGATGGCTCGTCTCTACCCGCTGCCAGAGCGGGAACGAGAGATTTTGAGTGCCCCGAAGGTAGATGCAGCGGTTTCCACAGTGTAGCCCAGGCATGTTTGCGGTGGGCTCATGGGCTTTTGAAGAGGTCAGGGACAGCGCAGCCTAAGGACCCAGAGATGGCGAAGTTGGAGTCGGGAATGGCGTACCTCACCTTTTATGACCTCATTAGGTGTTTGTCCAAAGGTATGGTTTTGGTAGTGGTGGCGAGGTGCTGCTTGTGGCTTCAAAATTGGTCTGCAGAAGTTTCCTTCATGTCCCGGCTGAGCAAACTTCCTTTTCGGGTTAAGCTCCTTTTTGGGGAGGATTTGGAGAAGCTGGTAAAGGACCTGGGGGAGTCTAAAGGAGGAAGATTGCTGGTAGATAAGCAGAAATTGGTTAGGTCCTCCGTTCTGGGAAGGGAACAGCCAAGAGATTTTCGGCGTTTTCGCTTGGTGCGATTCATGCCTTATCAGAAAAGACGTTTTCCCTCGAGAGGTCAGTCCTTTTGGGGCTTCAAAGGAGTGAGAAGGGGGTTTTTATTCTCCTGCCTCATCGGCACCCAAAAAGTCACAATGAATCGGAGACAGGCCAGGCGGTCTTAGTTCCTGTAGGGGGTCTGCTATGGGAATTTTATGACGCCTGGACCCACATCACGACCGACCAGTGGGTATTAGAAGTCATCAGAGAGGACTATGCAATGGAATTCGCTAGGCCTCTCAGAGACACCTCTGTCAATTCCCCCTGCAAAGTGTTGCAAAAGCGGCAGGCTGTAGGGAAAACACTGCAGCGGTTAAAGTACCTGCAGGAAGTGGTGGAGGTTCCCGAAGACCAACGCAGGTGTGGTCGATACTCCATCTACTTTGTGGTCCCCAAAAAAGAGGGTTCCTTTTGACCCATCCTAGATCTCAAGTATGTCAATCAAGCTCTACGAGTGCCTTGATTCCATGTGGAGACGTTGCTGTCCGTGATAGTGGTGGTTTGAGAGGGGGAGTTCTGACTTCCTTCGATCTCACTGAGGCTTTTCTTCACATTCCAGTGAGGCCTGAGCACCAGCAGTTTCTCAGGTTCTCTGTGCCGATGAGCCACTTTCAATTTTGGGCGCTGCCATTTCAGCTTGCAATCGTGCCTCAGACTTTCACCAAGGTTATGGTGGTAGTCACAGTGGCACTCTGGTAGGAAGGCATTCTGGTCCATCCCTACCTTAAAGACTGGCTTATTCAAGCAAAGTCTCTGAGGAGAGTGAGAGGGTGATGGTGCCGGTCATAGTGTTCTTTCAAAATGTAGACTGGGTTGTCAATTTTTCCAAGAGTCAGTTGAAGCCATCCCAATACCTGGAGTACCTCTGCACGCATTTTCAAACAGGCGTAGGCAGGGTATCACTATCTGTAGCGTGGGTACGCCAACTTCAGAAACAGATAAGTCAGTTTCTGGGGATGGAGAAGCCAGCCGCATGGCACTACTTGCAAGTGCTGGGGTGAATGGCAGCGTTGATCAGCTTAGTCCCCTGGGCGCAGGCCCACATGAGGCCGTTGCAATGGACACTGTTGTGCAGGTGGTCGGTGCAGTACCACCCTCTTATGTGGCCGCTACCCTGCACAGAGGAGGCTTGGCAGGCTCTCGGTTGGTGGCTGCTTCCCAAGACACTCCTCAAAGGAGTGCCCCTGGAGGCACCTCCCTGGGTCCCACTCACGATGGATGCCAGTCTGGCAGGGTGGGAGGTGCATTGTGAGTCTCAGATTGCGCAAGGCCTGTGCTCCAAACAGGAGATGAGATGGTCCATCAATCACCTAGAATTGAGAGCAGTCTTTTTGGGCCTGCAGAGTTTTCAGAGCTTCCTAGAGAGGAAAGCCATGAGCGTATTCTTGTACAACACCACAACAGTGACTTATATCAACTGGCAGGGAGGTACAAGCAGTGCAAAACTGTAAAAGGAAGTGGGGCTCTTGCTGGAATGGGCAGAGAGCAACTTGTTGGCGCTGTCGGCAGCACATGTGGCCAGTCGAGAGAGCATAGTGGCAGACTATCCCAGCAGAGTGCAGATCGACCCAGTGGAATGGACTCTCAACTAGCGTTTGTTTACACAGGTGGTGAACCATTGGGGCAGTCAATCATGGACCTGATGGCAACCTTTGAATCGAGTAAAATGGCAAGGTTTACAGCAGAAGAAGAGAGCGCGTGTCAGAGTCTCAACATGCTGGTGCAGCTGTGGCTCACAGAGGGGCTTCTGTATGCCTTTCCTTCTTGGCCACTCATTGGCCAGGTGGTGCAGAGAATCCAGGCGCACAGTGGGCTTGTGCTGTTGATCACCCAGGATTGGCCGAGACAGCCCTGGTATGCCGATCGGATCCGGATGACGGTTGACCGGCCTTGGCGTCTGCCAGTCTGGGCAGATCTGCTCACCCAGGGACCCATCAGGATGCCGCAGGTGAATTGGTTCTTGCTTATGATATGGCATGGCTCTTGAAAGGGCACGCTTGAGAAAGAGAGGCTATGCGCTCTCGGTGATAGCTACCTTGTTGCAAGCCCAAAGACATTCTAAGTCACTAGAATATATTTGAGGGTGGAGTGTGTTCGAACATTGGTGTTCAGAGCAGGGTGTTTCTGCCATGACGGCTATGGTACCAAATGTTCTTGCCTTCCTGCAAGCCGGCCTGGATAAGGAGTTGGCCTGCAGTTCATTGTGGGTGCAGGTGGCAATGCTCTCCTGTTCATCAAAGCAGAATTAGAGAAGTGCCCTTGGCTACTCACCTGGATGTGGTTCACTTCCTCCAAGCAGTGAAACAGGTGAGGCCACCGGTACGGGTGGTTGTTTCTCTGTGGGACCTAAATCTGGTGCTGTCTGTTCTAACGGAGGAGCCTTTTGAACCATTGGTGAGCTGTTCCTTGAAGGATCTGGCCCTGAAGACTGTATTTTTGGTGGTTATTTGTTCAGCCAAAAGAATTTCAGAGCTCCAGGCCTTGTCATGCCGGGAAGTGTACCTGGTGATGTTGAGAGAGAAGGTAGTGTGGCGACCGGTTCTTTCTTTTTTACCCAAGGTGTTGTACGTGTTTCACCTGAATCAGTCTGTGTCACTTCTGGTATTCTCAGAGTCTACAGGGAGGGCATTGGATCCCCTGCTGCAACGACTAAACTGAGACAATGTTCCTCTGTCTTCACCTGCTGATCGGCGTGCACAACCCAATTGTCTGGACTGGAGGGACTACAGGAAAGCAAATTAGCAGATAAAGCATAGTTACTCACCTGTAACAGGTGATCTCCAGGAACAGCAGGAATTTAGTCTTCACATATGGGTATCGTCGGTACCGACGGAGCCTGTGCGGGAATGCTCCCCAGCATCCAATTAGGAAGCTTTTGGGAGCACCCCACAGCGCCTGTGTGCTGCCTTCCCGCTTTTCCCAACTGTCTCTCTCCAGTTGAGTTTAAAGCTGAGACAAAGAGAGAGAGAGGGAAAGAGAAATAGAGAGATACAACTCCTAGGGGAGGTGGGTGGGTTGTGAAGACTAAATTCCTGCTGTTCCCGGAGATCACCTGTTACAGGTGAGTAACTATGCTATCTCCAGGAACAAGCAGGAATGTAGTCTTCACATATGGGGACTCCCTAGCTACAGATGCCAGGGAGAAGCCCCAGAAGTTGTATGCCCTTTTGAAAGGGCTCCACTTCCCCCCATGGATCTCTGGCATCCTATCAGGGATGGTGGGTAGGAGTTGATTAAGTATGGAACAGGTGTTGAAGAACAGCCTGACCAAACAAGGCATCCCGGCGGGAGTCCTTGTCCAAGCAGTAATGGGCTGTGAAGGTATGAACTGAGGCCCAGGTAGCTGCTCGACAGATGTCGTCGATATACACAGAGTGAAGATGAGCCATAGAGGCTGCCATGGCTCTCACATTGTGCGCTGTGACATGGCCTTCAAGAGGCCGATAGGCAAAAGATATACACTGTGCAATCCAGTTGGACAGAGTCCTTTTGGAGACTGGAAGCCCTAAATGACTAGGATCAAAAGCAACAAATAGTTGAGAGGACTTTCTATGTTGCTGCGTTCTTTGCAAGTAAAAGGTCAAAGCTCTTTTACAGTCCAAAGTATGAAGATTCCTTTCTGCATTAGAGGCATGAGGCCTTGGGAAAAAAACAGGAAGGTAAACTGCTTGGTTTAAATGAAAAGGTGAAACCACCTTTGGCATAAAGTGAGGATGAGTCCTAAGGACTACCTTATCATGATGGAACCTTGTATAAGGAGGATCAGCCACCAATGCTTGCAACTCACTAATGCGACGTGCTGATGTGATTGCAATAAGAAAAATAACCTTCCAGGAAAGGAATTTTAATGAGGTAGTAGCTAATGGTTCAAAAGGCGGCTTCATGAGCTGGCCAAGAACCAGATTTAAATCCCATGCCACCGATGGTGGCTTAAGGGGAGGCTTAGTTAGATGAAGGCCTCTCATAAATCTCGCTATGATAGGATGAGAGGAAATAGGTTGCCCATTTAAAGGTTTGAGAGAAGCTGCAATAGCACTCAAATGAACTCTCACTGAATTGGTCTTAAGCCCTGCATTAGACAAATGAAGGAGATATTCCAGTAATGATTCCAGAGGTATTGCAAGAGGGTTAAGACCCTTCTGCGAACACCATATGGTAAACCTTTTCCACTTGAAAGCATAAGAGCATCTTGTGGATGGTTTCCTGGAAGCATAAAGGATATCCTTTACTTGCTGAGAAAGGTTCACACCGTGAAGTTCTAGGCTTTCAGCAACCAGGCCCTGAGATGTAGAGACTGGGGATTGGGATGCCACAGCATCCTGTCCTCCTGGGACAGGAGATCTGGAGCAGATCCTAGCTCCAGAGATGGAGCTTGAGAGAGATGTAAGAGCAGAGGGTTCCACACTTGTCGTGGCCAATGTGGAGCTATGAGAATCATATGGCCTCTGTCTCTCTGAAGCTTGAAAAGGGTTCTGGGAATTAGGGGAATGGGTGGGAAGGCATACAGGAAGTCCCGACCCCAATGTAGGAGGAAGGCATCCCTGGCCTAACAACCCTGAACCGGAATTCTGGAACAGAACCGGCGAAGTTTGGCATTCAGCGGACTTGCAAAGAGGTCTATGTCTGGGGTTCCCCAAATTTGAAAAATCTTGGCCACCTGGTCTGCATGCAGAGACCACTCGTGTGGAAGCAGAACTCGACTGAGTCTGTCTGCCCAAGAGTTTTGAATGCCTGGAAGATACACGGCAAGGAGATGAATCTGATGCTCTCTGGCGAGGGCCCATAGTCGCAAAGCTTCATTGCAGAGCAACAGAGAGCCTGTTCCACCTGCTTGTTCACATAGAACATGGCTACCTGGTTGTCCGTTTGAATTAGGACAGTCTTGTAGCTGAGCTGGGTGTGAAACACTCGAAGAGCAAGAAAGATTGCTCTGAGCTCTAGGAGATTGATGTGTAGATCGGTCTCCTGTGGAGTCCAGGTACCCTGGGTAGAGAAGCCTTGCAAATGGGCTCCCCAACCCACCTGTGAGGCATCTGTTAGAGTTACTTGAGGTGTGGGTTGCTGAAAAGGGGACCCCACCAACAGATTCTGGGGTGACTGCCACCATTGGAGAGACAAAATAAGACGATCTGAGGTTGCTATTTTGTCTGACAGGCAACCTGACGCCTGAGTCCACGGCGTGGATAGAGTCCACTGGGCTGCCCTCATATGGAGGCAGGCATAAGGGACCACATGCACGGTGGATGCCATGTGGCCTAGCAATTGTAACATTTCCCGAGCAGTGAGGTGAGACTTTAGCATTGCTTGGGAAGCTAACTGTACAATGCGAAGGCAGCGGGACTGTGGAAGATAGGCCCTTGTTTGTCTGGTATCCAGCAGGGCTCCTATGAACTCTAGAGACTGAGTGGGAGCTAGGTTGGATTTTGGGAAATTTATGACAAGTCCCAAATATTGAAGGATACGAATTGTGCGAGATAGAGAAATCCTGGCCTCTGGCTCTGATGGGGCTCGAATGAGCCAATCGTCCAAGTAAGGGAAGACGAATATTTTTAGGGTGCAGAGAAATGCTGCCACCACAGCCATGCATTTTGTGAACACCCTTGGCGCCAAGGCCAGGCCAAAAGGAAGAACTCTGTATTGGTAGTGCTTCTCTTGAAATAGAAAGCGAAGAAATCTTCGGTGAATTGGATGGATGAGAACATGAGTGTACGCATCCTTGAGATCTAGAGAACAAAGCCAGTCCTGACTCTGAAGGTATGGCAGTAGAGTTCCCAGAGAAATCATTTTGAATTTCTCTTTGAACAGGAATTTGTTCAATTCTCTGAGGCCCAAAATGGATCTGTGCCCTCCTGTTTTCTTTGGAATAAGGAAAAAGGGGGAATAGAACCCTGCACCCTGTTGATGAATGGGTACTTCTTCTATTGCCCTTTGGGCAAGAAGCAGACTGACCTCGTGATCTAACTGGGAGTTGAGAGAGGTCTGAGAATTGAACTGTCTTACCACTGTAGGAGGGGGCATGCTGAGGAAGTGAAGCTTGTATCCCTCTCTTACAATGGACAGAGTCCAACTTTCTGCTGTTATCTGCCCCCATCTGGGGGCAAAATAACAATCTACCTGGAATGGTGGAAGGCTCTGGCCCATTCAGGGCCAGGAAGACAAAGTTCCCTAGATGGGAGTCAAAGCCCCTGTGGAGGCTGAGTCTGCTGAACCGGTTGAGGCTTAGCAGCCTTTGTTTTTCTTTGTTTAGGTTTTTGCTGACCCTTTTGGGCAGACTGACCTAAACGATGCCCTTGCTGGGTATAGGAGGGGTAGAACTTCTTCCTTCTAGTGAAGAATGTTTTTTTGTAGGACTTTTTCCTTGCAGGATCAGCTGTAGATTTTGATAATCTATCCAAGGTGAGATTATCAGTTTCTAGCTCATTAGCTTTCTCTTACCAATTTTTGTCAAAGAGATTCTCTCCTGTGCAAGGAATATTCCCCAGTTTGCCCTGTACCCAAAGTTCCAAGTCAGATGCCTGGAGCCAGGCAATCCTATGTGTGCCTATGGCAATAGCAGAAGTTCTGCTTATGCACTCAAAACAATCAAAAGCTGCATGATTTACGAATTTGGAAACATCCTGAGCATGTTTGATAAGTGCAAGATAATCTTGTCTCTTATCATCAGGAAGGAGAGGGCTCATAAGCTTTAGATCTCCTGTAACTTCCTTAAGGAACATTCCCATATATAAAATGTAGGAACTAATCCTGGCAGAAAGCATAGAGGCCTGGAAGGTTAGACGCCCAAAAGTATCAAGAGTTCTACATTCGCGTCCTGGAGGATTAGATGCATGTCTTTTTGCACTCTTGATCCTTCTCATAGCTGATTCCACCACCATGGAATGGTGGGGCAGCTGAGTTTTTTGAAATCCAGGACAGGGAGGAACTTGATACATGGTATCGAGCCTATGAGAATGAGGAGAAGTGGTGAGAGGTGTTTCCCACATCCTTAGCATGAGATCATGTAAGATCTCATGAATAGGCAAAGTAGCTGCCTCTTTGGGAGCTTTAGGATACTGTAAAATCTCCAATTACTTCATCCTAGGCTCTGTTTCAGGAGCCACTGTGATGGAAAGACCCCGAGCCACATCCCGGATAAAATCCTGGAAGGATATATCCTCTGGAGGAGACATCCTACGTTTAGGAGAGGAAGAATCCTCAGGAAGAAATACTCTGGTATCGACAGAGCTGTCAGAGTCTTCAGACTCGTCGGAGGATTCAAAGTATCTCCTGTCCGGGTAATCATGCAGTGCATGATACCGGTATCGATCGAAGTCGGTATCGACAGGATCCAGTACCGACTTGTCAGTACCGGAGGGCACAGCATGCGTCGGTACCGGTAGTCCACCTGCCGACATCGATGCAATTGGCCCCAGTACCGATGTAGAAGCCGGTACCAGTTGAGTTGTCTGAAGCGGTTTCAGGGGCATCGATGCCGAGAGAAGAGCCGCCAGACTGCATTCAATAGCCAAGAATCTCTGGTCTATCGACGCCGCCGATGCCTGGGTATCGGTACCGGACAAAGCGGCCGGTACCCCAGAGCATGGTACCAGTAGTTCTGCCGAGGTTGGGGCCTCAAGAACATCCTGGAGCCCCGATGATGCTTTGGAAGCCGAAGCCTCCTGCCGGGGCAATTTTGCCGGTGTGAGTCCCTCAAGGGCAACGCCAGAGGCATCTTGATACTTAGAAGGAGATCTACCCTTTGAGGACCGGCTAGACTTATGTTTAGTTACCTGAGATCCATGGGAGGAAGATGAAGCCCTGGAAGATGTTGATGCCACAGATGCTGCATCGGAGGGAAAAAGGGTGCTAAGTTTAGAAGCTCGGTTTTGCCAAACCCTCTTCGACATCATCCCACAGGCAACACACTCGGAGATAGAGTGGTCAGGACCTAAACATTTGAGGCACCACTCATGGGTGTTGGTGACGGAGATGGTACACTTGGAACACTTTTTAAAACCCGAAGCGGGTTTTTCCATTGTAGAGGAAAGTTGGGCCTAGTGCCCAAAATGGCGCGTGGCACCAGAGGAGAAAAAAGCTGGAAAAGTTTTGTTTTTTTGTTTTTTTAAGGAAAAGAGAGAAAGAACCGGTGGTACCGGTGTAGCATCGAAGGAAGGCAGACGTGACCACAAAAAAGAAGAATAGATGGGATATTTTCTGCGGCGACAAGAAGTGCGACCTGCCCGGCTCCGCGGAAAACGAAGAACTGGAAAGAGACAGTTGGGAAAGGCGGGAAGGCAGCACGCAGGTGCTGTGGGGTGCTCCCAAAAGCTTCCTAATTGGACGCTGGGGAGCGTTCACGCAGAGGCTCCGTCGGTACCAACGATACCCATATGTGAAGACTACATTCCTGCTTGTTCCTGGAGATAGTCTAATTTCACTATAGTTTGATAATACCTGAGGGCTAATAGTGATATAATTATCACCTGTACTGGGACCCCGAACTAAAGATTTTGTAATTTCAAAGAGTTCTCTGGGACGATTTAAATATTTCGTAATAACATTTGTATGGTAAGCTCTCTTATTTTTGTTGATTTTTTTTTTCACGATAAGTTTGTAGACTGGACATGTAGTGTTGCTGGTTTTGGGGGAGTTTTGTGATTCTCCATTTGTGCTCTAGTCTATGTAGAAGTTCTTATGTCTCATAGATCTTGTGTTTACCAGATTTCAGATCGCATTTTCATTTTGCGGGTTGGTGTTTCAGGTGCTGCCGCCGCTCTAGTTATAACTGTATTCCAATTATCTAGTATATATGGAAGTTGCGGTATATAAAGACCTGCTAATTAAATTAAATATCATCTATGTTAGTTAAGTTTGGGTTATGGTGTGAAAAAGTGTCATCTAGAAATTCATCTTTGTTGAATTGTTTGAATCGGCATGCTGAAGATGAATTGTTTATCTGCTTCTTAGATGGGTAATGTGTAATAGTGAATTTAATTAGATAATGATCAGACCATGGTACAGGATATATTAGAATTGTAGGGTGTAATGAATTGTTTGTGAAGTCATAAGGTATGAATATAAGGTCTAGAATATTTCCTTTTCTATGCTTGGGTTTGCTGACTATTTGATGAAATCTAATAGCGCCTATTACAAGGAATGATTGGACATTTTATTTATTTAACATTTCTTAAATACCGCCTTTCAATCGCATCAAGATGGTTTACATCGAACATAAACAACAGAAGTTACATAGAACATGGTTACAACTAACAAGATACATGCAATTTGAATCCTTATGCAGTTAACTATTTACAGTTTAACCCTTAAGCAGTTAAGTATTTGCTGTCTAATCCATGAGCTGTTAACTATTTACAGTTTGAATAGAATAGGGTCCAGTTTTTGGTGTTCTCGATCAATTGGGTGTAGGGAAGATTAACAGCTTGTCCCGTAACATTTCTGGAATATGTGAGTTTTTAGCATCTTCTTGAAGTCCATTAGGTCAGTAGTTGCTCTGAGATTAGCCGAAAGGGAGTTCCATAAAGTAGGTCCGTATGTGGAAAAGGTGCGCTGGCATGTTTCTTGTGTGCTGGTTGTTTTATGTCTGGGAACTTTAAGGAGGTTCGTGGTTTCATCTCTTCTTGGTCTATTATCTGTAGGTGTGTGTATGAGAGATTGTAAGCAACCTGCAGTTAGGTTGTGCATACTCTTGAAGGTGTTCGTGATTGATTTGTATTGTATTTGTGCTTGGATGGGCAGCCAATGTAGCTCCTTTAATACTGGGGTGATATGCTCTTGTTTAGGTGTCCGTGATATCAACCGAGCTGCCGAGTTTTGAGCTATCTGGAGAGTGGAAGGATTGTGCATTCTGGTAGTCCTTGGAGTATGGAGTTACAGTAATTCCAGATAGGGGTAATGATTGCTTGGCAGACCGTGCAGAATACATTATGGTCCAGTAACGGTAAAAGAGTGCTTGAAGTTTTTGTCTTGAGCAGCCTATGATGGCTTCGAGTCCTCGGCCAGGGTGGCTGCCACGGGCACTGGGCACGACACCAAGAATGGCTGCAGTCATCTGACATAGAGCAATGGGTGCAGGACAAACTGATTGATGTCCCATCCATAGGAGTGAACCTATTCGGAAAGCCCATGGCAGACAAGGCTGCAGAAATAGAAACTGTTCATGACAAGAACCAGACTCTCGAAGAAAACCTCAGTGCAATCCTGGAAGAAATCCCCGGGAAAGAAGCCCTTCTTCCTGAGGAAGAAGGGGGGCTTTGATGCTACCTCACATTTCCAGGCCTTCTTGGCCCATCAACAGGTACAGCAGCAAAAAGGCCAGGGACATGGTACACGAAAGCAAAAGACCCTGAAGTCCCAGGTGCTGGCTCCAGCCCAGCCTGGGGGGAGCTTTGGCTGCCTGGGCGTGACCTCTTCCCCTCCCCCCAGGAAGTCCTCTGCAGTCCACAGGGAGGCGCCTAGCCCTGTTTGCCCATAGGTGAACAGCCATCACCACCGACACTTGGGTGCTACAAGTGTTCAAGGAGGGCTACCTCTTCCACCTACAGTGGGTGCCACTCTCATACTTCTCAGGAATGCCCACCAGACCTCTCCTTCACCAGACCCTGCTTCTTACCGAGTTAGCAGGCCTAGTCCAGGACAAGGTATTGGAGCCAGTGCTGAAACATCTCTGGGGCACTGGTCCTGCTCCAGGTACTTCCTCATCCCAAAGAAGTCAGGGGGCCTCAGGCCCATCCTGGACCTGCGAGAGCTCAAAAGGTTTCTGGTCAGGGAGAAGTTCAAGATGCTCTCCCTTGGGACACTGTTGACATTCCTCCAGCAGGGAGATTGGCAACGCTCCCTAGACCTAAAGGATGCCTACACGTACATCCTATTTCATCCCAGCCACAGAAAATATCTCCGGTTCGTGGTGGGGGACAGCACTACCAATACAGGGTGCTGCCCTTTGGTCTGGCATCATCACCAAGGGTCTTCACAAAGTGTCTTGCACTGGTTGCAGCCCACCTCTGGCTCCAAGGGGTCTTTGTCTTCCCTTATCTGGACAACTGGCTCATAAAGAGGGACACAGCTACAGAGGCACAATGCACCACTGGGCGCACCATAAACGCCCTGCAGCACCTGGGATTCATTATAAACTTTTCCAAGTCCCACCTCTCTCCAGTACAGTGCCTAGAGTTCATAGGGGTGCAACTAGATATCCTCCAGGCCAAAGCCTTCCTCCCTGAGGAGAGGTCAGATAGCCTCAGGGAGTTAGCTGCAGAGGTGCACCGACACCGGACGCTACCTGCCCAGCTTCTACTCCACCTATTAGGACACAGGGCCTCCACAGTTCACGAGACCCCATATGCCCATCTGCACATGAAGGCAGTCCAGTGGTGCCTCCGCTCTCAATGGACACAAGCCACAGGCAGGCTCTGGGACAGAGTGAAAGTGACCAATCAGCTGGAAGACTCCCTCGAATAGTGGCAGATTCCACGTCACTTTCAGGCCGGAATGCCCTTCCAAGCACCCACCCCCCAGTAGGTCCTCACCATGGATGCCTCCCTACTGGGCTGGGGAGCGCATTGCAAAGGCCTTCAGATACAAGGCAGCTGGTCCCAGAAGGAATCCCAGATGCAAATTAATGTCTAGAGCTCCAGGCGATATTCTTGGTTCTCCAGGCCTTCCACCATCAGCTGTAGCACCACTCGGAGCAGATCCAGACTGACAACCAGGTTGCAATGTTCTAAATGAACAAACAAGGGGGAATAGGGTTGTACCCCCTCTGCTAGGAGGCGGTAGCCCTCTGCTCCTATGTGACATGCAGAGGGATGCTCCTAAGGGTGGTTTACCTCCCGGGCCAAGACAATGCCCTGGTGGACAAACTGAGCAGAGACCTCCAGCTGCACAAATTGCACCTGGATCCAGTAGCAGCCTCCTGGTTGTTTCATCTCCGGGGCATCCCCTCGATGGACCTGTTCGCCAGTCCAGACAACACACAGTTGTTTAGATTCTGCAGCTGTACCCGTTCCAGGAGACAGCAGATGCATTCTTCATTCCATGGATGGAAGGCCTTCTGTATGCCTTCCCACTGACACTACTGGTCGCCAAGTCCCTATTCAAGGTCCAGCGCGAAAGAGCATCACTAATGCTGATAGTTCCTTGGTAGCCCAGGCAGCACTGGTTCCCATTGCTCCTCTCCCTATCGGAAGCCTCACCAATTCCCCTGGGCTTAGCCCCAGGGCTACTTTCACAGAAGCAGGGCTCTCTCCTACACCCCCAACCTGGGGTCCCTGTCACTCTTGGCTTGGCTGCTGAAAGGGTAGCATTAGCTCCCTTCAACCTCCCACAGGACGTGGAAGAGGTTCTTCTGGCATCTCATAAGGCCTTCACAAGTGGCGCCGATTCTTGGTGTGGTGTGCAGAAAGACAGACAAACATAAGAACATAAGATATGCCATTCTGGGTCAGACCAAGGTCCATCAAGCCCAGCATCCTGTTTCCAACAGGGGCCAATCTAGGTCATATGTACCTAGCAGTTTCCCCAAAAGACATAGGTTCCACAATGCTTGCATTGGGTCAAGCATTGATATCCTGGGTCCCTTTTTAATAATGGTTTATGGACCTTTCCTACAGGAATTTGTGCAAACCTTTTTTAAACCCAGCTACACTAACAGCCTTTACTACATCCTCCGGTAACAAATTCCAGAGTTTGATTACACGTTGAGTTCTCCTGCTCGGTACAAGTGTTACTCAAGTACTCCTGACGTCAGTACCAGGAAAAATGGTAGAAACCATTATAAAGAACAAAATTACTGAACATGTAGATAGTCATGGCTTAATGGGAGACAGTCAACATAGTATTAGCCAAGAACGGTCTTGTCTTACTAATCTGTTATGTTTTATTAAACGTGTGAATAAACAGACAAAGGTGAGTCGGTTGATATAGTGTATCTGGATTTTCAGAAAGCCTTTGACAAGGTCCCTCATGAGAGACTCTTGGTGAAATTAAAAAGTCATAGGATAGGAGGCAGTGTGCTATTGTGGATCAGGAACTGATTAAACAATAGAAAGAAGAGGGTAGGGTTAAATGGGCAATTTTCTCAATGGAGGAAGGTGAATAGTGGAGTACCCCAGGGATCTGTGCTGGGTCCACTGCTTTCTAACTTATTCGTAAATGACCTGAAAATGGGAATAACGAGTGAGGTAATCAAATTTGCAGATGACACAAAATTATTCAAAGTTGTAAAAAACCCATGAGGATTGTGAAAAATTGCAAGAAGACCTTGATAAATTGGAAGACTGGATGTTCAAATGGCAGATGAAATTTAATGTGGACAAGTGCAAAGTTATGCACCTAGGAAAGAACAACCCAAACTATGGTTACACAATGCAAGGTTCCACATTGGAAACCACCACCCATGAAAAAGATTTAGGTGTCATCATGGATAAGATGTTGAAACCCTCTGCCCAGTGTGCAGCAGCATCCAAGAAAGCAAATAGAATGCTAGGAATCATAAGGAAAGGAATGGAGATGAAACAAATTATATTATAATGTCTCTGTGTGAAATTCTGGTCGCTGTATCTTAAAAAGGACATAGTGTTATTAGAAAAGGTACAGAGAAGAGCCACCAAAATGGTAAAGGGGATGGAAGGATACCCCTATGAAGAGAGGCTAAAAAGGTTAGAGCTCTTCAACCTGGAAAAGAGACGACTGAGGGAAGATATAATAAAGGTCTATAAATTAATGAATGGAGTGGAACGGGTAAACATAGATCGAGTGTTTACATCATCAGAATATAGAAAGACTAGGGGGCATGCAATGAAGCTACAGGGTAACCTATTTAAGACTAATAAGAGAAAATATTTTTTCACTCAATGTGTAATCAAACTCTGGAGTTTGTTACCGGAGAATGTTGTAAAAGCTGTTAGTGTAGCTGGGTTTAAAAAAGGTTTGGACAAGTTCCTGGAGGAAAGATCCATAAACCATTATTAAAAGGGACCCAGGATATCACTGCTTGACCCAATACAAGAATTGTGGAACCTGTGTCCTTTGGGGAAACTGCAAGGTACGTATGAACTAGATTGGCCACTGTTGGAAACAGGATACTGGGCTTGATGGTCTTACAAAAACAGATTGGGTTCTTCCATTATTAAATGTATCAGTTACTCCAACTGATATTATGAATTTTTGGGTTTCATCTCTCTGGATCCTGTTTCTTAGTACAAGCGCTTGGGAACAACCAGTCACCACCAGAGTGATATACAAAGTTGTTCACTTTATTAGGGAAGTTACAGGCATTATATACATTTGCTCGTATGGAATCTGCATCATTACATCAGTCCTTTGTATACATAGATTATCACAAGCTGTCTTAGAACGTCTATCTTGCTGATTCTGCAGCTATGAGAACAGGACCGGCCCGTCCATTGAGCGAGAATGTTTTTTGCACAGGGCCCCGCGTTTCAGGGGGCCCCGCGCAAAAAACATTCTGATCCAAAAGTAAAATTTAAAAAAAAAAAAAAAAAAAGCTGTCTGCTGCCGCTTCTGGGGCCGCCGCGGCAGAATCGAGTGTGCCGCGGGGCCCCCCCCTGTGCCCGGCAGAGCCTGCCCTCCCCGGTATCAGCTCTCTGTTTCCAGCTTCAGTCACACGTGCCGGCTTTCAGAGCGCGAGGGAGAGTTTCTCCCTCGCTGCTCTGTTAAGCCCGCAGGGGCTGATGGGTAGTTCCCATCAGCCCCCGCGGGCATAACAGAGCTGCGAAAGGGAAACTAGTCCCTTCGCGCTCTGAAAGCCGGCGCGTGTGACTGAAGCTGGAAACAGAGAGCTGATACCGGGGAGGGCAGGCTCTGCCGGGCACAGGGGGGGCCCCGTGGCACACTCGATTCTGTCGCAGCGGCCCCGGAAGCGGCAGCAGACAGCTTTTTTTTATTTTAAATTTTCCCTGGGCTGGGCTGGGCTGGGGGTGGGGGGGTTAGGAGTGGTGATGGGTGCTGGGGGCTGGGGGTGGGGGGGTTAGGAGTGGTGATGGGCTATGGGGGGGGCTTAAACTAAAAATTGGGTGATGGGGGATTAGGACTGGAAATGGGCTGGTGGGATTAGGACTGGGATTGGGCTGATGGGGAGGTTAGGACTGGTAATGGGCTATGGGGGGCTTAAACTAAAAATTGGGTGATGGGGGTTTAGGACTAGGAATGGGCTGGTGGGATTAGGACTGGAAGTGGGTTGATGGGGGGTTAGGACTGATAATGGGCTATGGGGGGGCTTAAACTAAAAAATTGGATGATGGGGGATTAGGACTGGGAATGGGCTGGTGGGATTAGGACTGGGAGTGGGCTATGGGGGGCTAGGACTGGTAATGGGTTGGGGGGTTGCTAGGACTGGAAATGGGCTGAGTGGAAGGGGGCTTGAATTGCAAATAGATGATGGGGAGGGGGGCTAGGAATGGAAATGGGCTGAGTGGAAGGGGGCTTGAACTGCAAATAGCTGATGGGGACGGGGCTTGGAATGGAAATGGGCTGAGGGGAAGTGGGGGGCTTGAACTGCAAATAGCTGATGGGGAGGGGGACTTGGAATGGAAATGGGCTGAGTGGAAGGGGGCTTGAACTGCAAATAGCTGATGGGAAGGGGGGCTTGGAATGGGCTCTTAGGGGAGGGAGCTAGGACAGGAAATGGGCTGATGGAGGGGCTAGGATAGGACTGGGAATTGGGTGTTGGGGGAGCTAAGATTGGAAATGGGCTGTGGTGGGGGCTTGGATTGAAATGGACTCATGGAGGGGCTAGAACTGGAAGTAGGCTCATGGGGGGCTTGGATTAGAAATGGGCTGAGTGGAGGGGAGCTAGGATTTAACATGAGCTGATGGTGGGGCTAGGAAAGGACTAGAAATGGGCTGATGGGAGGCTGGTATTGGAAATGAGCTGATGAAGGGACTCGGATAGGACTGGAAATGGATGGGGGAGCTAGGACTGGAAATGGACTGATGGGGGGCCAGGACTGGAAATGGGCTGATGTGGGGACTAGAAGGGAGCGGATACTGGGTGGGGCTGGAACTAAAAAGGAGCTGATGTTGGGGGAGATTAGAAGGGGATGGGGCTGGGAGAGTGAAATGGAGAGGGGAAAAATATTTTGTGTGGGAGGGAAGAAAAATGTACAATTGGCCGGGTATTGGGAGACTAAGTGGGGATTGAGGATGGAGGGGTAAAATCTGAGTGGATGAAATAGGAATGAGGAAAGAGCAAAAGGAGAAAGATTAGTATGTTAAAGCAGATGTAGAGAGAGAATGGAAAAAAACTAGAAGAGAGAAGAAAGGACAAATGGACAGCAGACGATGGAGAGTTAGCAGAAGACACAAATAAACCAGAAGAAAGTGGCTGGAACAATTGCAACTGAAAAAAAATGCACAAAAGGTACAAAGATATCTCTTTATTTTGAATTTATTAACTGGAATATGTCAGCTCTGGGAAATGTGCATTATTAATGTCTGTGCTTTGTTTAGTACAAGAGGAAATTAATTTATAGTTTTATTTCTACATTGTTGTTGTACATTCCAAGTTTGGCTTTTAGGGTTCCCAGTTTAATTATTGTCTTCCTGTTTTTAAATTGTGATTCCTTGTTTGGTGATGGTCTATGTTCTGCATGTGTAACTGAGCTGAGGTATTCTGTTTATGTAATTGCTATTTGACATTGTCACTTGTTCTCTTTCCCCAGTAGGTCATGTATTGTTATTCTCTGAAATGTATTAGTTTAATATTTGCAGTGTTGCCTTTTGATAGGTAGGGTATGGTGCTTTATGAGTCCTGGTAGTGGTGTTAGGATACAGTGGGTTTGCTATGGGTTCTAAATGGGCAGTGTTTGTAGTAGTTCCTAACAGGGCTGGATTTACCTATACGCCATGTACGCCATGGCGTAGGGCCCACAGCTGGCAAGGGCCCACCCGGGGCCGGCCCACACACCGCAGGGCTTCAGAGGGAGCCGGGGAAGCCCGCGCGAGGCCCCGGCTCCCTCTGTACAGCCGCCAGCGTGAAGAGCCTTTTCCTTCACGCTGGCGGCTGTATCTGTAAAGCCGCGATTGCTGGGAAAGGTTAAAGGCAATGCCCTTTAACCTTTCCCAGCATTTGCGGCTTCACAGATACAGCTGCCAGCGTGAAGGAAAAGGCTCTTCATGCTGGCGGTTGTACATAGGGAGCCGGGGCCTTGCGCGGGCTTACCCGGCTCCCTCTGAAGCCTCTCAGACAGCCGCGGTGCTGGTCGGGGGGGCCAAGGACTGCATGGGCTGTGATTGGGGGGGGGGGGGACCTGGACCGGAAAAGGGCTGGGGGGGGGGACTTGGACTGGAAAGAAATGGGCTGTGATATGGGGGGGGGACCTGAACTGTAAAAGGGCTATGAGACCCCCGGTGTCATTCTACGGGGTCTCAGACGGGTGCCCACTCTTGCGGAGGGTGTGCGGTTAAGAGAGATTCAGTTTAAATCCCTGACTCGGGTACACTTCTCTCCGCGGAGGGCCTTCCGTTGTCATTTAGAGACGGATGGCGGCTGCCCGCGGTGCTCCGCCCCTATGGCAACTCTACTCCATATGTGGTGGGGTTGCCGGCTTATCCGGCCGTATTGGGCTAAAATTTCCTCATATATGCAGGGACTTGTGGGGCAGGTGGTGCGTTGGGATGCCCTCTTTGTTACCTTGGACTGCCTGGGACGTACGTGTCCCAAGGGAAGATGGGGACGGCTGCTCCTGCGTAAGGCTTGCCTGGTGGCAAAGGGGCCAGTACTTCGCCGATGGCGGGAAACTTGTCCGCCATCTTTTTGGGAATGGCGCAATGCGTTTCATCAGGTGATGTTGGCAGAGTGTCGGAGTGCCCGGGGTAGTCCTCGTCGTTGGTCCACCTTTCAAATGCTGTGGGATCCATACATTCAGCAATTGAGCCCGCGTAGCCGTAATGAGGTGCTACAATGGGCTGCAGCCGAGACCACTACAACTATGAGATATCACCGGGGTGGTACAGTTTGAGGTGGTGTGTTGCAATAATGTGGCTTGGTTGAGGATGGACCATGTCTCTGGGGCGGGGGGTGGGGGGGGGGGTCTGTTTCGGGTTGGGGTAAAACTATAAACCAAATGTAATACCGGTATCTATTTTTGGTTCTCTGTCGTGGGGATAAGAGTCTCTCCTCACGCGGGGGTTACCTGTTTGATATGCTTGTACTTGTTTTTACTGGTGTTCAAAATAAAGTTTTGAAAAAAAAAAAAGGGCTATGGGAGGGGGGACTTGGACTGGAAATGGGTTGTGATTGGGGGGGGGACCTGGACCGGTAAAGGGCTATGGGGGGGGGACTTGGACTGGAAAGAAATGGGCTGTGATGGGGGGGGCCTGAACTGTAAAAGGGCTATGGGGGGGGGGGGGACATGGACTGGAAATGGGTTGTGATGGTGGGGGGGACCTGGACCGGAAAAGGGCTATGGGGGGGGGTAACTTGGACTGCAAATGGGCTGTGATGGTGGGGGGGGGGGAGCTAGGACTGCAAATGGGCTGTGATGGTGCAGGGGGACTCGGACTGCAAATGGGATGTGATGGTGGGGGCTAGGACTGGAAATGGGCTGTGATGTGAAGGCTAGCACTGGAAATGGACTGATGAAGAGCTAGAATAGGACTGGAAATGGGCTGATGTGGGGCATGGGAGAATGGGACTAGAAGGGAGTGGATGCTGGGTGGGTCTAGAACTATAAGGGAACTGATTTTGGGGGAGGACTAGAATGGATGGGGAATGAGAATGGAGAGGGGAAAAATATTTTGTGTGGAAGAAAAGTCTATGATGGGCTGGGTATTGGGAGAGTAAGAGGGGCTTGAAAATGGAAGGGTGAAATTTAAATGGATGATAAAGGAATAAGGAAAGAATCGGGGGAAAGAGCAAAAGGGAAACAATCAGTATGTTAAAGCAGAAATAGAGAGAGAATGGAAAACATCTAAAAGAGAAGAAAGGACAAATGGATAGCTAGCAGAAGACACGAAGAAGAAACCAGAAGAAAGTGACTGGAGCAATTGCAACTGAAAAAATGCCCAAACAGAAGGTAGAAAAATACTTTTTATTTTGAATTTATTAACTGGAATATGTCTTTTTTAATGTATTTCTTGAATTCCGATGCTGATTTTGTCCCTATTGCCTCTTTATGTCAGGCAATTCTATACATCTATTGCCATTTCTGTTTTGGTAAGTTGATCTCGTTTTTATTTTTTCTGGGGGCCCACAATTTTTGTTGGCGTAGGGCCTCACTCAAGGTAAATCCGGCCCTGGTTCCTAATGTGCCTGGCGGTTGGCACCGGATTATAGTAATGTAGAAATCTTTGTCTTTCTTTATCCATACACTCATGAAGAGGCATGTTTACTAAAAGTTAGTGTATGGTAACATTATGCAAATGAGGCCCCTTATGCAAATGAGGCCCCGCACCGAGTCTCCGCACATGGCCCCGCACCCCCCTTGGGCCACCCCTGCTCTCCTGTCATGTGACCTCTCTCCTCCATGGCAACAGGGATGCTGCCAGACTGGAGGTGGGACTTCAGGACTATATCCCTGTAGGTCTCGTCTATGTACCTCTCTGTCTTTCTTATGTTTTCCAAGTTTGCTACTCTAGCCTCTAGAGAACGGACTTGTTCCCTGAGAGCAAAGAGCTCCTTGCACCTAGTGCACACGTAAGACCTCTCACCAACTGGGAGAAAATCATACATGTGACACTCAATGCAAAAGACTGGAAAGCCCCCATCTCGCTGCTGGACTGCTGTCTGCATCTTAGTTTTAAGTTTTTGTTTAGATCTTTAAGTTCTTTACTTACTAAGGGTTGCTATGGATATATATACCAATAAAACTGTACCTAATACGTTTAATATACCTTGTTCACCTGAAGCTTAATTAATCTCAGGTCCTTAGTGTATGACTGATTTGGGTAACGAGCTTCACCTGAGAGCACCTCCTATCTTTTAAGATGTGTAACTACCTATAAAGCTACGATTATCCCAGGGGTGGGTGGGTGTGGGGAGGGAAATAACACTTATTAAAAGAGGGCTGCTACACAGTACCCTGTCCTGTGCTGCTGAGGTAAGCTATATTCTTATTTGATTTAAATTATACCTCTTTGCTGCTGATAGGCTCTTACTTATTATGAAATTTAAACTACAAGCTCTCTGCTGGGTTCTAAATTTATCCAGAAAGCTCTCTTCTGTGTTTTAAATTTAAACTAAAAGTACTTTGCTGATGCTAGGCCCTGAGTGACTATTAAATTAAAACTACAAGCTCTCTGCTGGGTATGAAATGTAACCAGAAAGTTCTCTTCTGTGTTTTAAATTTAAACTTAAACTGCTGCTACTAGGCCCTGACTGATTTAACAAAAAATAGTGGGTTCACAGATTAAATAGCTTTAATAGAAAGAATCCCTTTCAGAAAATTCCCATTAGTATATACTCACAATTGCAGATCTCTCGCCAGAAGTAACAGTCCCCTTTTCTAGTCCTTCAAGACTGAGGATCACAGAACTCTGGTTGAGCTATTTATGCCTGTGCTGCTGAGGTAAGCTGTGACCAACTTCCTGGATGATTAACAGTCCTTGCTTGGATAGAAGGAGTCTTTCAAAATGGCCTTTTGAACTGCCACCTGGTGTTAACACCTATTGAAAAAGTTTCACAGGTCTCTTGCCCCCTAGGTAGAAGGCCTCTTTGTAAAGGTCTGCTGCTCAAAGAGTACTGACCCTGTTTTGCCTTGTGTGCTAATCTATATTCTTATTTGATTTAAATTTAAATTATAGCTCTTTGCTGCTGCTAGGCTCTAACTTATTATGAAATTTAAACTACAAGCTCTCTGCTGGGTTCTAAATTTAACCAGAAAGCTCTCTTCTGTGTTTTAAATTTAAACTAAAAGTACTTTGCTGATGCTAGGCCCTGAGTGACTATTAAATTTAAGCTACAGCTCTCTGCTGGGTTCCAAATTTAACCAGAAAGCTCTCTTCTGTGTTTTAAATTTAAACTAAAAGTACTTTGCTGATACTAGGCCCTGAGTGACTATTAAATTAAAACTACAAGCTCTCTGCTGAGTATGAAATGTAACCAGAAAGTTCTCATCTGTGTTTTTTTTTTTTAAATTTTTTATTTATCAAGTTTTCCAATACAATCCAGAGCATACACATCTGAATGAGAATCCGAAATGCAAACAATTAACAAAAGCAAACGTATATAAGGAGAAAGAAACAATCATAACTGGAATAGACCACAATACGATGCCCCCCAATATGGATCCAAGAAACAAGAAATAACTAAATGATTGGAATAACCAATACCACAAATACAGAAATCATAGGAGCAATAGGTAACTTTACACGGCAGCCGGTACGGGAATTACCCCACCCCCCACCCTCTTCCCTGCTATTAAGAAATTGCAACAGTTGTTTGGATTCAAAGAAAATATACTGTTTAGTTTGAAAATACACCACACATTTACAGGGATATCTTAACTTAAACTGCGCGCCCAAGGCTTCCGTTCTCTGGCGTAAAGGCCCTGACTGATTTAACAAAAAATAGTGGGTTCACAGATTAAATAGCTTTAATAGAAAGAATTCCTTTCAAAAAATTCCCAATAGTATATACTCACAATTACAGATCTCTCTCCAGAAGTAACAGTCCCCTTTTCTAGTCCTTCAAGACTGATATATACTGATCCTAGGTGAGGGTCTATGTCATCCTGTTCATCTGCCCCAATGGGATCCTCGAGTGCCACCAGCCTTGAGAGAGCTGATGAGGTCCTGTTCCTCAGGTCACTGGTCCTCTCCAGCAAGTGTACATGGCTCAGACCACAGGTCTTCAGGAGGTTGTGGACTCAGGCCATGACCACGGAGCCTCAGACTCATCCTTGGACTTCGAATCCGATTGGGAGACTGAGGATGAGTCGCCCCTGGACACTCAGCAACACTGAGACGTGCTCTCGGACTGTCTCCACTGGTGTCCTGGTGCCATTCCCCGCCTGAGGACCTTGCCTTCCTCAATTTTGTGTGTGACATGGCTAAGGCGCTTGCCATCGAGACTGAGGCAGGGGAGAACCCTCGCACAGAAGAACTGGAGATCCTCCAGTATGAGGCCGCTCTGAAGGAGGTCCTCATGGTGCCTGTCCCTCCAATCCTCAAGCACCTCCTCCTCTGCCTGTGGGAGACACTGGCATCTGTGCTCATTGTAAGCAGGTGACTAAACTCCATTTACTGAGTCCGCAATGGCCCTGGGTTCCAGAAGATCCAATTTCCCCCACAACTCGATGGTCATTGAGTCTGCCGTGCACAGGCTCAAGAGCCAAAAGACCCATTACTTGGTGCCCCCTGGCAGGGAGGTCCGGACACTTCGACGCCCTCGGCCAAAAGGCCTTCCAGGGCTTGATGCTTGCGTGTCGAATCCAGTTCTATCAACTGTACATCAGCATGTACCTTAAAGAACTGGCAAGGGAGCTCGCTGGATTCTTGGCAGGCCTCAACGGAAAACCCCTCCAGAGTTTCAAGGCTCTGGCCTCCGCAGTCAAGGAATGCTCAAAGTTTTTACTCCAAGCAGCTCACGATGGCTTTGAGTCCTCAGCCAGAGTGGCCGCCGCGGGCATCGGGTCCTAACGCCAGGCATGGCTGCAGTCATCTGACCTCAAACAATAGGTTTAGGTCAAACTTATCGATGTCCCCTCTATTGGAGAGAATCTCTAGGAAACCCATGGCAGACAAAGCTGCACAGACAAGAGACTGAGTTCCTGATGAGGACTAGACTCTCTAAAAAGGCTTCGGTGCAGCTCCATTAGAAGGCCCTGGGAAAGAAGCCCCTCTTCCTGAGTAAAAAGGGAGGTTTTGGCGATACTTTATTTACTTATTTAATTTATTACAATCTTTTATATACCGCGCTATTTGGTATCAGCACGGTTCACATACAACATCAACAGAATAACAGGCTATTCCGTGTTTACAGCAAATAGGTATATAAACTTGGGTAACATAAGGTTAACTTATTACAAACATGATTATATAAAAGGTATCATGACGACACAAAAGTCCTAGTAATCTTACTGAGAAAGTGGGAGAGGCTATTTGAAGATAAGGCGTGTCTCTTATTTGGGGGGGCTTTTGCTGGGGGTAATGTTTGGTGGGTAGTATAGTATATGAGGAAAAGGTGATATTTAAGTGCTTTCCTAAATTGGGTTAAGTCGGTAATGGCACGAACTTCACAGTTCCAAGCCTTCTTGGCCCAGCAGCACAAGGGGCAAGGGCACGGCCCCTGCAAACAAAAGGCCCCCAAGTCTCAGGCGACGGCCCCAACCCCAGCCCAACGTGAGGGGAGCTTTTGACTCCTTGGTCATGACCTTCTCTCCCCCAGGAGGTCCCCTACAGCCCACAGGGAGGCATCTGGCCCTGTTTGCTCACAGGTCGTCCACCATCACCACCGATTTCTGGGTACTTCAAGTGGTCAAGGAGGACTACCTCCTCCACCTGCAATGGGCGCTACCCTCATACTTTCCGGGAGAGCCTGTGAGACCTTTCCTCCAACAGACTCTACTCCTACAGAGTTCACAGATCTCCTTGAGGACAAGGTGGTAGAATCAGTGCCCAAACATCTCTGGGACACCGGCTTCTACTGCAGGTATTTCCTTGTCCCAAAGAGAACAGGGGGCCTAAGGCCCATCTTGGATCTGTGGAATCTGAACAGATTTCTGGTAAGGGAGAAGTTCAAAATGCTCTCCCTTGGAACATTGCTATCAGGGAGACTGGCTATTCTCCTTAGACCTGAAGGATGCCTATACACACATCCTGATCTATCCCAGCCACCGAAAATACCTCCATTTTGTGGTGGGAGAAGACCACTTCTGTTTGGATGCCTACTTCATACCATATCCTAAGAGCAATCTTGTGGCCTAAACAATGACTGGAAGTAAACCTGTAGCGAGAACCTAACTAAAAAATGACCATTGTTTTTGTTGCTGGAGATTTCAGAACATAGACTATTTGCAGAGAATTGCAGAAAACTCCTGGCAGGGGGTCAAGTATGATATGCAGAAACAGGAAATATGCCCACCACAGACTAGACAGGGGGAGGGAAAAGGGGAGTAGAAACAAAGTAAAGACAAGCTGGTAGGGAAGTGATAACACAAACTCCACTTATTTGCGATTAGGTTCTCGCTACAGGTCTACTTCCAATCACTCTGTTTAGGCCACAAGATTGCTTTTAGGATATGGTATGAAGTAGGCTTCAACTTGCTTCATCCCAACACTACCAATACAGAGTGCAGCCCTTTGGGCTGGCCTCATCACCAAGGGTCTTCACCAAGTACCTAGTGGTGGCCGCAGTCCACCTTAGTCTCCAAGGGACCTTCATCTTTCCCTACTTTGACAACTGGCTCATAAGGGTGGCACAGCTGCAGAGGTGCACCACGCCACCAGGAGCACAATCCACGCACTTTAGTACCTGGGGTTCATCATCAACTACCCTAAGTCCTACCTCTCTGTCTCAGTACCTAGAGTTTATAGGGGCTCAGCTAAGACACCTTTCAGGCCAGGGCATTCCTCTTTCAGGAGATGTCATACCGCCTCAGAGGCCTAGCCACAGATACAGCATTGCCGATTGCTGCCTGTCCATCTTCTCCTTCGTCTGCTGGGCTACGTGGCCTCCACAGTTCACGTGACCCCCATATGCCCAACTGCACTTAAGGGTGGCCCAGTGGTGCCTCTGTTCTCAGTGGACACAAGCCACAGGCAGGCTTCGGGACAGGGTGAGAATGATCTGCTAACTGGCAGACTCCCTCGACTGGTGGCAGATTCCCCATCACCTTCAGGCTGGGATGCCCTTCCAGGCACCCTTCCCCCCAGAGGGCCCTCATCACAGACGCCTCCTTGCTGGGTTGGGGAGCACACTGCAAAGATCTCCAGACACAAGGCAGCTGGTCCCATACAGAATCCCAGCTACAGATCAACCTCCTGGAGCTCCAGGCAATATCCCTAGCTCTCGAGCCTTTCACCACTTGCTAAAGCACCAATTGGTGCTGGTCCAGATTGATAACCAAGTTGCAATGTTCTTTGTGAAGAAGCAAGGTGGTACAGGGTCATACCCCCTCTGCCAGGAAGCGGTAACCCTATGCTCATATGCAACACAATGCTCCCAAGGGCGGTCCATCTCCAGAGCCAGGACTATGCTCTGGCGGACAAGCTGAGTAGGGTCCTTCAGCTGTACAAGTGGCACTTGGACCTCATTGTGGCCTCCTGGCTGTTTTGGCTCTGGGGTATCCCCCTAATGGACCTGTTTATCAGCCCAGAGGACATGCAGTTGTCCCGCTTCTGCTCCCACCAGCCGCGCACATCCTGGATGGCTGTGGACACGTTCCTCATCCCATGGACCATTGGTCACCAAGACTCTTTTCAAAGTCCAGCGTGACAAGGCACCACTGATAATGATAACCCCCCAGTTGCCCAGACAACCATCATTCCTGCTGCTTCTCTACCTGTCGGCAGCTTCGCCGATTCCCCTGGACCACACCCCAGATCTGATCTTACAGGAGGGCTCTCTCTTGCACTCCACCCTGGGGTGTCTATCACTTACAGCTTGGCTGCTGAAAGGGTATCTCTAGATCCTTTCATCCTCTTATGGGACATGGAAGAAGTTCTTATGGCTTCCTGCAACCCCTCCACAAGAAGGGCGTACGCCTTTAAGTGGAGTCTGTTCTTGGTCTGGTGTGCTGGCAAACACGTTCTGCTCAGTACAGGTTGGTACTCCAGCACCTTCTCCACCTGTCACAGGTGGAACTAAAGTCCAACTCAGTCAGAGTGCACATGAGCGCTATCGCAGTACACCACCATTCTGTAGAAGGCAAATCCCTGTTTGCTCAGCCTCTTGTTTCTCGGTTCTTGCAGGGCCTTATGCTACCCAAACCCATCTGCCTGCCAGCAGCGGAGTGGGATCTCAACGTGGTGCTCACAGGCAGAAGTAATGGACAGAGATTTAATTGAAGACATTCAGAGTATTACTATGCAAGGAGAAGTGCAACTGATACAGTTGTGGTCAACATGATTGACACTCTTGCAGTTCAACCCCTTAATGTCCACTATCTCCTTAAAAAAAAAGTAGCCAGTGAAATGGCTCTAGGCTATATATGCACACATATTTGACACATGAAAGAATCAAATAAAACAAGACCAATTAAAAAAGGAAATAGTATAAAAACTGGGATATTGCCAGGACATAATTATTAATAAATCTCACAAACTCACTCCAATCATTTTTTTAAACTTTCCATAGACTTACTACACATTAACTTTCAACCATGTAAGCTGTTTCAGATACAACAAACATAGAAACCATCAGAAATTTTCCAAGGGACCATATGTCAGGATCTACCAGCAAATGTTTAGGTCCCAGCTTTATCATTCATAAGTCTCATCTGTAGGTGCAAACCATTTACATCACAAAAACTATATAACACATTCACCACAGCATCCGACATGACATGTTTCAGATTCAAACATCTTGCTTCTGGGAATTGCTTTCACGCCTTAAACAGCCACCTCAAAAGTTCAGCCCCTAAGCTGATTTCCTCATTCAAAAACAGCACCAGAATATAAAGACCCCAACATTTCTCATCTACAACTGCCCATGCTAACCATTATCTAACAATCAAACAATCCCTATCTTAGATCATGAACTAAGGAGGTCCACTCAATTTGATTGTTCAAACCAGCTGGTTCCACTGATTTCAACTGAAAAAATCCACTTTTGCTCAATATAATTTAAATACCCCAATTGCCCCCGCTCCCCCCCCCCAATACAACTCTGCCTGATCAATCACACACCATTGAAACTCAGCCGCATGATGCTGACTGGCTACAAAGTAAGCAACCATAGGGGCTGTCAATATCTGATTAGACAACCTACTATAATGCTCACTCAAGCATTTACAAATAGGATGAATCGTACGCCCCATATAGTGTTTCGGGCAAGGACAGATAATTACATAAACTACATGAGTCAAAAGGCACATATCAAAATTGCTCACAACATAAGGGTTGAATCCAGGTGGGACCAGTAATGGCATTTGTGCACCAACGACAACGTCCACCGCTAGTATGGTTCCCTTCAGAGGGATCCTGTCTCTTCCGCAGCCAATTACTGATATGTCTACAACATAAGGAGGGTTCTCCAGGATACTTTGCAAAACCCACAGGGTGCATCAATGACGTCTAATCAAACCAGCAATCCGCGGAGCCATATTAGAATATGGCAATACACATACCATCTGATCCTCCCTCCGTGATTCATTTTTAGGTAGCAATAACCATTGCCGATGACCATATCTGGCTCGCTTAAAAGCCTGTTATTACTGCAGGGGGATAACCCCGTTCCTACAACTGAATTTTCAAATCCTCTACCCTTGCCAGAAAATCAGTGAAGGACGCACAAATGTGCCGCAAAAGCAAAAATTGCCCTATTGGCAAACTGTTTTAAATGTTTGGGGTGATCACTAGTAAAATGCAATAAAGTATTGCGTTACACAGGCTTACGATACAAAAGTGTAGTTTGTTGGATAGAAAATTTCATAGTGAATTTCAAAAACTGATGTGAGTCATTGATCCATTGCTCAAACTCTTTTAATTGCCTCAAAGACCCACAAGAAAAAAAATATCACCTAGGAATCTACACCATAAAAAAATATGAACAAAAAAAAGAAGAAACATAAATCTGAGTATCTTCAAAATATGCCATATATAACGTAGATAATGAAGGGGCAACAGCTGCCCCCATTGGAATACTGTGATGTTGCAAGTAAAATTGGCCTTCAAAATAAAAATAATTGCGAGTTAATACTATCTCCAATAACTGAAGTAAAAAATCAGAAACCCGATGTGATTGCTGGGAATGATCTAATTTCTGTCTAACAATCTGCATAATCTCTTCCTGGGGTATAAACGTATATAACGATTGTACATCCATAGTCACCAACCAACAACCAGATGTATCAGCTTGAAAATTTGAAAATGCAAAAAATGTGAAGTATCCTGTACAAAAGAAAAAAACCTGTCTAGCCATAGGATTTAAAAATAAATCCAAAAATTTAGATAATGGTTCTAACACAGTGTTCCTAAGAGAGACAATAGGTCTACCTGGAGGATGCGACAAATCCTTTTTTTTTTTTTTTTTTAATGCTGTTGAGTCAGTGCTGACCCCTGATGACCCAGCTACCTCGGGGTTTTCTTGGCAATGTATCACTGGTAGTAGATTGCCAGGCCTTTCTTCCAAGGCAATGGAGAGGAAAGTGACTTGTCCAAGGTCACAAGGAGTTCCAGTGGGAATCAAATCTTTGATTTTCTAGGTGCTAGGCAGTTGCTCCAGCCACTAAGCTACTCCTCCATTCTTATGTATATGAGGGAGGAGTGGCCTAGTGGTTGGGGCAAGGTACCACAGGCCGGAAGGTCGGTGGTTCAAATCCCACTAGAGGACAGCAACCTTGGGCCGGAAGGACTAGGGTTTCTAGTCCCACAGGTGCTCCTTGTGGTCTTGGGTAAGCCACTTAACCCTCCATTGCCCATGTTCCCTGTAAGTATTAGTGTGTGTCTCATATCCCCTTGTGTTAAATGTATCCCCCAACCTCTTTGACCTGGTGAAAAGCGGGATATAAATGCAGCTAAATAAATAAATACATTTTAGGAAGTGTGTATATATACATATCTAGAGAGAGAGAGAGAGAGAGAGAGAGAAGTTACTCATCTGTAACAGGTATTCTCCAGGAGCAGCAGGAATCAGTCCTCACATATGGGTGACATCGACGTCGATGGAGCCCTTGCGGAGCATTTCCACAGCTTTCTATGAAAGCCTTTGGGAATACTGCACGCATGCGCGGTCCCCTTCCCACCCAAAGGTGCCATCTTACCTCAGTCAAATGACATAGCTAAAAAACAGCACACAAAAATGTAAAATAAACTATGTACAACTGCAACTCACAGGGGAGGAGGGAGGGTTGTGAGGACTGATTCCTGCTGCTCCTGGAGAGCACCTGTTACAGGTGAGTAACTACTCTTTCTCCAGGACCAAGCAGGAAATCAGTCCTCACATATGGGTGACTCCTTAGCTCTGGGCTACCAGGAACCCAGGCTGAACAAGAGAACTCCATCTAGTCTCAGCATCAAAGAAAGGCTTTTCACTGACAGAACCTCCACCGGTAGCCCAACAGAGGGCAGGAGTTGCCTAAACCTCAAAGAGATTCCGGAGTACTGCCTGGCCAAAAGCACTGTCCCTATGGGACTCCCTTTCCAGACAGTAATGGGCCGCAAAAGTCTGGCTTGAAGACCAAGTAGCAGCCCTGCAGATGTCTACCAACGGTACAGAGCGGAGATGAGCCACTGAGGCAGCCATTGCCCTGACACGATGGGCCGTGACCCGACCCTGCAAAGGAAGGTCAGCCGCCCTGTAAGCCCAGGTGATACAGTCAGCCACCCAGATGGACAAGGTATGCTTGGACACAGCCAACCCCAAATTATTAGGGTCAAAAGATATGAAGAGCTGAGTAGCCCGTCTGTGCCCCTGCGTACGGTCAAGGTAGAAGGATAAGGCCCTCCTACAGTCCAGGGTACGCAGAACTGCTTCGGCCTGGCTTTCATGAGGCCTAAGGAAGAATGTTGGAAGAACCACCTCCTGGTTGAGGTGGAAAGAGGAGACAACCTTTGGGAGGAACTTGGGATGAGTCCTGAGGACTACCCTGTTCTTATAGAATCTGGTGTAAGGCCTGTCACAGACCAGGGCCTGAAGCTCACTCACTCGCCTAGCCGAGGTTAGGGCTACCAAGAAGAGTGTCTTCCAGGACAGGAAGCGTAGAGGACAAGTAGCCATCGGTTCAAAGGGTGGGCGAATCAGTTGCTGCAAATCCACATTCAACTCCCACTCAGGAGCAGGAGAACGGATTGGAGGCTTGAGCAAGAGCAAGACTCTGAGAAACCGGGACACCAAGGGGTGAACCGAAAGAGAATGTCCTTCCACCAGTGAGTGGTGAGCTGCTAGAGCTGAGAGGTGGACCCGAACAGAATTGGACTTAAGTCCTTGATTTGATAAGTGCAGTAAGTACTGAAGCACTACTGGTACAGTACAGGAGAAGGGATCCTCTGTACGTAGGCGACACCACACGGAAAACCTTTTCCATTTAAGAGCATAGGTTTTCCTAGTGGACTGTTTCCTAGAGGTTAGGACAACCTCCTCAACTTCCTGAGGGAGGCCCCAGGGAGCCAAAACTACCCTTGCAGCTTCCATGCCATCAAATTGAGAGCTTTGAGATTGGGGTGCAGAAGGGAACCCTGATCCTGAGAGAGAAGGTCGGGGTGCAACCCCAGAGGCAGGGGGGGATCCACTGCCAGTTGAAAGAGAAGTGGAAACCAAGGCTGTCTCGGCCACCTGGGAGCCACCAGCAGGACCGAGGCCTTGTCATGAAGAATCTTGAACAGAGTTCGGGCCACCAAGGGCGTGGGAGGAAGCGCATACAGGAAGCCCTGAGACCAGGGAATCAGAAAAGCATCTGCTGCTACCCGCAGAGGATGCGGTTGCCTGGAGCAGAACTTTGGCAGCTGTTTGTTCAGTGGACTGGCAAACAGATCTATGGATGGAAGTCCCCATTTCAGGAAAATCTTCTGAACCACCAAAGGATGGAGCTGCCACTCGTGGGGCTGTAGAATCCTGCTCAACCTGTCGGCCAGGTAGTTTTCCTGGCCAGGGAGGTACACAGCCTTGAGGAGCATGTTGTGCTTGAGGGCAAACAAGCAAAGGTCCTGTGCTTCCTGACAAAGGAGCCTGGACCCAGTTCCTCCCTGCTTGTTCACATAAAACATGGCTACCTGGTTGTCTGTTTGAACTAGGACAGACTGATGAGCCAGGGCTGGAGAGAAAGTCTTGAGGGCTAACCGAATAGCCCCGAGTTCTAGTAGATTGATTTGCTGTGCGGCTTCCCAGGGAGACCACAGGCCCTGGGTGCACTTGCCTAGACAATGAGCTCCCCAGCCCTGCAAGGAGGCATCCGTGGTCAACACCACTGTGAACCCAGGAATCTGAAAAGGCACCCCTTGCAGCAGATTGGGTAGATGCAGCCACCAGCTGAGGGAGTTCAGAAATTGTCTGGACACCCTTATCCTGTCTCTGAGGCTGCCAGTGGCCTGGGACCACTAAGTCCGAAGGCACCACTGTGCAGGCCTCATATGGAGCCTGGCATTGGGGGTCACATGTACTGTCGAAGCCATGTGGCCTAGAAGCCTCAGGCAGAGTCTGGCAGAGACCAGTGACCTGCTGAGAAACTGGCTTGCCAAGTTTATCAGTCTTTGGGCTCTGTCCTCTGGCAAGAATGCCTTTGCCAGCTGAGAGTCCAACCTTGCCCCTATGAACTCCAAGTTCTGGGATGGGAGCAAAGTGGACTTTGCGAAGTTTATGACAAACCCCAGGCTTTGAAGAAGAACAATAGTTCTGAGGGTGGCTTGTCTGGCCTCCTGGCACGTCTGACCCCTGATGAGCCAGTCGTCCAGATAGGGGAAGACAAAGATACCCTTATTTCTCAGGTAGGCCGCCACCACTGCCAGGCATTTGGTAAAGACCCTGGGAGTGGAGTTGAGGCCAAAAGGTAGTACTCTGTACTGATAATGGTTTCCTTCCACAATGAACCCGAGGTACTTTCTGTGGTCTGGATGAATGAGGATGTGAGTATACGCATCCTTTAGATCCAAGGAGCATAGCCAATCTCCCTGCTGGAAGTAGGGCAGAAGGGTTCCAAGAGTAAGCATCTTGAACTTTTCCTTCTCCAGGAACTTGTTGAGGTTTCGGAGATCTAGAATAGGTCGAAGGCCACCGGTTCTTTTGGGTACCAGGAAATACCTGGAGTAGAACCCTCGACCTTGTAAGTGGGGAGGCACAGGCTCCACTGCCCTGTCCACCAACAGACCTTGTAGCTCCTGAAGGAGAAGATCTGTGTGCAGGGGAGGCCTTGGAGGCTCCCCTGGAAAGTATGGAGGAGGCAGTTGCTGGAAGTGTAGTGCATAGCCCTTGTGGACTATTCTTAACACCCAACTGTCTCCAGTGATGAGTGGCCACTGGTGGGCAAACAGAGCGAGGCAACCTCCTGTGCAGGGTTGGGAGAGCAGGGACGGAGAGGCTATGCCTAAGGAGTCAAAAACCCCCACCCTGCTGAGTGGGAGCAGGGGCCGGAGGCTTGGGGGTCCTCTGCCTACGGGGCTCGTTACCCTGCCCCTTGGCTTGCTGACCCTGAGGGGCAGCTTGGGCAGCCTGATATTGTGGGTACTGTTTGTAGGCAGTGCCCTTCCTCGGGTAAAAGGGCTTTTTACCTGAGCCCTTCTTCTTGTGAGAAGGGGCAGAAGTCTTTCTAGACAGCCTTGTCCTTGTGAGGTGCTCGGTCTCGAGCTGTGCGGCCTTCTCAGTCATGGGCTTGCCAAAAAGGTTCTCACCTCGGCAAGGGACATCGACCAACTTGTCCTGAACCCATGGCTCGAGGTCCGATGACTGCAGCCATGCCTGACGTCGAGCCGCGATGCCGGCTGCCGCAACATGGGCCGAAGCCTCGAAGGCATCGTAGGCAGCGTGGGACAAACTTGGAGCATTCCCAGATCCCCGAGGACAAGGACTTGAACCTCTGCAAGGGTTCCCCGGAGAGACCAGCAGAGAACCCGGCCAGCTCCTTGGCCAGGTCTCGTAAGTACATGCCCATGTACAGCTGGTAAGACGACACGGCAAGCAAGCATCGAGCCCTGAAAGCACTTTCTACCAAAACCATCGAGGTTTCCGGCCTCCCTGCCAGGGGGCACCGTGGAGTGCATCTTCTGACTTTTCAGGCGATGCATGGCCGATTCCACCACCATGGAATTGTGTGGTAGCTGCGCCTTCTGAAAGCCAGGACTCTTCCGGAGTCGATAGATCGAATCGAGCCGCTTGCTTAAAAACGGTGCCGAGGCCGGTGCCTCCCACATCCGGAAGAGGAGCCGTTCCAGCATCGGAGAAACCAGGACAGTAAAGGCCTCCTTCGGAGGAGAGTTGTACTGCAGGGCCTCGAGCTCCTCGGCTCGAGGCTCCTCCTCAGGGTCCGCAGGGATAGCCAACACAGTGGCCATATCCCGGACGAACTCCGAGAACCGGGTATCCTCCGGAGGGGATCTACTCCGGGGTTCAGACTGCAGTGAGTCTGATGGGATGCACCGAGTCTCGAAGGTGTCGGGGGACTCCTCGTCATCTGTCTCCCATGCGGACTCGTCCGATGAGGAATCGGGGTCCGACCTCGCGGGGCCTGCGAGAACCCGCCCCGATGTCGACCTCGAGCCTTCATGGCCTCGAGTATCGGCTCGGTCTCCGGTGTAGACTTCGATGTCGATGTCCTGGTGGTCGGGGCAGATGCGCCAGACAGGCTGGCCATCAGTGCCCGCTGCTGTTCCATGAAGGCAGACAGTCTGCTCTCCAAGGCTGTCAACCTGAGACCCAGCTCAGGAGACTCAGCAGCTCCCGACTCGGGGCCCCGGCGGTGCCGGGCCCGACGTCGGCTCCCTGGGAGGAGAGTCCACGAGGACTACAGGGCTTACGTGTCCAGCAGACTCCGGCTCCAGTAGAGAGACTTTAGAAGGCTTCTCCTGTTCCACGGGCCCGGGGCGACGGACGGGGGTCTGAGACCTAGCTCTCAAGGAGCCAGGGACCTCTTCCGACAACGCCCTCGCGAGCTGCTTCTTCCTCTTGCGTTCTCGGTCAGGGGACCCCCTGTCCGAGGAGTCACGACGGTGCTCGGGATCCGATTCCCGAGATGTCGAGGCCTCAGATGAGGTCCGGGCCCGGCCGGAGGCCGAGTCAGAAAAAAGCCTTTCCTTTTAGTGCTGACGACTTCGCAGTGCCTTGGAAGACATTTTCCCACATGGTCCACACGTCTTAGGGTCATGATCAGGACTGAGGCACCGAAGGCAGCAGTCGTGTGTGTCGGTGAGAGACATCAGCTTCTTGCAACAATTACACTTCTTAAAACCGCTGGAAGCCATCGGGGAAAAAAAGAGTCCCCGCGAGGTCAAAGGACCGGCCTTCCAGGGAAAAAGAAAAAAGGGCGCGAACGCCAGCCACTAAGGGCAAAAACCGAAAAAAGAAGATCGGGCTCGATACCGGTGTACCGAACCCGGCGGGAGGGGAACCGGCGTCGAACCGGAGAAGAAAAATAGCGAAGAATAGCAAAAAATCAAACAATTTTCCGGGATGACTAGGACTCACGTCCGGTGGGCTTCACGGAAAACGAGAGACTGGGCAAGATGGCACCTTTGGGCGGGAAGGGGACCGCACATGCATGCAGTATTCCCAAAGGCTTTCATAGAAAGCTGGGGAAAAGCCTGTAGCATAGGCATACGGGATAGACGGCCTGGGGACCCTTTATTGAAAGACTGGAGCAATGCTTTAGGCTTCCATTGCCTCCTGGGAGTTGTAGTATTTTCCCTTTTCAATAAGATGCAGTTGTGGTGCGAGTGGTACAGGCAATGACAGGCTTTTAATTCCCCTCCCGGGGCGGATTCAAACACAAAGTAACTCAGGACAAAAAGCCATACACTCTGGCACAAAATAAGAAAGGAAATAATAACAGCTTCTCAACTTAAATCCAAAGTTTCACGGTATTTACAGCATACAGTCACTTTGTATAAGCAAGGAAAATCCTGTGCTCTTCAACTGCCAGTTTAAACAGTTTTCACATCACCTGGCTCAGCACAGAGAAATTATATCATCTGTAACCATTAAAGTACAGTCCATTTGGTTATCTGATATTTCTTCTTCCTGAGGATCAATCAGCATTGACTCATGCTGATTCTCTGGTAAGTACAACTTCTGCTTGGTATACAACGTTTCCAAACTTCCACCCTCTATCTGTTCCTGAGGCTTCTCTATCAAGCCCTCCGTGAGATAGGGTTCAGTATTACCATATATCTTAGAATAGCAGAGAGGAGAGTCACACCCTTTAGGGTTTCTATAAGAGAACTTCTTATAACTACTTTTATCCTTATAGTAATTAGACAGCCTACCTTCTGGCTTAGAGACAGGGGAAAGTCTGTGCACAGTCTGGTCAGGAAGGGGTTTAAACCTCAGAGGTTTTCCTCTGTACTTTGGCTTCTCAACCTCTTCCTCTGACATGCAAATGTCCTCCACCGAATACCTTTCACTCCCTGGAGCTTGCAAGTGCTTTCCAGATAGCTTTACCGGTAACGTTTCCCTCTGTGTGTCTTCCCAATAGGACAATTGCCTGGAGTTCTAGCCACAGGGATTTTGGGCCCTGCTCCTCCAGTTATTCCTGCTGGCTACTTCCTGTATTTCTCTATCACTCTCAGAATCACAATCCTCTGAGTCACTCACGTACTTTCTCTCGTGCTTCCTTCCACACTGAAACATACGTTGCTTCTGACTCTCAGACTTCAGCTCACTCAGCTTTCCCAGCTGGGTCTGTCCAAGCTTTCTCTCTCTCTCGTTCTCCAGTTCCTCTGCTCCTCCTGCTCTTTGCTTCTCGTGCTTCTCTTGCTGCCCTTCACACTGAAACTCTAATGAGCGTTTCTTATATGTCTGGTTTGGAGCTAATCTAGCCCTTCCCCCTCTCAGGTGAAAACTATTGGGCTCAGGAGATGGGGATTGTTTGCTAGCTGGGCGGGGCTGCTGCACTCGTGGCTGGGTTTGTTTATGTTGCTCATGGCAACTGGGAGTCCTGTGCTTTGCCTTCCTGTCAGCAACAGACCTACTTCTCTCAGGTTCCTCTGTTTGCATGGCAAAGGACGTCTCTTCCCCATTACAAGATATATATATATATATATAGTAGGATGCTCCTCCTCCTTCTGGCTCCTCACCAGGCAAAGAAAAGTCACTGCCAGGGACAGGCAAGCTGGGTTGGATCCAAGCTACAGCTGCATGACCAGAGGCATTATTCCTCCCAGTGGTGGCAAAAGTGCAGCAAGCAGTGTCCTGAGAGCACCACTTGGAAAATCCTTTGGAAAGTTTGCCATTGTTCCAATGGAGAGTTATCTCAACAAACTGAATTCTGCCTGTTTCTTTTTTTAATAGCTGAAAATCCTTGCTGTTTTCTCACTTGACACAGAGATAGCGGCTCAGCAGGTGAGCTCTTTATCTAGAGCAGCAGGACCCATGAGTACTTTGACTAAGAGTCCCTTGGGTATAGCTCTCTGATACCGTTTTTATACCCCACAAGTACCACTATAGGTCATAGTAACATAGTAAATGATGGCAGGAGTGGAGGAGTGACCTAGTGGTTGGGGCAAGTTACTTCAGGCCGGAAGGTCGGGGGTTCAAATCCCACTAGAGGACAGCAACCTTGGGCCGGAAGGACTGGGGTTTCTAGTCCCACAGGTGCTCCTTGTGGTCATAAGAACATAAGATATGCCATACTGGGTCAGACCAAGGTCCATCAAGCCCAGTATTCTGTTTCCAACAGTGGCCAATCTAGGTCATATGTACCTAGCAGTTTCCCCAAGGGACACAGGTTCCACAATGCTTGTATTGGTTCAAGCATTGATATCCTGGGTCCCTTCTTAATAATGGTTTATGGACCTTTCCTCCAGGAACTTGTCCAAACCTTTTTTAAACCCAGCTACATTAACAGACTTTACTACACCCTCTGGTAACAAATTCCAGAGTTTGATTACACGTTGAGTGAAAAAATATTTTCTTTTATTAGTCTTAAATAGTTTACCCTGTAGCTTCATTGCATGTCCCCTAGTCTTTCTATATTCTGATAAGGTAAACAATCGATCTACGTTTACCCGTTCCACTCCGTTCATTAATTTATAGACTTCTATCATATCTCCCCTCAATGAACAAACAAACCTCTTCCAAAGACGGGGAAGCTGTAAAACTAGAGGGCATATCATGAAGCTGCAAGGGGGTAAATTGAAAGGCAATGTCAGGAAATACTTTTTCACTGAAAGGGTGGTGGATGCTTGGAATGCCCTCCCGATGGAAGTGTTGGGGGCAAATACAGTGACAGAATTCAAAATGGCATGGGACAAACACAGTGGATCCCTTTACAGCAACAGGATAAAATCAAAATAAACTTAACTAATTTCTCAGTATACAGGGGTGTCCTATACGGAGCGGTGGGTTCACACCTAAAACAAAGAAATTGGGAAGGGTGGCCTGCATGGGGCGGCAGGTGCATCTACTCTTGTCCTTTAGATCAGTATCTTGCAGTGACAAAGCCTCATTCTTCTTTTATTTTATTTACAAAACAGCTAGATACATACATACACCCAACCACTATAGACACGGGTACATTACCAAACCTATCCATAACAGACTAACCAATATAAAACCAACACCTATCTCCTCCTCAGCCACTTCCATAATAACCCCACAGCACACAGACCTAAAATGCTACCTTATCAATGCCAGATCACTAAGAAAAAAAGATACCCATTTTCCAAGACTTACTTACCAACAACTCACCAGACCTTATTTGTATCACGGAAACATGGCTCACCGACAGACACAGTATTAATTAACCAATTAAAAGCTCCAGGATATGTAATATTCCACTCCCACAGACCTATAAGAAGAGTCGTCGTCGTCTTACTAATCATAAAAAAAACCCTAAAGCCTCCTTAATCAACACCAACAACAAGAAAACATTGACATACTCACTATAAAAATCAAACACCCCCACATCTGTCTAGCTTACAGACCTCCAGACTAAAGCCTGGCAACCTAGACATACTATCAGAATTAATATGCTCCTCAACAGAAAACAACCCTCTGATCCTAATAGGAGACCTCAATCTGCCATCTCTGTCACAAAACCACATGTCAGACTTCCTAGCTTCCATCAGTGACTTTGATCACCACCAAATAATCAACTCCCAAACGCATATTAAAAGCAACATACTAGACCTAGTGTTCTTACCATCGACTATCTTCAAAGACTATGACCCAAAAACACTAGAAGTACAGCCCGTCCCCTGGTCTGACCACCACCTGATAAAATTCCAACTACCATTCTACACCACCATACAACCAAAACATGAACATTGTCGCGGGCCCTCTTGGTGCACCTACCGGTGAGCTTTGGTATTGCACTAGACCCCTGTGTAACTGGCCTCCTGGTAGTTGTAGCTGCTGCCAGATTACACCAAAAATAGTTGTGGACAACCGAATAAGGTAAATAGGGCTTTATTTCCCTTCCCAAATAGGATATTCAAATATTTACAGCAACACAAACAAAAACCCTTCTGGGGTGAAACAGAAAGCAAAAATGGAATACAAAATAGCTTTCTTTCAGCAACAGAAAAGTATTTTAAACACGGGCTTGTAGCCACTGAGAATAAGGCCTTGCTTTGCCTTGGCAGGCTGCTTATTCCTTTTTATCTGAGAGATATTATATCATCTGCTACAGAAAGACTACAGTCCATTTCTATAATATCTTCATTCATAGGTAAGTCACATTTGCATTGGCTCCACATCAGGAATCAATCCTTCTGCACTCTTCCTCTGTGTGGGCTCAGCAAACAGCCCGTCCTGGCTGTGACGTCGTTCTCCCTTGCTAAAGGAAAACTGTTGGTGATTACCAAAATCCCTCTTGTTGTGGTAATAGGAGCCTCCCCTCTGCTGACCTCTGTGAAGCAGGTTGAGGAATTGCTCTGCCCCACTATTAGGTGGAATTGGCCCTGCTCTGAGCTCTGCTTTAGGTAGGAACTGAGAACCAGCTGGAACTCCTGACGGCAGCCTTTGGGAAACTCTAGGTCTCACGTACCTTGCAGAGTGTGTCCCTTCTTCAGGTAAACAGCCTTTACTTTGCTTATAAAAAGGGTACAGGAATATCTCTGCTTCCCTCCTTGCACTGGAATTAAACTTCCTGGCTTGTACCTTTTCTTTCTTATCTCTGCTCCACGCTGGGCTGTTACATTTACTTTCCTTAGCTGTGTCACGCTGTCTGTACCTTTCATTCAAGCATTCTTCAGACTCACTCAGACGTTCACTCAAGCTTCCAATGGGGTACTCTGACACGCTCTCTCCACAGCTCCTCTCGTCCTCCTCCTGTAACCAGTTCCTTCTCTGGGTTTCTCTCCAGCTCCTATCTTGGCTCCTGGTTTGTGCCTTTGTCCTGCACTTAAACCTTTCAGCCTTGCTCTCGGTCTTGCTCTTGCTCTGCCTAACTGTTTGTGAGCTAGGTTTATTTAGGTAATTCCTAGCTGCACCACTCCCTAGCTGATTAGAGTCAGGTGAAAATCCCCTGGCTTCCCTATTGGCTGAGGGTGTCTTCCAAGCTCGTGACCTCACTTGCTTACGTTGCCCCTGGCAACTTTCCACCATGTGCTTTCTCAGCATGTCATTATTTCCCTGATCTGCACTATCTTCTGTCTCCATAGGGGTCACTAATGAGTCAGCACTGTGACAACATACACCACACTTCAGAAGATTCAAAAAATTTAACAAAGACAAATTCTTAGATCAAACCATCCCACACCTCATTCAAGATCCTACAGACATTGATGAAGCTGATGGAGCATGTGGGAATCGAACCAGCACACTGATGTGGCCCAGACCAGCCAACAGCAGCAGTACCAATCCCCCAAGACGACTGCTCAGATGGACACCACAAAGATATAGCCATATGTAACACCCAACATGTGACAGACAGGCTGCAGAGAGGGCACACTGTGGTGCACAGTGCAGAGATGGAAGGGGGTCTGGAGAGGTGACGAGGCTGCAGCAATTGCATGGGCAGGTTAGCAGAACACTGAAAAGGAAAAGGAATGGAACATGTGGGAATCTAACCAGCAACCTAAGGACTCCCAACAGATGTGTTTGACCACTATCCCAAACAACACAATGGAAACAAGTCACTACAAAAGGCACACTGTGGGTCACATTGCTGCGATGGAAGCCCCCCCCCCCCCGCCCCACTGCTAACTGCAGAGATTGCATCCATCACCATGCTGCAATCTAGGCCTGGAATAAACTACTGGGGTCCGTGTGACATGCACCCTCGCAAACCCACAGCCAATCTAGGCTGAAAGCTCACCAATCCGCTGCTGCTTGTGGAACATAACCACCCTGATCTCCCTCACCCGGACCTCTGTGTCACACCTGCGTGCACATTCCCACAGCTGTCATAATTAGAATGTAAGCTCGGTTGAGCAGGGTTTGTCACTTAAATGTCTGTGCAGCGCTGTGTATGGGGGGCAGTGCCAGATATATGCACTGATCCATTAATGTAATAAACTGTTTTTCCATACCGCATCATCCCTCAACTAAAGCGGCGGGCAATGGAGGGGCAAGTGGCACGTCCAAGGCCACAAGGGATGTCCAAAAGACTAGAAACCTCAGTGCCCCAGACATGAGACTGCTGTCCCCAGGTGGGCCCTGAAACCCCGGCCCTCCGGACCGAGGTATGTTGTTATAACCAATAGGCCATATCTCCCACTACACAGGTGCAGTAGGTGTGGCAGTAATGAAGTCAGTGAGATAAGTATTTGGTGGTGTAACAGTCCCCTTACATGCCAAGCAGGATATCAGTGAGCTTGGCATCGCAGAAATTAAGATCATGACCAGGGGTTACAATGTCACCTACACCCCTGGTGCCCTAGCTGTCTGGATGGCTGTGGAACTCTGTTGCCAAGGACACACTCAAGCAGCATGCAGAGCCCATCAGCTATCCTGATAATGGCACATACCACCTGCTCCAGGGAGTGGGTCCATGGCTGCGGCTCTTGGGACACAGCACACCTTGCCATGTCTAGGCAGCGCACACACATGCCACCAGACACACCGTACCTGCTGCCTGTGTGGTGGCATCGGCAGAGCGTCTGTGTCGATGTGTGCCAGGCCCCTGTCTGGCCGTGGGACACCCCTAGCACTGTGCAGCAGGTGGCAGGGGCCCCAGTGGTCTGTGAGGGTCTGTGCTTCCCAGGACTGGCCACCCCCCCCCCCCAGTGTCCCAACCACCCACCCCAATCACCACATCCACATCACTCCACACCACCCCTCCACATCATGATCACCCACCCCCTGTCTGGGCTTGTGGCTGACCCCCTTCCTTCGCCATGATACTGGTGTCGACGGCCACCACCTCCACCGCCATGTCCTGCATACCTGGGGCTGGCTGCCATGGGCCACTCTGAATGGAGCATCAGTGGAAGCCCCTACGCCAGCATCTGCAGCCACTGTGCAGTGAGAATAAAACATGAGCACCGTGGCCATGTGTCTGCCACATTGTGGAGACATAGTAGGTGGCACCACAGGATGCAGGTCAACCCGATCATGCGACACACAGGCTGCCTCACTCACCATGTCTATTGATGATTGCACCACACTGTAGCTGCCGCAGCAGCCGTGGCCAGTGCATCTGCAGCCACTTCCCCATTCTGCACATTCCTGCCACCTGGGGGCACAGTAATGGATACGGACTGTTATGCGACAGACATCTCTGGCCAATGGCAGATGCACATCACACATGGCTATGGGCAGCAGGGGGATGTAGCTGCTGTAAACTGTTGGTCCAATGCCAGGTGGTGTCTACGCTACCTGAATGTGTGCATGTGCAGCTGAATATGTGTGTGTTGCCCCCCTGGGTACTGTGTGCAACCATCCAGCCAGCTGGCCCAGCCCCTGGCCACCCTCCCCCACTCTTGGGGCTCCCACACACCCTCGCTCCCCTCTACCTCTACCTCTACCTCCCCCTCCTCCTCCTCCGCCTCCCCCTCTATGCTTCCGGCCCCACCTCCTCTTCGGCCTCCATGCCAGCTGCCGCCTCTGGGCCCCCCTCTGGCTGTTCGGTCTGCGCAGGCTGGCCTGGTCCAGCATCCAGCCCTGCTGGGCCCTCGTCTGCATCTGCAGCCACTGTGGGGGAAAAGACATACATTACAGACACGGTCACACCTTTTACACATCACAGGTACCAGTCCTGAAGCCACACAGGCTGCTGGCCCACAGGGACATGCCATGGAGCATGGCATGGGTGGCATCATTCACCGTCGCACTGGTCCTGCAGCTCTGCATGTACCTGGGCCTGGAACCTTGGGTACCTGGCCCTCAGCTCCCGACCCTTCTTAGGTAGATACTCCACCTGTGGACACAGCAAGGTATGGGACCATTAGGGGCCAATCATCCAGGCCCATCCTGGGCTGCACAGCACACATAGCTGGGGGCAGCAGGTGGCTAGCTCCAATGCGTGCTGTGTGTCCACTGCTCACTGTTGGCCCTGGCACACGCATGTGTGCAGTGCGGCTGCACATGTCTGAGTTTCCCCCTACGTATGCTGCATGTGGGTTGCCTGCCACACCTTTCCAGCCCATCGGCCTAGCCGCACATGGCCCTACACCACCGTGTCATATGTGCCGCTGCCATGCTGCGTGTCACTTGCGCCATGGGGGTGGGCCTGCATGGCGCCATCATCAATATATGGTGTATCCAGGAGGGGGCAGGGCTTTCACTGCACCCCACACATCTGCACTGTGTCAGCATGTCAGCTACACCCATCTGCCTGGCTACAACGCATGTCCAACATATGCACAGGATGCGTGGCATGTGCCACTGTGCGCATGGGGGGGGGGCTGATCATGTGTACCACCATTGGGCCTTGGGCACAGCGCCAGCCATGCCCAGGTGGGCCCAGGGGGTAGGCCACCACATGCTCTGCAGGGTCCTGGGGCAACATGGGGGTGGGCCATAAGAACATGATATGCCATACTGGGTCAGACCAAGGTCCATCAAGCCCAGTATTCTGTTTCCAACAGTGGCCAATCTAGGTCATACGTACTGTCCCCTGCAGCCCCCCCTGGTGGCGGCGTAGTTTTCCACGGAAGGGCTGGGGAGCGCACAAGACTATGGTGATTGGGGTTGGACAGGTGCGAGGGTCAAGGGTAGCAGTCCCTTGTGCCGGCCTCGTTACCAACTTCCCAAAAAGAACAAGTTCACACGAAAATGGAGGGAAAAATGAAAAAGGCTTTATTTCCCCTTTGCACAAAAATGGTTCAAAAACAGGATAAACGGCTTTGGAAAGTAACACAACTGAACAAGTCCTTGCATCAGGTTTAAAGCACAAATAAAACGGTCAAAGTAATGGCTGTTAACTTCACAGTAATTTAAGGTAAGACCAAAACACTGCATTCACTTATGCATTCATGGAGCTAGAAATAAACTACAGCTTCACTGCTGTACAATATGTACATTCCATCGGCTCGTCAGACTCTTCGCCTGCAGATTCCACTTGCATAAATTCTATGTCTGATAGCTCTGAGTCTGAGGCTTCTGCATAACTGAACTCTGGCTTTTTAAAAGCGTGCCGTACAGTTTCCCAGTGTCTGGTGATTAGGTTAGGGCGTCGGTTTCTGGCCACTGGGTAAAACAATGGCTCCTCATCAGCTATAGTTTTAAAAGCTCTCTCAACACAATGCTTAGTATTTATAGTTCTCCTCTTAGAGAAATTGTCTGTTAGCTTTTGCTTATAAATGTCATTGTTACAAGGAGAAACTTCCTTCCCCTGTCTTTCTCTTATGTTAGGCTTGAGCAAACAATTGCAAGTAATAGAAGCTTTACCTTTCTTTCCTTCTCAGGGAAGGCTTGAGGCCTAGTCCGGTTGTCCTCTAACTCAGGATGGCCCAAGTTCTCCCACGATATCTCTCTTGCCTTAGTATATGGACGAACCTCCCTGTGCCAAGGGTGCAGCTGTTGCCATCTGCCCTTGCTTTCACTCCTGAGGCTGTCGTTGCCTGGTGGCCTCGCTCCTTCAGCTTCTCTCTGCTCACCAGTCCTCTGTGCTCTCCACTTTTCTCCCAGGCCAGCACTCACGTTGCTTCTCAGGCCTGCTTTCTCTCTCTCATTCAAGACTGCCCTTTCTTTGGCTCTTGAAACTCTGTCCTCCTCTCTCAGGATACTTCTCTGGATATCTCCCTGGATATCTTTCTCTCCTTCCTCCTGGATACATCTCCGGATACCCTTTCCTCCTTGGATATCTTTCTCCTCCGGATATCTTTCTCCTGGATATCTTTCTCCTCCTGATTCAGACCTGCCTCTGCTTAAATCCAAACTGACTGGGCCCAAGTCCTGCCCATAGAGGCGTGGTTCTTCAGACTCTGTACTGACTCTCATGCTCCCTCTATGTGGATCTTCAGGATATTGCAGCTTATACCTGTTTTTTTCTGGATTTAAAACTTTTCTTCTATCTGCAAGAGGGTCTGCTGCATCACAGTACCTAGCAGTTTCCCCAAGGGACACAAGTTCCACAATGCTTGTATTGGTTCAAGCATTGATATCCTGGGTGGGTCCCTTCTTAATAATGGTTTATGGACCTTTCCTCCAGGAACTTGTCCAAACCTTTTTTAAACCCAGCTACACTAAAAGCCTTTACTACATCCTCCGGTAACAAATTCCAGAGTTTGATTACACGTTGAGTGAAAAAATATTTTCTTTTATTAGTCTTAAATAGTTTACCCTGTAGCTTCATTGCATGTCCCCTAGTCTTTCTATATTCTGATAAGGTAAACAATCAATCTACGTTTACCCGTTCCACTCCGTTCATTAATTTATAGACTTCTATCATATCTCCCCTCAGCCATCTCTTTTCCAGGTTAAAGAGCCCCAACCTTTTTAGCCTTTCTTCATAGGAGTATCCTTCCATCCCCTTTACCATTTTGGTGGCTCTTCTCTGAACCTTTTCTAAAATCGCTATATCCTTTTTAAGATAGGGCGACCAGAATTGCACACAATATTCAAGGTGCGGTCTCACCATGGAACGATATAGAGGCATTATAATATCTTTTGTTTTATTTTCCATTCCTTTCCTTATCATACCTAGCATTCTATTTGCTCTCTTGGCTGCCGCTGCACACTGGGCCGAGGGTTTTAACATGTTATCCACAATGACGCCTAAATCTTTTTCCTGGGTGGTGGTTCCTAATGTAGAACCTTGCATTGTGTAACCATAGTTTGGGTTGTTCTTCCCTAGGTGCATAACTTTGCACTTGTCCACATTAAATTTCATCTGCCATTTTGATGCCCAGTCTTCCAATTTATCAAGATCCTCTTGCAATTTTCCACAATCCTCTTGGGTTTTAACAACTTTAAATAGTTTTGTGTCATCTGCAAATTTGATAACCTCACTTGTTGTTCCACTTTCCAGGTCATTTATGAATATGTCAAAAAGCAGCGGACCCAGCACAGATCCCTGGGGTACACCACTATTCACCTTTCTCCATTGGGAAAATTGCCCATTTATTTATTTATTTATTTAACATCTCTTATATACCGCACTATTGTCATCAGCGCGGTTTACATGGAACAAATATATACATACAGAGAACTGTAATGCATTTTACAAATAACAGGGGTTTTTGAACTTGGGATTAAAGGTAAACTATATAGACTAAGTAACTATTTACAAAAAAACTCTATTCACATTAGTCATATTTGGTTATCATTTGGGATTATCTTGGTCAGAAACGTGTAGGTAGTATTTCCTATGCAAAGATTAGATTGGGAAATAGCTTAAGAAGAGGTGGTGTTTGAGGCTTTTTCTGAATTGTGTTAGGCTGACTATAGCTCTCAATTCTGGTGGGAGGGCATTCCAGGCTATTGGGGCATGGTTACTGAAGGCTCTTTTGGTTGTTTCCTTAGTGTATCTGATTGCTTGTTTCGGGATTGTTAATGTATTTATAGCAGTTGATCTTCTGGATCTATTGGGGGTTTGTAGATGTACGAGGTTGATGATGGTTGATGGTGCTTGGTTGTTTAGGGCTTTGAATGTAGTGATCAGGATCTTGTAGTGAATTCTCGCATTGGTTGGTAGCCAGTGGAGTCTTTTTAGGACTGGAGTTATGTGATCTGTCTTTGATATAGCTTCAAGTACTCTGGCAGCGGTGTTCATCGCCAGTTGGAGAGGATTTAATGATGCTTGAGGGAGCCCGTATAGAATTGCATTTGCAAAGTCGATGTGAGGCATTATCAAAGCTTGATAGACGGTTCTGAAGTCTGAGGGTTCCAATAAGGGTCGGAGGTGGCGTAGTGTGCGTATCTTGTGATATATTAGTTTTGTTATGTTTTTTATGTGGACTTTCATACTGAGACGCTGGTCGAGGGTGATACCTAGGTATCGTATTGTAGGTTTTACTGTTAATTCCTTGTCCTTTATCTTTAAGGAAGTAGGAGGTATGAAGCTTTGGTTCTTTGTTATAAACATCACATCAGTCTTACTGTGGTTGATTCTTAGGTTTTGTGAGGTGAGCCACTCTTCTACTGCTTCAAAGCATTTTGTCAATGGTGTAAAATCAGGGTGGTCGATGGAGAATGGCATGTATAGTAGAATGTCATCCGCATATGCTAAACAGGTGACATTAAAGGAACGAATGAGGTCGCAGATAGGTTGCATATATATTAAACATCAATGCTGATAGAGAGGATCCCTGCGGTACTCCTTGATCTTGGAGAAATGGTTCAGATGCTGTTTCACCAATTCGTACTTGTTGCCAGCGGTTAGTTAGATAAGATATACACCAGTCAAGTGCAGCATCAAGGATTCCTTTTTCTTTAAGGCGATCGATAAGTATTTGGTGGCTTACTGAGTCGAACGCAGCTGAGATGTCCATGAATATAAGGATGAATCCTTGGTGAATGTTATCTATTCCTGTGATTAGTGTATTGAATAGGGTGATGAGGAGGGTCTCCACTCCATGAGCTTCTCTAAAGCCGTGTTGTGCAGAGTCAAGTGGAGCTGCAGTGTCAATGTGTTGTTGTATTTGACGTTGAACCACTTTCTCAATTATTTTCGCTAGGAGTGGGATACTGGATATTGGCCTGTAGGATTCTACTTTTAGGGGGTCTAATTTGCTGTTTTTCAATAATGGTCTAATTGAAGTTTGCTTGAGGCATTGGGGGAAGGTTCCAGTTGAAAAAGATTGTTCCAGTATGTTCTGTATGAAGAAGCTTACTTCATGTCTAAGGTCTTTTATCCAGGCTGCTGGACATGGATCACTTGCAGCAGTGGTAGCATTTATTGATGCAATAGTGTTTTCGATTTCTTTGATTGTTAATATATTAAACTTGGTTAATGTGGTTGACTGTGAAGGTATGTCAATCTTTGTTGGTCCAGAGGTGCAAATGTTGGATGTTTTTGTCATCTTTGATTTTAGGTAGTTAGCATAGTCTTGAGGGAGTATTGTTTGCGTCTGTTGGGGTGTTGGTTCCTTTGCCATTGTTCTTACAATGTTGAAGAGATCATGATGTTTATTTAATGATTGCTTCAGAAGATTAGTATGGTATTGTTTCCTTCGATCTGCAATTTCCTGGCGATGCTTTTCTAGGTAATTGCAATAGGTTGTGTAGGCCTCAGTAGAGCGTGATCTTCTCCAGTGTTTTTCAAGTCTCCGAAGATGGAGGAGGGATGTTCTTAGCTCGTTGGAATACCAAGCTACGTGTGTGCGGTGGTTAGTTTTTCTTGTCAAGTTTGATGGTTGAGAATTGGCTCTGAGAGTGAAGTTCCAGGTGTTGATTAGACTGTCCAAGTCAGGTTCAGAGGAGTGTAGTGCTGGGAGAAGATTATTGAGTACTTCCTCTTTGACAAAGGGGCGGAACCTCCTAGCTGTTGGTTTAGCATGAGTGGGTTTGGAGTTAGTGGGATTGGAGGAGTTGGGAATTTGGAATAAAATGAGACTGTGGTCGGACCATGGTACTGGTAGTATGGAGAGGTTGTAATTGTGATTGATGTCTGAGGTAGCTTGTGGAACAAATATCAAGTCAAGTATATTTCCCATAGTATGAGTGGGATCTTTGACTATTTGGTCGTATCCTAGGTTGTCAATTGCTTCTATAAATGCTACGGTTTGCGAGTCATGTAGGGAAGGGAGGTTGAAATCTCCCAATATCCAATTAGATAGTCGTGGTTTTTCAGTGTTGCAAGCTCTATCAACTATCGTTGGCAGATCAGCAGCTGTTGATGTTGGAGCTCTATAGACTAGGTTAATTGAGTGCTCACTGTTTGATATATTTAGTATGTTTAGGTGTGTTGAACTAATACTGTTGTCCATCTGAAATTGTAGTTGGTTTTTAGAGATAATGAGTACTCCACCTCCTCTTTGTTGATTCCTATGACATGTGTGGATTGAGAAGCCTGGGGGTAGCATCTGGTTAAGAATGACATTGTCAGAGTCAGTTAGCCAGGTTTCTGTGATCATCAAGATGTCAATGTTATATGTTGTTATGAGGTTAGGTATCAAAGGCCACTTTGTGCGAATGGACCTTATATTGATAAGGGCGCAGTGCAATGGTGGATGGTACTGTTGTTTAGGTTGAGGTTTTTTGGTAGTTTGAAGGGCAATATGCAGTAGATGTGAGTGGTGGTTGTAAATAGGGTTTGTTTGGTTTGTTTGAGTCTTGTTTGACCATCTCTTCCAATTATTTCGTAATATTGGTATGGATTTTTGGTCACCGTTAAAGGCATTTGATTGGCCAGCTAGTGCGGTGAGTAGGTAAGTAATGATGAGGGTTACTAATGTATGCATCTTTATATGGGACATTGTGTGTTAGGAGAAACAGTAACGTTGCTGGCTGCAAGTGATTGAGGACTATGATGTTGGGGTTGAGGTTTTGTAGCAATGGAACCTTATCTATGGTGAAAATAAAGGGAAAATACAGGGAAACAACAGTATATCTAGCTACTGAGAACAGTATTTGCAGTTAATGGGTACTGACAACAGTATATCTAGCTACTGAGAACAGTATTTGCAGTTAATGGGTACTGACAACAGTATATCTAGCTACTGAGAAACAGTATTTGCTGTTAATGGGTACTGACAACAGTATATCTAGCTACTGAGAACAGTATTTGCAGTTAATGGGTACTGACAACAGTATATCTAGCTACTGAGAACAGTATTTGCCTCTGCTTTCTATCTTTTAACCAGTTCTTAATCCACAGTAGTACACTGTCTCCTATCCCATGACTCTTTAGTTTTGCCAAACGTCTCTGATGAGGGACCATGTCAAAGGCTTTCTGAAAGTCCAGATACACTATATCAACCAACTCACCTTTGTCCACCTGTTTATTCACACTTTCAAAAAAACATAACAGATTAGTAAGACAAGATCTTCCTTGTCTAAAGCCATGTTGGCTGTCTCCCATTAGGCCATGACTATCTACATGCTGAGTAATTTTATTCTTTATGATGGTTTCTACCATTTTTCCTGGTACTGACGTCAGGCTCACCAGTCTGTAGTTTCCCGGATCACCCCTGGAACCCTTTTTAAAAATTGGTGTTGGAGACTTCCGGTGGCATGGTGAGCTGAGTGGACGTGTGTGTCTCGGCTCCGGAGCCTGCTCTCCCCCCCTGCCAACATTAATAACTTAAATCTGCATTTGTATCGTTAAAAAAGGGGGCAAACGAGAGTATACCTGCTGGTCCTCTCCCAGATCTCTACCCCTGGGGAGAAAGGTGTATGGCCACGAGAAACACCCGCCGAGATCGAGCACGAGGGGGTGAGACAAAAATGGCTGACAGCGTGCAGGCGACCCCAGGATCGTTGGAGGCCTCGGCGCTAGTAGCTGAAGTGTCTAAAGCGGTGGTGATGGCCTTGGAGGATCGGCTTGGGGGACTGTCCACCCAGATGCAAGAGGTGGTTCAAGCTGTCTCTGATTTTAACCGGCGGGTGGAACAAGCGGAGAGCCGCATCAGCTCCTTGGAAGACCAGCGAGTGAGTGATGCTGCTCGGATTGAGAGTCTGGAGGCTGCCCTTCGCCAGCACCATGACAAACTGGAAGATCTCGAGAATCGCAGCAGGAGGAACAATCTGCGATTCATCGGGATTGAAGAGTCTGTGCCTGAAAAGGATCTGCGGCGGCACCTGGAGCAATGGCTGCCGGCTCACTTACCCCTGGCTGCCGATGTGGGGGAAGTGGTGATAGAACGGGCGCACCGGCTGGGGCCCTATCGGTCGGGAGAGCAGCGACCCAGGGCAGTCATCGCCCGATTTCTCAACGCCGCCCAGAAGGATGGAGTGCTGCGGGCGTCGAGACAGCTAAAACGCTCTGGAGCTGCCGCGTGTAAGGTCCTTATCTTTCAAGACTACTCCGCTGGGGTGTCCCTGCAGCGTAAGGCCTTTCAGGACACGTGTAAGAAGCTGATCGAGCGGGGTGTCCGCTTCACCCTGGCATACCCAGCGACTTTACGTATATTTAGCGATGGGGGGAATCGAGTGTTCTCTTCCCCTGAAGAGGCGAAGGACTTCTGCAATGGGCTTGGTTAAAAAAGTGAATTGTGGAGACGCTGACTGATGTGCTGGGGTTCTCCGGAGTCCCGAGGTCAGGCTGGACATGGGCGGCTGGAGCCCTCCGGTTTGTACACCTTGGGGTGGGGAATGCTGGGCCGGGCCTTGTCTCTTGGCACGTCCTGCTGACAGCCTGGGTTTCCTGTCATCTTTGCTGCGACGGTTGGCTAGGAGGCCGGGAGGTCCCGGCCGCTCTCTGCGCGCAGATGGCCGTTGCCTCATTGCAGTACATTGACTCTGTGTACTTTGTTTACTAATTAGTTTATTGCCTGATCCGGTTAGTTATAATTGATTTTTGTACTGCGTTTAAATGTTGGGGTGTGTGTCTTGGGGTTTCTGGCGGGCTGAGGCTCAGCGTTGCAGTATCTGCTATGCCAGTTTTTTCTTTTTCTTTTCTCTGCATACAGTCTCTCCCTTTTTCTTTTCCCCTCTCCTTTGCAGAGCCACGAGGGTTCCATGTGAGTGGGGCCGCTCTGGCGGGCAGGGAGCGGGAACCGGTTAGCATTCTGCAGTCGGGTCCTGGGGAGGGCAGATCTCTGGGATTTTCTCACTTTCGTCTCTTTTCAGATCTCCTAGCTTACTGTTCTCCTCTCTCAGATTCTTTTGGATTGGGGGCCTCTCGCTGCATAGCTTTTACTGCATATGGGATCTTATTTCCCGACTCACTTCCAATTGAACTCTCACTTGTACTGATTCTCCCTGTTTTTCTCTCCCTGATATCTCTGTTTTCCCTGAGTGTGTCTCTGTATTCTCACGCGCCCCTGGGCTGTTATATGGCTCCAGTTTGCTGTCTTCCGTATGGGTGACCAGCTGGGTGTAGGCACGGTAACTCTGTCTAGTTGGGCGTCATGATCTCTTACTCCGGTGGACAATTGTCTGCTGTTGGCAATCTGGTTGGCCTTCGGGGGGGCGGGGTGCCTATCTTCTTGTTTCCTTCCCCATCTACTTTGGGAGGCTTGAAGGTGAGGTGGGGGTGCTAGTGGTAGGGAAGGGGAGACTCGGAGGATGATTTCCACGGTTCTATCTGTGGAGAGGGCCCACTTTACAGCTAGCCTTCAGGTAATATGGGGAGCTTGGCCGTGGGGGGTTCTTGATTACTCGTCCTGGAAATGGGCACGCGGCTACACCTCTTTGGCTGTCCCCAGGTGGGGTGGGGGGACATCGGGGGGAGCCCTTGACCTTGGGAGATATTGGAAGAGAGGTCATGGTTTGGGGGAACAGATGGGGTGGTAACCTGTTAGGACATGTAGGGGTTGATTGGATGGGGGGGGGTCTTACTCTCCTACCCTCTGACTCTTGTCAATCCTTCTGGTCCTTCCTCAAGCCCAGCTTGATGATTGGGGGGGAGGGAAGGGAGAGCTCTGAAGGGGGGAGAGCAGGGGGGGCTGCATGCTCAGGAAGGAGTGGTGGGGCCAGGGTGGGCTGGCAGTGCATTGGTGGATGAAGGGAGTGGGGGGGCGGATGGGGAAGTAGGGGGGGGGAAGGGGATGGGGGGAGGGAAGGTTTGGTAGTTTAGGGGTGAAAGGGGAGGGGGGATAAATGTAATCAGTCGGGCAGGGGGGGATGAATGTGTGGTTGATCGTATGTGTGGTGTTGATCCGAGAGAGCTGGGTGTATGCTTTGGTTGGAGTGTTCGGGTTCGGAGGCTAGGGAGAGGGGCCCTTGGCTGGGGGGGCTGCCGCTCTTGTATGTGTTGGAATCTTAGTTTGATGTGTCTTGGTTTCATCATCGATGGGGGCTAAGAATTTGCGCATCGTCTCTTGGAACGTCTGCGGGTTAGGCTCCCCGGTAAAGCGTTATAAAATCATGCAGCATTTGAAACGCCAGCAGGCGGACGTGATAATGTTGCAGGAGACACATCAGTCGGGGGCGGAACATATGAAGTTGGGTGCCGGTCGTATTGCACATGTGTATGGCGCCCCTGCGGTGGGGAAAAAGCGCGGAGTGGCTATCCTAGTGGCTAAGTCGGTCAGTTGGGTTGAAGAAAAGGTTATTTCGGACGTTGAGGGTAGATATGTTGGTGTTTGGGGGAAACTCGCTGGGAGGAAAGTGGTGTTGTGCTCGGTCTATGGGCCGAATGTTTATGAGGCCCGTTTCTTCCAGAATATTTCCCAACTGCTAGCCGATGCTGGCGGGTATCAGGTTATACTCGGAGGTGATTTCAATGAAGTCCTGGACATTGCCCTGGATAGATCGGGACCCACGGGGCGGGGATGTCGCCGGGCGAGACAACGTTTGTGGGGGGTTAAGGGAAGCTTTTGGGTTGCTGGACATCTGGCGGGTGTTGCATCCTGGAGACCGGGATTACATGCATTTGTCCCGAGCCCATAGGACTTGGTCTCGCATAGACTACTTCCTAGTTACAGAATCGGTATTCAGTTGGGTCTCGAGGGCGGACATTGGGTCCCTTGTTATATCTGACCACGCGTTAGTACTCTTGGAGTTGAGAGGGAGTGGATTACCCGGGGGCACCACGTGGAGATATCCTTTGGAATTATGCGGTGATGCTTCTTTCGAGGCATTTTTGCGGAAGAGATGGAAGGACTACGAGACCCTGAATGCGATGCCGGAAATCTCTTCGGCCCTCTTTTGGGAGGCTGGGAAGGCTGTGCTCCGCGGGGACATAATTAGCTATCAGTGTCAGCGGTGTAAGAGGTTGAATCACCAAATACTTCAGCTAGAACGAGATTTAAGTAGAGTGCGCCGAGTGGTGGCTGGTGCTAAGACGGCGGCAAATCTGCGAAGGCTCCGTGAGGTGCAAGCTGAGCTGGAGCTGCTGCTTCATAGGCGGGCCCAGAAATCGCTGTTGTATTATAGATATAGGCTCTATCGGTTTGGCAATAAAGCTGGCAAGCTGATGTTCTCACTGTTGCGACTGGCTGGGGGGGTCCCGATTGATCGGAGCCATCCGGCAGGCAGATGGGGCCATCACACGGGATTCGGCGGCAATAGAGAAGGTCTTTGCGGGCTTCTTTAAAGACCTTTATGCCAATAATGGTGACAAAGAACAGGCGGGGCGTCTCTTTTTGGATCGCTGCCGGCTACCACGGCTTGCGGCAGAGCACCTAGAGGCCCTTAACCAACCTCTCACCGGACAGGAGGTCCAATTCGCCATAAAGAACTTGAAGAATGGGAAGGCTCCGGGGGTCGATGGGTACCGCAGCGAGTTTTATAAAGCCCTGGGAGATGCGGTGGTGTCCCCCTTGGTGGGGTACTTTGAGGATCTGGTGCAGCGAGGCGGCTTCCCGTTTGAAGCGAATAAGGCTCTGATTACTATTTTACCCAAGCCTGGGAGGGACCCTCTGCTGCCGAGCTCCTATCGCCCCATATCCCTGCTCAATGTAGATATTAAGCTTCTCGCGAAAATCATGGCGGATCGGTTAGCCAGTTACCTACCCTTTTTGATTCATAGGGATCAGGTGGGGTTTGTGCGTGGCCGCCAAGTGGCGTACAGTTTGCAGCGGATTTTGTTGTCGCTCGGAGCGGGGCGCTTGACAGGAGAACCCTCCTTACTAATTAGTTTTGATGCCGAGAAGGCTTTTGATCGGGTCAATTGGGGTTTTATGTACCAGGTTCTGGAAGCGATGGGGTTTGTAGGGTTCTTTGTCGATGTGATCCACTTGCTTTATGCGCACCCAATAGGGGCGGTTATGGTTAATGGGACTATGTCGGCAGATTTCGACATTCAGAAGGGCACCCGGCAGGGCTGCCCGTTATCGCCCCTTTTATTTGTCCTATCGTTGGAGCCTCTTCTGTCACTTATTCGGGCCTCTTCTCAATTTCGGGGGATTCAGATGGGGCGGGAGGAGTTTCGTCTTGCTGCGTTTGCAGATGACTTGCTAGTGCATCTGGGGGACCCTGTGGCAGGCCTGCCCCGTTTGTTGCAGCTTATTACCGACTACGGGAACCCTTCCGGACTTCGTCTTAATCTTGACAAGTCGTAAGCGCTGTTCCTAGCCCCAGAGGGGCATCCAGGGTGGCCGGGCCCCTTTCCTTTAAAGTGGGCGAGTGGGTATTTTAAATATCTGGGGATTTACCTGCCCGCACGGTTGGGTGACCTGTATCATCTCAACGTCTCTAAGATATTGAAGGAAGTTTCGGCCTGTGTGGATAGATGGCGGGATTTACCGTTGTCCTTGGGGGGCCGAGTAGCTCTCAGCAAGATGGCGATCTTTCCTAAAATATTATATCCGCTTCAGATTCTCCCGTTGTTGTTACGGCGCGTAGACCTTCGGCAGCTGGAGCGTTTGTTCAATCGACTTCTTTGGCGAGGGAAACGGCCCAGGGTACGTTTGGGGATATTGCGGCAGCCATGGAGCCTGGGAGGAATGGGTTTCCCGGACATTAAGCGATATAATGTGGCGTGCCTATTGCGGTATGTCCGGGACTGGTTGTGGGATTCGACCGACTATTCTCCGATGGCAATGTGGGAGGCTCTGCTGGCTCCTTTCAGCTTGAGGTACCTGCTGCATGCTAAGATGGTTTGAGATGCACCCGAGGGCATTCGGCAATTTCTTTTTCACCCCATGCGGCAGGCGTGGCGAGTCTTTTGTGCGGGACGACGGATTTCAGCGTCTTATATGCCATATCTCCCTATTAGGGGGAACGCCGACTTCTTACCGGGTCTGGGGCGATCACACTTTCAGCGCTGGGCGACTCTCGGAGTGGTGAATATGGAACATGTGCTGACCGCGGAGGGGGCGATGCTGCCTTTTTCCGAGTTGTGTTGTCAGTACCCTTTAGGGGACCGGGAGGGCTTTCAGTATGCTCAACTACGGAGCTATTTCTTGTTGATGCCTTTGGGCACGTTAAGGGGAGAGGTATGTACGGAGATTGAGTTGGCCCTGCTGGGGGGGGACGTGGGTGTTCGGGTGTCTGGACTTCATAAAATGCTCTGGGAGCAAGTGTCACCTTTGGGGATTGAGGCTTTGGCGACAGTGTGGTCTGCGGAGCTGGGGGATGAGATCGGAGTAGAGCAGTTTCTGGGTGGGGTGGCAGCAATCCCAACGTTGAGTGTTCAAGTAATTCATCGTGACACCCAGTATCGGATCATGCGTCGCTTGTACTTTGCCCCGGTGAGGGCGTGGAGGGCCGGGGTTAGTCCGAGTCATTGCTGTCCTCGCTGTGGAGTAGCTCGGGCGACGCTGGGCCATATGTTTTGGAGCTGTCCCCAGGCACAGGCTTTTTGGGACCGGGTGTTTGGTCACCTTCGGTGTTGCTTCTTGCAATTGGGGCCGCTTAAGGCGCGGAACGTGGTGTTGGATGTCTGGGAGGACGAATGGGGGGGAACGATGGAGGCCATGGGATTGCGATGGATGCGACTGGTGCTGATGACTGCACGTATGACGGTGTTGCAACAGTGGATGGATGTGCGGGGGCCTAGTTATAGGCTTTGGAGACTACGATTGCATAAAGTCCTGCTTGTGGACCGGTAGCATGCTGCTGGGGGGGGACGGTGCTGGACTGCCTTTTTACAGATGTGGGGACCTCATATACTACTGCTACCAGCCGGGGTGCGCCGACGCCTGATGGGGGAGCCTTGACTCCCTCCCGGGGTTGCTCCGCTGCGGGGGCGGTAGATTTGCCCTGGTAGTGTTCATTCCTGTCGACACGGTCGGCTCTCTCTAGTTGCTCATCCCTTGCTCGATGCTTATGGGAGGGGGGGTAAGGGGGTAAGGGGGGGAAGGTAGGTAGGATAGTGGCCTTGGTGAGTCCTCCGGCCCAGTACTCAGTGGTAGAAGCGGTGGGCTCGAGAGCAGATCTAACCTCGGGCCTGCTGGTGTTGTTCTTTTAGACGGACTGGACTGGGGAGTGAGTGGGGAGGGTGGACTCATCTATGGCCTGGTAATTGGGGGGGGTTGGGGGGGGAGGGGAGGGGAGGGCGGGAGAGTTCAGGGGGGGGGGAAGATCTCTGGTTGGGCGGCAATATGGTGGGCGCCAGTTACAGGTGCCTTGGGGGCTTGGAGGGGGGACTTACTCGGGTTTGGTGGACGCCTAATGCTTCTTTATTTCTGGTCTACAACTCCCTGGAAATACCTTTTTTGCTTCAGCCTTTGTCTCTTCTCCCTCATTATTGGGGACTCTTGCTCAAAAGATGATGTGGCCCCGGGGGACGTTGGCCTGCCTGGGTGCGAACAGCTCCACTTGATATGTCCTCTACTGTCTATCCGTAGTGCAATGTTTTTTAATGTTCCCTAGGTAACTGGTATGGATACATAGCTTTAGGCTTTATGTATCGTATCTTCGCCAACAGCGGGGTGGCTCATGGTTGGTTGGTTTCCTCACATCTGGGAGCTGGGTGCTTAGTAGTAGGCTATTTCCTATGTAATAGATTCTCTGCTGTTTACGGTGTGGCACTGAGGGTGTCACTTAAAATGTTTTCATATGTTCTTTCACCTTATCATGTTTTAACAGGACTGCTGTTTCTAGGACTCATTCCTCCAAGGTGCTCCACTGGCCTAAGTCACCCTTTCTCCCATCTTTCTAGTGTCCACTATGGTTTAATATGTCTGCTGCTGTTATATTATTCCATTATGTTATACTATTTCACTCTGTTTGCAGTGTTTTACCTGTATACTGCATCTATGTTGTTTTACGTTATATGTTAAACTCAATAAAAAAGATTTAACCATAAAAATTGGTGTTACATTGGCAATCCTCCAATCTTCAGGTATTAGAGATGATTTTAATGATAGTTCACAGATTACTAATAGCAGGTCTGCAATCTCATATTTCAGTTCTTTCAACACCCTTGGATGTATACCATCTGGCCCAGGTGATTTGCTACTCTTCAGTTTATCTAATAGTTGTAATACATCTTCCCGATATATCGATATTTCTTTCAATTCTTCTGCGCCTTTAAATATCACTTCAGTCATGGGTAACATCCCTACATCTTCCTCAGTAAAGACCGAAGCAAAGAATTCATTCAGTCTCTCCGCTATTGCCTTGTCACCTCTTAGTGCCCCTTTAACTCCTCTATCATCTAATGGACCAACTGACTCTCACAGGTTTTTTGCTACGAATGTACTTGAAAAAATCTTTATTTCGCGTTTTTGCTTCCACAGCAAGCTTCTTCTCAAATTCTCCGTTTGCTAAGGGGCAGGTCCCTTAGCACCAGGATGGATAACAGGGCTCTGTAGTGAGGCCTGGGGCAGCCCTGTGAAACAGTTACAGGAGCAAATACCATACATCCAGGATGATTAACAGGGCTCTTGTATGAGGGCTGGGGCATCCTTGGCCTGGGGCAGCCCGGTGAAACAGTTACAGGGCCAAATACCATACAACCGGGATCACTAACAGGGACCTGGTATGTGGCCTGGGGCATCCTGGGGCTAAGGCAGCCCTGTGAAACAGTAACAGGAGCAAATACCATACAACCAGCATGAGTAACAGGGCTCTGCAATGAGACCTGGGGCATCCTGGCCTCAGCACCAGGATGGATAACAGGGTTCTGTAATGAGCCCTGGGGCATCCTGGGGCTGAGGCAGCCCTGTGAAACAGTAACAGGAGCAAATACCATACAACCAGGATGAGTAACAGGGCTCTGCAATGAGGCCTGGGGCATCCTGGGGCTAAGGCAGCCCTGTGAAACTAAACCAGGAGTAGGCACCTTAGCACCAGGATGGATAACAGGGCTCTGCAATGAGGCCTGGGGCATCCTAGGGTTAAGGCAGCCCTGTGAAACAGTGACAGGAGCAAATACCATACAACCAGGATGAGTAACAGGGCTCTGCAATGAGACCTGGGACATCCTGGGTCTAAGGCAGCCCTGTGAAACTAAACCAGGAGTAGGCACCTTAGCACCAGGATGGATAACAGGGCTCTGCAATGAGGCCTGGGGCATCCTAGGGTTAAGGCAGCCCTGTGAAACAGTGACAGGAGCAAATACCATACAACCAGGATGAGTAACAGGGCTCTGCAATGAGACCTGGGACATCCTGGGGCTAAGGCAGCCCTGTGAAACTGTAACAGGAGCAAATACCATACAACCAGGATGAAAAACAGAGCTCTTGTATGTGGCCTGGGGCATCCTGAGGCTATGGCAGCCCTGTTAAACAGTGACAGGAGCAAATACCATACAAAAAAGATGAGCAACAGGGCTCTGGTATGTGGCCTGGGGCATCCTGGGCCTGGGGCAGCCCTGTGAAACTAAACCAGGGACAGGTACTTTGGCACCAGGATGGATAACAGGGCTCTGTAATGTGGCCTGGGGCATCCTGGTGATGGGGCATAGCTGTGAGCCTGCAGAAGGGGCAACTACCTCAGCAGCTGGGTGATTCAGCCATCTATCCTGGCCGGTCCCACATCTCTTGGGAGCCAATATTCTGACAAAATATTCCTATCATATGGTATATCATACCTGACCAAAGCAGGCGGCAGATCACTATTAGCTGATATTGCATATGGTGGGTACAGTTTCCTGATATATGCCACATCGTAGTCCAGATGCAGGATGTGGATTAATTACTTTGAGTAAGCCTTCAAAGGGTTGACAGACCTCTGTGATGCTGGCTGGTGCATCCTGCAGATGGGGCAGACCTGCACACATCAGCTGTGAAGCCTACATTGATCCCTGTTTGCCCCACAGACACATACTTTTCCATTGCTGTGCATGTCTGATATGTCTGTTGGTTGCAGGGTATTAGTTTGCACTGCTAGGTTTATGTGCCTGTCCCCATGCACTTACCTCACGCGGGTAGTCTGCAGCGCGATTGTAGCACCTGGTGAGGTGCACCCATGACCTCCTCACCCTGTTGAGGTCCTGCCTGCGGGATGAGCCAGGGAACAGGCACTCCTGGAGCAGACAGATCAGCTCCGCCAGCAGGCACAGGTCCGCAACTGTGAATGCAGGCTTCCTGGCAGTCATCTTGTCTGCTGTGTGTGGTCAATGCTCCGATGACCCAGTTACGGCACAACTGCGCATTGCGTGCGTACTCACGCGCATACTCCCGTTTGGTATTTGTTGATGTTTCAGGCATTCTGTAATGTATCTCATCACGGCTGTTATTTGTGGGTGAGATGTGCCATATTCCCATCCTTTTGGCATTGTTGTATCCTCTTCCGTAGATTGAGGTTGACAGTACACCCTTTCCAGACATATTGTAGAGCCACGGCCTGATTATGGCGCTTTAGCTTGACCCGGTGAAAAGCGGTATATAAATGCAGTTAAATAAATAAATAAATAAATTTAGCGCACTCATTTGGCAACAGGTGATGGGGGGGGGGGGGGCTTGGCGATGTTGGACTTGCCAGGGTGTTTTATTTATATATATTTATGTATCTAACATATCTTATATGCTGCCTCTCATGATACCAGGGCGGTTTACAGTTCACAAACTGATATTACATTGCACAGGGCATTGTCACTTGGAAAAAACTATTTTTACAGGGAACATAGGCAATGTTGGGTTAGGTGGCTTGCACACGACCATGGGGAGCATCTTTGGGACTAGGGAACCCGGGCCTTCCAGCACATGGTTGCTGTCCTTTGGTGGGATTTGACCCAGCAACCTTCCGGCTTGGGGTAACTTGCCCCAACCACTAGGCCACCTCTCCAATGTCACATACTGATGAAACATTGGGTTGCATATGGAGCAGATACATGTCCCCCCAGTGGGGGCGGTGGTGGCAGGATATTTACAATGCTGGGTCGACGGCGCAGTGGTGGTACCATGCACATCGGTCACAGGCAAGGCACGCACACAGATTAGCAATGTGGGACAGGGTACCAGCGCAGGACATAGGGTGACAGCCTGCGCAGCCAGACAGGACTCTACACAGCTGCCAGATGCAGATAGATGGACAGGGGGGAGGTTGGCATCTGTCGTGTGGTTATTATGGCCTGGCAGCATGGCTCTGCATGGATACGCCTGTTGCAGCATGCAAAACATCTGAGTTGGGCAGCCATGAGGGGGGAAACAACGTGGAGTCACCACATAGTCACTGTTTAAAATGTCAGTGTACTAAAGAGTGGTCTATACCTCTACAGCCTGTTGTACAGCAGTGGCTGGTTACTGAGTGAGTGCAGGTCACTGCAGAAACAATCTGCTCTGTGCACCAGGATAGGTTTACAGCACCAGCACCCATGATGCATTGCACATGTGGAACAGCGGTCTACAGCTGTTCACCAATTGGGGTCTGCGCCTCTCTATTGCCACAGCTTGTTTGGATGGCCTGACGTGCGTGATACTGACACAGACTGGCTACAGACCCTGCCATTGTACAGGTTCTGTGTTCACCCTGAGGTTAATGATGTGCGCACAGAACTAGGTCCACAGTACATGTGATGCAAGGGATAGGTCCTGCTGCACATCACTGTCAATCGCAGTGTGCGATATGTGTTCACAGCAGTGTAACCGATGGTACCTCTGTGGCCATCTGGATTCCGCAGTCACATGTGGCTCTCTGGAACCAGACACCGCCCAGATCTGTGCATAGCCAGTGTTAAGGTCAAGCTGCCATTGCCACCTGTTAGCAGGGTGGGAAGGTGTCTGGACATGCATGGGGGTTTATGTCACACTGACCGCCTACTGCTCAGGGTGGTATACACTATGGGGGGGAGCTGGTGCCTGAGCACAGGGGACTGCCTATCGGCGCAGCAACCCCAGACATGATGGGGGAGGGTAGCCCTCCAGGGCTGGTGGGCATGACCCATTCCTGTGACTGGGCCATTGACAGATGGGCAATACTGTGTCTCTTGGCCTATAGGTCCTCACTTGCCACATACCACAGCCTGCCATGCACCAGCGGACAACACTGTCATACTGCACCTGCAGCAGCATACAGGGTGTTGTAACCATGCACCGACTACCTGCAGACAGTCCACTGACCACTCCTTGGGACATGCTCACAGAGGACACATGTGCACCCAAACATAGGGTGTGCAGCACACACACCACACAGGTATGTCGGTGATTGGGCCCCAGAACAGGGATCACACAGGTGTCACTGATAAGAGATAGCATAGAGCACTATGGGGTAACCTGGACATGCCATGATCACTGCTGGGTCAGGGCGAGACTGACCTTCCAGCATGACATGCTGTGGCCACCCTGTACATGCAGGTGGTGTTCACACACTGGTGTGTCCCAGCCATTGGCCTACTCCACGTGCATATGCAGCCTGCCCTCTCTGGGACATACCCACAATACCTTGCTCCTCATTATGCACATTTGCAGGGTAACGCTTGACAGTTGGACAATGTGGGCCCAGAGCGGTGCGGCCAGTCAAAGAGGCCAATGGTTAGACATACACACACACACTCCTACTGCAGCACTGTGCAGTTTTGAGGGTGTTTGGCAGGTCTGCCCACCACACCGCTGACATTTTTGAACTGTGCAGGGAGTGGTGGTAGTGCGGTGATGGTACCTGCAGCTCCGGCCTGGACCCAACAGCCTTACTCTACTGGCGGATTTCGATGGTGGTGCCTGTGTGAGTGGGTTTTGTACCAGTGTTGTCTGCTGCTGTGGGGATTGCACTGTTTGATGTTGTATCTACCTCGTAGGGTAAAATGTGGTGATATGCTCTGCAGGGGCTGCAGCTGTGACTTGACTCTCTGCCCCTCTGCTCTGGGACACATTCACTGTGTGTACTACACCACAGTGCTGCCACTGAGGCACAGCAGTCCATGGGGCTACCTTTATTTCTCCTCAGTCAGACCTTTGATGTTTTTCTGTTGTATGTCCGTGGTTGGATAAAATGTTGTGATGTGCTCTGTGGGGTCCACAGCTGGGACCAGACCCTGTGACCTTCTGCTCTGCGTTACATTGGCTGTGTGTACTGCACCACAGTGTTGCCACAGGGGCACAGAGGTCCATAGGCTACCTTTACATTTCCTCACCCAGACACTCTTGCTGTTTTCTGTTGTGTGTACATAGGTAAAATAGTGGGCTGTGCTCTGTCAGGTCCACAGCTGGGAACTGAACCTGTGACCTTCTGCTCCCGGTTACACTGGCTGTGTGTACTGCACCACAGTGTTGCCACAGAAACAGAGGTCCATAGGCTACCTTTACTTTTCCTCAGTCAGGCCTTTGCTGTTTTTCTGTTGTATGTACATAGTCGGGTAAAACAGTGGGATGTGCTCTGTAGGATCCACAGCTCGGACATTAACCTGTGACCTTCTGCTCTGGGTTATTCTGGCTGTGTGTACTGCACCACTGTGTTGTCAGAGACACAGCAGTCTCTGGGCCTACCTTCACGTCTCCTCAGCCAGGCCTTTTTTGTTGCATTGCGCACCACGTACTGGTACAGGGCATGGCCTGGGTCCACTGCACGTGGGTGCCACTGCTTCCTCCAGCACAGACACCCCCCACCCTGGCCTGCTGCCATGCCCATATGCTGTTGGTGCTGGTGGTGCACTGTCCCAGGCCATCCAGGGTGCCGGTAGGCGGCAGTCTATGGTGTGGGTTCCAGGGTAGGGATGCCTACATCGATGTCCGCACCTCCCCCCGGCACTGCCTGTCAATGTTATGTGCCCTGTGGGGGTACCTGCTGGGTAATGCCTCCTGGATAGGGCACTGTGGGACACAGACACATGGGCATGTTTGACCTTGGTCAGTTGCTGTCTTGCTGATTTCCATATTCTGCGTTCATATGTGCCACCTAGGCAACAGCCTAGTCTGCCCTGTGCCCCAGCAGATCCCACCGCACGTCCCGCCTGTGGCCCCCTATGCCTCAGTTGCACCTTCGCCATAGTGGCCCTTTCATACCTGGGCACTATGCTATGGCTGCACATGTAGCACTACTATCACCTTTTAATGGTCTCTCTGCCTTTGCTGCACATTGCTGACCTAAATGGTTTCTCTCTCCTGCAAATGTGCCTCTAACGACAGGTTATCACTCGCGTTAGTTTTCAGCTATTCAGATCCCCGCATTGGTGTAGCAGGAGCCTCTCCCCGCCCACTCCCTGCCCATTGACTCCTTCTCTCCGCCCTCTCTCCACCCTCTGCGGGCTTTACTGCGGCCACGGATGTTTCCAATCGTTAACGTTTGTGATAAGGAAGCTTATCACAGTTCAGGAAGGAGCTATAAAAGAGGTGAATTGGCTTTGAACAAGCAACCTGTCTTTGCTGGTAGAAATACTAAAACAGAATATTTTCATAAAAGACTACCAGTCCCAGAATGCACCAGGTTTCAAACAGCCTCTAGAAGAGCTGAAGTGGGGAAACGTGTGTTCAATCAGAAGAGCTATGAGGTAATCCCCAATCACTCATCTCCAAGGGCAGGGCTTGATTCAGCACACCTGGGCTGTGCTAGGGTGGAGTGTCCGTCTAAGCACGTTAAAAGTAATGGATATTCTACACAGAAACAGAACCGGAACTCAGAGAACAAGGAGAGCAGACAGAAAGAGGAGAGAGGACTACAACAGCAGAAGCAACGTGGAAGGAAGAAGAGAAAGACATCTTGGAGGTCTAAAGAAGGAGCCCACAGCAGTACGTGTGTTAGGAGTGATTCCAGAGGCAAGCATACTCCATTGGACTGGAGGAAGCCAGAGGAGTGGGGTTATAGAGCCAGGAACCTCCAAACGGCACCTTTGAGGGAGACGGCTGCATTTGGAAGGGGCCCTAAGACCGGTGCAAGAAGGTATGTGAAGAGAGACCCAGTGTTCAGGGATCTTGATTGGAAGGCTGGACATAAAAGCTGGACTACTTACTGGCCAGGATACCAGGAGAGGAAACCTAACAGCAAGGGAAGCTCAGGTATGAACTTTGATCTATGCCCTAGCTCTTCTCCAGGAAGACAGCAGGGAAACAAATATTATCCTGAGAGTGATCAATTAAGGAATTCCTCTGAGCCAGACCATGATATTGATTCCATGATATTTGAGGAAGAAGGAGATATTTCAAATGATCAGTTAAAATACATGGACTGCTCTCTGTCTAGGCTGCTGTTTTAAAGTACTTTCTCACTAATACAACCACCAAAAGGAACTATAACTTGTTCTTTTATCTACCCAGAAAAGTCTCTGCAAGAAAGCTTTAGGGTAGGATTGAGCCACGTAGAGAGAGTGAACCAGCAAAGGGGTTTGCAGCTGGCTAATTATTGGTAATTGAGCCAGGCACAAGTGCACGTGAGCTCTGGAAGGAAACTTGTCTTTTTTTGTGTGTGTAAATAGAAGAAAGTTATCCTTGATAAAGAACAGTTTTTTTGTTACTTTTTGGGTTTTGTTTTTGCCTTTGAGCACTGCTAAGAAGGTCATTAGCAGGAGCCATCAAAAAGACCTTTTCTGTTCCCCATCAAGGTCTTTATTGATTTATTGCTTAAGAAGTTCAGTTACCTTATATCATGTTTTGTTTTTCCTGAGTACAATACTGGAAGCAAGTGTCCTTTTGTGTTACCAAGTAAATCTGTGTGGGAGAATTAACCCCATGAATAAAATCTATTTTTCTTTGCTTACACTCGAGCATCACAACTCATTATTTTGTGAACGGCTGATTCTGGTATAAGTGAACTACATCCCCCACAATCCTTTGCAAGTCATAATAATATTTTGCCTTTGCCAAGACTGTGGACATTCACGACCAGCGCCCCTATTTACACGTTACATACTGCGTGTTATGTAACGTTAACAGTCATTAACGTTACCTAACGCACGGTAATGTTACCTAACGCGCGGTATGTAACGTTACTGCAATTTACTAAACATGCCCCTAAGACAACTCCATTTAACGCAACACATCGCAGCTAAGATAACTATGAATATCAATCCAATAGAACACATAACCCCAATACTATATGACCTTCACTGGCTCCCTATACAAAGCTGCATAAACTACAAAATACTTGGCACAACCTTTAAAATAATCAATGATATCACCCCCTCACGCCTCTCCACGCTCATTCAAAAAGAAACCAACTCCCGCTCTCAACGAGACTGCAACAAAACTAAAATCTCTATACCACCAGATTTCAGGAAATCAACAGAGACAACCAAAAACAAAGCATTTTCCCACAATGCCCCAGCCTCTGGAATGCTTTCCCAGACCACATAAGAAAGATAAAAGATCTCAAGATGTTCCGAAAAAAACTCAAAACCTATCTATTTACCGTCCACTTTGGCGCGCAAAACAAAAATGACTGCACAACCCTCCCCCCCCCCCCCCCACACACATCAATACCACACAGCACACCACCCCATCACACACTAAATCTTAGTGGAAATATAAAATGTTAAAACCTGCTGATGACATTCTAACATAAACAAACTGAACACGGAAAATCATCAAAACTTGTAAATAATTTGATATAGAGATGCTTAAAGAGGCATGTCAAGCACTCTCTATTATGTTAATAATATTACTGTATATAGTTAAGAAGAAAATGTTCTATGTAACTGAATATTTACTTGTTCTGTAATATTCAAATTTTTGTTTGCTGTAAACCGCTTTTGATCCACTGGAAAAATGCGGTATAAAAATTGACAAATATATATATATATATATATATATATATACACACACACAGTATACATTTAAGTTCTAATCACTGAGGAAAGTTGAGAGGGAGAGCAGGTTCATATTGCTCTGGCGGGCTGATAAAGTAAACTCGGAGGGCGGGGGGGAGTATTTACACATGGCTCAGAGTATTTTTAGACTCTTCTGGGCTTTAGGAGAGCAATCTGGCCTGCCTATGTCAGGATGCCATCACCTGTGTTTATGATTGATTCTACCCTGCTTGTACACTGAGAACGATGGATATCGAGCAGAACTTACATTAAACCACTTTGTCTGATTATAATCATACAGGGCCCGATTTTTGAAGGCATTTACACAGCTAATTGCCCTCGTTACTCATGTAAATGCCCTATCCGGGATTTTCAAAGGGCACCTACATGGCTTGTGCCCTTTGAAAATAACAGATGTCCCTAACGCACCCAGATACTATGCGATTAGCATCGGGGTGTGATAGGAACGTTCTGGGGTGGAGCAGGGGCGGAGGAAAGGGATAACTGGGTGGCACCGATTTTCAATGCTACGTGCTTAGTAGCCCTCTGTGCGTTAAAGACAGGCAAGGTTTTTTCTTGCCTATCTTTCAGGCGCAGGGACTAAGCGGGTAGCATCGGAAATCTGTGCTACCCAGCTAGCTCCTGCGGCTTCTGTGGTGTGCAGGGAGACCTGGATTTTCAATGCCGGTGTCGCATATGACTCTGGCATTGAAAATCCGGGTTAGGTTGAAAGGGGGCAGACTATGAACTGACGCAGTGCATAGCACCACCCAGCTGAAAATCAGGGCCATAGATTATAATTTATAGATAGGATAACCACTTACCTGGTCATTAGAAACACTTTATTGTATCTATATACCAGCTCCAATATTACCTTATTACTATTGCCTGAGAAGAGCCTCTTAAAAGATATTCAGGAGCTCTCTAAACAGTTTTTCTATACCACCCTTCCAACGATCAAGGGCTGTTTACATTGAACAATAAAACAGCATTACAGGGAACATAGTGAACTATAATACTTCTGTTTCTGCAGACTGAGCAACCTTTCTATCTGTCAATGTAAAATAAACTACCAGCAACATCTCCCTCCCCCTTCACTGTATTCTTATGTATATCTACTAAATTTCTAACCAACTCTTCTGCCTATACTGAAGGTCTGCAGAATGAAAAAAAAACCCAACACGTGGAAGCACACACTACCAAACAGAATTGAACGAGAAAGCAGCAAAGAAACAGAAAACAATTAGAACTAAAGCCAAAATACACCACTCTTTTTTTACTTTAACCAATCATGAAATTGTTTAAATATATAAACAATATATATATAAAAACAATATATATATAAACGCTGCCCAGCTCAGCCCGCAGCAGCTCTCTCAGCCGGAGATCGAGCAGCTGGGGCTGCTTCAAACCGGGACCAGCAGCTTTTTCCCGCCGTTCGGCTGCCCAATCGGGGCAGAGGCAGGCCCTATAAAAGAGCTCCTTCCCAGCACAGGGTCCTCTTCGCTGCCCAGCTCAGCCCGCAGCAGCTCTCTCAGCCGGAGATCGAGCAGCTGGGGCTGCTTCAAACCGGGACCAGCAGCTTTTTCTCGCCGTTCGGCTGCCCAATCGGGGCAGGGGCAGAGGCAGGCCCTATAAAAGAGCTCCTTCCCAGCACAAGGTCCTCTTCGCTGCCCAGCTCAGCCCGCAGCAGCTCTCTCAGCCGGAGATCGAGCAGCTGGGGCTGCTTCAAACCGGGACCAGCAGCTTTTTCCCGCCGTTCGGTTGCCCAATCGGGGCAGAGGCAGACCCTATAAAAGAGCTCCTTCCCAGCACAGGGTCCTCTTCGCTGCCCAGCTCAGCCCACAGCAGCTCTCTCAGCCGGAGATCGAGCAGCTGGGGCTGCTTCAAACCAGGACCAGCAGCTTTTTCCTGCCATTCCGCTGCCCAATCGGGGCAGAGACAGGCCCTCACGTGTGATCAAGCACCACCGACCCCACCGGCGATCCTGCGCTCCGCCTCCAGCCGCTCATCCGACCAATCAGGACTGCCCTCTGTGGGCCTGAAAAGAGCGAACCTCTAAGCGTGCCCGCGCTTGCGTGCCCGCGCCTGAGGGCCACGCAAGAGGGCCCTTTGGCACAGCCCTTAGGCTAAGGCGCTTAGTCTACCCTTTTGCACTGAAACAACGAAGAAATATGCAACGTCGAATCCGCATCTACACCTAAGTACAGCTGAGCTCCCCCAGGGTTGAGCTCGCGTACCTCACCCCATCTACAGATCTTCCACCGCAGCAAGTATACCCTCAACAATCTCTAGTTATCTGACTTTCACAACCTAGATCTTGATCTTACTTTACCACTCTGTTTATACTGATAAGCCAGATCAGGTCTCATTGTTTACTGTCATATACTGTCCTTAATTCACCATTTACTGTTGTCAGTAGCTTTCCTACAGTTTTGTTGTCAGCAGCCTATCTTCTTATAATACTTATACCGTTAAACTAGATCAGGTTTCATTGTCAGCTGTTATACAATTTCCTGAATATATTATTTACTGTTGTCAGTAGCGCCCCTATATTACATTAATAATCCTATCAGTAACATATTTTCATTCTATACTGTTGTCAGTAACTATCATATATGTCATTACTGTTGTCAGTAGCATACTGTTGTCAGTAGCATCATTACTGTTGTCAGTAGCATCCCTACTCACTACTGTAGCCAGTAGCTATCACTAAATCCAATACTGTTGTCAGTAGCACTCATTCAATTTTTAATATTGCCTCTAGCAGCTTTCCCTTAACCCTGCATAGCCTCATTTGTCAGTGACTTACTGCCTTCTCAAATTATCCAACCTTGTATATAACTGCATAACTCTACTAACAGTAGCTCACATCAAATTCTCCTACAAACTACCAACATACACCATAATGATACAAACAAACACCATGCTACTAAAAGTTTCTTACCTCTTCATATCTCTAACAATCCTAATCGACCTAACTCTAAGTCTCAACTGTAAAAACCACATGACAATCCCTATAATCCATACATCCAATCGAAACAATCTTATTGGACACTATCACCCTCACAACCAATCAAAAATAAACTACCACAGACTCATTCAAATAAAACAGACTATCTCACAACACACAGTCCACTCAAACCCCCCTCAACATGCAATGTCATTATCGTGCATCCTTATAAACGCACGATCTTTGAAAAATAAGCTCCCAATTATTAATGACTTGTTATCTGACTTAAAACCTGATATTCTATGTATTACAGAGACATGGCTCTCTGATACTGATACAGTCCTTCTAAACCAACTTGACAACTTAAATTACGATATTACCCACACACATAGATCTAACAAAAAAGGTGGCTGTGTACTGATTATGACAAAAATAAACCTAAAAGCCAAGAAAATTCTATCTAACACCTCCAATAACATTGACACTCTAATAATAGAAATCGGACAACTGAGAATCTGCTTAATATACAGACCTCCTAACCAAAACGCAGACAGTCTTCACTCACTAACTGAACTCCTTAATTCATCAACAGAACAAAACCCCCTAATTATCCTAGGAGATTTCAACCTCCCATCACTTGCAAATACTGATTCCAACCTCTTCCTGGAAACCATAACTGACTTAGACTTCCATCAAATTATAAACATACCAACTCACACTAAAGGTGGTACACTTGACCTTGTCCTCCTTCCTCATTCACTATTTAAACTTTTCAACCCAGACTCCTTACAATGTACTGAAATACCCTGGTCTGATCATCATCTAATTAAAATAAACTTCACTTACAACATTATTGGTGTCATAAAACACACAAGAAATGACCAAACTATAAAATTCAAGAAATTCATTGAAACTGAATTTCTAGACTCTACAATACCCCACCTTTCATCATCTCCAACAGATTTAGATGAAGCAGTCAAAAACTGGCATACCACCATCAATAATGCAGCCACAATTAACCAAAATAATAAAAAGCCAACCAATACTAAAATCAAAATCACCCCATGGTTCAACAGTACTTTAAAACATATGAAAAGAGATCTAAGAAAACTAGAAGCCAAATGGCGCAAAACCAAATCCACCATCCACAAAGAATTATATTATAACCACCTCACATTATATAAGGAAACCTTAGACAACACAAAGAAAAACTACTATGCCAGCATCCTATCAAATTCTTATAATAGACCAAGAGAACTATTCTCCATTGTTAGTAACCTAACTAATAACTCACAAACTTCCAGCAAGGAAATCACTGACATCTCAGCACAAACATTAGCTAACTATTACCATAACAAAACAAAACTACAATTCACGACTCCAGACTCTTTCCACAAACCTCATCACCCGATAGACGTATGGTCAGAATTTCACCCTATAACCAAAACATCATTAAAAAATATCATACTCAACCTAAACACCACTACCTCTTACCTAGATCCTTGCCCAGTAATCTGGATAAAAAACACTCTCCCAATCCTTCTTTCATTCATACTCCCCATTGTCAATCTCTCACTACTCCAAGGTTACCTCCCACCCACACTTAAACACGTACAAATAAGACCAATTCTCAAGAACAGCACCCTTGATAAAACCTCACCAAAATCATATAGACCCATCTCAAGTATACCATTCTTAGCAAAAGTAATAGAAAAAACAGTACAAATACAGACGCAGGAGCACCTAGACTCATCTTACCCACTCGACGAACAGCAGTATGGTTTTCGCCCAAAGCATGGAGTGGAAACACTCCTCACAGCTCTAACAGATATGCTATTAAGAGGAATCGACAATCACAAACAAGCATTCATTCTATTATTTATTGATATTTCAGCTGCTTTTGATAGCGTCCACCATACCATAATGCTCAATAGTCTGAGTCAAATAGGAATAAATGCCACAGTTCATAAATGGTTCTCCTTTTATCTAGATAATAGGACACAAAATGTACGAATAGGTAATCAAACCTCTGATTCATACAAACTGGAAACCGGTTTACCTCAAGGATCAGCGTTATCAGCACTCCTATTTAACATATACATAAAACCTGTATGCAATATCTTTAAAAAATTTGGTGTACTCTATCATCTATACGCAGATGATATCATGATGTACATTCCGTTCACGATTCCCAACTTACCGATGCAAACTCTGTCAGATTGCTTCAATGAAGTCACATCCTGGCTAAATACCCACAATCTCCAAATAAATCACTCCAAAACTGAAGTGCTAATCGTCACCAAAAACCAATCCTATACTCCACCTACACACATAACACTTCAAAACCAAGAAATTAAAATAAAAATGAAGTAAGATATCTAGGTGTTATTCTAGATAAACACCTTACATTAGACACCCACATTAGAAACACCACAAAGAAAATCTATTTCAAACTCAAAATCCTTAAACAACTAAGACCCCTTGTATACATACATGATTTCATCAGCATAATTCAAGCCATTATAACCCCCCACTTTGACTTCGCTAACCTAATTTTATTGGGTATAACAAAACAAAACATTAAAAGAATTCAACTTGCCCAGAATGCAGCAGCTCGGATAATAACAAAAGTACACGCACATCAACATATAACACCAATACTAGAATCCCTTCACTGGCTGCCTATACAAAGTAGGATAGTATACAAAACATTGATAACCACATTTAAAACTCTAAACGACATGGCCCCAGTCACCCTAAATAACCTAATCAGCAAAGAGCACTCAAAATCTACTCAAAGAAAAGGACAAACAAATAAACTAAAAACTCCCAAAGACTTCATAAAAGCAAATAAACTCACAAACAATAGAGCTTTTTCTCATGCAGCTCCAACAATCTGGAATTCCCTCCCAGATGATCTAAGATTGTTAACCGAGATCATCGAATTCCGCAAAAAAGTGAAAACCTATCTCTTTTCTAAACATTACAACAACTCAGATCATCCCTCAATATACTTAGATAATGGCTAACCAGTTTTTATCTAACAAATCCCAAATGACCTACACATACAATTCTTCATAGCTGATACTGTACTTTGAATAACGCTTAAGCCCCACATAATGTGTATTTGTACATAATGTATATAGTTTACACTGTTCTATACTGTTCTGTATTAACACTAGTTGTTTATCTTATTGTTATTTGGTCATATGATGTTTTATGTAAAACAAACTCCAATTTGTTAACTGTTGTTTATTGTGAACCGCAACTGAACTATGGAAGATGCGGTATATAAATCATTGTTAAATAAATAAATAAATAAAATAAAATAAGTAAATATGATTAAAATCCAAAAGATCAATAAAACCTAATATTATAAACCATAAAATATCAAAACATTCATTCAATCTAAACAACTGTAGTCAATATCATCCTATATGTTATGCTGATGTACACCACCTTGTTATGGGAGAGGAAGTGGCCTAGTGGTTAGTACAATGGGCTGAAAATGAGGGAAGCAGAGGTTCAATTCTTATTTCTACCACAGACAATCTTGGTGTTGCTTTGCAAGTCAACATCATCCACTGCTCTTTTGGAAAGGGACATATTGTAAATGAATACATGTCACCACTGTACAGCACTGGTACATCCAGGAGAGCTACAAAAATAAGTATCACGGAGGAAGTGATGTCATCAGGCTTGATGGAAGCTTAAGAACTTAGCTCCGGAGCTGGCCCCATGAAAATAGCACATTGCCCTATCTCGGCAGAGCACAGGTGGCTAAAACGTGAAGCGGAGGGAGGAGAAAGTTTGGCAGCACTGGCGATGACAACGCGGCGGTGGGCAGCAGATTTAAGAGACTTCGCATATGCAGGAGGAGGTACGGAGGGAGAGCAAAAAACAGTGGCAGGGAAACGAGCAATACCAGGCCGTTAATGCTGGAAGGAAGAGAGGAAGTGGAAGAGGATGTGATGGAAACGGTGGCTCAGCTATCCACAGCAGAATTGAGAGAATGGTTCAGAGAGCTCAGAACAGAGCTGACACCATGAAAGCAGACCTGGGGACATTTGCAGGAGGAATCAGGGAAGAGCTTGCAGACCTGGGAACCGCACGAGTCATGAAGGCAGAGGATTATGATGGTATGGAACAAAAGTTAACAGCTGCTGAGGAGTGGAAAGAGCAGATGAGAAATTCGAAGTCATGGAAAACCGGACTCACAGAAATTATTTGTGCATCCATGGGGTCCCAGAGGAAAGCAAGATCGCAGACAGCAGGAAAGTGGCAGAGATGGTGTTCAGAGAGGCCCTGAAGTGTGGAAGAGAGATGTAGGTGCCAGATACCATCTTGGACAGCGCTCACACAGGGCCTTTGGAACACCATGAAAAAATGCACCGAGAGATATAGTAGTGTGCTTCCAAGACTACAGCGTAACTTTGAATGACAAGGATATCCAGTGGCTGTATTTGCAGACTTGGCTAGTGGGACTTTATAGAGATGCAGAGACATGATGCATATAAGAACATAAGATATGCCATACTGGGTCAGACCAAGGTCCATCAAGCCCAGTATCCTGTTTCCAACAGTGGCCAATCTAGGTCATACGTATGTAGCAGTTTCCCCAAAAGACACAGGTTCTGCAATGCTTGTACTAGGTCAAGCATTGATATCCTGGGTCACTTCTTAATAATGGTTTATGGACCTTTCCTCCAGGAACTTGTCCAAACCTTTTTTAAACCCAGCTACACTAACAGCCTTTACTACATCCTCCGGTAACAAATTCCAGAGTTTGATTACACGTTGAGTGAAAAAATATTTTCTTTTATTAGTCTTAAGTCATTTACCCTGTAGCTTCATTGCATGTCCCCTAGTCTTCCTATATTCTGATAATGTAAACAGTCGATCTACGTTTACCCATTCCACTCCGTTCATTAATTTATAGACTTCTATCATATCTCCCCTCAGCCGTCTCTTTTCCAGGTAAAAGAGCCCTAACCTTTTTAGCCTTTCTTCATAGGAGTATCCTACCATCCCCTTTACCATTTTGGTGGCTCTTCTCTGAACCTTTTCTAATAACGCTATATCCTTTTTAAGATACGGCGACCAGAATTGCAAACAATATTCAAGGTGCGGTCTCACCATGGAACGGTATAGAGGCATTATAATATCTTTTGTTTTATTTTCCATTCCTTTCCTTATGATACCTAGCATCTATTTGCTCTCTTGGCTGCTGCTGCACACTGGGCCGAGGGTTTTAACATGTTATCCACAATGACGCCTAAATCTTTTTCCTGGGTGGTGGTTCCTAATGTAGAACCTTGCATCGTGTAACCATAGTTTGGGCTGTTCTTCCCTAGGTGCATAACTTTGCACTTGTCCACATTAAATTTCATCTGCCATTTTGATGCCCAGTCTTCCAATTTATCAAGATCCTCTTGCAATTTTCCACAATCCTCTTGGGTTTTAACAACTTTAAATAGTTTTGTGTCATCTGCAAATTTGATAATCTCACTCGTTATTCCACTTTCCAGGTCATTTATGAATATGTCAAAAAGAAGCGGACCCAGCACAGATCCCTGGGGTACACCACTATTCACCTTTCTCCATTGGGAAAATTGGCCATTTAGCCCAACCCTCTGCTTTCTATCTTTTAACCAGTTCCTGATCCACAGTAGTACACTGCCTCCTATCCCATGACTCTCTAGTTTTGCCAAACGTCTCTGATGAAGGACCTTGTCAAAGGCTTTCTGAAAGTCCAGATACACTATATCAACCGACTCACCTTTGTCCACCTGTTTATTCACACCTTCAAAAAAACAGAACATATTAGTAAGACAAGATTTTCCTTGTCTAAAGCCATGTTGGCTGTCTCCCATTAGGCCATGACTATCTACATGCTGAGTAATTTCATTCTTTATGATGGTTTCTACCATTTTTCCCAGTACTGACGTGAGGCTCACCAGTCTGTAGTTTCCCGGATCACCCCTCAAACCCTTTTTAAAAATTGGTGTTACATTGGCGATCCGCCAATCTTCAGGTATTACAGATGATTTTAATGATAGTTCACAGATTACTAATAGCAGGTCTGCAATCTCATATTTCAGTTCTTTCAACACCCTTGGATGTATAGCATCCGGCCCAGGTGATTTGCTACTCTTCAGTTTATCTAATAGTTGTAATACATCTTCCCGATGTATCGATATTTCCTTCAATTCTTCCGCACCTTTAAATACCACTTCATTCATGGGTAACATCCCTACATCTTTCTCAGTAAAGACCGAAGAAAAGAATTCATTCAGTCTCTCCGCTATCGCCTTGTTGCCTCTTAGTGCCCCTTTAACTCCGCTTTCATCTAATGGTCCAACTGACTCTCTCACAGGTTTTTTGCTATGAATGTACTTGAAAAAATCTTTATTTCACGTTTTTGCTTCCGCAGCAAGCTTCTTCTCAAATTCTCTCTTTGCCTTCTTTATCAATGCCTTGCATTTGACCTGCCAGTGCTTGTGCTATTTCCAGGTTTCATCGTTTGGCTCTTTTTTCCATTTCCTGAAAGATGCTTTCTTGGCAACAACAGCCTCTCTGACCTCACCTTTAAACCATGCTGGCAGTTTTTTGGACTTCCTTCCACTTTTCTTAAAGCGTGGAATACAGCTGGTCTGGTCTTCCAAGATAGTATTTTTCAACACCCCCCAAGCTTGATGTAAGTCTTTAACCTTTGCAACTGCTCCTTTTAGTTTTTTCTTAACTATTTTCCGCATTTTATCATAGTCTCCTTTTCGAAAGTTAAAAGGTAGTACTGTGGATTTCCTTACTATCCCTCCTCCACTAATTAAATCAAAGGCGATCATGCTATGATCACTATTGCCAAGTGGCCCCAACACCCTTCTCTTGCACTAGATCTGGTGTTCCACTAAGGACTAGGTCTAATATGACTTCCCCTCTCATCGGTTCATGGACCAGCTGCTCCAAGAAGCAGTCATTTATCTCATCTAGGAACTTTATCTCCCTAGCATGTACTGCCGTGACACCTACCCAGTCGATACTGGGGTAATTGAAATCGCCGATTATTATTACCACGCCGTAACTTTTGTTAGCTTCCTTGATTTCTTTGAGCATTTCATCATCCATTTGTTCATTCTGGCCAGGCGGACGATAGTACACCCCCACCGCCATCACCTTCCCCTTTTTACATGGAATTTCAATCCACAGAGATTCTACAGCAAATTTTGTTTTCTGCAAAACTTTAATCCTTTCTGACTCAATGCCCTAACATAAAGCGCAACCCCTCCACCAATTTGATCAGCTCTATCATTACGATATAGTTTGTACCCAGGTATCACAGTGTCCCACTGGTTGTCCTCCTTCCACCATGTCTCTGATATTTCAATCACATCATATCACAAAGGCCTTGCAAAACGTCCAATTGAAATATAGATGCTTTATCCTTTTGGCCTTGCCTTCACTAAAGATGGACATATATGGAGAATGAGGAATGTGGGAGAGGCTGAAAAGGCTATGAGAGAGGCATGATTGCTATTGGAGAAGCCCGCAGCAGCAGAGTGTAAATGCCAGGAGAGTAAAAGTGGGGAGAGGTGGACTGTCGTGGCGGGAGATTGCAACAAAAAGAAGGAAGAGCAGCAGAAGATGCAGCCCAAATGATAAACTTGTGGGACTGGTGTTAATATAATATTAATAATATATGTATATATGGAGGAGGAAGTTGGTGTGAGTGAGGGGGTAGATAAATAGTTGGGATGTGTGTTGCTTGTTTGTTGCTTCTGGGAGAATGAGGAAAGGTACAAAGAGTGGAGGGGGGATGCAGAATGGAGGGACTCCAAAAATGCCTGGGCCTCATGCGAGGTGCTTAGCTTAGGGCTCATTGTCTGGGAAACCGGGGCTGAGTCGGACTGTGGGAACATCCTCTCCTGCAACATCAAGAAAAGGTTGGAGTTGCAAGGGAGGATGTTCCCGCAGTCTGACTCAGCCCCGGCTTCCTATCATTTTCGGAGTCATGGTCTGGCACAGGTCGCAGGTGGTGCTGTTGTGGTCCAGGCCAAGGCAATGCAAGCAGCAGTCATGGGTGTCTGTAACAGACATGGTTTGACTGCAACGGTCACATTTTTTTTAACCTAATGGGAGTCATGGTGGGAAACACCAGGCTGGAGTCGAGGACCCTCGGTGAAAAAGGACGTGAACACCGGTCAAGGCAAGCCTCTATGAAAAAGAGAGCCAAGAATGGCTCGAGGTGGGAAGAGGATCTGGTACTCAAACCGAGAACACAGACTTTTTAAGGATAATTTTGAGGAATTTTTCTGGGGAAACAGGACAAATGACCATTGGTCTCCATGGAAAAAAAGCAGACTGAGCAAGATGGCATCCTTGGGCAGGAAAGGGGCCACACATGCATGGTAGCATTCCCAAAGGCTTTCTTTGAAAGCTGGGGAAATGCTCCGTGCGGGCTCCCATAGGTGCAATCACCCATATGCGAGGACTGACTTCCTGCTTGTTGCTGGAGAAAAGGTGAGCCATGAGAAGCAGCAATTGAGTCGAGAGACAACAGATTCACAAGCGGTCCAAGTGTCCAGCAAGGAACCAGTTCTTTGGTAGCCTGAACACACCAAAGGGCAGGAGTTGCCTTATACCCCAAACAAATGATTAAATTCTGCCTGGCCGAAGGCGCTGTTCCTAAGGGACTCCATCTCCAGGCAGTAATGAGCTGCAAAGGTATGAACAGAGGATCAGGTGGCGGCCCGGCAGATCTCCATCAAGTGGATGGAGCACAGGTGTGCCACAGCAGTTGCCATGCCTGGACACGCCAGCAAAAGACCAGCCTGCTCGTAACAGAAGGCAATAAATCTGCCATCCAAGTGGTCAGGGTACGCTTAAAAACCACTGTCCCCAGCCTACTTGGGTTGAAGGAGATGAAGATCTGTGAGAAGCGGCGATGCTTCAGGTAGAAGGACAGGGCCCGCTTACAGTCCAGAGTATGGAGGGCAGCCTCAGCCCTGCTGGTGTGGGGCTGCGGAAAGAATGTGGGAAGTACCACCTCCTGGTTGAGGTGCAATGGAAACACCATCTTCGGGAGAAACTTTGGGTGTGTATGGAGCATGACCCTGTTTTTGTAAAACCTTGTGTAAGACGGGTGCTTCACCAGGGCTTGGAGTTCACTGACCCTGCAAGCTGAGGTGAGTGCCATGAGGAAGACCACCTTCCAGGAGAGATACTTGAGGTGGCATGAGTCGAGAAGCTCTAACGATGGCGCGGTGAGTTTGGATAGAACTAGGTTGAGGTGCCACTCTGCTGACGGCGGGGCTGAAGGGTAGCTTAGAAAGAAGTAGGCCCCTCAGGAATCAAATTACAAGGGAGCTGGGCAGAGAGGGGACTTGCCCTCAACCAAATGATGGTGCACTGAGAGCGCACATAGGTGAACTTGGACGGAGTTCGACTTCAGTCCTACCTGAGACAGGTGGAGTAGGTACTGGAGTACCAGCTGGACAGCAGGAGAAGGGTTTAATCCGCATCTCCGTGCACCAGACCGAGAACCTTCGCCACTTGAAGGTATAGGCCTGGCAGGTGGAAGGTTTGCAGGAAGCCAGAAGAATTTCCTCCACCTCACTGGAGAGATCAAGGTGGGCCAAGGCTACCCTTTCAGCAGGCAAGCTGTCAGAGATATGGACCCCAAGATGGGGTACAGGATAGTGCCACTCACCTGCGATAGCAGACCCAGGTCATGCCCCAGAGGGATCGGGGGTGCCTGGGGACAGGTAGAAGAGCAGTGGGAACCATGGCGGCCGGGCCCATTGAGGAGCCACCAGTATCAGGGTGACTCTGTTGAGCTGAATCTTTAACAGGGTCTTGGTGATCAGCAGTGTGGGCGGGAAGGCATAAAAAGGAGCCCTCCACCCACGGAATGAGGAACATATCCGCTGCTACCCACAAAGGGTGCGGCTGCCTGGTGCAAAAGTGGACCAGCTGAGCGTTGCTTGGGCTGGCGAATAGGTCCATTTGTAGAAGCCCCCAGAAGCGGAACAGTCGGCTGGCCACTCTGGGATCCAGTTACCACTCGTGTGGCTGGAGAATTTGGCTCAGCTAGTTTGCCAGGTCATTGTCTTGGCCCGGGAGATGGACTGCCCACAGGAGCAACCCACTGCTTCTGGCGAACAGAGGATTGCTGCCTCTTGGCACAGGGGGAATGACCCCATCCCTCCCTGCTTATGGATATAAATCACCACCACCGGGTTGTCAGTCTGGATCAAGACTGCTTGATGTTGAAGGTTGTGTTGAAAAGCCCTGAGGGCATGTGCAATCGCCCGAAGCTCCAGGCGGCATTCTCTGTCATGGGTTTGCCAAAGAGGTTCTCTCCCTGGCACAGGACATTGACCAACTTGTCCTGTGCCCATTGCTCCAGGTTGGAAGACTGTAGCTAGGCCTGATGAGCACTAGTGCCCACCGCTGCCACTCTAGTCCCCGAATTGAAGCCATTGTAGGCCGCCTGAGTCATAAACTTGGAGCACTCCTTGACCACGGAGACCAGGGTCTGGAACAGCAGAAGAGGTTCCTCAGAGAGACCAGTCGCGAACTCAGCAAGCTCCTTCGCCAAATCCCACAAATACATGCCCATGTACTGTTGGTAGGCCTGGATGGAGCCCTGGAAGCATTTCCTACCTCGGGCTTACATGGCGTGGGCCTCCCTACCCGAGGGCACCAAGTAGTGCGCTTTCTGATGCTTAAGTCTCCGCATGGCCGACTCCACCACCATGGGGACCGAAGCTGGGGTCTCCCACATTCGAAAGAGCAGCTACTCCAGGATAGCAGGAACTGGCAGCGTGGGGCCTCTTTGGGGGGAGCTTCGTACTGGAAGATGTCGAGGTCCTCCACTCGAGGCTCCTCCTTGGACTCGGTGGTCAAGGCAAGGGCCTTCGCTATGTCTCTTACGAAGTCCAGGAAAGTCAGGTCCTTGAGTGGGGATTGGCGCCAGGTCTCTGAAGGAGGAGAGTCAGAGGGAACATCCCTGTGAAGGTGGGTGTCCGGGGACTCATCGTTCTTGGTCTCCCAGTCTGAATCGGAGTCCAATGAGACTTTGATGGCTTCCCGGACTGGAGTCCCAGCCCCGAAGGCTGGGGGTCCTGCCGCCCCTGCAACCCGAGTCGGCTGTGCTGAGAGGGGAGGTCCTTGGCCCCAACTGGGACCAGGCCCAAGGGGTGTTCCGAGCAGGTGGCACTTGAGGACTGGCTCCACCTCCGGGGAGGCCCTTGCCGTGAAGGGGCCAATGGTCAGGATGAATAACCCAGAAGAATCTGGCATCAGAGACCACTGTTGGGCCATGAAGGTAAACAGGCTGCGTTTAAGGGCCGCCATCTTGGCCTTGAAGCCAGATGGCTACACAGCCACCGTCATGGGTGTCGACGACTTTGGCTCCGATGCCGGCACCTTTCAGGGGGCATCCTTGATGAGGATGGTCTCGGAGGACCAAGAGCAATCCCCGGACACTGAAGGCGCTTTCTCCCACAGGGGCAGTTTCAGGGGCCGCTCCTGGCCATCACCCTTGGCCTTGCGTTGAGGGTTCTAGGGTCAGGGGCAATGTTCCCACTAAGCTGCGCTGAGTCTGCCGTCAGCATTCCTGCAGGCGGGGGGAGGTGCAAAGCGATCGATCGATCGCTCTGCCCCACACCTCCCCCCGCCAGCAGGAATGCTGGCAGAGGACCCGACACAGATTAAAGAGAACATTGCGAGGGTGCTGCGGCGTGCGTTAGACAGGAATGCTGGCGGCGGACCCAGCGCAGCTTAGCGGGAACATTGGTCAGGGGCCATGGGATTTCCCCATGGTTCCGGACTCGTCACCCAAGGAGACCACCAGACAATGTCAGGCTCTTCAAGGGGCATCCCTCCTTGAGGGCACCCTGGTTTGGTGCTCCGCATCCTTGAGGCTCTGAGGCAACATGGTCACCATGTGAGAAAGTTGCCTCCACGGTGGCCCTCAAGGGCGCTGATCCCACAGATGACTCTGGGCCCGAGTCAGAGTTGTGGAAAATCGACTCATGCTGCTTCTTGCGGCCTCAGAGGACCTTGGGGGTCATCTGCTGGCAGAGACCACACACCAAAGCATCATGATCCAGCCCAAAGCACCGAAGGCATCATGAAGGTCCATGCGCAACATGTGAGCACAGCGGTTGCACGGCTTGAAGCCACTGACCGAGACCATGGCGGGGAAGACGGTCCCCGTAAGGTCAAACTCCCTGGGCCTGGGCAGAAAGGGTGTGAAAACCTGTACATCGGAGAAGACCCCCTGAAGAGGAAAAGAAAAAGGAACCCGAAAAACACGACACCGGAGGCAAGCAGAATCAGGAGATGGAAAAGAGCCGGTGCATGACCTGAGAAAAGTAAAACTAAAAATCTGAAGAAAAAAAACATTTTTTCCAGAGAAGACAGACATGTCTGATGGGCTCCGCGGAAAAAAGGAGACTGAAGCAAGATGGCACCCTTGGGCGGGATGCGGACCACGCATGCGTGGTACATCTCCCAAAGGCTTTCTTTGAAAGCTGGGGAGAGGTTACCACAGGGTCTCCGTCGGTGCCATCACTCATATGTGAGGACTGACTTCTTGCTTGTTCATGGAAATACAAGATTCCATGCTGCTTATCCCAGAGTTAAGCGGTGGATTTCCCCAGTCCACTTTAGTAATAGTTAATGGACTGTTCCAAACCTTTTTTAAACCCAACTACAACAGCAGCTTTTAATACATCCTCCGGCAACAAATTTTTCCCGACTACTCTTAAATATGTTACATTGTAGCTCCTAGTCTTTCTACTTCTTATAACAGACAACTGATCTCAGTTTACTCATTCCACTCCACTCATTTTGAAGACCTCTATCATGTCCATAGTTGTACTGTAAATAGTTAATTTTTAATGATTAATTGCACAGGTACACTACCAAAAAACTGCCTCCAGTTTTGCAACTGATTCCTATAGATTTTGGGGTGCTGAATCCAGGAAAAATAGCCAAAATGTTCCATCACGTCACGTTTTCTTGCAAAATTAGATTTCTTACCCATATAAGGAATGTTCACATAATTTCTTTTTAGCCGACTGCAGTTTATTTTCTTGGCCCAAAATAGAGGTTGTAATGGTTAACTAACTAGAAACACTCCCTCATGATATTTTAGAGTGTTTTGTATTCATTTTATACATTAACAGGACAATTGGGAGGCGGGGGGCTAAATCCAGTACTCGCGCTGGCGCATGTTCTTTCCTGTTCGCCTCGCCTCGTTCGCTCGCTCAAACACGGTGGTTGCGACATGAACGTTCCTGTCAAATTTCAGTTTCTTGCAAGTTCATTATTTCCTTTTGTTTGCTCAGTCGTAATCCAGCTTTATTCCGAAGTGGTTCACTACAGTTGTAGTTTGCAGTGCTGTGTATTTGTGATGGCTCACAGAGCCAGAGGTTGCGTCAACTCTCCAGACAGTTTTTGTTTTATTTGTGGGGAATATGCCGTGAAAAAGCGGCAGAGGAACATTTCTGCATTTATTAAAAAAGTATATTTCGCCTATTTTGGTTTGAAGTTAGGCGATCAAGACAAACCGTGGGCTCCTCACAAAGTGTGCAAGACATGTGAGGAAGATCTACGCTTATGGATGAAAGGTAAAAAACAAGCATTTCGTTTCGGAATACCTATGATGTGGCGTGAACAAAGAGACCACAGCAGTGGCTGCTATTTTTGCTCTTGCATTGTGAAGGGATACAACTTAAAAAATAAGAACGTAATAAGCTACCCCAACCTTCCCTCAGCAATTAGGCCTATGCCTCATAGCAACAAAGTACCTGTGCCTGAACCACCAAAATCTTTGGATCATATTTGTGTGGACGGTTCTGATCATGATGAGACTCATCAGATGGCTTTTCCCGATGAGTCCAGTACTTCCGAGTTTGAAACTGAACCAGATCCGAAACCTGAACTTTTCTCTCAAGCTGAATTGAATGATTTAGTCCGGGATTTAGGACTCCCAAAAGATGCTGCCCAACTGCTAGGTTCTCGGCTTAAACAGAAAAATCTATTGTCACCAGGAACAACTTTTTATTGGTACCGCAACCGCGAGACACAATTTTTGAAGTATTTCAGCAAAGAGGAAGATTTGGTATTTTGCAACGATATATACGGAGTGATGGAAAAGTTTAAACTCAAGTATGATCCTGCTGAATGGCGGCTGTTCATTGATTCATCAAAAGACAGCATAAAAGGTGTTCTTCTTCATAATGGCAACACATTCGCTTCAGTTCCTATTGCTCACTCTGTTATTCTCCAAGAAAAATACGAGAATTTGGCCCTGATTCTTCAGAAGATTCGTTATGATGAGCATAAGTGGATGATTTGTGGAGACTAAAATTCTATCCATGCTATTAGGGCAGCAATCCGGTTTCACCAAATATCCCTGCTTCCTTTCTTGTGGGATAGCCGGGCCCGCGACCTACACTGGGGGAAAAAAGAGAGGCCAATTCGGGAGTATTTGAGACCCGGTGAGAAAAATGTTCTTCATGAGAGCTTGGTACCTCGTGATAAAATTCTATTACCACCTCTCCACATTAAGTTGGGTCTCATTAAGCAATTCATCAAGTCCCTTCCAAAAGATGGTGAGTGCTTTCGGTACCTTTGCTCAAAGTTCCCCCGACTTTCTGAAGCAAAGCTAAAGGAAGGAGTGTTTGTTGGCCCTGATATAAGGAAACTCATTTCAGATGGAGCATTCGCTGAAACGATGTCTGAGAAGGAAAAAGAAGCCTGGGATTCCTTCAAGGATGTTGTTCTCAAATTCTTGGGGAACAGGCGGGATGAGAACTATAAGGATATTGTTGCCAGGATGCTCAATGCCTTCAAAGAACAAGGCTGTAACATGAGCCTGAAAGTCCATTTCTTGCACTCCCATGTGAACTACTTTCCTGAAAACTTGGGGGCGTACAGTGAAGAACAAGGTGAAAGGTTTCACCAGGACATCAAGGACGCAGAGAGAAGGTACCAAGGAAGATGGAACACCACTATGATGGCTGATTTCTGCTGGTTGCTGCTGCGGGAAACCCCAGATGAAAAATACACCAAGCAGCGCACCAAGAGAAGCATTCGGGGGAAGAAGAAACAAGCCCACCAGGAGATTGATTGACCCAAGAATGACTTTAAAATCTATACTGTGTTGACAAATATCGTGTTTTTACTAAACTTTGAAATAAAAATTTGCTAGTTATTACCACAGTGTCGGATCTCATTTATTAGAATTTTATTTTCACACCATCGGGTGTTTGTCTTCATGTATTGCAATGGTGCAGTTTGCGTTTTCTATTCTTACATACATACCTGTACAGCATTTTTTGCACATTTCTTTGCTTTGCTTTGTGTCTAACCTCGCTCTTATATGCTCAATGTTTGTGCACATGTATGTGGCTGTTTTAAGTGCAGACAATTTTGCTACCATCACAGTGTGTTTTGTTGACATTACTCTATTCTTATGTGCTGCCTTGTTACAATTTTCTTTATTCTTATTTGAATAACTACTAAACAATTAGTATAAAGAATTCATCCAAGAAACTTTTATCTCGATCGCACTCAATCTGAAACGTTCACCTCAAACTGCTAACCCAATGTAGCAAAAAATCTGTACGTGATGGAGCAAATTGGTTACCAGATTTGGATTCAGCGCACCAAAAAACGTAAAAATCAATCGAAACATTAGAGGCAGTTTAAAAAAAATTTTTTTTAGTGTACCTGTGTTGTTATAAATCCATCTCCAATGTTCCATGTATAATGTTAGCTTCAATGTAAACCGCCCCTGATATCTGGAAGGGGCGGTATAGAAAAACATTTCAAATAAATAAAATAAATAAATTTCTTTCCTCAGCCATCTCCTTTCCAAGCTGAAGAGCCCTAACCTTTTAAACCTTTCCTCATAGGGGTATCCTTCCATCCCCTTTATCATTTTGGTTGCTCTTCTCTGCACCCTTTCTAATTCTGCTATATCCTTTAAGATATTGTGACCAGAATTGCACACAATATCTGAGGTGCAGTCGCACCATGGAGGCATTATATCATCCTTGATTTTATTCTCCATGCCTTTCCTTATGTTCCAAGCATTCTATTTGCTTTCTTGCCTGTCGGTGCACATTGGGAAGAGGTTATTAATATATCCGATGCCCAAATCCTTTTCCTGGGTGGTGATTCCTAATATGGGTACTTGCATTGTGTAACTGCAGTTTGGGTTGTTCTTCCCTAAGTGAATAAAGTTGCACTTGTCCACATTAATCTCAACTGCTATTTGGACACCTAGTCTCCCAATTTCTCAAGGTCCTCTTGCAACTTTTCACACTCATCTTAATTATTTTAACAATTTTGTTGCACCTGCAAATTTGATCACTTCACTCGTTCCCCTTTCCAGGTCATTTATGAATATGTTAAAAAGCAGCAGGACCAGTTTATCCATAAAATGTAAGAATGGACCACCATATTTCCAGAGCAGGGGTCCTCAATTCAGTTCTTGGCCACACACAGTCCACTGAGATTTTTGGAATATCCACAATGAAAGATCTGCCTCCGTTAGTAGTGAATGATTATTCATTGTGGATATCCTGAAACATAAAAACATAAGATATGCCATACTGGGTTAGACCAAGGTCCATCAAGCCCAGTATCCTGTTTCCAACAGTGGCCAATCTAGGTCATAAGTACCTAGCAGTCTCCCTAAAAGACAGGTTCCTCAATGCTTGTATTGGATCAAGCAGCGATATCCTGGGTTCCTTTTAATAATAGTTATGGACCTTTCCTCCAGGAACTTGTCCAAATCTTTTTTAAACCCAGCTACACTAACAGCTTTTACTGCATCCTCCGGTAACAAATTCCAGAGTTTGATTACATGTTGAGTGAAAAAATATTTTCTTATTAGTCTTAACTTAAATAGGTTACCCTGTAGCTTCATTGCATGTCCCCTAGTCTTTTTATATTCTGATGACGTAAACAATCGATCTACGTTTACCCATTCCAATCCATTCATTAATTTATAGATCTCTATCATATCTCCCCTCAGCTGTCTCTTTTCCAGTTGAAGAGCCCTAACCTTTTCAGCCTCTCTTCATAGGAGTATCCTTCCATCCCCTTTACCATTATGGTGGCTTTTCTCTGTACCTTTTCTAATAACGCTATATCCTTTTTAAGATACGGCGACCAGAATTGCACACAATATTCAGGGTGCGGTCGCAACATGGAATGATACAGCGGTATTATAATATCCTTTGTTTTATTTTCCATTCCCTTCCTTATGATACCTGGCATTCTATTTGCTCTCTTGGCCGCTGCTGCACACTGGGCAGAGGGTTTTAACATGTTTCCATTCCCTTCCTTATGATACCTGGCATTCTATTTGCTCTCTTGGCCGCTGCTGCACACTGGGCGGAGGGTTTTAACATGTTATCCACAATGATGCCTAAATCTTTTTCCTGGGTGGTGGTTCCCAATGTGGAACCTTGCATTGTGTAACCATAGTTTGCGTTATTCTTTCCTAGGTGCATAACTGCACTTGTCCACATTAAATTTTATCTGCCATTTGGATGCCCAGCCTTCCAATTTATCAAGATCCTCTTGCAATTTTCCACAATCCTCTTGGATTTTAACAACTTTAAAAAGTTTTGTGTCATCTTCAAATTTGATAACCTTGCTCGTTATTCCCTTTTCCAGGTCATTTATGAATATGTCAAAAAGCAGATGACCCAGCACAGATCCCTGTGGTACTCCACTATTCACCTTTTTCCATTGGGAAAATTGGCCATTTAGCCCTACCCTTTGCTTACCAAGATGTTTGGGGACCAGGTTGAGAAAGCAAAGCTGCTTACCTGTAATAGGGATTCTCCATAGAAAGCAGTTAAATGCAGCCATATTTTGGGTGACATCCTCCAGATGGACCCCTGCGGTGTAGTTTGAAGCAGATTCTCACCCTCCCCCCCTCAGAGCATGCATGCAGGTTCCTGTGCTCCCTGACACTGAGTGAGCCCACCATCCATTCAAAGCATAGGCTTTCAGACTCTTAAGTCTTTATTGTCCTTGGTGAGCTGTAAGCGCTCAAGGTTTTTCTAGTCATTGTAATCCAAATGGGGGGCAGGTGGGAGGGAAAACTGTTGCTGCATTTCCCTACCATCTACAGAGATCTCCTGTTACAGGTAAACACATTTGCTTTTTTCATGGACAGGCAGGGAACATGTAGGCACACTTGCTGGTGCTTCCAGAGCTGGGGTCATCGTCCTTGATCTGCTTCTGGTACAACAGCAACCCCGGATGCATAGGGAGGAGGATGAGCAATAGAGAAAACAAATTGTGGGGGACAGACTGCCCCACCACTGTTATCTGTGGCAGTGGAAGCAGCCACACAGTAATGGCTGGGTGAAGGTGTGGATGGCTGACCAGGTTTCTGCTCTGCAGATGTCTTAAAGGGGCACAGCAGAAAAGTTGGCCATAGTAGTTGCCTTTGCTCTGATTTGGTGTGGAGTGATCCTACCAGGGGATTGGAGCCCCACTGCTGCAGAGCAGAAACCCATACAATCTGCTACCCAGATCACCAGGATGCATTTGGCTGCTGACCTTCCTGCGTTGTTTGGATTAAAAATAATGAACAATTGAGAGGTCTGTCACACAATCTGAGTGGCCTTCAGCATGTACTATAATACACATTGGCAACTGAGTGCAGGCATGAGGTTTTGCCACACCGCAAACTGTAGGTCCTGGAGGACCTCTTGCAAGGGAAGGGCCAGGATATCCTGGGAGCACTGAGGGACTGTAGCAGGGACTGGAAGTCCTTTTTGCAGAGAGGGGTCTCTGATGTGGCAAGCACTAGACTTTTGGTTAATTTAAGCAGGAATTTTGGATATGATGGATCCTTTGTAGTTTCAAATTGCAGTTTAGTGGGCACTGGAGCAGAGGGTCCAGGGGAGGAGGAGATGTCTTTGGTGTTGGAGTTGCCCAGAGGAAAATTCACTGGTTTTGTGATGTTTTCAGGGAATGCAGTGGCTGGGACAGGGGAGTGGGGTGGGGGCACAGACATACTCTGTGGAAAGACAGGGTGGAGGCAAAAAGCAGTTGACATCTAAGGTGCCCCAGAGGCAAGGGGAAGCTGCCATGTGGGTGGGGGGTGGGACCAGCTGTTTTGCAGCATGGCAAGAGTCCCCATGAGAAAGCACTGCATAAGCCATAGCAGTGTGCTGAGGGTATTGGGCCATGGGGTGTGGGAGCCTGAAGGCACTGGGCAGTATAAGAAGATAGGACCCTAGGAAGGCTGTACAGTCTGGTCTGTCTCTGTGCTGGCTACAGGGGGGCTGGGGGCAGAAAGCATAGTTACTCACCTGTAACAAGTGATCTCCAGGAATAGCAGGAATCAGTCTTCACAGCATTCAATAGAAAAGCCTTTGGGAGCAGGCCATTGTGCCTGCGCATCTGCCTTCCCAACTCCTCTCCTTAGTTAAGTTTGTAGCTGAGAGATAGAGGAAAAAATGAAAACTACCCTACAACTCCTAAGGGAGGGATGGAGGGTTGTGAAGACTGATTCTTGCTGTTCCCGGAGATCACTACCTAGGTGAGTAACTACGCTATCTCCAGGAACAAGCAGGAATGCAGTCTTCATATATGGGACTCACTAGCTCCCAGGTACCAGACTGACATGGAGGAGCAACAGTATGATCCCTGAGGCTAAAGCATAGAACCAAAGAGTGTGGACACAATGTGGCCCAGTGAACTCGATTCAAGTCTGCTATACGACTTCTACAAGAGATCAAACTTCAATTAGAAGTCTGGGACAGAGGGTAGGAGTTGGGTTTAAGTCCCAAAAACGTGCTGGAATACAGTTTGGCCAAAGACAGCATCCCAATGGGAGACCCGCATGAACGGAGGACCAGGTAGCTACCCGACAGATCTCGTCAATGGAGGAGTGGCCTAGTGGTTGGGGCAAGGTACTTCAGGCCGGAAGGTCGGGGTTTCAAATCCCATTAGAGGACAACAACCTTGGGCCGGAAGGACTGGGGTTTCTAGTCCCACAGGTGCTCCTTGTGGTCTTGGGTAAGCCACTTAACCCTCCATAGCCCATGTTCCCTGTAAAATAGTTATCTCCAAGTTATATTGCCCTGTTCAATGTAATTTCAGTTTGTTCAATGTAAACCGCACTGATGCAGAATAGCGCGGTATATAAGAGAATGTAAATAAATAAATAAAAATAAAATACTGAATGGAGGTTGAAAACTGAGGTTGCCATGGCCTGCACATTATGAAAGGGAGACTCCTGCTTGTGCATAAGCAAAAGAGATATAGTCTGCTATCCATTTGGATAGAGTCCGCTTTGTCACAGGTAGACCAAGGTGATTTGGATCAAAGGAAATGAATAATTGAGAAGACTTCCAGTGAACTTTAGTTCTATCTAAGTAGTAAGCCAGCAGTCTAAGGTGTGTAGAAGCTGCTTTCGCGCGAGACGCATGTGGTCATGGGAAGAAAATCAGCAGAATTATCGACTGGTTCAGATGGAAGGAGGAGACCACCTTCGGGAGGAAGTGTGGATGGGTATGAAGGACCACCTTGTCATGATGGAACCGGCGGATCCGCCACAAAGCCTGCAGTTTACTGATGTGGCGAGCTGACGTGACAACTATGAGGAAGATGACCTTCCAAGAGAGAAACTTCGGTGAAGCGGTTGCTAAAGGCTCAAAGGGAGGCTTTAGAATTTGAGCTAGAACCACCGTAAGGTCCCAAGTCACCAGAGGCTTAATGGATGGATTGAGCAGCAGGAGACCCCACATAAAGTGTGCTACTAAGGGGTATAAGGAGATAGGCCGCAATGGCGATAAGATGAACTGTGACTGAGTTGGTCTTAAGATCTGCCAAGGACAAATGGAGGAGACATTGAAGAAGGGATGCCACCGGGTAGACAAAGGGGTCAATGCCCTTTGGGGAGCACCAGAAGGCAAACCTTTGCCATGTAAAGGCATAAGATCGCCTGGTGGACTGTTTGCATGATGCAAGCAGGATATCCTTGATCTCTTGTGGCAGGTGGAGGTCAGCAAATACTATGCCTTCAGCAGCCATGCCGTGAGGCGAAGAGCATGAAGACTAGGATGGAGAAGCGTCACTTGGTCCTGAGAGGGGAGTTTGAGCGCACATCTGAGTCTGGGAGGTTGAATTTGTGCCTGGCGAAGGAGCTGAGGAAACCACAGTTTACGGGGCCAAAAAGGGGCTATGAGGATCATGGAGCCCTTGTCAGCTTGTAGATTGACTAGCATTTTTGGTATCAAGGGGATGAGTGGAAAAGCATTAAGCAGGCTCTGTCCCCAATGGAGAAGGAAGGCGTCCGAGGCCTGTCAGAGCAGGGATGGAAGCTCGTGAGCAGAACAACAGAAGCTGTGTGTTCTGTTGAGTGGCAAAAAGATCTATGCGCGGTGTTCTCACATTCAGAAGATCCCAATGTAGGGTCCACTCGTGTGGATAAAAGACATGACTAAGCCTGTCCGCAAGGACATTGAGTTCACCCAGGAGGTACACCGCTCTGAGGTGAATGCGATGTACAAGGGCAAAAAAATAGAGGTGAAGTGCTTCATGACACAGGGGATAGGATCCTGTCCCCCCCCCTCCCCTGTTTGTTCACATAGAACACGGCCACCTGGTTGTCCATTCTAATACCTGTTGGCCCAAAAGTTGGGGTTGAAAAACCCAAAGGGCATTTATTAGGGCACACAGCTCCAGGAGTTTATCTGCAGTGCAAATTCCTGCAGCATCCTGTCTTCCTGCTTCTCACCGAAGTCCCGCCTCCCCCCAGGTACTTCCCTGCATTTAAACTCTCCTGGTGCGGCGTCCCGCGCTGCTGCTGCTGTCTCCTGCTGCATCTCAATCACCGTTTGCTGTTTTTGCTGTTTGCTGCCTGTTTACTGTACTCTGTCTCCCCCCAGATTGCCTGCTGCCTCCATTGGCTGTCTTCCTGCTTCTCACCGAAGTCCCGCCTCCCCCCAGGTACTCCCCTGCATTTAAACTCTCCTGGTGCGGCGTCCCGCGCCGTGGGCGCGCGCCGAAGGAGCGTGCACAAGGAGCAGGACGTGCTCCTTGGGCGAGCTCCTTGGGGCGACGATTGGGGCGATCAGTGCCGTCCGTTTTCCTTCTTCAAGTTCCTCTGCTGCGGACTTAGTCTTTTGGTTCTCACGTTCCCTCTGGCTCTCCCTTCTGCCATTCCTGCCGCAACGCCGCTCTCCCCCCTATCTTACAACCTGTCTGTTCAGCTCATGGCTGCCATCCCCGTTCACTGGGGCCATCGTCCTCTTCCTCGGTTCCCCGCCCCCCCCCCCCCAGTTCCACAGCACGGAACCCCCTTAATCTCCTTCCATGTCGTCCCTGTTCAGTTCCTTCCTTCCCTGCCCCCTCTCCCACGTTGCCCCCCCCCCCGGTCATCCCTCTCATTACGCTCTCCCTGGCCCTTTTAAACTGCCGTTCCATTCGTTCTAAGACCCACCTGGTTCATGATCTCCTGACCCAACACTCCTTGGACACCCTTTTTATCACAGAATCCTGGCTTCGCGAAGGTGAGGACACTCTCCTTCACCAATGCCTTCCACCCGATTACTCGGCCTTCCACACCCCCCGTCTTCGCCGTTCTGGTGGCGGGGTGGCACTTATTTACAGGTCCTCTCTCTCCTTCTCTCTGGTCACGCCTCCTCCTGCTTACCCGGAGTCCCTCCTGTTATGCTTTGAGTCTCCCACTCCTATCTTCTTTCTCCTCCTCTACGTTCCTCCCTCTCTTCGACCTGACCTCTGGGATTCTCTGCTGCATACTCTGTCTGACTTTGCCCTTCTCTCCCCTCATCTAGTCATCCTCGGTGACTTCAATATTCACTTGGATTCCCCCACCCGCCCTCGCGATAAGACCCTTCTATCACTATTTACAGACTTATCCTTCATCCAACACGTATCCTGCCCTACTCATGTTTCTGGTCGGTCCTTGGACCTTATCCTCTCCCCTGACTCCTCCCATTCCCCCTCTAATATCCATTCTACTCCTATTCCATGGTCCGATCATCTGTGTCTTCTTTTCTCCTTTCCTTTCCCCTCCCTATCTCTATCTGGTCCATCTTCGTGTGGATCTGTTGCTCCACTACCTAGGCGTCGCCTTTCTTCACATACCTTGCGTTCCTTCCCCCCAGCCCATTCTCTCATCCCTGCCGATTTTTCCTCTCTCTCCGCCGACCGACAAGCGGATCTCTGGACCTCAACCCTCTCTACTACCCTCGATTCACTGGCACCCCTCCGTCCGGTGGCGCCTCGTTCGTCTTCCCACCACCCTTGGTATCATCCGGGTCTTTTTCTTTTCCGTGCTCAGCTCCGCCGTGCTGAGAGGCTCTGGAGGAAATGCCAAACCCCTGCTTCCCACTCTGACTTCCAGCAAGCTCATCTCTCTTACCGTTCTGCCATTTCCACCGCCAAGCATTCCTACTACTCCCACCTAATTTCCTCCTCTTCAAATTCTTCCAGGAGTCTCTTTCTTGTTCTCAAATCTATTTCCTCTACCTCTACTTCTTCCTCAGCCCCCTCACTTCCCCCTCCTAGCCCAACCACCCTTGCATCTTTTTTTGCTAATAAGATTCTCTCTCTTCGTTCTTCTTTTCCTACCTGTCCTCCCCCCCTCTCTCCTCCCCCAGACCCCTCTGTGTTTTCCCTAGCCACTCTCTCTCCACCCCCCTCCCGTTCTCTCTCCCATCCCTGGCGTTCCTTTTCTCCCGTCTCCTCTGCTGAGCTGATTGCTACCATTTCCTCTGCCCACCAGACCACCTGTCCTCTCGATCCGCTGCCTTCTTCTTGGCTGTTGCATCCTGATCTTTCCCTGGTGCCCTTTATCCTTTCTACTGTAAACTCTAGCCTCTCTTCTGGTCTTTTTCCTTCCTCCTGGAAACACGCTATTGTCCGCCCCCTCCTGAAAAAGTCTACCCTTGACCCCACCTCCCCTGCGAACTGGCGTCCTGTTTCCAACCTCCCCTTCCTTTCTAAAATTCTTGAAAAATTGGTCTTTTCCCAACTTGCCTCACATCTCGATTCTACCTGTGCCCTTCACCCTCGTCAATCTGGGTTTCGCTCAGGCCACAGCACCGAAACTGTCCTTACTGCACTGCTTTCCGAACTTCATAGCTCTCACGACCGTGGTGATGTCTCTATTATGGTATCTTTGGATCTGTCCTCTGCATTTGATGTAGTTGACCATCGTACCCTTTTGTCTCGTCTGTCTGATGCTGGGGTTCATGGTACTGTTCTTTGTTGGTTCCGTTCATTTCTATCCTGCCGCTCATTCTCAGTTCGCTCCAGCGCCACAGCCCCCCCCCCCCACTAGCATTGTCTGTGGTGTTCCCCAGGGTTCCATCCTCGCTCCATTACTGTTCAATGTCTTCCTTGCTCCTTTAGCTTTGCTTATTCAACAGTCTGCCATTTCTTTTCACATCTATGCTGATGATATCCTGTTAATTCACCACACCTCTGCCACTTCCCCTGATCTCGATCCACTTAATCGTTGTCTTTCCACTATTGCATCGTGGTTTGGGTCAAACTTTCTCCACGCTAACCCCGCTAAATCATCTGCTATGTGGGTTTCCTTTGGTCTGTCTGCTCCCCTGCTATCTCCCGTCATGGGCTCCTCTTCTATCCCTTTGCTTCCCTCTCTCCGATATCTGGGTGTCATGCTGGACCCCGCTCTTTCCTTCCACACTCACATTTCCTCTGTCATTCGTTCTTCCTTCTTTCATTTACGTCGTATCAAAGCTGTTCAATCGTCACTTCCCCCTTCCTCCCTTATCACTCTTGTGCTGTCTTTAGTAGTTTCACGTCTGGATTATTGTCATATTATTTATGCTGGTCTCCCTTCTTCTCAACTTCGTCGTCTTCAGATCGCTCAAAACGCTGCCGCCCGCCTGGTTATCCTCACTCCTGCGCGCTCCCACGTCTCCCCCTGCCTCCTGGCCTTACAATGGCTCCCGATCAAGTTTCGTTTCATCTACAAGATTCTTATCACTCACCGGGTTCTCAACACCGATATCCCTCAGTACCTAGCTAACACTATCCGTTTCCAGCCCTCTCCCCCATCTTCTCCGCTCATCCTCTGGTGGTCGTTTGTTCCTTCCTTCTCCCTCTCATGCCCGCCTAGAATCAACTCGTCACTCTGCTTTCTTCTTTCTGGGCCCTGCCCTCTGGAACTCCCTCCCTCTTCCCCTCCGCATTGAACCCTCCTATCCCCGCTTTAAAACCCTTCTAAAAACCCACCTTTTCTGTCAGGCCTTTGACCTTCCTTCTTCCTCTGACGGCACCTCATACCCCAGTTCTGCCCTCCAACCACCTTGAATCACCTTGTCCGTTTCCTATTTTCCTTCTCCTTCCCCCTAGTTCTTTTGTTTTCTGTCTTATCTTGCTATTCTCTCTGTCCTATAAGCTTTGGCATTCTTTTCTAACTTTATTTTCTGCAGTTGCCATTTTGTTATTGTACACCGCCCTGATGCTTCGGCCTGGGCGGTTAATCAAGAGACTCAATAAAGATAAAGATAAAGATCCATAGACCCTGTGTGATCAGGTTGTTCAGATGTGCTCCCCAATGTAGTTTGGACACATCCATTGTCAGTGTGCATCGAGGTGGGAGTATCTGAAGAGGTGACCCACCGAGTAGGTTCGGTGGGGAACACCACTAGTGAAGAGATCTGATTAGTTGAGGGATGATGTGTATCTTGTCTTTGAGATGCCTCTTTGATTGTTACTATTGCTGACCTTCAAGGCAATCAACAATTGCTCATCCACCTCCCTCAAGGACCTCGTCCACCCTACTCCCCCCAACAGATCCAGAAGGTCATTTGCTGCCAACACACTGGTAATCCCCAACACAATAACAAAATGCTCTCAAGCAACGAGGAACAGAGCCTTTGTGTTCTATGCACCTACATGCTGGAACACCCTTCCAACCACCATCCGGTCCATTACCGACCTCACCCAATTTAGGAAGGCCCTAAAGCACTATCTCTTTATCTTGCACTACTCCCACACTAGTGATAAATCACAACCAGTCACACTCAACCACCAGGACTACACCCCCAACACACTCATGTCACATTGACGCAGCTTCACCCTTTAACCTACCTGTTCAACCTGTAAATAGTAACGTGTAGATAGCCTTCTTAATCTTGTAAATAGTTGCCAAGCAACTCCGGTCAACATCATACATAGGTGACCTGATTGCTGAGCCTGTATATAGTTACCCTCGTTAATCCCAAGTTACAACACCTGTTCATTGCAAGTACAGTGCATACCCCACCTGCACTGTGTACAAGCTATTGTTACCTGTAAACCGCACTGATTCTAAAGAGCGCGGTACAGAAAAGATTTTAAATAAATAAATTAAATATGTGTTTTATGAGCTTGATAAGATGGGCAGAGCGATCCTGCAGAAGGAAAGCTCAGGCCTGCTGAGTGTCCAAGAGTGCTCCGATGAACTTGAGCCTTTGGGCTGGAACGAGGTGAGACTTTGAGAAGTTTAGGACAAATCCCAAATGTTGGAGCACATTGATGATGCGATGCAGGGAGTGTTTTACCTCCTGAGTGTAGTCTCCCCTGATTAGCCAGTCATCTAAGTAAGGGAAGATGAAGATTCCAAAAGCGTGGAGATAAGCTGCAACAACTGCCATACATTTTGTGAACACTCACGGTGCAGAGGCCTAAACCAAAGGGCAACACCTGGTATTGTAAGTGATTTTGCTGAAACCTGAAACAAAGATACTGTCTATGTGGAGGATGGATCAGTAAGTATGTGTATGCCTCCTTTAGGTCTACAGAACCTCTGGGAGGTATGCGAGAAGAGTTTCTAGGGAAATCATTTTAAAATTTTCTCGGATCAATAATTTGTTTAGGTCCCCGAGATCCAGAATGGGACTGAATCCTCCTGTTTTCTTTGGAATGAGAAAAATGGAGAGGAGAAGTCTATCCCTTCCTGAGGGGGACGGAACTCTTTTTATGGTGCCCTGAGATAACAGGGTGGACAACTCTTCCATCAAGAGTGTGCTCTGAAGGGGATTTGTGGTATAGTCCCCTATGAAGCCGTAAGGGGTAAATTTTCAAAGTGAAGCAGATACCCCTTCCTTTGGACAATGCTGAGAGTCCACTGTTCTGAAGTGATCAGGTGCCACCCGTGGGCATAGAAACAGGGTCTACCTGCTAGGTTCAGGGGCTGGGGACTACTCTAGAGTGGTCCTCAGCCACTCTATGCACTCCAGGAAGCAGTCTCATTGCCACTCTATGCTGTTTAGGAAGCAGTCAAAAATTAGGTGCAAGTTGTGCCTGTGTCGCTGGTTGGGGCTTAGGAGCCTTGGGTTTCTTGGGTTGGCAAGGGCCCTGCTGGTGCTGCTGAGGCTGGTAAGCAGCTGCAAGAAGGATAATATCTCTTCTTTTTAGAGTAGAAAAGTTTCTTTGGAACAGCTTCCTTTTGGAGGGGGTCAGCCGTCTTCCTGGAAAAGCATTTGAGGGTGAGATCAAGTGTCTCAATCTCACCGGCCTTTTCTCTCCAACCCTTTCCAAAAAGGTTCTCCCCAGTACATGGGATATTAGCCACCTCTTCCTGGACCCAGTGTATCAGATCTGATGCCTGTAACCAGGCCATCCTTCAAGCTCCAATGCAGACTCTGCTGAAGCTCTGCTGGTTGATTCAAAAGCATCAAAAGATGCCCTGGTGAGAAATTGAGGTATTTTGTGACCTTGTCTGATAAGTGCTTGGAATGCACTCCACTTATTATCCGGGATGATGGGGGTAAAAGTCTCCAGATCCCTGGTGACATCCTTTAGGAACATGCCCGTGTAAAACATTGTAGATGTAATCCTTGAGGTCAGCATGCATGTCTGAAAACATCGTCGCCTAAAGGCAGCAAGTGTCCTTGAGCCTCTACCTGGAAGCATGATTGAGTGATTCTTTGAACTCTTTATTCAGTGCATGGCCGATTCCACCACCAATGAGTGGTGGGGAAGTTGAGGCTTCTGAAAGCCTGGGCATTCTGGAACTTGGCACCCAGTCCAAAGCATGGTAATTTCAAAGACACATTTTATTAAAAAGATTCACCAATCAGGGGTAAAGAGCCAAACCCAACATGGCTCTGTTTTGGTGATGCCTTCCTCAGGGTTTTTTTTGGCACTGAATGTATTATGTGTTCACACATTTGAAGTTTCTTTCCCTAGTTCAAATGCAATTTGGAATAAGAATCTCTTTGAACGTGAATCACCAACGGTTGGTTTTATTTGTCTATGTATTTATTTATATGTACAGGTTATTAAGTAGTTGGCTATATCGCATCTTTTTAGTTGGGTTTTAACATTATTTAATTATTTTTATTTATATTTATATGGTTCTACTTACCCACCCTTGTCTTACGATGGTTTTACTATGTATGGATAGTATGATTTGCAAAACTGTTCATTTATCCAATATGATTTAATTGTTTTATTATGCTTTATGGATGGCACGTTTATAATAGGTGTATTTATGTTACATCCCTATTTATGTTATTTATGTTTCTGATACGGATGTTTTATATGTTTTAATTATTATTCATATCGCTGTCTTCAGAGTACCAAAAAGTCCCTGAGGAAGACAATGCTGAAACATGGCCATGTCGGGTTTGGCTTTTTACCCTTGATTGATGAATCTTTTAATAAAGTGTGTCTTTGGAATTACCACACTTTGGACTGGGTGCTTCTATCAATACGTGGTAATAGTGCTTTTTTGTTAGACTTGCACTCTGGAGCTCGGTTCATAGTATCGAGCCTTTTGCTGACTGGCATAACTGTGAGAGGAGCCTCCCACATGCGGAACATAAGATCCTGTAAGATACGATGCACTAGTAAAGTAGCTGCCTTTTTAGGCAATCGCAGCCCTGATGAAGAAGTGAGGAGGAGCCAGACTGTGAGAGTAGCATGGAGTCATTGGAAAAAGTGTCAGCCATAGCAAGGAGCACAGTTACTTACCTGTAACAGGTGATCTCTGGGAACAGCAGGAATAAGTCTTCACATATGGGTATCGTCGGTACCGACGGAACCTGCGCGGGAACGCTCCCCAGCATCCAGAAAGAAAGCTTTTGGGAGCATCCCATAGCACCTGTGCGCTGCCTTCCTGCCTTTCCCAACCGCCTCTCTCCAGTTCACGTTTTAAGCTGACACAAAGAGAGAGAGAGAGAGGAAAGGAAAGATAGATAGAGAGATACAACTCCTAGGGGAGGTGGGTGGGTTGTGAAGACTTATTCCTGCTGTTCCCAGAGATCACCTGTTACAGGTAAGTAACTGTGCTATCTCCAGGAACAAGCAGGAATGAATATTCATATATGGGGGGACTCCCCAGCTAGAGATGCCAGGGAGATCTCCAAGGTTGTGAGTCCCTGAGAAGGGCTCTACCTGCCCCCAGGGATCTCGGGCATCCAACCAGGGATGGGGGGGGGGGGGGTAGGAGTTGATTAGGTATGGAACAGGTGTTTGAGAACAGCCTGACCAAACAAGGCATCCCGGCGGGAGTCCTTGTCCAAGCAGTAATGGGCTGTAAAGGTATGAACCGAGGCCCAGGTGGCCGCTCGACAGATTTGGTCGATGGACACAGAGTTCAGATGAGCCATAGAGGCTGCCACGGCCCTCACATTGTGAGCTGTGACATGGCCCTCCAGAGAAAGGTTCTTACTCTGGTAGGCGAAAGAAATACACTGAGCAATCCAATTGGACAGAGTTCTCTTAGAGACTGGAAGTCCCAAATGAGAGGGATCAAAAGCAACAAAGAGTTGAGATGACTTTCTATGTTGCTGTGTCCTTTGTAAGTAAAAAGCGAGCGCTCTCTTACAATACAGGGTATGGAGATTCCTCTCTGCACTTGATGCATGAGGTCCTGGAAAAAAGACAGGTAAATACACCTCCTGGTTCAGATGAAAAGGTGAGACCACTTTAGGCATAAAGTGTGGATTAGTCCTGAGGACTACCTTGTCATGATGGAACCTTGTATAAGGAGGATTAGCCACCAAGGCCTGCAGCTCACTGATGCGGCGAGCTGAGGTGACTGCAATGAGAAAAGTAACCTTCCAGGAAAGAAATTTCAAGGAGGTAGTATCTAAGGGTTCAAAGGGTGGCTTCATAAGCTGGCCAAGAACCAAATTCAAGTCCCATGCCACTGGAGGTGGTCTAATGGGAGGTTTAGTTAAAAGAAGGCCTCTCATGAATCTTGCAATAAGAGGATGAGAGGAAATAGGCTGTCCATTGAGAGGCTTAAGGGATGCTGCAATAGCACTCAAATGGACTCTTACTGAATTCGTTTTAAGGCCTGCATGGGATAAATGCAGCAAATACTCTAGTAAAGAATTCAGAGGTATTGCAAGGGGGTTAAGACCCTTCTGTGCACACCAAATGGTAAACCTTTTCCATTTAAAAGCATAGGAACGTCTAGTGGAAGGCTTTCTGGAAGCATGAAGGATATCCTTCACCTGCTGAGAAAGATGCAAATCTTGAAGGTCTAGGCCTTCAGCAACCAGGCTCTGAGATGAAGAGACTGGGGATTTGGGTGCCACAACGTTCCCTCCTCCTGGGACAGGAGGTCTGGAGCAGATCCCAAGCCCAGGGAGGGAGCTTGAGAGAGATGCAGAAGTAGAGGGTACCACACCTGGCGTGGCCAATGTGGTGCTATGAGGATCATAGACCCCTTGTCTCTCTGAAGTTTGAACAGTGTCTTGGGAATTAGGGGAATGGGTGGAAAGGCATAGAGGAAGTCTTGCCCCCAATGGAGGAGGAAGGCATCCCTGGCCTGAACTCCCTGACACGGAATCCTGGAACAGAACCAGGGAAGTTTGGCATTCCACGGACTTGCAAACAGGTCTATGTCCGGGGTTCCCCAAATTCGGAAGATCCTGGCTATCTGGTCCCCATGGAGGGACCATTCGTGTGGAAGCAGAACTCGACTGAGTCTGTCTGCCCAAGAGTTTTGAACCCCTGGAAGATACACTGCCACGAGATGAATTTGATGCTCTCTGGCGAAGGCCCACAATCTGAAAGCTTCATTGCAAAGCGACAGAGAGCCAGTCCCGCCCTGCTTGTTCACGTAGAACATGGCTACTTGGTTGTCCGTGTGGATGAGGACTGTCTTGTAGCTGAGCAGGGTGTGGAAGACTCTGAGAGCTAGAAGAATTGCTCTGAGCTCCAAGAGATTGATATGCAGAGATGTCTCTTGTGGAGACCAGATGCCCTGGGTGGAGAGATCTTGTAGATGAGCTCCCCAACCCCTTCGAGAGGCATCTGTTGTAAGGGTTGCTTGGGGTAGTGACTGTTGAAAGGGGAACCCCAGCAACAGATTTTGAGTGGACTTCCACCACTGGAGAGACCAGAAGAGGCGACTGGAGGTTGCTATTTTGTCTGACAGGCATCCTGATGCCTGGGTCCATTGGGTGGACAGAGTCCACTGAGCTGCCCTCATGTGAAGGCGAGCGTAAGGAACCACATGCACGGTGGATGCCATGTGGCCTAACAGTTGTAACATTTCTCGAACAGTTAAATGGGACTTTAACTGAATTTGTGAGGGTAACTGCACCAAGCGTAGGCAACGGGCCTGGGGAAGATAGGCCCTTGCAGTTGTGGTATCCAGCAAGGCCCCTATGAACTCTAAAGACTGAGTAGGGGTGAGATGGGATTTTGGGATGTTTATTACAAGTCCCAAATACTGAAGAACACGCCTTGTGCAGGCTAGGGAAGTCTGGGCCTTTGACTGGGATGGAGCTCGGATGAGCCAGTCGTCCAGATATGGGAATACAAATATTCCTAGAGTGCGTAGAAATGCAGCTACTACTGCCATGCATTTTGTGAACACTCTTGGAGCAGAGGCCAGACCGAAAGGAAGCACTCTGTATTGGTAGTGCTTTCCTTGATAAAGGAACCGAAGGAACCTTCTGTGTGTTGGATGGATGAGGATATGGGTGTACGCATCCTTGAGATCTAGAGAACAAAGCCAATCCTGACTCTGAAGGTATGGAAGGAGAGCACCGAGAGAAATCATCTTGAATTTCTCCTTGCATAGAAACCTGTTCAATTCTCTGAGATCTAATATGGGTCTGCAGCCCCCTGTTTTCTTTGGGATAAGAAAATAGGGGGAGTAGAACCCTGAGCCCTGTTGAAGAAGGGGTACTTCTGCTATTGCCCTTTGGGCAAGAAGGGTAGCAATCTCCTGACCCAGAAGGTCGAGGAGAGATGTTGGAGAATTGAACTGTCTCACCATGGTGTGAGGAGGAAGGTTTAAGAAATGAAGCTTGTACCCCTCCCTTATGATGGAGAGGGTCCATTGCTCTGCCGTGACTTGTTCCCATCTGGGAGCAAAGTGGGCTAACCTTCCTGGAATGGTGAGAGGCTCTGGTTCTTCTAGAGCCATAGGCTAAGTTCTCTAGATGTAAGTCAAAGACCCTGAGGAAGCTGAGGCTGTTGGGCCGTAGCAGTCCTTGCAGCCTTAGGCTTGGCTTGTTTAGGTTGTTGCTGACGCTTTGCAGCAAAACGACCTGCAGAAGATGCCTGCTGACCATAAACAGGATAATATTTCCCCTTTTTGGGGAAGAAAGCCTTTTTGAACCACCTTTTTCTAACAGGAGCAGAAGTAGACTTTGAAAGTCTATCTAAGGCAGAATTCTCAGCATCCATCTGAGTGGCCTTTGCTTGCCAATCCTTGCCAAAAAGGTTTTCACCTGTACAAGGAAGATTTCCTAATCCATCCTGGACCCAGGGTTCCAAATCAGAAGCTTGTAACCAAGCAACTCTGCGTGCACCTATGGCAATAGCCGAGGCTCTGCTGGCACACTCAAAAGAGTCAAAGGCTGCACGGTTGGAAAATTTGGAAACATCCTGGGCATGTTTAAGCCAGGTGAGAAACTCCTCCCTTTTATCTTCTGAGATAAAAGGAGATAAAGTTTGCAGATGATCTGTAACTTCCTTTAGAAACATCCCCATATAGAGACTATAGGAGTTGATTCTGGCAGCAAGCATATTAGCCTGGAAAATTCTCCGGCCAAAAGCATCCAAGGTTCTGCATTCTCTTCCTGAAGGATTAGATGAGTGTCTTTTTGCACTCTATCTTCTTCATAGCAGACTCCACCACAATAGAGTGGTGAGGAAGCTGAGTCTTATGAAAGCCAGGACAAGGAGGAACACGGTACATGGTGTCCAACCTACGAGAATGAGGGGAGATAGTGAGAGGTGTCTCCCATATGCCCAACATGTGATCATAAAGGATCTCATGAATTGGTAAAGTAGCTGCCTCTTTAGGAGCCTTAGGATATTGTAAAATATCCAATTTCTTGGCTCTAGGCTCTGATTCAGGGGCCACTGAAATGGAGAGGCCCCTGGCCACTTCCCTAATGAAGTCTTGAAAAGACAAGTCTTCTGGAGGAGACATTCTTCTTTTTGGAGAAGAGGGCTCCTAAGGAAGGAGTACCGATGCTTCGACAGAAGCCTCTGATTCATCAGAGTCTTCGGAGGAATCGAAGTATCGCCTGTCTGGATGCTCCTGTAGAGCCCAATACGCGTACCGAGTGGTATCGACATCGGGAGTGATCGGTACCGATTCAGTACCGATGGGCATCACAGAACAGGGTACCGCTGCAGTTGACACCGAAGCTGATGTCGATGCAATCGGTACCGGCACCGGAACCGATATCGGTGCCGGTGCCGGAACCGGTACCGACAACGGAGTTTGTTGCGGTACTGGAGGCGTCGCAGCTTGTATGAATGCCGTAATGGCACGCTGCATGGTCAGAATATTCTGATCCATTGACGCAACCAATGTCTGGATGTCGGTACCAGTGGAAACCACCGGTACCCCAGAACATGGCAACAGGTGATCGGTCGAAGCAGAGCCATCGATGTCAACCTGTGACCCCATAGATAAAGCTCTGGAAGCCGGAGCTTCCCGCTGGGGTAATTTTGCCGGTGCGGGATCCTCGAGAGCAAGCCCGGAGGCATCTCGATACTTAGAGGGAGATCTACCCTTCGAGGACCGGATGGACTTATGTTTGGTTACCTGAAATCCATGGGAGGAAGAAGCAGCCCTGGAAGATGTCGATGCCACCGAAGCTGCATCAGAGGGAAACAGGGTACTGAGCTTGGCCGCTCGATTCTGTCGACCTCTTTTAGACATCATGGAACAGGACTCACAATCGGTGATGGAGTGGTCAGGACCCAAACATTTTAGACACCAGTCATGGGTGTCAGTGATAGAAAGAGTACCGCTGCACTTCGTGCACTTTTTAAACCCGGAAGTGGGCTTTTCCAGGAGGAAACGTTTTCTAGGCCTAAGGCCCAAAAGGAAAAAATGCACAGAAGTGGGAAACGGTAGGTTTTTTTTCTTTTTTTTTTTTTAAAGAAGAAAAGACCGGCGGTACCGGTCCAACGTTGAAGAAGGCAGATGCGCGACCAAAGAAATAAAGAACTTCTTCAGCGGTGACAGGAACACGACCTGCTGGCTCCACGGAAAAGAAGAACTGGAGAGAGGCGGTTGGGAAAGGCAGGAAGGCAACGTGCAGGCGCTGTGGGATGCTCCCAAAAGCTTTCTTTCTGGACGCTGGGGAGCATTCCCGCGCAGGCTCCGTCGGTACCGACGATACCCATTTGTGAAGACTCATTCCTGCTTGTTCCTGGAGATGACCCTAAACAATCTCAGCTTGTGGTAGGGAAAACAATATTTTAATATTGAAGATCTTGCTCCTTTGACTCTCGAAGGTGATGCTGGGTGGGGGGCATGCAGACGACTGGGAATTTTTAAAAGGGAAGGAACATGTTTTTCTGATTTTTTTTTCTTAACGATCATGCCAGACTACGTTGCTGAGGCTCCTAATGAGAACAACTGACTGGCAGGCTCAATCAGCAACATGGAATACAGAAACCACATACTGCTCATGAACGAGAGGAAAAAAAGAACTAGCTTTAGACTGCACTGCGAGGATCCATCCAGAAGACGTCACCCAGCAAGTGTGCCTGCACCTTCTCTACTTGTCCAAAGAGAACCACTGTTCTATGAATATTGAACGAAAGACCTTATTTATACTCTTTTACCAAAGTTTTTGGTTGTTAAAGCTTCAATTAAGTGTGATCAAAAGTAGTAAAAAGAAAATGTGTCTGCAAGTGCTACCATGCAAAATGCTAAACTTTATTACATTTTTATTTATATATTTAACAATGCTAAAGTATTTACTTCTTGCTTTGACAAAAAATGAAAAATATAGGAGCACTTTTCTCCTCTTTAGGAAAGAATTATATATATATACACAGCTACAGAGAAGGGATTGCCTCTCCTTTACAAAGAAACATTTTAAAAAGTGCTTCAATGACCAACAATAAAAGCCTAGGAGCAACAAGCAATGCTTCCCACCATACATAAGAAATCCCTATGGCCACCACTTAGCACCCATCATCAACCTGCAGAGCATCTGAGATTTGCACTGTCCATTTTTGACCACAAAACACTACCTGTGTATGTGTGTGCAGAAGTATGCTGCCCTTTTTGGGGACAATTGTATTCAAAACCAATTACTCATTTTAATGGGGCTTTAAATCTGTTTTAAGATCTTTGTTCTAAGTGTATTAATTTGGTGTTTTAGTTTACGTTCATTTTTATCCATACCAGGCTCAAGAACAGTTATTACAAATAGTTTTTGTGGTCTTAAAATGTGCTCTACAGAACATTAACACTGCATATTTATAAAAGTTAAGTGCCTAACAGCTTTTCTCCTAGGATCCACCCTATCACCTGACAATTTCCTAGTGAAATAAAGTACAAGCTGGTCAGGAGTCTGGATCCAGTATATAGTACCAGAAGCAGAATATTACAAGTCCACAGACAAAAATCTGTTACTGTTTTTTAAGAAGGGCAGACCTGCACATTCCCAGCCAGTTAGCTTCTTAGGCTATATGGAATATGCTGTGACGAGGGGAACAGAAAAAAAAGATTAAATAATTACAGAGGTAGAAATACTGGAGTGTGAATTCTCTCTCCACTCTGTTCTGAAGGCAGCTAAGAGAGCCACAAAAGGATTAGTTAAAAAAAAAGACTTTAGGCAGCATTTTTCTCATATGGACTCAACCCTCTTGAAAATACAACAATTAAGGAGAGATTGCTTGAGCCAGTTCAGATCTCCAAAGTACCCATTCTATTACAGTCATAAAAGAAATAGATTTGTGACAGCAGCATCCTGGATCCCGGCAAGGTACCTTTAGTAAACGACTGGTATAAAAATGTGTAGGGTGTAAGAGCCATAAAGACATGAGGTTGATATCTGACACCATACTAATACGACGCTACTGGTGTGCACAGAATATATGCTGGATTGCACTTAAGTTTTATTTCAGAGGAAGGTGACAAAAATATGCTGCAATTTATATACTGTATATATATTTTTTTAGTATTTAAATGCCAAAAGTAAACTTATTTTCTAATGATTGTAACCCACCTCAAAGCTAAACAGAAGCAGGCTATAAATTCCATTTTAACTTAAAATTAATTACTGATTAGGCAGTGGTTGCATTTGTTGAACCTAGGAATGGAAGAATCCCTATCCTGTCATTTGAAGGTCCAGATAGCCAAAGACTCAGGATTTAAGAAGATCAAGAACAAGGATTCATAAGTTTCCCCAACTTTTTTTTCCCCCCCACAGTTGGCATCTTCATTTAGGATATCTACCTAGAGTACCAAAACTGGGAAAAGTAGCAATACGGAGCTACTATGACAAGCAGCAGTGTGTGCATTTCACTCCAATTTCATTTGCAGAGGTAATATTTAATTAGACTTCATCAGAGGAAATCAAAACAAAAGAAAAAAAAGCAAGCGCCAGTGGTGGGAAGTTATCAAAGCAAAACTGAATCTGCATTTTCTTACTGAATGTGCTGCGATGGGGAAGCAAAGCACTGACCCACCCAAACCAGGCTTGGAGTTCTGAGAAGAGGATGGAGAGAGGGGATAGTCACGCTCTGACACGAGAGCAGATATTGGACTGTGCCCTAGCTAACAGACCACAGGAATTCATTCTGTCACATTTTCATATTTCTCCTCACCTGCCCTGAAACTCATTTAACTTTTAACCTGCTTGTTGAGAAGTTGGGCAATTAACAGGAAGGGCATCTCATTCATCACCCCCCATTCTCCCTATCTTCAGCATTCCTCCCCCCAAAAAGTCCCCTCAAAAGACAAAAAGGGAGATAGGAAAACTGAGGGTGGAGGGAGAGACCACCACCACGATTCCATAGTACTCCTGACAGTACTGTCTCTTGAATTGTGTTATACACGAAACGCCCAAGTGCTTGGCCTTCTTCTCTAAGCATCGCATTCATAGCCCTCAGAGAATGTGCATATAAAGTCCTTGCTCCCTCAGTTTTAGGCTGGGGCTTCAGTTTGAAGTAGCAGAGATAGGATTATCCAGTTCAAGATCAAGGCTGGAGCTACTAGGCTGCAGGTTGCCATAGCAAGACTTGCAAACTCGACTGGGCTCAAATAGTTGTTGGCTGGGGACCGGCACCTTCTGGTTACAGCAGCTGGAGCAAAAAACGTTTCCACAATTCCTTTCACAATAAAGGAGCAGAAAAGAAAGAAATAGATGGAGAAAAAAAAACACAATTAAAAACTATTACCATACTCAGAGTTTTCATATTTCTCTACTCCATTTACATGCACTGCACATTCTAGCACAGTTAAAATATTTATCAGGTTAATAAAAACTACTGTGGTATAATGTTATGAAAGCAAACACATGTTTGGCAGTTTTCTCTAATCCCCATTCCCTCAAATAAAAGCACAGATATTTAAAAAATAAGTTACAATATTTTCCAGTGAAGTCAGCTGCAGCACTTTTCTTATAATGAAATGAGAAAATGCCATAGGAATCATGCATTTATACTGAACAGGCAAAGAATGGGGAGAGGTGTCACATGTGATCCAAACTCAGGAAGGGCAGTGCAGAGAACACTACATGCAACCACATATGGTCCATGCTACAGAGAACAAATTCATATTCCTGGAGCAGGTCTGTATACAGAGGCATACAGACAGTGTCAGAACTCAGGACAAAGATTAGAGGAAGAACACGAGGAGAAGAATCTTATCAGCTTCCGAATGATTCTCACCATCCAAACTAATCACCAGGAAAAAAAGCCTTTAGAACTTCACAGCCAGAACAATCTCTCCAGTATATAGGATGTTTCTGCTCTATGACTTTCACTATAGGATCTTTTGTTATCAGCAATGGGGACAAATGGAAACATGCTAAGCTTCGAAACTGCATTGCGCATGATAGTCATAATGTAAATTTGCAGTAATACACGGAAAACAGCAGTGTCAATCCCTCTGCTGCCAAGCTAGACTTGTCTGGAAACAATGCAATGAACTAGTCAAGACAGACATGGACAAAGAGATGCTGTGTTAGAACATTAGTTCTACCACTCCACAGAGTGTTGAGAGAAATCATTTAACAGGAACAGTTACTAGCATGGCTTCATTTGTAGATTTAAAAAAAAAAAAGAAAAGAAGTGGAACTGTATGTGGGGCAAGGGCTGAAAGTGGGGGACACAGCCAGGGCCAGAAATATTTCAAAACTTCACCTCACCCAATATTTCTGCACTTGGTCTCACAGCCTTAGTCATACCCTTCACCGAATCACCTTGTCCCCACAACCACCATTTTTCTTTGCTCTCATGGCTGTGCTGTACTGAAGCAGCCCAGCAACACCATTTTTAGTAAAGCAGAAAACGCACTTTCTGCTTTACTAAAATTGCCGCGGCTGGACTGCTTCAATACAACACAGCCACAGGAGCAAACTATGCTCCTGCGGCCACGTTAAGCATTAATACGGCCGTGGCTCCCTCCTCTCTTCCTCTGCCTGCTCTGTGCTGCAGCAGCCATATTATCACTTAACACAGCCGCAGAAAGCGTAGTTACTCACCTGTAACAGGTGATCTCTGGGAACAGCAGGAATTTAGTCTTCATATATGGGTGACATTGACACCGACAGAGCTCGCACGGGAACGCTCCCCAGCATCCAATAGGAAAGCCTTTGGGAGCTGCCCTCCCACCTTTCCAGCTCTCCCTCCTCAGTTGAGTTTGTAGCTGAGATAAAAGGAGAGAAAAAAAGAATACTTGCAACTCCTAGGGGAGGAGGGTGGGTTGTGAAGACTAAATTCCTGCTGTTCCTGGAGATCACCTGTTACAGGTGAGTAAGTACGCTATCTCCAGGAACAAGCAGGGATGTAGTCTTCACATATGGGACTCCCTAGCTAGAAGATGCCAGAGAAATTACTTCAGAACTGGTGATGGTTTGACTCGGAGTAGGCCTAAAGAGGTCATGGATTCTCCATGGATTTCTAGTATCAAATTCCGGGACGGAGGGTAGGAGCTGCTTTAAGTCTGAAAGAGATGCTGGAGAACAGCCAGGCCAAACATGGCATCCCGGCAGGAGTCCTTGTCCAGACAGTAGTGAGCAGCAAAGTTATGGACCGAAGACCAAGTTGCTGCTTTTGCAAATTTTGTCAATAGCTACAGAGCGTAGATTTGCCATCAAGGTAGCCATGGCTCGAACATTATGGGCTGTGACATGACCCTCAAGGGAGAGTCCTGCCGCATCATAAGCAAAAGTGATGCAATCTGCTATCCATTTGGAGAGAGTACGTTTGGAGACTGGTAATGCCAGGTGACTAGGGTCAAAGGAGATGAACAATTGAGAAGCCTTTTGTTGCTCTGAAGTCCTCTGAAGATAATTTGCTAATGCAGATTTACAATCAAGAGTGTGAAGGGTTGCCTCTTCCCTAGATGAATGTGATCTAGGGAAAAACACAGGAAGGTAAACAGACTGGCTCAGATGGAAAGGCGAGACCACCTTCGGCATGAAGTGAGGATGAGTCCTAAGGACTACCTTATCATGGAGGAACCGTGTGTAAGGCGGGTCGACCACCAAGGCTTGAAGCGTCTCCACCGGAGCTGAGAAGGGATTAAGATTCTTTGAGAACACCAGATAGAAAACCTATGCCACTTAAAGGCATAGGACCATCTGGTGGATGGCTTTCTAGAATCTAAGAGGATGTCCTTAACTTCCTGAGAAGGTTAATATTTTGAAAGGCTATGCCTTCAGCAGCCATGCTGTGAGATGGAGAGACTGTGGATTGGGATAGAGCAGCATCCCCTCTTCTTGAGAGAGTACATCTGGAGCAGATCCCAGATCTATGTGTTGAGCCTGAGACTGACATAGCAGGAGAGGGTACCATGGTTAATGTGGCCAGGGTGGGGCATGAGAGAGATAGGCTGGCCTCCTGAGAGGTGATTGCTCTTATGAGCCAGTCGTCTAAGTAATGGAAGACAAAATATCCCTAGAGTCCTTAGAAATGCAGCTACTACCGCCATGCACTTTGTGAAGACTCTTGGGGCAGAGGCGAGACCAAAAGGTAGTACTCTGTATTGACAGTGTCTTCTCTGAAACGTGAAGCGCAGGAACTGTCTGTGTTCTGGATGAATAAGAATATGAATGTACGCTTCCTTTAGATCTAGAGAACAGACCCAGTCCTGACTCCGGAGATAGGGGAAAAGAGTCCCTAGGGAGACCATCTTGAACTTTTCGAATACGAGACACTTGTTTAGATTTCTGAGGTCCAGAATGGGCCTATATCCCTGTTTTTTTTGGGAATAAGAAAATGGGGAGAATAGAAGCCCATTCCCTGCTGGGATGTTGGAACCTCTTCTATAGCATCCTGTAGAAGAGAGGTGACTTCTTGCAGTAGGAGGTTAGTGAGAGGGGGCTGAGAATGGTACTCTCTTAGTGAGGTCTAGAGGGGTAGGCTTTGCAGATGAAGTCTGTAGCCCTCTTATATTATTGTTAATGTTCACTGCTCTGAGGTGATGAGATGCCATCTATGGGCATAATGGCAGTCTGCCGGAAATGTGGAGAGGGTCGGGATTTTTCAGAGGCAGGACAGCTATGTTCTCTAGAAAGGAGTCAAAAACCTGGAGCAGCCTGAGCTTGCCGAACTGGCTGAGTCTTAGGAGTCTGAGCCTTCTTTTGATGTTTTGGAGGCTCTTGTCCTCTTTGAGTAGCATGATGTTGACACCGAGTAGCAGGCGTGTAAGAAGAATAATACTTACTATTAAAGAAGGCCTTCTTTGCTGCTGCCATCTTTTTAGCTGGGTTGGCAGTAGATCTAGAGAGCCTATTCAAGGTAGTGTTCTCAGATTCTAACAGAGACCTTGTCCTGCCAATCCTTGCCAAAAAGGTTTTCACTGGTGCAAGGGATATTACCCAGCTTATCTTGAACCCACTACTCAAGATCCGATGCAATCCTGCGTGCACCGATACAGATCGATGTAGCTCTTCTGGTGCACTCAAAGCAATCAAAAGTTGCACTGTTGACAAACTTTGAGACATTCTGAGCATGCTTTACAGGCTAAAATAACTGCCCTCGTCATCTGGGAGAAGAGGAGCCATTGACTCCAAATCCTTAGTTACCTCCTTGAGGAACATACCCATGTATAGTATGTAAGAACTGGTTCTCACTGAAAGCATGGAAGCCTGGAAGCAACGTCAACCAAAAGCATCAAGGGTTCTCGATTCCCTACCCAGAGGGTTGGAGGAATGTGTCTTTATGCTTTTGATTCGACACGCTGCCGATTCTACTACCATAGAATGGTGCGGCAACCGTGTCTTTTGAAAACCAGGACATTCTGGTACCCGATACATGTATCAAGCTGGTGAGTATGGGGAGAAATAGTAAGAGGTGTCTCCCACATATGAAGCATGAGGTCATGGAGTATACGGTGAATAGGAAGCATAGCCGCTTCTTTTGGAGCTGTAGGGTCTTGAAGAATTTCCAATTCTTCAGCCCTAGGCTCTTTCTCTGATGTTACTGTTATGGACAGTCTCCTGGCAACATCACAAATGAAGTCTTGAAAAGACATGTTCTCTAGTGGGGACATGCGACGTTGTGGAGACGGGAACGAGTCCTTCGGTAGAATCTGTAAGTCTTGAGTATCGGCCGATTCATCGTCAGACGAATCAGAATCCGGACTCGAAGTATCGACGGGCTGTGTGCTCCTGCTCCATGCGAACACGGTACCAGTCAAAGCCGATACTTGGACTTTGTGTGGCCAGAACCTCGGTAACAGAAACAGATTCAAGGGCTGGCATGGGCGGTAGCATGGTAAGCAGTAGGAAAGTCAATACAGTTTGTATAGGAACCGGCGATGGTGCCGACATTGTGGAACCAACTGTAAAGGTTTTACTGGAACCGAGACTGCCAGTAAGGCCGCTAAGCTCCACTCGATGGCAAGGATATGTTGATCCATGGAGCTTGCCGATGCTTGGGTATTGGTACCGGAATTGCGGGTCACGATCCCTGAGCACGGCAACAGGAGCTCTCCAGAGTTAGAGGCCTCGGGAGCATCCTGGGACCTCACAATGGCTTTGGAGGAAAGGTCCTCCCACCGGGGTTATTTGGCCAGTGTCCCCCACTCCAGGGCAATGCTCGAGGCATCTCGATGCTTAGAAGGAGATCTACACTTGGGGGGGACGGGGGTGTGTGGCCAGTCTTCGATGAAGACTTATTTCGATACCTGAGATCCATGGGAGTAAGATGAAGCTCTCAATGATGTCGATGCTAGAGACACGGCGTCGGAGGCAAAGATGGTGCCCAACTTTGTAGCTCAATTCTGCAGGCCTCTCTTTGTCATCTTCCTGCAGAGAGGATATTCTGATGGTTGGTGATCAGGTCCTAGGCATTTTTAGACACCAGTCATGGGTGTCGGTGGCCAAGATATCACTGCTACACTTAGAACATTTCTTAAAACTGCTGGATGGTTTTTCCATGGTTTCGGTGACAAAATGGAAGACCTTGGCCTAAGATGGCGTTGATGCACCTGAAGAAAGGTTTTTAAGAAGAAAGCAAGCAAGCAAGAAAGAACCAACAGTGAGTCGGTACCAGTGTCGACGGAAAGACAGATGCATAACACAAAAATATGAAAACAGGAATTTTCTGTGGTGACAGGATTTGCTCCCTGTTGGCTCCGTGGAAAATGAAGAACTGAGGAGGGAGAGCTGGAAAGGAGGGAGAGCTGAAAAGGCGGGAAGGCAGCTACACAGGTGCAGTGGGATGCTCCCAAAGGCTTTCCTATTGGACGCAGGGGAGCGTTCTTGCGCAGGCTTCGTCAGTGCCAACGTCACCCATATGTGAAGACTACATTCCTGCTTGTTCCTGGAGATGCATTTTCCTTTCCTACTGTGGCTGTGCCCGGCCATGGCACTTTTAGTAAAGCAGGATTTATTTTGCTTTTCTAAAAATGCTGTGGTTGGGCTGCTTCAGTACAGCACAGTCGCAGGAGGAACGGAAAATGCTCCCGTGGCTGTATTAAGTGTTAATATGGCTGCGGCAGTATAGAACAGGGAGAGGAGGTGGGATGACAAAATCTGAATTACTTCTGCCTCCTCAAGAAGCGTCGGAATGCCATTCCACCCCTTTCTGGCACAAATTACACCCTGGTTACTGGAATATTAATATGATTATTCCTGAACAACTGTGATAGTATTTTTTCTTGAATTTAAATGGCTTACTTCTTATAGAATATCACCTTATTCCACATCCCTTCACAAGACTGCCACATTATCCTAGTCCTCCAAGACTCTCCCCAGGAATGAAATGCACTTAACCATGTACCCTTCTCCCTTTTGTCTCCCAGATAATTTGTAATGAGGGACTGGTGTGGAATGGGGAAGGCAGGAACATGGCAGGAGTCCATTTATTTCTTAGAATCCACATGCCCACCATGACTTGGTGCAATCCTCTCTCCTCCTCCAGTGTAATGAAAAATCTCATGCATATTCACTGTGAATATCCTGTAACCCATCTGTCATTAGATCAGGTTTGGGAAGCCCTAAGCTAGCAGCAGCAGGTAAAGTCAAGATACAAAGCCCTTACTGCTTTTCAGAGTCTTAGCAGATCCTCCCATAGGATTAAAACGGTCTAGGATGGTAACCGCAGATCCACAGTATATTGTTTTAAAAGAGGAAAGGAATGCTCTACTGCTCCAACCAGCTTCAGTATACTGCTTTTTATCTTCAATAAGATTTATTGTCCCTGTCCGTGACCAATATTGCTCAATGCTCAAGTTTTCTACAGGTTCCTTTCTCAGCACAGACCAGTACATGACTAAGGAAAGAGATTCCCTCATCAGGATATGATGCAATTAAATTCCTGTTCTGCTGCCTAGTGAGGCAGGACCCATCAGATCTTTTGGGAATGCCCGTTCCCTAGATAACACTCTTATAAAATGGAGTTACTCACCCGTACCAGATGTTCTCCATGGGCAGCAGGATAAGTCCTCAGGTATGAGTGATGTCACAGACAGAGCCCTGTGCGGGAACCAGTTCCCAGCTCCTTCTAGAAACTTTTGGAATGGTCCCAGCATGTCTGTGCATCAGTTCCTGAGTGCCACTGCTCCACATGATCTCCTCAGTCTATTCACTAGCCGATAGACTACACATGGCTTCCTTAGAGGAACTGAGGAATTGGAGGATTGCCAGTGCTTTGGCCCCAGACCACTCCTCCATCTTGGATATTTTATGCATAAACTCAATAAAGGACAACTCCTTTGCAGGTGATCTCTCATGAGGAGATGAGGGATTGGAGGGCTCAGAAAAGTACTCTAGAGACATCAGAGTCTCTGCTCCTCTTGGGATATAGGTTGTGCTCAGAACATCAGTACACCAATTCTGTCTGATGTCTCCGAGAGTGATCACCCCTATTGGATATGGATACTAGTCAGGCAATCACTAGGCCCAAGGGTTTCTGCTGCCCCAGGTCATGAAGGCAGACAAGCTTACCTCAAAGGCCGCCATTCTGGTCTCCAGTCCAGATGGCTCTGCAGCCTTCGGCGCAGGTACCAAAAATACTGGAAAAAGAACCCTAGCAAGGTCAAAGACTTCGGGCCCAGTCAGGAGAATAAAAGGGCGCGAAGCCGCACCGGTCAAGGAAAGGGGTGGGAAAGGTAGCTCAGAGGTGGGAAAGGGAGCTGTTACGTGACTGGAGAAAGAAAATTCCGACAAAAATCAAGAGAGAAAAAGAGAAATTAGACTTACCTGCTAATTGTAGTTCCTTAAGGAACTCCAGTTCAGTCTTTCACCTCTGGGTAGTGTACCTCCTCCTGCAGCATGGAGACTGGGCATGTCAGAATTGTGACATCACTGGATGTACTCTGCTGGTTTTTCCCATCAGCCCCAGTGAACTACTGACAAAGCAGACTCAAAGGAGCAACAAATAAGTAGCTATGACATTAATTTCAACTCTTAAAACCAACTTTTCAATTCAACTTTTAAACTGTACACTAAATTCTGCTTAATTAAGTGGAAAACTTCTTCCTTCAATTCTTCTTATCTCCATAAACAGAATAAGACAGAAAGAAAATAAGGTCAGAGTAGAAGAATCACAGCGATCCCGAAAATATAAGGCATTTACACACCTTGTAACTAGTACACCCCCAACCAAAAACACCTACTGCCCTAGCCATCCCCGGGTGGGAATCAGGACTGAACTGGAGTTCCTCAAGGAACTACAATTAGCAGGTAAGTCTAATTTCTCTTTCCTTATCATTCCTCCAGTTCAGTCCTTCACCTCGGGGATGTAACAGAGCAGTAATCATTGGGAGGGACCTGTCCACCTGGATCGCAACACCGCCGACCCGAAACAGGCATCGTTCGCTGCCTGAACGTCCAGGCAATAGTGTTTACTGAAAGTATGGAGAGACGACCAAGTCGCCGCTCTGCAAATCTCTACTGGCGGAATCAAACTGTGCTCCACCCATAACATCTCTTACACTCTAGTAGAGTGAGCTCGCAACCCCACGGGCACCTTCCGACCCTGCAAAATATATGCGGACGCTATCGCTTCTCGGATCCATCTGGCAATTGAAGCCTGCTGCTTCCCCTTTACGTGGACCGCCAAACAGAACGGATAGGCGTTCAGACTTACGAAAAGTTTCTGAAACCTTTAAGTACTGACGTAGAATTCTCTTTATGTCCAAGCAACGTAGACTATGGTCCGAGGCATTGTCCTCCGCCGACCCTAATACTGGCAACGAAACCAACTGGTTTATGTGAAAGGGAGAAACTACCTTAGGCAGAAAAGACGGTACCGGGGGCAGCACTACCTTTTCTCTAGAAAAAGACAAAAACGGCTCTCGACAGGACAAGGCCTGCAACTCCGAAATTCGACATGCTGAACAAATGACCACTAAAAACACTGTTTTTAAGGTTAAATCCTTAACTGAAGCTTGGTGCAAGGGCTCAAATGGTTCCCTAGTCAATGCCCCCAGAACCAGGTTGAGATCCCATGGAGGCACAACTATTCTGCGAGAAGGGCGCATCCTAGAGACTGCCTTTAGAAAACAAACCACGTCTATGAGAGCCCAAGGTCACCCCCTGGACTTTACCTCTATAGCAAGAAAGAGCCGACAGCTGGACCCTTAAGGAGCTGGTTGCCAACCCCTTGTCAAAACCGTCCTGCAAAAAACTTAGTACCACCGGAACGGAAACTGTAGAAGCACGGATCTGCTGGAAGCACCAGTCCTCAAATATCCGCCATATCCGCACATATGTGGGATATGGACCTCTTTCTGGCTCGAAGCAAGGTTGCAATTACTGCTCCAGAATAACCTTTTTTCCTTAACCTCGCCCTTTCAATGGCCAAGCCGTAAGCGAGAACCGATCCACTTGAGGCATTCAAATTGGTCCTTGAACCAAAAGATTCTCCGTTGTCGGTAATCTCCAGGGCTTCCTGTCGAGGAGCCGTACTAGATCGGCGTACCACGGATGTCTCGGCCAATCTGGCATCACTAACAGTACTCTTCCCCGATGAGCTTCGATGTGTTGAACCACTCGTCCTATGAGTGCCCAAGGAGGGAAGACAGAGGAGCCCGGACAATGGCCACTGTTGCATCAGAGCATCGATCCCTTCAGACTTCCTCTCTCGCCTCCTGCTGTAAAAGCGACTCGCCTTGGCCGACCGAAACGTCGCCATGAGATCCATAATCGGAGGACCCCATCTGTGGACTATCTGAGCAAAAACCTCCGGATGAATCTCCCATTCCCTGGCATCCACCCGGACTCTGCTGAGAAAATCCGCCATCACATTGTCCGTTTCCGCAATGTGTGCCACCGAGATCGCTTGTATTTGAGGCTCCACCCAGGCGAACTCCGCTGCTTCCTCTTCCATGGCAACGCTTCCCGTTCCGCCCTGCCGATTAATGTAATCTACCGTCGCTGAATTGTTTGAAAACACTCGTACCGCCTGACCTTTCACTGCGGTTTCGAACGCCCATAGTGCTAGGACCACTGCTCGCAGTTCGAGACGGTTGATCGACCACTGGACCTCCTGGTCGCTCTAAGCTCCTTGTGCGAACAAATCCCCGCAATGCGCCCCCCCAACCTGCGAGACTCGCATCTGTCAACACCGGGAGCCATTGCGGCTGTTCCAGTGGCAAACCTGCCACCAGATTTCCTGGGAAAAGCCACCACTGAAGAGAACGCCTGACTTGAAGAGGGCAGGGGAGACGTTTGTTCAGAGAATCGTTCTGATGAGACCATCGACGGAGTAGCGACTTCTGCAATGGCCGCATGTGAGCTCTGGCCCATGGGACTACCTCCAGGGTTGCCGTCATTGTTCCTAGCATGTGAAGATGGCTCCACGCCGATGGAGCCGGAGTCTACAAGAACTTGCGCACCAACTGTCGTGGATCCTGTGCTCTCTGCTCCGGCAGAAACACTGCTCCCACTTTCATGTCGAAGCGCACCCCCAAGTACTCTATTACCTGGGACGGCACTAAACAGCTCTTGACCAAGTTGATCACCCAGCCAAGACCCTGCAGGAACTTCACCACTTTGTCACCTGCATGCTCTTGGCCTTGGATTTTGCCCGAATCAGCCAATTGTCGAGATAAGGGTGAACTAAAATACCTTCCTTCCACAAAGCCGCCGCTACCACCACCATAACCTTGGTGAAGGTGCGTGGAGCCGTCGCCAAACTGAAGGGCAATGCTTGAAACTAGTAATGGCCCCAAGGAAGAGCGAACCTTAGAAACATCTGATAACCTGGTCTGATAGGGATGTGTAAATACGCCTCGGTCAGATCTAGGGAAGTCAAAAACTCTCCCTGCCGAACTGCCACTATTACCGACCGTAATGTTTCCATTCGAAAGTGAGGAACTCGAAGACAATGATTCACCCCTTTTAGATCTAGAATAGGGCGGAGCGATCCGTCCTTTGGGACCACAAAATAAATAGAGCAACGACCGACACCCTAACCCTCCTGCAGCACCGGCACCACAGTTCGCAGCTATAATAGATGATCCACAGTTTGTCGTACTGCCTGCGTTCTCTGCCGCCCTCTGCAAGGAGAAAGCATAAACGAATCTAGTACTGGACGAGCAAATTCAAGAGCATACCCTTCGCATATTAATTCTAACACCCATTGATCGGATGTTATTTGGACCCAGGCAGAAAGAAATTCCCGACGTCGACCCCCAATCGGTTGAACTCCTACCTGGGCCCGCCTTGCTTCATTGTGGCTTATGGACGGACGTGTTTACGGAAGCTGCGAAGCCTCTACCTGCTCCTCGAAACCCACGAAAGCCTTGGGCACTCGAAGCAAATCTTCCTCTTTGAAAACCTCCCAGTTGGGAGGTACGAAATCTCCTGAAATCTCTAAACTGGCCTCGAGACCAGGAGAGGCCTTCCCTGCTTAGGTTTGTCTTCCAGCAGTCTAACGCCTTTGGATTCGCCCAAATCCTTAACTAACTTGTCAAGATCTTCACCAAACAACTTTCCTTTAAAGGAAAGCTTACTGAGACGCGACTTAGAACCACCATCTGCCGCCCAATTTCTCAACCAGAGATAATGGCGTGCGGCTACTAAGGAGGCCATACTATTTGCTAATGCCCTAATTAAATTATAGTGGACATCTGCAAGATATGTCGAACCTGATTCCAGCCGTGTTACATCTATTAAGTGCTCCTGTGCCTGCAGTGCCGGCTGCTGCAGACGTTGGGACCAACGGAGGCAAGCTCTCGCCACCCAAGCCCCACAAATGCAAGCCTGTAAAGAAAGAGCATTGACCTCAAAGGCTTGCTTCAACAAGCCATCCACTTTCCTGTCCTGTGCATCCTTCAAGGCCGTGCTGCCTTCCACCGGAATAGTCTTTTTTGTGACTGCTGAAACCGCTGCGTCTATTCACGGAGAATGAAATCTCTCCTTTTCCTTGTCTGCTAAGGGTTTTGTCTATTCATAGCCCTAATGCTTCTAAGCCCCGCTTCTGACAAATCCCATTTATCCTGAATCATCCGGTCAACTACTCGGTGAACAGGGAACACCGCTTGTGTTTGCCACACTGCCTGAATGAGAGGATCTTCCAGTCCTCCTTCCTCTGACAGCGGGATCGAAGCTAGGTTGAGCGCCTGAAGGGACTCTGTAAAGAGCGCCGTAAGCTCTTCCTTTCGGAATACTCGAATAATTCTCGCCTGATCTTCCGGCTCCAGAATCTATCCTTCAAGTTGCTCCATTCCAAATTCAGGCTCCAACTCTACCTGCTTGGCACAGAGCCAGTCTGTCTCCAAGGGTTGATCCTCGAGAAGACAGGCCCTCTTAAGAGGCCTCCCCAGATTGCCACCAAGCAACTCTGGTCTGCCTTGCTATACTGTCGCCGTTAGCAACATTGGCTCCATCGCCATCCCTTGCTGCCGCAAGCAATACGCTTGATGCATTATGAGCACAAAATCTGGCGAAAAAGCTCCCAAAGCCGCCCCAGATGCTGTCAATGCCACCGAATTAGCTGGCCCCGCCTGGCCTACCAGAATGGGCACTGCTGGAACCTTCAACGGCGACTCACCTTCGGCCGTCGCCGCCAGAGTCTGAGTCCGTCAACCGCTTTAGCCTGACTCTCCTGCTCCATCGTGGTTGAAGCCACTGCGCAGCCCTGGCAGACCCCGGCTTCTGAGATCGCGCCTCTGCGTGTGCCACACACCAAGCACTGGGGATGCGAAGGCATTAGTTATTGGCTCCAAAAAAATATATACCTTTCAGTCAATAAAATATCCAACTGTAAATCCTGTGGTTTATTTATTTATTTTTTTTAGACACCTAGAAGGCTCGAGAATTAAAATAAATGTTGAAGGAATCCCAAAACCAACTAAATTAAAAGAAATGTACTCAACTTAAATAAAGAAATTGAAATCAGTCTCAATTCAGCCTTTCTTTTCCCGCTTGCTTGTCTGGCTCCGCTGCTGCTGCCTCGTGGCTTAAAAGCGTGGGAAAAGATGGCGAGTATCCCGCTAGACCCTCCTCAGCGCTAAGACGCATGAAACAGGCCCCAAACACTTTCTGCAAGTCTGCGCTGCTACCAAGACTGACCTGCTCCATCGCGCTGAAGCGCTCTGAAAATTAATTTCCTCTGCTGCGCCGGTCCGCTCTGAAGCCCTACAAGCCGCGACGCCACTCACCGATGAGGTGAGCCACGAGCGTGGCGAGGGCTTTCCTCGTCTTGACAGCACGCTGCGGCCCTGTGGAACTGAGGAGACCGAACAATCACCATGCTGCAGAGCTCCCCTCCGATCATTCCAGGAGGGGAGAGCAGTGAAAAAGACCGGATCCATATGAGAGGGAGAGAGAAAGAAAGACACCTCAGGCCGGATTGAGCCCTACCAAAAATCTTTTTTCTTTTTTTTTTTTTTTTAAAGGACTACACCAAATTAAAGGACAGGGAAGAAAGAAAATGTAAAACCCAAATTCTAAAATCTAGCCTAACATGTGCTCCTTATCTGTTCCTCAAGTGAGCCCAGCACCTAGGCTCACTACGTCCTCCTGCTGCATGGAGACTGGACACACTGGGGCTGAGGGGAGAGACCAGCAGGGTACATCCAGTGATGTCACAATTCTGACATGCCCAGTCTCCATGCTGCAGGAGGAGGTACACTACCCAAAGGTGACGGACTGAACTGGAGGAACGATAAGGAATAATCACTTTTTCTGGGGAAAATAAACAGATGTCCGATGGGCCGCGGAAAAAAGGAGGCCAAGGCAAGATGGCACTCTTGGGTGGGAAGGGGACCAAGCATGAGTGGTGCATCTCCCAAAGGCTTTCTTTGAAAGCTGGGGAGAAGCTTCCACGCAGGCTCCGTAGGCAGTGACATCATCCATATGTGAGGATCGACTTCCTGATTATTCCCGGAGAATATATGTCGTCAAGTTGACGTCATCAGCTTCTTTTGTGAAAAAGCGGTATTTGGCGTCAAACATATTTTTCCCATTTTTACTACACAGAGCATCCCTTGGGCTGAGGTGAGTTTGTGCCCTATTTCTTTCAATTAGATTTGCCCATAGAACTGAATGGGCATACCTTTAATATACTATATGCTAATGCTGTAGAGCTTGTTTTTTAATGTAGTACTCTTCCTTCGTCTTTACTTGCTTGTCTTTTTCACCATCACAAAGATGCTCTAGATTTGATAGACATAAATAAGATATCAGCCTTGTTTTTATTTGGGCCAATATAGTGAACAAGATTTTTCCAATTATGCATACAGGCATTTTTTGTTAGTATTTTTGTACTAGTTCCATTTTCCCCTCCTCCCCTCCACGCAATAAATTAGCCGTTGAAGTGTGGACTATTAGAAGAATTGCAAGATAACAGATGAATTGGTCATTTCCCGTTCTATTATGTTTAAATTCAGTAAATGTGAATATATCCATGGCACAAAATCTTAGTGATTTCATTTACATAATGGTTTTAATTTAACCTGCAGGTTTACAAATAGTATTGTAGTCAGGAGAGCATATGCTTAGCATCCCATACCTGGGTAAGTTTTTCCTCCAGCATCTGAACTTATACGTCAGCTTCTCCTCCTTTGTTGTCCCTTAGTCTTCTTTATATCCAGGTCTTATAAAGAGTTTTTTGGGGTTTTTTTAAAACTATTTTACATTGTACTGGTCATTCGGCATTTATGTGATACAATTCATGTGGTTTATTGTGTTGACTATATCCCTGGCGATTACTTTTATATTATTTATGTTTTTATCATTATATTATATATATCTTTTATAGATTTTATGTTCTTATTATTTTATTTTATTTATTGATATAATAGGTATTATAATTATTATGGTGTTTACTTTGGGTTTTGTAATATTTATTTGTTTTAGAGGTCTAGATCCCCCTGAAGAAGGCACGAGCCAAAACACGTGTAGGGTGACTTCATGGATACCAATAAAACTCCCTTTTCTATCTAGGGCGTGGTGGGACCTGCTTCTGTGTGCGTCATGGACATGGTCCTGTTGCACCAGAGGCATCTCTTAAACCCACTGGAGAGTTTCTGGGACAAGTCCAGAAAAATAGCTACAGCAAAATCAAACGAACCCATGTTGAGAAAAATCTCCCAGCCAGGGTGACTGAGGCTTAGATATGGCCTATAGCAGCAGCAAAGGAAAAAGAAAGGAACCTTTAACGACAAAAAAAATCCTACCTAGGGTAAACTAACAAGAAAAAAGATGCAGCAGGAAGCAGAGGAAAAAAAAAGATATACCAGCAGTGAAAACTGCCAATAGTCTAACAGACTGTGGGACTCATATATCCATAGAAGTCTGCAGAAAAAGCGTAGTTACTCACCTGCAACAAGTGTTCTCCAGGGACAGAAGGAATTAGTCCTCACATATGGTGACGTCGGCACCAATGGAGCATGCGTGGAAATAACTCCTAACATTCAAAGAAAGCCTTTGGGAGTTACACCATGCATGCATGGTCACCTTCCCGCCCAATGGTGCCATCTTACTAGGCATTCTTCAGACTTTCCTCAAAAAGGAAATATTATAATGAGAAGTGAACATATCTGAGAAACCTAGATGTACCTCCCCAGTTGGCTACAACTTTGTACTCGTAGGGCTCAGCTCCAGAAAACAAAGTGGCATCTTCTCTCTGAATCTGATACTGGAATGAGTGGGCATTGATATGCTTATGACAAAAGACCTTTTGGGTCCTGTCTGCACCATGAACCTCAGCTTTCACAATGGAAGACTAACAGGGACTCTGCAGATGGCCGGCCAACAAATAATTGCTAACTGCTATGCTCCAGAAGGTCAGCCAAACAGAGGATAGTGCATGATGCTTTTGCCATTCCTTGAAACCAAGGTCTTCTGTTTATTTCTACCTCAGTACGATGACATAGCTTAATCAAGCCTAAAAAAGAAAACAACTCCAAGGGAAGGGAGGTAGGGTTGTGAGGACTAATTCCTCCTATTCCCGGAGAACACCTATTACAGGTGAGTAACTACGATTTCTCCAGGAACAAGCAGGAAAGTCAGTCCTCACATATGGGACGCCTCAGCTACAGGCTACCGAAATAACCTGTAAAAAGTCACGGGCAATCGAAAAATGGTGAGCCATGAATGGCAGCAGGGAGCAATGAATGATCTCAAGTCCTAACATACAACCCCAATGTCAAGGATGGAATCACCTCTCTGGTAGCCTGGACATAAGGGCCAGAGGGAAGGAGTTGCATTAATCCCCAAAAAGATGAAGGAATACTGCTTGGCTGAAGGTGCTGTCATGCCGTGGGCTCTCCTCCAGGCAGTAATGAGCTGCAAAGGTATGGACTGAGGACTAGGTGGCGACCTGGCATATGTCTTGCAGAGGAACAGAGCACAGATGTGCAACCGAGGGCGCCATGGCGCGTACATTGTGGGTGGTTACATGATGCTTCAAGAAGAGTCCAGCCTGCTTCTAGACAAAGGAGATGCAGTCCGCCACCCAGGTGGACAGGGTTTGCTTAGAGATGGCAATGCCGAGCTTGTTCAGGTCATAGGAAACTAACAGTTGTGACGAGCGGCGGTCGGTCTTTGTCCGCTCGAGGTAGACAGCCAACATTCTCTTACAGTCAAGGGTATAGAGGGAAGCCTCTACCCGAGATGCATGAGATCTAGGGAAGAAGGTGAGGAGAACCATCTCCTGGCTAAGATGAAATGTAGATACCACCTTTGGTAGGAACTTAGGATGGGTGTGTAGGACCACCCTATTCCTGTGAAATCTGCAACTCACTGACTCACCGAACAGAAGTGAGCGTGACGAGAGAGACAACTTTCCAGGAAAGGAATTTTAGATGAGAAGCAGCAAGCCATTCAAAGTGAGGAGCCATGAGCTTCCCAAGAACCACATTCAGGTCCAAGCCACCGGGGGCGGCTGGACCGGGGTCACGAAAGGAGACCACCTCGCATGATGCGGCCCATGAGAGGGTTAGCAGAGATAGATAGCCCATCCACTAGATGGTGATGCGCAGCCAGGGCAGAGATGTGCATCCCTGCTTGTTGAGGTAGAACATCGCTACTTGGTTGTCAGTTTGGATGAGGACCACCTGGTTTGACAGTTGGTTCTGGAACACTCGAAGGGCATTCGCTACAATCCGGAGTTTGAGGAAGTTGAACTGATGCAGGCTTTTCTCCTGTGTCCAGATGCCCGGGCACTGGAGACCGTCGCAGTGGGCTCCCCACCCGAGCTTGGAGGCGTCCGTGATGAGGACGTTCTGGACTTGTGGGGCTTGTAACAGCAGACCTGCCAAGAGTCGGCAAATGCTGCCACCAGGCACAGGAATTCACAAGGGCCTGGTGACCCACACACAATCGTCCAGGCGACCTGCGGCCTGAGACCATTGAGCACTGAGGGACCATTGTGCCTGCCGCATTTGCAAGCAGGTGTCTAGGGTCACATGAACCGTTGAGGCCATGTGCCCCAACATGAGGCAGGCTGATGCTGTCATGCGACCCTGCACTTCGGTTGCCAGGGACGTAAGCTGTTGAGCCCTGTCTAGAGAGAGGAAGGCCCTAGCCTGAGTAGTATCGAGGGGGACTACTATGAACTCCAGACGTTGCATGGGCTGCAGGTGGGATCTGGGGTATTTGATGACACACCCCAGACCTTGCAAAAGCGAGAGGGTGCAGTGGCCCAGTTGACAAATCTCCTCTGGCAAGCCTGCCCTTATGAGCCAAATCATCCATATAGGGTAATACAAAGATGTCTTGTAGCCGGAGATAGGCGGCAACCACCACCAGGCACTTAGTGAACACCCTTGGAGTGGCTGAGAGGCCAAAAGACAGAACCCTGTACTGATAGTGGCACCCCCCTACGACGAAGCAGAGGAACTGATGGTGCCTGAGATGAATCAGGATATAGGTATAGACATCTTTTAGATCCAAGGAACATAGCCAATCTCTCTGCTGGAGATAGGGCAGAAATGTTCCAAGGGACACCATTTTGAACTTCGACCAGTAAGCCATTGAGGTCCTGCAGATCTAGGATGGTATGGAATCCGCCTGTTTTTTGGGGGACAAGGAAGTATCGGGAGTAGAACTCCTTGCCCCAGAGATGTTGGGGGACAGGCCCTATTGCCTGATCTGCGAAGAGGGACCTGAACTCCTTCTGCAGGAGGTTTCAGTGGGAGAAATCATGCTCAAAGTGGAGGAAGTAACCCTCCTGCACCACCTGCAGAACCCAGGCGTCAGTGGTGATACCTGGCCAGAGGTGGGCAAAGCGAACTAGATGCCCCCCACCAAATGCCCCAGGTTGTGACCCTCAGGAGGGATACGGGCTATGCCCAGGAGTCAAAAGCCCCCCCCCCAGGCTTTGGTGGGGGCACTGTCTGTGGCTTGGGGGACAGACATATGAGGGCCGTGACCCTGGCTCTTAGCCTGCTGACCCTGTTGGGGAGCTTGGTAGGCCAGAAATTGTGGGTAAGTTCCCTAAGTCTTTCTTCTTTGGGTAGAAGGACTCCCCCCCCCCCCCCAATCCTTGCAGCGGGAAGGGTCAGCGGTATTCCAAGAGAGTCTGGTCCTGGTCATATGTTCAAGTTCCATCTCTGCAGCCTTGTCCATCATGGGCTTGCCAAAGATGTTGTCCCCTCGGCATGGGACTTTGACCAACTTGTCCTGAATCCATTTTGCTCTAGGTCCAAGGACTGTAGCCAGGCCAGGTGGCGGGCACCAATGCCCACAGCAGCTACCCGAGCCACGGACTCAAAGCCATCACAGCCCACACAAACTTGAAGCAGTCCTTGACAGAAGATACCAGGATCCAAAACCGCACTAGAGGTTCATCAGTAAGACCAGCAGAGAACCTGGCAAGCTCCTTTGTCAGGTCTCTCAGATACATGCCCATGTACAACTCGTAAGCCTGGATGTAAGCCATGACCATCGAGCCCTAGTAGCATTTCTTACCAAACCCATCCATGGTGCAGACCTCCCTGCCCGGGGGCACAGAGGAGTGTGTCTTCTGGTTTTTGATCCGAAGGATGGCCGACTCCACCACCATGGAGTTGTGTGGCACCTATGGCTTTTCAAACCTGGGGCCCCTTGTGGACTCAATAATGGGAATTGAGTCGCTTACTCACAATAGGCTCCATCACCGGGGCTTCCCACATCCTGAAGAGCAGATGCTCTAGAATGGGTGAGACAGGTAACATCAATGCCTCCCTCGGAGGGGCATCATACGGGAGAATCTCCAGGTCCTCGGCTGAGGCTCATCCTCCGGCTCAGTCACAAAGGACAGGGCCTTTAACATCTCCCGCAAAAAGTCGAGGAGCGCAAGGTCCTTGGGCAGGGACCACTTCTGCTCCTGCAGTGAGGAGGGATCCAACGGGACATCCCTATGAAGCTGCGTATTGGGCGACTTGTCCTTCGTCTCCCACTCCAAGTTTGAGTCGAGAGCACCTCAAGGACTCGATAGGCATTAGTCTGATGTTTCAAAGGAGGTGTCGATGGAAACAAAGGGGCTCAAAGCCCCGACATGGAAGCACTCAGAGGAGAGACCCAAGGCCTCAAGGATGAAGAGGAATGCCGTGGCTCGGAGCACATGCTTCTCAAGCACTAGCTGGACTTCCTCTGGGGAAGCCCTCGAGGAGGAGGGCCCAGACGTTGGTACCAAAGACCCAGAGACACCAGGCATGGACCGAGCTGCGAGTCCAGGAAGGCAGTCAGGTTGTGCTCCGGGACCACCATCCTGGCATCGCAGCCACCAGCTCGAGCAACAATGGAATTGGGCCCAGAGCTGGCTCCCCTAATGGGGAATCACTGATGGTGATGGGTTCATCCTCCCACCGTGGCAGCTTTGGGGGCTGTTCCCAGCCATTACCCTCAGCCTCACGTTGAGGGTTTCGGGGGCCAGTGACCAGAGATGTTACCCCCAGCTCCGGCATCAGGCCTCAATGCCGACTTGGGCAAAGATCTTACCTTACAGGGAAGGTCCTTGGAAGACGATCCCCGAACCAAGGCTCCGCAACCACAGGGCTCGGAATGAACTTGGTCGTGTGACGATGAATCACTGGATGCAGTCCCCGAGGGCAGCGATTCCACACTCGATGCTGGGGCAGAGACCGAGGACTTCTGGCTGAAGATAGATTCCCTCTTGGATTCACGGCTCTTCTGACTCTTGCTCAACATTTGCAGGCAGAACGGGTAGGTAGAGTCGTGATCCACACTGTGGCAGTGAAGGCAGCAGCTATGGCGGTCCGTGATGGACATGATGCGGGAGCGCTTGCCACACTGCTTGAAGCCACTGACCAATAACATAGCAGGAAAAACTGCTCCCACAAGATCAGACTCTGACGTTCCGATCAGTATGAGTGCGAGGAGAAACCTATGCACCGAGAAAAATGAAAAGAAAGAAAATGGACCAGAAGAAAACATGCTGCCGAGGCGAGGACGATCCCGGGTGAAGGGAAGGTGATTGGAATGAAAATAGGTAGAAGAGGGCGAAAAAACGCCAAGAAAGGATAGAAAAAATAATCAACTTTTTACTGAGTGAACAGACAGGACATCTGCTGGGCTCTGCAGAAAAAAAAGAGGACTGGGGTAAGATGGCATCCTTGGGCAGGAAGGTGACTACAAATGTGTGGTGTAACACCCAAAGGCTTTCTTTGAAAGCTGGGGAGTGATTACCATGCGGGCTCAGTCTGTGCCAATATCACCATATGTGAGGACTGACTTCCTGCTTGTTTCCAGAGAACAGAAGATTAAGGTGAACATACATGGCAGCAGCAGATGGAAATTGATGCACAGGCCAGCTGGGACCAATCAAAAAACTTCCAGGAGAGCTGAGAAGTCATTCCTACATGGGGCTCTGCTGGTGACCTCACCAATAAGTGAGGACATTGTCTTGCTTGTTAACAATGACTCACTTGCCTTACTTTGGCTTACTCTGGAGCTCCTGAAACTCCATCATACTTTAGCTTGCTTACTAAATTTACCCTGGATAGTCTTTCCTTGTCTATTTCCTCAAGCTATAGAAGTGAGAGTTAGTTTGGCATAGTAAGAGAGGCAGAACAACAACTAACTGAGAGACCATTATAAATGCTCACCAGGTTTCATCAGCACACTCGCTGTCCCTGCAAGGAGGGAAGAAATAGCTCAAAGATGGAATTGTTTCACAAGGAAAAGCCTAAGGAGAAGGGAATATACTCAAGGGGAAATACTGCACAAATACGCTTTTTTTTGCTACAGCCACAGATAGAAGGGATGCAAAGACATCAGTGAAACAAGCTAAATCTGCTGCTATATATAACATGTTGCTTTTTAACCTATCATCTGTGAGGGAAAAGAAAGCATAAGGCATGACCAAGAAGATCCTTACAGACTGAGGGCAATGTATTAACTTTGTAGTATACATGACTGCTAGCATTAAAAACAAGTTTGACATCTGTCATCAAGAGACTGATGAGTATCTCAGTTACGTCCCGCTCAGCATATTCCAAATGTAGCTAAGGAGAACTTGGTCTGAAAAGTATTTAGAAGGTGAAATTTCACTTACTGTTAATTTCCTTTCCTGGAATCCTGCTAAACCTGCCCAATCAGCAGATGTTGGAGACAGAGAAAGCACCAGAAGCTTCATTGACCTCAGCACTGGTACATATATTGTTTTCCCTAGAGGTCGCCTTCTATATATCCCTGGAAAAGCAATGGAATATCATTGCTAATCCTAGTGAAAAAGAAAGCATAAGTTACTCAGCTGTAACAGATGTTCTCCGGGGACAGCAGGAATCATTCCTCACATATGGGTGACATCGGCGCCGATGGAGCCCACACGGATCCACTCCCCAGCTTTCAAAGAAAGCCTTTGGGAATGACACTACGCATATGCAGTCACTTTACCACCCAAAGGAGCGATCTTACCTCAATATGATGACGTAGTTTAATAAAGCATAAAAGAAAAAAAAAGAACACCACGGGGAGGAGGGAGGGTTGTGAGGACTGATTCCGGCTGTCCCCAGAGAACACCTGTTACAGGTGATTAACTACGCTTTCTCCGGAAAGAAGCAGGAAGTCAGTCCTCAGATATGGGACTCCCAAGCTACAGGCTACCTGTAAAAAACCTGTAAAAGCCATGGGTGACCCAAAATGCGGGCCATAAAGGGCAGCAGGTAGCTCTGGTTGGCTGGAAGTCTGACACTGCCGCAGCAGCATTGAAGATGCAATCCCTTCTCTGGTACCATGGGTTGGAGGGAAGGAGTTGCGCTATTCCCCAAAGAGGTGACCTGAGTACTGCCTGACCGAAGGCACTATTCCTTTGAGAGGTCTCTTCCAAGAAGTAGTGCACTGCGAAAGTGTGCACAGAGGCTAGGTGGCAGCCTGGCAAATGTCCAGTAAGGGCACTGAGCACAGGCTGGCTACTGAGGCTGCCATGGCACGCACATTGTGTGCCATCACATGATGCTCCAGAGAGAGCCCCGCCTGTTGAAAGGCGAAAGAAATGCAGTCGGCCCATTGTGAGAGGATACACTTAGAGACTGCGACCCCAAGTCAACTGGGGTCAAAAGAGACAAAGAGCTGCACGGAGTGGCAGTGCGGCTGTGTCCTCTGGATGTAAAAGGAAAAGGCACGCTTGCAGTGTGTGTAGGGAGGCCTCCGCCCTAGAGGAATGAGGCCTAGGAAAGGAGGTGGGTAACAACACCTCTTGATTCAAGTGGAAGGCCGAGGCACTGGAGGTTGGGATGCAGTAGCGTCTCACCCTCCTGACAAGGTGTCTCTCTGGGACAGCTGCAGATGTACTGGGGCCCAGGGTTGCCTGGGCCAAATGGGCCCAATAAATATGACTAAGGCCACCTCTGCTTGGATCTTGAGGAGGGCCCATGGAACCAGGGGCATAGGCAGGAACGCAAACAGGAAGCCCCTGGACCATGGGAGGAAGAAGGCATCTGCCACATCTTGTTCCTGGTCCGGCCTCCGAGAGCAGAAATGTAGCAGCTGCATGTTCTCTGGATTGGTAGAGGTCCATCTCCAGTGTCCCCCAGTGACAGAAGATCTCACCCAGCATCGCCAGGTTCAGCCACCACTCGTATGGCTGGAGGACTCTGCTCTTTTGGTCAGCCAGTACATTGTCCTGGCCTGGCAAGTACACCACCTTGAGGAAGATGTTCTTTCCTGTTGCAAAGTTCCAGAGGCCCACCGCCTCCCAGCAAAGCTGGTACAAATGCATGCTTCTCAGTTTGTTGATGTAGTACATGGCCACTTTGTCGACTGTCTGGATCAGAACCACCTGCCCCTACAGATGGTCCTGGAAGACCCACAGGGTGTGAGACTGCTCTGAGTTCCAGCAGATTGATCTGTGAGGCACTCTCCTTCAGTGACCATGGCCCTTGTGACTGCAGGTGATCACAGTGGTAAGGAGGCTTGAACTGGGGGAGCCTGGAAGGGCAGGTCAGTTCTGAGGTTGAGGGGGTCCTGCCACCAGGAAAGAGATGCCGCCAGGGCTGTTGTGATCTGTATGTGGTCCTCCAGGCATCCTGAAGCTTGGTCCATTGAACACTGAGCATCCATCGAGCCTGCCGCATGCACAGGCTGGCAAAGTAGGTGAAATGGATGGTGGATGCCATGTGCCACAGTAGCTGCCTGGCTGTCATCACTGATCCACCCTGACAGCCTGCACTAGGGTGGATAGGCGCTGCGCACAATCCAGTGGCAGGAAGGCCCTTGCCTGAGTAGTGTCCAATAGGACACTGAACTCCAAGCGCTGGGTGGGCAGAAGATGAGACTTCGGGAAGTTGACCACAAACCTTAGATGCTGGAGCACAGCACTGCATACCTTCTCCAGCGAGCTGTCCCTATGAGCCAGTCGTCCGTATAGGGAAAGACGAAAACCCCTATGAGACTGAGGCGGGCGGCAATGACTGCCAAGCATTTTGTGAAAACCCAAGGAGCTGAGGATAGGCCGAAGGGGAGCACCCTGTACTGACAGTGTCATACGCCACCGATGAATCAGAGGTACTGACAGTGCCTTGGATGGATCAGGATGCGGGTATAGACATCTTTGAGATTCAAGGAACATAGCCAATCTCCCTGCAGGAGGTAAGGCAGCAAAGTTTCAAGGGATACCATTTTGAATGTTTCCTTGACCAGGAAGTGGTTGAGGTCCCGAAGATCCAGGATGGTCACAGAGCCCCCTGTTTTCTTGGTGACAAGAAAATAGTAAAGCCCTCAGCCCTGTACAGGCTGGGGGACAGGCTCCACCACCCGATCCTCAAGCAAGACCTTAAGCTCCCTCTGCAGAGTGTCCTGTGCAAGGGGTACATTAGTAATTCCCCTGGAAAGAAGCCTTAGGCTTTTAGGTAGGAAGTTGAAATCCAGAACTTCCAGGGTAGCATTCTCCAAAATGCTTTCCGTTTCACACGCAGGACCCAAAAGGCAGGCAAAGCTCTGGATTCTCAATGCGTGGATGAGACAATGGTGCACAGAAGAGGGTTTTCAATTTGTTAGGAACTGGGGAACATTATGGGGAAAGGAGGGGCTTTTCCGAAGGGATGGGCTCCAGCTTAACCGGGATGGAACCTGGCTGCTGGCATTAACCTTTAAAAAGGAGATAGAGCAGCTTTTAAACTAGATAATAGGGGAAAGTCGACAGTCACCCAAGAGCGCATGGTTCGGAACAATGTATCTTTGAAGGATACTAGCAAAAGACTGAAGATAGGGAATATTGACAGAGGATCCAATAAAGACAAAAGTAATCCAAATGCCCATAAGTATAGAGCAGATAGAGCTTTAAGATTACAAATTACCCCTGCATAGATAACTAAATTAATATGAATAAAATATAGTGTCTAAAATGCTTGTATGCTAATGCTAGAAGTCTAAAAATAAGATGGGAGAGTTAGAATATATAGCACTAAATGAGAGGTTAGATATGATTGGTATCTCAGAGACATGGTGAAAGGAGGACAACCAGTGGGACACTGATACCTGGGTACAAACTAATTGTAATGATAGAGCGGATCAAATTGGTGGAGGGATCGCACTCTATGTTAAAGAGGGCATAGAGTCACAAAGGATTAAAGATTTGCAGGAAAGAAAATTCACTGTAGAATCTCTATGAATTGAAATTCCATGTAAAAAGGCAAAGGGGAAGGCGATGGCAGTGAGAGTGTACCATCGACTGCCTGGCCAGAATGAACAAATGGATGATGAAATGCTCAAAGAAATCAGGGATCCTAACAAAAGTTATAGCACAATAATAATAATAGGTGATTTCAATTAACCCAGTATCAACGGGGTCAGTGTAATGGCAGGACATGCTAGGCAAATAAAGTTTCTAGATGAAATAAATGACTGCTTCTTGGAGCAGCTTTGTCATGAACTGACCATAGGGGGAAGCCATTTTGGACCTAATCCTTAGTGGAACACAAGATCTGGTACAAGATATAAGGGTGCTGGGGCCACTTGGCAATAGTTATTATAAGCATGATCACGTTTGAATTAATAAATGGAGGAAGGATGGCAAGGAAATCCACAGTACTACCTTTTAACATTCAAAAGGGAGACTATGATAAAATGAGGAAAACAGTTAAGAAAAAAACTAAAAGGAGCAGTTGCAAAGGTTAAAGATTTACATCAAGCATGGGTGTTGTTTAAAAATATCATCTTGGAAGCCCAGACCAGCTGTATTCCATGCTTTAAGAAAAGTGGAAGGAAGTCTAAAAAACTGGTTTAAAGTGAGGTCAGAGAGGCTGTTGCTAAAAAAGCATCTTTCAGGAAATGGAAAAAGGAGCCAAATGATGAAAACTGGAATCATAAGCACTGACAAGTTAGATGCAAGGCATTGATAAGGCAGGCAAAGAGAATTTGAGAAGAAGCTTGCTGTGGAAGCAAAAACACATAATAAAGACTTTTTTAAGTACATTCATAGCAAAAAATCTATGAGAGAGTCAGTTGGACTATTAGATGATAGAGGGGTAAAAGGGGCATTAAGAGGGGTAAAAGGGGCATTAAGAGGGGACAAAGCCATAACGGAGAGACTGAATGAATTCTTGGCTTCTGTCTTTACTGAAGAAGATGTAGGAATATTACCCATGACTGAAATGATATTTAAAGGAGATGCTGCAGAAGAATTGAAAGAAATGCTGATACACTGGGAAGATGTATTACAACTATTTGATAAACTGAAGAGTAGCAAATCACCTGGACTGGATGGTATATATCCAAGGGTGTTAAAAGAACTGAAATATGAAATGGCAGGCCTACTATTAATAATCTGTGAACTATCATTAAAATCATCTGCAATACCTGAAGATTGGAGGATAGCCAATGTAACTCCAATTTTTAAAAAGGCTTCCAGGGGTGATCCGGGAAACTACAGACCAGTGAGCCTGAGGTCAGTACCGGGAAAAATGGTAGAAACCATTATAAAGAACATAATTACTGAACATGCAGATAGTCATGTCTAAATAGGAGACAGTCAAAATGGATTCATCCAAGGAAGATCTTGTCATACTAATCTATTATGGTTTTTTTGAAGGTGTGAATAAACAGGTAGACAAAGGTGAGTCAGTTGATATAGTGTATCTGGATTTTCAGAAAGTCCTTGATAAGGTCTCTCATGAGAGACTTTTGGTGAAATTAAAAAGTCATGGCATAGGAGGCAGGAATTGGTTAAAAGATAGAAAGCAGAGGAAAGAGCTAAATGGCCAATTTTCCAATGGAGAAAGGTGAATAGTGGAATATCCCAGGGATCTGTGCTGGGTCGGCTGCTTTTTAACGTATTCGTAAATGACCTGGAAATGGGAATAACGAGTGAGGTAATCGAATTTGCAGATGACACAAAATTATTCAAAGCTGTTACAACACATGAGGCTTGTGAAAAATCTTAAGAGGACCTTGGTGAATTGAAAGACTGGGCATCCAAATGGCAGATGAAATTTAATGTGGACAAGTGCAAAGTTATGCACTTGAGAAAGAACAACCCGAACTATGGTTACATGATGCAAGGTTCCACATTAGGAACCAACACCCAGGAAAAAGATTTAGGCAGCATTGTGGATAACATGTTGAAACCCTCTGCTCGGTGAGTGGCTGTGGACAAGAAAGCAAATAGAATGCTAGGAATTATAAGGAAAGGAATGGAGAATAAAACAAAGGATATTATACTATCTCTATTGTTCCATGGTGCGATTGCACCTTGAATATTGTGTGCATTTCTGTCGCCTTATCTTAAAAAGGATATAGCATTATTAGAAAAGATACAAAGAGCCACCAAAATGGTAAAAGGGATGGAAGATACACTTAAGAAGAGAGGCTAAAAAGGTTAGAGCTCTTCAACCTGGAAGAGAGACTGCTGAGGGGAGATATGATAGAGGTCTATAAATTAATCAATGGAGTGGAACAGGTAAATATAAATTGATTGTTTATGCCATCAAAATATAGAAAGACTAAGGGACATGCAATGAAGCTATAGTGTAACCTATTTAAGACTAATATGAGAAAATATATTTTCACTCAACGTGTAATCAAACTCTGGAATTCGTTACCGGAAGATGTAATAAAAGCTGTTAGTGTAGCCGGGTTTAAAAAAGGTTTGGACAACTTCCTGGAGGAAAGGTCCATAAACCATTATTAAAGGGACCTAGGAAATCACTGCTTGCCCCAATACAAGCATTGTGGAACCCATGTCTTTTGGGGAAACTGTGAGGTACTTGTGACCTAGATTGGCCACTATTGGAAACAGGATACTGGGCTTGATGGACCTTGGTCTGACCCAGTATGGCATAGAAACATAGAAATATGATGACAGAAAAAGACCACATGGCCTATCTAGTCTGTCCTTCCATATCAACAACTACAACAGTCCCCTTTTTACCTTTAGAGATCCTCTGTGTTTGTCTCATGCTTTTTTGAATTCAGTTACTGTTCTCATCTCTACCACCTCCACTGGGAGACTATTCCACAGATCCACTACTCTTTCCGTAAAGAAATATTTCCGCATATCACTCCTGAATCTATCTCCCTTCACCCTCATCCCATGTCCCCTCATAGCAGAACTTGCTTTCAATTGAAAGAGGCTCTCTCCCTGAATGTTTATGCCACGGAGGTATTTAAACATCTCAATCATATCCCCTCTATCCCGTCTTTCCTCTAAGATGTACATGTTTTATGTTCTTAAGAAGGGAGGCGGCAGAGCTGGGATAAGTGGAGGAGATGCCTCTCCCTGAGCACCTGCAGCACCAGGCAGCTACAGTGATGGTCGGCCACAGGTGTGCAAAATGGACTAGCCTGCCTCCCGTGAACCTTGGGCCCGTTACCTCCTGGGGGAGGGAGGCTATGCCTAAGGATTCAAAAGATCCCCCCAGGATGCGGCTGGGGCGCTGTTTGGGTCTTGGGAGTCTTCTGTTCATGGGGGCCACTGCCTCAGGCCCTTGGCCTGCTGCCCGTGAGGGGGAGCGTGATAGGCCTGAAACTTGGGGTAGTTCCCATAAGCCTTCTTGGCCTTTGGGTGGAAACACTTTTTCCCCGAAACCTTCCTGTGGGAAAGCTCAGATACTTTCTTGGACAGCCTGGTTCTGGTCATGAATTTATTCTCCATCTCGTTGGCCTTCTCAGTCATGGGCTTGCCCGAATATCTGTCAACTTGCCCTGAACTCATTGCTCAAAGTTGGAGGACTGTAGCCAAGCAAGGCATCAGGCACTAATGCCCACCGCAGCTACTCGAGCCACCAACTTGAAGCCGAAGGCTGCCCGAGTTTGAAACTTGGAGCACTCCTTGACTGATTATACCAGGGTCCTGAAGCACTCAAGAGGCTCACCTTTTAAACCAGCCAAGAACCCGGCAAGTTCCTTTGCCAGGTCCCTCAGGTACATGTCCATGTATAGCTGTGAGCATGGAGCCCTGGAAACACTTCCTACCAAAAGCATCCATGGTGTGGGCCTCCCTGCCAGGGGGCACTAAGGAGTATGTCTTTTGGCTTTTAATGTGACACATGGCCGGCTCCACCATCATGGAGTAGTGTGGCAGTTGTGTTTTCTGGAAGCCGGGGCTCCTGCCTTCTCGATACTGTGAATCGAGTTGATGTTTCACAATTGGCACTGTCACCGGGGTTGTCCCACATCCTCAACAGCAGTTGCTCCAGGATGGGGGGCATGGGCACTGTCATTGCCTCCTGAGGAGGAGTCTCGGATTGGATGATCTCGAGATCCTCAGTATGCGGCTTGATCTCTGGCACCACCATGAAGGCAAGGGACTGGGACATCTCCCTCAACCTCCAGGAAGACCAGGTCCTCCGGAGGTGACTGCCACCGATGGTATGGTGGGGACAGGTCAGAGGGGATGTCCCAGTGGAGAATAGTGTCGGACGACTCTTCGTCTGTCTCCCACACCGACTGACTCCAAGGAAACGGCGAGCACCCCCCGGTCGTCAGACCGACTCGGCGTCAATGACTCCTGGCATCTAAGCTCCTGTGCTACTGTGCCTGGCACTGCATCAGGCCTCGAGGCGGTCGCCGACGGAGTTGGCACTGATCAAGCCAGCCGCTCGAGGATGGGTGAAGCATCCTCTGGGTGAGTCCTCATCAAAAACGTCCCCGTGGGTGGCACCGACAACCCAAAGTTATCGGGAGTCAGGCCCTGCTGTGCCCCGAGGAATGCAGCAAAGCTGCGTTCCAGGACCACCATCTTGGCCTCGATACCAGACAGCTCCGCAGTGGCAGTTTCCGGTCTTGGGGAAGTCAATGCCTGTGTCGGGTCCCTGGCAGAAATGCCGGATGGTTATCATGTCAGGGGACCAGACCAGATTCCCTGACTCGATGGACGACTCCTTCTGAGAGGGCTGCTTAGAGGAGCACTCTCGGCTGTCATCGCCAGTGTCAGTTTGAGGGTTCTGCACCCAGGCCCGGAGGTCTTACTCACCAGGCAGGGGTGGAACCTAGACTTTGACAAAGCTTGCAACGCATGGGGAAGGTCCTCAGAGGCAGATTCTGATGCTCAATGACCTCAGGGCTCTAACGAGCCCAGGAGCGTGACGATGAGTCGCCTGACGCCAGTGGCGAGGGCAGAGATTCCACCCCAATGCCAATCCTGAGGCAGACTTACCCAACAGTTCCCCCTGCCGTCTTTCACTCTCCTTCTGGGTTTTAGCCAACATCAAAAGACAAAGCGGGCAAGAAGACACATCATGGTCTGCCCTGAGGCACTTAACGTAGGTACTGTGATGGTCCATAATGGGACATAGTGTGTTTGCACTTGCCACACTGTTTAAATATGCTGGTCAAAGACATAACGGGAAAAACAAGCTCTGCAAGATCAAACTCTGATGTCTCAACCAGCTAGGCTGCGAGCAAAAAATCTGCGCGTCAAAAAATAAAGAAAAAAATAGGTACTCAAGTGAAAAGCACGATGCATAAATGGTGGAATAAGGCAGCAGAAAGGTGATATAACTGATGCCGATGAAAAAGCAGAGAAATTTACTGAAGGATGGTGGGAAAAATCAACTTTATCTGTGGTGCACAGTCTGCAGGGCTCCGCGGAAAAAAGAAGACTGAGGTAAGATGGCTCCTTTGGGCGGGAAGGTGACCATGCATGTGTGGTGTGACTCCCAGAGGCTTTCTTTGAAAGTTGGGGAGTGGATCCGTGTGGGCTCTATTGGCGCCGACGTCACCCATATGTGAGGACTGACTTCCTGCTTGTTCCCAGAGAAAGCACAGTTACTTACCTGTAACAGGTGATCTCTGGGAACAGCAGGAATAAGTCTTCACATATGGGTACGTCGGTACCGACGGAGCCTGCGCGGGAACGCTCCCCAGCTTCCCAAAAAGGAAAGCTTTTGAGAGCATCCCACTGCACCTGCGCGCTGCCTTCCCGCCTTTCCTGACCAGCTCTCCTCAGTTCGAGTTTAAAGCTGAGACAATAGAGAGAGAGAGGAAAGGAAAGACAGAAAAGAGGTACAACTCCTAGGGGAGGTGGGAGGGTTGTGAAGACTTATTCCTGCTGTTCCCAGAGATCACCTGTTACAGGTAAGTAACTGTGCTATCTCCAGGAACAAGCAGGAATGAGTCTTCACATATGGGGACTCCCTAGCTAAGATGCCTGGGAGATCCCCAAGGATATGAGACCCTGAGAAGGGTCCTACGTCCTCCTATGGATCTCAGGCATCCATCCAGGGAAGGAGGGTAGGAGTTGTTTAAGAATGGAACAGGTGTTTGAGGACAGCCTGACCAAACAAGGCATCCCGGCGGGAGTCCTTGTCCAAGCAGTAATGGGCTGTGAAGGTATGAACCGAGGCCCAGGTGACTGCTCGACAGATCTGGTCGATGGACACAGAGTTTAGATGAGCCATAGAGGTGGCCATGGCCCTCACATTATGAGCTGTGACATGGCTCTCCAGAGAAAGGTTCTTACTTTGGTAGGCAAAAGAAATACACTGAGCAATCCAATTGGACAGCGTTCTTTTAGAGACTGGAAGTCCTAAATGAGAAGGATCAAAAGCAACAAAAAGCTGAGAAGACTTTCTATGTTGCTGTGTCCTTTGCAAGTAAAAAGCAAGAGCTCTTTTACAATCCAGAGTATGAAGGCTCTTCTCTGCACTGGATGCATGAGGAGCTGGAAAAAAGACAGGTAAATATACCTCCTGATTAAAATGGAAAGGTGAGACCACTTTAGGCATAAAGTGTGGATTTGTCCTAAGGACCACCTTGTCATGATGGAACCTTGTATAAGGTGGATTAGCTACTAAGGCCTGCAGTTCACTGATGCGGCGAGCTGAAGTGACTGCAATGAGGACAATAACCTTCCAGGAAAGAAATTTCAAGGAGGTAGTGGCTAAGGGTTCAAAAGGTGGCTTCATAAGCTGACCAAGAACCAAATTTAAGTCCCATGCCACCGGAGGAGGCCTAATGGGAGGTTTAGTTAAAGTTAGGCCTCTCATGAATTTTGCAATGAGAGGATGAGAGGAAATAGGTTGTCCATTAATGGGCTTAAGGGATGCTGCAATAGCACTCAAATGGACTCTTACTGAATTCGTCTTAAGGCCTGCATTGGAGAGATGCAGGAGATAGTCTAAGAGAGAATTCAAAGGTAGTGCTAGAGGGTCAAGACCCTTTTCAGCACACCAAATGGAAAATCTTTTCCATTTAAAAGCATAGGAATGCCTGGTGGAAGGTTTTCTAGAAGCATGTAGGATATCTTTCACTTGCTGAGAAAGATTCAAGCCTTGAAGGTCTAGGCCTTCAGTAACCAAGCTCTGAGGTGAAGGAACTTGGGGTTGGGTGCCACAAAGTCCCTTCCTCCTGGGATAGGAGGTCTGGAGCAGCTCCCAAGTTCAAGGAGGGGGCTTGAGAGAGATGTAGAAGTAGAGGGTACCACACTTGGCGTGGCCAGCGTGGAGCTATGAGGATTATAGATCCTTGATCCCTCTAGAGTTTGAACAGAATCTTGGGAATCAAAGGAATGGGTGGAAAGGCATACAGGAAGCCCTGACCCCAATGAAGGAGGAAGGCATCCTTGGCCTGAACTCCCTGACACGGAATTCTGGAACAGAACCGGGGAAGTTTGGCATTCCACGGACTTGCAAAGAGGTCTATGTCCGGGGTTCCCCATTCTTGGAAGATTCTGAGTACCTGATCCATGTGCAGGGACCATTCGTGTGGAAGCAGAACTCGACTGAGTCTGTCTGCCCAAGAGTTTTGGACTCCTGGGAGGTAAACTGCCAGGAGATGGATTTGATGCTCTCTGGCGAAGGCCCACAATCTTAAAGCTTTGTTGCAAAGCGACAGAGAGCCAGTTCCTCCTTGCTTATGTAAAACATGGCTACTTGATTGTCCGTATGAATGAGGACTGTCTGGTAGCTGAGGAGGGTATGAAAGACCTTGAGAGCTAGAAAAACTGCTCGAAGCTCCAAGTGGTTGATATGAAGAGCGATCTCCTGTGGGGACCAAGTGCCCTGAGTGGAGAGGTCTTGTAGATGGGCTCCCCAACCTGTTTGGGAGGCATCTGTTGTGAGGGTTGCTTGGGGCAACAGTTGTTGGAAGGGGGACCCCAGCAACAAATTTTGAGTGGACATCCACCATTGGAGAGACCAAAAGAGACGTTTGGAGGTTGCTATTTGGTCTGAGAGAGCTCCTGTGGCTTGAGTCCACTGGGTGGAAAAGATCCATTGAGCTGCTCTCATGTGTAGGCGAGCATAGGGTACCACATGCACTGTGGAAGCCATGTGGCCTAGCAGTTGTAGCATCTCCCGGGCAGTTAAGTGGCTCCTTGACTGAATCTGGGAGGCTAACTGTACTAGACATTGGCAACGGGCCTGAGGAAAGTAGGCCCTTGCAGTGGTGGTATCCAACCAGGCCCCTATGAATGAGTCTTGTGCGGTCCAGGGAAATCTGGGCCTCTGACTGAGATGGAGCTCGGATGAACCAGTCGTCCAGGTAAGGGAATACAAATATTCCCAGAGTGCGTAGAAAGGCAGCTACTACTGCCATGCATTTGGTGAACACTCTTGGAGCAGAGGCCAGACCAAAGGGAAGCACTCTGTATTGGTAATGTTTTCCTTGGAAAAGAAAACGTAGAAACCTTCTGTGAGATGGATGGATGAGGACATGGGTGTACGCATCCTTGAGATCTAGAGAACAAAGCCAATCCTGACTTTGAAGGTATGGAAGGAGAGTGCCTAGAGAAAGCATCTTGAACTTCTCCTTGCATAGAAATTTGTTCAATTCTCTGAGATCTAGAATGGGTCTGTATCCCCCTGTCTTCTTTGGAATGAGAAAATAGGGGGAGTAGAACCCTGACCCTTGTTGAAGAAGAGGAACTTCTTCTATTGCCCCTTGGACAAGAAGGGTAGTTATCTCCTGACCTAGAAGGTCGAGAAGGGATGTGGGAAAATTGAAGTGTCTCACCATGGTGTGAGGAGGAAGGTCTAAGAAATGAAGTTTGTAGCCCTCTCTGATGATGGAGAGGGTCCACTGCTCTGATGTGATTTGCTCCCATCTGGGAGCAAAATGAGCTGACCTTCCTGGAATGGTGAGAGGTTCTGGCTGTTTCAAAGCCAGAAAGGCTAAGTTCTCTAGCATCAAGTCAAAAACCCTGAGGGGGTTGGGACTGCTGAGTTGCAGCAGCAGCTGTAGACTTAGTCCTGGCTTGCTTAGGTTGCTGACGCTTAGTGGTAAAGTGACCTGTAGAAGATTGTTGGCCAGAAGTGGAAGGGAATCTGCCCTTTTTGAAAAAAGACTTTTTTTAAAAGTCTTTTTCTTGGCAGGAATGGAGGTTGACTTTGAAAGTCTATCCAGAGCAGAGTTCTCTGCATCCATTTGAGTGGCTTTTATTTGCCACTCCTTGCCAAATAGATTTTCACCTGTACAGGGAAGATTTCCTAAGCCATCTTGAACCCAGGGTTCTAAATCAGAAGCCTGGAGCCAAGCAATTCTGCGAGCAGCTATGGCAATGCCTGAGGCTCTGCTGGCACCTTCAAAGGAGTCAAAGGCTGCCCTGTTGGAAAACTTTGAAATGTCTTGAGTATGCTTAAGCCAAAGGAGAAATTCTTCCCTTCTATCTTCTGGAATAAAAGGGAAGAAAGTGTGCAGCTTTTCTGCCACTTCTTTTAGAAACATACCCATGTAGAGGCTATTTGAGTTGATTCTGGCCTGGAAGATTTTCCTGCCAAAAGCATCCAAGGTTCTGCATTCTCTTCCTGGAGGAGCAGAAGAGTGTCTCTTTGTACTCTTTATCCTCTTCATAGCTGACTGCACCACAATGGAATGGTGAGGAAGCTGAGTTTTTTGAAATCCAGGACAGGGAGGGACACGGTACATAGTGTCCAACCTGCGAGAATGAGGAGAGAGAGTGAAAGGAGTCTCCCATAAATCAATCATGTGTTCATAAAGAATCTCATGAATTGATAAGGTGACTGCCTCTCTAGGAGCCTTAGGGTATCCTAAAATATCCAATTTTTTTGCTCTAGGCTCTGATTCAGAGGCTACTGAGATAGATAGTCCTTTAGCTACTTCTCTTATGAAGTCTTGAAAGGACAAGTCCTCTGGAGGAGACATTCTTCTTTTTGGAGAAGAAGGCTCTTCAGGAAGAGCTATGGATACTTCAGGTGATTCATCTGATGAATCAGAATCACCAGAGGAATCGAAGTACCGCCTGTCAGGGTGCTCTTCCAGCGCTCGATACGCATATCGAGCGGTATCGACATCGGGCGTTTTCGGAACCGGATCGGTACCGAGAAACAGCCCTGGACAAGGAACCGCTGTCCTACTCGATGTCGATGCGGACGGTACCGGTATCGGCGCTGGTGCCGGTACCGGAGCCGATACCAACAACGAAGGTCGTTGCGGTACCGCCGGCGTCGCAGCTTGAATGAAGGCTGAAATAGCCTGCTGCATGGACAGAACATTCTGATCCATTGACGCCATGAATGCCTGGAGATCGGTACCGGGAGATTGTGCCGGTACCCCAGAGCAATCTAACAGGTGATCGGTCGAGGCCGTGCCATGGATGTCAACCTGTAACACCATAGGAGGAGCTTTGGAAGCCGGAGCTTCCCGCCGGGGTTGTTTTGCTGGTGCAGGGTCCACGAGGGCAAGCCCGGAGGCATCTTGATGCTTAGAGGGAGATCTACCCTTCGAGGACCTGCAAGACTTATGTTTGGTTACCTGAGATCCATCAGGAGAAGAAGACCGGGAAGAGGTCGATGCTACCGACGCTGCATCAGCGGGAAACAGCACATGGAGTTTAGCTGCTCGGTTCTGTAAACCCCGTTTAGACATTAGAGAGCAGGACGGACAATCCGGAATGGAGTGTTCAGGACCCAAACATTTAAGGCACCATTCATGGGTATCTGTAACAGAAATAGTACCGCTACACTTAGTGCATTTCTTGAACCCGGAGGCTGGTTTTTCCATGAGGGAAATTTTCTCTTGGGCCCTGAGGCCTAGAAGAAAAAATTACACTAAGTGGGGAAAAGTATATATATTTTTTTTTTTTTAAAAGAAGAAAGAAAAGACCGGCGGTACCGGTTTGGAGTCGGGGAAGGCAGACACGCGACCAAAGAAATAAAATAAAATAAAGAACTTCTTCAGCGGTGACAGGGCTCGACCTGCTGGCTCCGCGGCAAAGAAGAACTGAGGAGAGCTGGTCAGGAAAGGCGGGAAGGCAGCGTGCAGGCGCAGTGGGATGCTCCCAAAAGCTTTCCTTTTTGGGAAGCTGGGGAGCGTTCCCGCGCAGGCTCCGTCGGTACCGACGTACCCATATGTGAAGACTCATTCCTGCTTGTTCCTGGAGATACAACCGTACCGGCAAAGCCAAATACAGGATGGCACAGAATGGTGCAACCATGTACAATGAGTTATGTACACCCTATGGTTCCATCAAGTACAAGGCAGACGAACAGCCGTACTCGTGTACGGTTCTGCAGAAAAGGCTGTCCGAGGGAAGTACAGATAGGATGGGTCCTGGACTGGTCTAGCAGGATGCCAGGAAAGGAAATTAACGGTAAGTGACATTTCACCTCCCAATTCATCCTGATAGACCAGTCCAGACTAATTTGAAGTACGAAAGCTACACTACCCTCAGCCTCCAGAAGTGAAGGGACTGGACTGGAGTGACGATAAGGAAAGGAAATTAACGGTAAGTGACATTTCACCTCCCAATTCATCCTGATAGACCAGTCCAGACTAATTTGAAGTACGAAAGCTACACTACCCCAGGGTGGGAAGAGAGAGCTGCCGTCACCATGCTGGCCCCAAAATGCGCAGAATCTTGAGCTTGGAGATCTAGGGAATAATGGCGAGCAAAGGCAGACAAGGAGGACCGGTAGCAGCTCGACAAATGTCAAGAGTGGTAACATGTAATTTCTCTGCCCAGGAAGTTGCCGTAGAGTGAGCTATAAGCTCAACGGGAATGAGCTTACCTTGCAGAATGTAAGCCTACTTAATAGTGCGCTGAATTAAGCTTGCTATTATAGCTTTAGAAGCAGCAAGGCCTTTGTGAGGGCCCACAAAAAGGACGAAGAGGTGATCAGACTTCCAAAAGAGACTGGTCACTTTGAGATAATGACACAGCATTCTGCTAACATCGATTGCACGAAACCCGCCTTCACACTCCAAGCACTGCTCTTTAGAAAAGGAAGGGAGTGAAATTATCTGACTTGGAAGGCAGTCAAAACCTTCGGCAAGAAGGAGGTACTGTTCAAAAAGTCACCCTTTGGAGGAAAAAGATAAAAAGGGATCCCAACAGGAAACGTCCTTCAACTTAGACAATCGTCAGGCGGACGTAACAGCTACAACGAATGCTGCCTTCAAGGATAAGTCTTTGAAAGTGATCTCCTTGAGTGGCTCAAAGGGGGGGGGGGGGCACAGAAGGGCTTTGAGCACGAGGAGAGATCTCATGGCAGGAAGGGGGACGCAAAGTCCGCATCTCGTGAAGGAATCTGCTGCCATTCACGTGTGAGGCAATTGAGCGACCTGCTATGAGGCAATGAAAGCAAGTGAGGGCCGCAATCTATACCCTTAAAGAGTTCAAGGCAAGGGCCTTGTCAAACCCATTTTGCAAGAAGGCCAAAATATTGGGAATCTGAATTTGCCAAGGAGAAAGTGCTCATTGGGAACACCAAGCCTCAAAGAAACGCCACACCCGGGTGTACGCCAGGGCGATAGAAGGCTGCCATGCTTTCAGAAGGGTGTCCATGACTTTCTGCGAGCAAGTAGGGAACCGGGTCATCCATTACAACTGGGCCCTGTCACAAGAGGCTCCTGCACGGACTGCCAAGAGAGTCAAACGAGGTCTGCATACCATAGGAAACCAAGGGCAGTCGGTCACTACTAGAATTACTAGCCCAGGGTGAGTCTTGATGTGCCAGAGATCCCGGCCGATCAGGGCCCATGGAGGAAAGAGGTATAGTAGCACTGATGATGGCTAGGGTTGGACTAGTGTGTCCGCATACAGAGGCCTGGAGGGCAAGGTTAAAGGAAGAAAAAGTAGTTATCAACAGCTCTTCCACTTTACGGTCTTGCTGATCCCTGCTGTCCCGCCTCCACTAGGATGGTAGTTTGCTTGGTGATGGCAGCCACGAGGACATCAACCTTCGGAAAGCAGAGCCACTTATCTAGGTCTCTAGGGAACCAGATCAAATGACAGCCCAGATGCCTAGCTGCATGCAAAGATGATTCAGGGGAATCCCACTCCAAGGAGACCACCTGTTGAAGCTCAAGAGGGAATGGGAATGTCCCGGAGGGCTTTAAAATGCCCTTGAGGATAGGATCAGCTTGAGATTTATTCTGGCTGGAGTCCTGTTGGTCTGGAGGGTCCAAGATGTGAAAAGGCTTCCACGATCATGGCAATCAAAGCCGAGAACTCTTCCTTGTGAAACAAGCAAACATCCTGAGCGTCATCTAGATTGTCGCCTTGGTCTTCTGGAGGAGACAGCTCTCCATCCTTATGGTCAGAACCACTGCAGAGGCTATCACCGACAGAAAGGCACTCCCTCTCCTCGTCAATTGCGGAATCCCTGTCTCCAAGGCCCAGGAGACTTCTTTGGGAGGGCGCCCCCTGTCTAAGCAAGCATAGTCAATCCAAGAACACTTCCTAGAGGTTTGGCCCCTAGCCACTGGCAATTTTCCATGCACCAGAGGTGAAGGATGAACAGATGCCACATCAGCCCGCCGGAGGTCCCAGATATGAACTGCTCACACCTTGATTCGTGGCAGTCTGGGACTGGATCTGCACGGATTGTTGAGGGAACAGGAGGGGTGGAGAGGGGCATCCCGGGCATCCCTGTGCCGAGTAGCAGCTGAGGATCCCATTGAATTTATCGCGGAGGGGGAGAAGATGAGACAGTTAAGGGCCTCCTTTGCGTTCTGGGGGGAGCCTGTATTGTATCTGAAGATTTGCTGGGGTTGGATAAGCAGGCCGTGCACAGACGATCCATTAAATACCGGCATGTGGCCGCACCCCAGGCAGCACGATAGGGAGGAAAGCATTTAGTCAGTAAAGCTGCCTCTGCAAAAATCTACAATGATCCTGCCTCACTACAGTGGCTGGGAGCCGTGGAAGGGAGCGGGGAGCCGAATCAAGATGGCTGCCATCATAAGGTTCCCGCCACACTATAGGACTAAAAGTGCGCATCAGCGAATGGTGGGAAGGCAGATTCAGGCTGAAGGGGTGGTGGTCTGAAGCGATCTGAGGGATTTCATGGAGAATGTGCCCCAAGATAGTAACCACCAGCCGGTTAGCGTGGAAGAAGAGGTACTAACTCACTGCGAACCCCTGAAGAGCAGCCAACCAGCAGAAGAGCCAATCAGAGCACTGAAGTGCACCTACCTTCTGTTAAATTGCTTGTTTCTTTCTATGAATTATGTTCACTCTTTTTTTTTAAATAAAAAAGCAGCTTTAAGGCAGAGCAATTGCATCCTCTTCGCTGGCCAGGGAACACTGTCCTTTATGACTACACTGGTCCTCCTCACCAAGAGCTCTTCCTCCCCCCTTTCCAGGGAGGCTGTACTGATCCTCTTGGCACTTAACCCCTAAAAACAGTGGGAAACTCCAGCGGGACATCTTCTGTAAGCCCTGGAGACCTCCATGAGGAAAAAAAACACTTACTGGCATGGCACTCTCAAAGTGGCTGCCAAGAGCAGAGATAAGAGAGATTCATCATCTGCAGGAGACAGAGAAATACTGAAGGCGACCTCAAAAGGGAACCACTATATGTACCAGTGCTGAGGTCACTAAAGTTTCTGGTGCTTTCTCTGTCTCCAACATCTGCTGACAGGGGGACATAACACACTAGCTTAGACTGGTCTAGCAGGATGAATTGAAAAGAAAGATAATAGAAAAATATTAAATGATAACTATGTGTTAGTGTAGTTACTCACCTGTAACAGGTGTTCTCCAGGGACAGCAGGAATCAGTCCGCACATATGGGTGACGTCGGCGCAAACTGAGCCCACGCAGAGCATTTCCCCAGCTTTCAAAGAAAGCCTTTGAGAATACTACCACCCTTCCCACCCAAGAGTGCCATCCTGTTCAGTCAGATGACATAGCTAGGACGGAAGTAAACAAAATAAGGTATGGAAGCAGCTCCAAGGAGAAGAGCGAGGGTTGTGAGGACTGATTCCTGCTGTCCCTGGAGAAAGAGTAGTTACTCACCTGTAACAGGTGTTCTCCAGGAGTAGCAGGAATCAGTCCTCACATATGGGTGACGTCGGCACCGACGGAGCCCTCGTGTTGAGCATTTCCCCAGCTTTCAAAGAAAGCCTTTTGGAATGCAGCACGCATGCGCGGTCCCCTTCTCGCCCAAGGGTGCCATCTTGCTCAGTCTGATGACATAGCTAAAAGACAGCAAAAAACAAAATGAAATATGTATATGACTGCAACTCCAAGGGGAGGAGGGAGGGTCGTGAGGACTGATTCCTGCTGCTTCTGGAGAACACCTGTTACAGGTGAGTAACTACTCTTTCCCCAGGACCAAGCAGGGGATTCAGTCCTCACATATAGGACTCCCCAGCTCTAGGCTACCGAGAACCCAAAGCTGAAAAATAAGCTCCCTCTAGAGCCTCAGCATGCGAGATAAGAATCTTCTCTGAGAACGCCCCCGAACGGTAGCCCAACACAAGGGCCGGAGGGTAGGAGTTGCCTAAACCTCAAAGAGATTACGAAAGCACTGTCCCTGTGGGACTCCCTCTCGAGGCAGTAATGGGCCGCAAAAGTCTGGCTTGAAGACCAAGTAGCGGCCCGGCAGATGTCTGCCAACGAAACAGAGCGGAGATGAGCTACTGACGCAGCCTTCGCCCTGATAAGGTGGGCCGTGACTCGACCCTGCAAGGAGAGGCCGGCTGCCCTGTACGCCCAGGCGATACAGTCTGCTACCCAAATGGACAGGGTACGCTTGGAGACAGGTAATCCCAGCTTATTAGGGTCAAGAGATACGAAGAGCTGAACAGTCCTTTGATGCTCCTGCGTACAGTCAATGTAGAAAGACAATGCCCTCCTACAGTCCAGGGTATGCAAAACCATTTCAGCCCGGCTGGCATAAAAGGTCGGAAGAACCACCTCCTGACTGAGGTGGAAAGAGGAGACAACCTTTGGAAGGAACTTAGGATGAGTCCGTAAGACCACCCTGTTCCTATAGAACCGTGTGTACGGTCTATCACCAGAGCCTGTAGTTCACTCACACGGCTGGCCGAGGTAAGAACCACCAAGAACAACGCCTTCCAGGAAAGGAAGCGTAAATGAGAGGTAGCCATTGGCTCAAACGGTGGGCGAGTAAGCTGTTGCAAGATCACATTTAAATCCGACTCAGGGGCTGGTGGACAAATCGGAGGCTTGAGCAAAAGCAGGCCTCTGAGGAAGTGGGACACTAAGGGGTGGACCGAAAGAGACCAGCCCTCCACCGGCGAGTGGTGCGCTGACAGAGCACTGAGGTGGACACGAACAGAGTTGGATTTAAGGCCTAGGTCCGACAGGTGAAGCAGATACTGTAGCACCCCTGGTACCAGGCACGAAAACGGATCCTCCTGGCGCTGAGCACACCAGGTGGAGAACCTACGCCACTTGAGGGAATAAGATTTCCGGGTGGATTGTCTCCTAGAGGCCAAAAGCACCTCCTCCACTTCCCTAGGTAGAAGTAAGGGGGTTAGAACTACCCTTTCAGCAGCCAGGCCATCAAATGGAGGGACTGGAGGTTGGGGTGCAGGAGAGATCCCTGATCCTGAGACAGGAGATTGGGTTGCACCCTCAGAGGGAGTGGAGTGTCCACCGCCAATTGCAGAAGGAGTGGAAACCACGGTTGCCTCGGCCATCTGGGGGCTACCAGGATCAGCGAGGCCCTGTCCCGAAGAACCTTGAATAGGGTTCAGGCTACTAGAGGCGTTGGAGGAAACGCATACAGCAGGCCCGTAGACCAAGAGATTAGGAAGGCATCTACTGCTATTCACAGAGGATGCGGTTGTCTGGAACAGAACCTGGGCAGCTGACGGTTCAGTGGACTGGCAAACAGATCGATGGTTGGACGACCCCATTTTAGGAAGATCTGCTGGACCACTAAGGGATTCAAATGCCATTCGTGAGGCTGTAGAATCCTGCTCAACCTGTCTGCCAGGTAATTTTCTTGGCCAGGTAGATAAACTGCCTTGAGAAACATGGTGCTTGACGTCAAAGGCACACAGGGCCTGTGCTTCTTGACACAGAAGCCTGGATCCCGTGCCTCCTTGTTTGTTCACATAGAACATTGCTACTTGGCTGTCTGTCTGAATCAAGACAGACTGGTGAGAGAGGACATGAGAGAAAGTTTGTAGAGCTAATCGAATAGCTCGCAGGTCCAACAGATTGATCTGCTGTGTGGCCTCCCAAGGGGACCAGCGGCCCTGAGTACATGCCCCCTGGCAATGTGCACCCCAACCTTGAAGAGAAGCATCGGTTGTTAGCACCTGTGTGTGTGGTGGTGCCTGGAAAGGCACCCCCTTGATCAGGTTTGGGAAATGCAGCCACCGCCGCAGGGAGTCCGCTAATAGTTTGGACACTCTTACTCTGTCTCTTAAGTCTCCTGTGGCCTGTATCCACTGAGCTCTGAGGCACCAGTGAGTAGGCCGCATATGGAGACGAGCATTTGGAGTTACATGGACCGTGGATGCCATGTGGCCCAAAAGCCTCAGGAAATGTCTGGCAGAGACCAGAGATCCACTGCGAAAGTGCTGGGCCAGAGCCATCAGTCTGTGAGCCCTGTTCCGGGGCAAATAAGCCATTGCTTGTAAGGTTTCCAACCTTGCCCCTATGAACTTCTAGGTCCCGTGAAGGGAGCAAAGTGGACTTTGCGAAGTTTATGACGAATCCCAGGTGCTGGAGAAGAGAGACAGTGCGAAGAGTGGCTTGTCTGGCCTCCTGTGGAGACTGACCCCTGATGAGCCAGTCGTCCAGGTATGGAAAGACAAAGATGCCCTGGTTTCTGATAGGCCGCCATCACCGCCAGGCATTTGGTGAAAACCCTGGGTGCGGAGGTTAGGCCAAATGGAAGTACCCTATACTGAAAATGATTTCCTCCCACTACAAATCTGAGATACTGTCTGTGGTCTGGATAAATGAGGATGTGAGTATAAGCATCCTTTAGGTCTAAGGAGCATAGCCAATCTCCCTGCTGGAGGTAGGGCAGCAGTATTCCAAGGGTAAGCATCTTGAACTTTTCCCTCTCCAGGAACTTGTTGAGACTTCGCACGTCTAGGATGGGCCTGAGGCCTCCTGTCCTTTTTGGTACTAGAAAGTACCTTGAATAGAAGCCTTGGCCTCTCAGGTGGTGAGGCACCGGTTCCACCGCCTGCTCCTGTAGAAGACTTGCCAACTCCTGAATGAGGAGGTTCCTGTGCAGAGGGAGTCTTGGAGGCTCCCCTGGAAAATAGGAGGGAGGTAACTGGTTGAAGTGGAGCAAGTAGCCCTTTTGGACAATGCTCAGTACCGAGGTATCCCCTGTTATAGCTGACCATCTGTGGGCGTACAGTGTCAGCCGGCCTCCTGTGCTGAGTGGAGCCAGCTGTGGGGGAGAGGCTATGCAGTGGGAGTCAAAACCCCGTTCCCTGCTGTGCAGGAGCCGGAGCTGGCAGCTTGGGGGTTTTCTGCCTACGGGGCCCATGTCCCTGCCCCTTGGCCTGTGGACCCTGCTGAGGAGCTGTAGAGGCCTGGAAGTGAGGGTAGGATTTGTAGGCAGAGGCCTTCCTCGGGTAAAAGGGCTTTTTCCCCGAGCCATTCTTCTGAGAAGGGGCAGAAGTCTTCCTGGACAGCCTTGTCCTGGTGAGAGTCTCAGTCTCGATTTCTTCAGCCTTTTCAGCCATGGGTTTTGCAAAAGAGGTTCTCACCCCGGCAAGGGACATCGACCAACTTGTCCTGGACCCATGGCTCGAGGTCCGATGACTGTAGCCAGGCCTGACGGTGTGCACCGATGCCGGCCGCTGCTACTCGGGCCGAAGCCTCGAAGCCATCATAGGCTGCTCGAGATATAAACTTCGAGCACTCTCAAATCCCCGATGACAAAGCCTTGAACCTCTGCAAAGGTTCCTCGGAGAAGCCAGCAGAGAACCCGGCAACCTCCTTTGCCAGGTCTCGGAGGTACATGCCCATGTACAGCTGGTAAGTCTGGACATGGCAAGCCAGCATAGAGCCCTGGAAGCACTTTCTACCGAGGGCATCCAGGTTCCGGGCCTCCCTGCCGGGGGGCACCGAGGAGTGCATCTTCTGACTCTTCAGACGATGCATGGCCAATTCCACAACCATGGAGTGGTGCGGTAGCTATGCCTTCTGGAACTCAGGGCTCTTACGGACTCGATAAATGGAATCGACCCGTTTGCTGAGAACCGGCGCTGAGGCTGGTGCCTCCCACATGCGGAAGAGCAGCCGTTCCAGCATCGGAGGAACCGGTACAGTAAAGGCCTCCTTCGGTGGAGAGTCATACTGGAGGGCCTCGAGCTCCTCGGCTCAAGGCTCCTCCTCAGGATCCACGGGGAAGGCCAAGGCCTTGGCCATATCCCTCACGAAGTCAGAGAACTGGGTATCCTCCGGGGGGGGGGGGGGGGAGACGGACGGACTCCCTAGCTCCAGGCTGCCAAGGACTGAACCACGACAGCACCTACGGCGATCAATAGGGTAGCCGTGAGTTGCAGGATTGAGTCCCTACAGAAAGACTCTGCAAGACCCTAGCATCCAGCGACACTATCACTCCGGTAGCCTGAACACAGAAGGGTCAGCGGGCAGAAGTTGCCTACACCCCGAGAATATTACGGAGAACTGCCTGACAAAAGGCATTGTCCCTACGGGACTCGCTCTCCAGGCAGTAGTGAGCTGCAAACGTATGAACTGAAGATCATGTGGCAGCCTTGCAGATCGTAGTCACCGGCACTGAATGGAGGTTGGCCACCGACATGGCCATCACCCTCATGCGATGCACTGTGATCCGGTGCTCAAGGGAGAGGGATAGAAGGACAGGGCCCGCTTACAATTCAGTGTATGAGTATTAGTTCCTCCCTGCCAGCGTGAGGCCGCGGGTTGAAGGTGGGAAGGACCATCTTTTAGTTGAGGTGGAAGAGAGATACCACCTTGATTAGGAATTTTGGGTGTGTACGGAGGACCACCCTGTTCTTATAGAACCTTGTATATGGCGGATCTGCCACCAGGGCCTGGAGTTCTCTCACTCTTCAAGCAGAAGTGAGGGTCATCAAAAAAGTCACTGTCCAAGACAGGTATTTTAAGTGGCAAGTGGCCAGGGGCTCGAATGGCGGCTTGCTGAGTTGGGAGAGCGACACTGAGGTCCCATTCCGCCACATGAGGGCAGAGAGGGGGCCTGGACAACAGGAGGCCCCGGAGGAACCTGGAGACCAGGAACTGACTCGAAAGAGATTTCCCCTTGATAGGGTGGTGGTGAGCGTCTATGGCACTCAGATGCACCCTCACCGAATTAGACTTTAGTCCGGTGGGCGACAAGTGCAATAGGTACTGCAATACTATTTGCACATGGCAGGAGAAAGGATTCTCCTTCCTTCTCTGCACACCAGATGGAGAATCTTCTCCACTTAAAGGCATATGCCTATCTAGTGGAAGATTTTCGGGAGGCCAGCAGCCGGAAGACTTAAAGGGGCCAACGCTACCTTTTCAGCAGCCATACTTTTAGTGTTGGTGACCCCTAATCGGGGTGCATGAGAGAGCCTCCTTCTGGGACAGGAAGTCCAGATCCTAACTCAGTGGAACTGGGAGTGCCACTGACAAGGCAAGCAGTAGAGGGAACCAGGGATGCCTGGGCCACCTGGGGGCAATCAGTATCACCGATGCCTGCTCGCTATGGACTTTGAAGAGGTACTTGGCCACCAGGGGAGGGGGGGGGGGGTTGGTGGGGAGGCATAGAGTAGGAGATCAGGAAGGCATCCGCTGCCACTCTCCCCGGGTGTGGCTGGCGCAAGCAGAAGCAGGGCAGCTGCGTGTTGTTCGGGGAGGCGAATAGGTCCATCACAGGCCTGCCCCAGAGGCGGAAGAGTCTTTGCATCACTCTGGGGTTCAAGTGCCACTTGTGTGGGTGGAGGACTCTGCTCGGCCTGTCCGCTAAACAGTTGTCCTGACTGGGGAGATACACCGTTCACAGGAGCATGCTGTTGCGCACTGCAAAGGAGAGGAGAGCCACTGCCTCCTGGCAGAGGGATTATGAGCCCGTACCTCCCTGTTTGTTTACATAAAACATGGCAACTTGGTTGTCCGTCTGGATCAGCATAGATCGGCTGCACAGGCGTTGGCGGAATGCTCGTAGGGCTAAGAAGATGGGCTTGAGTTCCAAGAAGTTTATTTGCAAGAGTGACTCCTCCCGAGACCAGCTGCCATGTATGCGGTGGTCTCCACAGTGCGCCCCCGCCAACCTAGGAGGGAGGCATCTATAGTCAGGATCTTCTGTGGTATGGGTGCCTGAAATGGCATTCCCGCCTGGAGGTGGCATAAGGACTGCCACCAATTGAGGGATTCTGCCAGCTGGCGGGTGACTCTGACCCTGTCCCTTAGCCTGCACGCGGCTTGAGTCCATTGAGAGCGTAGGCACCACTGGGCTGTCTGCATGTGTAAGCAGGCTAAGGGCATGATGTGGACCGTTGAGGCCAGGTGGCCCAGCAGGCAGAGGAGGTGGTGAGCCGGTACTGACCAACAGCTCTGCACCTCTCCTGCTATCTACATGAGGCGATCTGCCCTCTCCTTTGGAAGGATGGCCTTGACCTGCAAGGTGTCCAACTGAACACCAATGAACTCCAGACTTCGGGTTGGAGCGAGATGGGATTTGGAGTAGCTTATGACAAACTCCAGGTGCTGCAAGGGGGGGGGGGGGTCACACGTTCTGCAGCCTGACTGACCTCTGAAGCCATGCCCCCCCCGATCAGCCAGTCATCCAGGTAGGGGAAGACGAAGGCCCTCCGTAGGCGCAGGTAGGCTACTACCAATGCCAGGCACTTGGTAAAAACACTTGGTGAGGAGGCTAGGCCGAAGGGCAGCACTCTGTACTGGGAGTGCCCTCCTCCCAACACAAACTGTAGGTACTGTCTGTGGAGGGATGGATTAGGATGTGTGTGTACGCATCCTTTAAGTCCAAGTAGCACAGCCAGTCTCACTAGTGGAGGTAAGGCAGCCGTGCTCCATGGGAGAGCATCTTGAATTTCTCCCTCACCAGAAACTTGTTTAAGTTTTGCAGGTCTAGAATTGGCCCGAGGCCCCCAGTTCTTTTGGGGTCAAGGAAGTACCTTGAATGGAAGCCTTTCCCCCATAGGTGCTTGGGTACAGGCTCCACTGCATTGTCCCTGATCAGACCTGCGAGCACTGCGAGCAAAAGGGTCTGGTGAAGGAGAGGTCACACCAGCTCTCTTGGGAAGAACCCAGGTGGTATCTGCTGCAGGTGAAGGAAGTAACCCTCTCTCACTACCTGGAGGATCCATTGGTCTGAGGTGACTTTGGCCCACCTGTGGACAAAGAGTGCCAGGCGGCCCCCTGTGGGCTGGTGAAGGTCTCTCGGGGGAGAGGAGGCCCTGCCCTGGGAGTCAAAAGCTTCCCCCTTGTTGGGCTGGGGCTGGAGCTAGAGCCTTTGAGCTTCTGAGCTCCCTGGCCTTGCTTCCTAAGGTGAGAACCCTGCTACTGTCCAGAGAGACTGGAAGCGGTGACCCTGCTGAAAGTGCCCCCTTTTACCCTGGAACAGGGGCCTCTTTCCCGAGGACATTTTGCGGGGAAAGGAAGAGGTCTTCTTTGAGAGCCTCTGGCGGGTCACCACCTTGGCCTCTATCTTGGCTGCCTTGCCAGCCATGGGTTTACTGAATAGGTTCTCAAAGTCCAAGGACTGTAGCCAGGCCTGGCGTTGAGCCCCGATACCTGCTGCTGCTACTCGAGCTGACGACTCAAATCCCTTGTAAGCTGTCCAGGAGAGGAACTTCGAGCAGTCCTTGATCCCAGAAGTCAGGGCTTGGAACCGTTGGAGAGGTTCCTCGGAAAGCTCTGCCAAAAACCCAGACAACTCCTGGGTCAGGGCCTTTAAGTACATGCCTATGTACAGCTCATAGGCCTGGGATTTGAGACCCCAGCATCGAGCCCTGGTAGCACTTGCGCCCAAGGGTGTCAAGGGCTCTGGCATTCCTACGGGGGAGGGGGGAAGAACAGTAATTCTTCTGGCTTTTGAGTTTCTGCATGGTTGACTTGACAACCATGGAGTTATGTGGGAGTTGGGACTGGTGGAACCCCAGCCCCTTCCTGACACGGTAGATGGCATTGAGGTGTCTGCTGACCGCCAGCACCGATGCTGGGGTCTCCCACATTCTCAGTAACAGCCGCTTGAGGATGGGCTGACCAACACTGAGAGAGTTTCTTTAGGTGGAGACTCAAACTGGAGAATCTCCAGCTCTTCGGTGCGCAGGTCTTCCTCTGCCTCGGTTTGCACAGAGGGCCCAGGCCATGTCCCTGACAAAGTCGTGGAAGGCCACGTCCTCTGGAGGAGAATGGCTCCGAGGCACCAGGGGAGATGCGTCTGAGGGGATATCTTGGTGCTGCCTGGATTCCGGGGAGGCCTTGTCATTGGTCTCCCACTCGGAGTTGAGGGAAGAAGACGAGTCTGAGGCCCCGCGATGCCTAGCCTCGAGGCCCAAGCCAAAAAGTCAGGGCCCTCCTGAGGACATGGGGTCCGAGTCACTGAAACTGGCCGGGGAGAACCAGATACCCGAGAAATGGGACCAGGGACCTTGACCGGGAGGCCAGTGGCACTCTGAGTTTGGCTCAATGACTGGGGGACTCCCCCCCAGTTGGGGGCCCGGTTGTTGGTGCAGATGATGCAGATGAACCTGCCATCATTGCCTGCTTTATGGCCAGGGTAGCAGTGATGTTCTGCTCCATGGCTGCCATTCTGGTTTCTAGGCCAGATGGCTTCGCAGCTTTTGGCATGGGTACCGAGGACCTCAGGCCCGGAGCCGGCACTCTCGAGAGTGCATCCTTGACAAGGACTACGGTCTCAAGGAACATCGCACAGTCTCCGCTGGCCGAGGAATCCTTTCTGAGGACCTTGGTGGGACGCTTCTCTGAGTCGCCAGAGTCCCTTCGAGCGATTTTACCGGGTTTCTCCAGCAGAACCGTGACGGACTTCGAGGATTTTTTTCTTTTTTCGCTCAGGGTCCAAGGCCTTCTCAGAGGAGACGCCGCCGCAGGACTCAAAGGACGCTCGGCCTTCACAGGAAGTACTAGGCTTGGAGCTCAGTGTCGGGGAGGCCGGTGCAGAGTCGGACCTCGGAAACAGTTTCTCCTGCAAGTCAGACCTCTTTTTGTTGGTTTTAGGCATTATCACCTGACACAGGTCGCAAGAGGTGTTATCGTAGTCCGGTCCCAAGCAGCGTAAGCAGTCACAGGTGTCGGTGACAGACATGGTTTGATTGCAGTGGTCACATTTTTTAAACCCACTGGGGACATGGTGGGAGACACCCGGTCAGGTGAAAAAGGGCATGAACACTGGTCGAGGCAAACTTCGATCAAAAAAGAGGGAAAGGGGCTGAGAGCAGCGCTGGGACCGGTGCCGGCTCGAGGTGGGAAGAGGAACCGGTACGCAAACTGGGAACAGCTAACTTTAATTAGCAAGTACTTTTTCTGGGGAAATAGGACAGACGTCCGTTGGGCTCCATGGAAAAAAGGAAACTGAGATGGCACCCCTTGGGCGGGAAGGGGACAACACATGCGTGGTAGCATTCCCAAAGGCTTTCTTTGAAAGCTATGGAAATGCTCCATGCGGGCTCTGTCAGCACAGACGTCACCCATATGTGAGGGCTGATTTCCTGCTTGCTTCTGGAGAACCATCTTTACACAGGCTCTTAGTTCAAATCCAAGGTGTCCCTGTATGCACTTGGGCATGATAAAAACTATATAGAAGTGCTCTACAGCTTCTTCCTGAGCTGCTAAATATCAAACACACAGGCTAAGTATTAGACAGATTCATGAGACGGAGAAAGCAGACAGAACAATGACTGGAAATTGAACAGCACACCATATAGGAAACAAGTGAACAATTCAATATCCTATTCCAGTAACTCCACTGTACAAAAGGCATGTGGATAAGTCAACCCACCAACTTAATGACCAGTAAAAGCAGAGAAATGAAACCTTTGAAAGAATAAGGAACCAGAAAGCACAGTTACTTACCTGTAACAGGTGATCTCTGGGAACAGCAGGAATAAGTCTTCACATATGGGTACGTTGGTTCCGACGGAGCCTGCGCGGGAACACTCCCCAGCGTCCAAAAAGAAAGCCTTTGGGAGCATCCCACATGCATTCGCGCTGCCTTCCCGCCTAAACACTTCCCTCTCATCAGTTGGGTTTGTAGCTGAGACCGAAGGAAGGAAGCAGACAAATCAGAAAGAGAGTGAGAAAAAGAGAGCAACTCCTAGGGGAGGTGGGTGGGTTGTGAAGACTTATTCCTGCTGTTCCCAGAGATCACCTGTTACAGGTAACTAACTGTGCTATCTCCAGGAACAAGCAGGAATGAGTCTTCACATATGGGGACTCCCAAGCTAAGATGCCTGGAGGAGGCCCCAGCATGTTGCAAATCTGATGGATGGGCAATGCTTATCCTTTAGAACCCCAGGCATCTAAGGGATGGAGGGTAGGAGTTGAATTAGAAAAGAAAAAAGGGTGCTGTGGAACAGCTTGACTAAACAAGGTATCCAGAGGGGGGCCCTTGTGTAGATCATAACTGTTAGAAAAAATTGAATCCCAATTTCCTAATGTGGATCTTACTCAAAATATTGCAAAAAATAACTGTTTTTCTTTTGGATAAAAGGAGTCTTAAAGACCTACCCCTTTTTTCTGTAAGGGGTATTTCTACCTTTTCATCCAAACCAGTCAGTTTTATCTCCACTCTTGCCTAGTGCCTTATTCTGCTCCAAGGACAAAGAGTTCAAACTTGGACTTTACAGAAGCTTTATCTAGTTCATTGCAATTACCTAGTTCTCTAAAGTCCAACCCCATTAAACTTCCCCACTTCTTATTCTGGGGTTAGTTCTAGCCATCAAGAATTCTTATCTCTTCCTGTATTGCAAAATTTATTTTTCCTCTACTTCATAGTGAGGGAATTGCTTTGAGGATAATATACTGGCTCTCAATTACAGACCCATATTGGCCTCAACAGATGTTGTATTAGGCGTTGGGCCTCCAACTTCTTGAAGATCAGTAAAAATCTTTTATAAGTGATGTCACTTATGATAATTTATTTTATTTATTTATTACAGTTTCTTATATACCGCGCTATTTAGAATCAGCGCGGTTTACATCATAACAAAACGACCATAACGACAAACTGTCAGGTTTTACATTGAACAGGAGTACAAACTTGGATAACTGGGTTAACTATATACATAAACTATTTACACTGCAGTGTGACTTTACATGAATGACTTTACATGAATGACTTTACATGAAGAGCTTCAGATGTAACGTAACCAAAAAGGTTACGGTAAGATGGTATTTCCCAATTTACCGGAGAAAATGGTTGTCCATTAAGTTTTATGATATGCTGGGACAGCATTAATATGGACAGTAAACAAATCTTTGAAAGTCAGATATTGTATAGAGATTGACTCAATAACAAGAAGGATTAAGACCTACTTGAGAATATTGAAGGAGAATCTCTGCTTGGTTAAAAATGGAAGAACTATAGGGAATGTTTCGTCGAAACTGGTATTATGTTCTTCACTTACAAGGAGAGGACTAGATTTCTTTAAAAGATCTAGGTCCTGAATAACCAGATCTGGAGACCTACGTGAAGGAGTGCAGAGGAGATCCTTAGTCTTAAGACAGCAAGTCTGGATCCTTCTATAACTTCAGGTAGTAGCTGGAGAAAAAGACGCAATATAAGGAGATACCATGTTTGCCCCTCCATGAGGGCAATATGAGTATCATGCATCTTTTTTTTTTTTTATTATAAGTTACAATGAAGTATAGGGAATTAGAAGGAAAGTAGTAATTAAGGACCGACTGCAGTGAAAAGAATGCATCCCTGTTGCAGGAGTTCCAGTGAAATGTGGAACAACCCAGGGAATTGGGTAATTTTTTACGCCTTCGCGTGGTCTAAGCCCTGGTTAGTTTTCCTTAAAAGAAAATTTTTTAAGGAAGATGGTAAGAGTAGGAACAAATCAGTCATGTAGGAGCATGACTGGGCAGAGTCTACCAGTTGAAACCCTCTTAACCATCTGGAAGCTACCTACTAGGAGTAGCTCTTAGGCTCTCTGGCAAGGCCCATAGTTGCAGAGCTTCCTTATATAATGGCAGAGAGCATGTTGTAGGTTGGTTAGATCTGACTGTTTAATTGCCAGTGTGCAACCTAATCTATTCTGTTGGAGCCAAAAAGAAATGAAGATGGCTAAGAATAGTAGACAGGCCTGATGCCTGCAACAATAAAGTGTAACCTCTCTTGGAGTTATCTGTTATTAAGGCAGCAGAAAAAGTAGGTCCTATAGGTTGGAGAGGACCGACAGACATAATTTGGAGTGGTAATACTCAATTTCTGTCTGATAAGCTGCCTTAAAGAAGTATCTGAGATACATAGAGAAGAAGATGAACCACAAAGGGGAAGAAAACTCTGTATGGAAACTACCCACTGGAGTAGGTATTGAAGAAAAATCCTATGGCTTAGAGAATAAGCCCTCCAGTTGATTAGTAGTACTCTTAGAGACTGAAAGTCTAGACTAAGAGGGATAGAAAGTAATCCAGAGTTGAGAGGACTTACAATGTGGTAAGTCTTTGAAGAGGTAGGGTCCCCCTTGCGGTTAAAAGTATAAGATATCCTTGTACAGAAAAACTGTCAAGGTGAAGGGTATAGCTCACCTTGTTGTTAGTTCTCCCTTTCTTTTAAAAGTAGAAACCTGTTATCTCTAGGGTATGATGGTCCTCAATAGCTCTTGGAGCTAAAATGATAGATTTCTCTTGTAGTAAGAGATTCATGCCCAGAGTCGAGGATTGAGTCAATGTATGACTGGTATCTCAGCATGGATGAGATGAACCTTAGATGCTTCTGTTAAAAAGAAGTAGGCTCAGAGGTTGTAAACCTCACACAGAAAAACAGAGAATGGAAATATCAGAAACCCTGCGACTGCTGGGCTTGCTGAGGCTGTTGAGGTCTTGATTTTGTTAGCCTGGTTTGATGTTGCCTGTCTTTGGAAACATCTGCATGATGGGTAGGAGATGGATAAAACATTTTTCCCCTAGGGGGATAAAGCTGTTTAGGAGAGTTTTTATTGGCTGGGATAGAGGAAAGTTTTGACAATCCTCTGACACTAAGAACATCAGTATTTAACTGAGTAGCTTGAAATAAAGCATCCTTGTTAAAGAGATTTTCACCAGTACAAGGAGTATTTCCCAGCCTTTCTTGTACCCATCTGTCCAAGTCTGAAGCCTGGAGCCAGGCTAGGCGTCGTGCTCCTATGGCTATAGCAGAAGTTCTGCTAATAGACTCAAAACAGTCTAGGGAAGCACGATTAAGGAACCTAGAGATATTTTGAGCATGATTGACTAGTGAGAAATAGTCTGCTCTCTTATGCTCTTGAAGGAAATATATATGAGATAATTCTTGCTGAAAGCATGGATGCCTAGAAGCATCGACGTCCAAAGTCATCTAAAGTCCTAGACTCACGACCTGGCAGATAAGAGGAGTGCTTCTTTGCACTTTTAATATGCCTCATTGCTGATTCTACAACAATAGAATGATGAGGAAGTTGAGTCTTTTGAAAACCTGGAGAAGGTGGCACTTTGTACCTAGTTTCAAGTGTCTCAGAATGTGGTGATACCGTTAAAGGAGTTTCCCACATCTTTAAAAGTAGATCTTGTAAGATCTGATGCAAAGGAAGCATGATTAGCTCCTTTGGCAACCCGTGGGATTGCAGGGTCTCCGAATCCCCTGGTAAGGATTCTTCACCAGGTATAGAAATGGCAAGTAACCTCGCCATATCATGCAGAAAAGCTTGAAAAGAAATCTCCCCTGAGGAGGACCCTCTAAAATGATGGGTAAAGGCTAGACTTGTTGAAGATTCAGCCTTGGTACCGATGGGCTCATCTCAGTCATCAGTACTGGAAGACTTGAAAGGATGAAGCATCGGATTTTCCCTAAATCAATGTCTTCGGTACCAGCTGAAGTCGGTACCGAATCATCCATGCTAGGGATCGATTCTAGGTTCAGCATCGAAGGAATCGAGTCTGTCGAAGCAAGCATGGACGGTACAGACACCGATGCTGATGTAGATACCTGTACCGGTACCGAAGGCGATACCGATACTGGAGGAACGGTCTGCAGCCACTCTAATGGTACCGAAGTAACCGAGAGCGCTAGACTACGGTTCATCGGTGAGGAGTGTTTCATCCATCGCCGTAGCCAAAGCCGGGGTGTCGGTACCGCTCAAAGCGGCCACAACCACCAAGCATGGCCCAGGTATGTTCACCGAGGTGAGAACCCCGGGAACGACCTGAAGCCCCGTTAATGTTTTGGAGCCCGAAGACTCCCGCCGGGGCTTTATTGCCAAAATGTCCTCGAGGGCAAAGCCGGAGCAATCTCGATACTGGAAAGGAGATCTACCACTCGAGGACTGGCTAGTCTTTACAGACTTTTGTTTGGTTACCTGATTCTGTGGAAATATTCTAGATGGTGACATCGAGTGCGATGTGAACCGGGTATCGAGCTGTACTCTATTCTGAAGATTTCTTCTGTTTGAACTCCAGCAGGAAAGACACTCCAGTGAGCAATGTCAGGACCCAAACATTTTAGACACCAAGTATGGGGGGTCTAAAAGAATATTTGTACTGCCACACTTAGGGCATTTCTTAAGGGTAGTGGCTGGCTTTTCCATAGCGGAAAAATGGAGGCCTAGTGGCCTAGAAACTGTCAGACACTAACAGGAAAAACTTTCTGTCGAAAAGTAGAAATTATTTAGAAAAAACAAAGGAAAGCACCGGCAGTACCGGGGGTGTCGAGGGAAGGCAGACGCGACCACAAAAAAATAAGAATAAAAAGAAGAATTTTCTGCGGTGACAGGAATACGTCCTGCCGGCTCCGCGGAAAACTGATGAGAGGGAAGTGTTTAGGTGGGAAGGCAGCGCGCATGTGCGTGTGGGATGCTCCCAAAGGCTTTCTTTTGGGACACTGGGGAGCGTTCCCGCGCAGGCTCCGTCGGTACCGACGTACCCATATGTGAAGACTCATTCCTGCTAGTTCCTGGAGATAAATGAAAATGGGCCATGGCATAACTTTGTATATGCCAAGTCTCATAATTCTGCTGCAGTATGCTTTCTGCCTTCAAGTCCCCCTTCCCAATGTAGCCTCTAAGCCTTACCTGCAGTGATGCTTCCTGCTAGCCAACCAAAACTTGCCATCACAGCCATAGCAATTTGCAGCTAAGTGGTCAGGAAGCCATCGTGTTACCTACAAAAACATAAGTACAGCAAATATTAGCAGGTAGAAAAGGGCATACAAAGTAGTAGACGAGGCAAAATGCCCAACAGAAAACAGAGTAAGAGTCAAAGTATTAGAAAGGTCCACAAACCAAAATCGAGAGACAACCGATGCAGTTACCACACAGTCTATGATGATGAGGTGCAACTAGTCTGAGGAAATCCGATTTTGCTTGCAACAAAGAGATATAGGAACAGCTCACTGTATCGTCCTAATGTGTTCCCTGGTATCTGGCATAAGCCATATTCCCTCAAACTGGTTATTCCCTTCATCACTAGGCCTTGCTGCAATCTCTCAGCAGAAGCCAAAAAGTAGAACAATTGAGAAGTGATTCACTAGGATGTGGAATAAAGCAGTCAAATGCTGCAAAACAGAACAGTAATGTCCTAAAAATAGAAGAGAGAGGGAGGTATATAATAAATAAGTGAATAGTATGCAGAAGAACAGAACTGGGAGTTAGTCTGTACCTCAGTATCCTGTTTATCCACTTGCTCCCAGCTGGCTTCAGAGAAAATCTCTGTGCTGCAGCGAGACAAGCAGTTCGGATCCAAGTTGCTTTCCGAGTCGGGGATTGAAGTCTGTTGGCAAACAAATACAGGTGAAGGGTGTCTTTCCAAACCACCCCTCACACAAAACAGGAGACTGCTCAACTAGGGGGAACCTTCATTAACCACCCCTTCAAAAAGAACAAGTAGACTCCACCTATCAGGGGAAGGAGGATAAAGAACAGTCTCTTTTAGAAAAGAGAGAGACTGCAAAAAATATAGTGGGCTCCACCATTACAACGGTGGTGGAACACTGTGCTCATAGCTTAAGGTAGAACTGGACTATCCCTGGGAGAGCTGAGACATGCCACTCACCAACCCACTAGGAGTCAAACTTTTCACATGTTAGAAAAGCAGGCAAGAGTGAGCTCAGAGGTACCGCACCTTAAAAGGTAGCAACCCAGCAAAATATATTTTTTAGGTAATTCAGTTGACAGCTAAATCAAGTAAAATCATTATGCTCGTTTCCTTCTCATTTTACTATGTATTTTTCAAGAGATAATGGGGTTAAATGTTTTAAAAATGCCTCATTTATGTCACTCCCAATAATGAGCATGAAGGTAAATTATGAAGCTGCTCTGCCAAGTCTCACAATACCATGCAGCTTTTGCACCAATCCAACCACTGCCCCCCCCTCCCCCAAACTGAATAAAATGCAGATTCAGGAAAACAATATTTTGAAAAGTGTGGCTACAAAAGATGCACACATTTTACATCAAATGAAAAACCAGAAATTAGCTATATTGTGACAAAGGAAGAAGATAAAGGAATGAGACCACGGCAGGATTGACAAGAGCCGAGAAAAGTTCAGCTTGACATTTTCAAGTATCTAGTTAGTTGTTTGCTCTCATAGAGCTGAATAGGAATATTCAGCTTTTGTCTCCTCTCCTGCACTCTTCCAGAAGAGGGGAGCAGAGAGCAATCTAGAACAAAGCACTACTCATAGGGGTCCAGACCTATAGTAAATGTTCAACTACCAGCAAATGGACCCAGACAAGGCCCATAAAGATTCCTGGGTTTCATCTAGTCGCTATTGGGTACTTAGGATTTCCTCATTTTCTCCCATCCAGTACAGTAACTCTCTCCTATAGAAAAGGAGACTGTAGAAAACTAATGGATAAACAGGAGGCACAAGCATTCACATTTGTAAGGAAAATCCTCAGTAACAGTGTGTGTGAAAGACGAGCCTTGAGAATAAACATTGGGCAAGCAATTAAAGATAGTAACTTGCCTAAACTTCACATTGCAAACTATAGGACACTAATTTAACAACCTGTCCTTTATGACACCCAGCAAACTGTGGAAAACTGCAGATATTGTAAACTGCAGACAATTTTGCACTGTCATATGTACACTTATCTAGCTACTATAGTAAGAAGTCATCAAGCCCCACCCTTGAACACACCCATCTATGCAGAGCCTCCACTAGTCCTGAAGAATGTACATTTTGACACACGCCAAAGACTTCCCCCAAAAAGCACATACCCATACACAGCCCATCAAATGTCCCCATGCATTTTTCATTTTGTTTTATTTATTGCGCTTAACTACATAGAAGTTCTAATGATATGCATTGTATAACAAGAAAACATATACAAGAAAACATTAAAATAATACAAAAATCAGTCAGATCGAAACCATTAATACTATAAAATAACAAAGAACAAAATCTTAAAACAAACAAAATTCACCCTCAACTATAATTATAATTAGCTAAAAATATGCTTTCAGCTGATTTCTAAAAGAAAACATCTTGATCCACATGCACATGAAGAGGCATTGAATTCCGAAGAAAAGGACCAATATATGAAATGGATTTGTCTTGTCTGAGTCTTCTTTATTTGGGCGAATGCAGGAAGGGCTAATAAAGCCTGGGAATTGCTAGGTAATTCTGCACGCTTACAGACTATTAAAAATGCCAAGAGCATGCCCCCATATAAACCAACCTCCATGCATGTCCCACTAACTTTCCCCAAGAATGCCTCCACACATGCTGCAAGGAACCTCTCCATGCACAAATGTTCCAGACTGCATGAACTCATCCGTTCACAAACAGTATCATTTTCCAGTTTTACTCTGACTGAATCCTATAATGTGCCATCAAATAACATTGCCCTTCACAGCAGCATGCAGCATGCCAAGCTCCAGAAAACAGTCACAAATTAGTAAATATTATACAGTGTCTACTCACCACTTCATCAGCAAAGTCCCCATTGAAGCGTAGGGAGCTGTTGAGATTTTGGCTCTCCAAACGACTCTTGAGCTCCTGCAACTGCTTCTTCAGGGTCTCTACTTCCTGCTGGTGCCCTGTTTCAATCTGGCGTAAGCGTTGCTGAATAACGTCAATGTAGACTGGCATGCCATCGTCATCCAGGTGACTCCTGGTAGGCTGATCTGGGCTGGTGCCTACCTGCTGTCTTCCAGCATGGCCTTGCTGCACCCACTTGTGCTGCAAGTTCTTCAAGTGAAAATGAGAACTACCAAAACCAGCTGTGGAAAGCTGTCTAGTGAGAGAGACCTTGCTTCTGCTGTCCTCTCCATTCACATAATGTCTATTGGATGTAGGTGACCTCTGGGGACCAAGGAGCCCTGCAGACCTTTCAGTCCCTAATTCACCATTACACACAGTCTCTTCTTTATATTTAACTATAGGCAAGGCACAGAGAGAGGGAAAGTGGCTGACCACGTTACTGCTGCTGTTGCTTTGTGAAGTCCTGTTGATGTCTGTTCCTAATCGCAGTACATCTACCATGCTCTCTCCCCTTTCAGGTTTAGTTTCAAGCATTTCAGAAAATTCAGCAGCAGTATTACTGTCCATCCTACAAGGTCTGAAACAAGGACCCTTTGTAAACAATTCCTGCTTCACGCCATCCTCTGTTAAAGTTTCAGTTGAACTTTCCATGTTGAATGTTCTTGTCTCCTGTTTAAAGGCAGTGTGTAAAGGAGGAGGAGGGCTGGGTTGTGGAGTGCTATAGCGACTTCCCATATCTAAACATTCCTTAGCAGTCACTAAAATGTCAGTCTGCACAGGTGTCTCTAAGGAGACTGTAAATATTCCTCTGTTTTCAGGGAATTTCTCAGGCTGTTCACAGACTTGCTGCCCCTCCTCCAACTCCTGCCCTTTCAATCTTTGGCCAGGAATGCTCTTCAAAATCACTGAGGGGTTAGAAACAGGTTTCTCCATTAAAGTATCCGTAGCCACCTCCACCCCCACCCCCACCCCCATATAGACACTTTCATCATCTATATTATGTATTGTACACCTACTTTCCTTATTTAAAATGCCCTCTTCCTCTTCATCTTTTCCCAACACACTCTCTGGTGCAGAGGCCTTCAGCATTTCCTCGAGGCTGCTATCCTCCTTAGTAGCCTCCTGCAAAATATTTTCCATCTGTCCCTCTGCCACACCAGCGGCTACAGAGAGCTCTGCTCCCAAGGGAGTTCTATTTGGTTTTCCAATCTCCAGGCTATCCCCATCAAATTGCTCTTCCTCTGGATTTCCCAGACTGCTCAGTTCCAGGGACCGGCGGTGCTCCTGCCATTTCTCATTCAGACTGGGATCACTGCTGCGCCGGTTGGGATTTGGCATGCTGCTGTCACAGGCTGTTGTTAGATTGTCAAACGATCTGGTTTTTGGTAACCTGCAAAAGTGGTCAAGAAATACTCAGTACCTAAACCTTTTATTTTACTGTTTTGCTCGAGTTATTCTAAGCCTGCTATTCAATTGCTTCCACACACAGTTTACTTTTTAAAAATTATTTAAAATGCAAAACTCTGGAGTGAGTACTGTTATAGATGGCAGTGGTGCATTGGTTAACTGACATCCTCTGGAATTCACATCCTGAAGGCAGAATGCTTTTTTTCAAAGTTACCCCAAACTATGATCTTAACCCAAATGTGCAAAAACTAGCTTCTGTATGAGTAAGCAGTAACTTGGTCTCTATATCAGCTCAAGCCTGTTAATACTTTCCTGCATCACTGAGGTTTGATAGCCACAGCAATAACAGTTGAAGGACAAACACAGAAGATCTCTAAAGGAAAAATAAAGGACTATAGTAGTTGATATGGAAGGGCAGACTAGATAGGCCATATGGTCTTTTTCTGCCATCATGTTAGCAACTACACTACATGCTTGCTCAGAGGGCTGGGTAATCCACCCCAATTTGGTTACTCAAAATGCACAACTATTTAAGATCTACTTCTGGATTTTCCACTAGGTTTAGGTTTATTAACGTGATACATTGCCTTAGTAAAAACAAAAAGATAGTTTACAAATATAGGGAGAAGACAAGGAAATATCAAAATGGATAAGCCTATTAACGACACATCAAATTTGCTTTTGGAATATTCAGTAGTAGTACAAAGTTATCAAAATACATTTTCAAAATAATCAAAGGTCCCTTCAAAAATGGAAGAAAGCTGCTTTTCAAAACACAACCACACTAACAGAAAAACAGATTTAGCGCTGCTAAATCCAGGAACATTTAGCATAGTTACTCACCTGTAACAGGTGATCTCCGGGAACAGTAGGAATTTAGTCTTCACATATGGGTATCGTCGGTACCAACGGAGCATGCGCGGGAACACTCCCCAGCGTCCAATTAGAAAGCTTTTGGGAGCATGCCACAGCACATGCGTGGTGCCTTCCCGCCTTTCCCAACTGCCTCTCTCCAGTTGAGTTTAAAGCTGAGACAAAGAGAGAGAGAGAGGGAAAGAGAGAGATAGATAGAGAGATACAACTCCTAGGGGAGGTAGGTGGGTTGTGAAGACTAAATTCCTGATGTTCCCGGAAATCACCTGTTACAGGTGAGTAACTATGCTATCTCCAGGAACAAGCAGGAAAGTAGTCTTCACATATGGGGACTCCCTAGCTTTAGATGCCAGGGACAGACCCCAGAGGTTGTGTGTCCCTGTGAAAGGGCTCCACGTCCCCCCCATGGACCTCTGGCATCCAACCAGGGATGGTGGGTAGGAGTTGATTAGGTATGGAACAGGTGTTGGAGAACAGCCTGACCAAACAAGGCATCCCGGCGGGAGTCCTTGTCCAAGCAGTAATGGGCTGTGAAGGTATGAACCGAGGCCCAAGTGGCTGCTCGACAGATGTCGTCGATAGACACAGAGTGCAGATGAGCCATTGAAGCTGCCATGGCTCTCACATTGTGAGCTGTGACATGGCCCTCCAGAGGAAGATTCTTACTCTGATAGGCAAAGGAAATGCACTGAGCAATCCAGTTGGACAGTGTTCTCTTAGAGACTGGAAGTCCCAAATGAGAAGGATCAAAAGCAACAAAGAGCTGAGAAGACTTTCTATGTTGCTGTGTTCTTTGTAAGTAAAAGGCTAAAGCTCTTTTACAGTCCAAAGTATGAAGATTCCTTTCTGCATTTGATGCATGAGGCCTTGGAAAAAAACACAGGCAGGTAGACCGCTTGGTTTAGATGAAAAGGCGAGACCACCTTTGGCATAAAGTGTGGATGAGTCCTAAGGACTACCTTGTCATGATGGAACCTTGTATAAGGTGGATCAGCCACTAGTGCCTGCAACTCACTGATGTGACGTGCTGATGTGATTGCAATGAGAACGATAACCTTCCAAGAAAGGAATTTCAATGAGGTAGTAGCTAAAGGTTTGAATGGTGGCTTCATGAGCTGACCAAGAACAAGGTTTAAGTCCCATGCCACCGGTGGTGGCCTAATGGGAGGCTTAGTTAGAAGAAGGCCTCTCATAAATCTTGCTATAAGAGGATGGGAGGAAATAGGTTGTCCATTTAGAGGCTTGAAAGAAGCTGCAATAGCACTCAAATGGACTCTTACTGAGTTAGTTTTAAGTCCTGCATTGGATAAATGAAGGAGATACTCCAGTAATGATTCCAGAGGTATCGCAAGGGGGTTAAGACCCTTCTGTGAACACCATATGGTAAACCTTTTTCACTTGAAAGCATAAGAGCGTCTTGTGGAAGGCTTTCTGGAAGCATAAAGGATATCCCTTACTTGCTGAGGAAGGTTAAGATCATGGAGATCTAGGTCTTCAGCAACCAAGCCCTGAGATGCAGAGACTGGTGATTGGGATGCCATAACATTCCGTCCTCCTGAGACAGGAGATCTGGAGCAGAACCTAACTCCAGAGAGGGGTCTTGAGAGAGATGTAGAAGCAGAGGGTACCACACTTTCCGTGGCCAATGTGGAGCTATGAGAATCATACAGCCTCTGTCTCTCTGAAGCTTGAACAGGGTTTTGGGAATTAGGGGAATGGGTGGAAAGGCATAAAGGAAGTCTTGACCCCAGTGAAGGAGGAAAGCACCCCTGGCCTGAGAGCCCTGAGCTGGAATTCTGGAACAGAACCGGGGAAGTTTGGCATTCAACGGACTTGCAAAGAGGTCTATGTCCGGGGTTCCCCAAATTTGAAAAATCTTGGCCACCTGGTCTGCATGCAGAGACCATTTGTGTGGAAGCAGAACTCGACTGAGTCTATCTGCCCAAGAGTTTTGTATGCCTGGAAGATACACTGCCAGGAGATGAATCTGATGCTCTCTGGCGAGGGCCCATAGTCGCAAAGCTTCGTTGCAAAGCGACAGAGCCTGTTCCTCCCTGCTTGTTCACATAGAACATGGCTACTTGATTATCCTTATGAGGACTGTCTTGTAGCTGAGCAGAGCGTGGAACACTTGAAGAGCAAGGAAGAGTGCTCTGAGCTCTAAGAGATTGATATGTAGATGAGTCTCCTGTGGAGTCCAAGTGCCTTGGGTGGAAAGGTCTTGCAGATGAGCTCCACATCCCATTGGTGAAACATGTGTTGTGAGAGTTGCCTGGGGTAAAGGTTGTTGAAAAGGGGACCCCAGCAACAGGTTTTGAGTGGACTGCCACCATTGGAGGGACAAAATAAGGCAATTTGTGTTTGCTATTTTGTCTGACAGGCACCCTGATGCCTGGGTCCATTGAGTGGATAAAGTCCACTGGGCTGTTCTCATATGGAGGCGCTAAAAGTTGGTCTTATGAAGAGAGTGTGAATATTCACAAATCAATAAACCTGTACACTCAAAAAGTAACCATTGGTAGTGGTTATAACTTGCAGATCAGTGCTGTTTTTTATGAAAGCTACAGATAAGCTATATTATATGCTACAGAAGGTCTCAGACTTATGAACAACGTGTCTCTAGACGAGAGCTTATGTGTTCTCTTAGCATCAATGACCTTCTCTATATTATAAAGTGCTTAATGCTTTTAAATACTTGCTGCTTATAATAAAAATGTAAATTCGCTTATCTTGAACACACGCTTGTGTATCATCAAAAGATGTTCTCAGCTACAATGTGTCTTAAAGAGTATACCCAACGCCGACTTAGAGTACTGCTTCCGCGTTTCACTTAGCGTTTCTTCAGGGGTCATGTAGTCAGAGCTGATGGCAATCTTTGATGACAATCTTTATTTCAGATTATGAAGTGCTTATATCTAAAAGCAAAACCAAAACAGCACGTAGATATTGTTTGTAGATGAACAAATAAACTACTACCTACAGCTTAGTTTATGCTATATCTCAATAATGTACTAACCTCCATGATCATTAAAAATAGGTAAAAGTGCTGCCCGCGTCAAACATCCATGGTAGTTTTCATAACTTGTATTTTCAACATTCACAAACGCCGCGCATGCAGAGCTGAACTCTTCTCCAGTATTTAAACTTAAGGGAAGCCCACGTCTAATGTGAAGACGTCATGGCACAAAAACCATTGAGAAAAGGGGGTTCCCTAAGGAGTTATACGATAGGGAATCCCTCCCATTCGACTGTGGGACCGAGCGGTTATTATTGCAACGGCAGACTCACTCATTCAACCTCATTCAACCTGGCGCTACGGAGTTCAATTCAAATATCCACTTTTGTTCTTTGGTGATTAACCACTGATCCAGAGTCCTACCCGTCACACCTAGTGTAATTTTATCAATGCAAAAAAATCGGCATTATGAGAACCTCTGATGAGGTTGAATGAGTGAGTCTGCTGTTGCAATAACCACCGCTCGGTCCCACAGTCGAATGGGAGGGATTCCCTATCGTATAACTCCTTAGGGAACCCCCTTTTCTCAATGGTGTTTGTGCCATGACGTCTTCACGTTAGACGTGGGCTTCCCTTAAGTTTAAATACTGGAGAAGAGTTCAGCTCCGCATGTGCGGCGTTTGTGAATGTTGAAAATACAAGTTATGAAAACTACCATGGATGTTTGACGCGGGCAGCACTTTTACCTATTTTTAATGATCATGGAGGTTAGTACATTATTGAGATATAGCATAAACTAAGCTGTAGGTAGTAGTTTATTTGTTCATCTACAAACAATATCTACGTGCTGTTTTGGTTTTGCTTTTAGATATAAGCACTTCATAATCTGAAATAAAGATTGTCATCAAAGATTGCCATCAGCTCTGACTACATGACCCCTGAAGAAACGCTAAGTGAAATGTAGAAGCAGTACTCTAAGTCGGCGTTGGGGAAACTCTTTAAGACACATTGTAGCTGAGAACATCTTTTGATGATACACAAGCGTGTGCTCAAGATAAGCGAATTTACATTTTTATTATAAGCAGCAAGTATTTAAAAGCATTAAGCACTTTATAATATAGAGAAGGTCATTGATGCTAAGAGAACACATAAGCTCTCGTCTAGAGACACATTGTTCATAAGTCTGAGACCTTCTGTAGCATATAATATAGCTTATCTGTAGCTTTCATAAAAAACAGCACTGATCTCATATGGAGGCAAGCATAAGGAACCACATGCACAGTAGATGCCATGTGGCCTAGTGGTTGTAACATTTCTCGAGCAGTGAGATGAGGCTTTAGCACTGCTTGAGAAGCTAACTGCACCATGCGAAGGCAACGGGTCTGAGGAAGATAGGCCCTTGCTTTTCTGGTATCCAGCAAAGCTCCTATGAACTCTAGAGACTGAGTGGGAGTTAGACTGGATTTTGGGATGTTTATGACCAGACCCAAATACGGAAGGATACGCATTGTGCAAGATAGAGAAATCCTGGCGTCTGACTCTGATGGGGCTCGAATGAGCCAGTCGTCTAAGTAGGGGAAGACGAATATTCCTAGAGTGCGAAGAAATGCTGCTACCACAGCCATGCATTTCGTAAACACCCTTGATGCTGAGGCCAGGCCAAAAGGAAGCACCCTGTACTGGTAGCGCTTTCCTTGAAAAAGGAACCGAAGGAACTTTCTGTGAGTTGAATGGATGAGAACATGAGTGTATGCATCCTTGAGATCTAGAGAACAAAGACAATCCTGACTCTGAAGGTATGGCAGCACAGTTCCCAGAGAAATCATCTTGAATTTCTCTTAGAACAGGAATTTGTTCAATTCTCTGAGGTCTAAAATGGGTCTGTGTCCCCCTGTTTTCTTTGGGATAAGGAAATAGGGGGAGTAGAACCATGTACCCTGTTGATGAATGGGTACTTCTTCTATTGCCCCTTGGGCAAGAAGCTGAGACGGTTGAGGCTTAGCAGTCTTTGCTTTCCTTTGTTTAGGTGGTTGCTGAGTCTTTCGGGCAGACTGACCTGCAGAACGTCCCTGCTGGGAATAAGAGGGATAAAACCTCTTCTTTTTGAAGAAGAATGGTTTCTTGAAAGATTTCTTCCTTGCAGGATCAGCTGTGGCTTTGGATAATCTATCCAAAGTGGAGTTGTCAGCATCTAATTCATTGGCTTTCTCTTGCCAATTCTTGCCGAATAAATTCTCACCTGTAAAAGGGATATTGCCCAGTTTGTCCTGCACCCAGAGCTCCAAATTGGATGCCTTGAGCCAGGCAATTCTATGTGCACCTATGACAATGGCAGAGGTTCTGCTTATGCACTCAAAACAGTCAAAAGCTGCACGGTTGACAAACTTAGAAACATCCTGGGCATGTTTAACCAGTGTGAGAAAATCCTGCCTCTTATCATCAGGAAGGAGAGAGCTTAAAATCTCCAAATCTCCTGTGACTTCTTTAAGAACATTCCCATATATAAAATAGAGGAACTGATCCTGGCAGAAAGCATGGAAGCCTGGAAAGTATGACGTCCAAAGGCATCCAAAGTTCTACACTCAAGTCCTGGAGGATTAGAGGCATGCCTCTTTGCACTCCTGATCCTTCTCATAGCTGATTCCACTACAATACAGTGGTGAGGAAGCTGAGTCTTCTGGAAACCAGGACAAGGAGGGACTCGATACATGGTATCCAGTCTACGAGAGTGAGGAGAGGTGGTAAGAGGTGTTTGCCACATTCTTAGCATGAGATCATGTAAGATCTCATGGATAGGCAAAGTAGCTGCCTCTTTAGGAGCCTTGGGATATTGTAGAATCTCCAACTCCTTTGCCCTGGGCTCTGTTTCGGGAGGCACAGTAATGGAAAGACCTCGAGCCACCTCCCTGATAAAATCCTGAAAGGAGATATCTTCTGGAGGAGGCATCCTACGTTTAGGAGAGGAAGGCTCCTCCGGGAGATGTATTCCGGTACCGACAGAGCTGTCAGAATCCTCAGACTCCTCCGAGGATTCAAATTATCTTCTGTCCGGATGCTCTTGTAGAGCACGATACCCGTACCGATCCAAGTCGGTACCGGGGGGGAATCGGTACCGGAAGGCATAGCATGACTGGGTGCCGGCAAAGTGGACACCGATGTCGATGCCAATGCTGTCGGTACTGATACCGGTGCCGGAGTCGGTGCCGGTAGAACTGTCTGATGCGGTTCCGAGGGTGTCGATGCCGCAAGGAGAGCCGCCAGACTGCGTTCAATAGCCAGGAACCTCTGGTTTATTGACGCTGACGATGCCTGGGTATTGGTACCGGAAAAAGCAGCCGGTACCCCAGAGCATGGCACCAGGAGTTCTTCCGAGGTTGAGGCCTCGAGAACATCCTGGAGCCCCGATAATGCTTTGGAAGCCGAAGCCTCCCGCCGGGGCAATTTTGCCGGTACAGAGCCCTCAAGGGCAACGCCAGAGGCATCTCGATGCTTGGAAGGAGATCTACCCTTTGAGGACCGGCCAGACTTATGTTTAGTTACCTGAGATCCATGGGAGGAAGACAAAGCCCTGGAAGACGTCGATGCCACAGAAGCTGCATCGGAGGGAAAAAGGGTGCTGTGCTTAGCATCTCAGTTTTGTCGACCCCTCTTGGACATCATGGCACAAGCCATACACTCCGAGATGGAGTGGTCAGGACCTAAACATTTAAGACACCACTCATGGGTGTCGGTGACGGAGAAGGTACCGCCACACTTGGTGCACTTCTTGAAACCCGAAGTGGGTTTTTCCATAGTGGAGGAAATTTTGGGCCTAAGGCCCAAAATGGTGCATGCACCTGGAAAAGAAAAGTTTGGAAAAAAATACTATATATATATATATTTTTTTTTTTTTTTAAAAAGAAAGAAAGAAGAACCGGCAATACAGGTATAGCGTCGAGGAAGGCAGACGCGACCACAAAAAGAAGGAGAATAAGGAAACTTTTTCTGCGGTGACAGGAACAACGACCTGCTGGCTCCGCGGAAAACAAAGAACTGGAGAGAGGTAGTTGGGGAAGGCGGGAAGGCAGCACGCAGGCGCTGTGGGATGCTCCCAAAAGCTTTCTAATTGGACTCTGGGGAGCGTTCCTGCGCAGGCTCCGTCGGTACCGACGATACTCATATGTGAAGACTACATTCCTGCTTGTTCCTGGAGATAACATTTTACCTTGCTAAAACAAAATTGGTAAGCATTTAGCAAGAATGCAGAAAACATTAACAATCCAAGATGCCCAGCATTCAAGCATTAACGCAAAACTATACCAATGTCATGATAGATTTCTGGAGCTGTAATAATCCCACCTAAAATGTGTAAGCAGTACTGCTTCCTCCCCCTCACATCAGTGTACCTCTACATTGAACTTATTTCACAGGACTGGATTTCGAGGCCTGAGGCTCACCTGCCCAAGGGCTGCTCTTCAGAGTTTGAGCCTGGGACTGGGTAAGGTGCACAGGACTCATCAGTAGGTGTAGGAGATGAGCTAGGTAGGTAGACAGCACTCCAAAGCATCAGGTTCCGCACATGACACACTGGATACAGCACCTAGAGGAAAAGGCAAAGATATGCAGCTTCAGCTAGGGTTAAGTCCTGATCCAGAAGCAGAACAAGGCACTGCTGTACATTTCAATAACCTTCCCCATACAAAGTAGAATAGTACATACTGTTTCAGACTGGGATGAATACAGCAAATTTTTGAAGGCTTTGTTTGCTGCCCGCAGCAGGGACCAGACAGAACAGGTGCGTTCCTGGGTGTGCTTTTCACCTCGCTCCTTCGCATTGTTGCACAGGAATGTTCCAAAGAGGCATGAGTAAGTGTGCTGCACCAACTTCACCTGGTAAGAACAAACATGACAATACTAATACATATGTACATTTTTCACCCAAGGCACTTATTTTATTTAACTAGGCTTCTATACCACTTTTCTACCAGTCAAAGTGGTGTACATTCAGGTACTGTATATATATTTTTCTTGTCCCCGAAGGGCTCACACTATATGTTTTTGTACCTGAGGCAACGGAGGATTAAGTGGTTTGCCCAAGGCCACAAGGAGCACCTGTGCGACTAGAAACCCCAGTTCTTCCGGCCTAAGGTTGCTGTCCAAGGACACTTAAACTAGACCGTGCGAGGGCACAGTTCATAGAATGGGATGTGACACATTAGGTACCTCTTTTGGAACTTATTAGATTATGCCAACAGTGCAAGTAGTAGCTCCTCTGTGCTACATTTCCCCTAGGCCCTCATACCCTCCTCCCTCTAAGATTCGTCATCTACAGTCAGTTTTAGTGCTTCCTTCACATGCCAACTCCACATACAAACACGCTGCATTACAATCACAATTATGACATGCAGCGCAGAGAATACTTTCTTAAAATGCTGCCACTCTTCACCTACACTGCAGAGAGGCTTGGTGATTTTACATCCCCCTCTCCAGCAAACTGTCAGCTCAGGTTCTATAATTTTTAGAAATAGCTGCTCTGAATCTGTCCGCAACTTTTCTTTCTTCATAAAGAGATAGAAACAGAATATGACAGTACACAGGGACCAAAAGGCTCAGTCTGTCCAATTTCTTTCCTGTTGCAATGATAAGACACTTGATCTTTGGCATTTTTTTTTTCACAACCATGCTTTTTTAAGTCTGTTTTTGTCCTTGCCTCCACTTCCATTAGGAGGCTGTCCTATGCATCCACTATTTATGTTAATTAGTATTTTCTTATGAATAGTACTGCCAAGTTTACCCTCTGAGTATTATAGAGGATAATTTTTCAAAGATTTAACCAAGGTAGTTATGCTCCTAATTAGAGTACATCCACCATGCACGCCCCCCTGTGAATAAAATCCTATGCCAAAATGACACAGAGCTGTGGAAGGGAGAACTGGGCAGAACTAGCCAAAAACCACCAGGGATTTCATTTTTAAACCCCTGTGCATCATCCACAGTGTGAACTTGGTACCTGCTGCAAAGCAACTACAAAGTCTCCAGTTACTAATGTACTCGTAGCACTGGGCAGCACTAAATTCTCAAAGGAAAACTCCAAAGTGCATTTCCTTTTGAAAGCATGCTTGCAAGCTCAAAGTATATCCAGTGACTACCCTGATTTAATTCTTTGGTCACCCAATCAAATAAAATTAATCATTTTTGACACAATCTTCTGATAAATGCATGTTGCCTCGAAACCTGCAGATCGCATGATGCAATGCACTTTATTATCCTTTCCTTTGGTAGCGACTCCTTTAATTTACCTAATACAGGGGTCAGATGAAAAAGGAGGCTCTTAACTACAGACCTATTGATTTTCATTTTAATATTAGACCGTCTCATATCTCTGGAACCACTTCTTTCTCCAATGAGTATTTAATAAGAACTGCCAATGGCGCTGCAAGAATTTCTGAGCTCCTTTAGTATACCAAGATGTATGCCATCTGGTCCACCACCTTGTCCAGACTTTTGCAGGTGTACTTTCAATTTATGGCATGGAGCCAGGAAAAGTAGCTGCTTAGGTTCTCCCCGAGTTGACCCGTGACCTGGGTCTATTGAGTCCTCTTAGCCAGCCTCATATGGAGGCATGCCAAGGGCATGACATTTATTTAACGCTTTTTTTATGCCGCCTTTCTAAGAGTCAAGGCAGTTTACAATGAACTCTGAACAACTGAATAACTCTTTGGGTACATGGTAAGTCTTTCATCAAACTAATGATTACTATATTCATATATTTGTAAAGGCACCCAGACAGAAAAAAATGAGTACAAACTTATTTACAGGTAGACTATTACTAGTTTTCTGAGGAGTTATTTACAAGCAGGCTTACATTATTTACACTAAGAGTTATGAACTGTTGGAGTCTGACAAGTGTCTTGTGAAGAAGCTGAGTGTGATAACTATTTGGTGGTCTGACATCTTGTAGTGGTGATCTGTCAGATATGGGGAGGGGGATTAGGGGAGGGCTTACTCCTGATATGGGCTTAGGCCAAAAGATTCCAGAAAAAGGTGGGCCTTTAGCCTTTTTTGAAATTCTGCTAGCTCTGCTGGTAGGGAGTTCCAGATGGCTGGGGCATAGCGCATGATGGCGTGGTTGCATGTTGCCTGATTGCTCATTACTCTTTGGAGTGGCATAGTGAGGAGATTCTGGATACTGTGCCTCCTTAACCTGTCATTTCTGGTCTGTGTGATTAGTGGCTGTAGGCATTCTACCGATTGCTTGTGAATCATCTTAAAAGTGGTGAGTAGTGCCTTGTATTTGATTCTGGCGAGAATGGGGAGCCAGTGTAATTGTCTTAGTATATGGGTGATATGGGAGTGCAGTGGTGCTCTGAAGATTATCTGGGCTGCAGAGTTCTTGGCTAATCGAAGCGAGTATAGTAAGTGCTTAGGAACTCCGTGATAAATGATGTTGCTGTAATCTAGGGGGTTATTACTACTTGTCATATCGTTTGGAAGTTGTCCGGTTTTAGCAGAGGGCATAGATTCTTCAGTGTCCTTAGCTTAAAGTATGCTAATCTAGCAGCGTTTTCTATCTGTGAACATAGGTTTAATTTTCAGTCAATGATAATTCCCCAGATATTTGACCTCTTGACTTGTAGCTCCTTGTCTGCCAATCTGACTGTTTCTGGTGGGTTGAAGGATGCTTCTTGGTCTTATTGCCTTAACAGAGATTGTGAAGACTTAGCCACTGTAGTACTGCCCCAAAGCAATCAGATAATCGTCTGCAGTCTGGAATAATTGTGGAGAATGGTGCGTAGATCATAATATCATCATAGATCTGGAAGTAAATATTGTGCTCTTGGATCAGGGAACACAATAGCTGAAGGTAAATGTTGAAAAGGAGAGCTGAGAGGGAGGAACCTTGAAGTATACCGTGTTGCTGGATGAAGGGGTGATATTTCTTAGGTCCAGCTTTTATCTGCTGGCTGCGGTCCTTTAAGTAAGAATGGATCCATTTGATTGTGGTGTCACCTAGGCCAATGTCGGAGTCGGGTGAGGAGCTGGTGGTGAGGTATGGAATCAAATGCTGCAGAAAAGTCAAGGAACAGGAGGATGAAACCTTGCTTGATGTTTTGTGTTCCGGTAATAAGTCTGTCTAGTAGTGAGTTGAATAGGGTCTCCATGCTGTGATTCACTCTGAATCCATGTTGATGTTGGTCAAGTGGGGCATGATCATTTATGTAAGCTTGCCACTGGCTCTGTACAGCTTTTTCAATTATCTTTGTGATGAACGGGATGTTAGAGATGGACCTGTAGGAAGTTAGAGTGCTTGGATCTAGATTGGAGTTCTTTAGTAGTGGCCTAATTGAGGACTGTTTTAAATAGGGAGGCATGTATCCCTGTATTAGTGATGTCTAGACAATCTTTAGGATGAATGGTATGAAGTGTGCTCTTGTGATCTTTATCTAAGAGAGACTGGACAGTGATCGAGGGGGGAAGTCATTGTATTAAAGTTGCTTATTATATTGCCAAGCAGCACAAGGGTGACTATGGAGACCATGTGGCCTAGTACAGTTAACATCTTGCAAGCTGTTACCCGCTGACTCAATTGAGCTTCCTGCACAAGTGCTGTCAATCTGAGAAGTCTGTCATGCAGCAGGAAGGCTCTTGCCTGAGTTGTATTGAGCAGGGCACCAATGAATTCCAATGTTGGATGGGCTGAAGGTGAGACTTTGAATAATTTACAACAAACCCTAGTAGTACCAACACCCAAATGGTCAATTGTGTTGATTCTTGGACTCTGTCCGGAGTGGTAATCTTGATCAGCCAATCATCCAGATAGGGGAAGACAAACACCCAGTGTCTGGATATAAGCAGCTACTACCATGAGGCACTTTGTGAAAATGTGAGTTGCTGACGCCAGGCCAAACAGCAACACTTGGTACTGGAAGTGTTGTCTCCCCAAGACAAATCTGAGATACTTCCTGTGAGTGGGTATAGGTATCCTTCAGATCCAGGGAGCATAGTCAATCTCTTTTTTTTTTTTTTGAAGGTAAGGGAGCAGGGTGCCTAGAGAAATCATTCTGAACTTTTCTCTTACGTCTAGGATGGGATAGTATTCCCCCATTTTCTTAGGGAACAAGAAGTACCTGGAATAAAACCCCCGACTACTCCAGAGAGTCCAAGAATCAACTCGATTGACCATTCGGGTGTTGGAACTATAGGGTTTGTTGTAAATTACCCAAAGTCCCACCTTCTGCCCATACAACAAGTTGAATTCATTACAGCCCTGCTCGACATGACTCAGGCAAGAGCCTTCCTGCTTGTCTCTTTCCAGTTAGCTATAGCACTCGCCAAACAAGACTATTATGTCCATCTAATTAACTCTCTTGCCTCTGACCCTCGCCGTCTCTTTACAACTCTCGTCTCTCCTCAAGTGCCTCCGCCTCTGACTCCTCCATCCCTTTCTGCCCAAACTCTGGCTATTTCCATGACAAAATCCACAAGATCACCCTCCAAGTCCCCATGAGGTCTGCTACTTCCCTCCCCCTCTTCGCTCCCAACTTCCCACCTATCTCTGCTATCCTTTCTTCCTTTTCTATGATCTCTGAGAAGGAAACTACACATCTTTCCTCCTCAAAACTCACTACCTGCTCCTCTGATCCTATTCCCACCCATCTGCTAAGCCCCATCACCTCCATTGTTGTCCCTTCCATCTCTCATATTCTCAACCTATCGTTCTCCACTGCAACTGTCCCTGCAACCTTCAAGCATGCTATGGTTACACCTCTCCTCAAGAAACCCTCACTAGATCCTACCTGTCCTATTGAGCCATCTTCCTCCTTTCCTTTGTTTCTAAACTTCTTGAATGTGCAATCCACTGCCATTGCCTCGACTTTCTCTCCTCTCAAGCCCTTCTGGATTCTTTACAATTTGGCTTTTGTCCTTTACATTCTACTGAAATGGCTCTTGCCAAGCTCTCCAGCAATTTGTTCCTGGCAAAATTCAAGGGCCTTTACTCAATCCTCATCCTTCTTGACTTTTCTGCTGCTTTTGATACTGTTGATCACAACCTTCTCCTCGATACATTGTCCTCGCTTGGTTTTAAGGACTCTGTACTATCCTGGTTTGGGAAGGATCACAATTACATTTTACTGAAACGACTCTTGCCAAAGTCTCCAGTGACTTGTTACTGGCAAAATCCAAGGGCCTTTACTCAATCCTCATCCTTCTTGACCTTTAAGAATATACAATATGCCATACTGGGTCAGACCAAGATCCATCAAGCCCAGTATCCTGTTTCCAACAGTGACCAATCAAGGTCATAAGTACCTAGCAGTTTCCCCAAAAGACACAGGTTCCTCAATGCTTGTATTGGGTCAAGCAGCGATATCCTGGGTCCCTTTTAATAATGGTTTATGGACCTTTTCTCCAGGAACTTGTCCAAACCTTTTTTAAACCCAGCTACACTAACAGCTCTTACTACATCCTCCGGTAGCAAATTCCAGAGTTTGATTACACGTTGGGTGAAAAAATATTTTCTCTTATTAGTCTTAAATAAGTTACCCTGTAGCTTCATTGCATGTCCCCTAGTCTTTCTATATTCTGATGACATAAACAATCAATCTACATTTACCCGTTCCACTCCATTCATTAATTTAAAGACCTCTATCATATCTCCCCTCAGCCGTCTCTTTTCCAGGTTGAAAAGCCCTAACCTTTTTACCCTCTCTTCATAGGGGTATGCTTCCATCTCCTGTACCATTTTGGTGGCTCTTCTCTGTACCTTTTCTAATAACGCAATATCCTTTTTAAGATACGGTGACCAGAATTGCACACAATATTCAAGCTGCTTTTGACACTGTTGACCACAACCTTCTCCTCTATACCTTGTACTCACTTCGTTTTAAGGCCTCTGTACTATCCTGGTTCTCTTCTTATCTCTATCTCTCCCATCGCTCTTTCAGTGTTTCTTCTGGCAGATACTCCTCTGCTGCTATCCTGCTCTCAGCTGGTGTACCTCCCAATGATCTGTCTTGGGTTCACTCCTTTTCTTTCTGTATACCCAGTCCCTTGGTGCACTCATCTCTTCCCTTGGCTTTCAGTACCATCTTTACGCTGATGACTCCTAGATCTACCTCTCTACACCTGAAACATCTCTGGTAATCCAGATCTGGATCTCTGCCTGCCTTTCTGACATTGCTGCTTGGCTGTCTCACCGCCGCTTGAAATTGAACAAGGCCAAAACTGAGTTTCTTATTTTCCCCCCTAAAACTTCCTCTCCCCTTCCTCCTGTCTCAGTTTCTGTGGATAACTCTACTTCTCCCCGTTTCCTTGGCTCGCAACCTTGGGGTCATCTGACTCCTCTCTCTCCTTCTCCACACACATCCATCTGATAGCTAAAACCTGCAGTTTCCTTTCTCTATATCAACAACAAAATCAACCCATTCCTTTCTGAACACACTAAGACACGTTCACTCTTATTTTATTTTTATTTTTTTAAAGGATTTATATCCCACTTTATCCTAAAATCAAAGTGGTTTTCACTTCAAATGAATCAAAAAGCAAAGTGCAGAGGTGTTGGCATGCTGTGTTTGTCTCATAGTGTGTGTGTAGGTGTAATAAAGGTGTAGTTTGATTATAAGATGAAATATATACAGGGTGAGCTATCTACAATGTGCTACATACAAAGAGGAGGTGGGGGAGGATATGGTATGGGGAGGGGAGGCGGGAGGAGTGAGGCAAAGGCAAGGCAGGGGAGAGCGGTGTCAGGCACAATTAAATCAAAGGGGTCCCTGGACAAGTCAAGTGATGTTGCCGCAATGCTCTATGTAGAGCATGGTCTTGAGTAGTTTTCTAAAGTCCTTAATGTCCACCATTGATCTTAAGCCAGCAGGGAGTAAGTTCCATAGTGCGGGCGCTTCCAGGGATATTGCTATCCTTGAAGTGGTTTGTCTCATTTTGGTGAAGTCTTTGGGGGTTGTGATGGTGTCCGTGGTGCCTCTCCTCCTGGGTCTGGAGTTTGAGTCGAAACTGATGATGGACTGTGTAGACTGTTCGTTGAGAGGTCCTGTTTGATTTTGAAGATGTTCAGTATGATTTTATATCGGATGCGAGAGTCGATTGGAAACCAATAGATAAGGTTCATAATGGGGGTGATGTGATCACGCCTTGCGGAACCAGCTATTATGCAAGCAGCGGTGTTCTGTTTGGTGTGGTAGTCGTGACTTAGGTTGACTTGTGGGGTGATTTGGGTGATTGGTGGTCTTCATTGAATTGTTCGATGAATAGGGTGGTTTTGCGTAGCTTCCGGAATTCTTTAATCTCTCTTGTTGATTTCAGTTTGTCTGGGAGGACATTCCAGGTAGCAGGGTCAGAAGAGAGAAAGCTCGCATGCATGTGGATTTGTTGGTTTTTGTGAATAGATTGGGTGTTGGTATGTTGTTTTTGGTGCTGTTTCTGTCTGGTCTTTTGCTTGTTTTTGGTTCTGATGAGTTCCTGTAGTATTTCTAATGACATGTTGTTTTTAGTTTTGAAGATGGTGAGTGCTGATTTATATTTTGCCCAAGATGAGATTGGTAGCCAGTGCAGATTGTATAGTACTGGAGTTATGTGGTCTTGTATTGAAGCGCTAGTAATAATGCGGGCAGCAGTGTTCTGGACTATTTGTAGAGGATGGGTGGTTTGTTTGGGTAGACCTTGGTATAGTATATTACTGTAGTCCAGCATAGGTGTAATGATGGCCTGGCATACTGTGCGGAAATGCTCTTTATTGAGGAGAGGTTTTAGTCTCCGGAGCATTGCGAGTTTGAAGGCAGCTGTTTTGGGTATCTTGTTGATATGCGGTTGGAGGGTGAGTTGCTTGTCTAGAATCACTCTAAGGTATCGGACTTCAGCTTTTATTGTGATCGGTGTATTGGATATGTTGATAGAAGTAGGAGGAATGAATGTGGAGTTTCTCGTGATGATGATTGCTTCAGCTTTTTTTATGTTGATGTTTAAGTTATTATTAGTTAGCCAGGTCATCATTTCTTGAATGCAGGTTGATATGGTGGTATAATGTGGGGAGTCCAGTTGAACAGGGGTGTATGCCATGATGTCGTCAGCATATATGGCGTATTGTATCTTTTATTTGTTAAATAAACATAGAAACAGAAATATGATGACAGAAAGACCACATGGCCTATCTAGTCTGTCCTTCCATATCAACAACTACAACAGTCCCCTTTTTACCTTTAGAGATCCTCTGTGTTTGTCCCATGCTTTTTTGAATTCAGTTACTGTCCTCATCCCTACCACCTCCACTGGGAGACTATTCCATGGATCCACTACTCTTTCCATAAAGAAATATTTCCGCATATCACTCCTGAATCTATCTCCCTTCACCCTCATCCCATGTCCCCTCGTCGCAGAATTTGCTTTCAATTGAAAGAGGCTCTCTCCCTGAACATTTATGCCACGGAGGTATTTAAACATCTCAATCATATCACCTCTATCCCGCCTTTCCTCTAAGGTGTACATATTAAGATCCTTCAGTCTGTCCTCATATGCTTTATAATGAAGACCACTAATCATTTTAGTAGCCACCCTCTGCACAGACTCCATCCTGTTCACAACCTTTTGAAGGTGCAGTCTCCAGAATTGCACACTATACTCCAAATGAGGTCGCAGCAAAGACTTATACAGAGGCATTATCACCTCCTTTTTTCTGCTAGCCATTCCTCTCCGTATGCACCCAAGCATCCTTTTAGTTTTTGCCGTCACCTTTTCTACCTGTTTAGCTACTTTAAGATCATCAGACACAACCACGCCTAGGTCCTGTTCTTTAGTGGACAAAGGTACTTCACCCCCTATACTATATTGCTCCCTTGGATTGCTGCAGCCCAAATGCATGACCTTACATTTTTTAACATTAAATCCCAGCTGCCAAATTCTAGACCATTCTTCAAGCTTAGCTAGATCCCTCCTCATGTTATCTACACCTTCCTGGGTGTCTACTCTATTGCAGATTTTGGTATCATCTGCAAAGAGGCAAACCTTACCAGACAGCCCTTCCGCTATATCACTAACAAAGATCTTAAAAAGAATCGGACCAAGGACAGATCCCTGGGGCACACCACTGGTAACATCCTTCTCCTCAGAGTGAGCTCCATTTACTTGTACTCTTTGTCGCCTCCCACCCAACCAATTTCTAACCCAAGCAGTAACTTTAGGGTCCATCCCTAGGGTGCTCAGTTTGTTTATTAGTCGCCTGTGAGGAACAGTGTCAAAGGCTTTACTGAAATCTAAATACACCACATCTAGAGCTCTCCCTCGGTCCAACTCCCTGGTCACCCAGTCAAAGAAATCAATCAGATTTGTCTGACAAGATCTGCCTCTGCATATAGGCTGAATATAGATGTTGAAGAGAAGAGCTGATAGTGATGAGCCTTGGGGAACTCCTTGAGTAGTGCTGAAAGGTTCTGAGGTGAGGTTACCAGATTTTACTTTCTGCTCTTTCTTCGAGGTATGACTGAAACCATTTAATGGTGGTATCTTGTAGTCCAATCTCCATTAGGCGCTTCAATCGGATGTGATGGGAGACTGTGTCGAAGGCTGCTGATATATCAATAAATATTAATAAGAAGCCCTGTTTTATTTTGCCTATTCCTGTGATTATGTTATCGAATAGTTGTATGAGGAGTGTCTCAACACCATGTTTCGGACAGAATCCGTGCTGGTGGGGATCTAGTGGGGCAAATTAGTCAATATGATCTTGGAGCTGTCTCTGTACAATTTGTTCAGTTATTTTAGCCAGGAATGGGAGGCTGGATATTGGGTGGTAGGTTGAAGGGTCTGTACTGTTGGATGAGGTGGTTTTAGGGATGGGTCGGATAGTAGATTGCTTGAGTGCTTTTGGCATGTAGCGCTGAGAGAGAGGTACTTACTACCTTTTGGATGAATGTGTTTAATTCTTCTTTGGTGGATTTGATCCAAGCCACTGGGCAGGGGTCCGATGGAGAAAGTGGTGCTGTTTAGAGCAGTGATGGTTTGTTCTATTTGTTTAGTTGATGGCATGCTGAAGTTCTTCCATTGATTGGTAGTTGTGGAGGCATCTGTTGTTGGTGTGTCCATAAGGTAGATGTTCTTATGAGGTGTGGTGGTACTGTTCTTGGCTATTAGATAATCAGCAAAGGTTTGTGGGTGCATCTTGCTTTCGTCTTTCATGGTTGGGTCATTTGTTAGGGTACGAACGATGTTGAAGAGTTCTTCGGGTTTACTGCAGGCTTTTAGTACAAGGTTTGTGTGGTATTGTTTATGTTTATTTATTAGGTTATTGTAATCTTTTTGCATCTCTTGGTATTGTTTCAATGTAGCTTCTGATTTGTTATGTCTCCAGCGACGTTCCAGTTGTCGTAATTTTCTTTTGGATTCTCTTATTGTGTTAGAGTACCATGGTGTAAATCTTGGCCTGTTTTTGTTGTGGTTTGAATTCATTCGAGGTGTGAGTTGAGATGCGGCGAGGATGGTGGTATTCCATGCGGTGATGGCATCGTCTAGGTCAGTGAAATCTTGGGGTAGGTATTGTACAGTATCTTTGAGGAAATGCTCTTTGTTAAAAGCTCTGAAGTATCTGGTTGGCTGTTCCGTTTTCCGAGCTGTTTGTTGGGTATTGTGGTGGAGTACAAATGATATGGAATGGTGATCTGACCATGGTATTGGTGTAGGTTTAGGTGGTGCCATGAGACTTTGTTCTAGGGTGTCTGTTGGTACGAATATGCGATCTAGTGTAGAGCCCAAGCGATGGGATGGGCTCGATAAGACTTGCTTGAGTTGAATGGATTCCATTGCTTTGTGAAAAGCGATTTCGGTTGTTGTTGTAGCAGATGTGAGGTTTAAGTTTCCTAGTACATTCAACATCTTTTGTGGTGAGTTAGCTGCATATATCATATCTAGGATGTTGGATGTGTCCTCTGTTGGGGCGTCGGTATATCAGGCAGATGGATAGATGTTTGTTTTGAGTGTTGATGAATTCGCAGTGCTCAGAGCTTTTGGAGGCTGACATCTTGGAGCCTCAAGTCTGTTCAGGCAATGATTAGTACTCTGCCTCCTTGTTTGTGGGTTCTGGAGCAGTTGTATGCTGTGAAAGCTGGTGGTGTTATTTGGTTCAGTATTACCTGGTCTGTATTCTTGAGACATGATTCAGTAATGCATAGGATGTCAATATTGTTTTCATGGATGTAATCGGTAATAGTGTTTGTTTTGCTGCATATAGAGCGTGCATTTATTAGGCCTATGGTTATGTGGGTGGTATGTGGAGAGTGTGAGTGAGGTATGGATGTTTGTGACCATGGCTCTGCTTGAGTGTGTCTGGCAGGTTTCTTGCTGTTAGGTTTGTGGTAATCAGATGTGTATATAGGTTGGTGTAAAGTAGGGAGGTATGATATATATATATGGGGGGAACTTGTAAGGCTGTGAAGCAGGTAGTGTAGTAATATGCATTTGTTTGGCAAGAGCATAGGGTAAGAATTAGTATAGTACAGTTTCCTTTCTCTATAACAGGGGTGGGCAATTGTTTTGGGTCAGGGGCCTCTTTGAGAGGGCCGTGGTTAGCGGAGGGACGCACCTTCTAAAACTGATCATATTTATTAGTTAACATTACATTTCATTTAATGCGAAGTGTAAATTGCATAATAATAAATAAATAAATAAAAAATTGCTTGGGACAGGAGTTACTTGCTGGCCAGCTGTCCTTACAGCATCTCACTAGCAGAAAAGAGGCCAGTAAACTCTTGCCACGGATCCCCCTCCATCTACCCCAGCAATGCCAACCCCTTCGCATCCCAGAACTCTCTCCCTGTACAGGCCACGTCCCTCCACTCTGCCAGTCAGGAGAGGGAAGTGGGGGAAGAAGTGAAGAAAGAAACCGCAGGAAATAAAAAAATAATCGACATTTCAGAGGGTGATGCCACAAAGTCTTTCAAGTGCCACCTTTAAGCGGAAAGCGGGGTACTCGCCTTGAAGTGGGCGTACTGCAGATACTTGGTAGGGGTGCCGCAGGCCGAACTCGAGCAGGGTGGCGCGGGCGGGCTGGCTCTGGTGGAAGGCGGGCAGCCCCTGCTTACAGCGCTTCAGGTACTGCGCCCTCCTCAGCAGGTCGCCGAAGACCCGCAGCTCGGGCCAGCCGTCGGGCTCCCAGGGGTGCCCCGCCACGCCACTGCAGTTGAGGTGGCAGAAAGCCTCACTGTCCCACAGGAGCCAGTGCAGCCGCAGGCTCACCTCCAGGTAGTGCATGCTCTCGCCCCACTTCTCCTCCGTGTACTGGTCCAGCCCGTACTTGTAGGCCGACTCCAGGGGCATGAGCTCGTCATGCAGGAAGCTGCAGAAGCTGTAGCGCTCGTACTGCACCCCGACGCCTGCCACCAGCAGCAGCAGCAGCAAAAGCAGCACTGACCCCCGCATGGCTCGATCGGATCACCACCGGCTCCCCAAAAGCACCACGTAGCCAAAGAGGCAGGAAGCGCCAAAGCACAGTTACAGCAACAAACTTCCAGCCCCGATGGGAAGAGGGAGGGAGAGGGGGCGCTAGGCAGCGTTTCATTCGCTGCTTGGGCTCTCCGGAGTCGCTGTTATTGGAGGAGGCACAGCACCGAATGGAACGGGATAGAGCCAACACACATTTCTCTCCACTGAAACAGCTTCCGTCGTGTATGCAGAGCAGAACTGGGAACTTCCTCTTACCTCTTAATTTTAAATTCAGCAGATGACGCCACATTCATGCTTCCGCAGGCTGCAGAAAACTCTGTGGCGGACCACATGCGGCCCCTGGGCCGTAAATTGCCCACCCCTGCTATATAACATCAACAAAATGGAGTGGAGGAGTGGCCTAGTGGTTGGCGCAAGGTACTTCAGGCTGGAAGGTCAGGGGTTCAAATCCCACTAGAGGACAGCAACCTTGGGTCGGAAGGACTGGGGTTTCTAGTCCCACAGGTGCTCCTTGTGGTCTTGGGCAAGCCACATAACCCTCCATAGCCCATGTTCCCTGTAAAATAGTTATCTCCAAGTTATAATGCCCTGTTCAATGCAATTTCAGTTTGTTTAATGTAAACCGCACTGATGCAGAATAGCACGGTATATAAGAGAATGTAAATAAAAATTAAAAATAAAAAAAATAACCCATTCCTTTCTGAACACTAAGACACATTTGCTCTTTAGTCACCTCCCGTCTTGACTACTGTAACCTACTCATTGCTGGTCTCCCGCTGAATCATCTCTCTCCCTTTCAATCTGTTCAACACACTGCTGTGTGGCTAATCTTCTGCCAGCCTCGTCATGCTCACATTACCCCTCTTCTCACATCACTTCGTTGGCTTCCTATCCATTTCCACATCCAGTTCAAAATTCTCCTGCTGACCTATAAGTACAGTCACTCTGCAGCTCCTCACTACCTTTCCTCTCTTATCTCTCTCCCTACACCCCTCCTTGTGAACGCCATTCTTCTGGCAAATCACTTCTATATCTGTGCCCTTCTCTTTTACTGCTAACTCCAGACTTTGCTTCTTTCATCTTGCTGCTACTTATGCCTGGAACAAACTACCTGAGTCTGTACATCAAGTGCCTTCTCTGGCACTTTTCAAATTCAGGCTGAAAACTCACTTCTTTGCTGCCGCTTTCAGATCTTGACTCATCTGATCTCCTTTGTTTCCTTATCATTCCTCCTAGATGTATCCCGTGTCTACAACTACTGTGTTGTCTGTCTTGACTAAATTGTAAGCTCTGATGAGCAGGGACCGTCTCTTAGAAACATAGAAACATGATGACAGAAAAAGACCACAAGGCCCATCTAGTCTGTCCTTCCATAACAACAACTACAACAGTCCACTTTTTACCTTTAGAGATCCTCTGTGTTGGTCCCATGCTTTTTTGAATTCAGTTACTGTCCTCATCTCTACCACCTCCAATGGGAGACTATTCCATGGATCCACTACTCTTTCCGTAAAGAAATATTTCCGCATATCACTCCTGAATTTATCTCCCTTCACCCTCATCCCATGTCCCCTCGTCGCAGAATTTGCTTTCAATTGAAAGAGGCTCTCTCCCTGAACATTTATGCCATGGAGGTATTTAAACATCTCAATCATATCACCTCTATCCCGCCTTTCCTCTAAGGTGTACATATTAAGATCCTTAAGTCTGTCCTCATATGCTTTATAATGTTATAATGAAATCACAATTTGGCTAAAAACTCAAAACCTCCACATAAACCATGCTAAAACCGAAGTCCTAATAGTAACAAAAAATCAATCATTTACCCCCCCAACCCATATAACACTACAAGATCAAGAAATTAAAATAAAAAATGAAATAAGATATCTAGGTGTTATAATAGATACACACCTTACAATGGAAACCCACATCAGAAACACCATAAAGAAAATCTATTTTAAACTTAAAATTCTCAAACAACTACGCCCGCTAGTATTTGTACAAGATTTCATCAATATAACACAAGCTATCATAACCCCTCATTTTGATTTTGCCAACCTAATACTTATGGGCATTTCAAAACAGAACATTAAAAGAATTCAACTAGCCCAAAATGCAACAGCAAGAATTATACTAAAAATAAACTCACTCCAACACATAACACCAATACTAGCATACCTTCATTGGTTACCAATACAGAGTAGGATAACATACAAAACTTTAATTACCTCATTCAAAGCATTAAACGACATGGCTCCGACTACACTATGTAATCTAATATGCAAAGAAACACCTAAGCCTACCCACAGAAAAGAACAATTAAATAAACTAAAGATTCCGAAGGACTTCATAAAAGCACATAAATTAACCAATAATAGAGCCTTCTCTCATATAGCTCCCACTATCTGGAATTCCCTACCAGAGGACCTACGATCTCTAACAGAGATCATGGAATTCCGCAAAAAATTAAAAACATATCTATTCACCAAACACTATAATACCATGGAAAACCTAGCACTCAACTTAGACAAAGGCTAAATAAGTAACTGACCACATAAAACACAACCCTCCCACCTAAATGGACCACACACTTAGCGTAAACGAAAAGACTATCCAATCTCTTATGCCTTAATACCTCCCTCATGTATATAGTTGTATCGGTTATGTACTATATTATGTACGTAGACACCACATTCTGTTAGTTAATTGTTTTAACACAGTTCCAGTTTAAAATCACTGTTTTAATTTTCCTAGATTTAAGTTTGTTTAATTTATGATACTTCAAGATGTTCTATGTATATTTAAGATGTTCTATGTAAAACAAACTTCGATTTGTTAATTGTTGTTATTTGTACACCGCAACTGATCTCTGGAAGATGCGGTATAAAAATGAGTGTTAAATAAAATAAATAAATAAAGACCACTACTCATCTTAGTAGCAACCCTCTGCACCGACTCCATCCTGTTCACATCCTTTTGAAGGTGCGGTCTCCAGAATTGCACACCATACTCCAAATGAGGTCGCAGCAAAGACTTATACAGAGGCATTATCACCTCCTTTTTTCTGCTAGCCATTCCTCTCCGTATGCACCCAAGCATCCTTCTAGCTTTTGCCGTTGCCTTTTCTACCTGTTTAGCTACTTTAAGATCATCGGACACAACCACGCCTAGGTCCCGCTCTTCTTTAGTGGACAAAAGTACTTCACCTCCTATACTGTATTGCTCCCTTGGATTGCTGCAGCCCAAATGCATGACCTTACATTTTTTAACATTAAATCCCAGTTGCCAAATTCTAGACCATTCTTCAAGCTTAGCTAGATCCCTCCTCATGTTATCTACACCTTCCTGGGTGTCTACTTTATTGAAGATTTTGGTATCGTCTGCAAAGAGGCAAACCTTACCCGACAGCCCTTCTGCTATATCACTAACAAAGATGTTAAAAAGCATCGGACCAAGGACAGATCCCTGGGGCACACCACTGGTAACACATCCTTCTCCTCAGAGTGAGCTCCATTTACTTGTACTCTTTGTCGCCTCCCACCCAACCAATTTCTAACCCAAGCAGTAACTTTAGGGTCCATCCCTAGGGTGCTCAGTTTGTTTATAAGTCGCCTGTGAGGAACAGTGTCAAAGGCTTTACTGAAATCTAAATACACCACATCTAGAGCTCTCCCTCGGTCCAACTCCCTGGTCACCCAGTCAAAGAAATCAATCAGATTTGTCTGACAAGACCTGCCTCTGGTGAATCCATGCTGCCTTGGATCCTGTAATCCGCTGGACTCCAGAAACCTCACTAGTTTCTCTTTCAACAGCGTTTCCATTAATTTACTCACCACTGAAGTTAAACTAACCGGCCTGTAGTTTTCAACCACATCCTTACTTCCGCTTTTGTGTAAAGGCAGCACATGAGCCACTCTCCAGTCCTTTGGCACCACTCCCGACTCCAACGAGGCATTGAAAAGGTCAGTCAGTGGAGTTGCTAGAACGTCCCCAAGTTCCCTCAGTATTCTAGGGTGTATCCCATCCGGTCCCATCGCCTTGTCTACTTTAAGTTGAGCTAGTTTCTCACGAACACAGTCTTCTGAAAATTGTTCAAGATGTCCCTCGCTTCTGTTCTTATTTGTGGGTGTTTTCTGAGGTCCTGCTCCTGGTTGTTCATCTGTGAACACAGAACAAAAATATTTGTTAAGCAATTCCGCTTTATCCTTATCAGCTTCTACATATTCCCCCCCTGCACCCTTGAGTCTGACAATACCACTTTTGCCCTTCCTCTTCTCACTAATATATCTGAAAAATGTCTTATCCCCCCATTTTATTGCATTGGCTATTTCCTCCTCCTTTTGAATCTTTGCCTTCTTGACTACTTTGCTAGCTTCTCTAAGTTTTTCCAAATACAGATGCCTGTCTTCCTCTCTCTGTGATCTCTTGTATTTCATGAAGGCTTCCCTCTTTTTCTTCACTTTTTCAGCTACTTCCTTCTAAAACCATAGCGGTCTCCTGTTCCTTTTGCCTTTGTTTACCATTTTAACAAAAAGGTACATGCGTCTGTGCAGCACTGCTTATGTCTTGTAGTGCTATACAAATAATCAGTAGAAGTACTCTTTGCTCTGGTGGCACGAGCTCAATCGCAAGATCTGACAAGAGGGTGGTGATTTCTCTCAAGCAGTTCCTGATGCAGAGAGCCAAGATGATGTACCCTTGAGGAGGGCAATTTGGTGGTAGTTGCAATAAACGTAGTTGGTGACCGTTTTTTATGATCTGTAGAACTCATGTGCCTGAGGTTATGGAGGGACCACCTTTGTGCAAAAAGAGTGAGCCTTCCCCCAACTGGAGGGCTTCCTACTGCAATCACTAGAAGAGTGGCTATGCTCCGAAGGAACTAGTCAAAACCCCACCCCAGGTTTTGGATGAGGAGCCGGTTCGGCCTTTTGAGGCTTCTCTCTATGCTGCTGTTGGGGAGGAGCCTAGTAAGAGTAAGATGTTGCTTTCCAATATTGGCTAGCCTTCTCTTCAACCTTTTAACCAAAGAGGTTCTCTCTGTGGCACAAGATGTCTGCCAGCTTGTTTTACACTTACTGTTCCAGGTCTCATTACTGAGCCAAGCGATTCTCTGGGTGCCAATACCTAAGGCAGTATACCTGGATGCCATCTTGAAGATACCATAGGCTGCATGGACCATGAACTTTGAGCAGTTCTTGCCGTGGGCCACTAGGGAACAATATTAATCCAATTTCTCAAGAGGAAGAAACTGGGCCAGATCAGCCAAGTTGCACATGTTGTTTCCCATGCAGAGCTGGTAAGAGGCCATGAGGGCTACAAGCATGCAACTTTGGAAACACCTTCTTCTTAAAGAGTCAAATGCCCGAGCCTCCCTCCCTGGGGGTGCCGAGGAATGAGTCTTAATACTTTTGATTCTCTTTAGGCCAGATTCAACCACCAAGGAATGGTGAGGAAGCTGAGGCTTCTAGAACCTGGGAGCCTTCAGAAATGGATACATGGAGTCAAGTCTTCTACTAACTGGCGGTACAATGAGGGGGTTCTCCCCCATTCTCATCTGTACCCTTTGCAGGATGTGGTGCATGGGGACTGTCACTGCCTCCTTAAGGGCTGAGGAGTACTGCAAGATCTCCTCTGCCCTGGGCTCATCCTCAGTCTCCAAAGAAAATTGAATGGCCTTGGCTATATCCCTCACAAACTCTTGGAAGGTTATGTCCTCAGGATGGGACTTTGTGCTGCTCATGAGGTGGAGAAGGGTCCAATGGGAGCTCAGGGGACCTGCCCTCCAAAAAGTCCTCTGATTCCACATCAGTGACCCAGCCTTTTGAGTCAGAGAGGAAGTCAAAGTACTTCAGAGTCTTTGCCTGAATATTCTTCCTGCTTTGAGGGGATTGAGAGCTCCTTTGGAAGCGATGATGCACCAATGCACTTCTAGATTTCAAGGGCACATTGGACCCTTCGACACTAGATAGGGATATCGGCTGTGCAGGCACCGGTGTTGGGGTCCTTTGATGCCCCAATGTTGATGCTTCTCCTGCAGGCAGTGCATGCGTCTCTTTGAATGGCTGCAGGGTGGCCAATTTCAATGCAGCGACATTGAGGCCTTAGCATGCTGCCCTGCTAGCAGTGCTGCAATGCGTTCCTCGAGCACTTGCAGAAGGCGCTTCTTCATGGCTGCAGATGCTGAAGACTGGAGGTCTGAGCAACTTCGACCGATGTACTTGATATGTGTACAGGGATATCGGCGACTGGGTCTCAGCTGTCCTTGCCTCTCTGATGTCCTGGAGGATGAGTTCTCCTCCCTTTAGGGCACCTTCAAGGGGTGCTCCCACAGACCCCCATCGCTCTCAATGCTGTGCTTTGATGGGCTTAGATGCTGATGCATCAGAGTCTTCACCCAATAATCGGCATGGTCACTTTCGACGTCAAAGATGAGGCTAAATCCTTCCTCGTCTTTGGGTAGAGATTGATTGATAGTTGATGCTGCGGAGCACTGAGGTTCTCAGCTCCGAATGAGTTTGAGAGCTCCTCGGTGTCTATAAACCTCCAGCATCTGATGCAGTCTTGGAAGCCATAAATGCAGGCTATGCCAATGTTTATGGATCAGACTTCTGAATGCCAAAAAGTGATTTGCACTGCTTCTCACGACCCCTGAATCCTTTTTGTCATCTGCAAACAAAAATTACAAGGTGGCTGCTGCTGATGGGGTCCCAGACACTGTAGACACCAATTATCCATATCCATGACTGACATGGTTCTAGAGCATTTGGAAAACTTTTTAAACCCACTGGCGGGCTTCTGTGACAAGCCATCTGGAAAAATATTTTTTATTTATTTGGCTGTGTTTTTATATCACTTTTTGATGGGTCAAAGCAGTTTACAATCAACTCAAAAGAACATCATGTACATAGAACATCAAATTTGTATACAAGAAATTTAACTTATATACATTGAGTGTGTGGCATATAATGGGGATAGTTGCAGCAGTGAGTTATTACTGTGGTTGTGGATACAAAGTGTCATGTGGGCATGATAGACTTGGGTATGTCTATGTTACTGGTCCAAAGTGTTCAAGAAACAGGTGAGTTTTCAGCTGCTTTCGGAATGTGAGGAGTTCTGAGCTTGTCAGGTAGTGAGTTCCAGAAGGTTGGTGTATATAGTTCAAAAGCTCTTGTGCAGGTGTGCTGAGTGCTCCGTTGATTTGTCGGCTGGCTCTGTTGGACTGGAACGTATGGAGAAGCATTTGGAGGTGGAGGGAGGAATATCCATTTAAGGCTTTGTAGGACATCATAAGGGTCTTGTATTTGATGCAACTGTTCAGTGGGAGCCAGTGGAGTTGCTTAAGGATGGGTGTAATATGTTCATGTTTTGGGGCTGCTAATAGTGTACGTGCTGTAATGTACAGAACTGTGCGTAGTGGTAAGATGGATGACTGTGGAAGTCCTTGATATAAGGAGTTGCAGTAGTCAAAGTGTAGAAGAATTAATGCTTGGAGTGCAGATCTGAAGTCAGAGGGGTCCAGGGTTGGACGAAGACACTGAAGTGTACAGATTTTGTAGTAAATCGTGTTCACAGAATTCTTCACCTGTTGTTTGAAAGTGAGATTTTGGTCAAGGGTGATGCCAAGATATTTTAATTCTGGTTGTACTTTGATTTGGATGTCATTTAGAGTAATAGAGGTAGATGGTGAGAATGTGTTGTCTTTGGTGACGAATAGTGTCTCTGTTTTCCTGTAGCTGATGGTGAGGTGGTTCCTGGTGAACTACTGTGAAACATCGGTGAAAGATAGTTGTAGTTTTGCATAGCTGGGTTGTTTGGTGTTGAAGGAGGCGTTGATCAGGATGTAGACTGCATAGTTGTGGTAGAATAAGTTGTGAGACTTAATGAGCGTGCATAGAGGTTGAAGTGCATGGAGCTGAGAGAGTGGAGCCTTGTGGGACACCCTGGGTCTGAGTGTAGGGGGTAGAGGACATGTCACCCATTTTGATTTGCTGCCAACGATTGGATAGGTAAGACTGAAACCATTTTAATACAGTGTCTTGAATTCCGGTGGAATGTAGGCATTGGAGGAGGACAGGATTATTTACTGTATCAAATGCTGTGGAGATGTCGAGGAAGACTAAGATGAATCTTTGTTGCGTATTCTGTATACCTTGGATGAGTCTGTTTAAGAGGAAGAGGAGGAGGGTTTCAGTTCCATAGTGGGGGGCGGAATCCATGCTGCTGGGGATCTCTATGTTTTTCAATGTGATCTAGGAGCTGTTGGTAGACAACGTTTTCTATAATTTTGATCATGAAGGGAAGGCTTGCGATTGGTCTGTATGATGTCGGGTCCATTGGGTTAAGGTCGGGGTTTTTTAGGGTGGGGCGTATGGATGAGGTCTTGAGGCTGTTGGGCATGAGTCCTTGGGCTAGGGACAATTGGATGATTTTTGTAAGGGTGGGGCTGAATTCTGTTTTGGTTGCCTTGATCCAGGTTACTGGGCATGGGTCGAGGGGGGGGATGTAGTATTCAGAGAGATAAGAATGGATTCAATGTTATTGATGCTGATGGAACGGAAGGAAGACCAGTTAGCAGAGATGGTAGAGGATTGAATCAGTGGGGAGTCGCATAAGCTGGGTTGTCGTTGAAGCTGGTTATAGTGATCAGCTAGTTACTGGAGGATGATCGACGTTGATAGGGTGGTCTTGGAGGACAGTTTTGTTAATTGTTTTACTAGGTTGAAGAGTTCTCTTGGACAACTGAGAGAAAAGTTGATCAGTTTGGTGTGGTAATTCTTTTCTGGCATTATCAGTAGTCGTTCAGTAATCATCTAGTAAGTTCATATAACGATTGCGGTCATTGGTGTGTCTGGATTTCCGCCATCTCCTTTCTTTTTGTAGGCGGGTTTTGATGTTTCGGAGCTCGGGCATGTACCATGGAGTTGAGGGTTCTTTGTTGCTATTGTGGAGTATGAGGTTTGGTGCAGCTGAGATTTTATTGATGGTATTATTCCATTTTATTATGCAAGATTTCAGGTCATTTGTGTCTTCATCAAGTGAGGGGAGGATGTTGCTGAGGAATTCCTTTGATGAACTGCTTGAATCTTCTTTTTATTTGCTGTGGTGGTGTGTGGTTGGATAGGTTGGTGATTGGGTAAGGAGAAATTTATGAGGCTGTGATCAGACCAAGGAACTGGCTGGATTTGTATCTGATGAAGAGGGCTTGAGTGTGGTTGTTGATGAAGATAATGTTGAATATGTTGCTTTTGTCATGGGTGGATGTTTGAATAAGTTGAGCAAAGTTCATGGGTTCCATAGCTTCTTGGAAGGAAGAGGTGCGATTATGATGGACAGATGGGTAGATTGAATTCACCTAGAAGAGGGTTGGTTTGTTTTAGTAATTTCAAGTGCCTTTTCCAGTATACTTGTAAGATCCATGGCAGGTGAGGATGGTGATCTGTAAAGACATACTGTGAGAAGTGTGTTTGTGATGGTGAAGATGTCTATGCCGTTTGTGCTCTTGGAGGCCTGTGTGTAGAAGATGTGGTGGTGTTTGGCGAGAATGAGGACCACTTCTGTGATGGTGAAGATGTCTATGCCGTTTGTGCTCTTGGAGGCCTGGGTGTAGAAGATGTGGTGGTGTTTGGCGAGAATGAGGACTACTTCTCTTCGTCGGTGGGATCCTGGGCAATGAAAGGAGGTTGTACCCATGAGGTGCGAGTTGGTTTGGTAGTACAGAGTCCGATTCATGAAGCCAGGTTTCAGTTATGCAGAGCATGTCGAGATCAGTGCATGTGATGAGGTCTTGGATGATTGGGATCTTGTTCCTGATTGAATGTGTGTTTATTAATGCACATTTAAGTGTGTATGTGGATTTGGTAGGGTGATGGGTTGTGTCTGTTAGTGCAGTGAAGGTAGGTATGCGTATCAGATGATTAGGATTTCTTAGCTGGGTCTGAGCATGAAATGAGTTGGTTAAAGACATGGGGTGCATATGTGATATAGCAATTGGAGAGTAGGTAGGCATTGGAGATGGCAGCAAACGCCAGGAGTGCTAGTAGGGTATATATAGTTGCATATATGGGGAGCATTATCTTATTGATGTTGAGTGCGGTGGTATGAAGATCTTCCAGTGTATCTGTAAGAAGATATGGTGAAGAAGTATATTTGATAAGACCATGACAGGAAGATGCAGACTTTATATTGGTTGCGGTGTTGGAGAGGTGCGATGAATGTACTGCTGGAGTAGAGTGTTTTTTGACTGGCAATATGACCTTTGTAAGAATGGGTCTCACTGGCATCGTGGATCCAATTTGATGCTGGTGATTGAGGAGTAGGCCAAGGAATGGATGGTATATGTAGGGTTTAATGTGGTGAGGGGTCACCAGATACAGGGGCACCTTGGATGTTATTTGCTGTGGAAGGTCCCTTTGATTGAGCACGGGGGAATGGGTTGGAAGAGAGAGGCACACTCTCGCTTTTGCTGGCTGTTTATCTTTGAGCTCCCTTGTTCGTCCCCTTTTAAGGTCTCTTTGGGTGAATGCCCTGAAACCCAAGTGGCGTTTGTGTGGCTGCCTGTGTCTCTCAGGGCCTGCGCCTAAGGGTCGCACCAAAGAGCCCTCTGGCGAGGCCTTCGGACATTGGCCCACCAGTCGCGGTTGTGCCTGAACATGCCTTGAAATTTAAACCTGCAGCAGCAGCCTGATTGGCGGTGGCAGTGGGGAGCAGGGAGGAGCTTACTTTCCTGCTCCCTGCTGCAGCAGCCGATCTGGGTCTGGTGATCACACCTTGAAATTTAAACTTGCGGCAGCCTGACTGGCAGTAGCAAAAATAGCCATGGCAAAGTTGAATGGCTCAATGATGAAGACCAAGGCCAGCCAGAGCACAGGCAATGGAGATCAAAGTGCTGCAGCAAAAATAAAAACAACACGATCGGAGGAGAAAAAGTAGAGAGGAGAGAAGCGTGACGCAGATGACAAAGTTGAAAAACCCGAGGCGAAAAACCCTGTTGGGGAAAAAAGAAGTTTACCTCTGTGGAAAATGAAAGACTGAATCAAGATGGCACCACAGCAGCAGGCGGTAAGGAGGCATGTAGGAACAGTTGGGCCTCCCAAAAGCTTCCAACAGAAGCTGGGGAGCGTTCCAGCATGGGGCTCCATCAAGGACGTCACCCATACGTGAGGGCTCATTCCTGCTTGTCCACAGAGAAAACAAGTTACTCATCTTTAGCAGGTATTCTCTGTGAACAGCAGGATAAGTCCTCACATATAGGTAATATCACCGATGGAGCCCTGCTGGATATCTGCAGGTGCTGCTGCAACACATCCTATGCTAAGAGGTTAGGATCGGGGTGTGTCGGGGCATTCTGGGGCAGAGTGGAGATGGTGCCCTTCGCTAACCAGGCAACGGTTAGCGACATTTGGGAAAGTAAGGCATGACAAAGGTTGGCCTAACTTCACCCTCAGAAGCTAACCAAGCAGCAGCTCAATATCGCTGCTGCCCAGTTAGCTTCTGGATTCTGCGGCGACCTGGATATTTAATGCTGGTGGCTGGATATGGCCCTAGCATTGATTTGCCAGGGTTAGAATATAGCCACAACGGCTAGCTGCTTTACAAGTGCTAGCTGCCACTGAATATTTGCTGCCCCCCCCCCCTGAAAAATAGGCCGAGGGGGATGGCGCTGGACTATAATCCTGAACAGATTTCGAAGTACAGTCTGGCCAAATCCACTGATGCATCAGGAGTCCCTTTTCAAACAGCAGTGTAATGTGAATGTGTGGACCAAAGTTCAAGTTGCAGTCTTGCACATCTCTTCCATCATGAGAGAGCCGATTACCAAGATGGGGAGAAAGCGAAGTTGCTTACCTGTAACGGGGGTACGAATCCACACTACGATAGTGAATATACCGACTGAGCCACTGTGCTGGACTTTCCCCAGCTCAGGAAAGTCTTTTTGACTTCTGAGCATGTGTGCCACATTGTGTCTTGCCTGCTGGAGTTGTTTGTGTTCAATTTATTTCACCTGTGGCAAACTCTGCCACAGTTCTCCCCACTTCAGTGTGCCTTGAATCAGGGGAAAAGCCCCAAACAAAAAAGGAATGCGTCTTCTCTACGGCAAGCTATGGTACCATAAAAAAAGATAGACAAATACAGCATCAATGAAAGCAGTAAAAAACCCTCAAGATGGCTGCCACGCCACAATGTTCCAGCTCCTCCCCCTGGTTCTCAACCAGGCAAAGACAAGTCACCGCCAGGGTCAGGCAAGCTGGTCTGGACCCAAGCTGCAGCTGCATGACCAGAGGCATAGCTCCTCCAAGTGGTGGCAAAGTGCAGCAAGCACAGTACCCTGAGAGCACTGCTTGCGACATACATGGGAAATCCCATGGAAAGAGTTTGCCATTATTCCAATGGACAGTTATTTAAGCACACTGAAATCTGCCTACTTGTTTTTTTTTTATAGATGAAAATCCTTGCTCTTTCCCACTTGGTACAGAGGTGAGCTCTTTATCTAGAGCAGCAGGACTCATGGATACACTGACTCAGAGTCCCTTGGGTATAGCCCTCTGATACCGCTTTTGGCTCTTTTGGGTTATGCCCCCAGAAGTACCACTATAGGTCCTTTAGATCAGAATCTTGCATTCTTCTTTTATTTTATATATTTAAGTTCTAATCACTGAGAAAAGCTGAGAGGGAGAGCAGGTTCATATTGCTCTGGCAGGCTGATAAAGCACAGTTACTTACCTGTAACAGGTGATCTCTGGGAACAGCAGGAATTAGTCTTCACATATGGGTACGTCGGTACCGACGGAGCCTGCATGGGAATGCTCCCCAGCATCCAATCAGAAAGCTTTTGGGAGCATCCCTCGCGCCGACTTCCCGCCTTTCCCACTGCCTCTCTCCTCAGTTGAGTTTAGGTTTAGGTTTATTTAAAACTTGTTATACCGCTCAATACCATAGGCGTTTCATAGCTGAGACAGAAGGAGAGAAAGAGGAAAGGAGATAGATAGATACAACTCCTAGGGGAGGTGGGTTGGTTGTGAAGACTAATTCCTGCTGTTCCCAGAGATCACTTGTTACAAGTAAGTAACTGTGCTATCTCCAGGAACAAGCAGGAATGAGTCTTCACATATGGGGACTCCCTAGCTGTGGGTGCCAGGGGAGATCCCATAAAATGCGTATCCCTGGAACAGGATGGCATTTCCCAAACCTGGATCCCCGGCATCCCCTGAGGGATGGGGGTAGGAGTTGAATAGAGAAGAGCTGTAGAGGAACAGCGAATCTAAAGACTACAGAAAAAATGAGTCTTTAGAATGTATGTCAAGTATCATTAAAATATTTAATGAACTAGTACAATATAGAGCTTACCTACTGGATTGTAGGAAGTAGAACTGTGATGGAGTATACTGTAGATGCAGTAGCGGAATCCTCAAGGTAACTTCACAGCAGTGAGGATGAAGTTCCAAACCTGGAATGGGCAGGTGACCCAGGTGTCAACTGGGGTAGGAGAAGAACGGCAGGTCTTCAATGGAAAGCTTTATGGGAAAAAGCTGAAAACTCTTTTAGGTACAGAGTTATTAACATTGAGGACTAAAAGAAGAAGACTGACCGATCTGGAGAATTAGCCCAGTCCTGAAGGGAAGAGGGGATATGGAAAAAAGCCCCTATTCCCAAGGAGAACAGAAGTGTACTCAGAAATACTGAAGATGTACACTGTCTTTCCTAGCTGGTAAGAGATAGGAAGACATTGAAGTTTGATACTTCATAGACAGGGAGATCTATAACAAAAATAGAAGCTGTTGACATCACAGCAGTAATTGTGTGTATAACTGCTCCCACTTACTGAGCCGTATGAGAATAGGCAAGTTGACTGTCTGGACCCCTTAAGAAGGTAAAAGCTTTATAGCACAGACAGTTAGGGAGATAGTAGGTAATACATAGCGTCCTATGGACATCTCCCAATGGGCACATATATGTATATATATATATGGAGATACATACATATCTATTTATATGCGCATATATGTCTAGATATGCGTGATATATATATATATATATGTAGATGGGCATGACTTATGCCCACACAGATTACAGAAATATGTATGTATAGGACATATACATACATGAATATAAGTCTGTGGATACATGCCTGCAACTGAGCCCCACAAAAACATTCACATGGGGAATGTGATGGGAAAAGATTCATCTAACAATAAGGGGGTGAAAACCACCTGAAGATATATAGAGAATCTATTTCTGCGGTGCAGGAATGTAGTTCAATGGAATAACCAGTATGGTTGCGTGAAAAAACAGAGGATAATAGCAGTCTGGCAAGAGCACGTCAGGAGTACTTTAGGACTCTGACATGTCCAAAGGACAAAAAAACGCATAGACTAAGACACCAGGATGACCCAGCCAAGGGACACAGGGGTATCATGTTCACTAAAAGAGTATGCGTTGTCCAAGTGGAGCAGAAAAGCATAATGCCAAGCTGAAAGGAAAAAAGGGGTAGATTCCTGCAAGATTGGGAACTCCTTGGACATTCAAGCAGAAAAAGCTTGTCTTCTGTATCACAACAGGAGACAAGAGGGTATAAAGAACCCATAGAGTCATGGAATGATTATATAAGCTTTTTCTACTATATGGAAAACCCCTCAGAGACAAAGTTCAATGCTCTGTAGCAAGGGCCCATAGTAGAAAGCTTCTCTGAAGATTGTACAGAGCATTGTGCAGGAGAATTATGAGATAAAACTGACTGAAGTCAGGTGTGTTGCCACATCCTAGGAAAGGATATGGCTAAAAGAAGATAACCTGCAGTGAGTAGTATTATGCAAGATAGTTGAAAGTAGCTTGCAATGAGCACTAAAGTAATCACTGGAACTCCTGCATGCACAGCAACTGAACAAAACAGCAGAGGGGATTCTCCTGTATAAAAACAGAGAGAAAACAGACAAAGGGAGCGGAGATATTTCCGTCCCTGTCTGATGAGTTGTGCAGAGCATGCATTGAAGGAGGATAAAAAGTCTACACTGGAAAGGAAGAGAAGTGTTTCAGTATGGTACCAACTCAAGCAGGGGAAAAAACCCTGGAAGAGAGGGGGTTGGAAGGTGACGTACCATATGGTAAGTCAGCTGAAGGAAAAGATGTCCATGTGGAGACAGAAACTATCATGGGATAGTTGTAACCTCCCTTCGTAGTAGTAAGAAGGGGAGAATTCTGTAACCCATGGACAAAAGTATCCTAACAGCTTAGCATACTGAAAAAGAAAAAAAACAGTGTAGAGTTTGAAGAATAAACTTCTGCTAAGAAGAAGTTAACTGTAGATCGCAACATACAGGAACCTATGGTTGCTGGTTATGATTAGACTGGTTAGAGTCTGGAGACTTCAGACTAGGATGAGATGTCCCTTGCTTGGGTACATCTGGAGGATGGGCAGGAGAAGGGTGATACCTTCTTTTCTTAGGGAAAGAAGGTTTGGTAGGACATTTCCTACGTCCTGGGGAAAAAGAAAGCTTAGGATGGTGTCCAGAACCAGGGAAGTCAGTGGAGCAATGAGCAACCTGACGTAAAGCCTCTCTATTGAAGAGATTTTCTCCAGTACAAGGAGAATTACCCAGTGTATGTTGTGCCCATCTGCTCAAGTCTGAAGCTTGCAGCCAGGCTTTACGACATGCTCCAATGGCAATAGCAGAGGATCTGCTAACAGACTCAAAAGAGTCTAGAGAAGCATGAGAAAGAAACCAAGAGATATTCCTGCTATGATTAAGAAGCAAGGAATAGTCAGTGGCCTTAGGCTCTGACAAAAAAGGGGACAAAAGAGATAATTTCTCTGTGACCTCCTGAAGTGTCAGACTCATATAAAAAATATATGAAATAATTCTTGAAGCCAGCATAGAAGTTTGGAAGGTTTGACGTCCAAAGGCATCAAGTGCTTTAGATGCACGACCTGGCGGATAAGAAGAATGCTTCTTCTTGCTTCTTACCTTCCTCATTGCTGATTCCACTACAATGGAATGATGTGGAAGTTGGTTTTCTTGAAACCCCGGAGAGGGAGGCACCTGATACAGAACATTAGTGGCTGTAGAAGGCGAAGGAACCTTTAAAGGTGATTCCCACATCCTCAGAAGAAGATCCTGCAAAGAATGATGTAAAGGAAGCATTATATTTTCCTTTTCTGCAGGATCTTGGTTAAGAGTAGAGCCAGGAATAGGAATGGCAAGAAAGGTTGCCATGTCAAGGAGAAATTTCTGAAAAGAAGGATCTCCAATGGGAACTATTCCTGGGTAAGCTGAGGTTGAAGGAGCAGCTTGAGCACCAGAAGACATACTGGACTGGTGCAGAAAAAGAATTCTGTTAGATGGACAGTGATACTGACAGTTCTGATTTGAGGCAGATAGTACTGCATCGTCAGTGCCCGGTATCGATTCCAAGCTAGGCATAGAAAGGATCGATGGCACCGATGGAACTGCAGGAATCGATACCGATACCGGTATTGGAGACGGTAATGTCATCGAAGCCGTAATCGGGGGCTGCTGAAGCGGTACCGAGGTAGCCAGAGAGCCTTGGTGAATATCCTCAGTACTGCGTAGTCGGAAACGATATGGATCGGTTCCGAAACGCGTCGGTACCAAGTCATCTAGACTGGATATCAATTCTAGACTCTGCATCGAAGGGAGAGAGTCTATCGATGCATGTCTAGAAGGTACCGACGTTGTTGGTGGTATCGGCGATGCCGATACAGGAAAGTCAATCGGAGTCGTATCGATCAGTTCCGAAGGTACCGAGGACGTCCGAAGACGATGCCTGGTGAAGAGAGGAACACAACACCGGCGCCGATGTCGGGGTATCGGTACCGCTCGAAGCCGATACCAACCCCGAGCATGGCGAAGATACAGGAAAGTCAATCTGGGTCGTATCGATCGGCGCCGAAGGTACCGAGGATACCAGATGACGATCCCAGGTGAAGAGTGGAACACTCGACACCGATGCCGGGGTATCGGTACCGCTCGAAGCCGGTACCAACCCCGAGCATGGCGGAGATACAGGAAAACCAATCTGGGTCGTATCGATCGGCCCTGAAGGTACCGAGGACAACAGATGACGATCCCTGGTGAAGAGTGGAACACTCGACACCGGTGCCGATGCCGGGGTATCGGTACCGCTCGAAGTGGATACCACCCCCGAGCATGGCTCAGGTATGTTCTGTGAGGGGTGAGCCCCAGGAACAACCTGAAACCCCGCAAATGCTTTGGAGCCCGAAGACTCCCGCCGGGGTTTTATTGCCAATGGGGTCTTGAGGGCAAGGCCGGAGCCGTCATCATGCTGGGCATGAGACTTATCCTTCAAGAATTGGCTAGTCTTAACAGACTGTTTGTGGGTTACCTGATCCTGGAGAGAAGTATAAACCGGTGTCCTCACCTCAGGAGGAAAAAAGGCATCGAGGGAAACTCGAAAAAGGGAAGGTCTTCTCCCAATAATACAGCCTGATGGATCAGGGAAAAAAGGGTCAGGACCCAAACAGGTTAGACACCAAGCATTGGAGTCTAAAAAAAAAAACTATGTTTCCACAGTGAAGGCACTTCTTAGGGGAAGAAGGCTCCATGTTGGAGAGGCCTGGTAGGCCCAAAAAGTTAAGACAAAAACTGAGGAGAAAAAGTTCTCTAAGTTTAGAAAAGAAAAGAATAAAGCACCGGCGGTACCGGTATTGGCGGGAAAGACAGCCGCGACCACAAGAAAACAAGGAAATAAGAATTTTAAAGAAAAATGTTTCTGCGGTGACAGGAGGACGTCCTGTCGGCTCCGTGGAAAAACAAAAACTGAGGAGAGGCAGTGGGAAAGGCGGGAAGTCAGCGCGCAGGCGCGAGGGATGCTCCCAAAAGCTTTCTGATTGGATGCTGGGGAGCATTCCCGTGCAGGCTCCGTCGGTACCGACGTACCCATATGTGAAGACTCATTCCTGCTTGTTCCTGGAGATAGTAAACTCGGAGGGGGGGCGCATTCACACATGCTCAGAGTATTTTTAGACCTCTTCTGGGCTTTAGGAGAGTGATCTGACCTGCTTATGTCAGGATGCCATCACCTATGTATGTGGCTGATTCTATCCTGCTTGTACACTGAGAATGATGGATATCGAGCAGAACTTACATTAAACCACTGTCTCTGATTATAATCAAATAGATTATAATTTATAGATAGGATAGCCACTTACCTGGTCATTAGAAACACTTTATTGTATCTATATACCAGCTCCAATATTACCTTATTACTACTGCCTGAGAAGAGCCTCCTAAAGGATATTCAGGAGCTCTCTAAACAGTTTTTCTATACTGCCCTTCCAACGATCAGGGGCTGTTTACATTGAACAATAAAACTGCATTACAGGGAACATAGTGAACTATAATACTTCTGTTTCTGCAGACTGAGCAACCTTTCTATCTGTCAATGTAAAATAAACTACCAGCAACACCTCCCCCCTTCACTGTATTCTTATGTATATCTGACTAAATTTCTAACCAACTTTTCTGCCTATACTGAAGGTCTGCAGATTGAAAAAAAAAAAAAACACACGGAAGCACACACTGCCAAACAGAATTGAACGAGAAAGCAGCAGAGAAACAGAAAACAATTAAAACTAAAGCCAAGGGGGACTTCCGGTGACACATGAGCGGGTGAGGACGTCTCTCAGCTCGCTCCGGATAAAGGTTAGCGCATTTGCGGACGATATGATGTTGTGTTTAATAAACCCTCAATGCTCGTTAGAGAATGCTCTGCAGCAGATTGAGAGGTTTGGAGCGTTTTCGGGATTGAAGATAAACATGACCAAGTCATTAGCCTTAGATGTTGGAGGCGCAGTCAGGGCTCAACGGAGGGATAAATTTCCATTGGTGTGGGCGGAGGAACAATTTAGATATTTAGGCATCCAAATCCCAGTTTCGCCATCACGCTTATACCAAGCTAATATCAGGCCCCTGATAGATAGCACAATAGAGAGACTAAAGTGGTGGCGGGAATTGCCTCTTTTGCTGAAGGGGCGCATAGCCCTTTTCAATATGATAGAAGTCCCCAGATGGCTATATATATTAAGACATGTCCCGGTCTGGATAATGCGGCAGGTGTGGGGAAAAGATGAATCCCCTTCAGGTACCTTTATTACAGGTTGAATCCATCTTGTGCTAACGTCTATAACTTAGGCCTAAGAAACAGCTGGCTCTGAACTTCTTCACACTGAAACTGCAAATTCAGCGAAGATTGGACAATGAAGTGAACTCATATCTTGTCCCAGAGAGCTTACACAATGGGAATCTCTGAACGCTATACAGCTAATGAAAGACTGTCACATGGGCCTACATGGGCCTCTCGAATGCACCAAGGAAAAAGTAAACAAAGAAGACGGACAACAGAATCTACAGTTTATCTAACAGGAAACACGACTCGCAAAAGGCAAGTGAAAAAACAGGAAACAAAAGCCAGCATACAGAGACAAGGCGAGTAAGACTGGAGACAGGATATCGAGCCAGTGAGAACAGAATGCTACAGAGGGTAGGGATCAGAAGGCAGATTTTCTATAGAATAATAGAGAATAAGAAAGAAAGGAAATCTATTTATCAGCAATTTTTAGATATAAATATGGAGAAGGAATCTTAATAGACAGACTTTAGCTGATCTCATTGGAGTGAGGCTAATTTGTGTCTCCAGGACTGTACTTGAGCTAGGCGCTTTGCAGGTTATGCTATGAAATTGAAATTAAAATTTGTATCTTATTTATTTTTCTTATATACCGCACTATTCAGCATCAGCGCGGTTTACATGTAACGATAACTGTTCAGTGAAGACAATCTACACTGAACTTACAGTATAACAGAAATGAAACATTTTTATTAACAGCAAAGCTTGTTGTTACAGGCCTGGCAAATCTAAATTAAAACAATTTTATGTTTTTATGGTGGCATGAGCAAATTATTTAAAGTCCTGTATATGTATGTTGTGGTTGAACACAAACAGCCAAAACAAAACAGTTAGACAATCCCCATAATACTTTTGGGGAAGCCCAGAAAAGCCCCAACACAGGACATACAGCTATTACAGAGACACTTAACAAAATTTCTCTGGAGGGGCCGCAAGCCCCGTATTGCCATAGCAACATTAATGAGGGCTGGAGAAGCTGGGGGTGCGGGGCTGACTTCTCTGCAGGATTATAATATGTTATATTTGACGAGAGCCCTCAGGGATTTGATAGAACAGAAGAAGTGTTGCCGCTGGAGCTACTTGCTGATATGTCTGGAGGACAACATCTGGCACGGATGTTGCACTGCGCACAGAGGGAACTGCTGGCAGCCTGGCGGGAGTCCAACTGCTTGCGGGGACTTAGACAGGCCTGGAAAAGTCTTTGCCACATTCGAGGGCTAGCCTGGAAGCAGACAGATTGTGTCCCGCTAGCAGGCAACTTGGACTTTATACCAGGGGGAGAAGGACGAGTGGCGAGAGAGTGGGCCCAGAAAGGCATACAATATATTGGACATCTGAAAATGATAGGGGCGGAGGAGATAGACTCCTTTACCTCGCTACGGAATAGATATCAATTGAAGCATCATGATTTTTACTTCTATCTGCAGGCTAGGCACTATGTGTGAGACTTACAAAGACAGAACAGATTTATCCTGCAGAAGGGAGGTATGCTAGATTTCTTTAGAGCTCTAGAGGGGAAAATAACAGTCAAAATGTATATTGCGACATTGTAAGTATTAACGTATGTGTGTCATATCTCCTCGTGTTAAATGTATCCCCCAATTGACTGCTTTGACCCGGTGAAAAGCGGAATATAAATACAGCTAAATAAACTATTGCGGGGTGAGCTTTACCCAGGAGGCAGCTCGGGAGAAGAGAAAAGGCATTAGATTGCTTAGCGGCGAAGTAGCAGAGAGACAAGATGTCAATAGTGACGAGAGAGTTGTTGGAAAAAGCTTTTACAGCCATTAAAAAGCTCTCGGAATCAGTGCAGATGCAGGAAACACAATACAAGTTCTTGTGGAGAGCATACGGGCATAATGTGTGGGCGGCGCGGGTAGGCCTAGTGGAGACAGATAGGTGTACACTATGCCAGATCGAACCTGGCTCCTTGGCTCATAGGTTCTGGTATTGTACACATATCCAAAAGTTTTGGGAGGAAGTAGGTACCAAGCTGAGCGACTGGGTGAGGTGCCCGATGCAGATCACCCCAACTTGGGGGCTGATGGGAGCGTATGAGGGGGACCCCCCAATAGCAAGTGCGGAGAGGAGTCTCTGTGAAAAAGGATTCTTGATGGCAAAGAAATGTATATTGCGACATTGGATGACAAACATAGCACCGGGAATCCGGGAGTGGGAACAAGCAATGTTAGATCTGAGAGACATGGAGAATCGAACTGCGAGGGACTTAGGGGGGAGGCAGGGGATAGGATTGGGCGGATATGGGATTTAGTCCACGGATAATGCTAGGGGGTACATGTGGGTGGCTGTTTGGACCTAATTAGTGGATAAGAAACATGTGGGCTGGGAAGAGGGAATGACAGAGGTATATAGGTATAGTGAGCATTAGGGAGCTCCACCTGGACAAGCACAGATCCTAGAGTGACCTGGGTGGGGGGAAGGTTGGAGGAGATGGGGGGGGGAGGCTGGGGGATAACAGAGTTGGGGGAGTGGGGAGGTAGTAGGGGCTTAAGGTGGTACACTGTTTGGGTTGCTGAACATGATATACTTGGATAGTTACTGAAGGGAGACATTGCCCAACCTCATAGATCCTTATGCTGTTAGAGTTGTGGGGGAATCGAGGAAACTGGGGGTGGGGGCTGTGCACCTGATTGAAAGTACAGATTAGATTGTACTAGAAAGCTGTGTTCAGATTCTTTGATTATGTTCGTTTGTAACGTTTGGAATAATGCAATAAAAATGATTTTTCTAAAACTAAAGCCAAAATACACCAATCATGTAATTGTTTAAATATATGATTAAAATCCAAAAGATCAATAAAACCTATCATAAACTATAAAATATCAAAACGTTTATTCAATCTAAACAACTGTAGTCAATATCATCTTATATGTTATACTGATGTACATCACCTTTTTATGGGAGAGGAAGCAGTCTAGTGGTTAGAACAATGGGTTGAAAACGAGGGAAGCCAAGGTTCAATTCTTATTTCTGCCACAGACAATCTTGGTTTTGCTTGGCAAGTCAATATCAGCCACTGCTCTTTTGGGAAGGGACATATTGTAACTGAATACTTATCGCCACTGTACAGTGCTGCACATATCCAGAAAAGCTACAAAAGTAAGTATCACTAAGGAAGTGACGTCATTGGGCTTGATGGAGGCTTAAGAGATTAGCTCCAGAGCTGGCCCCATGAAAATAGCACATTACCCTATCTCAGCAGAGCACAGGCAGCTAAAAAGTGAAGAGGAGTAAGAAGAAAGCTCGGTGGCACCAGCGATGACAAAGCGGCAGCGGGCAGCAGATTTAAAAGACTTTACATATGCAAGAGGAGGTACGGAGGGCTGCGGAGAACAGAAAATAGCAGCAGGGAAACAAGCAATACCAGCTTGTTAACATGGGAAAAAAGAGAGGAAGTGGAGGAGGATGCGATGGAAAATGTGGCTCAGCTACTCACATAGCAGAATTGAGCCAATGGTTCAGAGCTCAGGACAAAGTTGGCATCATGAAAGCAGACCTGGGGTCATTTGCAGAAGGAATCTGGGAAGAGCTTGCTGACCTGGGGAACCGCGTGAGTGATCATGAAGGCAGACTTGAACAACTGGCAGAGGATTATGGCAGAGGATTATGGTTTCATGGATGGTGTCATGAAGAGCGTTTTGTTTTCCTGGACCCTGGGATGCTGTTCCAAGGCCTGCAGAGCAGAGATGGCATCCATCTGTCCAAGGAGGGTCGACATGTCTTCAGTAAGAAACTGGCTAACCTACTGAAGAGGGCTTTAAACTAGATTCGTTGGGAATGGGTAAAGAAAGCCCCCAGGTAAGTGAAACATGAAATACCTCTATAGAAATGGGTAAAAGGGGCAGCATCTGGAAAATGGTGTGTATAAATGCGCATAGCATGGGAAATAAGATCCCAGATGTTGAGTCTTTAATGGAACAGGCTGACCTGGATTTAGTGGCGCTTACAAAGACATGGTTCATGGACAACCATGACTGGGATATAATTATACCAGGCTATACCTTATTCATGAAAGATAGAGTAGAAGGAAAGGGAGGCGGAGTGACACTATATGTAAAAAATAACATTAAAGCTATAGAATTACAGGGCTTAAAAGGGAGAGAGGAGGCACTGTCGGTTAAACAAGAAAGAGGGAGAGAGATCAGTTTGCATTGACATAATATACAGACTCCCCTCACAGGGAAAAGTAGACAGAGATTTAATCAAAGACATACACAGCATTGTTAGGAAAGGGGAAGTGCTACTGATAGGTGATTTCAATATGCCGGATGGTGACTGGAACATCCCTGCTGTGGTGTTATTTACAAGTAAGGAGATCCTGGATTCTCTACAGGGAGAACTATTCAGGCAACTGGTAACAGACCCCACATGTGAAGGGGCCATACTGGATTTGGTGCTTACCAATGATGAAAGTGTTTCTAATGTTATAGTGGGAGATCATCTTGCATCCAGTGATCACCAGATAGTGTGGTTCAGCATTAAGACTAGGGCTGATAAAATCCATTCAAAAGCGAGGGTCTTAGATTTTAGGAAAACTAACTTTGCCAAAATAGGCCAATACCTCAAGGAGTCGTTAGTGGGATGGGAATAGCTGGGGAATGTAGAAAAACAATGGGCAAAACTCAAAGGGGATATTTTAAGGGCAACCAACCTTTTTGTTAGAAAGGTAAATAAAGGTAAAAGGCAAAGGATGCCACTATGATTTTCTACAGAAGTAGCTGAAAAGGTGAAGAAGAAGAGGAGGCCTTCATGAAATACAAGAAGATCACAGAGAGCAGAAGACAGGCATCTATATTTGGAAAACTTAGAGAAGCTAGCAAAGTAGCCAGGAAAGCAAAGATACTAAAAGAAGGAGGAGGAATAGCCAATGCAATAAAATGGGTGGATAAGACATTCTTCAGCTATGTTAGTGAGAAGAGGAAGGGCAAACGTGGTATTGTCAGACTCAAGGGTGATGGGAAGGAATATGCAGAAGCCGATGAGGATAAAACTGAATTGCATAACAAATATTTCTGTTCTGTGTTCACAGATTAAGAGCCAGGAGCAGGACCTCAGAAAACACCCACAAATAGGAACAGAAACGACAAGGATCTGGAACGATTTTCAGAAGACTGTGTTCAGGAGGAACTAGCTAAACTAAAAGTAGACAAAGCTATGGGACCGGATGGAATACATCTGAGAATACTGAAGGAACGTGGGGATGTTCTAGCGGCTTCACTGACTGACCTTTTCAATGCCTCTTCGGAGTCGGGAGAGATGCTAGAGGATAGAGAGACACACGTAGTCCCTTTACACAAAAGCAGAAGTAAGGATGTGGTTGAAAACTGCAGGCCAGTTAGTCTAACCCCTGTGGTGAGTAAATTATCAGAAACACTGCTCAAAGAGAAAATAATGAAGTTTCTGGAGTCCAATGGATTACAGGATAGGAGGCAGCATGGATTTGCCAGAGGCAAGTCTTGTCAGACAAATTTGACTGATTTCTTTAACTGGGTGACCAGGGAGTCAGACCGAGGGAGAGCCCTAAGATGTGGTGTACTTGGATTTCAGAAAGCCTTTGACACCGTCCCGAACAGGCGACATCAACAAACTCAGCACCCTAGGGATAGACTCTAAAGTTACTGATTGGGTTAGAAATTGGTTGAGGGGGAGGCGACAAAAGGTACAGGTAAATGGAGCTCACTCTGAGGAGAGGGAAGTTACCAGTGGTGTGCTGCAGGGATCTGTCCTTGATCCGATTCTTTTTAACATCTTTGTTAGTGATATTGTGGAAGGACTGTCGGATAAGGTTTGCCTCTTTGTGGATGATACCCAAATCTGCAATAGAGTAGGCACCCAGGAAGGAGTAGATAACATGAGGCGGGATATAGCTAAGCTTGAAGAATGGTCTAGAACAGGGGTCGGCAACCCGCGGCTCCAGAGCCGCATGCGGCTCTTTTTCACCTTTGCCGCGGCTCCGGAGCACACTGCCCGCCCGGTGACAGGCAATAGCTTATTGGTTGAGACCTCGCGTCAATTAAAGAGATGGGAAGTGAACTGTTCGAGTTGAGGGAGTCACGGTGAAACTCTCGCGATATTTCTTGCGTGTCTACAAATATTACCCGGCATGCAGCGTTCTTTCTTTCTAGTAGAAAAGACGGGCCTACTGCTGATAGAAAACCAGTGAAGGAGGGTGCCAGTCAAGCAAGTGATTTGACTGACTAAGTTGTGGGATTGATCACATGGATTGCAGGTAGAGTAGCCCTTGTGGCAGATTTGCCAGAAGGCTTCATGTCATCATAGATGCGTTGATCATGGCTTTCTTGCTCTATTGCATGTGGAGTTTTCATGTTTCAGTTTGTCCATGGAAAGCAAGGCTACAGGTCCATAGATGTAAAACAAGTAGTGGATCAGTCTGTCAGCGTTTATTGGGTCAGGTGCACTGTTCCCTCGAGTCTAAGCTGTGCGCCTACAGAAAATTAGAGGGAACATTGGTCAGGTGGTAATCCTATAGTTATTTTTTGTATGTTTATAGCTATTATTTCTTAGATGTTATGTAACCCACTGAGTTGAGGAGTAGCCTAGTGGTTAGAGCAGCAGCTTGGTAACTGAGACCCAGGATGCTGGCTTTGGCTTCCCTCCACACTGCCTGCCCTTGCCTCACAGCTGCTTTTAGGATTCTCTTGCTGGTGACGGGACCTCCAATTGAAAAAAAAAATCACGCGGGTCTCTCAGACTCCAACACTTATATAAACATGAAAAAGTATGCATTTGGAGTGCTGTCGATCTTCGGCTCCACATATGTATGTGAGCAGGTCTTCTCCAACATAAACTATATTAAAAACAAACATCGATCACGCCTCACAGATGACAGCTTGCAAGCCTGTGTGAAAATGAAGGTGACGTCTTACAGCCCTGATGTGCAGACACTGTGCACTGAGGTTCAGGAGCAAAAATCCCATTAACCAGGTAAATTAAATATTTTAATTAGCTATTAATGTGCAAAAATATATTTTACATTGTTAAGTGAAAAAGTCCTTTTTGTCTTCAGATTGACAGCTGACTGCACGATCCTGTATATAGCATTAAGGTAAGAAACAATATATGCAGTGTTAGATTTGTTTTAAATGTCGCAATGGTTTTGCGGCTCCCAGTTTTTTTTTCCCTTCGGAAACGGGTCCAAGTGGCTCTTTATGTCTTAAAGGTTGCAGACCCCTGGTCTAGAATTTGGCAGCTGAAACGTAATGCTAAAAAATGCTTTATGCATTTAGGCTGCAAAAATCCAAAGGAGCTGTATACAGTAGTGTAGGTGGTGAGGTACTTCTGTCCACAAAAGAAGAGCGGGACCTGTGCGTGATTATGTCTGACAATCTTAAAGTAGCTAAACAGGTAGAAAAGGTGACGGCAAAAGCTAGAAAGATGCTTGGGTGCATAGGGAAAGGAATGGCCAGCAGAAAAAAGGAGGCGATAGTGCCTCTGGTATAGGTCTTTGGTGTGACCTCATTTGGAGTATTGTGTGCAGTTCTGAAGAACACACCTTCAAAAGGATATAAATAGGTTGGAGTCGGTGCAGAGGGTGGCTACTAAAATGGTTAGTGGTCTTCATTATAAAGCATATGAGGACAGACTTAAGGATCTTAATATGTATATTTTAGAGGAAAGGTGGGAGAGAGGAGATAAGATAGAGATGTTTAAATATCTCAATGGCATAAATGCACAGGAGGAGAGCTTCTTTCGATTGAAAGCAAGCTCTATGAGGGGACATAAGATAGGGGTGAAAGGGGATAGACTCAGGAGTAATACAAGGTGTGACAAAAAAGAAATGAGACTGTCCCAAAAATGTTTTATTAGAAAATCTACAGAGAAATTACGCATTGTCCCCTTCAAAGTAATGCCCCCCCCCCCCCGAGTTAATGCACTTCTGCATTCGCTTCTGCCACGTATGGAAGCACTCGGTAAAGTCCTCTTCCTTGAGGTCCCTCAGCTCCCTTGTCACAGTGGCCTTGATCTCTTCTACAGAGGCAAAATGAGTTCCTTTGAGCACAGTCTTCAGCCTAGGGAAGAGCCAGAAGTCGCATGGTGTGAGATCTGGGGAATAAGGAGGGTGGTCGAGAGCTGTGATCTGTTTGTTGGCCAAGATCTGCCTCACACTGAGCGCGGTGTGCGCGAGGGTGTTGTCGTGGTGCAGAAACCACGACTTGTCTCTCCACAGAGTCCGCCTGCTGTGCCGAACCCGGTCATGGAGGCGATTGAGGACCTGCTGGTAGAAGTGCTGGTTGACTGTCTGACCCTCAGGCACACACTCTGGTCGAAGAATGCGCACCTTCTTGGGTCTAGTGACAATCAGGTCTTCCACTGCAGGCTCTGTCTCTTGCTTTCAGGGTCGTACTGGAAGACCCAAGACTCTCAGGTGAAGCTCGTTATCCAAATCAGTCATACACTAAGGGCCTGAGATTAATTAAGCTTCAGGTGAACAAGGTATATTAAACGTATTAGGTACAGTTTTATTAGTATAAATATCCATAGCAATCCTTAGTAAGTAAAGAACTTAGATCTAAACACAAGCTTAAAATTAAGATTCAGCAGCGAGATGGGGGCTTTCCAGTCTTTTGCATTGAGTGTCACATGTATGATTTTCTCCCAGTGGTGAGAGGTCTTACGTGTGCACTAGGTGCAAGGAGCTCTTTGCTCTCAGGGAACGAGTCTGTTCTCTAGAGGCTAGAGTAGCAGATTTGGAAAACATAAGACAGACAGAAAGGTACATAGACAAGATGTACAGGGGATATAGTCCTGAAGTCCCACCTCCAGTCTGGCAGCATCCCTGTTGCCATGGAGGAGAGAGGTCACATGACAGCAGAGCATCACCCTGGGGTGGCAGGAAGTGATCCTGTAACTAGGACCTGTCCTCCAGGTGATGCAAAACACTCTCACACTGAGGAGGTTTCTCCAGGGCCAAGTGCCCATGAGGGAAGGGTTAGAACAGCCGTTATAGTTGGTGATTCGATCATTAGGCATGTAGATAGCTGGGTGGCTAGTGGACGTGATGATCGCCTGGTAACATGCCTGCCTGGTGCGAAGGTAGCGGACCTCACGCGCCACCTAGATAAGGTCTTAGATAGTGCTGGGGAGGAGTCTGCTGTTTTGGTACATGTCGATACCAATGACATAGGAAAACATGGTAGGGAGGTTCTGGAGGCTAAATTTAGGCTTTTAGGTAGGAAGTTGAAATCCAGAACTTCCAGGGTAGCGTTCTCCAAAATGCTTCCCGTTCCACGCGCAGGACCCAAAAGGCAGGCAGAGCTCCGGAGTCTCAATGCGTGGATGAGACAATAGTGCAGAGATGAGGGTTTTGGATTTGTTAGGAACTGGGGAACATTCTGGGGAAAGGAGGGGCTCTTCCGAAGGGATGGGCTTCACCTTAACCTGGATGGAACCAGGCTGCTGGCATTAACCTTTAAAAAGGAGATAGAACAGCTTTTAAACTAGATAATAGGGGAAAGCAGACAGTCATCCAAGAGCGCATGGTTCAGAAGAAAGCATCCTTGAAGGATACTACCAAAAGCAGAGAGGTTCCAAAAAAGAGTAAAGTAGCCCAAATGCCCTCGAGTATGGAGCAGACAGAGCTTAAAGATCCCAAATTACCCATGTCTACCAATAGCCAGATTAATATGAATAAAATACAGTCTCTAAAATGCTTGTATGCAAATGCTAGAAGTCTAAAAAATAAGATGGGAGAGTTAGAATATATAACACTAAATGAGAGGTTAGATATGATTGGAATATCAGAGACACGGTGGAAGGAGGACAACCAGTGAGACACTGTGATACCTGGGTACAAACTATATCGTAATGATAGAGCTGATCAAATTGGTGGAGGGGTTGCACTCTATGTTAGAGAGGGCATTGAGTCAGAAAGGATTAAAGTTTTGCAGGTAACAAAATTTGCTGTAGAATCTCTATGGATTGAAATTCCATGTAAAAAGGGGAAGGCGATGGCAGTGGGGGTGTACTATCGACCGCGTGGCCAGAATGAACAAATGGATGATGAAATGCCCAAAGAAATCAAGGAAGCTAACAAAAATTACAGCACAGTAATAATAATGGGTGATTTCAATTACCCCAGTATCCACTAGGTCAGTGTCACGGCAGGACATGCTAGGGAGATAAAGTTCCTAGATGAAATAAATGACTGCTTCTTGGAGCAGCTGGTTCATGAACCGACCAGAGGGGAAGCCATATTAGACCTAGTCCTTAGTGGAACACCAGATCTTGTGCAAGAGATAAGGGTGTTGGGGCCACTTGGCAATAGTGATCATAGCATGATCGCGTTTGATTTAATTAGTGGAGGAGGGATAGTAAGAAAATCCACAGTACTACCTTTTAACTTTCGAAAAGGAGACTATGATAAAACGAGGAAAATAGTTAAGAAAAAACTAAAAGGAGCAGTTCCAAAGGCTAAAGACTTACATCAAGCTTGGGTATTGTTGAAAACTACTATCTTGGAAGCCCAGACCAGCTGTATTCCACGCTTTAAGAAAAGTGGAAGGAAGTCCAAAAAAATGCCAGCATGTTTTAAAGGTGAGGTCAGAGAGGCTGTTGCCAAAAAAGCAACTTTCAGGAAATGGAAAAAGAGCCAAACGACAAAACCTGGAAACAGCACAAGCACTGGCAAGTCAAATGCAAGGCATTGATAAGGCAGGCAAAGGGAGAATTTGAGAAGAAACTTGCTGCGGAAGCAAAAACGCGAAATAAAGACTTTTTCAAGTACATTCGTAGCAAAAATCCTGCGAGAGTCAGTTGGTCCATTAGATGATAGAGGGGTTAAAGGGTGTCACCCGGTGAAGGTCCCCAGAGGCTAAAAGCGTGGGTTTTTCACTGGGGCCTCTTCTTAACTAGCAAGGGGATGGTACAAAAAGGCGTTGCAATGCCCTCTGGGAGTTGCAGTCCCGCAAGCTAAGTAAAGAATTGAGTTGTAGTCGAATGGTAAGGCTTAAGACAGGATTTTTTTATTCCCCTTCCGGGCGGATTTCGAAAGCCATAGAAACAAAGACAAAAGGACCATACGTCTGGTTCAAAATAAAGGAACAGGAATCAAAAGTATTGCTTATCTTCAGCTTTACAGAGGAACAAAAAGGTAACTCAAACAGTCTTTTTCATACACAGGTAAGTTTCTTCACTTCTGTTTCTTTAGAAAACTTCCAGCAGCCTCTTTAACATAAAGAAGTGATTTCATCGGAAATAATGAGTGTACAATCCATACAACTATCAGAGGCTGGTTCCTCATAGCAAGCAAACTGCATTTCTTCACATTCCTCTTCTGAATGATTCTCTTTTGGATTGTAATTAATGCTATTATTGAACAATCTCTCTTCACGGCTAAGAGAGTTCCCCTCCTCCTCTCTGAGTGAGTGGAATGGGAAGCTACCACATTCTCTTGAGTTTCTCTTTGGAGAGCCACACAACTCTTGATAGGTGCAGGGAAAATCTTTACATTCTGTTTCTCTTATATTAGAAGCAATAAGCCTACCTTCAAGCTCCCTTTGCTCGGAGTTTCTCAGTACAGGAAAGTTAGCAGAGTTCTGCCATGACGGAAGTGTCTTCCTGCCTTTCTCTCTTAGCTTTCCTTTAGGCATAAGATTGCCTTCAGGACAAAAGCTCTTTCCCTTCTTGTACCCGTTGCTGGGAAGGCTGTTCTCCTCGGCTTTTCCTAAGCCTGGCTCTTGGAATATTTCCTCTGTCACCTTCGTGGTAAACTTCACTGAACCTTTGTTTGGCTGTGCACTGCTCTCTAAAGCAGTCTCCCGTGGTTCTCTCAGCTACCCTGGTTCTACCGGGTCTCCAACTTCCTCCCGTCCTCCAGTTATCAGCTGTTCTCTCAATACCACGACTCTCTGCTGGTCTCCTCCAGTTACCAGCTGTTCTGTAATTCCCTGGTGGTCTCTCTTTACTAACCTCCGGTGAGTGAATTTTATCTGCGTATGTCCCGGTGTTTGCCTGGGCTCCCCCCCCTCCCAGCTGCCCTTCATTATCTAATGAACTGTGAGTTAGCTTGCTGCTTGGGCGTGCTCTCACACCTTGTGACGCAGTTTGTATATGTTGCTTATAGCAACTCTGGGCCATGTGCTGCTCTGAGCTGTCAGTTTCAGATCTATTATCCTCAGTAGTACCTATCTCCATAGGCTCTGACCGATCTACACCATGACAAGGGGCACTAAGGGTCGACAAGGCGATAGCGGAGAGACTGAATGAATTCTTTGTTTCGGTCTTTACTGAGGAAGATGTAGGGATGTTACCCATGACTGAAGTGGTATTTAAAGGTCCGGAAGAATTGAAGGAAATATCGATACATTGGGAAGATGTATTACAACTATTAGATAAACTGAAGAGTAGCAGATCACCTGGGCCAGATGGTATACATCCAAGGGTGTTGAAAGAACTGAAATATGAGATTGCAGACCTGTTATTAGTAATCTGTGAATTTTCATTGAAATCATCTGTAATACCTGAAGATTGGAGGATCACCCATGTAATGCCAATTTTTAAAAAGGGTTCCAGGGGTGATCCTTGAAATTACAGACCGGTGAGCCTGAAGTCAGTAACGGGAAAAATGGTAGAAACCATCATAAAGAACAAAATTACTCAGCATGTAGATAGTCATGGCCTAATGGGAGACAGCCAACATGGCTTTAGACAAGGAAGATCTTGTCTTACTAATCTGTTATGTTTTTTTGAAGATGTGAATAAACAGGTGGACAAAGGTGAGTCAGTTGATATAGTGTATCTGGACTTTCAGAAAGCCTTTGACAAGGTCCCTCATCAGAGACGTTTGGCAAAACTAAAGAGTCACGGGATAGGAGGCAGTGTACTATTGTGGATCAGGAACTGGTTAAAAGATAGAAAGCAGAGGGTAGGGCTAAATGGCCAATTTTCCCAATGGAGAAAGGTGAATAGTGGTGTACCCCAGGGATCTGTGCTGGGTCCGCTGCTTTTTGACATATTCATAAATGACCTGGAAAAGGGAATAAATAACGAGTGAGGTTATCAAATTTGCAGATGACACAAAACTATTTAAAGTTGTTAAAACCCAAAAGGATTGTGGAAAATTGCAAGAGGATCTTGATAAATTGGAAGACTGGGCATCAAAATGGCAGATGAAATTTAATGTGGACAAGTGCAAAGTTATGCACCTAGGGAAGAACAACCCAAACTATGGTTACACGATGCAAGGTTCCACATTACGAACCACCACCAAGGAAAAAGATTTAGGCGTCATTGTGGATAACATGTTAAAACCCTCGGCCCAGTTGCAGCGGCGGCCAAGAGAGCAAATAGAATGCTAGGTATCATAAGGAAAGGAATGGAAAATAAAACAAAAGATATTATAATGCCTCTATATCGTTCCATGGTGAGACCGCACCTTGAATATTGTGTGCAATTCTGGTTGCCGTATCTTAAAAAGGATATAGCGATTTTAGAAAAGGTTCAGAGAAGAGCCACCAAAATGGTAAAGGGGATGGAAGGATACTCCTATGAAGAAAGGCTAAAAAGGTTAGGGCTCTTTAACCTGGAAAAGAGACAGCTGAGGGGAGATATGATAGAAGTCTATAAATTAATTAACGGAGTGGAACGGGTAAACGTAGATCGATTGTTTACGTTATTAGAATATAGAAAGACTAGGGGACATGCAATGAAGCTACAGGGTAAACTATTTAAGACTAATAAAAAAATATTTTTTCACTCAACGTGTAATCAAACTCTGGAATTTGTTACCGGAGGATGTAGTAAAGGCTGTTAGTGTAGCTGGGTTTAAAAAAGGTTTGGACAAGTTCCTGGAGGAAAGGTCCATAAACCATTATTAAGAAGGGTCCCAGGATATCAATGCTTGACCCAGTACAAGCATTGTGGAACCTGTGTCTTTTGGGGAAACTGCTAGGTACGTATGACCTAGATTGGCCACTGTTGGGAACAGGATACTGGGCTTGATGGACCTTGGTCTGACCCAGTATGGCATATCTTATGTTCTTATGTCTCCTGTGATGACTTGGCCAACGAACTCTGGATCTTCTTCGATCTTCTCTAGCAAGTCTTGACAAACATTGACCCGGTGCTCCTTCTGGTCGTCCCGAGAAAAGCCTGGGCACCATCCTGGCACACACCTTCTGCATCCCCAGCTCCTGCACGAAGATGGTCCGCACTGACTCCCTGTTCAGGCTGAGCTCTTCAGCTATGATCAGCATCGTCAATCTCCGATCACTCCGCACCAGCTGGTTCACTCTGCCAGTGTTCTCAGCCGTCTTTATTGTGGAAGGCTGTCCTGACTTGGGGTCATCCTCCACCTCCTCGTGGCCAGTCTTGAAGCATTTGTGCCACTCGAAGACTCGCGGCCTTGATATTGCATCTTCTCCATAAGCCTTTGGGAGAGGTTGGAGACACTCAGACCCTTCTCCAGCTTAACCAGAAATTTCAAGTTGATTCTTTGCAAACACAAACCAAAAAGAAGAGCACCTATTTGCAGGAACCTCAAAGACATAAGGAGCAAGAGGTATGGTGGTCACATGCGCTTTATTGATAACGAAAAGCCCCAACGCGTTTCGGCAACGCCTTCATCAGGGGACTGAGAACTGCAAACAACAAATAAATAACTAAACATGTAAATTACATGTAAATAAACTTGAAAATATATATTAAAAACACAAATAACCTCGTTAAACAGAATCTAATAAACAATATAGTAAACACATTGAAAAAAAAGAATCCTTAATATCTTAACGAATAAGAGACCGAAGGACTCACCAACACCTCCAAGGATGCATAACATTACAAAAGTATTATAAAAAATATATATATTGTAAACAATACTCACATTTTTAGATATCATTAGTGATGAAGCGCACAGAAGAAAACAATATTGTAGACCTAAAATCAGTGCTATGATAGTGGAGCTAAAAATTATAAAGTTATAAACATAATCATTAGCATCATATGTACATTCATAAGAGAAAATATATTTTCACAATCATTGGTTTCTTTTATTGACATACTCGTTGGTCTGGGTTTCCTATTAAAAAAATATATTTTCACAATCGTTGGTTTCTTTTATTGACATACTCGTTGGTCTGGGTTTCCTATTAAAAAAATATATTTTCACAATCGTTGGTTTCTTTTATTGACATACTCGTTGGTCTGGGTTTCCTATTAAAAAAATATATTTTCTCTTATGAATGTACATATGATGCTAATGATTATGTTTTTAACTTTATAATTTTTAGCTCAACTATCATAGCACTGATTTTAGGTCTACAATATTGTTTTCTTCTGTGCGCTTCATCACTAATGATATCTAAAAATGTGAGTATTGTTTACAATATATATATTTTTATAATACTTTTGTAATGTTATGCATCCTTGGAGGTGTGAGTCCTTCGGTCTCTTATTTGTTAAGATTTTAAGGATTCTTTTATTTCAGTATGTTTACTATATTGTTTATTAGATTCTGTTTAACGAGGTTATTTGTGTTTTTAATATATATTTTCAAGTTTATTTACATGTAATTTACATGTTTAGTTTATTTATTATTTGTTGTTTGCAGTTCTCAGTCCCCTGATGAAGGTGTTGCCGAAACGCGTTGGGGCTTTTCGTTATCAATAAAGCGCATGTGACCACCATAACTCTTGCAAGTTGATTCTTTGCTCCATATTTCTGCCACCTCCAGTTGCATGACAATGCGATGGAGCAGTGAGCTACAAAAAAACTTGAAAAAGAAAAACAGAGAGAGATGAAAAATATTATAGCAGAATAGTGGCGAGATGTTGCACAACACAGTGGCATAAGCGGTTAGCCAATTGGCATTGAGTCATGGGCGTGGCTACCACAGTCTCGCTTCTTTTTTGTCACTCGTATGCAGAAATATTTCTTTAAGGAAAGAGTGGAAGATGCGGGGAATAGTCTCCCAACAGAGGTGGTAGAAATGAGGACAGTATCTGAATTCAAAAAAGCATGGGACAAACACAGAGGATCTCTAAAGGAAAAGAGGGGACTATTGTAGTAGTGGATATGGAAGGGCAGACTAGATAGGCCATGTGGTCTTTTTTTGCTGTCATGTTTCTATGATGGTATGGAACAAAAGTTAACAGCTGCTGAGGAGTGGAAAGAGCAGATGAGAAACTCAAAGACTTGGAAACTGGACCTAAAGAAATAATTTGTGCATCTGTGGGATCCTGGAGGAAAGCGAGATCACAGACAGCAGAAAAGTGGCCATGGCAGTGTTCAAAGAGGCCCTGAAGTGTGGAAGAGAGATGTAGGTGCCAGATAACATCATCTTGGACAGCGCTCACAGGGCCTTAGGGAAACTGCAAAAAAATGCACAGAGAGATATAGTAGTGTGCTTCCAAGACTACAGCCTAACGGAGAAGATTGCAACTAAGATGCGTAGCTTAAATAACTTTGAATGGCAAGGATATTCAGTGGCTATATGCAGACTTGGATAGTGGGACTTTATAGAGATGCAGAGACATGATGCATATCACAAAGGCCTTGCAAAAGGTCCAAATGAAACATAGATGGTTTTATCCTTTTGGCCTTGCCTTCACTAAAGATGGACGTACATGGAGAGTGAGGACTGTGGGGGAGGCGAAAAGGCTATGACAGAGGTAGGATTGTTATTGGAGAAGCTCGCAGCAGCAGTGTGTAAATGCCAGGAGAGTAAAAGTGGGGAGAGGTGGACTGTCGTGGTGGGAGATAGCAAAAAGAAGGAACAGCAGCAGAAGATGCAGCCCAAATGATAACTTGTGGGACTGGGGTTAATATAATAATAATATATGTAATATATGGAGGGGGTAGTTGGTGTGAGTGAAGGGGGAGATGAATGGTTGGAATGCGTGATGGTTGCTTGTCGGTTCTGGGAGAATGGTACAAAGAGTGGAAGGGTGATATAGAGGGATGCGGAATGGAGGGAAATAAGCAGGAGGGGAGGGAGGGAGGGGCCTTGAGCTCGGTGAGCACTACTTAGAGGAGTGCCTCTGGACAAAGAGGCAAGAGGGGCTGATGGGGTTGGGGGGAGGACAGGAGTGAAACGACTGATGGGGAGGGGAGGAGAAGAGGGGTGGAGGGGCTGGGAATTTACTGAGAATAAAAGGGGGAGGAGGAGGTGGGAGGTTGGTAGTGGCCATGCTTAATATTAAAGGGTTGGAGTCTTGGGCTAAATGGAAACTGCTTGAAAAGGAGGAAGGGCAGCTTAAAGCAGATATACTTTACCTCCAGGAGACGCATTTATGAGTGGGGCAGGAAAAAATTGTTAAAGTCTCGCAAATATCAACGAGTGTTCCTAGCATCACAAAGAAAAGCCCCGAAGAAAGGCTGGATAGCTATATTGTTAAGTGAGCAGGTCTGAGAGGAAGTGGGAGCTATCTTGATGTAAACTTAAAGCTTACAGAGGGGGAATTGTGGGTGGTTAACGTATATGGCCCAAATGAGAAGCAAGGGCAATTTTTTCAGATGTGCAGGCAATACTGGAGGAACGAGGAGATATCTCCATTGCGATAGGGGGTGACTTTAATTTGACGGTGAACCTCAGGGTGGACAACAACGGAGGTGCATCCATGTAGGGTAGGAATGAAAGGAAGGGATTGTTAAAGTTAAAAAAACGACTTGGGATGGTAGATGTTTGGCAGAGTAAAAAACTGTGGGAAGGGGGTATATGTTCTATTTGCACCCTCGTAACTCCTACAACAGGATTGACATGATCTGGATAAGTGGGCGTCTCATGCATAAAGTCATTGACATAGAGCATGGCAGTATTATCTAGTCGGATCATGCCCCAGTAACACTTATATTGGCTATGGGGAAGAAGGAAAATGGGGTGAGATTTTAGTACTTGAACAACTCCTTGTTAGAGGGGGGCCAAAATATAGGGTGCATCCAAAAGGTAATAAGATATACCATATTGGGTCAGACCAAGGTCCATCAAGCCCAGTATCCTTTTTCCAACAGTGGCCAATCTAGGTCTCAAGTACCTAGCAGTTTCCCCAAAAGACAGGTTCCACAATGCTTGTATTGGGGTAATAGATGAATATTTGCAATTCAACGGGGGGGGGGGGGATTGGAAATGTCTGGGATGGACTGAAAGCGGTGGTGCGAGGGCATCTGGTGAGCAGTGCATCAAGAGCAAAGAGAGAGAGGGAGGCCAAGGAGAGGGAGTTATGGCAACAGTTGGGTGCCCTGGAAGCTTAACATCAGAGTGATCGGGACTCAGAGATCCTGGCGGCAATGAAGGCCCTCAGGATGGAGCTTGGTAGGCTCCATGCCAGACAAATAGCCTATCAGTTGAATGCTTTGAAGTAGGCTGATTTCGAGGGAGGGGTGGGTAGAATACTGGCAGGCAGGCTACATGCATGAATACAACAAAGCCAGGTAACTAGCATCCGCAGCCATAAAAGAGATTTGGTGACAATCTGCCCAAATCTGCAGTGCTTTTCGGGAATTCATTGATAAATTGCATCAGGCAGAGGTGCCTAGGGGTGGTCCCAATGGGGAGAGATTTTTGCAGGGGGTGCCCACTGAAGCATCTGAAGGAGGAGGAAGCAAAAGGAGAAATTACCTGCTAATTGTTGTTCCTTGAGGAACTCCAGTCCAGTCCTGCAATTCTGGGTAATGCACCTCTTCATATAAACATGACAGAAAAAGACCACATGGCCTATCTAGTCTGTCCTTCCATATCAACCACTACAACAGTCCCTTTTTTTCCACAGAAACATGACAACAGAAAAAGACCACATGGAAAAGACCAGCAGCTTGGAGACTGAGCATATCATCTTTTGATGATACCAGTGTACTTATGCAGCTGGCACCACCCATCAGCTCCAGTAACCTATTGACAAAGCAGACTCACAGGAACAACAATGAATAAACAATTCTACACCTAAATAACCTGGCGCCCCTCCTCCCCCCCAGAATGAGGCAGCTTACCTGTGGAGCACACGGGTGATGACGTTCAGCATAGAGCATGAGACAGACAGCTCCTCTGGTCTGCTCCCAATGCCATCCCTACCATAATCCCCCAGCACGCCCTGACCACTTCCACCACCAAGGGAACCAGCTTCAGGACCGGGGTTGCATAGCAGATTATCATAAACACACTCTGGGAGGGATCTGGGACTGAACTGGACTTCCTCAAGGAACAACAATTAGCAGGTAAGTCTAATTTCTCCTTCCTTATAGTCCCTCCAGTCCAGTCCTGCACTTCTAGAATGTAGAGCAGTTAAATTGACCGGAGGGACCTGCACAACTGGCCTGAAGCGCTGCAGTTCCAAAGCAAATGTCTCCCACCGCCTGGATATCCAGGCGATAATGCTTAGCAAAAGTATGAAGTGAAGACCACGTTGCCGCCCTACAGATTTCTACCGGCAGCACTAAACTATACTCCGCTCACGAGGCAGACTGAGCCCTCGTGGAATGTGCCCGCAAACCCACTGGCACCGACTTACCCTTCAAGATGTACTCTGATGCAATCGCTTCCCTGATCCATCTGGAAATGGAGACCTTGGCTCCCGCCTCTCCTCTGCGCGGCCCCACAAACAGATGATCTGATTTCTGAAAAGATGCTGTCCTTTTCAAATAACGCCACAGAACTCTTTGAACAGCCAAAAGGCGCAACTATGGATTGGCAGAGCCATCTCCTGCTTTCACCAGGGCCGGTAGGGAAACCGACTGATTCAAATGAAAAGCAGATACCACCTTAGGCAAAAAGGACCACCTTCTCCCTCGAGAAAGAAAGGAATGGCTCCTGGCAAGATAAGGCTTGAAGCACCGAAGTCCTGCACACCAAGCATATCGCCATAAGAAATACAGTCTTAAGGGTCAAGTCCTTCAGCGAAGCCCGGCTCAGTGGCTCAAAGGGCTCTCTGGTAAGCGCCGCTAACATCAAATTGAGATCCCAAGGTGGAACCATTGACCTCCACGGTGGATGAAGGTGAGTCACTGCCTTCAGGAATCGCACTACATCTGGCTGCGTACCCAACGCTACCCCTTGGACCCTTCATCAGTAACAGGAAATCACTGCCAGTTGCACCCTCAAGGAACTAGCGGTTAAACCCTTATCAAAACCGGTCTGCAAGAACACTAGGATGTCCGAAATTGACGAAGTGGATGGGTGAGACTGCCTGTCCCCACATCAATACCTCAAAGTTGCGCCATACCCGGATATATGCTAGACAGGTAGACCTCCTCCGTGCCTTCAGCATAAGAACATAAGATATGCCATACTGGGTCAGACCAAGGTCCATCAAGCCCAGTATTATGTTTCCAACAGTGGCCAATCTAGGTCATATGTACCTAGCAGTTTCCCCAAGAGACACAAGTTCCACAATGCTTGTACTGGGTCAAGCATCGATATCTTCGGTCACTTCTTAATAATGGTTTATGGACCTTTCCTCCAGGAACTTGTCCAAACCTTTTTTAAACCCAGCTACACTAACAGCCTTTACTACATCCTCTGGTAACAAATTCCAGAGTTTGATTACACGTTGAGTGAAAAAATATTTTCTTTTATTAGTCTTAAATAGTTTACCCTGTAGCTTCATTGCATGTCCCCTAGTCTTTCTATATTCTGATAAGGTAAACAATCGATCTACGTTTACCCGTTCCACTCCGTTCATTAATTTATAGACTTATATCATATCTCCCCTCAGCTGTCTCTTTTCCAGGTTAAAGAGCCCTAACCTTTTTAGCCTTTCTTCAAAGGAGTATCCTTCCACCCCCTTTACCATTTTGGTGGCTCTTCTCTGTACCTTTTCTAAAATCGCTATATCCTTTTTAAGATACGGCGACCAGAATTGCACACAATATTCAAGGTGCGGTCTCACCATGGAATGATATAGAGGCATTATAATATCTTTTGTTTTATTTTCCATTCCTTTCCTTATCATACCTAGCATTCTATTTGCTCTCTTGGCAGCCGCTGCACACTGGGCCGAGGGTTTTAACATGGTATCCACAATGACGCCTAAATCTTTTTCCTGGGTGGTGGTTCCTAATGTGGAACCTTGCATCGTGTAACCATAGTTTGGGTTGTTCTTCCCTAGGTGCATAACCTTGCACTTGTCCACATTAAATTTCATCTGCCATTTTGATGCCCAGTCTTCCAATTTATCAAGATCCTCTTGCAATTTTTCACAATCCTCTTGGGTTTTAACAACTTTAAATAGTTTTGTGTCATCTGCAAATTTGATAACCTCACTCGTTATTCCACTTTCCAGGTAATTTATGAATATGTCAAAAAGCAGCGGACCCAGCACAGATCCCTGGGGTACACCACTATTCACCTTTCTCCATTGGGAAAATTGGCCATTGAGCCCTACCCTCTGCTTTCTATCTTTTAACCAGTTCCTGATCCACAATAGTACATTGCCTCCTATCCCATGACTCTTTAGTTTTGCCAAAAGTCTCTGATGAGGGACCTTGTCAAAGGCTTTCTGAAAGTCCAGATACACAATATCAACCGACTCACCTTTGTCCATCTGTTTATTCACTCCTTCAAAAAAACATAACAGATTAGTAAGACAAGATCTTCCTTGTCTAAAGCCATGTTGGCTGTCTCCCATTAGGTTGTGACTATCTACATGCTGAGTAATTTTATTCTTTATGATGGTTTCTATCATTTTTCCTGGCACTGATGTCAAGCTCACCAGTCTGTAGTTTCCCGGATCACCCTTGGAACCCTTTTTAAAAATTGGTGTTACATTGGCGATCCTCCAATCTTCAGGTATTAGAGATGATTTTAATGATAGTTCACAGATTACTGATAGCAGTTCTGCAATCTCAAATTTCAGTTCTTTCAACACCCTTGGATGTATACCATCCAGCCCAGGTGATTCGCTACTCTTCAGTTTATCTAATAGTTGTAATACATCTTCCCAATGTATCAATATTTCCTTCAATTCTTCCGCACCTTTAAATGCCACTTCAGTCATGGGTAACATCCCTACATCTTCCTCAGTAAAGACCAAAGCAAAGAATTCATTCAGTCTCTCCGCTATCGCCTTGTCGCCTCTTAGTGCTCCTTTAACCCCTTTATCATCTAATAGACCAACTGACTCTCTCACAGGTTTTTTGCTACGAATGTACTTGAAAAGCTCTTTATTTCGCGTTTTTGCTTCCGCAGCAAGCTTCTTCTCAAATTCTCCCTTTGCCTACCTTATCAATGCCTTGCATTTGACATGCCAGTGCTTGTGCTGTTTCCAGGTTTCGTCTTTTGGCTCTTTTTTCCATTTCCTGAAAGATGCTTTTTTGGCAACAACAGCCTCTCTGACCTCACCTTTAAACCATGCTGGCAGTTTTTTGGACTTCCTTCCACTTTTCTTAAAGTGTGGAATACAGCTGGTCTGGGCTTCCAAGATAATATTTTTCAACAACACCCAAGCTTGATGTACGTCTTTAACCTTCGCAACTGCTCCTTTTAGTTTTTTCTTAACTGTTTTCCTCATTTTATCATAGTCTCCCTTTCGAAAGTTAAAAGGTAGTACTGTGGATTTCCTTACTATCCCTCCTCCACTAATTAAATCAAAGGCGATCATGCTATGATCACTATTGCCAAGTGGCCCCAACACCCTTATCTCTTGCACTAGATCTGGTGTTCCACTAAGGACTAGGTCTAATATGGCTTCCCCTCTGGTCGGTTCATGAACCAGCTGCTCCAAGAAGCAGTCATTTATTTCATCTAGGAACTTTATCTCCCTAGCATGTCCTGACGTGACACTGACCCAGTCGATACCGGGGTAATTGAAATCACCCATTATTATTACTGCGCTGTAACGTTTGTTAGCTTCCTTGATTTCTTTGAGCATTTCATCATCCATTTGGTCATTCTGGCCAGGTGCTCGATAGTACACCCCCACTGCCATCGCCTTCCCCCTTTTATATGGAATTTCAATCCATATAGATTCTACAGCAGATTTTGTTTCCTGCAAAACTTTAATCCTTTCTGAGTCAATGCCCTCTCTAACATAGAGCACAACCCCTCCACCAATTTCATCAGCTCTATCATTACGATATAGTTTGTACCCAGGTATCACAGTGTCCCACTGGTTGTCCTCCTTCCACCATGTCTCTGATATTCCAATCATATCTAACCTTTCATTTAGTGCTATATATTCTAACTCTCCCATCTTATTCTTTAGACTTCTAGCATTTGCATACAAGCATTTTAGAGAATGTATTTTATTCATGTTAATTTGGCTATTGTTAGACATGGGTAAATTGGGATCTTTAAGCTCTGTCTGCTCCATACTTGAGGGCATTTGGGCTACTTTATTCTTTTGTGGAACCTCTCTGCTTTTGGTAGTATCCTTCAAGGATACAGTCTTCCGAACCATCCGCTCTTGGGCGACTGTCGGCTTTCCCCTAATATCTAGTTTAAAAGCAAGGTTGATATCACTGGATCCAAATAGCCTTTCTTCTTCAACCTCGCCCTTTCAAGAGCCATGCCATAAGTGAGAACTGATACACCTGAGGCATGCATACTGGCCCCTGTTGTCAAGAGATCCTCTCGAGCTGGAGGCCGTCATGGCTAGTCCGCCAGAATTTGCACCAGGACGGCATACCACAGGCATCTTGGCCAATCTGGGGCGATCAGAATGACCAAACCTCGGTAAGCCTCGATCCACTGCACGACCCGGCCTATGAGTGCCCAGGAGGAAAAACAGAGAAGTCCCTCCGCAAGCCACCTTTACACTACGACGGCCAGCCCCTCTGACATCCTTTCTCTCCTCCTGCTGAAAAAGCAGCTCGCCTTGGCCGTCTCGAACATTGCCATTAGGTCCATGATCGGTGTATCCCATCTGCGCACCATCTTCACGAACACTTCCTGAGAATCCACTTGCCAGGGTCCATGTACACCTGACTTAGGTAGTCCGCCATCATGTTATCGACTCCTGCTATGTGCGCCACCGATAATGCCTGGAGATGATGTTCTGCCCAATTTAACAGCGATTTGGCCTCTTTCTCCAGGACTGTGCTGCCTGTGCCTCCCTGGCAGTTGATGTAGGCTACTGTAGTCGCATTGTCCAAGATAATCTGGACCGCCTTCCCCTGCAACCAGGGCTTGAAGCTCTGGAGCGCCAGGGCCACCACCTACATCTCCAGCCTGTTGATCGACCAAAGAGCCTTCTGCGGGCTCCATTGTCTCTGAGCAATGTGTCCTTCGCAATGTGCCCCCCAACCGGACAGACTGGCATCGGTCATCAGCAGGATCCATTGCAGCGACTCAAGGGGCATGCCCACTTCCAGATTCCCTGGGCTAAGCCATCACCTGAGTGCTCTCCTAGTCCCCCGCGGGCAGGGGAGTATCTGGGACAAGGGCTGCCTCTGGTGGGACCACTGACTGAGCAGAGCCCTCTGCAATGGTCGCATGTGCGCTCTTGCCCATGGGACGAGTTCAAGAGTGGCTGCCATGGTCCCTAGGACCTGCAGATAATACCAGGCTGTTAGCTCACATTCTCAGAAACTGGCACCCCAATCATCTTAGCCCCTGTGCCCATTGTTCCGGCAGGAAGATTTTCCCCACACGGGTGTCGAAGCATGCTCCCAAGTACTCTAGTTCCTGAGACAGAACCAAATGGCTCTTGGCCACATTGATCACCCAACCGAGACTTGGTAGGAACTGCACCACCTGTGTCATTGTGGGGGTCCACAAAGAAACAGCGCTAGCCACTCAAACGAGCAGAAGCAAAAACAGGAAGCGGCAGATTCAACACCCAATAAATTTATTATAACCAAATAAGTGGCCTAAGCCCAACACAGGCCGTGTTTCGTATACAACTTCCTCAGGGGCTATCAGGACACACTAAAAAATAAATTATAAAACCATATTAGTATGAACAAACAATAAATAAACCAAAAAAGAAGGGTTAAAAAATATAAAAAATAAAAAATTATAGCACGAATATACAATATTCATAAAATAAAGGCGAAATGGACTACATCAAATGACTTGCTGAGAAAACTCATCAATAATAATCAATTAAAATCATAGAAAACCATATATAGTCACTGAAAATAAACCCTAATCTATTCAATAAACTGTACTATGGATCTAATGACATATAAGTCTATACAATAAACTGTTCTATAGATCTGATGACATATAAATATGTATACATACATAAATGGAATAAATAAATAAATTAAAAATACTAAATGGAATCCAATTAAAAATTAAAAAATTACCAGGCAATTTGTAATCATACAAACATATACAACAGAAAATTTAAAAAAATGCCATATACAAACATTTAAAATTGAATCCTCACATATTAAATAAATTATGCTATAAGTCAGTTAACATATAAATATGTATACATACATATACCTTAAGTATATAAATAAAAAATTATCAAATAAATAAATAACTAAAAAAACTGAGAGGAATACAAAAAATAAAATCAAACATTTATATTTGTACATGAATATACCAAAAATGTAAAAAAGTAAAAAACAACTATGTACAATCAAAGATGAGAAGGGATGAGGAGACTAAAGGAGTAGGTCTAATTGAATAACAATAATGTTAATACTAAAAAACTATATGTAAAATTGAACATTACCTGTGGGTGTGATGTGCATAAACTGCACCAGGCTCAAAAAAGACAATGGAGGTCGCAACTAACAGAAAAACTTCTGAAGATTAAAAATAAGAGCGGAAAACTTAGTATTAACATTATTGTTATTCAATTAGACCTACTCCTTTAGTCTCCTCATCCCTTCTCATCTTTGATTGTACATAGTTGTTTTTTACTTTTTTACATTTTTGGTATATTCATGTACAAATATAAATGTTTGATTTTATCTTTTGTATTCCTCTCAGTTTTTTTAGTTATTTATTTATTTGATAATTTTTTATTTATATACTTAAGGTATATGTATGTATACATATTTATATGTTAACTGACTTATAGCATAATTTATTTAATATGTGAGGATTCAATTTTAAATGTTTGTATATGGCATTTTTTACATTTTCTGTTGTATATGTTTGTATGATTACAAATTGCCTGGTAATTTTTTAATTTTTAATTGGATTCCATTTAGTATTTTTAATTTATTTATTTATTCCATTTATGTATGTATACATATTTATATGTCATCAGATCTATAGAACAGTTTATTGTATAGACTTATATGTCATTAGATCCATAGTACAGTTTATTGAATAGATTAGGGTTTATTTTCAGTGACTATATATGGTTTTCTATGATTTTAATTGATTATTATTGATGAGTTTTCTCAGCAAGTCATTTGATGTAGTCCATTTCGCCTTTATTTTATGAATATTGTATATTCGTGCTATAATTTTTATTTTTTATATTTTTTAACCCTTCTTTTTTGGTTTATTTATTGTTTGTTCATACTAATATGGTTTTATAATTTATTTTTTAGTGTGTCCTGATAGCCCCTGAGGAAGTTGTATACGAAACACGGCCTGTGTTGGGCTTAGGCCACTTATTTGGTTATAATAAATTTATTGGGTGTTGAATCTGCCGCTTCCTGTTTTTGCTTCCACCTGTGTCATTGTTCTTTCACTCTCGACTTTGCCCGAATCAGCCAGTCATCCAGGTATGGGTGTATGAGAGCTCCTTCCTTGAGGAGTGCCGTCACTACCACCCCACACCATAACCTTGGTGAAGGTATGAGGGGCTGTTGCTAGACTGAACGGCAAAGCCCAAAACTGGAAGTATCCCATCAGTACCATGAAGCGAAGAAACTGCTGGTGTTCTAGTTGGATGGGGATGTGCAGATACGCCTCAGTGAGATCGAGAGACGTCAAAAACTCCCCGCTTCTTACTGCTACTATGGAAGATCGCAATTTCTCCATGCGAAAATGTGGTACCCGCAGACAACAGTTCACGCGCTTGAGATCGAGAATCGGACAAAGGAAACCTTCCTTTTTGGGCACCACAAAGTAAATGGAGTTCTGACCTCAGCTGTACTGGGTCTTGGGGAGCAGGCACCATGGTCCTTAGCTACAGAAGCTGTGTCAAGTTGTCTTTTACCTCTGCCTCGCGATTTGCAGGGAGACTGAACAAAGGAGGTGCCCACTGGACGAGCCCACTTGAGAGCACAGTCCTCCTGGGTGACCTCCAGGACCCACTGGTCTGAAGTGATCTGGATCCAGAAAGGATAGAACTCCCGCAGCCAACCTTCACAGGTTGCACTGCCACCTGGGCCCCCCTTGCCTCATTGTTTTTTCTTGGGTCCTGAAGACAAGGCTATGCCAAATCCCCTCCCTGCTCCTCGAAAACCTCAAAACCCGTGCCCCCTGGAGGGGAATCTGTATGATTGCAGTTCGAATGGAGTTAATAGTGCTGTGGAATAGCTCACAGGTCCCCAACTGAAAATTGCTGGTTCGGAGACTGGGGCAATTTTACTGCATGGGAGAGATAGCGGCGTACCAACATCATACAAAAGAAAACGTTTAACAGAATTTGGCACCGGTACAAGGCCTGGAGACACGCTTCTTTCACTCCAGTGAAGGGGGAGTAAATAAATTTAGAAAATAATTTTCATTTCTGTCTTTCCATTTTAGGGAACTGCTGGTGGGCACTGCCGCAGTTAAAAGTCTATGCAAAGCCCCATTATGATTTAGGGGGTAAGAGAATGGCAAGATTAAGGTTTATTTTGTTTTATTTATAGATCTGTTTTATTTTCTGTTTATATAGATCTATGTTGGTTAAGTACTGTTATATGAATATATATTGCATTCTGAGAATGCCTAGATCCTTACTATGTTAAGAATAGTGGGGAGTGGACATGAGTAAGCTGCCAGAGGGTGACATAAGCGTGAGGGAGGGTTGGGGGGGGGGGGGTAGCAGGGGAATACGAGGGTTGCTATTTATATTTCTGGCCTTAGCAACAGTAAGTGTTGCCAGGCACCATCCAATGGTTCCATTGGAACACTGACATTGTTGAACATAACCTTATTCATAACATTTTACCATTTGAGCGCGATTTGTTGTTTACAGTAACTTGAAAAATTCATCTCAGGCGAAAAATGGAATTAACTCGTGAACATTTTCGTGCGATTATTTTTCATAACTTTCGACGTGGATTATCAAGACAAGAGTGCATCGATGAACTTAATTTTTTATACGGCGATAAAGCACCATCCTACAGCACTGTAAAAAACTGGTATAATGAATTCAATCGTGGCCGACGTTCGCTCCAGGACAAATTCCGTCAGGGTCGTCCAAAATCGGTTGTTGTGCCAGAAAATATCGATGCTGTGTGTGAACTGATAAAGCAAGATCGTCATGTGACATACCGTGAGATTGAGGCATCTTTGGGCATTAGTATGACAAGCATCAATAAGATATTGCATGATCATTTGGCCGTAAAAAAGATTTGTTCGTGTTGGATCCCGCATAATCTGACAAATGCTCAAAAGAAGGCTCTTGTCGATTGGTGCAAGGAAATGTTGAAAAAATACGTTCAAGGTGCATCAAAGACTGTGTATAACATCTACACAAGTGACGAATCATGGATCTATGCATATGAGCCTGAAATAAAACAGCAATCGACTGTATGGGTCTTCCAAGACGAGTCAAATCCAACAAAATGTTGTTCGTGGAAGAAGCACATTGAAGCAAATGGTTGCCTGTTTCTTCGGCATTACCGGTCATGTAGCGACAGTGCCGTTAGAGCAACGTAGGACGGTCAATTCTGAATGCTACACGACCATTTGTTTACCAGAAGTCTTCAGAGAAATTTGGAAAAAGTCGAAGAAGTGGCAAATAATTCTTCATCGTGACAATGCGGGCTCTCACACATCGGCTCAAACAAAGGAATTTTTGACCGGCCAAAACATCGAATTGATGGGTCATCCACCGTACAGCCCTGATTTGGCACCCAATGACTTCTTTTTATTCCCGCACATCAAAAACAAATTACATGGTCAACGATTTTCAACACCCGAAGATGCGGTTGATGCATTCAAAACGCATGTTTTAGAGTTACCTCAATTGGAGTGGAAAAAGTGCTTCGAAAATTGGTTCAAACGCATGCAAAAGTGTATTGATCTTCATGGAGAATATTTTGAAAAACAATAAAACCAATTTCGATCATAAAAATTTGTTTTTTCATTATTAGGCCAGAAATATAAATAGCAACCCTCGTAGGTATTGCGATAAGGAAGCTTATCAGAGCCCTGAGAGTACTGCTAATAGAAAGGAATTTACATTAATCAAGGGACCTGTTCTGGCAGGTCAGAGAAATAGAGCAGCCTGTTTCCCTAAAAGACAGCTTATTCCCAGCTGCAGTAACTTGCAGAAAGCCCCTAGTGGAGCTAAAGAGGAGAAGCATAAGCATAGTCTGAAAAACCCTTACGTCATGCCTAATCAATCAGTGGCCAGAGGAGAGTTTAAGCACCAACAGCTGAGCCCTGCAAGGAAGGAGTTGGAAGCTAAAGGCAGAACTGAATATTCAGAAGGCAGACCAGGACCGGCTCGTAGACCAGCGGAAGGACCGGCTCAGAGACCAGGAGAAGGACCAGTTCACAGACGACAACCACAGCGACGAGAGAGAAGAAGAAGGTCCAAGAGAGAGAAGGCAAGAGGAACTCAGAGAGAGACGTGTACCTATAGAGATTCCTGTGATTCTGGTAGGAACTCTAAAGCAGCACCCTGTAAGCAGACAGGAGCAGCTAAGGAGAAAAGGAACACGAAGTCTTATGGGAGGAGCTATGGAGCCGATGCCCTGAGGTCCAGTGATACAGACTGGAGGACAGGCCACAGAAGCACCCATGCTTACTGGCCAGGATACCTAAGGAGACAGCCCAAGGACAGTTGTGACTCAGGTATGAACTTTGATCCTTTAACTAACCTGGAGCAATGCAAACTGTTGGGAAACCGTGTCTCTCCCACTAGAGGCCAGTTATTGAAGCCCTCTATGCCAGACATTGAGATTGAGCCTATGCAATTGGAGGAACAAGGTACAAGTCCTGAGGGAGATGATTTTTGCATGGACTGTTCTTTGTGTAAGATTGATAGCCTAAAGAAATCCTCAAAGTAGGATTAAAACCATCAAAAGGAAATGTTCTAATTGCTGACTCCCCAGAAAGTTTTATATGGAAAGAAAGAGGCTTTTGGGGAATGGAAATGAAAACACGTGTGCAGAGGAGGAAACCAGCTATTGATTAAAGCTTGTTATCCACCTGTTGATAGAGTAGAGCATTGCTCCAAGCCGTGCACATGTTGTATAAAGAACAGCTTTGAATGTGAAAGAAGAACGCTGTTTGTAAATAAGTTTTTCCTTTTGGGTTATTCTCCAGCACTGCTGAGCAGTTGTCAGCAGTGACTGAAGGGAAGTGTTTTTCTGTTGCTTGAAAAGACTCTGCAAGCTATTTGCTTGAACTGTCAGTTGTGTTCTTTGCTTTGATTACAAAACCTGGAAAGGTTATCCTAAAGGTGTTACCAAGTATAATCTGTGTGTGGAATAATTTACCCCATAAATAAACTCTATTTTGCCTTATACTCGACTCAACTACTACATTCTTATTTACCTCAAAGGCAAACACTATACAACTGGACTACTATTACCACAATCCTTTGCAGCATAGATAGTCTGGATCTTTGCAAAAGGTGGTGTAGCTGTCAAAACAAGCACCCCCTTCTACAGTATTCAAATGGTACAATCTCAATACAGTTTTGTTTAACTATTTAAGTTAAACCAAACACTATTGTTCCTGTTAAAAGTGGGCTAATTTAACGAGGGGAAAATTGGAAGAGGTGGGGGGGGGGGGGGAGGAGAATGGAAATAATGGAATGCTGGAAAATGCGTGGGCACAATAAAGTGTGTTGTTACTGTGATATTAGTAACAGTGGTTGATCTGATCGATTCCATAGGGTTGTACATGTAATGTATATAATACACCTTGCTGTATGAAAATAAAAAAAAAATTGCAGCAATAAAGCACAGTTACTTACCTGTAATAGGTGATCTCTGGGAACAGCAGGAATAAGTCTTCACATATGGGTATCGTCGGTACCGACGGAGCCCGCGCGGGAACGCTCCCCAGCGTCCAATCAGAAAGCTTTTGGGAGCATCCCACAGCGCCTGCATGCTGCCTTCCCGCCTTTCCCAACTGCCTCTCTCCAGTTCGAGTTTTAAAGCTGAGACAAAGAGAGAGAGAGGGAAAGGAAAGATAGAGAGATACAATTCCTAGGGGAGGTGGATGGGTTGTGAAGACTAAATTCCTGCTGTTCCCGGAGATCACCTGTTACAGGTAAGTAACTGTGCTATCTCCAGGAACAAGCAGGAATGAGTCTTCACATATGGGGACTCCCTAGCTTTTGATGCCAGGGAGAGACCCCAGAGCTGTGTGTCGCTAAGAAGGGCTGCAGTTCCCCCCATGGATCTCTGGCATCCAACCAGGGTTGGTGGGTAGGAGTTGACTAGGTATGGAACAGATGTTTGAGAACAGCCTGACCAAACAAGGCATCCCGGCGGGAGTCCTTGTCCAAACAGTAATGGGCTGTGAAGGTATGAACCGAGGCCCAAGTGGCTGCTCGACAGATGTCGCCGATAGACACAGAATGTAGATGAGCCATTGAGGTTGCCATGGCTCTCACATTGTGAGCTGTGACATGGCCCTCCAGAGAAAGGTTCTTACTCTGATAGGTGAAAGAAATACACCAAGCAATCCAGTTGGACAGTGTTCTTTTGGAAACTGGAAGTCCTAAATAAGAAGGATCAAAAGCAACAAAGAGTTGAGAGGACTTTCTATGTTGCTGTGTTCTTTTTAAGTAGAAGGCTAGAGCTCTTTTACAATCCAAGGTATGAAGATTCCTCTCTTTACTTGATGCATGAAGTCCTGGAAAAAAGACAGGTAGGTATACCTCTTGGTTCAGATGAAAGGGTGAGATCACTTTAGGCATAAAGTGTGGATGAGTCCTAAGGACTACCTTGTCATGATGGAACCTTGTATAAGGTGGATTAGCTACTAGTGCTTGCAACTCACTAATGCGGCGTGCTGAGGTAATTGCAATGAGAAAGATAACCTTCCAAGAAAGAAATTTCAAGGAAGTGGTAGCTAACGGTTCAAAAGGTGGCTTCATGAGCTGCCCAAGAACCAGGTTTAAGTCCCATGCCACCGGTGGTGGTTTAATGAGAGGCTTAGTTAAAAGAAGGCCTCTCATGAATCTTGCTATAAGAGGATGAGAGGAAACAGGCTGTCCATTGAGAGGCTTAAGGGAAGCTGCAATAGCACTCAAATGGACTCTTACTGAATTTGTCTTAAGGCCTGCATTAGATAAATGAAGAAGATACTCTAGTAAAGATTCCAGAGTTATCGCAAGGGGGTTAAGCCCCTTTTCCGAGCAGCAAATTGTAAACCTTTTCCACTTAAAAGCATAAGAACGTCTAGTGGAATGCTTTCTGGAAGCATGAAGAATATCTTTCACCTGCTGAGAAAGATCAAGATTTTGGAGATCTAGGCCTTCAGCAACCAAGCCCTGAGATGCAGAGACTGGGGATTGGGATGCCATAATATTCCGTCCTCCTGAGATAGGAGATCTGAAGCAGACCCTAACTGCAGGGAGGGAGCTTGAGAGAGATAGAAGCAGAGGGTACCACACTTGGCGTGGCCAATGTGGTGCTATGAGGATCATGCGACCTCCGTCTCTCTGAAGCTTGAATAGGGTTTTGGGAATTAGGGGAATGGGTGGAAAGGCATACAGGAAGTCTTGACCCCAATAAAGGAGGAAAGCATCCCTGGCCTGAGCCCCCTGAGCCGGAGTCCTGGAACAGAACCAGGGAAGTTTGGCATTCCACGGACTTGCAAAGAGGTCTATGTCCGGGGTTCACCAAATTTGAAAAATCATGGCCACCTGGTCCACATGCAGGGACCACTCATGTGGAAGCAGCCTGGAAGATAAACTGCCAGAAGATGAATCTGATGCTCTCTGGCGAGGGCCCACAGTCGCTAAGCTTCGTTGCACAGCGACAAAGAGCCTGTTCCGCCCTGCTTGTTCACGTAGAACAAGGCTACCTGATTGTCCGTGTGGATAAGGACTGTCTTGTAGCTGAGCAGGGTGTGGAACACTCGTAGAGCAAGGAAGATTGCTCTGAGCTCCAAGAGATTGATATGCAGACAATTCTCCTATGGAGACCAGATGCCCTGGGTGGAGAGGTCTTGCAGATGAGCTCCCCAACCCATTGGAGAAGCATCTGTTGTGAGAGTTGCTTGGGGTAGAGACTGCTGAAAGGGGGACCCCAGCAACAGGTTTTGAGGGGACTTCACCACTGGAGGGACAAAATGAGGCAACTTGTTTGCTATTTTGTCTGACAGGCAGTCTGATGCCTGGGTCCATTGGGTGGATAAAGTCCACTGAACTGCCCTCATGTGAAGGCGAGCATATGGTACCACATGCACGGTGGATGCCATGTGGCCTAGTAACTAACATTTCTCGAGCAGACAAATGGGGCTTTAACTCTGCTTGAGAAGCTAACTGCACCAAGCGAAGGCAACGGGCCTGGGGAAGATAGGCTCTTGCCCTTGTGGTATCCAGAAACGCCCCTATAAACTCCAGGGACTGAGTAGGGGTTAGATTGGATTTTGGGATGTTTATTACCAGCCCTAAATACTGAAGGATACGCATTGTGCAGGATAGAGAATTTTTGGCCTCTGACTGAGTGGGAGCTCGAATGAGCCAGTCGTCCAAATAAGGGAAGACGAATATTCCCAGAGTGCGCAGAAATGCAGCTACCACTGCCATGCATTTCGTGAACACCCTTGGTGCAGAGGCCAGACCGAAAGGAAGCACTCTGTATTGATAGTGCTTCTCTTGAAAAAGGAACCGAAGGAACCTTCTGTGAGTTGGATGGATGAGAACATGGGTGTACGCATCCTTGAGATCTAGAGAACAAAGCCAATCCTGACTCTGAAGGTATGGCAGCAGAGTTCCCAGAGAAATCATTTTGAATTTTTCCTTGACTAGGAATTTGTTCAATTCTCTGAGGTCTAAAATGGGTCTGTAGCCCCCTGTTTTCTTTGGAATAAGAAAATAGGGGGAGTAAAACCCTGTGCCCTGTTGATGAAGAGGCACTTCTTCTATTGCCCCTTGGGCAAGAAGGGTGGCAATCTCCTGACCCAACAGGTTGAGGAGGGAGGTTGGAGAATTGAACTGGTTCACTCTTGTGTGAGGGGGCAAGCTTGAAAAACGAAGTTTGTACCCCTCCTTTATGTTGGAGAGTGTCCAATGCTCTGCTGTAATTTGTCCCCACCTGGGAGCAAAATGAAATAACCTTCCTGGAATGGTGGGGGGCTCTGGTCCTTCCAGAGCCAGGAAGGCTAAGTTCTCTAGCGGAAAGTCAAAGGCCCTGAGGAGGATGAGGTTGCTGGGCCGGTGGAGGCCTAGCAGCCTTTGCTTTGTTCTGTTTGGATGGTTGCTGACGTTTGGTAGCGAACTGAGCTGCAGAAGATGCCCGCTGACTATAAGCAGGATAAAATCTTCCTTTTTTAGAAAAAGGTGCTTTTTTGAACAACCTTTTCTTAACAGGAGCAGCCGTAGGCTTGGCTAGTCTATCCAAGGCAGAATTTTCAGCATCCATCTGATTGGCCTTTGCTTGCCAATCTTTACCAAACAGGTTTTCACCGGTACAAGGGATATTTCCCAATTCATCTTGGACCCAGATCTCCAAATCAGATGCTTGAAGCCAAGCAATTCTACGTGCACCTATGGCAATAGCCGAGGCTCTGCTTACACATTCAAAAGAGTCAAAAGCTGCACGGTTGGAGAATTTGGAGATACCTTGGGCATGTTTGAGCCAAGTGAGAAAGTCCTGTTTTTTATCCTCAGAAATGAAAGGACTTAAAGTCTGCAAATGATCAGTGACCTCTTTTAGGAACATTCCCATGTGAAGACTATAGGAATTAATCCTTGCAAGCAAGCATGGAAGCTTGGAAGACTCTACGTCCAAAAGCATCCAGGGTTCTACATTCACGTCCTGGAAGATTAGAGGCATGTCTCTTAGCACTTCTAATCTTTCTCATAGCAGACTCAACCACAACAGAGTGGTGAGGAAGCTGAGTTTTATGGAAACCAGGACAAGGAGGCACACGATACATGGTATCTAACCTGCGAGAATGAGGAGAGGTGGTAAGAGCTGTTTCCCACATCCTCAACATGAGATCATACAAAATCTCATGAACAGGCAAGGTAGCTGCCTCCTTAGGAGTTTTAGGATATTGTAAAATATCTAACTCCTTGGCTCTGGGTTCTGTCTCAGGGGCCACCGTGATGGATAGGCCCCGAGCCACCTCCCTGATGAAGTCTTGAAAAGACGAGTCTTCTGGAGGAGACATCCTTCGCTTAGGAGAGGACTCCTCCTGTGGAAGAAGCATCGCTGCATCGACAGACGCGTCAGAATCCTCAGACTCTTCAGAGGAATCGAAGTATCGTCTGTCCGGATGCTCCTGCAAAGCCCGATACCCGTACCGACAAGGATCAGTATCGGGAATAACCGGTACCGGGGTATCAGTACCGGAGGGCCTCAGAGGACAGAGTACCGGTATAGCAGACACCGATGCCGATGTCAATGCCACCGGTACCGGGATCGGTACCGATGGCGGTGCTAGAGCCGGTACCGGTGGAGTAGTCTGTTGCGGTACCTGGGGCATCGATGCCACAAGGAAAGCTGCCAGACTGCGTTCTATGGACAAATCCTCTGGTCCATCGACACCACCAATGCTTGGAAGTCGGTACCGGTGGAAGCCACCGGTACCCCAGAGCATGGCACCAGGTGATCTGTCGAGGCCAAGCCATCGAGATCATCCTGGAACCCCGATGATGATGCTTTGGAGGCCGAAGCCTCCCGCCAGGGTAATTTTTCCGGTGCAGAATCCAAGGGCAACGCCAGAGGCATCTCAATGCTTAGAGGGAGATCTACCCTTCGAGGACCGGCTGGATTTATGTTTAGTTACCTGAGATCCATGGGAGGAAGAAGCAGTCCTGGAAGACGTCAATGCCAGTGAAGCCGCATCAGAGGGAAACAGGGTACTGAGCTTGGCTGCTCGGTTCTGCCGACCTCTTTTAGACATCATAGTACAGGACATACAATCTGTGATGGAATGGTCAGGACCTAAACATTTTAGACACCAGTCATGGGTGTCGGTGACGGAAATGGTACTGTCACATTTTGTGCACTTCTTAAACCCTGAGGCAGGCTTTTCCATGTTGAGAAAATGTTTTTGGGCCCAAGGCCCAAAACGCAAGTGCACCTGAAGAAAAAAGAAATAGGTTTTTTTTTCTTAAAGAAAAGAAAGACTGGCGGTACCGGTAGAGCGTCGAAGGCAGATGCGATACAAAAGAAATAAAGAAATTCTTCTGCGGTGACAGGAACACGACCTGCTGGCTCCGCGGAAAAAGAAGAATTGGAGAGAGGCAGTTGGGAAAGGCGGGAAGGCAGCACGCAGGCGCTGTGGGATGCTCCCAAAAGCTTTCTGATAGGACGCTGGGGAGGGTTCCCACGCAGGCTCCGTCAGTACCGACGATACCCATATGTGAAGACTCATTCCTGCCTGTTCCTGGAGATAAATAAGTATCACTATTGTTATAATTATTTTGTCAGGGATGGTGGTATATGAGTTTTAAAGGGTTTTATGAATTACCAAATAGTCAATAAAATGTATGAACTGGTCAACACCATACACAGTAAAAAAAATGCATAAAAGCACAGTCATTCTCTTTCATATATGGATGATATTGTTCTTTTTCAAGTTACTTACTTGTAGCAGGCGTTCACCAAAGACAGCAGGAAATAAGTTCTCACAAATGTATATCATTTGATGATGCCCAGCATGGGAGTTTTCCCCTAGCTTTAAGGTTCTGAAGAGCTTTAGACGTTGACTGCACATGTGCAATACTTACCATGTCGTGAGATCATGTAGGACCACCATAATTAGCTTAATAAATAAATAAAACTCCAAGGGGCGGTGGATGGGTAATGTGAGGGTTTCCATCCTGATGTCCATGAAGAGCACCTGCTACAGGTAAAGAGTAGTTACTCACCTGTAACAGGTGTTCTCCAGGAGTAGCAGGAATCAGTCCTCACATATGGGTGATGTCGGCGCCAACGGAGACCCCGTGTGCAGCATTTCCCCAGCTTTCAAAGAAAGCCTTCGGGAATGCAGCGCGCCTGCGCGGTCCCCTTCCCACCCAAGGGTGCCATCTTGCTCACTCAGATGACATAGCTCAAAGACAGCAAAAAATCTAAGTGAATGACATGACTGCAACTCCAGGGGAGGAGGGAGGGTCGTGAGGACTGATTTCTGCTGCTCCTGGAGAACACATGTTACAGGTGAGTAACTACTCTTTCTCCAGGAACAAGCAGGAAGTCAGTCCTCACATATGGGACTCCCCAGCTCTAGGCTACCGGGAACCTAAAGCTGAAAAAATGGCTCCCTCTGAAGAGCCTCAGCATCCGTGATAAGAATTTTCTCTGAGAACGCCCCCGTATGGTAGCCCAACACAAGGGCCGGAGGGTAGGAGTTGCCTAAACCTCAAAGAGATTACGGAGTACCACCTGTCGAAAGCACTGTCCCTCCGGGACTCTCTTTCCAGGCAGTAATGGGCTGCAAAATTCTGGCTTGAAGACCAAGTTGCGGCCCGGCAGATGTCTGCCAACAGAACAGAGCGGAGATGAGCTACTGACGTGGCTTTCACCCTGACACGGTGGGCCGTGACTCGACCCTGCAAGGGGAGGTTGGCTGCCTTATATGCCCAGGCGATACAATCTGCTACCCAAGTGGACAATGTACGCTTGGAGACAGGTAACCCCATCTTATTAGGGTCAAAGTGTAGAAGAGCTGAGTAGCCCTACGATGCCCCCGCATACGTTCTATGTAAAAGGACAACACCCTCTTACAGTCCAGGGTATGCAAGACTGTTTCAGCCCGGCTGGCATGCGGCCTGGGAAAAAAGGTCGGAAGAACCACCTCCTGGTTGAGGTGGAAAGAGACGACCACTTTTGGAAGGAACTTGGGATGGGTCCATAGGACCACACTGTTCCTATAGAACCGCGTGTACGGTCTATCAGAAACCAGAGCTTGTAGTTCACTCACACGTCTGGCTGAGGTAAGAGCCACCAGGAAGAGCGCTTTCCAAGAGAGGAAGTGCAAATGGCAAGTAGCTATCGGCTCAAACAGTGGGTGAGTAAGTCTCTGCAAGACCACGTTCAAATCCCATTCAGTTGCCTGTGGACGAACCAGAGGCTTGAGAAGAAGCAGACCTCTGAGAAATCGGGACACCAAGGAGTGAACCGACAGAGACCGTCCTTCCACCGGTGAGTGATGCGCTGACAAAGCACTAAGGTGGACCCGTACAGAGTTAGACTTAAGGCCTAGGTCTGAAAGGTGAAGTAGATACTGTAGTACTACTGGCACAAGGCAAGAGAAAGGGTCTTAATTGCGCTGAGCACATCATACCGTAAACCTACGCCACTTGAGGGCATAGGATTTTCTGGTGGACTGTCTCCTAGAGGCCAATACCACCTCCTCAACCTCCTTAGGTAGGAGTAATGGAGCTAAAACTACCCTTTCATCAGCCAGGCCATCAAATTGAGGGACCTGAGATTGGGGTGCAGAAGGAAACCCTGCTCTTGAGACAGGAGATTGTATTGCAAACCCAGAGGGAACGAAGATTCCACTGCCAACTGCAGCAGAAGTGGAAACCACAGCTGCCTCGGCCATCTGGGGGCTACCGGAATCACCGAGGTCTTGTCCCGGAGAATCTTGAACAGAGTTCGGGCCATCAGGGGTGCGGGAGGAAACGCATACAGAAGGCCCGTAGACCAAGAGATCAGAAAAGCATCTGCTGCCATCCTCAGGGGATGCGGCTGTCTGGAGCAGAACCTGGGCAGTGGACTGGCAAAGAGATCGATGGATGGAAGTCCCCAGCGGAGGAAGATCTGCTGGGCCACCAGTGGATTCAACTGCCTTTCGTGAGGCTGGAGAATCCTGCTTAGCTTGTCTGCCAGGAAATTCTCCTGACCAGGTAGGTAAACTGCTTTGAGAAACAGCGTAGTTACTCACCTGTAACAGGTGTTCTCCAGGAGCAACAGGAATCAGTCCTCACATATGGGTGACATCGGCGCCGACGGAGCCCTCGCGGAGCAATTTTCCCCAGCTTTCAAAGAAAGCCTTTGGGAATTGCAGCGCGCATGCGCGGTCGCCTTCCCCCCCAAGGGTGCCATCTTAGCCAGTCAGATGACATAGCTAAAAAAGACAGCATAAAAATTTGCAAAAAAACTTAAGCAGATGATTGCAACTCCAAGGGGAGGAGGGAGGGTTGTGAGGACTGATTCCTGCTGCTCCTGGAGAACACCTGTTACAGGTGAGTAACTACGCTTTCTCCAGGACCAAGCAGGAAGTCAGTCCTCACATATGGGACTCCCAAGCTTAAGGCTACCGGAGACCCTAAGCACAAAAATGAGCTCCCTCTAGCTCAGCAGCACAGAAGGAAGGAATCTTCGCTGAATTATTACCCACCGGTAGCCCACATCCGGGATGGAGGGTAGGAGTTGCTCAAACCTCAAAGAGATTACGGAGGACTGCCTGTCCGAAAGCACTGTCCCTGCGGGACTCCCTCTCGAGACAGTAATGGACCGCAAAAGTCTGGCTCGAAGACCAAGTAGCGGCCCGGCAGATGTCTGCCAGCGGAACAGAGCGGAGGTAAGCCACTGACGTAGCCTTTGCCCGAACACAATGAGCCGTGACTCGACCATCCAAGGAGAGCCCGGCTGCCCCATAAGCCCAAGTGATACAGTCCGCAACCCAGATGGACAGAGTACGCTTGGAGACCGGGAGCCCCAATTTATTGGGATCAAAAGACACAAAAAGCTGAGCAGCTTTACGGTGCTCCCGCGTACGGTCAAGGTAGAAGTTCAATGCCCTTCTACAGTCCAGGGTATGGAGGACCATTTCAGCTCGGCTGGAGTGTGGTCTGGGAAAGAAGGTCGGAAGTACCACCTCCTGATTGATGTGAAAAGGGGAGACCACTTTTGGAAGAAATTTTGGGTGAGTCCGTAGGACTACCCTATTTTTGTAGAACCGAGTGTAAGGGGGATCAGACACGAGGGCCTGCAATTCACTTACGCGTCTAGCGGAAGTGAGGGCTATTAGGAATAAGGTTTTCCAAGAAAGAAAACGGAGAGAACAGGTAGCCATAGGTTCAAAAGGCGGACAGGTGATCCGCTGTAAAACCACATTCAGATCCCAGACAGGCGCTGGCGGGCGCAGAGGTGGTTTAAGTAGAAGGAGACCTCGGAGAAACCTCGCTACGAGAGGGTCGCTGGAAAGAGGTCTGCCGTCCACCGGTACATGATGTGCTGAAAGAGCACTGAGGTGAACTTTGACGGAGTTGGACTTAAGTCCCAGATTAGAGAGGTAGAGCAAGTACTGCAAGATCACCGACACCGAGCAGGAGAAGGGATCCTGAGACTGCTGGGTACACCAAACGGAAAAGCGACGCCATTTAAGGGCGTAGCATTTGCGGGTAGAAGGTCGCCGAGAAGCTAGGACGACCTCTTCCACCTCTGCCGGCAGGAGAAGGGGAGCAAGGACTACCCTCTCAGCAGCCAGGCCATTAGATTGAGAGATCTGAGGTTGGGGTGTAGCAGAGACCCCTGATCCTGAGTGAGGAGATCCGGTTGAAACCCCAGAGGGAATGGATCCTCTACCGCTAATTGCAGCAGGAGTGGAAACCACGGCTGTCTGGGCCAGCGAGGGGCCACCAGGATCATGGAAGCCTTGTCTCGGAGAACCTTGAAAAGAGTTCGAGAGACTAGCGGGATGGGAGGAAAAGCATACAGAAGGCTCTCCGACCATGAGAGTAGAAAAGCGTCTGCCGCAACTCGAAGGGGATGTGGCTGACGAGAGCAGAAGCGAGGAAGTTGCCGGTTGTGAGGACTGGCAAAGAGATCCATCGCGGGGAGGCCCCACTTTAGAAAGAGCTTCTGAACTACCAAGGGATCTAGGCGCCACTCGTGCGGCTGGAGGATCCTGCTGAGTTTGTCCGCCAGGCAATTTTCTTGGCCTGGGAGATAAACTGCCTTGAGGAGAACGCCGTGACTGACGGCCCAAGAGCAGAGCTTCTGTGCTTCCCGACAGAGAAGGAAGGAGCCCGTGCCCCCCTGTTTGTTCACGTAGAACATAGCAACTTGACTGTCCATCTAGACAAGGACGGACTGGTGAGAGGTCAGGTGGGAGAAAGCCTTGAGAGCCAGGCGGATCGCTCTGAGCTCCAGGAAGTTGATCTGCTGAGCAGACTCCCACGTGGTCCAGAGGCCCTGAGTACGTGCCCCTTGGCAATGTGCTCCCCAACCCAGGAGGGACGCATCTGTCGTCAGCACCTGGGCCGGCTGAGGTGACTGAAAAGGCATGCCGAGTACCAGGTTCGGCCGATGAAGCCACCACTGGAGAGACGAGGCCAGCGGCTCGGAGACGCGCACTAGGTCTGCTAGGCCGCCTGTGGCTTGTTGCCACTGCTTGCGAAGACACCATTGAGCAGGCCGCATATTCAGGCGGGCATTGGGGGTCACATGGACGGTGGAAGCCATATGGCCGAGCAGTCTCAGGAAGCGCCTGGCGGAGACCAGGGACTGGCTGCGAAAACGGTCGGCTAGGTCCATGAGCCGTTGAGCCCTGTCGAGAGGCAGGAAAGCTCGCGCCTGAGGAGTGTGCAGTCTTGCGCCGATGAACTCGAGATCCTGTGAGGGGAGCAAAGTGGACTTTGCGAAGTTTATGACAAAGCCCAAGTACTGCAGAAGAGTCACCGTGCGGTGTGTGGCGTTGGTGACCTCCGGAGCGGACGCTGCTCTGATGAGCCAGTCGTCGAGGTACGGAAAGACATAGAGGCCGTGAAGCCGGAGATGGGCCGCCACCACCGCGAGACATTTTGTGAAGACTCGCGGTGCGGAGGACAGGCCAAAGGGCAGTACCCTGTACTGGTAATGATTTCCTGCCACCACAAACCTTAGGTATTGGCGGTGGCTTGGGTGGATGAGGATGTGCGTGTAGGCATCCTTTAGATCCAAGGAGCATAGCCAATCTCCCTGCTGGAGGTAGGGCAGAAGGATTCCAAGGGTAAGCATTTTGAACTTTTCCCGCACGAGGAACCTGTTGAGGTTGCGCAAGTCCAGGATGGGTCTGAGGCCTCCTGTTCTTTTTGGTACTAGAAAATACCTGGAATAAAAGCCTTGACCTCTCAGGTGGTGGGGCACCGGTTCCACCGCCTGTTCCTGTAGAAGACCTGCTAACTCCTGAAGGAGTAAGTCCCTGTGCAGAGGGAGTCGTGGAGGTTCTCCCGGGAAATAGGAGGGAGGGACCTGGTGGAAGTGGAGAAGATAGCCTTCTCTTACGACTTGAAGCACCCAGGCATCTGAAGTGATGTTGGACCACCTGTGGGCGAAATGAACCAGCCGGCCTCCGGTGCTGGGAGGGGCTAGCGGAGGGGGAGAGGCTATGCTGAAGAAGTCAAAAACCCCCACCCTGCTGAGCAGGGGCTGGTGGTGCAGGCTCTTAAGACGATGCATGGCCGATTCCACTACCATGGAATGGTGTGGTAGCTGTGCTTTTTGGAAGCCAGGGCTCTTGCGGACTCGATAGATAGAATCGACCCGCTTGCTCAGGACCGGCGAGGAGGCCGGACTCTCCCACATGCAGAAGAGTAGTCGTTCCAGCATGGGAGGAACCGGTACAGTAAAGTGTTCCCTGGCGGGAGAGTCATACTGGAGGGCGTCGAGCTCTTCGGCTCGAGGCTCCTCCTCGGGATCCGCAGGGAAGGCCAAAGCCTTGGCCATATCCCTGACGAAGTCCGAGAACCGGGCATCCTCCGGAGGGGACTGCTTCCGAGGTTCGGACTCAGGCGAGTCCGAGGGGACACACCGAGTCCGAAAAGAATCAGGCGACTCTTCCTCTTCAGACTCCCAGACCGACTCCGAGGAGGAATCGGTGGGGTCGGCCCGGGCCTGGAACCTCTGGACGCCGAGGCCTCCGACGAGGTCCGGGTACGGCTGGGGTCAGCGAAGATCCTATCCCGCTGATGCCGCCGACTTCTCAACGCTTTGGAGGACATTTTGCCACAGGCCCCACAGATCATTTCTTCATGATCCGGGCCCAGGCAGCGGAGGCAATTATCGTGTGTGTCAGTTAGTGACATATTTCGGTCACACTGACCACACCGCTTGAAACCACTGGCAGCCATCGGGGGAAAAAGGGCCCCTGCGAGGTCAAAAGACCGGGCTGCCAGTGAAAAAAACCGAAAACGAAACTGACTAAATCAGAAAAAACCGAAAAAGAAGAAGAGGACTCGTGACCGGCGTCGCGAGTCCGGGCGGGAAGAAGACCGGCGTCGAACCGAAGGAAAAAAGAGAATATTACGAATAAAATCAACTTTTTCACGGGGACACGATGGGTACGTCTGTAGGGCTCCGCGGCAAAAAGAAGACTGGCTAAGATGGCACCCTTGGGCGGGAAGGCGACCGCGCATGCGCGCTGCAATTCCCAAAGGCTTTCTTTGAAAGCTGGGGAAAATTGCTCCGCGAGGGCTCCGTCGGCGCCGACGTCACCCATATGTGAGGACTGACTTCCTGCTTGGTCCTGGAGAAATACCCTGTTTGACCGCAAAGGAGCAGAGATCCAGAGCCTCCTGGCATAGGAGCCTGGATCCCGTGCCCCCTTGTTTGTTCACATAGAACACTGCCACTTGATTGTCCGTCTGAACTAGGACAGATTGGCGAGAGAGGGCATGAGAAAATGTTTGCAGAACTAAGCGGATTGCTCGCAGCTCCAAAAGATTGATTTGCTGTGTGGCCTGCCGAGGAGACCACAGGCCTTGAGTGCACATGCCCTGACAATGTGCACCCCAGCCCTTTAAGGAAGCATCGGTCGTCAGCACCCTTTTGTGTGCTGGTGCCTGAAAAGGTACCCCCCTGAGGAGGTTTGGGAGATGTAGCCACCACTGTAAGGAGTCTAAAAGTGGTTTGGACACCTTTACTCTGTCTCGGAGGTCGCCTGTGGCCTGCGTCCACTGAGCTCTGAGGCACCATTGAGCAGCCCGCATGTGCAGACAGGCAGTCTGAGTCACATGTACAGTGGATGTCATGTGGCCCAGGAGCCACAGGTAGTGCCTGGCAGAAACCTGAGAATTGCTTTGGAACTGGTTGGCCAAGTCCATCAGTCCGTGGGCCCTGTCCTCGGGCAAGTAAGCTCTTGCCTGAAGGGTGTCTAATCTTGCCCCTATAAACTCTAGGTTCTGAGAGGGGAGTAAAGTGGACGCTGCATAGTTTATGACAAAGCCCAGATGCTGAAGAAGAGAGACAGTGCGAAGAGTGGCTTGTCGGGCCTCCTGGAGAGACTGGCCCCTGATGAGCCAGTCGTCCAGGTATGGGAAGACAAAAATTTCCTGATTCCTGAGATAAGCCGCCACCACCACCAGGCATTTGGTGAAAACCCTGGGGGCAGAGGTTAGGCCAAAGAGAAGTACCCCGTACTGAAAATGGTTTCCTCCCACCACAAATCTGAGATATTGTCTGTGGTCTGGATGAATGAGGATGGGAATATAAGCATCCTTTAGGTCCAAGGTGCATAGCCAGTCTCCCTGCTGGAGGTAGGGCAGCAGTATCCCAAGGGTAAGCATCTTGAACTTTTCCCTCTCCAGAAACTTGTTTAGGTTTTGCAAGTCTAGGATAGGCCGGAGGCCTCCTGTCCTTTTTGGTACCAGGAAGTACCTGGAGTAGAAGCCTTGCCCTTTCAGATGGTAAGGCACTGGTTCCACCGCCTGTTCCTTTAGAAGGCTTGCCAACTCCTGAAGGAGGAGGTTCCTGTGTAGAGGGAGTCTTGGAGGCTCCCCTGGATAGTAGGAGGGGGGCAACTGGTGGAAGTGGAGCATGTAGCCCTTTTGGACTATGCTCAGTACCCAGGTATCCCCTGTGATGGCTGGCCACCTGTAGGCGTACAGAGTCAGCCGACCTCCTGTACTGAGTGAAACCATCAGCGGAGGAGAAGCTATGCTGTGGGAGTCAAAACCCCGCTCCATGCTGTGCAGGAGCCAGAGCTGGCGGCTTGGGGGTCTTCTGCCTACGGGGCCCATGCCCCTGCCCCTTGGTCTGCTGGCCCTGTTGGGGAGCTGGAGAGGCCTGATACTGAGGGGTAGGTTTTGTAGGCAGCACCCTTCCTTGGGAAAAAGGGCTTCTTTCCCGAGCCTTTCTTTTTTTGAGAAGGGGCAGAAGTCTTTCTGGACAGCCTTGTCCTGGTGAGAGTCTCAGTCTCAATTTCTGCAGCCTTTTCATTCATGGGCTTACCAAATAGGTTGTCACCTCAGCAAGGGACATCGACCAACTTGTCCTGCACCCATGACTCCAGGTCCGATGACTGTAGCCAGGCCTGACGGCGTGCACCGATGCTGGCCGCAGCTACCCAGGCCGAAGCCTCAAAGTCATCATAAGGTGCTCGACAGATTAACTTCGAGCACTCTCGGATCCCTGTAGACAAGGCTCTGAACCTCTGAAAGGGTTCCTCAGACAGGCCAGCTGAGAACCCGGCACTCTCCTTTGCCAGGTCCCGTACGTACATGCCCATGTACAGCTGGTAAGTCTGGACACAGCAAAACAGCATAGAGCCCTGGAAGCACGTTCTACCGGGGGCATCCAGGTTCTGGGCCTCCCGGCCGGGAGGCACCAAGGAGTGCATCTTCTGACTCTTCAGGCGGTGCATGGCCGATTCCACAACCATGGAATTGTGCGGTAGCTGCGCCTTTTGGAACCCTAGGCTCTTATGGACTCGATAAATGGAATCGACCCGTTTGCTAAGAACCGGCGCCAAGGCCGGTGCCTCCCACATATGGAAGAGCAGCCGTTCCAGCATCGGAGGAACCGGTACAGTAAAGGCTTCCTTCGGAGGAAAATCATACTGGAGGGCATCGAGCTCCTCGGCTCGAGGCTCCTCCTCGGCGTCCGCAGGGAATGCCAAAGCCTTGGCCATGTCCCTCACGAAATCCGAGAACCGGGTATCCTCCGGGGGGGGGACGGGGGGGACACCTTCTCTGAGGCTCGGACCCCGGGGAGTCCGAAGGGATGCACTGGGTCCAGAAGGTGTCAGGAGACTCCTCGCCCTCCATCTCCCACGCCGACTCTTCCGAGGAGGAGTCAAGCGGCTCCAGCTGTGTGGGCCTCGGAGCCACCCGCCCTGACGCTGAGGGCACCGGCGTCAACGACCTTGGCCCCGCATGGGAGGTCGAGGGGGACCTTGGCCGAGGATCGACTCGAGACTTGATGGACTCGAGGATTGGCCTCCGGGGTCGACTTAGAAGTCAAGGTCCCGGTGGTTGGGGCAGATGCACCAGTCAGACCGGCGATCAGCACCCGCTGCTGTTCCATGAAGGCAGTCAAGCTGCTCTCCAAGGCCGTCAGCCTGAGTCCAAGCTCAGGAGACTCAGCAGCCCCCGACTCGGGCCCTACGTCAGTTCTCCCGGAGGAGAGTCCACAAGGACAACAGAACTTACATGACTCAGGGACTCCGGCTCCATGCATGTTAGTTTGGATGGCCTCTCCAACTCCGAGAGCCCGGGGTGGCGGTCAGGTCTACGTGACCTGGCCCTCGAGGACCCCGGGGCCTCCACTGATGCCGCCCTCACGAGCTGCTTCTTCCTTTTGTGCTCACGGGTGGGAGACCCCCTCTCAGAGGAACCACGACAGCGCTTGGGGTCAGACTCCTGAGATGTCGAGGCCTTTGACGAAATCCGGGCCCGGCCAGACGCGGACTCTGAAAAAATTCTCTCACGTTGATGCTGACGGCTCCGAAGTGCCTTCAATGACATTTTGCCATAAGGGCTACAGACCAGCGGGTCATGGTCAGGCCCGAGGCATTGGAGGCAGCAGTCATGTGTGTCATGAGAGACTTAAGTTTCTTGCACCATCGGGGGAAAAAGGGCCCCTGTAAGGTCAAAAGACCGGGCTGCCAGTGAAAATAACATAAAAAGCGCGAACGCTAGTCACAAACGACAAAAAACGAAAAAGAAGCTCCGGACTCGATACTGGTGTACCGAGCCCAGGCGGGACGGGGAACCGGCATCGAACCGGATAAAGAACACACAAAAAAAAATCGCAGAAAAAAATCTACTTTTCCTGGGTGACATGAACTACGTCCGTTGGGCTCCGCGGAAAAAGAAAGACTGAGCAAGATGGCACCCTTGGGCAGGAAGGGGACTGCGCAGGCGCACTGCATTCCCAAAGACTTTCTTTGAAAGCTGGGGAAATGCTCCGCACGGGGGCTCCGTCCGCGCCGTCACCCATATGTGAGGACTGACTTCCTGCTTGGTCCTGGAGAAGTAACTATGTTTTCTCCAAGGGCAAGTAGAATAATAAGTCAGCGCAAATGGGACTCCCTAGCTGCAAGGGAGGATAGGAAGGTGACTCTGATGGAAGGGAGGGAGAGAGGAAAAGGTGAAATTAGACCTTACCTGCTAATATGCTTTCCTTTAGTTCCTCCAGTAAAGTCCAGACTAATGGATTTTCACCTACTTCCAGCAGATTGGAGACTAAGAATTCCAAGCTTTGGTGACATCGTCCCATAAAGGGAATGCATTCCTATCACCTAGCCAGTATCCCACTGTTAACATCTCACTGAACAAGCTATAAGCTATCTATAAACAAACCTAAAACACAACATTCAGAATATCTCCAAAGAAAGTTCTAAGAATAAAACATTCAATTAACGCACAAATGTGATTTCTTATACTGAACTCTAAATAGGCTTGCACTCAAGATTTTTTTTTTGTTTAATAATGGGTGGGTTCTGGACTTTATTGGAAGGACTAAAGGAAAACAAATTAGCAGGTAAAGTCTAATTTTACCTTCCACAGCATCCCTCCAGTACAGTCCAGACTAATGGGATGTACCAGAGCAGCACTTACTATTGGGCGGGTCCTGCAAGCCCAGCCTCCAAAACACAAACTCCAAATTGAGCATCTTCTCTTGCATGTATATTCAAAACGATAATGTTTAGTAAAAGTATTCATTTATCTATTTAGATATTTTTCTATACCGCTGTATCTGAGTCTCACAGGTATGTAAGGTTGACCATGTTGCTGCCTTACAAATGTCTGCTGGTGGCACTAGGCTAGATTATGCTCATGAAGCTGCCTGTGCCCTACTAGAATGCACTCTTAAACCCTCAGGTAGATTCTTATGGCGCAACAAATAAGTAGCCACTATGGCTTCCTTTAACCAATGCGCAATAGTTGCTTTGGAAACTGCTTCTCCCTTACATATTCCCCTATAAAGCACAAATAGACGCTCTGATCGTCTAAATGATTTTGTACGTATCAAATAGTGACGAAGATAACGCTGATGTGCTGCACAAACTGGAGTGTGGAGATAAGCCTCTAAGGTCTAAGACCGTAAGAAACTCCCCTGTTTGTACTGCTGCAATTACAGAACAATTACAGGTCTCCATATGAAAATGAGGAATCTTTTAAGGAGCGGTTTACATATTTGAGATCTAAAACAGGACGAAAGGTGCCTTCCTTCTTGGGTACCATGAAGTAAATGGAGTAACGTCCTGACCCTAACTGATCTTTGAGCTGTACAAGGTGATGCAGCATTTCCTTGACTGCCGCTCTTTTTGTTGGAGACTTGCAAGGAGAAAGAATAAAAGCATCTGAGAGCATCCACAAACTCCAAAGTGTAACCTTTGCGAATTACCTCGAGAGCCCATTGATCTGAATTAATTTGGACCCAGGCAGAGAAGAACTGTTGAAGATGGCTGCCTACTGGGACTAACTCCACTTGGGCTCGCCTGATCTCGCTGTTTTCTTTGGACCAGATCCGGAGCCAGAAAAGGCTCCACAACCTCCTCTTCTGCCTTGAAAGGGCTGACCTCTTGGCAAATTTCTTGATCTCTGATAGGGTGCAAACCTAATAGGTCTATGATGATGAAAATCTCTAAAAGGAGATTTTAAAGGCATGATGGTTTTGAAACTTTAAGCCTCTGCTCAGAAGTCTTGCTGGTTTAGATTCCACTAAGATTTTTAGCAGGTGCGGAGCCATGCATACGGAAGTGCTCTCTAGAGCTCAGAAAGGAGGGCCTTTCTGAGCCCACCTAGGTAGCCCATCCTACCGGTCCGCCCCCTAGTCCGGCCAGTGTGTTCCTAGCTAGCTAGTTCCCGGACAGGGAGCGGATACGGCAGGCTGACCTCCTCCAGGGGAGGCGGGCGGGATTGTGTGGCTGACTTATCCTGCTGTCCACGGAGAACTCCCGTTACAGGTAAGTAACCTCGTTTTCTCCATGGACCAGCAGGATTGCGTCAGCCACACTTGGTGCCTCCCCAGCTGTGGAGAACGCTGAGGTGGAGGAGGAGCTTGGTTACTAAATGAGGCTCTGAGCCGCAATAGGATGAACCCCTTTATTGCCGTAATAGGTGAAGGTGCATACAAATCGTGCAGTTGTGCAAACAGCAGTTGTGCAATGGGCAACTAGTGCTAACAGTGTACGAACAACAGTGGCTGAGTAACAGTGCAACTAACAGTGTACAGTGCCTGTAACAGTGCAACTAACAGTGCTGACTAACAACAGTGACTGTGCAACAGTGCAATTAACAGTGCAGACATGCTACAGGAGGAGCAGGTACGGACGGCCCGGCTACTGGGCCAATGCATATCTGCCATCCGTTGCAGTGGAAAGGACGGCAGTCCCAAGGGCGCAGTCTTCCTGGGCCCTGAGGTCAAGGCAGTAGTGCTTCTGGAACGTGTGCGGGGAGGACCAGGTGGCCGCTCTACAGACGTCCGACAGAGGGACAGAACGAAGGTTGGCAATTGTGGTTGCCAGTGCTCTTAGCTTGTGAGGGCCCACTCTTGGCAAATTCTGAGTGCCAGTGGGGTCTAGGCAGTGGGACACGCAGGAGGCGACCCAGTGAGAGAGGGTTCTCTTGTTGACCGGCCTGCCCGGCCGGCTAGGGTCGAAGGATACGAACAGCTGTTCGCCTTTGCGAATGGGTTGAGTTCGCAGCAGATAGATCCGAAGGGCCCGGAGACAGTCCAGCGTGTGTAGGCGACTTTCTTCTTCGGAGGCATGGGGTTCTGGGAAGAAAGACGGGAGTTCAATGGACTGATTGACGTGGAAGGCAGATGCCACCTTGGGCACGAACTTCGGGTTGGTTCGTAAGGATGCTCTATCCTGGTGTAGCTGTGTATAAGGGGGATGGGACACTAGTGCCTGCAGCTCACTGATTCTCCTGGCGGACGTTACGGCAACCAGAAACAGGGTTTTCCAGGAGACGAACTTCATCTCCGCCAACTGTAGTGGCTCGAAGGGGTCCTCGGTCAGGCGGCAGAGGACAGTGCTGGGGTCCCATGACGGAACGGGTTGCCTGATTGGGGGTTTCAAATTAGCCAGTCCCTTCATGAAGCGGTATGTCAAAGGTAGTGCTGCAATGGAAGTTGCCCCTTCAGGCTGGGCGTGAAACGCTGCAATTGCCGAAAGGTGCACTCTGATGGACTGAGTCTTGAGGCCAAGATTAGACAGAGAAGCAAGGTACTTCAGGACACTGGGAAGAGGACACGTGGTGGGCTCCAGCCCTTGCGCAGTGCACCAAATGCTGAATCTCTTCCATTTGAGGCCATAAGATTTCCTGGTAGAGGGGCGTCTGGCTGCTAGGACCACGTCTTGCACCTCAGATGATAGCTGGAGTGTAGAAAGGCTCATCCGCTCAACCTCCAGGCAGTGAGAGCCAGGGCTTTGAGGTCGGGGTGCCTCGTTTTGCCTCCGTCCTGCGTGAGTAGGTCCGGCCGGAGTGGTTTGCAGCTTGTCGTGCTGTGAGGTCTTGCGTGCATCAGAGATGCTGAGAGCTAAACTATCTGTAGTTTAACTACTGGCGGGGTCTCCCAAGATGGACAGGTCTCAGCTGAGGTGCCAGACCAAGACAAACCACCCATCTGGGCAGCAGCAGAATGGGACAGTGTTGACGGCGGAGGATCACATTTTTGTGACAACGGCAACACCACCAAACTTAAACTGCGCGGAAGAAAGGCCCGGCAATCTACTTCTGTATCTTGCCATGAAAACCCAATGGATAGTTACAACAAAACAAATTGTGCTATGGTGCTGGAAGATGAGACCCCCAGGTCAGAAGACACTCAACTAGCTACTGGGGAAGAGCTGAAGACTTTTCAGAGTAAAGCCAGCATTTATGATGTGGTTGGATCAAAGCTCTCGGGAAGTCTGACTGCTGATGTAGCTGTGCATGAGAGTCAGAAGCTGTAAAGATGTCTTACACATTGGAACATGGAACGTACGAAGCATGAACCAAGGGAAGTTGGAGGTGGTCAAGAATGAAATGGAACGTGTACAACTTGATCTGTTGGGTGTCAGCGAACTGAAATGGACTGGCATGGGTCACTTTGCATCAGATGATCACATGGTCTACTATGCTGGAAATGAAAGACAAAGAAGAAATGGTGTTGCATTTATAATAAAGAAGAAACTTGCAAGAACTGTAATGAAATACAAGGCAGTCAGCGAACGCTTAATCTCTATTCGTCTACGAGGATTGCCTATCAACACAACTATAATTCAAGTATATGCCCCAACAACAGCTGCTGAAGAGAATGAAATTGAAGAGTTCTATGAACAAGTACAAGCTGAAATTGACAGAACATGCAAACAGGATATCCTGATAGTCATGGGTGACTGGAACGCAAAGGTTGTCAACAAAGAAGGCAAAGTAGTTGGAAAATATGGACTTGGCAACAGAAATGAAGCTGGAGAAAGACTGATAGAATTCTGCAAGACCAATGATCTATTCATCTCAAACACCTTCTTCCAGCAACACAAGCGGCGACTGTACACATGGACTTCACCGAATGGATTATATAAAAATCAAATTGACTACATATGTGGAAGTCAACGATGGAAAAGCTCTGTAACATCAACAAAGACAAAACCTGGAGCTGACTGTGGTACAAATCATCAACTACTAGTATGCAAACTCAAGCTAAAGTTGAAAAAGAGCAAACCACTCATGAATGCAGCAAAATATGACCTTGAGAATATACCACTGGAATTTAAAGACTGCCAGCAAAATCGATTTGCTGCTTTAGATACAAATGACAGAGCTCCGGAAGAGTTATGGAATGACATCAAGAAGGTTGTGTTGGAAGAAAGCGAGAAGTCTCTACAAAAGGTGAAAAAGCAAAAACGGCCAAAATGGATGACGGAAGAAACTCTGAAAATTGCCCAGAAACGCAGAGAAGCTAAAGCCAGAGGAGAAAGAAAGACAATCGCAGAACTCAACAGAGATTTCCAACGTGCAGCAAGACAGGACAAGGAAAAGTACTACAATGACACTTGCAAGGAAATAGAAGCAGAAACTATTAGAGGAAGAACAAGATCGGCTTTCCTAAAGCTACGAGAGTTAAAGAAAAAGTTCCAGCCTCGAATTGGAATGTTACAAGATGCTCAAGGTTCTATGTTGAATGATGCTGAGAAGATCAAGAAAAGGTGGAAGGAATATACAGAGTTTTTATATGATAAAGATCAAGTGGACCAACAGCCGTTTCAACCTGTACCTTATGATCGGGAACCATTGGTGATGAAAGAAGAAGTTGAAGCAGCATTGAAAGCCTTATTAAAGAACAAAGCACCAGGCATTGATAGCATTCCCATAAAAGTATTGCAGCAATCTGATGCAGCTGTTACCGTACTCACAAGGCTCTGCCAAGAAATATGGAAGACAACATCATGGCCAACTGACTGGAAAAGATCTGTGTTTATACCAATACTAAAGAAAGGTGATCCAACTGACTGTGGAAATTATCGCACAATCGCTCTGATCCCACATGCCAGCAAGATTCTACTGACGATTATTCAAAAGAGACTACAACCATACCTGGAACAAGAACTACCTGAAGTGCAAGCAGGGTTCAGGAAAGGGCGAGGAACAAGAGACATCATTGCAGATGTGAGATGGATCCTTGAAAAGACTAAAGAATACCAAAAGGATATCTATTTGTGCTTTATCGACTATAACAAGGCTTTTGACTGTGTAAACCATGAGAAACTCTGGGCCACATTAAGAAGCATGGGTATACCAGAACACCTGATCGTTCTCTTGCGCAATCTGTACATTGATCAAGAAGCAACAGTTCGAACGGAACAAGGAGAAACAGAATGGTTTAAAATAAGCAAAGGTGTAAGACAAGGCTGCATACTTTCCCCCTACCTGTTTAATTTATATGCAGAACAAATCATCAGAGAAGCAGGATTGTATGAAGACAACAGAGGTGTGAAGATTGGTGGAAGACTCATCAACAACTTTCGCTATGCTGATGATACCACATTACTGGCTGAAAGTGAAGATGATCTGAAACATTTGCTTCTCACAATCAAAGAACATAGTCTCAAAATGGGCCTGCACCTTAATGTAAAGAAGACAAAGATCATGACAACTGGCATAATCAACAGGTTCATCGTTGAAGGAGAAGAAATTGAAATTGTGAACAACTTTAACCTACTTGGATCAACTATCAATAAAGAAGCAACAAGCAGTCAAGAAATCAGATGACGCATTGCTCTTGGCAGAATGGCTATGAAAGACCTAGATAAGATTCTCAAGAGCAGAGATGTCTCTCTCCATACAAAGATTCGACTTGTTCAAGCCATGGTATTTTCAATAACATCATATGGATGTGAAAGCTGGACAGTGAAAAAGATAGACAGGAAGAAAATTGATGCTTTTGAATTATGGTGCTGGCGGCGAATACTGTGTATACCATGGACTGCCCGAAGAACAAACCAGTCGGTACTAGAGGAGATCAAACCTAAGCTTTCTTTAGAAGCTCAGATGACAAGACTTCGACTTTCATACTTTGGACACATCATGCGAAGAGAGAGATCATTAGAGAAAGACATTATGCTTGGCAAGATAGAAGGTCAACGCAAAAGAGGAAGGCCAGCAATGAGATGGATCGATACAATAACAGCAGCTACGGGTACCAGTCTGTCAACAATGAGCCGCCTGACTGAAGACCGAACACAGGTTAGGATAGCTATCCAGAGGGTCGCCATGAGTCGACTCCGACTCGACGGCACTTAACAACAAGATTTTTAGCAAATTTTCTGAAGCTTCCCCAGAGAAGAGCTTTCCCCAAAAAGGAAGCCTACTAAACCTAGCCTTCAAAGAGACATGCGTAGATCAGTTACACAACCAGAGTAAACGGCGAGCTGCCACTGCCAAGGCTATACTATTGGCTAAAGCCCTAATCAAATCATAATGGATATCAGCTAGATATGCAGCCCGTTTCCATCTTGACCACTACAGGCATCTGCAACACCTTTGTCACAGTAGACTCTGTTAAGACCTGCACCCAACAAAGGCACACCCTAGCCACATATGCTCCACAAACGAGGCCTGCAATGCCAAAGTATTCACCTCAAACACCTGCCTTAACAGCGCATCGAGTCTCTTATCCTGAGGATCTTTCAGTGCAGCTCCGCCTTCCACTGATATAGTGGTCTTCTTAGTAATGGCCAAGACCAAAGCATCTTCCCTAGAACACGCAAAAGCTCTTTTTCCGCAGATGGCATGGGATAAAGACAAGCCAGTTAGCCTCCGTGTAAGCCAGCCTCTGGCAATTCCCATTCAGCTTCAACATTTGAATAATAACTCTGAATTGGAAAGGCTGTTTCTGAGGTACGGATGCCTTGTAATAAGGGATCCTCTAGCAGTAGATCCTGTACATGTGAATCCAAGGGACTATAAAGAGCTTCTAATGAGTGAGCAATGAGCCCCCCAAGCTCCTCCCGACAGAAGACCCTAATAATACGTGGGTCTTCTCTCTCTGTCTCCTGAGGTCCAGTTTGAGAAAACTTAGTAGTAAGCCCTGAGGGTCCCCTTAAGAGGATCTTCTGACTCAACTGAAATATCTGAGGCTCCTTCTAAAGTTTACACTAGAGGAGCCACCTCCCCTGAGGGTAAACAGAATCATGATTTTCATTGGAAGACACAGAACAAAAATGCTGCTGTTTGAGCCCCTTTTTCATCAAATTAGCCCTGTGCACTAAAAGCATAAAATTTGGAGAAAAAGGATACACTGCAATCTTTCTCTGCTTAATACCCTTAATGAAGGAGTTCCCAACGGTTCTTCTAGTGCTGGAGCACTATTGGAATCCATGGCCTGTTATCATTATGGCCTCTAATTCCCTTGCCGAAGAAGTACAATGAGAGGCAGAATTACTTTCCTTCTCCACAGTGTTGAGCAAGCTGTTTCCTGCTTCCCGATCAGCTTGCTTACAGATGACAGACTTAAAACTGACAAATGGCCCCATCGAAGACCACATGCAGCACAAACAGATTTAGAAGGCATAATGTTTAAAGCCGCTACTGCTGCTAGAGTCGCAGTAAAACGCATGTACCAACTGAAACACACTGCTCTCATGCAAAAGTGAAAGTAACCCCAGACACTGCACTCAAACTAAAACAAAAGTACACCCCAAATGAGGAGTCTTGACCCCGCAATTGCCTCCTTGTGAATGAAGAGGAGATCGCAACTTAAAATGGCAATGCTGTGTCCCAACTGCCACGAAAGGCAGCGCTGCCAGCCAACTAATATATTATCAGATCGCAGGAACCAGAGTACCTTCAGGTATGCTCACCAGAGAAGGCATGACACGAAGCAATATGCCCTCTGGTGTAAACGAGAGAAAGGGCTTTCTACAGGACAGAGCCTGCAGCTCAGACACTCATTGGGCTGAAGTGACAGAGACAAGGAAGGTAGTCTTCAGAGACAGATCCCAGAGAGTAATATGCTTAATCAGATCAAAGGGGGGGCCTTCATGAGGCTCTGGATGACCAGGGAGAGTTCCCAGGGAGGGACAAGGGCACGTAGTGGGGCCGTAGTGTGCGCACACCACGGAGGAAATGGCTGATATCTGTGTGAGAAGCGAGCGAATGTCCCGCTATCAGACCACAAAAGCAGGCAAAGGCCACTACCTGTTCACAGAGGGAGTTAAGGGCTAAACCCTTATTGAACCCCTTCCTGCAGAAATGCCAGGATATCTGGTATCCTAAATCATCAGGGAGAAACCTGTTGCAGAGCTCACCACGACTCAGAAAGGTGCCATACTTGAGCATATTCTATAGAAGTAGAGGGGGCGGCCCGCCTTGAGGAGGGTCTCCATGACCTCATGAGAATAGCCTTTGTGGATTAGGTGTCTCCTCTCAAGAACCAGGCCGTAAGCGATTAAGGAGCCAGGTTGTCCATCAGAAATGGGCTCTGTCTCAGGAGACCTCGACGAGAGCCGAGTGGTAGAGGTGATGCCATGGTCAGCCGAATGAGGTTGGCATAGCACGGGTGCCGGGGCCAATCATGTGCCACCAGAATCACGTTCTTGGAGTGGGTCTCAAAGTGGTGGAGACACTGCCCTTTCATTGCCCATAGTGGGAAGATGTAGAGAAGCGCTATCACCGGCCATGCTTGGGCTAGCACATCTAGATCTCAAGAGTCACATTCCTTCCTGCAACTGAAGAACACAGGAACCTTAGCATTCATGGCAGTGGCCATCAGGTATAAGCTGGGTTGGCCCCAGGTCTGCACTATGTGCTGAAAAGCTGCAGGAGCGAGTTCCCATTTGCCAGGGTCCAGGGTATTGGGACTGAGGAAGTCGGCTTGAACATTGTCCACTCCCACAATGTGTTGGGCTGAGAGCGCCTGCAGGTGTCTTTTGGCCCAAGAGAAAAGAAAATCTATTTCTCTGGCCACCCCTGGGGCTTTGGTGCCGCCCTGCCGGTTGAGGTAGGCTACCGTGTTGGCACCGCCAAAGACAACATGAATATACTGATGGTGGAGGTGAGGTAGAAAGGCCTGTATGGCAAGGCACACCACTCGTGCCTTGAGACAGTTGATCATCCATTTGGACTTCTGAGTGTTCCATGAGCCCTGGGTTGTCTAATCCAGACACTGCGCTCACCATCTCAACACGGGTTCTCTAGGGGAAGCCCTTGCATCAAGTGGTCTGGAAAGAGCCACCAGTGCAGGCTGAAGCGAACATCCCAGGGACGTGGAAGGTGAATTCTGTACTGATGTAAAGCAGGGGACCAGTAGGAGAAAAAGGAACATTGTAGAGATCTCATGTGTGCTTGAGCCCTGGGGACTACCTCTTGTCACCACCATGGTCCCCAAGACCCGAATATAGTCCCACACTTGGGGCCTTATCTTTAGCAGGAATGCCTTAGTTGGCTAGCAAATTTCCGAAAACGGTCCTCTGTAAGGAAGACCCATCTAAGATAGGTATCGAAGTGGGCTCCCAGGAATTCCAGGGATTTGGAGGGGTGGAGACAACTTTTGGTGTAATTGACCACCCAGCCCAGACACTCGAGGAATGTCAAGACACAGGAGATGGCCTCGAGGGCCTCCGCATGCGACTTTGCTTTGATTAGCTAGTCGTCCATGTAAGGATGAATGCGGATTCCCTGTTTATGCAAGGCTGCCACAACTATCACCATGACATTTGAGAAGGTACGTTGTGCCGTTGCAAGTCCAAACGGCAGTATGTGGAGCTGGAAGTGGTGCCCAAGCACCGAGAAAACTTAGAAAGTGTTGTTGATCTTTGCAGATCGGGATGTGGAAGCAAGCTTCCGCCAGATCGAGAGAAGCTAAGAACTCACCATTCTGAACCTCTAGGATGATGGATCAGAGGTTTTCCATTTGGAAATAAGGTACTTGGAGCGACCGATTGACACTCCTGAAGTCTAGAATGGGCTGAAAGGAAACATCCTTCTTTGGGACGACAAAGTAAATGGAGTAGTGGCCGGAGGTTGTGACGGGAGGAGGCACCAGACAAATGGCATGAAACTCCAACAGGTACCAAAGAGTGGCCTGAATGGCCTCATGCTTTAGTCCCAAACTGCAAGGGGAGATTATAAAGGCATCCCTGACAGGCTTGGAGCACTTGAACACAGTCATAGCAGACAATATTGAGAACCCACTGATCGTGGTGATTTCCTCTCACTCACAGGCAAACAGCCGACCAACCACTGGCAGTGTCCCGGAGTGGGTTTGGAGACCATCAGTGGGAGGAACGGCTGGGCCCAGGGAACTTCGCAGAGGCGGCATAGGAGTCCTTTGACTGGCATACCCCTCGAAAGAACTGTGATTTGGCAGCAGATCTGTTGGACGAAGGACCCGAAGACCTATCCCAGTCAGTAGTGCCGAGCATCTCGGAAATGTGAATAGGAGGAGGAAAAGGGCGATTACCGGACTTTGGCTTATTTTCAGGTAAGCGTTATGGCTGGACCTCTCCTAGGTTTTTAACCAGCTTTTCAAGGTCCTCGCCAAAAAGGAGCTTGCCTTTAAAAGGGAACTTAGCAAGACAAGCCTTTGAAGCCGAATCAGCAGACCAGTGACGAAGCCAGAGCCAGTGGCAAGCTACTGTGACCGCTGCTACGGAACAAGCCACCAGGCGGAGCAGATCATAAAGGGCATACACCAAGAAGGCAGTCACGGACTCCAAACATGCAAGTAGGGTCATTCAGCAATAACTGGATCCAGCAGAGAAGGGCACGCAAAGGCTTAAAGGGCGAGTGAGAGAAGGAGAAGGCAGTCTTGATGAAGCCTCTCCACCTTCCGGTCTTGTTGATCCTGAAGAGCTGCCCTGCCTTCCTCCGGAATCGCTGTGTGCTTGGTGACGACTGTCACCACTGCGCTGACCTTTGGATATGTGAGCCATTTATCAAGGTCTTTAGGGGAGCTCAAATAAACGCAGCCCAAACATCTAGCTGTTCGAAGGGACACATCAGGCGAATCCCACTCGAGGGAGACCATCTGTTCTAGTTCTTAAGAAAAAATAGAAACACAACAACAGAAAAAGACCACAAGGCCTATCTAGTCTATCCTTCCATATCAACCACTACAACAGTCCTCTTTTTTCCTTTAGAGATCCTCTGTGTTTGTCCATGCTTCTTTGAATTCAGAAACAGTCCTCATCTCTACCACCTCCACTGGGAGACTATTCCATGGATCCACCACTCTTTCCGTAAAGAAATATTTCCGCGTATCACTCCTGAATCTACCCCCTTTCACCCTCATCCCATGTCCCCTCATAGCAGAGCTTGTTTTCAATCGTAAGAGGTTCTCCTCCTGTGCATTTATGCCACGGAGATATTTAAACGCTTTAATCATACCATCTCTAACCCGCCTTTCCTCTAAGGTGTACATATTAAGATCCTTAAGTCTGTCCTCATATGCTTTACAATGAAGACCACTAACCATTTTAAGTAGCCACCCTCTGTACTGACTCCAGTCTGTTTATATCCTTTTGAAGGTGCAGTCTCCAGAATTGCACACAATACTCCAAATGAGGTCGCACCAAAGACTTATATACAGAGGCACTATCACCTCCTTTCTTTTGTTGGCCATTCCTCTCCCTATGCACCCAAGCATCCTTCTAGCTTCTGCTGTCACCTTTTCTACCTATTTAGCTACTTTAAGATCATCAGACACAATTACACCTAGGTCTCGCTCTTCTTTAGTGGACAAAAGTACTTCACCCCCTATACTATATTGCTCCCTTGAATTGCTGCAGCCCAAATGCATGACCTTTTTAACATTAAATCTCAGCTGCCAAATTCTAGACCATTCTTCAAGCTTAGCTAGATCCCTCCTCATGTTATTTACACCTTCCTGGGTGTCTACTCTATTGCAGATTTTGGTATCATCTGCAAAGAGATAAACCTTACCTGACAGCCCTTCTGCTATATCACTAACAAAGATGTTAAAAAGAATCAGACCAAAGACAGATCCCTGGGGCACAGCACTGGTAACCTCCTTCTCCTCAGAGTGAGCTCCATTTACCTGTACCCTTTGTCGCCTCCCACTCAACCAATTTCTAACCCATGCCATAACTTTAGGGTCCATCCCTAGGGTGCTCAGTTTGTTTATAAGTCACCTGTGAGGAACAGTGTCAAAGGCTTTACTGAAATCCAAATATACCACATCTAGGGCTCTCAGTCCAACTACTTGGTCACCCAGTCAAAGAAATCAATCAGATTTGTCTGACAAGACCTGCCTCTGGTGAATCCATGCTGCCTCAGATCCTGTAATCAGCTGGACTGCAGAAACCTCACTATTTTCTCTTTCAGCAGCGTTTATAATAATTTACTCATCACCAAAGTTAAAATAACTGGCCTTTAGTTTTCAACCACATCCTTACTTCTGCTTGTGTAAAGGGACTACATGTGCCTCTCTCCAGTCCTTTGGCACCACTCCCGACTCCAACGAGGTATTGAAAAGGTCAGTCAGTGGAGCTGCTAGAAATCCCCAAGTTCCCTCAATATTCTAGAGTGTATCCCATCCAGTCCCATCACTTTGTCTACTTTAAATTTAGCTAGATTCTCACGAACATAGTCTTCTGAAAATTGTTCAAGATGCCCCTTGCTTCTGTTCCTGTTTGTAGGCGTTTTCTGAGGTCCTGCTCCTGGTTCTTCATCTATGAACACAGAACAGAAATATTTGTTAAGCAATTCCACTTTATCCCCATCAGCTTCTACATATTCCTCCCGTTTACCCTCGAGTCTGACAAGTTCTTGAGGGAATGGGAAGGAAGGCTTCCTGATGCCATGTAGGATAGGATCCACCTGAGGAGTCTGAGCAGCATGTTGCACTGGCGAGTCAGAGAGGCGCAAGGCTTCTATAACCTGCGCGATTAAAGAGGAAAATTCCTTCTTGCGGAACAAACTAACATCTTGAGTCTCCTCCTGATCCTTTATCTGATCGTCTGAAGGGGACCATTCCCCATCCTCATGGTCAGAAGAGTTGGCGCTGTCATCGGCAGAGATGATCCATCCAGTCATGGGCAGCCCATGAGATGCCCTTAGGAGGCTGCACGGTACCTGGAGAGGGAAAATTGTCCATAGCGCGCTTCTTTCCCAGGCGAGCTGACTCAGCTGTAATGAAGAGGATCCCACTGCCTGGAGACCAACTTGGGAGGAGGATGGTACAGACTTCCAAAGCCTGCTTGAAGAGGGACAAAGTGAGCAGAGTCCTGATCCGAGCCCCCTGAGCATTGTCCCTGTCCATTAGGCTGCTGAGGGAGCAAGAGGGGCAGATGGGGGGCATTCCCCAAGTGAGAAGCCGGAAAAAAGTCCTTTACTGTCAAGTTTGAGGAAGCAGGGGCCTCCAGAGTGGAAATGCCTGAGATATTGTGTTCAGCCTCTTCCAGCACTGGATGTGAGGACTCCTGCACTGCCCTGGAATACTCTCCCGGGTCATCTGTGCACGTCGAGCACAGCCATTCAATCAACAAGTGGCATTTCCTGCCACAGGCAGTAGGGGTGAAGGCAACATGTCTGTGAGGTATCTGCGCTGTAACTCTCCACACTCCAACACTGTTCCAAGCTCTGGAGAGCAGAAAAAGGATGAGGATCTGAAGCCTGTGCTGCAAGCCCGATGAGTTGGAGAAATGGCGGGAAGGCAGTTGCATGGCAGGCTTGAGCTACGAAAGGAGGGCAGCGGGAAAGCAGCGGTATGCGGTGCGGTGCTGTGGTAGGCACGCTGATGGCGATACCAGGAGGGCGGGGATACAAGGGCCAAAGTCAATCCCTGCAATCTTCTGTGAAGCAGCCAGCAGCCACCCAAGGAAAATGTAGGCTTTGAATCAAGGCTGTCTTGTCAATGCTAGACTTTAAATTATTAATCCATTACTTCAGAAAATAAAGTAAATTCAGGAATCTGGCTGCAACAGGATCAAAGGCTCTCTCCTTAAATGTCCTCTACCGGTCCTCCTGACTAGGAGTCTTTCTCCCCTCTCAGACAGCTACACTGGTCCTCCTGACCAGGAGCTGCTCTCTGTAGATCCAGTAAAGAACGGGTATTTAGTGGGAAACTTCAAGGGGAACACCTCTTATGAACACTGAAGACCCTCCACAGAGTCAATCTCCATTGGCAGAGACCCTTGACCCATTAGAATGGCAGGCTGCCAGGAGAAGAGGAAAAGATATCCATCACTTCTGGAGACAGAGCAGTTAAAATCCCTTTTTCATGTCAGGACAGAATCATTTCTGCTGTTCACTAAGAAATCCCATGGGGCAAACAGGGCAACCTGTGAGGTCTCTGATCACTCAGTGGTTCAAAATGTATATGTCTGCTGTCCCCACAGTAAGCATTCACACAGGGTTGCAAAACAGGTTGCAATGGCCCCAATGACGTGGTGAAAGAAAACTGAAGATGGACTAAAACAAATTCATGATCAATGTCCTGTGCTATATATTTGCAGTTTGTACCTATGATATCTACATCTAAAGTTTCGTTTTTGGATATCAATATTTAAAAGACCCCTGATGGGTTTCGCATTTCAATTTTCTGCAAGGATACAGGCCACAACAGCCTCCTCAATTACTGTAGTTATCATCCTAAGACTGTAAGGGATAATATACCCTATGAACAATTTTTACGTCTTCAACATTTATGATTTCGACCAACAGGCAGAGATTATGAGTAACATTTTTGTCAAAGGGGATACCAGTCTTGGCTAATTAGACAAGCATATACCTGTGCTAGATATATAAAAAGCTATCTATTGCTTCAACCAAACAGTATTTGTTGCCAACCGGACTTACATGCATTTTGCCCTATTCAACACAAATATCTCATATTAGAAAAATTATCATGAAACACTGGAACATTTTTATGTATTCCCCAAGTGTTCCAATATCCCCTGCATTTTGTTTATCAAAGGCAGAAAAGTATCCATGATTTTTTGATAGTCCAACACAAAAGCAAACAGCACGTGATACACAAGATATCCAGTCCAGGCGTGGCAAAAGGAAAGAATTACTTTATTGAAATATCATACAGGGGTCGGCTTGGCTATTAAAACCCTGCATGATATTTCAATAAAGTAATTGTCTTTCCTTTTACCATGCCTGGACTGGGTATCCATGATTTTTTGATACATGCAGCCTTACCTGTTGATAACAGCTCAACTTTATATCATCATTGTGGCCGGTGTGTGGCGTGTCAATATCTGCTGAACGTCTTCTACTGATTATGATTCAACTAATGCTCTTTATGCTATATCGTGCCCTTGCTCTAAAATATACATTGGTAAGAATTCATGCAAAATGAAAACCCAAATCATTGAGTACCGCTCAGTAACCCACATGTTAAAATAATCTGCCCCTCTGGTTCAACATTGGGTTGACCAGTCTCCTTCTTTGGTTGAGTTGCGTTTTTTGTTATAGAATGTTTTCTAATTGGGGGCAGCATTAATTCTATGAAATTATTGCAACATACGCAATCATATTTTTCACTGGAAAACTAACTCCTGATGGACTCAATATGGAATTGAATGGTCCCATTTTGTATAGTTATGTTATCAAGAGTGCTCTGTGGTTGCAGCTTAACTCTTGTGTTTGCATTGATTACTTTTGTTTTTAAAGAACATGTGTGAGCATTCTGCGTAGTATTCTCCATTTTGGGTCTTTTGTACGGTAGTCTTGGATTGCTGTAAGTACTCCTGCACAAGTTTTGTTAACATTATCTGGTGATACTCATGTGGTTTTAATTTTATTTTTATCTTTATTGTAGTTACCTTGAAGAGGTCCCTAGTGGGGTGAGACCTACTGGTCAGGTCGGTGTTATGAAAAGAGTAGTTACTCACCTGTAACAGGTGTTCTCCAGGAGCAGCAGGAATCAGTCCTCACATATGGGTGACATCGACGTCGATGGAGCCCCTGCGGAGCATTTCCCCAGCTTTCTATGAAAGCCTTTGGGAATACTGCATGCATGCGCGGTCCCCTTCCCGCCTAAAGGTGTCATCTTGCTCAGTCAAATGACATAGCTAAAAAACAGCACACAAAAATGTAAAATAAACTATGTACAACTGCAACTCCCAGGGGAGGAGGGAGGGTTGTGAGGACTGATTCCTGCTGCTCCTGGAGAACACCTGTTACACGTGAGTAACTACTCTTTCTCCAGGACCAAGCAGGAAGTCAGTCCTCACATATGGGTGACTCCCAAGCTCTGGGCCACCAAGGAACCCAGGCTGAACAAGAGAACTCCCTCTAGTCCCAGCATCAAAGAAAGGCTTTTCACTGAAAGAACCTCCACCGGTAGCCCAATGGAGGGCAGGAGTTGCCTAAACCTCAAAGAGATTCCGGAGTACTGCCTGGCCAAAAGCACTGTCCCTATGGGACTCCCTCTCCAGGCAGTAATGAGCTTCAAAAGTTTGGCTTGAGGACCAAGTTGCAGCCCTGCAGATGTCTGCCAACGGTACAGAGCGGAGATGAGCTACTGAGGCAGCCATTGCCCTGACACGATGGGCCGTGACCCGACCCTGCAAGGGAAGGTCAGCCGCCCTGTAAGCCCAGGTGATACAGTCAGCCACCCATATGGACAAGGTACACTTGGACACAGCTAACCCCAAATTATTAGGGTCAAAAGAGATGAAGAGCTGAGTAGCCCTTCTATGTCCTTGCATACGGTCAAGGTAGAAGGATAAGGCCCTCCTACAGTCCAGGGTATGCAGGACCGCTTCAGCCTGGCTTGCATGAGGCCTAGGGAAGAATGTTGGAAGAACCACCTCCTGGTTGAGGTGGAAAGAGGAGACAACTTTAGGGAGGAACTTTGGATAAGCCCTAAGGACTACCCTGTTCCTATAAAAGCGGGTGTAAGGCCTGTCACAGACTAGGGACTGAAGCTCACTCACCCGTCTGGCCGAGGTTAAGGCTACTAGGAAGAGTGTCTTCCAGGAAAGGAAGCGGAGAGGACAAGTAGCCATCGGCTCAAAAGGTGGGCGAGTCAGTTGCTGCAAGACCACATTCAACTCCCACTCAGGGGCTGGAGGACGGACAGGGGGTTTGAGCAAGAGCAAACGTCTGAGAAACCGGGACACCAAGGGGTGAACCGATAAAGAGTGTCCTTCCACCAGTGAGTGGTGAGCTACTAGAGCTGAGAGGTGGACCCGAACAGAATTAGACTTAAGACCCTGATTGGATAAGTGCAGCAGGTACTGAAGCACAACTGGTACAGTACAGGAGAAAGGATCCTCTGTACGCCGCTGACACCACACAGAAAACCTCTTCCACTTCAGGGCATAGGTTTTTCTAGTGGACTGCTTCCTAGAGGCCAGGACGACCTCTTCAACTTCCGGAGGTAGGCCCCAAGGAGCCAAAACTACCCTTGCAGCTTCCAGGTCATCAAATTGAGAGATTTGAGATTAGGGTGCAGAAGAGACCCCTTGTCTCGAAAAAGAAGGTCGGGCTGCAACCCTAGAGGTAGTGGAGTGTCCACTGCCAGCTGAAGCAGAAATGGGAACCAAGGCTGTCTCGGCCACCTGGGGGCTACCAGAAGGACCGAGGCCTGGTCCTGTAGTACCTTGAACAGGGTTCGGGCCACCAGAGGCGTGGGAGGAAACGCATATAGGAGGCCTTGGGACCAGGAAATCAAAAAAGCATCTGCTGCTAGTCTCAGAGGATGTGGTTGCCTGGAGCAGAACTTGGGCAGTTGTCTGTTCAGGGGACTGGCAAAGAGATCTATAGATGGAAGTCCCCATCTCAGGAAGATCTTCTGAACTACCAAAGGATGGAGCTGCCACTCGTGTGGCTGCAGAATTCTGCTCAACCTGTCTGCTAGGTAATTTTCCTGGCCAGGGAGATAAACCGCCTTGAGCAACATGTTGTGCCTGAGCGCAAACAAGCAAAGGTCCTGCGCCTCCTGACAAAGGAGCCTGGACCCAGTGCCTCTCTGTTTATTCACATAAAACATGGCTACCTGATTGTCTGTTTGCACTAAAACAGACTGGTGAGCCAGGGTTTGAGAGAAAGTCTTGAGGGCTAAGTGAATAGCCCGAAACTCCAGTAGATTGATCTGTTGCTGGGCCTCCCAGGGAGACCACAGGCCCTGGGTGCACTTGCCCAGACAGTGTGCTCCCCAGCCCTGTAGAGAGGCATCGGTGGTCAATACCACTGTGAACCCAGGTGGCTGAAAAGGCATCTCTTTCAGTAAGTTGCAGTCTGGGATGCAGCCACCAACGGAAGGAGTGCAGGAATGGTCTGGACACCCTTACTCTGTCTCTGAGGCTCCCTGTGGCCTGCGACCACTGAGTTCTGAGGCACCATTGCGCAGGCCTCATATGAAGCCTGGCATGGGGTGTGACAAGCACTGTCGAAGCCATGTGGCCAAGAAGCCTCAGGCAGAGCCTGGCGGAGACCAGTGACCTGCTGAGAAACTGGTTTGCCAAGGTCATCAGTCGCTGGGCTCTGTCTTCTGGCAAGAAAGCTTTGCCTGCAGAGAGTCTAGTCTTGCCCCTATGAACTCTAAGTTTTGGGAGGGGAGCAAAGTGGACTTTGCAAAGTTTATGACAAACCCCAGATGCTGTAGTAGAGAAATCGTTCGGAGGGTGGCTTGCCTGGCCTCCTGGCACGTCTGACCCCTGATGAGCCAGTCGTCCAGATAGGGGAAGACAAAGATACCCTGATTTCTCAAGTAGGCCGCCACCACTGCCAGGCATTTGGTAAAGACTCTGGGGGCGGAGGTGAGGCCAAATGGCAGCACTCTGTACTGATAATGGTTTCCTCCCACAATGAACCTGAGGTACTTTCTGTGGTCTGGATGAATGAGGATGTGAGTGTACGCATCCTTTAGATCTAAAGAGCATAGCCAATCTCCCTGCTGGAGGTAGGGCAGAAGTGTTACAAGAGTAAGCATCTTGAACTTTTCCTTCTGTAAGAACTTGTTGAGATTTCTGAGGTCTAGAATAGGCCTGAGATCCCCTGTTCTCTTTGGTACTAGGAAGTACCTGGAGTAGAAACCGTGACCTTGTAGGTGGGGAGGCACAGGCTCCACCGCCTGGTCTCGTAACAGACCCTGGAGCTCCTGCAGGAGGAGGGCTGTATGGAGAGGAGGCCTTGGAGGCTCTCCTGGAAAATAGGGAGGAGGCAACTGATGGAAATGAAGCAGGTAGCCCTTGTGGACTATGCTTAAGACCCAGTTGTCCCCTGTAATGGGTGGCCACCGGTGGGCAAACAGGGCTAGGCGTCCTCCTGTGCAGGGATGGGACAGCAGAGACGGAGAGGCTATGCCTTGGGAGTCAAAAACCCCCACCCTGTTGAGTGGGAGCAGGAGCCGGAGGCTTGGGGGCTTTCTGCCTACGGGGCCCATGTCCCTGCCCCTTGGCCTGCTGACCCTGTGGGGGAGCGGGGGAGGCCTGGTAAGGTGGGAACTGTTTGTAGGCAGTCGCCTTCCTCGAGTAAAAGGACTTTTTACCCGAGCCCTTCTTCTTGTGTGAAGGGGCAGAAATCTTTCGAGACAGCCTTGTCCTCGTGAGGTGCTCGGTCTCGAGCTCAGCAGCCTTCTCGGCCATGGGCTTGCCAAAACGTTTTTCACCTCGGCAAGGGACATCGACCAACTTGTCCTGAACCCATGGCTCAAGGTCCGATGACTGCAGCCATGCCTGGCGTCGAGCCGCAACACGGGCCGAGGCCTCGAAGCCATCGTAGGCCGCTCGGGACATGAACTTAGAGCATTCCCGGATCCCCGAAGACAAGGACTTGAACCTCTGCAAAGGTTCCCCGGAGAGACCAGCAGAGAACCCGGCAAGCTCCTTTGCCAGGTCCCGCAAGTTCATGCCCATGTACAGCTGGTAAGACTGGACACGGCAAGCAAGCATCGAGCCCTGGAAGCACTTTCTACCGAACGCATCCAGGTTCCGGGCCTTCCTGCCATGGGGCACCGCGGAGTGCATCTTCTGACTTTTCAGACGATGCATGGCCGATTCCACCACCAGGGAATGGTGCGGTAGCTGCGCCTTTTGAAAACCAGGGCTCTTACGGAGTAGATAAATGGAATCGACCCGCTTGCTCAGAACCGGCGCCGAGGCTGGTGCCTCCCACATCCGGAAGAGGAGCCGTTCCAGCATCGGAGGAACCAGCACAGTAAAGGCCTCCTTCGGAGGAGAGTCATACTGGAGAGCCTCGAGCTCCGCCGGGATCGCCAAAGCAGTGGCCATATCCCGCACGAACTCTAAGAACAGGGTATCCTCCGGAGGGGACCTACTCCGGGGCTCAGACTGCGGTGAGTCCGACGGGACGCACCGAGTCTTGAAGGTATCGGGGGACTCCTCATCCTCCGTCTCCCAGGCGGACTCGTCCAAAGAGGAGTCGGGCTCCGACCGTGAGGGGCCCGGCAGCACCTGCCCCGATGCCGATGCCACCGGCGTCCACGCTCTCGGTCCCGACCGGGAGGTCGAGGGTGACCGTGACCGAGGATGACCTCAAGCCTTCATGGTCTCAAGTATCGGCTCGGTCTCCGGGGTCGACTTCGACGTCCCGGTGGTCGGGGCAGATGCGCCAGTGAGGCTGGCCTTCAGCACCCGCTGCTGATCCATGAAGGCAGACAGTCTGCACTCCAAGGCTGTCAGCCTGAGACCCAGCTCAGGAGACTCAGCAGCTACTGACTTGGACCCCGGCGGCACCGGGCCCGACGTCGGCTCCCTGGGAGGAGAGTCCTCGAGGACAACAGGACTTACATGTCCAGCAGACTCCGGCTCCACCTGAGGTACTTTTGACGGCTTCTCCTGTTCCACGGGCCCGGGACAGCGGTCGGGGGTCCGAGACCTAGCTCTCGAGGAGCCAGGGACCTCCTCCGATGCCGCCCTCGTGAGCCGCTTCTTCCTCTTTCGCTCCCGCTCGGGGGACCCCCTCTCCGAGGAAACCCGACGATGCTCGGGGTCAGACTCCCGAGACGTCGAGGCCTCAGACGAGGTCCGGGCCCAGCCAGAGGCCGAATCTGAGAAAAGCCTTTCCTTTTGGTGCTGATGACTTTGAAGTGCCTTAGTGGACATTTTTCCACACGGTCCACAGATCTTAGGATCATGATCAGGACCGAGGCACCGAAGGCAGCAGTCGTGTGTGTCGGTGAGAGACATTAGTTTCTTACACTGATCACACTTCTTAAAACCACTGGAAGTCATCGGGGAAAAAAAGAGTCCCCGCAAGGTCAAAGGACCGGCCTTCCAGGGAAAAGGAAAAAAAGGGCACGAACGCCAGCCACTAAGGGCAAAAACCGGAAAAATAAGATCGGGTTCGATACCGGTGTACCGAACCTGGCGAGAAGGGGAACCGGCGTCGAACCGGAGAAAAAACCGCGAAGAAATCGCAACGAATGGACGAAAAAATCAAACTATTTTCCGGGTGAACTAGGACACACGTCCGATGGGCTCCACGGAAAAAGAGAGACTGAGCAAGATGGCACCTTTAGGCAGGAAGGGGACCGCGCATGCGTGCAGTATTCCCAAAGGCTTTCATAGAAAGCTGGGAAAATGCTCCGCAGGGGCTCCATCAACGTTGATGTCACCCATATGTGAGGACTGACTTCCTGCTTGGTCCTGGAGAATCTGTTATACCAGCATGTTTTATTACATCTCTCTGACCTTGGAGATTTTGCCTAGGAGGCTTACTGAAGACTGATAAATATAACAAGTGAATACAACAAAAATACTTCTTAAGAAAAGATTTATACAAGTTGGTGGAATTCATATATATACGATAAAGAGGAGCACTGATGAATCTCAAGCTGTAGTGGGGAGATCTGGGTAACTTGGCTCAGTTGGAGATTCACCTTAATAGTGTGCCAGCTTGTCTCCAGAGAAACACAGTGTGCTTTAGATATAAAATTCATTGTTCTTATAATTTCTTGTGTTGGACTATATATTTCTTGCAAAATTCAACAAGCTACATCGAGATCAGTTGTTATTGTTCTACCTGTGGTACACATGGATGGATGACGCATGCAATTTCTGCCTAGGTTCCTCACTCTAGTTCAAGAGTTCTCAACCCAGTCCTTGGGACACACCTAGCCAGACAGATTTTTCAACCACAACAAAAATGAATGAGAGAGATTTACATGCCCTGCCGCCATTGTATGCAAATATCTTTCAAGTACATAACTTGTGGCTATCCTGATTGGCTAGGTATGTCCTGAGGACTAGGTTGAGATCCCTTGCTCTAGTCTGATGGACCTTGCATCTTGTGAATGAGGGGATTTATCATGGCATGTAGGAATCGGACCCTATCTGCCATAAACTGAATTTTATTTATTTAGTAGTATTTAGCTCATGCCTTTCCAGTAGTAGTTCAAGTCGAGTTACATTCAGGTACAGTCCCCAGAGGGCTTACAATCTGTTTCTACCTGAGGCAGTGGAGGGTTAAGTGACTTACCCAAGGCCACAAGGCGTACCAGTGGGATTTGAACCCTGTTCTTTCTGATCCCAGGCTATCACCCTAACCACTAGACTACTCCTCCATTTTTAAAACTACATGGCTCAATCTTGACAAACACTCGGCGCCAGGTTACTATGGCGGCTAAAAGAAATTGGACCTAGCTCCTGGGGCTCAGAGCACATGGGCAGAAGTGCTGGAGAAGGCCATGAACACAGCCAGACCTGTTAAGAGTCTGCCTGCAGAGATCCCATCTCCCGCAAGCAGAAGTGCTGCAAGACAGACTGTGTCTGTCGAGCCTGCAATTAAAAGGTTAGAGTCTGAGGGATGGGGAATAGGCTACTGCACATATGGCTGAAGAAATTTAAAGGGATAGCAAGTTCTAGTAAATAACGAATGGTGGGGGAATGGAGGGAAGGGTTGAATGAAAGCGGGGAGGGAGAGGGTGAGAGAATCTGGAAAGGGAAACAGGGTTGGGGGATGGAGAAGAGTGAAAGACATTGTGAGTGAAGAGAAACACATGGGAGAGTAAAGGGCACAATATGTATGTGCAAAAGGTGCACCGCCCACCCCCCCCCCCAAACACACAGGTGTAGCTTGAAGGGTCAGCAAGGGTGGTGGGAAAGGGAGGACGAGGAGGAGTGGTGCCATTGCCTTCTGTTGGCACTGTACAGTGGCCCATTAAGAGCTTGATTTATTAAGCTTTTTCCCATAGAAAATTGGAAAACACAATATTAGTAAATCAGGCACCAAAACCTAAAAACGTGACTGCGATACAGTTTTTTGAGTGGCGAGGGCATACAGTGTCATCCAGGTTTCGGCGGCCAGTTCCTAGATTCCAAGGAAACTTGTCAAGGCCTGATCTACTGAACTGCAAGAGGAAACCATAAAGACAACCAACTTGTTAAACAGCAGAAGGTTAAGTAAGGTAATTATTAGCAGCCAATTTTATTTTTTATTTATTTTAATGATTCTGACTTTTGTTTACTGTCCTTTGACACATTATGCAGTGCCTCCTGTATATTCCCAATCTTTTCCCCATATTCCCTACTCATTCCAAGTTTCTTCAATGTTATTCTTTTTCCAATTCTTCTTACCCTCCATCCTCAGAGGCTGCATTTCAAGCCTAACATCCAAAAAAAAGTTGTTCACTTGGCAGTACAGGATACTTACAATACTGTCTGGCCCACCTAGAGCAAATTGTAAATTATAAAAACAGGTCCAAATTCATTTTTAAACAAAATACGTGTAACAGCTAATTCCAGAAGGTGTCGAGTCACTCACAAGGAATGCTTCGTTGAACTCAAAGGAACAGGGGAATTGCCGCTGGAGTTGATGGACGCAGTCCAGCCACTGCAGAAACACTGGGCAGCGCTCGTTCAAGTCATCTGAATTCTCACCATGACCACAGCGATCTGCAAACTTGTGACCAAAGTCCAGCCACTCCATCTCTACCAGTACCTGGAAACCCTTCACAAGAACAGAGGAAAGGCAACATCTGGTCAGAGAACTGTACAGGAGAGCCATGAAAGCAGACAGAAAATTGAGGGTTTATCAGTCTCTGATTCAGGAGGTTACTTACCTGTAACAGGGGTTCTCCGTGGACAGAAGGAAAAATCAGCCACATACAAGGGCGACTTCGTCCCTGATGGCATCTAGTTGAACTCACTCCTCCTGAGTCACCATTTATCTCCTCCTCAGTCTGATCCATAGCTTAGAGAGAAAAAAACCTTCAACTGAAAGAGGAGGTGGAGGGATTGTGTGGCTGAGCCCTAACTTTTTTAGCCCCTCTTCATAGGGGGTATCCTTCCATCCTCTTTACCATTTAGGTGGTTCTTCTCTGTACCTTTTCTAATAACGCCATATCCCTTTTAAGATATGGCGACCAGAATTGCACACCTCAAGAAGAGGTCGCACCATGGAACGATACAGAGGCATTATAATATCTTTTGTTTTATTTTCCATTCCTTTCCTTATGATACCAGCATTCTATTTGCTCTCTTGGCCGTCGCTACACACTGGGCAGAGGGTTTTAACATGTTATCCACGATGACGTCTAAATCTTTTTCCTAGGTGGTGGTTCCTAAAGTGAAACTTTGCATCATGTAATCATAGTTTGGGTTGTTCTTTCCTAGGTGCATAACTTTGCACTTGTCCACATTAAATGTCATCCACCATTTGGATGCCCAGTCTTCCAATTTATCAAGATCCTCTTGCAATTTTCCACAATCCTCATGGGTTTTAACAACTTTAGTTTTTTGTCATCTGCAAATTTGACAACCTCACTTGTTATACCCTTTTCCAAGTCATTTATGAATATGTCAAAAAGAAGCGGACCCAGCACAGATCCCTGGGGTACTCCACTATTCACCTTTCTCCACTGGGAAAATTGGCCATTTAGCCCTACTCTCTGGCTTTCTATCTTTTACCCAGTGCCTAATCCACAATAGTACACTGCCTCCTATCCCATGACTTTTTAGCTTTGCCAAAAGTCTCTGATGAGGGACCTTGAAAAAGCTTTTCTGAAAGTCCAGATACACTATATAAACTGACTCACCTTTGTCTACCTGTTTATTCACACCTTCAAAAAACCCATAACAGGTTAGTAAGACAAGATCTTCCTTGTCTAAAGTCATGTTGGCTGTCTCCCATTAAGCCATGACTATCTACATGTTCAGTAATTTTGTTCTTTATGATGGTTTCTACCATTTTTCCCGGTACTGACCTCAGCCTCACTAGTCTGTAGTTTTCCAGATCACACCTGGAACCCTTTTTAAAATTTGGCGTTACATTGGCCTTCTGTATTACTAATTAAAGATTTATATGGATTTTTGGATCAGCAAAGGATATTGTACTTTATCTGAGCCAACTTGCTCCAGAGATGAGAGATTTTTGCACATCTAGCCTGGGGAGTGTTAAGAGATCAGAGAGAGAGACAGAATTCTTCCCTTGGCCTTTGAACAATTCTCTTGGACAGGATAAGAATTCATCAATTATAATGTAAAAGCTTTGAGATGCTTTTGGGTGTCTCCCTTGACAGAGACCCATTAATGATAACAAAAGAACACTTAGGCCATGGAGGATGTGTCCTTTGAGCATTCTCAGATGTCTGACCATGTCTGACTGTGTAAGTTTGAGCTTCTAACACCAAGGGGGGTAATCAAAAGCCTGCCCGGAAACCGAAGCAAAAAAGGTGGATGGGGTGGAGAGAAGCTCATGGGTGAGAGCTGGCTGCAACACATTTGTGCCTATATAAATACAGAGAATATCCAGAACAGGTAGAGCGTAGATCTGCTTGGCCAAGCATGAAGTATCCTAGACTGTCATTAGTTCCTCTCGCTGAGCGCTCCCAGCTGATGTGTAAAGGGGTTATGACAAGTTTGGTGAAGTATATTCTTTGTACATAGCTGCCTTCTCTCATAACTCTTTCAGTACTGTAATTAAGTGTGCATTCTAGTTATCTTTTCTAACTACTCATGTGTAACTAAGAGAATTACTTGTCTTTCTAAATGTTTCCTTACTTTGTTTGTAAATAAACTGCACGTCTTCATTACAAGGTGTTAGCCTTTGTTGAAGTAAGACACCTTCCTCCAATCTTCAGGTATTACAGATGATTTTAATGATAGTTCACAGATTACTAATAGGAGGTCTGCAATCTCATATTTCAGTTCTTTCAATACCTTTGGATGTATACCATCCGGTCCAGGTGATTTGCTACTCTTCAGGTTATCAAATAGTTGTAGTACATCTTCCTGATATATCGATACTTCTTTCAATTCTTCCGCAGTACCACCTTTACATACCACTTCAGTCATGTGTAATATCCCTACATCTTCCTTAGTAAAGACCGAAGCAAAGAATTCATTCAGTCTGTCCGCTATGGCCTTGTCCCCTCTTAGTGCCCCCTTTACCCCTCTATCATCTAATGGTCCAACTGACTCTCTCACAGGTTTTTTGCTACAAATGTACTTGAAAAAGTCTTTATTACACGTTACTGCTTCCACAGCAAGCTTCTTCTCAAATTCTCTTTGCCTGCCTTATCAATGCCTTGCATTTAACTTGCCAGTGCTTGTGCTGTTTCCAGTTTTCATCATTTGGCTCTTTTTTCCATTTCCTGAAAGATGCGTTTCTGGCAACAGCAGCCTATCTAACCTCACCTTTAAACCATGCTGGCAGTTTTTTGGACTTCCTTCCACTTTTCTTAAAGCGTGGAATACAGACGGTCTGGGCTTCCAAGATAGTATTTTTAAACACCACCCAAACTTGATGTAACTCTTTAATCTTTGCAACTGATCCTTTTAGTTTTTTCTTAACTATTTTCCTCATTTTATCATAGTCTCCCTTTCGAAAGTTAAAAGGTAGTACTATGGATTTCCTTACCATCCCTCCTCCATTAATTAAATCAAACGCGATCATGCTATGATCACTATTGCCAAGTGGCGTCAACACCCTTATCTCATGCATCAGATCTGGTGTTCCACTAAGAACTAGGTCCAAAATGGCTTTCCCTCTGGTCGGTTCATGAACCAGCTGCTCCAAGAAGCAGTCATTAATTTAATCTAGAAGCTTTCTCTCCCTAGCATGTCCTGCCGTGACAATGAGCCAGTCAATACCAGGGTAATTGAAATCACCCAATTATTATTACTGTGTTGTAACTTTTGTTAACTTCCCTGATTCCTTTGAGCATTTCATCATCCATTTGTTCATTTTGGCAAGGCTGTTGATAGTACACCCCCCACTGCCATCGCCTTCCCATTTTTACATGGAATTTCAATCCATAGAGATTCTACAGCAAATGTTTCCTGCAAAACTTTAATCCTTTGTGAATCAATGCCCTCTCTAACAGAGTGCAACCCTTCCACCAATTTGATTGGCTCTATTCATTATGATATAGTTTATACCCAGGTATCACAGCGTCCCACTGGTTCCACCATGTCTCAGATACCAATCATATCTAACCTCTCATTTAGTGCTATATATTCTAACTATCCCATCTTATTTTTTAGACTTCTAGCATTTGCATACAAGCATTTTAGAGACTGTATTTTATTCATATTAATCTGGCTATCGGTAAGCAGGGGTAATTTGGAATCTTTAAGGTCTGTCTGCTCTGTATTCAAGGGCATTTGGACTACTCTTGTCTTTATTGAAACCTCTCTGCTGATATGCCCTAACTTCATTCTTTTGGCAATATCCTTCAAGGATACACTGTTCCGAACCATGCGCTTTTGGGAGACTGTTGGCTCTCCCCTATTATCTAGTTTAAAAGCTGCTCTATCTCCTTTTTAAAGGTTAATGCCGGCAGCCTGGTTCCATCCCAGTTAAGGTGAAGCCCATCCCTTCGGAAGAGCCCCTCCTTTCCCCAGAATGTTCCCCAGTTCCTAACAAATCCAAAACCCTCATCCTTCCACCATCGTCTCATCCACAAATTGAGACTCCAGAGTTCTGCCTGCCTTTTGGGTCCTGCATGTGGAATGGGAAGCATTTTGGAGAACGCTACACTGAAGTTCTGGATTTCAACTTCCTACCTAAAAGCCTAAATTTAGCCTCCAGAACCTCCCTACCACATTTTCCTATGTCATTGGTACCGACATGTACTAAGACAACAGACTCCTCCCCAGCACTATCTAAGACCTTGTGTAGGTGGCGCGTGAGGTCCACTACCTTAGTACTAGGCAGGCATATTACCAGGCAATCCTCACATCTACCAGCCAGTCACCTGTCTACATGCCTAATGATCAAATCACCAACTATAATGGCTGTCCTAACCCTTCCCTCATGGACACATGGCCTTGGAGAAACGTCTTCTGTGCGAGACAGTTTTATATCATCTGGAGAACAGGTCCTAGTTACAGGATCACATCCTGCCACATGACCTCTCTCCTCCATGGCAACAGGGATGCTGCCAGACTGGAGGTGGGACTTCAGGACTATATCCCTGTAGGTCTTATCTATGTACCTCTCTGTCTTCCTTATGTCTTACAAGTCTGCTACTCTAGCCTCCAGAGATCGGACTCGTTCCCTGAGAGCAAAGAGCTCCTTACACCTAGTGCACACGTAAGACCCCTCACCAACTGGGAGAAAATCATACTGTGATGCTCAATGCAAAAGATTGGAAAGCCCCCATCTCGCTGCTGGACTGCTGTCGGCATCTTAGTTTTAAGGGTGTGTTTAGATATTTACGTTACTTACTTACTAAGGGTTGCTGGGAATACTTTTACTAATAAAACTATACCTAATGTTTAATGTACTTTGTTCACCTGAAGCTTAATTAATCTCAGGTCCTTAATGTATGCCTGATGAGGATAAACAGCTGCACCTGAGAGTGAATATGGCACCTCCTTTCCTTTAAGAATTGCAAGCACCTATAAAGCTACGATTATCCCAGGGGTGGGTGGGTGTCGGGGAGGGAAGGAAAGAAGACTTATTAAAAGCTGGCTGCTACACAGTACCCTGGTCCTGTGCTTCTAAGGTATTGTGTGACCAATTTTCAGGGGGAGTCCCACAGCCCTTGCTTGGATAGAGGGAGTCTTGGGGTCTAAATTTAACCAGAAAACTCTTCTGTGTTGTAAATTTAAAATGAAAGCTCTTTGCTGCTACTAGGCCCTGACTGAGCATCAAATTTAAACTAGAAGCTTAAAAGAAACTTGACAGTCATAGAGGGGTTTTCTATTTCTTCTCCTAAATCTTTGTTTTCTCTTGTCTCAATTGATAATGTGCTGATTCCTCTTCGATCTTCAATGAAGATTTTGGGTATGCTGTTTAATTCTTCATTTTCTTTAGCTCCACATGTTTCTTCAGTTGTTCAGCGTGGTTTCTTTATTCTTTGTCAGCTTTGTTCTGTTCGTAAATATTTGGATGTTCCTTCTCTTTGACTTCTTTTGTTTTCTTTGGTTATTTCTCAGATTGACTATGCTAATTCTCTTCTTATAGGGCTCCCCCGTAATCAGACTGCTCGTTTGCAGTTGCTTCAGAATACTGTCGTGTGTTTGCTTTATGGGGTTCATTGAACAGATCATGTGATAGCTTTGCTTTGTTTGGAACATTGGCTTCCTGTTTCCTATAGAATTTCTTTTAAAGTACTTCTTTTTATTGTGCTTTGTATGACAGCCATCCTGCTTTGATTCGGTCTTATGTTTCTTCCTATTCCTTTCGTTCTGCTTCGCATAATCTTCTTGTGATTCCAATACATCGGGTGTTTTCTTCTGCAGTTGCTCGCGCTTCGGCTTTTCGTGTGGTAGCGCCCACATTATGGAATTCGTTGCCTATGGATTTGCATATTATTTTTTCTCTGCCTTGTTTTAAGATGCGTCTTAAGTGTTATTTTGTTTTGTGGGCCTTACCTTCTCGGTAATTTTTTTTTTTTTATGTCTCTCACCCGATGTCTCTTTTGGCACCTTGTTCACTCCCCTCCTTTTGAAGTCTTAGTTAGGTTTTTTGTAAGCTAGGTTTCCTGTTTTTTATTCTGTTTGTTTAGTTTTGTGTACTTATTTGTATTTTTGCTTATTAAACATAGAAACATGATGACAGAAAAAGACCACATGGCCTATCTAGTCTGTCCTTTCATATCTTTCATTACTTGTTTTATTCTTATTGTATACCACTGAGATATTTTCTTTGATCAGCGGGCTATCAAGTTAATAAACTGTAACTGTAACTGACTCCCAAACTGAGGGTGCAAGGGCTCTGGTGTTCAGTTACTGGAGGGCCCCTTGCAACCTAAAGGTGAGTGCTGTGGTAAGCTGAAGCAAGGTTGGAAAGTAGTGTTAGATTTTTCTTTTGGTTGGACAGCAGTGAGGTCCTAAGGGTTTTCCTGGTTAGGAAGGGTGTCCTAATCAGACTGGGAGCCCCAAGGTATGATTCCTGAGATCAAATATGGGTAGGAGAATGAGTTGGGTATCAGATGTGCACTTTGGAGCCAGTTGTGACCAACTAACCTGAAGAAAAGTAAGTATTGTTAGTAAAATGTAATACTTTCCAAAGAGCAATGAGACAAATACCCTGGAATTTAATCTAGTAGACTAAAACTGCCTCCTGAGACAGAGTTATTCACAGTGGTTTCTTTTGGGGCAGTTTCTCCAAATGGGTTCGTTTTGTGCATACCATGACAATCATGAACCTCAGGGATCTTTGTGTGTCATCTGTTGTGCTGAGGCAAGTGCTGGTCTTTGTGTGTTTCTGTGGGGAGAATGAAAGATTGATTCATTTTGTTTTGTTGCTTTTTCTTTTTGGAATGCAGAGTATAGAAAAGTCAATTGCAGAAGACCATTACAAGCCTAAAATGTTGTAAAGGTATCCTTTTGTAAAGCAAATGCTTCAAGTAGGCAAGCTGCTTTGATTTGTTGCCCTGTGTTTTTAGGGCTTAACAATTAAACATGGCAGTGAAACATGCTGCCAACAAAGGTTGACACCACTATGCCACCTCAGCAGAGGGACCCAGCTGAGTCGGTGATCAGCCTGATTGCCTGTTTATTCTGGGAGTGTATTGCAAAGAGGAGACCAATTATGCAGTCATCTCCTTTGAAGCTCAACAAAGAATATTCAGAAAGTGAAAAATCAACTATATCATTTGTTGGAAACAGGATACTGGGCTTGATGGACCTTGGTCTGACCCAGTATGGCATATCTTATGTCTCTTTAAGGAATGTGGTTTTTGGTCTCATTGTAACTGAGATCGTACATATGCCAGATGAAAGAAAAAAAATGCACTTGCAAAATTTTCTAGATTGCATAAGCCTGATGGAATCAGTAGGCTTCAGTACGCTCAACAATTCAGGATACTGAACCCTGATTTTAGTTGGGTCAGATGTGAAGACAGACAGATGGCTGCCCGCCCTGTGGATTGGTTGATTCAATTTGGAACACCACGGAGGTAGCCTATGAACAGACAACCCTCTCAACGTGGCTAACCCTCTTACACATTGTGTAGGGGAGTCTTGTGAAATACCAGTCTGATCTGGCATATATGGAATTATAATTTTATAATATTTTATGAACTTCTTAATTTCTTCAGTCTGTCTAATCATAAAGGCAGTCTTTTTGGACTGCCAAATGATACAGATTATTCAATAAGCTGTCTCAAGGGATGGTGGTTTATATTTAATTGAGACGATCTGGAGGGTTGCCCTGCAAATTGGTTGGTTCTGAAAAAAGTAGCTTGCTGGCTTCCCAAGCGCTTAAAAATATTGACAAACATCTGCTAGAGGTCCCATTAGGTGATGAAGGTTAAGTTATTTAGGTGCTAAAAGCAGAATAAGAAAGGAGATGAGCGTAACACTGTTTCCCTTCGCTTAAACTTTGTTGAAACAAAGAGTGAAGAGATGACATTCCCATTGTCCTCTTCTCTTTATATTTTGATGTCTTTTCACCACAGTCGAGAATAGGGTGGAGTACACACTGGCTCTTTCTTAATGTTGCATATGCTGAATATGCCCTGCTAGAGGTAGTCAGGGTGACAGTATCAGTAGTATTAACACCTTGAAGGTTCTGCAATAGACAAAACATGTGTACTATCCATAATATGTTTAACACATAGAAGCTGATGTGATGCTTTTGTAGGTGGAACCTTGTACCAGCAGAGTCGTCATTACAACCTGATAGGAGATATGCCATGTGATAGAGGCCACAAGTCCAACAGTAGGATAGAAACTCAGTCCACGAATCCTGATGAGAAAAATATCCAGGGCAAGATTGAATTTATGACTAGTGCCAATCGTTGATGGGACAAAATAACTCAGGGATCTCTCTCTTGATAGCCTGTAGAATAACCTAAAACACACAAGACCAGTGGCCTTTTAGACTTCATCTCCAAATGTAGAAAATGGTGGGATCGCTCTCTTTGCACTTTATAGTGATAGACAAATGAAGCGCAAGGAGAGAGGGTGCTATTGTCATCTGAATGACTACCTCAGAGTACAGTATGGGAATAAAGAAGTGGGTTTTAAGCATTTCGAACACCTACAGCAGGTGCCCCCACAGCAAACTAGCACTTGGTATTATGGAGGACAAATTACTTCTTCTACTACTTATTTGTATAGTGCTACAAGGGGTATGCAGTGCTGAACAGAGATATTTAAGAGACAGTGCATGCTCACAAGAACTTAGAGTCTAATAAAGACAGACAAGAAGTGCGGACTAGGATATGGCTAAGAGAATGGTAAGGAAACACATAGGAGGTGAACAGGAGACTAGGGGGGATCACGATCCAAAAGCAGTCTCAAAGAAGTGAGTTTTTAGCCTGGATTTGAACAGGGCCACAGATGGAGCCTGAAGCACAGACTCAGGTAGTTTGTTTCAGGCATAAGGGAGCAGCAAGACAGAAAGACAGAAGTCTGGAGTTGGCAGTGGAAGAGAAGGGCACAGATAGAAAGGATCTGTTAGAAGAGCGAAGTTCCCAAAGATGAGTGTAGGGAGAGAAGAGAAGAAAGGTAAGTAGAGCAGCTGAATGAAGGCACTTATGGGCCAATAGTAGTTTGAACTGAATGTGGCAATGGATAGGGAGCCAATGAAGTGACTTGAGAAGAGGGGTGACATAAGCATAGTGACACTGGCAGATTAGCTGTGCAGCTGAATTTTCAACAAATTGACGTGGGAAGAAAAGATTCAGTGGAAGACCAGCGAAGAGGAGGTTGCAATAGTCTAGATGGGAGGTGATAAGGCGAATGGAGAAGGTCTTAGCAGTGTGTTCAGAAAGGAAGGGATGAATTTTGCCAATATTATAGAGAAAAAAGTGACAGGTTTTAGTTATCTCTTGCATGTGTGTGGAGAAGGAGAGGGAGGAATCAAAAATGACCTTAAGGTGGCAAGCTGAGGAAACAGGGAGAGGCAGAGCGTTAACTACAAAAATAGAGAAAGGAGGAAGGGGGAAGGTTGGCTTTGGGTGAAAGATAAGGAAGTCAATTTTGGCCATGTTCAATTTCAGATGGCAGTGAGACATCCAGGCACTAATTTCAGATAAGAAGCAGAGATCTTGTCCTGGAAATCCGGAGAGATTTCAGGTGCAGAGAGGTAGATCTGGGAGTCATAAGCATAGAAATGGTACTGAAAACCATGGGAGGAGATGAGTGCACCAAGGGATCAAGTGTAGAGACAGAAAAGGAGAGGTCCCAAGACAGAGCCCTGGGGACACAGACTGAAAGCCGGATAGCAATAGAGGATCCACCAGAATATACACCAAAAGTGCAGTGGGAGAGATAGGAAGAAAACCAGGATAGGACAAAACCCCTAAATCCTAGCGAGGACGGGTATTGAGGAGAAAGCATAGTTACTCACCTGTAACAGGTGATCTCCAGGAACAGCAGGAATTTAGTCTTCACATATGAGTATCATCGGTACCGACGGAGCCTGCACGGGAACGCTCCCCAGCGTCCAATTAGAAAGCTTTTGGGAGCATCCCACAGCACCTGCATGCTGCCTTCCCGGCCTTTCCCAACTGTCCCTCTCCAGTTGAGTTTAAAGCTGAGACGAAGAGAGAGAGAAAGAGAGAGAGATAGAGAGAAACAACTTCTAGGGGAGGTGGGTGGGTTGTGAAGACTAAATTCCTGCTGTTCCCGGAGATCACCTGTTACAGGTGAGTAACTACGCTATCTCCAGGAACAAGCAGGAATGTAGTCTTCACATATGGGGACTCCCTAGCTGCAGATGCCAGGGAGAAGGCCCCAGAAGTTGTGTGCGCCTGTGAAAGGGCTCCACCTCCCCCCATGGAACTCTGGCATCCTACCAGGGATGGTGGGTAGGAGTTGATTAAGTATGGAACAAGTGTTGAAGAACAGCCTGACCAAACAAGGCATCCCGGCGGGAGTCCTTGTCTAAGCAGTAATGGGCTGTGAAGGTATGAACCGAAGCCCAAGTAGCTGCTCAACAGATATCGTCGATAGACACAGAGTGAAGATGAGCCATAGAGGCTGCCATGGCTCTCACATTGTGAGCTGTGACATGGCCTTCAAGAGGAAGGTTCTTACTCTCATAGGCAAAAGAAATACACTGTGCAATCCAGCTGGACAGTGTTCTTTTGGAGACTGGAAGTCCCAAATGACTAGGATCAAAAGCAACAAAGAGTTGAGAGGACTTTCTATGTTGCTGTGTCCTTTGCAAGTAAAAGGCCAAAGCACTTTTACAGTCCAAAGTATGAAGATTCCTTTCTGCATTTGAGGCGTGAGGCCTTGGGAAAAATACAGGAAGGTAAACCGCTTGGTTTAAATGAAAAGGTGATACCACCTTTGGCATAAAGTGTGGATGAGTCCTATGGACTACCTTATCATGATGAAACCTTGTATAAGGAGGATATCAGCCACCAACACTTGCACTTCACTAATGCAACATACTGATGTGATTGCAATAAGAAAGATGACCTTCCAGGAAAGGAATTTCAAAGAGGTAGTAGCTGATGGTTCAAAAGGCAGCTTCATGAGCTGCCCAAGAACCAGATTTAAGTCCCATGCCACCGGTGGTGGCTTTATGGGAGGCTTAGTTAAAAGAAGGCCTCTCATAAATCTCGCTATGAGAGGATGAGAGGAAATAGTTTGTCCATTTAGAGGCTTAAAAGAAGCTGCAATAGCACTCAAATGAACTCTCACTGAATTGCTCTTAAGCCCTGTATTAGACAAATGAAGGAGATACTCCAATAATGATTCCAGAGGTACCGCAAGAGGGTCAAGACCCTTCTGCGAGCACCATATGGTAAACCTTTTCCACTTGAAAGCATAAGAGCGTCTTGTGGAAGGCTTCCTGGAAGCATAAAGGATATCCTTTACTTGCCAAGAAAGGTTAAGACCATGAAGTTCTAGGCTTTCAGCAACCAGGCCCTGAGATGCAGAGACTGGGGAATGGGATGCCACAGCATCCCGTCCTCCTGAGAAAGGAGATCTGGAGCAGATCCTAACTCCAGAGATGGAGCTTGAGAGAGATGTAGGAGCAGAGGGTACCACATTTGCCGTGGCCAATGTGGAGCTATGAGAATCATATGACCTCTGTCTCTGAAGCTTGAACAGGGTTTTGGGAATTAGGAGAATAGGTGGAAAGGCATACAGGAAGTCCTGGCCCCAATGGAGGAGGAAAGCATCCCTTGCCTGATAACTCTGAGCCGGAATTCTGGAACAGAATCAGGAAAGTTTGGCATTCAGCAGACTTGCAAAGAGGTCTATGTCTGGGGTTCCCCAAATTTGAAAAATTTTGGCCTCCTGGTCTGCATGGAGAGACCATTTGTGTGGAAGCAGAACTCGACTGAGTCTGTCTGACCAAGAGTTTTGAATGCCTGGAAGATACACCGCAAGGAGATTAATCTGATGCTCTCTGGCGAGGGGCCATCATCGCAAAGCTTCGTTGCATAGCGACAGAGAGCCTGTTCTACCCTGCTTGTTCACATAGAACATGGCTACTTGATTGTCTGTTTGAACTAGGACTGTCTTGTAGCTGAGTTGGGTGTGGAATACTCGAAGAGCAGGGAAGACTGCTCTGAGTTCCAGGACATTGATGTGTAGATAGTGTCACCGCCTTTAGTGCCCCAGCCGAAGCGTGTAGGGCTTAAGCGACCTGTTATCCTTCTTTGAACAGTTGTCTGACCTTTTCCTGAGGCAAAGCCTTTTGGGAAATGTAGTTTCTTTCACTGTCCAATGAAGAGTAGTGTGAACTCAAAGTGGTTTTAAGCAAACAGGATTTATTTCCCCTCCGGGCAGATTTCAGCATGGAACAAAGGTAACACAAACCATATACTTATGGCAAAGGACAAAATAAAAAGTCTCCAACAGAAATTATCTTAACTTCAGCAGTAATAAACATTTGCTTCCCAGCAATTAGAACAAACAGTTCTGTTTTCCACAGCTTTGTACTTTTTCTCTTAGCACTCCTGCAGTTCTCTGTACTGCTTAAACTCAACGCAGGGAAAATATTTCATTCGATATTGTAATCGTACAGTCCATCAATTCCTCAGATATGTTGCCTAGCCCTGGCTCTGTTTCTATTAACTCCTCATGGAAGTCAGGCAGAAATGTTTGCAATGTTGTTTCAGGGGCCACGCCCTTCCTCTCTGGCTTAGGCTTTATATCATACTCTTGGCACATGTATTGCTGTAAACAATCATCCTCATTACAGGTATTAAAACCACAGTCCCAACCCTTTGGGTAAGTAAAATCACACAGATTATCAATAGCCTTATTTGAAACCCAGTCTCTGGGCTTACCTCTTCGTCTGCCTGCAAACGGCTTTCTCTGGGCTTTGGAAACAGCTGTTGATTCAAAACCTGATTCGTGAGCTGAGGGTTGCAACTGCCTTCCTGGCTTTTTCCTCTCCTTGTAATTCCCAGAATACTGCAAACAGCCTGGCCTGCTTTTGCTGTATTCTTCCCTTGAATGAAACTTTATAAATGGTTCTCCTTCTACCTTTAAGCTCGGCTCTGGCTCTGGGCTTTCTCTCTGCTTGGCTGAGTGTTCCTTTAGGCTTGCCACGGTCTCTCTCCCACAGTTCTGGGCTGGAATTCTACCGGTAGCTCTGCCTAGGCCTGGAACTCGGACTCCTCCCTGGTCCTCCTCTTGGTCTGTTAGCTGGCCTCTCACCGGAACCCTCGGTTGGCTTTGTAGGTGACCTCCCAGCTGAGCTTGTGTTGGAGCTTTCTCTGTGGCTCCTAGTCGAGACCCTTTTCTTTCTACTGAGGCCTCTTTATGTGTCTGCCCTCTAGGGCAGTGCCTGACTCCTCCTCCTAGCAGGTGCTCTGAATCAGCTCGTGACTCCTGAGCTAACTGGCAGCAAGGGCGTGTTTCTTTCCCCTGTGTCTGGTTTCCCTGGTAACTACTAGCCATGTGCTTTTGTTTACCATCCAGCACTGCTTCTGATGCCTCCTTTTTGGCTCTTTCTAAAGGGCTGGAGAAATCCACCATGTCACAATAGGTATCCTGTGGAGTCCAGGTACCCTGGGTAGAGAGGCCTTGCAGGTGGGCTCCCCAACCCACCTGTGAGGCATATGTTGTTAGAGTGGCTAGGGGTGGGGGTTGCAGAAAAGGAGACCCCACCAAAAGGCTTTGGGGTAACTGCCACCACTGGAGGGACAAAATAAGGCGATCTGAATTTGCTATTTTTTCTGACAGGCAACCTAACGCCTGAGTCCACTGAGTGGATAAAGTCCACTGGGCTGCCCTCATATGAAGGCGAGCATAAGGAACCACATGCAGAGTGGATGCCATGTGGCCTATCAACTGTAAGATTTCCCGAGCAGTGAGGTGAGGTTTTAACACTGCTTGGGAAGCTAACTGCAGAATGCGAAGGCAGCAGGCCTGTGGAAGGAAGGCCCTTGCCTGTCTGGTATCCAGCAGAGCTCCTATAAACTCTAGGGACTGAGTGGGAGCAAGGTTGGATTTTGGGAAGTTTATGACAAGTCCCAAATACTGAAGGATGCGCATTGTGCAAGAGAGAACAACCCTGGCCTCTGGCTTTGAAAGGGCTCGAACAAGCCAGTCGTCTAAGTAAAGGAAGACAAATATTCCAAGGGTGCGAAGAAATGCTGCCACCACAGCCATGCATTTTGTGAACACCCTTGGTGCCGAGGCCAGGCCAAAAGGAAGAACCCTGTATTGGTAGTGCTTCCCTTGAAATAGAAAGCGAAGGAACTTTCAATGAGTTGGATGGATGAGAACATGAGTGTACGCATCCTTGAGATCTAGAGAACAAAGCCAATCCTGGCTCTGAAGGTATGGCAGCAGAGTTCCTAGAGAAATCATTTTGAACTTCTCTTTGAACAGGAATTTGTTCAATTCTCTGAGGTCTAAAATGGGTCTGTGTCCTGTTTTCTTTCGATTAAGGAAATAGGGGGAGTAGAACCCTGTACCCTGTTGGAGAACGGGTACCTCTTCTATTGCCCCTTGGGCAAGAAGCATAGTGACCTTTTGACCTAACTGGTCGTTGAGAGAGGTCTGAGAATTGAAGTCTTACCATTGTAGGAGGGGGCATGCTGAGGAAATGAAGCTTGTACCCTCTCTCTTACAATAGACAGAGTCCAATTTTCTGCTGTTATCTGACCCCATCTGGGGGCAAAATGACATAACCTTCCTGGAATGGTGGAAGGCTCTGGGCTGTTCAGGGCTAGGAAGGAAAAGTTCCCTAGATAGGAGTCAAAGCCCCTGTGGAGGCTGAGTCTGCTGAGCCGGTTGAGGCTTAGCAGCTTTTGTTTTTCTTTGCCTAGGTTGTTGCTGCTGTCGCTTTTGGGCAGACTGACCTAAACGATGCCCCTGCTGGGTATAGGAGGGATAAAACTTCTTCTTACTGAAGAATGGTTTCTTGTAGGATTTTTTCCTTGCAAGATCAGCTGTAGACTTAGACAATCTATCCAAAGTGATATTGTCAGCATCTATTTCATTAGCTATTTCCTGCCAATTCTTGCCAAAGAGATTCTCTCCTGTGCAAAGAATATTCCCTAGTTTATCCTGTACCCAAAGTTCCAAGTCAGATGCCTGAAGCCAGGCAATCCTACGTGCACCTATGGCAATAGCAGAGGTTCTGCTTATGTACTCAAAGCAGTCAAAGGCTGCACGATTCACAAACTTGGAAACATCCTGAGCATGTTTGACAAGGGCGAGGAAATCCTGCCTCTTATCAGGAAGGAGAGGGCTCATAAGCTCTAAATCTCCTGCGACTTCCTTAAGGAACATTCCTATATATAATATATAGAAACTGATCCTAGCAGAAAGCATGGAAGCCTGGAAGGTTCGACATCCAAAGGCGTCAAGAGTCCTACACTCACTTCCTGGAGGATTAGATGCATGCCTTTTTGCACTCGTGATCCTTCTCATAGCTGATTCCACCACCATGGAATGGTGTGGTAGCTGAGTCGTCTGAAACCCAGGATAAGGAGGAACTCGATACATGGTGTCGAGTCTTCGAGAGTGAGGAGATGTGGATAGAGGTGTTTCCCACATCCTTAACATGAGATCATGCAAGATCTCATGAATAGGTAAGGTAGCTGCCTCCTTGGGAGCCGTAGGATATTGTAGGATTTCTAATTCCTTTGCCCTAGGCTCTTTTTCAGGAGCCACTGTGATGGAAAGACCTTGAGCCACATCTCGGATAAAATCCTGAAAGGACATATCCTCTGGGGGAGACATCCTACGTTGAGGAGAAGAAGAATCCTCAGGAAGAAGTACTCTGGTATCGGCAGAGCTTTCAGAGTCTTCAGACTCATCCGAGGATTCAAAGTATCTCCGATCTGGGTGATCGTGCAAGGCACGGTACTGGTACAGACTGAAGTCGGCATTGGAGGGGTCCGATACCGACTTGTTGATACTGGATGTATAAGCATGACTTGGTCCCGGTAGAATACCTGCCGATGTCGATGCAGTCGGTGCCGGTACCGATTGAATTGTCTGAAGCGGTTTCAGGGGCATCGAAGCCGTGAGAAGAGCTGCCAGACTGCGTTCAATAGCCAAGAATCTCTGGTCTATCGACGCTGCCGATGCTTGGGTATCGGTACCAGATGAAGCAGCCGGTACCCCAGAGCATGGCACCAGTAGTTCTGCCGAGGTTGAGGCCTCAAGAATATCCTGGAGCCCCGTTAGTGCTTTGGAAGCCGAAGCCTCCCGCCGGGGCAACTTTGCCGGTGAAAGTCCCTCAAGGGCAATGCCAGAGGCATCTCGATGCTTAGAGGGAGATCTACCCTTTGAGGACCGGCTAGATTTATGTTTAGTTACCTGAGATCCATGGGAGGAAGACGAAGCCCTGGAAGACGTCGATGCCACAGAGGCTGCATCGGAAGGAAAAAGGGTGCTAGGTTTAGCAGCTCGGTTCTGCCGGCCCCTCTTTGATATCATCCCACAGGCAACACACTCCGAAATAGAGTGGTCAGGACCTAAACCTTTGAGGCACCACTCATGGGTGTCGGTGATGGAGATGGTACAGCCACACTTGGAACACTTTTTAAAACCCGAAGCGGGTTTTTCCATTTTAAAGGAAAAGTTGGGCCTAGTGCCCAAAACGGCGTGTGGCACCTGAGGAGAAAATACCTGTAAGAGACGCCAGAAGAAAAGGGTTGGAAAAGAAGAAAGAAGAACCGGTGGTACCGGTGTAGCGTCGAAGGAAGGCAGACGCGACCACAAAAAAGAAGAATAAAAGGGAATTATTTTCTGCAGTGATAGGATGTGCGACCTGTCGGCTCCGTGGAAAATGAAGAACTGGAGAGGGATAGTTGTGAAAGGCGGGAAGGCAGCACGCAGGCGCTGTGGGATGCTCCCAAAAGCTTTCCTATTGGACGCTGGGAAGCGTTCCCGCACAGGCTCCGTCGGTACCGACGATACTCATATGTGAAGACTACATTCCTACTTGTTCCTGGAGATAATGGTGATCAACAATGTCAAAAGCAGCAGAAAGGTCAAGAAGGATAAGGATCAAGTAAAAGCCCTTAAATTTGATGAGGAACAAGTTATTGGAGACTTTGGTTAAGAACTGACTCAGTAAAATGTAAGTTTCTTTTTTTTTAAATCTACCATTACTCCTCCTAAGACAGGATAGGAGCAGTCTGCTGCTATCCACAATAAGCCAGCACAGTAGCAGTGCCCTGCTCCTCATTACAATGCTTTGGAATGCCTGGTGCCTGTGAAAACTAATCAGTAAACTATTCTATCACACACTGTCCCTGCACTGAGTGTCAGAGAATCTAGGATGCCTAAAAAGATGGGATTCCACAGTGAGGGGTAATATGATACTGACCACCAGGGTGGTGGTGGGGGGAGCTCTTCTATAGTAAGAGCCAGCGTGCAACCCTGCAGAGAGAGAGGGGGGGGGGGGTTACACTTGCTTCAGCTGTAAAGAAAACATGCATCTTATAAAAACACACAGCCTCTGTTCATTTTAAGAAGAGTCACTACTAGGTGCTGTGTGCCATGGCTGAACACGTGTTTAAGAAATCAATACCGGCACTCTTTGGCCTTTTGAGTGAGCGAAAGAAGCTATGGTAGAGCAATGGTGAAGTTTGCTGATGCGCTGCTGGTACTGGAGAGAATGTGCTAAAAAGTAGCAGACTCTCCAAGATGCCCTGCTGCTGCCACTGTCTCTGTAACAAGAAGAGTACTTCACTTTGATGAGGTGCCTGCATAGGTTATGTATATAGTAGTTTTTTCTCTCTCCTCTTTTTTTAAATGATGTTACCAGTGCTGGGATAAATTTGCTCCGGTTGGCAGAGCCAAAACTGATACTCATGATTACAGTTCACTGGCACACTGGCAGGAGAATGTAGTGCTTTTTCATCACAGATGACTAGGCCCTGGCGGAGATTCTTGTGGCACTGCCACTGTCCAGAGGAAGACTGCTCTGGTATAAGTTCTATACAAATGATCAGTAGAAGTATTAGTAGTGGTAGTAGTAAAAGTTAATGTGGCAGGAAAAGGCACTTGTTTGGCTGTTCAAACAGTGTGATCACTGCCAGAGGGAACTGCTCCAGAAAGCATGGCTGAGAGGGCCCTTTCTGATGTTCTTGTGTGCATGTCTGCTGCTGGAGAAGAACTGCTCTGGTCAGTGCGGCAGAAAAAATTGATTTGGAAGGGCTCCATTAATGCTGCCTGCCAATGGAAACTGCTCCAGACAGCACAGATGAAATACAGTAAGCAAGAACTGAGGAGAAAGCGTAGTTACTCACCTTTAACAGCAGGAATCAGTCCTCACATATGGATGATGTCAACGCTGATGGAGCCCTGTGCAAAAGCTTCTCCCCCAGTGTTCAAAGAAAGCCTTTGGGAGATGTACCACACATGTGTGGTCCCCTTCTCGCCCAAGATTGTCATCTTGTCTCAGTCAAATGACATAGCTAAAGGCGGCAAAAATGATATAGAAACAACTACACCAAGGGGGAGGGAAGGTTGTGAAGGCTGATTCCTGCTGTTACAGGTGAGTAATTATGCTTTATCCGGGAACAAGCAGAAGTCAGTCCTCACATATGGGACGCCCTAGTGACGGGCTACTGAAAAACCTGTAGAAATGCTACAGATGAGCTGTGAGCAGCAACAATTGAGTCTTAAGGTAACAGACTCTTAAGAGACCAGAGTGTCCAGTGAGAACCAGTATTCCGGTAGCCTGAATACAGAAGGGTCGGAAGGAAGGAGTTGCCTACACCCCGAACAGATAAAGGAAGTATGGCCTGGCCGAAGGTGCTGTCCCGTTGGGACTCCTTCTCCAGGCAGTAATGAGCTGCAAAGGTGTGGACAGAAGACCACATGGCGGCTCGGCAGATGTCCGAGAGAGGGACAGAGTACAGATTTGCCACAGATATCGCTATGGCCCTGACGCTGTGCCCCGGCGCTGCAGCGAAAGCCCAGCCTGCTCGTAGGCGAGGGCAATGCAGTCTGCCATCCAAGTGGACAGTGTTCACTTGGTCACCGCCTACTCTAGCCGGCAGAGGTCATAGGAGACAAAACATTAGGAGGCTTTGCGGTGGCCTTTGGTACATTTAAGGTAGAAGGACAGGGCCCTCTTACAGTCCAGGGTATGTAGTATGGTATCTGTCCGGCTAGTGTGAGGCCACAGAAAGAAGGTGGGGAGCACCAGCTCCTGAATGAGGTGGAAGGGGAATACCACTTTTGGAAGAAATTTAGGGTGTGTGCAAAGTACCACCCCATTCTTACAGAACATTTTTTGTACAGCGGATCCACCACTAACGCCTGGAGCTTGCTGATCCTGCGAGCGGACGTGAGTGCCACTAGGAAGACAACCTTCCATGAGAGTTACCGCAGGTGGCAGGTAGCCAGCCAGGGGCACGAACGGTGTCGTGGTGAGCCTGGATAGCACCACATTGAGGTCCCACTCGCTGTTGGAGGGCGGATGGGAGGCTTGGATAACAAGAGGCCCTGGTTGGATGGACAGAGAGGGGCTTGCCCTCGATGAGGAGGTGGTGCTTCGCCAGAGGAATCAGGTGCATACTGATTGAGTTGGACTTCAGTCCTGTCTGCGACAGGCGGAGCAAATATTGTAGCACAAGCTGCACAAAGCATGATAATGGGCTGACTTGCCATTCCGTGCATCATAATGAGAATCTGGGCCACCTGAAAGCATAGGCCCGTCTTGTAGAAGCCTTACAGGAGGCCAGCAGGACCTCCTCTAACTCCCCCGGGAAGTTGAAAGGGGCCAAGGCTACCCTTTCAGCAGCCAAGCTGCTAGCGACAGGGTCCCCAGGTTGGGTGTAGGAGGGAGCCCCCCCCTCTGATAATAACCCCAGAGCACTCCCCAGAGGGAAAGGGGGTGCGGAGGACAAGCGAAGGAGCAGCAGAAACCACAGTTGCCTGGGCCACCAGTGGGCAACCAGTATCAGCGATGCCCCATTGTGCTGAGCCTTGAAGAGGATCTTGGCAATCAGCAGTGTGAGCAAGAAAGCATAGAGAAGGCCCTCCGTCCATGGGATGAGGATCGCATCTGCTGCAACCTGTGAGGGGTGCGGTTGGCGGGAGCAAAAGCAGGGCAGCTGAGTGTAGGTCAAACCCTGAAAAAGTCCATCAGTGGAGTTCCCCAGAGCTGGAAGGACACTCTGGGGTCCAGCTGCCACTCGTGCAGCTGGAGGATCCTGCTCAGCCTGTCTGCCAGGGCATTGTGTTGACACGGAAGATACACCACCCGCAGGAGCATCCCATTGCGGTGTGCAAAGCAGCAGAGGGCCACTGCCTCCTGGCAGAGAGGATAGGACCCGTACCACCCCGTTTGTTCATATAGAAAACAGACACCTGATTGTCCGCCTGAACCAGCACCGACTGGTGCTGCAGGGGATGGTGGAAGGCTCTCAGAGCCAGGGCTATGGCCCAGAGCTCCAGCAGGTTGATCTACAGTTGTCTCTCTGACTATGACTAGCTACCCTGGGTGCAGAGGTCTTCGCAATGAGCACCCAAACACAGCAGGGAGGCATCTGTAGTGAGGACCCTCTTGGGATTGGGGGCCTAGAAGGGCATCGCTGCCTGGAGGCGCTGCGGGGCCTGCCACCAGCCAAGGGAGCCCGCCAGTTGGCGGGTCAACATCACCCTGTCCCACAGCTGTCCTGTGGCCTTGGTCCACTGGGAGCAGAGGCACCATTGAGTTGTCCTCATGTGGAGGTTGGCGTCCGGGGTGACATGGGACCATGGATGCATGTGGCCCAGCAGGCTTAGCAGGAGGCCAGCAGACATGGTGCACCTGCGTTGTACATCTGCGGCCAGCACCCTGAGGCTGTTGGCCCTGTCTTGGGGTAGGAACGCCCTGGCCTGAAGGGTGTCTAGCCGTGGTCCTATGAACTCCAGAGACTGTCAGGAGGTGGTGAGACGAAGTAGTTTATGACTAACTCCAGATTTTGCAGGATGCTAATGGTGCAGGCCATGGCTCACTGTACCTCGGCGGCCCAGCCTCTTCTGATGAGCCAGTCATCCAGATAGGGGAAGATGAAGGTCCTTTGCAGGCAGAGGTGAGCGGTGACTACCACTAGGCATTGGTGAAGACCCTTGGGGCAGAGGCCAGGCCAAAAGATAGGATCCTGTATTGGTAGTGGCCTCCCCCCACATGAACCTGAGGTACTACCTGTGGTTTGGGTGGATGAGGATGTGTGTATATGACTCCTTCAAGTTCAAACCAGTCTCCCTGCTGGAGGTATGGCAGCAATGTTCCAAGGGAGAGAATCATGAACTTCTCCTGACCAGGAACCTGTTCAGGGTCCTGCAGGTCTGGGAAGGGCCTTAGGTCCCCTGTTCTTTTTGGTAGAAGCAAATACCTGGAGTAGAACCCTCTGCACCAAATGTGTTGGGGGTACGAGTTCTACCACCTTGTCCTTGAGACAGCCTGAGAGCTCCTGCAGGAGCAAGGTCTGGTGAAGAGGAATCCTGGTGGGCTCTCCCAGAAAGAAAGAAGGGGGGAGTCTACTCCAAGTGGAGGAGGTCGCCCTCCTTGACCACCTGGAGGGCCCAGGTGTCGGAGGTGATGGTTGGCCACCTGCGGGCAAACAGGATCAGATGTCCCCCTGTGGGCTGCTGGGGTGGGCCTCCTGGGGATGGAGAGGCCATGCCCAAAGAGTCAAAAACTCCCGCCACACTGTGCCAGAGCCTGGGTCTTGGGAAGCTTCTGCTTACAAGGGCTATGCCCTTGTCTCTTGGCCTGCTAACCCTGCTGGGGAGGCCTGATTTTGAGAATAGTTTCTGTAAGCTCTTTCCTTCCTAGAGTAAGGGTTTTTTTTTTTTTACACTCGGGGCCTTCCATTGGGGAAGGGGTAGTAGTTTTCTGGGAGAGCCTAGTCCTCCATCAGAAACTCGAACTCCATCTTTGCAGCCTTTTCCGTCATGGGTTTGCCAAAGAGGTTCTCTCCTTGGCAGGGAACATCGATCAATTTGTCCTGAACTCATTGCTCCAGGTAAGAAGAGTATAGCCAAGCCTGGCATCAAGCACTGATGCCCATCGTGGCTACTCTACTCACCGACTCAAAGCAGCATAGGCTGCTTGACTCATAAATGTGGAGCACTTTCTGACAGCAGAAGACAGGCCCCGGAAGCGTTGAGGGGTTCCTTGGAGAAACCAACCGAGAACCCGGTGAGTTCCTTCACAGGTCCCTCAAGTACATGCCCATGTACAGCTGGTATGCCTGGATCCAGCAGATGAGCACTGAGCTTAGATACCACTTTCTTCCCAGGGCATCCAAGATGTGGGCCTCCCTATTGGGGGTACTGAGGAGTGTGTCTTCTGGCTCTTGAGCCGACGCATAGCCGACTCCACCACCATAGAGTTATGTGACAGCTGTGATTTCTGGAAACTCGGGTTCTGGCAGACCCAATACATCGAGTCCAGCCGTCTGCTCACAATGGTCACATATGCTGGCGTTTTCCACATGCGGAGGAGCAGCCGTTCCAGGATCTGTGAGACAGGCACTATAAGTGCCACCTTCAGAGGGACCCTGTACTCAAGGATGTCGAGCTCCTCTGTGCGAAGGTCCTCCTCCGACTCAGTGTTGAACGATAACGCCTTTGACATGTCCTGCACAAAGTTGAAGAAGGCTATATCCTCAGGTGGGATTGGCATCGGGTCTCAAAGAGAAACAGGCCCAAGGGTACATCACGGTGGTGACAGGTGTCTGGCAATTCCTTGTCATCGGTCTGCTTATTCTCGGTCTCCCAGTTTGACTCTTAGTTGGTGGAGGAGTCAAGGTTGGGCCGGGTTATGAGGTCAGGCCCCAAGCCTGACCATCCATGCCCCTCAGAAGCTCTGCAGGCAGAGCCGCGGCTACTCATTGGTGAGGCCCTCTGTCCCGAGCATCAGGACTGGGATCGAGACCAATGTTGACGACTGACTCGAGGCCCATGGCGCTTGAGGGGATGTCCTCGAAGTCGAGGCCCCAGTATTCTGGGCAGATGACCCAGCAGAACCGAGTATCAATGCCCGCTGCTGGGCCATGAAGGCAGACAGGCTGCGCTCCAAGGTTGCCATTCTGATCTCCAGTCCAGGCACAGAGGGTTCTGGACCAGATGCTAATTCTAATGAGGTGGAGTCTTCAACCTTGGACTCCTGGCATAGACTGCGAGACCTGGTGTGGGACTTACCCACCTTCCCCGACTCATTCACGGATGCTGCCCTCGAGGATTTCTTCTTCTTGTGCTCCACTTCCGGGGTGCTCCGCTCGGAGGACCCAGGGCCTCTGTTGGAGGCAGCGGGGTCACTTCAGGGCTCTGGGGTCCCGGAAGGGGGCATGGAGGGCGAGGTCGCTAGAGACCTTTGGAAGATTTTGTCATGACTCTTAATGGCCTTGGAGGACAATTTTTTATTTTAACAGAAGTCACAATCCAAGGAGTCATGGTCTGCCCCGAGGCAATGGAGGCAGCAGTTGTTTGTGTCAGTGATGGACATAGTCCACAAACGCTGGTCACACTTCTTGTAGCCTCTGGCAGAGGCCATGGGGTGGAAAAAGAGCTCCAGCAAGGTCGAAGACCCAGGGCTCTGCAAGTGAAAAAAGTGCGGAACAGGCCAGTGAAAAAAAAAAAAGGAAATAAAGCGTAGTTACTCACCTGTAACAGGTGTTCTCCAGGAGCAGCAGGAATCAGTCCTCACTTATGGGTGACGTCGGCGCCGACGGAGCCCTCGCGGAGCAATTTTCCCCAGCTTTCAAAGAAAGCCTTTGGGAATTGCAGCGCGCATGCGCGGTCGTCTTCCCGCCCGAAGGTGCCATCTTAGCCAGTCAGATGACATAGCTAAAAAAGACAGCATAAAAATTTGCAAAAAGAACATAAGCAGACGATTGCAACTCCAAGGGGAGGAGGGAGGGTAGTGAGGACTGATTCCTGCTGCTCCTGGAGAACACCTGTTACAGGTGAGTAACTACGCTTTCTCCAGGACCAAGCAGGAAGTCAGTCCTCACTTATGGGACTCCCAAGCTCAAGGCTACCGGAGACCCTAAGCACAAAAATGAGCTCCCTCTAGCTCAGCAGCACAGAAGGAAAGAATCTTCGCTGAATTATCACCCACCGGTAGCCCACATCCGGGATGGAGGGTAGGAGTTGCTCAGACCTCAAAGAGATTACGGAGGACTGCCTGTCCGAAAGCACTGTCCCTACGGGACTCCCTCTCGAGACAGTAATGGACCGCAAAAGTCCGGCTCGAAGACCAAGTAGCGGCCCGGCAGATGTCTGCCAGCGGAACAGAGCGGAGGTAAGCCACTGACGTGGCCTTTGCCCGAACACAATGAGCCGTGACTCGACTTTCTAAGGCGAGTCCGGCTGCCCCATAAGCCCAAGAGATACAGTCCGCAACCCAGATGGACAGAGTACGCTTGGAGACCGGGAGTCCCAATTTATTGGGGTCAAAAGACACAAAAAGCTGAGCAGCTTTACGGTGCTCCCGCGTACGGTCAAGGTAGAAGTTCAATGCCCTTCTACAGTCCAGGGTATGGAGGACCGTCTCAGCTCGGCTGGAGTGTGGTCTGGGAAAGAAGGTTGGAAGTACCACCTCCTGATTGATGTGAAAAGGGGAGACCACTTTAGGCAGAAACTTAGGGTGAGTCCGTAGGACTACCCTATTCTTGTAGAACCTAGTGTAGGGGGGATCAGACACGAGGGCCTGCAACTCACTTACGCGCCTAGCGGAAGTGAGGGCTACCAAGAACAGTGTTTTCCAAGACAGAAAACGGAGAGAACATGTAGCCATGGGTTCAAAAGGCGGACAGGTGATCCGCTGCAAAACCACATTCAGGTCCCAGTTCGGCGCTGGCGGGCGCAGAGGTGGTTTAAGTAGAAGGAGACCTCGGAGAAACCTCGCTACGAGAGGGTCGCTGGAGAGAGAGGTCTACCGTCCACCGGCACATGATGTGCCGAAAGAGCACTGAGGTGAACTTTGACGGAGTTGGACTTAAGTCCTAGATTAGAGAGGTGTAGCAAGTACTGCAAGATCACCGACACCGGGCAGGAGAAGGGATCCTGAGACTGTTCGGTACACCAGACTGCAAAGCGACGCCATTTAAGGGCGTAGCATTTGCGGGTAGAAGGCCGTCGCGAAGCCAAGACGACCTCCTCCACCTCCGCCGGCAGGAGAAGGGGAGCAAGGACTACCCTCTCAGCAGCCAGGCCATGAGGTTGAGAGATCTGAGGTTGGGGTGCAGTAGGGACCCCTGATCCTGGGTGAGGAGATCCGGTTGCGCCCCCAGAGGGATTGGATCCTCCACCGCCAGTTGCAGCAGGAGCGGAAACCACGGCTGCCTGGGCCAGCGAGGGGCCACCAGGATCATGAAGGCTTTGTCTCGGAGAACCTTGAAAAGAGTCCGAGAGACTAACGGAATGGGAGGGAAAGCGTACAGAAGGCTCCCCGACCATGAGATCAGAAAGGCGTCCGCCGCAACCCGAAGGGGGTGAGGCTGGCGAGAGCAGAAGCGAGGAAGTTGCCGGTTGCGAGGACTGGCAAAGAGATCCACCGTGGGGAGGCCCCACCTGAGGAAGAGCTTCTGAACGATCAAGGGATCCAGACGCCACTCGTGCGGCTGGAGGACCCTGCTGAGTTTGTCCGCCAGGCAATTTTCTGGGCCCGGGAGATAAACTGCCTTGAGGAGAATGCCGTGACTGACGGCCCAAGAGCAGAGCTTCTGTGCCTCCCGGCAGAGGAGGAAGGAGCCCGTGCCCCCCTGCTTGTTCACGTAGAACATGGCAACTTGATTGTCCGTCTGGACAAGGACGGACTGTTGGGAGGTCAGGTGGGAGAAGGCCTTGAGAGCTAGGCGGATCGCCCTGAGCTCCAGGAAGTTGATCTGCTGAGCAGACTCCCACTTGGTCCAGAGGCCCTGAGTACGTGCCTCTTGGCAATGGGCTCCCCAGCCCAGGAGGGATGCATCGGTGGTCAGCACCCGGGTCGGCTGAGGTGACTGGAAAGGCATTCCTAATACCAGGTTCGGCTGCCGGAGCCACCACCGGATAGACGAGACCAGCGGCTCGGAGACGCGCACCAGGTCTGCTAGGCCGCCTGTGGCTTGTCGCCACTGCCGGCGGAGACACCATTGAGCAGACCGCATATTCAGGCGGGCATTGGGGGTCACATGGACTGTGGAAGCCATATGGCCGAGCAGTCTCAGGAAGCGCCTGGCGGAGACCAGGGGCTGGCTGCGAAAGCGGTCGGCTAGGTCCATGAGCCGCTGAGCCCTGTCGAGCGGTAGGTACGCTCGCGCCTGAGGGGTGTGCAGCCTTGCGCCGATGAACTCGAGATCCTGTGAGGGGAGCAAAGTGGACTTTGCGAAGTTTATGACAAAGCCCAAGTGCTGCAGCAGAGTCACCGTGCGGCACGTGGCGTGGGTGACCTCCTGAGCGGACGCTGCTCTGATGAGCCAGTCGTCGAGGTACGGAAAGACAAAGAGGCCGCGAAGCCGGAGATGGGCCGCCACGACCGCGAGGCATTTTGTGAAGACTCGCGGTGCGGAGGACAGGCCAAAGGGCAGTACTCTGTACTGGTAATGATTTCCTGCCACCACAAACCTTAGGTATTGGCGGTGGCTTGGGTGGATGAGGATGTGCGTGTAGGCATCCTTTAGATCCAAGGAGCATAGCCAATCTCCCTGCTGGAGGTAGGGCAGAAGGATTCCAAGGGTAAGCATTTTGAACTTCTCCCGCACAAGGAACTTGTTGAGGTTGCGCAAGTCCAGGATGGGTCTGAGGCCTCCTGTTCTCTTTGGTATCAGAAAATACCTTGAATAGAAGCCTTGACCTCTCAGGTGGTGTGGCACCGGTTCCACCGCCTGTTCCTGCAGAAGACCTGCTAACTCCTGAAGGAGCAACTCCCTGTGCAGAGGGGGGCGCGGAGGCTCTCCCGGAAAATAGGAGGGAGGGACCTGGTGGAAGTGGAGAAGGTAGCCCTCTCGCACGACCTGAAGCACCCAGGCATCTGCGGTGATGCTGGACCACCTGTGGGCGAAGTGAACCAGCCGGCCTCCGGTGCTGGGGGGAACCAGCGGGGGGGGAGAGGCTATGCTGAGCGAGTCAAAAACCCCCACCCTGCTGAGCAGGGGCTGGTGGTGCAGGCTTGGGGGCTTGCTGCCTACGGGACCCGCTACCCCGTCCCTTGGCCTGCTGGCCCTGTTGGGGAGCTGCAGGGGCCTGATAATGGGGGTATTGTTTGTAGGCAGCTGCCTTCCTCGGGTAAAAGGACTTTTTTCCCGAGCCCTTCTTTTTCTGGGAAGGGGCGGAGGTCTTCCTAGAAAGCCTGGTCCTGGTGAGAGTCTCAGTCTCAATTTGTGCAGCCTTTTCCGCCATGGGCTTGCCAAAGAGGTTTTCGCCTCGGCAGGGGACATCGACCAACTTGTCCTGTACCCAGGGCTCAAGGTCGGACGACTGAAGCCAAGCCTGTCGGCGGGCACCGATGCCGGCTGCGGCCACTCGAGCCGAGGCTTCAAAGCCATCATAGGCTGCTCGGGACATGAACTTTGAGCATTCCCGAATACCCGTGGACAAGGCTAGGAACCTCCGCAAGGTCTCCTCGGAGAGACCAGCGGAGAATCCGGCTAGCTCTTTAGCCAGATCCCGGAGATACATGCCCATGTATAGCTGGTAAGTCTGGACACGACAGGCGAGCATAGAGCCCTGGAAGCACTTCTTGCCAAGGCCATCCAGGTTACGGGCCTCCCTTCCAGGAGGCACCGAGGAGTGCATCTTCTGGCTCTTAAGACGATGCATGGCCGATTCCACTACCATGGAATGGTGCGGCAGCTGTGCCTTTTGAAAGCCAGGGCTCTTGCGGACTCGATAGATAGAATCGACCCGCTTGCTCAGGACCGGCGAGGAGGCCGGACTCTCCCACATGCGGAAGAGTAGTCGTTCCAGCATAGGAGGAACCGGCACAGTAAAGTGTTCCCTCGCAGGAGAGTCATACTGGAGGGCGTCGAGCTCTTCGGCTCGAGGCTCCTCCTCGGGATCCGCAGGGAAGGCCAAAGCCTTGGCCATATCCCTAACGAAGTCCGAGAACCGGGCATCCTCCGGGGGGGACTGCTTCCGAGGCTCGGACTCCGGAGAGTCCGATGGGACACACCGAGTCCGGAAAGAATCAGGTGACTCTTCCTCCTCAGACTCCCAGACCGACTCCGACGAGGACTCGGTGGGGTCGGCACGGGCAGGGTGCGGCGCCAGCCGCCCCGACGCCGAAGGAGTCGGCGTCGGCGACCTCGGTCCCGAACGGGAGGCCGAGGGCGACCTCGACCGAGGATCGACTCGAGTTCTCATCGACTCGAGGATCGGCTCGGTCTCCGGGGTCGACTTGGACGTCGACGTCCCGGCGGTCGGGGCAGCGACGCCAGCGAAGCCAGCGAGCAGTGCCCGCTGCTGGTCCATGAAGGCAGACAGTCTGCTCTCCAAGGCCGTCAACCTGAGTCCGAGCTCAGGTGACCCAGCAGCCCCCGACTCGGGCCCCGACGTCGGCTGTCGCGGAGGCGAGTCCAGAAGGACTACAGGACTTACCCGGGCAGGCATCTCCGACTCCAGGCGAGGTCGCTTCGGGAGGTGTTCCTTCTCCAAGGACCCGGGGCGGCTGTCGGGGCTATGCGACCTGGCCCTCGCGGAGCCAGGAGCGTCCACCGACGCCGCCCTCGCGGGTTTTTCCTTCCGACGATGGTCCCCGGAGGGAGAACCCCGGTCGGAGGAGCTCCGGCGACGGTCCGAGCTGGAGCCTTTCGACACGGAGGCCTCCGACGAGGTCCGGGTACGGCTGGGGTCAGCGAAGATTCTCTCGCGCTGATGCCGCCGACTTCTCAACGCCTTCAAGGACAGTTTGCTGCAGGGCCCACAGATCAGTTCCTCATGATCCAGGCCCAGGCAGCGGAGGCAAAAGTCGTGTGTGTCGGTTAGTGACATATTTCGGTCACACCGACCACACCGCTTAAAGCCACTGGCAGCCATCGGGGGAAAAAGGGCCCCTGCGAGGTCAAAGGACCGGGCTGCCAGGGAAAACGAAAACGAAAGCTGACTAAGTCAGAAAAACCGAAAAAACGGAAGAGGACTCGAGACCGGCGTCGCGAGTCCGGGCGGGAAAACGATCGGCGTCGAACCGAAAGAAAAAAGTATAAAATAAAGAGGAAAATCAACTTTTTCGCGGGGACAAGACGGGGACGTCTGTAGGGCTCCGCGGAAAAAAAGAAGACTGGCTAAGATGGCACCTTCGGGCGGGAAGACGACCGCGCATGCGCGCTGCAATTCCCAAAGGCTTTCTTTGAAAGCTGGGGAAAATTGCTCCGCGAGGGCTCCGTCGGCGCCGACGTCACCCATAAGTGAGGACTGACTTCCTGCTTGGTCCTGGAGAAACAAACCCGAGACGTTATGCTGAGGCAAGCGAGCTCAGGGGTGGGATAAGGTACCTGTGCAACTGGGGAAGAAAAAGCTTCCAAGAGAAAAAAAAACAGACTTTTTCTGGGGAAATCAGAAAAAAAGGAGACCGAGGCAAGATGGCACCCTTGGGCTGGAAGAAGACCATGCATGCATTTTGCATCTCCCAAAGGCTTTCTTTGAAAGCTGGGGAGAAGCTTCCGTGCAGGGCTCTGTCAGCATCAATATCACCCATATGTGAGAACTGACTTCCTGCTTGTTCCCAGAGAACAAAGCGATCATCAAATTCAAAAAATCAAATGTTCACTATTCTAAAGGGAGTTGTTGTGGGGGGAGAAATTGAAAAAGAAAAAGAATCTGAGAAAATTAAAAGAAAAACAACAAATGGAGTACAGAGTTGGGAGAGTTGTGTCCTCAGTTGACTGTAATGATGAAAAGTGAGGGGGATGGATCAATGGTCATGCAGGAGGGGGCACTCACATATATCCAAAGAGTCTCTCTTCTGGGCTAGGGAAGAGCAAGTCCGACCAGGTACCATCACAGACGATGTCAACCATGTGTATGGCTGATTATCTATTGTTTGTCCATGGAGAAACAATATGCATACTCTGGCTGAAGATGATGCTCATTCACTGTGCCCATTCCCCAATATTCTTGACAGTATTGTCTTCTATTGGTTTACATTTTCAAAAACATTCAAAAAGGAATCATAAAACTAAGCAATTTCTCTTTAACTCACTAATTCAAGCTGGACAAGAGCCACCAGAATGCTAAGCAAGACTGGTTCACACATACCAAGTACACACTGCTTCCAGTTCAAATCAAGGAGCCTTGAAATATTAGCAAAGAACTAGATGGACATAAATTATCAAGATAGAAGAACAAAACACAGACATGACACTGAATGAAGAGTCTGCATACCTCTATTGTCCTGTAATATGGGTCCAGTAACAATTTAGACAGGGCCACTATCTGTGGGGTACGGTCCCAGCCATCAGAACAGTGCACAAGAACAGGCCGTTGGTCTCTGTCCAGTGCATGCACAACTAATAGTGCTGATTTCAGAAGCACAGACAGATGCTGCAACCACTTGGTACTTTCTAGTGCAGATAGCCAACTGCAACAGAGGAAAGAGGTTATTAGTACACAACATCTGTAAAGAATGTGAAGCAAAAATCTCAAAACAGCATCATGGCATAGTTTGCATTGGTTTTAAGTTTGTTAGTTTTGACATCCTAATTGGAGGTCTTATTTTTGATGGTTAAATTGAAATATTGGATCTGTATTTCTGAATCTTTACAATGTGCTTGAATAGCATATTTATGCTAGGAGATCCAATAAATATTAAGTTTAAAAAACATATCATGATATGAAGCTAGAAGAACAGAATCTCAGAGGAAATGTCAAACAGTACTAAGAGAATAGTGGATACCTAGAACAACCTGCCAAAAAAGTGATAGCAACCAAAGCAATCACAGAATTTATATATATATATATATATATATATATGGGAGAGATATGAGGGGCAGTGGCAAACAAAAAGGAGCAGAGGTAAATGGGTTAGTTAAAACACAAACACAGAAAACAATGGCAGATAAAAGACCATATGGCCTATCCACTTTGCCCATCCACACAAACTATTAAGTTCAACAATCCCTTCCTCTCCCCTCAGAGATCCTGTATTTGCCCCATGTTTTCTTTAATTCAAATACAATTCTTGTCTCCACCACCTCCACTGGAAGGGTGTTCCATGTATCCACCCCCTTTCCACAAAGGAATATTTCCTCATATTACTCTCCCGAGTCCATCCAGGTTCACCTTCATCCTATGACCCCTCGTTTGAGATCTTCCTTTCAGCTGGAAGAGGACCACTTCCTGAGCATTTATATCACAGGGGTACTTAAATGTCTATCAAAGTACCCCTCTCACATCTTTCCTCCAAAGTATACACATTGAGATCTTTAAGTCTATCCCTATAAGCTTAATGACAAAGGCCACAGAACATTTTAGTATCCACTCCCTGGACCAACTGCACCGTTTATAATCCTTTTGAAGGTGTGGTCTCTAGAACTCTATATAGTATGCCAAAAGAGGTCTCACTAGAGACTTGTACAAAGGGCACCACCACCTCCTTTTTCCTGCTAGTCATTCCACTCCCTATACACCCAAGCATCCACCTGGCTTTTGCCATCACCTTTTCTACATGTTGGTCACTTTAAGATTATCCAATACGATCAACCAAATTTTCTAGCATTTATTTTCTAACAATGGCTATGTTATGCTACTGCTGTAAGAGGCTGAAGTCCCATAACAATTCTCCAACTTTCCTTCCAAAAGTAAAACGTTTTCTTGTTAGTCTTACAGATGCTATCATCAGCAACAGCAAAAACAGCAAAATACTAGCTAGGACAGCAGCATTCTGTTTATTTCCATTTAGGTGAGTATCACATTAAAGCAAATTTTCACATGTAAAACAGTTTTATTTTTTAAAAATTTAAATCTTTTATTGAATACTCCATTACATTCATAGAAAATGAATGAAGTAAATTTGGCAATAGCACAAATAATACTCAACTAACATTAGGGAAATATGTTGTTGTTGTTAAGTGCCGTCGAGTCGGAGTCGACTCATGGCGACCCTCTGGATAGCTATCCTAAATTGTGTTCGGTCTTGAGTCAGGCGGCTCATTGTTGACAGACTGCTACCCGTAGCTGCTGTTATTGTATCGATCCATCTCATTGCTGACCTTCCTCTTTTGCGTTGACCTTCTATCTTGCCAAGCATGATGTCTTTCTCTAATGATCTCTCTCTTCGCATGATGTGTCCAAAGTATGAAAGTCGAAGTCTTGTCATCTGAGCTTCTAAAGAAAGCTTAGGTTTGATCTCCTCTAGTACCGACTGGTTTGTTCTTTGGGCAGTCCATGGTATACACAGTATTCGCCACCAGCACCATAATTCAAAGGCATCAATTTTCTTCCTATCTTTTTCACTGTCCAGCTTTCACATCCATATGATGTTATTGAAAATACCATGGCTAAGGAAATACAGCATAGCCAAAAATTAGTCCACAATTATTAAAGGAGGCATCAGGAAATATACACATAAGGAAAAAAAAACAAATCATTACATGGCAGTGAGAGACTTATACATCAGCCGTATGGGAGTCAACAAAAAACACGTGATCTTCCTTAGCCACAAGAAATTCCAATAGCTGCTGAGGTTCAAAAAACAAATACAACTTTTCTTTAAAGGAAACATGACATCTAGCAGGAAATTTCAACAAAAAAGACCCGCCAATAGAAAGGACCCTGGGTTTCATCCGCAGGAATTCCTTTTTCCTTAGCTGGGTATCCCTAGCAAGATCAGGGAAAATGCGAACATGAGAAACCAAAGAACTGCTCAGTGAAATTTCTAAAATATAAATGAAGAATTAAAGATTTATCAGATTCGAGAGCCAGGGTAACAAGGAGAGTGGAGTGAGCCGTGACAAGTTCCAGAGAACTCCCCAAAAACCCAGTAAGGTCTCCGGGTTCTACTGGAGCTTGTCTCACAGCACCTAGATTGCTCCGGCTCACATCAATATACTGAACCCTGGTTAGAGGTGGTAGGTCATCCTTGAAGATCTTCAAGACCTCCTGGAAATACCTACGAACCATCTCCAAGGGTGAGTATAATGGAGACCTAGGGAAATTAATCAGTCTCAAATTGTTCTTCTGGACTTGATTTTCAAGATATACCAGTCTCCTAGAGGTCACATTTCTTTCTTTAATGTGGGTCCCGTGCAACTTCTGGAGCTGTTCTAGATCTCCTTCAAGCCTCTCCAACTTCCCCGCGTGCTCCTGCTGGACTCTAGAATGTCCTTGAATATGTGTACAAAGAAAATCACTCTCAGTACTTACAGAAGTAGAAATAGCCACAAGAGAAGAATGCATGGTGGAAATGGCATCCCATAGCACCTCCAAAGTAATTTTCTGGGGCTTCATCAACACACCAGCTCGATTGATGGACACCACAGCACAACCAGCCTGGGTTGGGCTGCCCTCCGAAAAGGGAACAGCCTCAGCTCTTAATCCCACTCCAGATGGCAAAAACGAGTGAAGACAGCCAGCTTCGAAGCCCTCTTCACTCCCCTGTACTGGCATGCTAGCTCTCGCGCCGTCGGGAAGCACTCCAGAGACTGCTGCAACACTTCCGGGCCATGGCAGGGGAGCTTGCTGTTCAGGGGAAAGTACTAACCCCGATGTGCTCAGATCTGGAGAAAATGCCAGACTCGCCGAAGATGCAGCGCCAACAACCGGGGGCACATACCCACACATCATAAGCGTTTTCTGCCCGACAGCTCCAGTAAGGGGCCCCCCTGAGGGTAGGGGAGCCAGCTTATGTTTCCTTCGCCCATCTCCTCCACTGAAGGAACACAACCGCCAGGAGCAGAACGCCTCTGAGAGGACCAGATCACCCGAGGTTTATCACCGCCGCCATCTTGCCTCCTCCCCCGTAAAACAGTTTTATAAGAAGAAATTTGGTTTTACATTCTAATTTTCTTTCCTTGAGTCCAACCAACCTATTCCAGAATATATGAGTTGTGCCTGCCAGCCATCAGATGGCGAGAGAGAGACTATACTGCTGTGACCTCTGGCCTACAATAGGCACCACGCAGTTACATGCTCCTCAATATTTTCTGCAACAAAGTAGTGATGAGTAAAACAAAGTTGCATACCTGTAATGGGTGTTGTCCTTGGACATGCAGGATCCTACAGCCACAGACATTGCGATCTCAACCATGATGGAGCCAGAGCAGTTCTGCTTCCCAAAGCCAGTAAAAATTATAATAAAGCTTCTGCCATTGCGCGGGGTTTCGTGCACTTCTGGCTGACCAATGATCCCCTCAGTCTAGTTTGTAGTGAGCTTCAACCTGGGTGGGTGGGTAGTGTGTGGCTGTAGGATCCTGCTGTCCAAACAGAAGACCCATTTACAGGTATGCAACTTTGTTTTCTCCATGGACAGACAGAATCACTCCAGCTACACACATGGTGATTCCCCTAAGTGAAGGGTAGCATAGGATGTTAATGTTTTTCCTCTAATGATTTCTACCCGAACTTATGGCGGAGAGGCAGGTTGAAATGACTTAAAGAGGATTCTAAGACTGTTTGACTGAAGTCAAGTTCTGACTGTGGAGGCTGGTCTAGGCAATAATGACAGACAAAGGTATGGTGCGTAGACGATGCAGTACCTTACAAATCTCCTCCATGGATGTCCCTGTTAGAAGAGCTGTCACAGAAGCTGTCCAGAAGCTGTAGCTCTAAGTTTATGAGGTGCAATTTTTTTTTTAAAATCAAGTCCAGTCTTTATTTATCTATTTGCGCATATTTTTATAACGCCCCTTCCAGAGATAAGGGGCAGTTTACATCATAACGATAAACTAGAACAATTACATGGAACAATATTTAAGAACTTTATACATAGAACAAGGTAATTGAGGTGTCGCCTCGAACTATTTACATAAAGCGGTACTGGGATGGACCACTTTTAACTATTTACGGAGAAAATTTACAGGAGAGTGGGATTGGTGTACTTCTTACTGGTAACAGATAATGAATTACATCAATTCAATATTAGATTAGCCTCCATGAGGAGAAGGGGGGGGGGGCATTAAGGAAGGAGGAGGAGGAGGGGGGAGGTGGTATAGTGAGATATAATGCCCTAGGTGTTGGTGCAATGTTCTCAAAATAGATGCGTTTTTAGCTCTTTGCAAAATGATTGAAGGTCCTTATTTCCTCTTAATGTGTCTGGTAGGTTATTCCATTGTAGGGGTGTTATGTATGTAAATGCCCCGTTGCTCGTAGATTGTTTGGTAATGCATATAGTGTGAGGTACTTTTAGTATGTTTTGGTTGGGAGTTCTGCTTCTATTCGGGGGTTATACTTTGATGAGTTTGGAAAGATCCGAGGGGGCTATGTTGTCTTGTATCGAACTCTAGCTGAAATTGGGAGCCAATGGAGCCCAATTAGGATGGGTGTAGTATGGTCTGAGAGCCATGCTTTCATTATGATTCTCGCAGTGACATTTTGAGCCAATTGAAGTATGTTTAGTGTTTTTTTTCGGTATTCCTTGTAGGAGACCATTGTAGTAGTCCAAGTGCGGTATTATCAGTGCTTGCACTACAGTTCTGAAATCCGACAGTTCAATGAGGTTTTGTAGCGGTTGTAAAATTCTTAGCTTACAGAATATGGTTCTGTTTAATATCCTTAGTTGGGGCTCCATGTTAAGTGTTTTATCGAGAGTGAGAGTGACCCCTAGATATTTCATTTCCTGTTTGACTGTGAATAAATTGTTATTCATGAGGATTGTTGGAGGGGGGTTGAATTCGGGGTTTTTTTTGACATGAACATTACATCATTTTTTTTAAAAATTGATACTCAGATTGTTTTCATGAAGCCAGGCTTGGGTTTCTTCGAGGCAGGCTGCTAGTGAATGGTAAATCGGGTTGCATATGTCTAGATGGGTGTACAACAATGTCGTCTGCATATATGTGAAAATTTATTTTGCGTTTTTTGAATATTGCGCAGATTGGCTTTAAGTATAAATTGAACAAGAGGGCTGATAATGCTGACCCTTTTTGTATCAGAAGTCTATGCACCTGGATATCCACATAGATAACGTCTGCTCTCCCACTGGTTTTGGAAACTTCATTGGAGCCACTGAGAGAAAAAGTTGTAATGGCCTTTTCATAGAAGAGGTTTGCTTTAAGTGAATGTGTAATGCCCTTACGTAGTCAAGCGCGTGCAGCGCAGCTTCCTCTAGAGTGGCAAGCAGAGGTGGAAAATATACTGGAAGAACTATTGATTGATTGATGTGAAAAGCAGAAACTATCTTAGGTAGGAATTTTGGATGAATTCATAACAGAATTTTGTTTTCTAAGATTTGCAGATATAGAGGATAGTAAACTAAGATATGTAGTTCATTTATTCTTCGTACCGACGTGATTGCCACTTTCCACATAAGATGGAGAATGGTAGCATGTTTTAAGGGCTCAAATGGTGGTTGAGCTAGTTTGTAAAGGACCAAGGTGAGATCACAGAATGGAGGTGGCCGTTTCTCTTCATGAATCTGCGTATCAGGTGGCTTGACCAAATGGGCTGCTTATCCATGAAATGATGATACGTTGATATTGCCATGAGATGCAATCAAACAGAAGAAAAAAGACCTTCATCTGACAGATGTAGAAGGTATTCCAACACACAATATAACGATGCTATGAATAGGTCCAGAGAATGAGCCATATACCAGGTCGAGCAGTGATTCCATTTGAGGGAATAAGTAAGCAGAGTGGATGTTTTCTCGACTGTAAAAGAATATCTTTAATGTTCCGACATTAAAAGCTGGCAGATTAATGAAGTCTCAATATCCACACTGTCAGCTGCAATTTTTTGAGATTGTGATGAAGAGTACTGTTGTGCTAGGTGAACAAATCGGGAAGAAGTGGCATAAAAACTGGTGGTTCTGGTGAAAGGTGCTGGAGGCTAGGAAGCCAAACCTGTTTGGGCCAGTAAGGGACCACGAGTATCCAATGTGCCTGTTCTCCTTGCACACCAACGGGATTGGAGGGAAAAAGTAAAGTAGATGGCTGGACCAGGATATTGCAAAAAGCGATGAGGTGCTGGTTGTCGTGAGCAAAATTGTGAGCATTTTGCATTGATGGCTATGGCAAACAGATCTATCACTGATGTGCCCCATTTTTTGAACAGTTGATGTGTCACTGTAGGATGCAGGGACCATTCATGTGGGTCCAGTTGCTGACTCAACTTATCTGGCAATTGGTTATGTTTGCCTAGTATGTAAGTAGCTAGCAGAAAGATGCTGTTTGACAATGAGAAGTGCCAGATCTGAAGTACCGTTTGGCAGAGGAGATATGAGCCCATGCCCTGTTTGTTGATGTAGAACATGGCGACTTGGTTGTCTGTTTGAATTTGAAGCTCTTCCACAAAGTCTTTGAGAGATTTTTTGATTGCGCGCAATTCCAGTAAGTTGATGTGCAGAGTCTGCTCTTGTGTTGATCAACTGCTTTGTGTGAAATAGTTGTTGAAATGCCCACCCCATCCCAGCTTCAATGCATCTGTTGTCAAAACTGCTCGAGGCTGTGGAAGATATAAGAATTTGCCTTAACAGGTTGAAATTGTCCTGCCACCATTGCATGGCTTTGTGAAAAACATTTGAGTGATAAAAATGATGACAGGGATTGTGATAACTGTTTCCATTGGTTCTTTAGTTGCCACTAGATTGGATACATATGGAGACATATGACCTAAACATTTCAATACTGTGCCAGAAGAGTTTCGACCTTTTGAGGACATCTGATGCACCAGCAATTGTACGGTGTTGGCTCTTTTGTAAGGAAGCGTAGAAGGGATCGAGGAGGTGGAAATGCGAGCTCCTATGAATTCTACTTCCTGGGTAGGAACTCCACAGGACTTCTCCAGGTTTATTATGAAGCTGAGGTTAATCAGGAGATGAATGGCCTGCTGTAAGTACATAAGAACATAAGATATGCCATACTGGGTCAGACCAAGGTCCTTCAAGCCCAGTATTCTGTTTCCAACAGTGGCCAATCTAGGTCACATGTACCTAGCAGTTTCCCCAAGAGACACAAGTTCCACAATGCTTGTACTGGGTCAAGCATTGATATCTTCGGTCACTTCTTAATAATGGTTTATGGACCTTTCCTCCAGGAACTTGTCCAAACCTTTTTTAAACCCAGCTATACTAACAGCCTTTACTACATCCTCCGGTAACAAATTCCAGAGTTTGATTACACGTTGAGTGAAAAAATATTTTCTTTTATTAGTCTTAAGTAGTTTACCCTGTAGCTTCATTGCATGTCCCCTAGTCTTTCTATATTCTGATAAGGTAAACAATCGATCTACGTTTACCCGTTCCACTCCGTCCATTAATTTATAGACTTCTATCATATCTCCCCTCAGCCGTCTCTTTTCCAGGTTAAAGAGCCCTAACCTTTTTAGGCTTTCTTCATAGGAGTATCCTTCCATCCCCTTTACCATTTTGGTGGCTCTTCTCTGTACCTTTTCTAAAATCGCTGTATCCTTTTTAAGATACAGCGACCAGAATTGCACACAATATTCAAGGTGCAGTCTCACCATGGAACGATACAGAGGCATTATAATATCTTTTGTTTTATTTTCCATTCCTTTCCTTATCATACCTAGCATTCTATTTGCTCTCTTGGCCGCCGCTGCACACTGGGCCGAGGGTTTTTAACATGGTATCCACAATGACGCCTAAATCTTTTTCCTGGGTGGTGGTTCCTAATGTGGAACCTTGCATCGTGTAACCATAGTTTGGGTTGTTCTTCCCTAGGTGCATAACCTTGCACTTGTCCACATTAAATTTCATCTGCCATTTTGATGCCCAGTCTTCCAATTTATCAAGATCCTCTTGCAATTTTTCACAATCCTCTTGGGTTTTAACAACTTTAAATAGTTTTGTGTCATCTGCAAATTTGATAACCTCACTCGTTATTCCACTTTCCAGGTCATTTATGAATATGTCAAAAAGCAGCGGACCCAGCACAGATCCCTGGGGTACACCACTATTCACCTTTCTCCATTGGGAAAAATGGCCATCTACGGGTACCGCACACTACACATTGTGGGCGCAAGGCCTTTGCCTTCATAACTGAAATATGCCCTGTCTTTTGTTCTTGTTTTTCTTCTCCCCCCCCCCACTGCTCCAAATATCCGTTTCTCTGTTTCTTTTTTTTCTAAATAGCCAAGGCCCAACCATGAACAGAAATGAAGAAGTTCTGCCCTCAGATCCAGTCAGCGAACTAACACTGCTTAAGCAACCACTCACCACAATATAACCTGCTAAAAAACCCCAAAGCAGCAGAAAAGGCAATGAAACAAATTTAAAAAAAAAAAAAAAAAAGAAGAAAAAAAAAAAGAAATAAGCATTCAAAAATTGAAGTGGCTGCACCTGAAAGAAATGGAGTACGGCGGCATGCAGCTGCCCACATGAAAAAGAGACACGCTGCGAAGATGGCCGCCACTGTCTGTGAGAGGCAGAGAAAAAGGCATCAAAAAACACCGAGCCCTGCACCGCGCGTCTGTCACCGTCCCCCCTTCACCAACCACCAGCTCCTTCTCCACTATTCACAGGGCAATTCAAAACGCATGCTCCCGGCACTGCAGAGCTCAAAACCACGCGGCTCCGCACCGCATACGAGCGGGGAGCCGACAGGCAGACTTCCGGCAGTAAACCTTAAGCCCGGCAGAATCGCGGCATCTCCGTACTGCCGGAACCCAAGCTTGCTCCTTGTGCTGCTGAGCTCTCCCCCGTACTGATCAAGTGGGAGAGATAGTTGCCGGCAGAAAATTGAATAGGAACAAAGAGGGGGGAACCAGGGCCAGGCACAAGAGGCAGCACTCTTCCTTAGACTTATTTTTTCTTAAAGCTACAGCTCCCAAAACAAAAGCACAAATACCAATTAGGGACAATACACCCCAAAAATTAAAAGGAAAACTAATCTAATCTAACTGCTCCTTATCTGCTCTCAAGTGAGCCCAGCACTTAGGCTCACTACGTCCTCCTGCTGCATGGAGACTGGACATACTGGGGGGACTCGAGCACTACTGCAGGGAACTTGCCCACATTAGCTAGCTGTCCAGATATGGGTAGACAAAGTCCTCTCTCTTGCAGGCAAGCTACTGCGACACATTCTGCGAATATACAAGGTGCTGATGAGAGGCCAAATTGAAGTACATGATACTGGTAATGTGCGTACAGGAATTTGAAACGTATATACTTCCTGTGGCTTGGGTGGATTGGAATATGGGTGTAAGCATCCTTGAGATCCAGAGGCACGAGCCAATGATTTTCTTGAATCAAAGGTAGGATTGTTGCAAGGGAGTATATCTTGAATTTTTCTCCGATGATAAATTTGTTTAACTTGCGCAAGTTGAGGATAGGGCACATACCTCCTGTTTTCTTGGGAATGAGAAAGTATCTGGAGTAGAATCCTTGACCATATTCTAAGGAAGGTACTTCCTCTATTGTATTTGCGAAGAGTAAAGAATGTATTTCTCGGAGGAGGGCTGGCCTCTGGTAGACTGGGAGACAGAATAAAGATGATGGATGATACTCTGGAATGTCCCTGAATCTTATGTGGTACCCCCTTGCAACAATCTTGACAACCCATTTGTTTGTTGTAATGGTCTGCCAGTTTTCCAGAAAAAGTGTGAGACATCCTCCTATGGGTACTTGTAGCAGTTTCATTGAGTCAAAAAAAACTTGGGCCCCCTTTTTATCAATTTGATATCTCTGTCTTCTGGAGCTTTTTGTCCAGAGGCTTTTGTTTTTGTTGATAATTTTTAGAGGACTGTTGAGGTCTGCTCTTATTTTGTTGGTAATGGCATGGGTATCTTCGGTAATGGTAGCATGATTTCTTTTTGCAATAAGGGTATAGCTGCAGTCATTTATTAACATTTTGAGGTTTTTCAATAATCACCACGGCAAGAGCTTCAATGGTTGAATCATCTTCCTTAATATTAGACATCATTTCCTTAACCTTTTTCCCCAAATAGATTTTCTCTGGTGCAAGGCTCATTGGCTGTGTGCTCATAGATGTCAACCCAAAGACCAGAGGTTTCCAGCCAAGCCAACCTTCTGGTAGTGACTGCAATAGCTGCTCCTCTCATGGTGATGTGATATATGTTTTTAGAGCAAATCGGATCAAGTTATTTTGTACACTCCTGAAGGTCTTGTAAGTTTTGTTCTGACTCAGTGGAGTGTTTTTATTATACTGTAGATTTCCCTTCCAACTTAGCCACCACATCATCAGGGCCAGCCTGTCCACTAGGTGGGCTAGGCAGCCGCCTAGGGCAGCATATCTCTGTGGGTGGTAGGCCATGTGCTTTGGCCACATGACCTGCTGCCCCACCCCCTGCAGCCCTCCCTCCCTCTCGTGCTGAGCCATGCCGTGCTGCTGTCCCCCGCTGCCGCTGGCGGGTCCATCTCACCCTTTCCCAAAGCCTGCCCATGTCTACTGAGAGCGGAGGCACCACTGGGCCGCCCTCATGTGCAGGCAGGCGTATGGGGTCAGATGGACCGTGACTGCCGTGTGGCCCGGCAGGCGGAAGAGAAGATGGGCGAATAGCAACTGGCGGTGCTGCACCTCTGCGGCAAGCCCCTTGAGGCATTCTGACCTCTCCTGAGGGAAGAAGGCCTTGGTCTGGAAGGTGTCAAGCTGAGGCCCTATGAACTCCAGGCATCGGGATGGGGAGAGGTGGGACATGGGATAGCTGATGATGAACACCACGTGCTGCAGGGCGAGAATGGTGCATCCGGTGGCATGGTACACCTCTCAGTCGTCCAGGTAGGAAAAGACGAAAGCTCCTTGGAGACAAAGGTAGGCTGTGACACCGCTAGGAACTTGGTGAAGACCCTTGGCAATGAAGCCAGCCCAAAAGCTAACATCCTGTATTGGTAGTGACCACCTCCTACCATGAAATGGAGGTATTTTTGGTGTCTGGGATGGATCAGGATGTGAGTATAAGCATACTTCAAGTCTAAGGAGCATAGCCAGTCTCCCTGCTGGAGGTATGGCAGCAGTGTTCTAAGACAGCATCTTGAACTTCTCCCTTACTAGGAATCTGTTCAAGTCCCGCAGATCCAGGATGGGCCTGAGGCCCCCCTGCTCGCTTGTGAACGAGGAAATACCTGGAGTAGAAGCCAGTGCCCTAGAGATGTTTGAGCACTGGCTCCACCGCCTTATCCTTGAGGAGACCTATGAGCTCGGTGAGGAGCAGAGTCTGGTGAAGGAGAGACCTATGGGCTCTCCTGCAAAGTATGAGGGTGGTAACCCTCCTTGACCACCTGCAGAACCCAGAAATTGGTGGCGATTGCAGACTGCCTGTGGGTGAACAGGGCCAGATGCCCCCCTGTGGGAAGCTGGAGACCTCCTGGGAGAGAGGAGGTAGTGCCCAAGGAGTCAAAAATTCCCACCAGGCTGAGCCAGTACAGGTGCCTGGGACTTGGGGATCTTTTGCTTGCGGGGACCATGCCCTTGCCCTTTTTGCTGTTGGCCTTGCTGCGGGGCCGAGAAGGCTAGGAATTATGGAGCACTGCCAAAACCTCTCTTTTTCCTCAGGTAGGTGGTCTTCACTGGGGCCTTCTTACGGGGCTGCACCGAGGTTTTTTTGGAGAGAGTCTGGTCCTTTCAGGAACTAAGTCTCTATTTCTGCTGCTTTGTCTACCATGGATTTCCCGAAGAGATTCTCTCTGATACAAGGAACATCGATGAGTTTGTCCTGAACCCATTGCTCACAGTCAGACGACTGCAGCCATGCCTGGCACTGGATCCCGATGCCTGCGACGGCTACTCTGGCTGAGGACTCAAACCAATCGTATGCTGCTCAGGATAAGAATTTCGAGCACTCCTTGACCGCAGAGGCCAGGGACTGGAACCACTGGAGGGGTGCCCTGTTGAGGCCTGCTGAGAGACCGGCGAGCTCCCCTGCCAGTTCTTTGAGGTACATGCCAATGTACAATTGGGAGGACTGGACTCAGCATGCAAACATCGAGCCCTGTAAGGCCTTTCAGCCGAGGCCGTCAAAGGGCTGGGTCTCCCTGCTGGAGGGCACAGAGGAATGGATCTTTTGGCTCTTGAGTCTGTGCATGGCAGACTCCATGACCAATGAGTTGTGGGGGAGTTGGGTCTTCTGCCACCCAGAGCTTCGGCGGACTTAGTACATGGAGTCGAGTCACCTACTTACAATGGGCACAGATGCCGGTGTTGCCCACATATAGAAATATGATGACAGAAAAAGACCACATGGCCTATCTAGTCTGTCCTTCCATAACAAGACATAAATGACTTTAGAAGGAAAATAAAAACTCATCTTTTCAAATGTCACTATAACCTGATGTAAAAAGTGAAACCATTATGCCGACCTGTATAAATGTAATAATAGAGAGCTGTGTAAATGAAGACCTGTGTAAACGTATCTAATAGAGAACGGTAATTATGTAGATATTGTAAACCTAATTTTTGAAGTGTCTAACCCTGCATGTTCTGCCTAACCCTAAATCTATGTATATATGATCCAATTTTCCTGTCTTGATTTGACATATCCCACATTTGTAATCAAACCGCTGCTGATCGCTGGAAGTAGCGGTATATAAGTGTAAACTAAATAAATAAAATAAATAAATAAAACTACAACAGTCCCCTTTTTACCTTTAGAGGAGGAGGCGCTCGAGGATCGAAGGGATGGGCATGGTGAGGACTTCTTTTGGAGGGGCCTCATACTGGAGGATCTCCACTTCCTCTGTGCAAGGATCCTCCTCCGTCTCTGTCTCAAAAGGCGAGCACCTTAGCCACGTCCCACACAAAGTTGAGGAAGGCGATGTTCTCGGGTGGGGAACTGTGCTGGGACACTGGGGGAGTCAGGTCTGAGGGCGCGGGGACTCTTCGTCCTCTGTCTCCCAATCCATCTCAAAGTCTGAGGATGAGTCCGAAGCCCCGCGGTTACCACGGTCAAGGCCCAAGCCCGAAGGCCCTTGACCTCCAGAAGACCTGCGGTCCAAGCCACGTACACTTGTCAGAGGACCGGTGTGCTGAGAAACGGGACTGGGAGCTCGTCCAACGCTGATGGCTCTCTCGAAACCGGTGGCACTCGAGGATCGGCTCGACATCCGGGAAGGCCCTCGATGTCAAGGGTCTCGTCATCAGAGCAGATGAACCGGAGGAACCAGACATGAATGCCTGCTGCTGGGCCAGGAGGGCAGAGATACTGCGCTCCAAAGGCGCCATCCTTGTCTCCATTCCAGTTGGCTCCGCAGCCTTCAACATCGGCACGGAAGATTTCTGGCCCAGCATCGGCTCCCCCGAGGGCGAGTCCTCAACGAGGATGGCCTCAGGTGTCCAAGACCTATTGCCGACAACTCCTTCCGGGGCAGCTTGTTGTGGCTGCTCCCGCTCCGATCCCTTGGACTAATGCCGGGGGACTGCAGGGCCTGGAGTGGGATTTCCCTGTCTTCCCAGACCCATCCTACAAGGCGGTCTTCGCAGGTTTTGATTTCTTGCGTTCCACCTCTGGGGATTTCCTCGGAGGAACCACGGCTGCAGTACTCAGAGGCACCTCGGGCATCACGGGGCACAGAGAAAGCAGAGGGGGCCCTGGACTGTGGTGTCACTGGAGACTACGGGGTAGAGTTGGACTTGTGAAAGAACTTTTCCTGCTGCAGTTAACAGCTCCTGATGGCCTTTGAGGTCATGGCCTTGCAAAGTTCGCAGTCTGAATTGTCATGGTCTGGCCCTTGGCAGTGGAGGCAGCAGTCGTGTGGATCGGCGAGGGACATCATTTGTCGCACCGAACACATTTCTTGAAGCCCCTGGAGGCATGGGCTGAAGGCATGTGGTCAAAAGGGGTGTAAAGCACCGGTTGAGGAACACCTTGAAGAAAAAACAAAGAAAAAAGAAATGAGCCCGAGGAGTGATGCCAAGGCAAACTGGCTCGGGGGTGGGAGAGGAACCTGTACACGTACCGGATAAAATGGTTTACGAAAATGACACTTTTTCTGGGGGAAACTGGACAGACTTCCGGAGGGCTCCGCAGAAAAAAAGGAGACTGAGGCAAGAAGGCATCCTTGGGTGGGAAGGGGACCATGCATGCATGGTGCATCTCCCAAAGGCTTTCTTGGAAAGCTAGGGAGATGCTTCCGTGCGGGCTCCATCAGTGCCGACGTCACCCACATGTGAGGACCAACTTCCTGCTTTTTCCTGGAGAATGGTGTCTGCCATGACTTCCCATGTTGGCTTCAAATACTTCAGTGCACCAAACATGCAGCCCTTGGGTCAGGCTTGCCCTGGGGTAACGAGATTTAGACATTTTAACGTCTTCTGAAGAGTGTGAAGATATGAGGTATCCTCCAGTGGTGACCTGTTCTGGGGTTGCGGAGGTGAAGGATCTAACAGTAACCCAGGAGATCCTCGCCTGGGTGATAAACAGATGGAAATATCATCTGAAGTGGAAGGAGAGGATGAAGATCATCTACACTGTTTCAGAGGACTGGGACTCATGGATAAGGCAGATGTTGAGTATGGGGAGGCAGGTGACAAGGCACTGCTTTTTTGAGGCTGTTGCTTAATTGGAGATAGTTGGCATGATTTATCTATACCCTAGCATTCTCTCAGGAATTCACGCCACAATTCTATAATTATGAGATGTAGCTGCGACAGAGAACAGGGCACGGTGGAGAGGTGTTCTGATGAGTAATACTGTACCGCTTGTCATTTTTGGAAGCAGATTTTCTGCGACACACTGTCCCTTTAAATTTATAAGAATGGTCATCAGAGTCAGAGGAGAGATGAGTCTTTTTTCTGCGTTTCTTACAATGCCAGTCTAGACTAGCAGAAGAGCTTCTTAGTGACTTGGTCCTTTTCCTGTGTCTCTGGCCCTTTAAATTCTTTGAATATTTTTGTCTCGGTTTCGAGAGAGCTGAGCTGCTTGAGCTGTGACAGTGGAAGGGGCTTTTGGCGCCATTGCTAACTTTATGTGAATGGCCCAGTTAAATCTATCAATGGTAACTCTCGAAGTGTGAAAGGAGCTATCGACACTGTCTGCTGCCTTTTTATCAGTGACTTGAATAATTTAGAGCAGTGGTTCTCAACCCAGTTCTCTCTGGGATCCCTAGTTCAGTTGGGTTTTCAGGGAATCCACAATGAATATGCATGAGATAGATCTGCATACAATAGAAGCAGTGCATGCAGATCTATCTCATGCATATTCACGGTGGATATCCTGAAAACCTGACTGGTCTGGGGGTGCCAGAGGACTGGGTTGAGAACCACTATGTTTATGTTTATTAAAACTTGATTAACCGCCCTTCAGTAAAATCAAAGCGGTTTACAATAAGTAAAAGCAATAAAAGCAAGGCACAGAGCCGGAAAAAGGAAAAGAAATTTACAATTTTTAAAAGCAAAATGGGTTAAGGAACAGCAGAGGAAGGAGAGTAGAGCTACAAGGGGGGAGGGGAGGTGGGGAGGTTAAAGGCTAGGGAAAAGAGGTGGGTTTTTAGCTGTTTGAATGCTGCGTGGCAGGGTTCTAGGTGGAGGGAAGTGGGAAGGGAGTTCCAAAGTGCGGGGTCTATGAAAAAAAAAAGCTGAGGAGCGGGTGGAGTGAAGATGGGCAGCGGAGGGGGGAGGAAGGGTGAGACGGTTTAAATGGAATGAGCGGGGGGTGTGTCTGGGGGTGTGAAAATGAATAAGATCAGCTAGATATTGTGGAGTACTGGTGTGTAGGGCTTTATGAACCAGGGTGAGTAGTTTATATTGGGAGCGAAATGAGACAGGTAACCAGTGTAGACGGAGGAGAAGAGGGGTTATGTGGTGATAAGGGGATGAATGAGTGATAAGGCGAGCTGCGGTGTTTTGGATTCTCTGAAGGCGGTGAAGTTGGGAGAAAGCTAGGCCGGTTAGAATAGAGTTAGAAAAGTCAACCCGGGACATAACTAGGGAGAGAAGTAGAGTGGAGAGAGCGGAAGGGGAGAGGAAAGGACGAATGGCGCGAGTATAGAGCCCTGGCAGGATCCTTCTGCGTCATTGGCTGAGTGAGGTCGATGGACGGATTAATCGAAGCAGATGAGTGGCGAGTAGTGGACAGGTGATTGGAAGTCTTAAGAGCTGCGTGCAGTACTTTACTGGAAAAGTACTTTTTGTGGCATGTTTTTTGTCTTTTTTCTCCACATCTTTGTTAGAGGAGACTTTAGAAGCAGTAGTAGACTTGAATGTTCGTCAAGAAGGGGGGTCAGTTAACAAGTGTGAGCCTTTTTTTTCTATCAGCTGATTCAAGTTAATCTTTTAATTTGTATTGCTTTATCTTCAGGGCTCTTGGGGGAAATTTTTGAACAACTGGGGCAGTCCTGTATCTGGTGATTCGGGCCAATACAATGAAAGCATTCACTGTGGGAGTCAGTTACCGACATCTCCAAACACTTCAGGCATCGCTTAAAACCCAGTTTGGGCATGTTGAATAGAAGTGACACTAAATTAAATTCTGAGAAAGACCATTTTTTTTTTGTTTTAAAGACTGAGGGAGAGAAGCACGAATGCATTTGCTCACGATTGCAGATAAAGCATAGTTACTCACCTGTAACAGGTGTTCTCTGGGGACAGCAGGAATCAGTCTTTACATATGGGTGATGTCAGCACCGATGGAGACCTCACGGAAGCATCCCCCCAGCTTTCAAAGAAAGTCCTTGGGAGATGCCACTACGCATGCGTGGTCCCCATCCCAAGGGTGCCATATTCCTCAGTCAGATGACATAGCTAAAAGACGGCAAAAATAAAAGATGGTAAAGGAGCAACTGTAAGGGGAGGAGGGAGGGTTGTGAGGATTGATTACTGCTGTCCCTGGAGAACACCTGTTACAGGTGAGTAACTATGCTTTCTCCGGAAACAAACAAGAAGTCAGTCCTCACATATGGAACTCCCGAGCTACAGTCTACCGAAAGCCCATAGTAAAATAGGGGCTCCCTCATGGGGAGCCACAAGTTAGCCTATATACACAGACCACAGTAGGACCCCTGTGTCCATTGAAACCAGCACTCCGATAGCCTAAACACAAAAGGGTCGGAGGGTAGGAGTTGCTTAAACCCCGAAAAGGTTATGGAGCACAGCCTGGCCGAAGACATTGTCCCGTCAGGACTCTTTCCATGCAGTAATGGGCTACAAAGGTATGTACTAAAGACCAGGTGGCAGCCCGGCAGATGTACATCATAAAGACAGAGTGCAAGTTTGCCACCGAGGCAGCCATAGCCCTGATATGATGCGCCATGACGAGGCCTTCCAGCGGGAGCCTCGCCTGCTCATAAGCGAGTGCGATACAGTCCGCCACCCATGTGGACAGTGTACGCTTGGTCACCACCTCCCCTAGCCTACTGGGGTCACAGGAGATGAAAAGCTGAGCAGCTTTGCAGCGGCCCTGAGTGCACTGAATATAGAAGGACAAAGCCCTCTTACAGTCCAAGGTGTGGAGGATCGTCTCCATCCGACTGCAGTGAGGTCTTGGCAAGAAGGTAGGGAGCACCACTTCCTGGTTGAGATGGAAGGGCAACACTACCTTCGGCAGGAATTTGGGGTGTGTGCAAAGCACCACTCTGTTCTTGTAGAACCTGGTATCGGGCGCCTCCACCACAAGGGCCTGAAGCTCGCTAACTCTGCGAGCGAAGGTAGGCACGACCAGGAAAGCCACCTTCCAAGAGAGGTAACAAAGGTGGCAAGTAGCCAGAGGTTTGAATGGCGGATGAGTGAGCTACCCCAACACTATGTTGAGGTCCCATTCGGTTGCCAGAGGGCGAACTGGGGGCTTCAATAAGAACAGGCTCTGAAGGAAACAGGTCACCAACAGTTGGATCGAGAAGGGCTTACCATCCACTGGATGGTGGTGCACCACCAAGGCACTAAGGTGCACTTGGACGGCGTTACACTTGAGCCCGGACTGAGAAAGGTGGAGAAAGTCCCTTAACACCAGAGCCACTGGGCAGGAGAAAGGGTCAGCCCTGTTGTTGGCGCACCAAACAGGGAACCTGCGCCACTTGAGGGCGTAAGCCTTCCTGGTAGAGGCCTTGTGAGAGGCCAGTAGAATGTCTTCCACCTCAACCAGAGGGTGAAAGGGGCCAGAGTCACCTCTCAGCAGCCACGCTGTCAGCGACAGGGACCCCAGGTTGGGGTGCGGAGAGAGCCCCCTTCCTGAGACAGGAGTCCCAGGGCAGTCCCCAAGGTGATGGGGGTCTCCACTATCAACTGTAGGAGGAGTGGGAACTACGGTTGCTTGGGCCACTGAGGAGTGATCAGGATGAGCAAAGCCCTGGCGCGGAGGGCCCTGAACAAGGTCTTGGTAGGTAATCAACGGCATAGGAGGGAAGGTGTACACATGAGGCCTTCCAACCACAAGACAAGGAACGCATCCGCTGCCACCCTGGAGGGGAGCAGAAGCGGGGCAACTGAAAGTTGTCCGAGCTGGTGAACAGGTACATCAAAGTTTCCCCCCAAAGCCGTAAAAGCTGACAGGCCACCCTGGGGTCCAGCTGCCACTCGGGCAGCTGGAAAACTCTGCTGAGCCTACCGGCAAGCAAGTTGTCCTGGTCTGGCAGGTACAATGTCTGCAGGAGAATACCTTGTTGGATTGCGTACAAGCAGAGGACCACTGCCTTCTGACAAAAAGTACGAGACCCTGTCCCCCATTTGTTCACGTAGAACATAACTACCTGGTTGTCCGTCTGGACCAGCACTGGCTAGTGACACAGATAGTGACAGAAGACCCTCAGGGCTAGGTGTATGGCTCGAAGCTCCAGGAGGTTGATCTGCTGGGTGCTCTCATTTGGTGATCAGTTGCCTTGAATGCGGAGATTTCAGTGGGTCACAGAAACTCTGTCTCGGAGGTGGCCCGTGGCTTGAGACCACTGGTCCCAAAGACACCACTGCGCCGCCCTCATGTGGAGGCGGGGGTGACATGGACCGTGGAGGTCATGTGCCCGAGGAGGCGCAGGAGAATCCGAGCGGGGACTGAGGGGCGGTACTGTACATCCCGAGCCAGAGTCCTAGACGACTGGCTTGGTCCCTGGGCAAGAAAGCCTTTGACTGGAGAGTGTCGATTTTTACCCCAATGAACTCCAGACACTGTGTCAGGAGGAGGTGAGACTTAGGGTAGTTTATGACAAACTCCAAGTGTTGCAGAGCCTGGATGGTGCGTGCAGTGGCCTGCTGCACCTCTGACGCCGTGCCTCCCTTTATGATCCAGTCTTCCAGAAAGGGAAAGACGAAGAACCCCTGGAGCCGGAGGAAAACGGCCATGACTGCAAGGCATTTCGTTAAAACTCTTGGGGCAGAGGCTAGGCCGAAGGGGAGCACCCTGTACTGAAAAAGTCTGCCCCCCACTACGAACCGCAGGTACTGCCTGGAGTTGGGGTGGATGAAGATGTGCGTATAAGCATCCTTGAGGTCTAAGGAGCATAACACCAGTCTCCCTGCTGGAGGTAGGGCAACAATGTTCCAAGGCAGAGCATCTTGAACTTCTCCTTAACCAGGAATTTGTTGAGGTTGCGCAGGTGGAGGATGGGCCTTAGGCCCCCTGTCCTTTTCAGCACGAGGCAGTACCTGGAGTAGAACCCCTTGTCCTTGAGATGGTGGGGCACCGGTTCCACCGCTTTGTCCTCGAGAAGACCTGCCAACTCCTTCAGAAGGTGGTCCTGGTGGAGGGGAGACCTGAGGGGTTCTCCCGGGAAATAAGGGGGAGGTGTCTGAGTCAGGTGGAGAAGGTAACTCTCCCTGACCATCGAAAGTGCCTAGGAATTGGTGGTGATGGACACCCACCTCTAGGCATAGAGGGCCAGATGTCCTCCTGTGGGCTGCTGATCTCCTTGGGGTAAGAACATAAGATATGCCATACTGGATCAGACCAAGATCCATCAAGCCCAGTATCCTGTTTCCAACAGTCTCCCCAAAAGACACAGGTTCCTCAAAGCTTGTATTGGATCAAGCAGTGATATCCTGGGTCCCTTTTAATAATGGTTTATGGACCATTACATAAGAACATAAGAATATAAGATATGCCATACTGAGTCAGACCAAGGTCCATCAAGCCCAGTATCCTGTTTCCAACAGTGGCCAATCTAGGTCATACGTACCTAGCAGTTTCCCCAAGGGACACAGGTTCCACAATGCTTGTATTGGTTCAAGCATTGATATCCTGGGTCCCTTCTTAATAATGGTTTATGGACCTTTCCTCCAGGAACTTGTCCAAACCTTTTTTAAACCCAGCTACACTAACAGCCTTTACTACATCCTCCGGTAACAAATTCCAGAGTTTGATTACACGTTGAGTGAAAAAATATTTTCTTTTATTAGTCTTAAATAGTTTACCCTGTAGCTTCATTGCATGTCCCCTAGTCTTTCTATATTCTGCTAAGGTAAACAATCGATCTACGTTTACCCGTTCCACTCCGTTCATTAATTTATAGACTTCTATCATATCTCCCCTCAGCCGTCTCTTTTCCAGGTTAAAGAGCCCTAACCTTTTTAGCCTTTCTTCATAGGAGTATCCTTCCATCCCCTTTATCATTTTGGTGGCTCTTCTCTGAACCTTTTCTAAAATCGCTATATCCTTTTTAAGATACGGCGACCAGAATTGCACACAATATTCAAGGTGCGGTCTCACCATGGAACGATATAGAGGCATTATAATATCTTTTGTTTTATTTTCCATTCCTTTCCTTATCATACCTAGCATTCTATTTGCTCTCTTGGCCGCTGCTGCACACTGGGCCGAGGGTTTTAACATGGTATCCACAATGACGCCTAAATCTTTTTCCTGGGTGGTGGTTCCTAATGTGGAACCTTGCATCGTGTAACCAAAGTTTGGGTTGTTCTTCCCTAGGTGCATAACCTTGCACTTGTCCACATTAAATTTCATCTGCCATTTTGATGCCCAATCTTCCAATTTATCAAGATCCTCTTGCAATTTTCCACAATCCTCTTGGGTTTTAACAACTTTAAATAGTTTTGTGTCATCTGCAAATTTGACAACCTCATTCGTTATTTCACTTTCCAGGTCATTTATGAATATGTCAAAAAGCAGCAGACCCAGCACAGATCCCTGGGGTACACCACTATTCACCTTTCTCCATTGGGAAAATTGGCCATTTAGCCCTACCCTCTGCTTTCTATCTTTTAACCAGTTCCTGATCCACAATAGTACACTGCCTCCTATCCCATGACTCTTTAGTTTTGCCAAACGTCTCTGATGAGGGACCTTGTCAAAGGCTTTCTGAAAGTCCAGATACACAATATACACCGACTCACCTTTGTCCACCTGATTATTCACTCCTTCAAAAAAACATAACAGATTAGTAAGACAAGATCTTCCTTGTCTAAAGCCATGTTGGCTGTCTCCCATTAGGTCATGACTATCTACATGCTGAGTAATTTTATTCTTTATGATGGTTCACAGATTACTAATAGCAGGTCTGCAATCTCATATTTCAGTTCTTTCAACACCCTTGGATGTATATCATCCAGCCCAGGTGATTTGCTACTCTTCAGTTTATCAAATAGTTGTAATACATCTTCCCGATGTATCAATATTTCCTTCAATTCTTCCACACCTTTAAATACCACTTCAGTCATGGGTAACATCCCTACATCTTCCTCAGTAAAGAATTCATTCAGTCTCTCCGCTATCGCCTTGTCGCCTCTTAGAACCCCTTTAACCCCTCTATCATCTACCGTATTTTAGCGCATGTAACACGCACCCACATAAAACATGCACCCACATACAAAGCGCAATATTCGGCCTGTTCTTCTGAGAATGTCTCGCATTATGCGCATGTGCATATATCGCGCATGTGTCGAGTGCACTGTGAGGCATATAAAAGGCCCTCGGTTCTATTATAACTTACATTTAAACTTTGCGATCTCTTATATTATAAACCAGTCATCATGCCCGGAATTAAACGCAAGTCTTATACTGCGGACTTCAAGCTGAAAGTTGTGGCAAAAGCTGAAGAAACAAGCAACAGAGCAGCAGCAAGAGAATTTGATGTTGGTGAGTCATCTGTTCGCGACTGGAGAAAGGAGAAAACGGCGCTAGAGGAGATGAATCCGCGAAAACGTGCGCGTCGGGGTCCCAAAGAAAAGTGGCCAGAGCTAGAGAGTGACTTAAAAAAGTGGATTCTGTCTAGAAGGGAGCAAAATCAAGCTGTCTCAACTATCGCAATTCAATTCACAGCAAAACTGCTGGCCAATGAAAGAGGAATTTCACGTTTCCAGGCTAGTTTCAACTGGATTTGCAAATTTATGAAGAGGAATGGTCTTTCCGTGCGAATAAGAACAACTGTAGGCCAGAGGATTCTGGATGTCTGGGAACAAAAGATGGCGGATTTCGGCACATTTGTCAGCAAAGAAATTTCGGAGTTCGGCATTTCAGCAATGGATGTTATTAACATGGATGAGGTTCCTGTGTCTGACATTTCACCAACCAGGGCTATAGCTGCTTCGGTTTCAAAAACTGTTGCAATAACAACAACTGGACACGAAAGGGCTTGCTTCACTGTAGTCCTGGGTTGCACAGCGAGTGGGCTTAAATTGAAGCCGATGGTTATTTTCAAGCGAGTAACCATGCCCCGTGAAAAATTTCCACAAGGTATTGTTGTTCACTGTAACAAAAAGGGATGTATGGACTCTCAGGTCATGAAAATATGGATTGATAAATGTTATAGGGCCAGGCCTGGTGGTTTCTTTTCTAAAAAGTCTTTGTTGATCTTCGATTCCATGGCTGCCCATAAAGAAACAAATGTGCAAAATTATATTAATTCGACTGGTGCCCATATCGCAGTGATACCGGGTGGTCTTACTTGCAAGCTGCAGCCGCTAGATATAGCAGTTAATCACCCGTTCAAAACGTTCATCAGACGAGAGTGGGATTATTGGATGCAGCGGGGAATTCATGAATTCACACCATCAGGATGATTAAAGAGGGCTACATTAACGGAAATCTGCAATTGGTTGTGTTCTGCTGGGACAAACTATCCCTGGAAACCATAAGAAATGGATTCCAAAAAGCTGGGATTGTTTATAAGAACGAGGATCGGGTGCGTAGTGATGACGAAGATGATGATGAAAATGTCGAAAGGAGTGACGATGACAGTGCATATGATACGGAAGAGCATCTCCAGACGGTTTTAAATTATTTCAATGATGATGTTGATGAGGGAAGTGATTTCGAAAGTTTTATGGAATCGGATGATGAAAATTAATTAAATATATTTTGAAACCATTATATTCTTGTAAGGACCTCTTTTATGGAATCAGTTCCCTGTAGTAAAGTTCCGGTATAGTGCGCCTTCGCAAATACCGCGCGAGAGGGTTGCGCGGTAGGTAAAAAAAAGTATATAGCGCGCACGCTTTATGCGCGAAAATATGGTAATGGACCAACTGACTCTCTCAAAGGTTTTTTGCTACGAATGTACTTGAAAAAGTCTTTATTACGCGTTTTTGCTTCCGCAGCAAGCTTCTTCTCAAATTCTCCCTTTGCCTGCCATATCAATGCCTTGCATTTAACTTGCCAGTGCTTGTGCTGCTTCCAGGTTTCGTCGTTTGGCTCTTTTTTCCATTTCCTGAAAGATGCTTTTTTGGCAACAACAGCCTCTCTGACCTCAACTTTAAACCATGCTGGCAGTTTTTTTGACTTCCTTCCACTTTTCTTAAAGCATGGAATACATCTGGTCTGGACTTCCACGATAGTATTTTTGAACAACACTCAAGCTTGATGTAAGTCTTTAACCTTTGCAACTGCTCCTTTTAGTTTTCTCTTAACTGTTTTTCTCATTTTATCATAGTCTCCCTTCCGAAAGTTAAAAGGTAGCACCGGTACTGTGGATTGCCTTAATATCCCTCCTTCATTAATTAAATCAAACGCGATCATGCTATGATTTCTATTGCCAAGTGGCCCCGACACCCTTATCTCTTGCACCAGATCTGGAGTTCCACTAAGGACTAGGTCCAATATGGCTTCCCCTCTGGTCGGTTCATGAACCAGCTGCTCCAAGAAGCAGTCATTTATTTCATCTAGGATTTTTATCTCCCTAGCATGTCCTGCAGTGACACTGACCCAGTCGATACCGGAGTAATTGAAATCACCCATTATTATTACTGTGCTGTAACTTTTGTTAATTTCCTTGATTTTTTTGAGCATTTCATCATCCATTTGTTCATTCTGGCCAGGCGGTCGATAGTACACCCCCACTGCCATCGCCTTCCCCTTTTTACATGGATTTTCAATCCACAGAGATTCTACAGCAAATTTTGTTTCCTGCAAAACTTTAATCCTTTCTGACTCAATGCTGTCTCTAACAGAGTGCAACCCCTCCACCAATTTGATCAGCTCTATCATTACGATATAGTTTGTACCAAGGTATCACATTGTCCCCCTGGTTGTCCTCCTTTCACCATGTCTCTGAGATTCCAATCATATCTAACCTCCCATTTAGTGCTATATATTCTAACTCTCCCATCTTATTTTTTAGACTTCTAGCATTTGCATACAAGCATACAAGTTTCCTCCAGGAACTTGTCCAAACCTTTCTTAAATCCAGCTACACTAATAGCTTTTACTACATCCTCCGGTAACAAATTCCAGAATTTGATTACATGTTGGATGAAAATATATTTTCTCTTATTAGTCTTAAATAGGTTACCCTGTAGCTTCATTGTATGTCCCCTAGTCTTTTTAAATTCTGATGACGTAAACAATCGATCTACGTTTACACATTCCACTCCATTCATTAATTTATAGACCTAGACTATGCTCAAGAAGTCAAAAACTCCCCTCTGGCTTGGCCGGAGCCGGGGCCTGGGGTTTTGGAGCCTTCTGCTTATGCGGGCCATGCCCATGTCCCTTGGCCTGCTGACCCTGTTGGGGAGTTGGGGCGGCCTGATAAGGTGGGTAGTTTCGGTAAGCAGCTCCCTTCCTCGGGTAGAAGGACTTTTTATCCAAGCCTTTCCGTCGGGGAGGGGCAGCAGTCTTTTTGGAGAGCCTGGTCCTCATCATGAACTCGGTCTCCAGCTCGGCAGCCTTGTTGGTCATGGGTTTGCCAAAGAGGTTCTCTCCTTGGCAGGGGACATCGACCAATTTGTCCTGAACCCACTGCGCGAGGTTGGACAACTGTAGCCAAGCTTGGCAGCACGCACCGATGCCCACCGCCGCTACTCGAGCCACCAACTCGAACCAGTCATAGGCCGCTCAAGACATGAATTTGGAGCATTCACGGACTGCTTTGGCCAGGTTCTTGAACTGCTGCAAGGGTTCCTCGGAGAGACCAGCTGAGAACCTGGCAAGTTCCTTCACCAGGTCTCTCAGGTACATGCCCATGTACAGCTGGTAGGCCTGGATGCAGTCGATGAGCATTGAGCCCTAGTAGCACTTTCTGCTGAGGGCGTCCAGGGTTCGGGCCTCCCTGCTGGAGAGCACAGAGGAGTGCATCCTTTGGCTTTTCAGCCGACGCATGGCTGACTCCACCACCATGGAGTTATGCGGCAGCTGTGACTTTTGGAAGCCCGGGCTCCAGCGGACTCGATACATCGAGTCAAGCCGTTTACTCACCACCGGCACCAAAGCTGGTGTCTCCCATACTCCGAGCATCAGCCATTCCAGGATGGGAGGTATGTGCACTGTGAGCGATTCCTGCGGAAAGGCCTCGTACTGGAAAATTTCCAACTCATCCGCCTGAGGGTTCTCCTCAGACTCTGCAAAATCAAGAAAGCCAATATCCTCGGGCGGGGACTGCCATCGAGGCTCCGAGATGGAAGAGTCAGAAGGGACGTTGTGGTGGTGACGGGTATTGGGGGATTCCTCGTCCTCCGTCTCCCACTCGGTTTAGTCCGTCAAGGACTCATAAAAAGGGCTGCTCCATGGGCCTTGGGGCCCCCGATGCCTGGCAATCTTGCTGGGAATGACCGCAGTCCCATCGAGCGGGACTCAGATCGCGCCAAGGATCGACTCAAGGCCGAAGGACCTCGAGGATCGGCTCAGCCTCCGGGGACGTCTTGGACGTCGAGGGCCTGGTGGTTGGGACAGATGAACCGGTCATGCCAGACAACAGTGCCCATTGCAGGTACAAGAACAAATTGCGCTTCAGGGCCGCCATTCTGGACTCCAGACCAGAAGGCTCTGCAGCCTTCTGCGTGGGCATCGAGGGACTCAGGACAGACGCCAGCTCCTCCGAAGGATGGTGTCTGGGGACTAAGGCTGGTCTGCGGTCACATTCTTCCAGGGGACCTTCGCAGGCTGCTCCTTCTCCGATGCCTCGGATGAACGTCTTGGACTGTGGGAACAAGCCCGAGGAGCACATGGTCAGTCAGAACCATCCAAGGAGGCCGCCTTAGAGAGTTTCTTCTTCTTCCTGGGTTCCCTCGAGGGAAACCCCCTTTCTGAGGACTCATGACGAGGCTCGGGTTCGGAAGGTTCTACCCGAGATGTCGGGGTCTCAGATGAAGCCCCGGCCTTCGGAGGCACCGGGAACTTGGGGAAAAACTTATCGTACTGCTGCTGGCGGCTCTTAAGGGCCTTACTGGACATCCTCTTGCAGATACTGCAGGCTACCGCGTGTGTTGGTCAAAGACATAATTTTAGAGCACCGATCACACTTCTTAAAGCCACTGGTAGTCATGGGGGAAAAAAGTACCTCTGTGAGGTCGAAGACTCTCCGGGCTGCCAGTGGGAGAAAAAAAGGCGCAAAGACGCCAGGAAAAGGAAAGAACGAAAACTAGAAAAAGCGAATGAACTCGACGCAGAGGCAACGAGGTCGGTAGGCGGGAAGAGTACCAGTGCAATACCGGAGGCGAGTATGAAACGGAGAGAAAAATCTACTTTTTCCGGGGACAAGCCAGACAAACGTCTAAAGGGCTCTGCAGAAAAAAGGAGATTGAGCAAGATTTAATTAATTAATTTAGTTAACAGCTTTTTTTATACCGCTTTATCATTTCAATCAAAGCGGTTTACATTGTAACTTAAACTTGGTAATGTACATTAAACAGGACATTGATAACTTGAATTTTTCTGAGCAATGGAGGGTTAAAGTGACTTGCCCAAGGCCACAAAGAGTGCTAGTAGGAATCAAACCCTGGTCTCTTGGTTCCCAAGCCAGTGCTCTAACCATTAGGCTACTCCTCCACTCTTGGGTGGGAAGGGGACCGCGCATGTGTGGTGGCATCTCCCAAAGGCTTTCTTTGAAAGCTGGGGGATGCTTCCACGAGGGCTCCATCGGTGCCGTCACCCATATGTGAGGACTGACTTCCTGCTTGTTCCCGGAGAAAATAAGACTGAGGGACCATTGGTCTTCCAGCAGCATGGGAAGTCCCATGCATCCGCATAAGCTTTTTTATTACAATTTTTACTGGCTTTGGGATGCAGAACCGCAACTGAACTATGGAAGATGCGGTATATAAATCATTGCTAAATAAATAAATAAATAAATTCCAGCTCAGTCATGGAGCATACAGATGCCTGAAAAACAGGGTCCCCAGAAGAATCTGATGTCCATGCTGCATCCTCCTTAACACAAGGGGTCTCCAGCACCTGCGCTGCCATATCTAGGAGCATCTCCTTTCAAAAGAACGAGACAGAGGAGTCATCTCCTTTTCCAACTAGAAAGGCTTCCTCCTCTAAAGGATCCAACACTAACAGCCTTTGTCTTGATGACTGACCATACTCTAATGGTCAAGGTCTAAGCAGAAAAGCACCAACTAAGAGTATCAGTCTTCTGTATTGTGTAGTCTAGGGTGCTCAGGCTAAAAAGGCTTCTCCAAGTCACCACAAGGATCCTCTCAACTAGGGACTAGCAAGCCTCCAGCTCTACCTTTTTTCCTAAAGGACTGTGGTAAGCAGGAGCACAAATTCAGAGATACAGCCTCCTCTTCTGAAAGGAAAACTTGCTGCACACCCAGGAGAGGTGGAAAATGAAGATTCAAAAGCAGAACAGGGGTCGGGGAAGATGAACAATCATTTGCACCTCTTTAGTGTGTGGAGACAAAATGGCCACAACTCTCAAGCTTTTGTCTCAACACCCTGCAAGCAGACCTACTTCAGGGCCCACCACAGATGGCTTCCTGTCAGCTGAAGTGGGACACACCCGCTGGAGACAGAACACCAAGTAGCAGGAGACTACATGGAGCCTATTACAGAATGAAGCACTCAGTTTTTAAGTCTTTGTCTCCATTCATTAGTTGATAGGCACAACCCATACATTCTGGACTGGTCTGGTGGATGAAAAGGAAGAAAATGTACTCTCTCCTGACCTCCCCCAATGAAGCTTGTTCAAGAACTGCTAAAATTAAAAGGCTATTAGTGATCTATAGTCTATTTGATTTGGTTTATTCTATTTTTTTTCTATTTATCAAATTTTACAACATACACCAAGCAAAACTTGGAAATAAGAAATACAAGCATTTAGTCTACAAAAGTATCAATAAGGAAATGATATAAACAAAGGAAAAAAACAAACCCCCAAACGGGAAACAAAGACCAAATGCTAAATAGTCCACAATGGAGAAGGGATCAAAATCACTAATCCAGAGTGGAAGGAAAAAAGAAATAAAGATACAAAAAAACCGAAACAGAACAGCAACGCTTATAATATATAAAGGTCCCAAAAGAAAACCCCCAACTCCAGCCAACCCCAATCAGCCCTACAACTTCTTAGCATCCAGAAAGAAGCGTAATTGAGAAGGCTCAAAGAAATGATATATAGAATTCTGATAATGAACAATACATTTACATGGAAATCTTAGTTGGAACTTTGCACCTAGTGTTACCACCTCAGTGCGTAGTTCCAAAAACGTCTTCCTACGGACTTATGTCCAACAGGACACGTCCGGAAAGATCTGAATCTTACCTATCTTGAAGAAAACCAAAAGAAACTAATAATGTCGCTCTAGACCCTACTGTTTCAGATGACTGTTCCAATAATGCAGACAAATTCCCCAAATCAAGAGAATCCAAAGAAACATGAGCTTGAGGAGCAGGAACTGTAGCAGCAGTAGTGTCACTGGCAACTCCAGATGGTAAATAGTAAATCTTCTGCAGAGGAGGAAAGCCAGCTTCAGGATAACCAAAAATGTCCTTCAGAAACCTGTGAAAAAAAATCCTAGCTGAAGAGCCAGAAACACGAGGAAAATTCAAAATCCTCAGGTTCAAAGACCAGGAAGCGTTCTCTAAATTTTCAGTTTTACATAGAAACATCAACTTATTTTGTGAGAATGTCACCTACTGTTCTTGTACCCGTTGAACTTTCTGATCAAGCACAATCAACAGTCCCTGCTGGTCATCAAGTCTCTTCTCCACACTTTCCAAGCGAACGGGAAGCGGGGTCAGAGACTGCAACGACACAGCACACACCTAATGCACCGACTGGAGGGCAGACCAGATTGAATCCAATATCACTTCTTGTGGACGCTGAAGAGGAGGAAAATCCAACTGAGAATCAAGGCTGGAATCAGAAGGAACCAAACTCCCCTGATCCATTGCACCCGCCTGAGGTTCTGGTAGCAGAGCACTTGCAGAAGATGCCAAACCAGCCGCCTCCGCTGAGCTCCCAGGGAGATCTCCAACTACAGCCGCTGCACCAGCAACTGCCACACCGGGCGCAGGAGGAGTGGAGGGGCCAGCAGGACTCAGCAAAACATCGCTGCCCAGACCGAGGCTCTCCTCCACTGTGGCCACCGGGACGCCCTCCTTTGCCGCCACGTAGCTGTCCATCGTACGTTGCTCCAGCGATAAACCTCCCTTGCCCTTAGCCTTTCGTTTAGGCATAGGGCTGGAGGAAAGCAAATCCAGGCAAAAAAAAAAGAAGCAAAGTAAGTGGTGCAGCTTACACCGCATCCTGTTAAGGCGCCATCTTGGATTCTTTGCTCATTTTGTTTTGTTTTTAAACTTATAACAAGGCTCATTTGGAGGGGTGGGGGAGAGAAGACAAGAGAGAAAACCAAGACAGAGAGAGAAGAAAATAAAATGAAAGAAGAACTTAGACAAGTGAGAGAGAAAAAATACATAATCACTGAAGCCCTTGTGTCGACTGGCTAGATGAAGGGACCTGGACTCCTCCAAGTATCACTCAGCAAGCAGTCTTTGGGGACCCAAACCTGAATGCTTTTTGACTGCTTAACTCAACTAGAAACCCAGTTCTCCAACTGAGCCCAGGAGACTATCCACCAGACATCCTGCTGCACAGACTGCCATCACCATCTGTTGGAGACTGAGAATACTGAGGAAAGGGTGGGTGCATAGCATCTATTAAAGGCCAGAGCTCACAGTTCCATAGTCCTTGTTTCCATCTGCTGTCTGGTGGGCACAACAGACATTCTGGACAGGTCTGGTGCGATGGACAATAAGAGCAAAGATGCATGTAAAGCGTAGTTACTCACCTGTAACAGGTGTTCTCCAGGGACAGTAGGAATCAGTCCTCACATATGGGTAACGTCGGCACCGATGGACCCAGCGCAGAGCAAATCCCCAGCTTTCAAAGAAAGCCTTTGGGATTGCTACCACGCATGTGTGGTCCTCTTCCTGCCGAAGGGTGCCATCTTGCTCAGTCAAATGACATAGCTAAAAGACGGCAAAAACAAATAAGGATGGTATGACTGCAACTCGAAAGGGAGGAAGGAGGGTTGTGAGGACTAATTTCTGCTGTCCCCAGAAAACACCTGTTACAGGTGAGTAACTATGCTTTCTCCGGGAACAAGCAGGAAATCATTCCTCACATATGGGACTCCCCAACTACAGGCTACCAAACTTATAGCCAAAAAAGGGCTCCCTCGTGAAAAGCCACAAGCAGCAGCAATGAAGTCCATATAAACAGGCCAAACAGGATCCCTGTGTCCGATGGAACTAGCACTCCGGTAGCCTGAGCACAGAAGAGTCGGAGGGTAGGAGTTGCCTAGACCCCGAAAAGGTTACAGAACACGGCCTGGCCAAAGGCACTGTCCCATCGAGACTATCTATCCAGGCAGTAATGAGATGTAAAGGTATGGACTGAAGATCAGGTGGGGACCCAGCAGATGTCTGCTAGCGGGACCGAACGCAGGTTGGCTCGTGAGGTCGCCATAGCCCTGACTCAGTGCGCTGTGACCCGGCCTTCCAATGGAAGCCTCGCCTCCTCATAGGCCTGGGCAATATAGTCCACCACCCATGTGGACAGCATACGTTTTGACACCGCCTTCCCCAGCTTACTAGGGTCGTAGTAAACGAAAAGCTGAGAGACTTTGGTGGCCTTGAATGCATTGGATATAGAAGGACAAGGCCCTCTTATAGTCCAAGGTATGGAGGACAGTCTCTGCCCGACTGGCGTGCGGTCTTGGAAAGAAGGTAGGGAGGACCACCTCTTGGTTGAGGTGGAAAGAGGACACCACCTTCTGAAGGAATTTGGAATGCGTGTGATGCACCACCCTATTCTTGTAAAACCTGGTGTAAGGCGCCTCAGCCACAAGGGCCTGGAGCTCGCTTACCCTACAGGCAGAAGTGAGCGTGACCAGGAGAGACAGCGAAGGTGTCAAGTAGCCAGGGGCTCGAATGGTGGCAGGGTGAGCTGCCCCTACACCACATTGAGATCCCATTCAGTCGCAGGGGGGCGAACCGGGGGCTTAGACAGGAGTAGGCCCCGTAGGAAGAGAGACACCACTGGATGGGCTGAGAGGGGCTTCCCGTCCACCTGATGGTGGTTCGCTGCTAGGGCACTGAGGTATACCCTAACAGAGTTAGACTTGAGCCCCGCATGAGAGAGGTGGAGCAGGTATTGCAACACTGTGACTACTGGGCAAGAGAAGGGGTTGTCCCCCCCTCAGTGCACCAAAGTGCAAATCTACTCCACTTAAAGGCATAGGTCCATCTGGTAGACGCCTTGCATGAGGCTAGCAGAACATCCTCCACCTCTCTAGGGAGGTGGAGCGGGGCTAAAGTCACCCTCTCAGCAGCCAAGCCGTCAGCGAGAGGGAGCCGAGGTTGGGATGTAGGAGAGAACCCTCCTCCTTGGAAAGGAGTCGGGGGCAGACCCCAGGGGTATGGGGTCCTCTACCGCCAGTTGCAGGAGCAGTAGAAACCACGGTGACCGAGGCCATGCCGTGGAGAGTTTTGAACAGAGTCCTGGTGATCAGTGATGTCGGAGGGAAAGCGTACAGAAGCCCATCTGACCATGAGACCAGGAAAACATCGGCGGCCACCGTGGTGGGTGAGGCTGCTGGAAGCAGAAGCAGGGTAACTGGTGATTGTCCGGGCTTGCAAACAGGTCCATCACCGGTTCCCCCCCAGGTATGGAAAAGCCTGCTGGCCACCCCTGGGTCCAGCTGCCATTCGTGCAGCTGGAGAATCCTGCTGAGTCTGTCGAATCCTGCTGTCTTGGCCCGGCAGGTATACTGCTCTGAGGAGAATGCCCTGTTGGACTGCATAAGAGCACAGATCCAGGGCTTCCTGGCAAAGGGCACAGGACCCCCTGCCTCCCTGCTTGTTTACATAGAACATGGCCACCTGGTTGTCCATCTGAACTAGGACAGACCGGTGGCCTATGTGATGATGAAAAGCCTTCAGTGAGAGATGAATGGCCCGCAGCTCCAGGAGGTTGATCTGCTGACTGCTCTCATCTGGGGACCAAGTGCCCTGGGGTGTGGTAGCCCTCGCAATGGGCTCCACAGCCCAGCCGGGAGGCATCTGTGGTGAGGACACTCGAGTGGTTGGGGGTCTGGAAAGGCATGCCCGCCTCCAAGTGCTGGGGCGACAGCCACCAGATCAGGGACTTTACCAGCTGTCGGGTCACTCGGACCCTGTTCTGGAGGTGTCCCGTGGCCTGGGACCATTGGTACCTGAGGCACCACTGTGCTGTTCACATGTGGAGGTAGGCATCTGGAGTGACATGCACCGTGGAGGCCATATGCCCGAGAAGGCGCAGAAGATGCCTGGTTGACACAGAGGGGCGGTGCTGCATATCTCTGGCTAGCACCATGTCTGCCCTCAGGTTGCCCTGTCTGCGGGCCGGAAGGCCTTTGACCGAAAGGTGTCGATTCTTGCCCCAATGAATTCAAGCCCGTGCGACGGGCAAATGTTTGATTTGGGGTAGTTTATAACAAAACCCAAGTGTTGCAGGACCTGGATAGTACGTGCTGTGGCCTGCTGCACCTCGGGGGCTGTAGTGCCCTTGATGAGCCAGTCATCGAGATAGGGGAAGACAAATATCCTCTGGAGCCTGAGAAAGGTGGCGACCATTGCCAGACACTTTGTGAATACCCTAGGGGTTGAGGCTAGGCTGAAGGGAAGCACCCTGTATTGGAAATGATTGCCTCCCACCTCAAAGCGTAGGCATTGCCTGTGGTTTGGGTGGATTAGGATGCGAGTAGAGGCATCCTTTAGGTCTAAGGAGCATAGCCAGTCTCCCTGATGGAGGTAAGGCAGCAATGTTCCAAGGGAGAGCATCTTGAACTTCTCTCTCACCAGGAATTTGTTGAGATTGCGCAGGTGGAGGATGGGCCTTAGGCCCCCTGTCCTCTTTGGTACGAGGAAGTACCTGGAGTAGAACTCCTTGCCCTTGAGGTAGTGGGGCCCCGGTTCCACCGCTTGGTCCTCGAGAAGGCCTGTCAACTCCTTCAGAAGGTCCCGGTGAAGGGGAGACCTGAGGGTCTCTCCCAGGAAGTAGTGTGGAGGTACTTGGCTCAGATGGAGGTGGTAACCCGCCCTGACCACTTTTAATGCTCAGGAATCGGTGGTTATAGCTCCCCACCTGTGGGCATAAAGGATAAGACAGCCTCCTGTAGGCTGCTGATCTCCGTTTGGGAGAGGGGCTACGCTGCAGGAGTCAAAAAGCTCCCTCCAGGCTGGGCCGTGGCCAGAGCCGGAACCTGGGAGCCTTCTGCTTACGCAGGCCATGACCTTGTCCCTTGGCCTGCTGCCCTTGTTGGGGAGCCGGGGAGGCCTGGTAAGGTGGGTAGTTTCAGTAAGCAGAGGACTTCCTTGGGTAAAAGGGCTTTTCATCTGAGCCCTTCCTTCGGGGAGGGGCAGTGGTCTTCTTGGAGAGCCTAGTTCTCGTCAAACTCGGTCTCCAGCTCTGTGGCCTTGTTGGTCATGGGACGGCACGGGACATCGACCAACTTGTCCTGTACCAATTGCTTGAGGTTGGATGACTGGAGCCAAGCTTGGCGGCACGCACTGATGCCCGCCGCGGCTACCCGGGCCGCCGACTCGAAACCATCATAGGCCGCCTGAGTCATAAATTTGGAGCACTCATGGACGGCTTTGGACAGGCTTTTGAAGCACTGCAAAGGTTCCTCGGAGAGACCAGCTGAGAACCCGGCGAGTTCCTTCGCCAGGTCCCTCAGGTACATGCTCATGTGCAACTGGTAGGCTGGGATCCAGCAATTCAGCATCGAGCCCTGGTAGCACTTTCTGGCGAAGGCATCCAAGGTGCGGGTCTCCCTGCTGGGGGGCACCGAGGAGTGCATCTTCTGACTCTTCAGCCGACGCATGGCTGACAACACAAGTAACCATGGAGTTGTGCGGCAGCTGTGACTTCTGAAACCCAGGGCTCCGACAGATTCGATACATCGAGTCGAGCCGCTTGCTGACCATAGGCGTCGACACCGGTGTCTCCCACATGCAGAACATAAGCCGCTCCAGTATGGGAGGAATGGGCACCATGAGCGATTCCTGGGGAGGAGCCTCGTATTGGTGGATCTCGAGCTCGTCGGCCTGAGGATCCTCCTCGGACTCAATAGGAAAAGCCAAGGCTTTGGACATGTCCTCGATGAAGTCTAAGAAGCCCATATCCTCTGGTGGGGACCTTCTCTGAGGTTCATAGACCAGGGAATCGTAAGGGACATCTTGGTGCTGATGGGTGTCTGGGGACTCCTTGTCCACGGTCTCCCAGTCGGAATACTCCGAGGAGGACTCGTGGTGTTCCTCGGGCCTTGAGGGCCCCGGCGCCGCACACCCCAAGCCTGGAAGACTCGTCAGTGATGACCTCGGCCCCGAAGAGTGGGAGACCGAGCACGACTTCGGCCGAGGATCAACTCAAGCCCGTATAGCCTTGAGGATCGGCTTGGCCTCTGGAGACGTCTGACGTTGAATGCCCAGTGGTTGGGGCAGAGGGACCGGACGTGCTGGACATCAGCGCCCACTGCTGGTCCAAGAAGGCAGCCCACTGCGCTCCAAGGCTGCCATCCTGGACACCAGTCCCGGTGGCTCTGCATCCTTCGGCGCTGGCACCGACGGACTCGGGCCTGACGCAGACTCCCCAGGAGTGGAATCCTCGATGAGGACTATGTCTACCTGCCGAGTCGGTCCGCAACCAGATCCTTCCGGGGAATCTTGGCTGGCCTCTCCCTCTCTGACGGCTCGAGCGGACACCCGGGGCTCCGCAACTGGGCCCGGGAGGATCCCGGCCTATCGGAGCCATCCAAAGACGCTGCCTTCGAGGGCTTCTTCTTCCTCTTCGGTTCCCTCGAGGGAGACCCCCTCTCCGAGGACCCTCGACGATGCTCGGGTTCAGAATGTTCCTCCCGAGGTGTTGAGGCCTCAGATGAGGTCCTGGCTCTTGGCGGCACCAGGGAGTTGGTAAAACTTTTGTCATGTTGCTGCTGGCTACTCCTCAAGGCCTTGGAAGACATTTTCTTACACATGCCTCGTATTGGTGGATCTCGAGCTCGTGTCATGGTCCGGGCCAAGGCACAGGAGGCAGTAGTCATGTGTTCGGTTAGGGACATAATCTTACCACACCGATCACACTTTTTAAAACCTCTGGTAGCCATGGGGGGGAACCCTCCAGCAAGGTTGGACCCTTCGGGCTGCCAGTGAAGAAAAAAGGGCGCGAAGACGCCAAAAGAAAAATAAAACTTAAAGTAAAAGAATCGACCCCGATACCGAGGCACCGAGGTTGGGGAGGGAAAGGTACCAGTGCAAGACCGGAGACGAACGAAATACTCGAGAAAATCAACTTTTTCCAGGGAAAAAAAACAGACGACATCTGGTGGGCTCCATGGAAAAAAGGAGACTGAGCAAGATGGCATCCTTGGGCGGGAAGGGAACCACACATGCGTGGCACCGGAGAAAATCTGATGACAATTTACTTACTAGGTAATGTCCTTTCCTGGAGCCCTGCTAGACCAGTCCAAACAAGTGGGTTTTGTTCCCCTGCCAGCCGAGGTGGAGACAGAGAATAAACTAGAAACTTCCAACGACATTACTGCTACTTGAGCTGGTGCAGTTAGGGGCATTCCTCAATATTTGAACCCATGGTCAAGAACCTGACTGCACACAGCCTCACTGAGGGCAACAGAGATAATAACTATGCACAAAAACTATGTTAACAGAACAGACACCATACAGAATAAGCTCTCAAGAAGATCAAAGTTTACAATGCTATACCACAGAGATAGAAGAGCACCAAAGGGCGGGTCCTGGACTGGTTTAGCAAGACTCCAGGAAAGGACATCCTTTGGTAGTAAAATGTCGCCTTCCAGTTCATTCTGCTAGACCAGTCCAGGTAAGTGGGACATGCCAAAGCTATGACTCCACTGAGCAGGAAGAAAACATGGCGGCTTTCAAAATCGCTGCATTGAAACTGCATCCACCCTGGCATGGATATCCAAGCAGTGATGTCTGAAAAAGGCAGAGAAGGATGATCAAGTCACAGCCCCACAGATTCAATAGGGGTGACAGAAAGCGTAGTTACTCACCTGTAACAGGTGTTCTCTGGAGACAGCAGGAATCAGTCCTCACATATGGGTGACGTCGGCACTGACAGAACCCGCACGGAAGCATCTCCCCAGCTTTCAAAGAAAGCCTTTGGGAGCTGCACTACACATGTGTGGTCCCCTTCCCACCCAAGGGTGCCATCTTGCCTCAGTCGAGTGACATAGCTAAGACAGCGGTCCAGGGGAATCCGAAATGCCGCTGACAGGCAGAGAAGCAGCGGGAACCAGGGTTGCCTGGGCCACCTGGGGGCTACCAGTATCAGTGATGCTCTGTTGTTCTGGACCTCGAAGAGGGTCTTGATGACCAGTGGTGTTGGTGGGGAGGCGTAGAGAAGGCCTACCATCCATGGAATTAGGAACGCATCAGCTGCCGCCCAGGATGGATGCGGCTAGCAGGTGCAGAATTGGGGCAACTGTGTGTTGTCCAAGCTGGTGAACAAGCCCACTAGGGGGAAACCCCAGAGCCGAAAAATCCAGGAGCCACTCAAGGGTCCAGGCACCACTCATGCGTCTGGAGGACTCTGCTCAACATATCTGCCAGGGCATTGTCCTGGCCTGGGAGGTAACCGCCTGCAGGAGCATCCTGTTGTGCATCGCATATGAGCAGAGGGCTACCGCCTTCTGGCAGAAGGAGTACGACCCCGTGTCCCCTTGCTTATTGACACAGAACATTGAGACTTGGTTGTCCATCTGGACCAGCACCGATTGGTGCTGTAACCGGTGGTAGAAGGCTCGGAGGGCCAGAAATATCGCCCGGAGCTTCAGAAGGTTGTTCTGAAACTGGCAGTCCAATTGTCTTGAGAGTGGATGTCCTCGTTATGAGCCCCCCCATCCCAGCAGGGAGGAGTCTGTGGTAAGGACCCTCTGGGGAGTGGGTGCCTGGAAGGGCATACCGGCCTGAAGGTGGCGAGGGAGCTGCCACCAGTCGAGGGAGTCTGCTAGCTGGCGGGTCATTCTCACTCTGTCCCAAAGCCTGCCCATGGCTTTTACCCACTGGGAGCAGAGGCACCATTGAGCTGCACTCATGTGCAGGTGGGTGTACGGGGTCATATGGACCATGGAGGTCATGTGGCCGAGCAACTGGAGGAGAATGCAAGCGGGCACTGACAGGTGGTGCTGCACACCTCTGTGGCTAGCGCCCTGAGGCATTCTGATCTCTCCAGCGGGAGGAAGGCCTGGAGGGTGTCTAGCTGAGCCCCGATGAGCTCCAGGCACTGAGCCGGATGGAGGTGGGACTTGGTGCAGTTGATGACAAACTGGAAGTGGATGGTGCATCTCTGCAGCTGTGCCTCACCTTATGAGCTAGTCGTCCAGGTAGGGAAAAACCAAGGCCTCTTGGAGACAAAGGTGGGCTGCGACCACTGCTAGACACTCGGTGAAGACCCTTGGCGATGAAGCCAGTCCAAAGGGTAGCTCCCTGTATTGGCAGTGACCTCATCACACCACAAACCGGAGGAATTTTCGATGGCTGGGATGCATCATAAGAACATAAGATATGCCATACTGGGTCAGACCAAGGTCCATCAAGCCCAGTATCCTGTTTCCAACAGTGGCCAATCTAGGTCATACGTACCTAGCAGTTTCCCCAAAAGACACAGGTTCTGCAATGCTTGTACTAGGTCAAGCATTGATATCCTGGGTCCCTTCTTAATAATGGTTTATGGACCTTTCCTCCAGGAACTTGTCCAAACCTTATACCACAGGATGTGTGTATAAGCATCCTTCAGGTCTAAGGAGCATAACCAGTCTCCCTGCTGGAGGTATGGCAAGGGAGAGCATCTTGAACTTCTATCTCATCAGAAAACTGTTCAGGTCCCGCAGGTCCAGGATTGGCCTGAGGCTACCTGTTCTCTTTGGAACGAGGAAATACCTGGAGTAGAAGCTTTCGCCCCAGAGATGTTTGGGCACTGGTTCTACCGCCTGGTCCTTGAGGAAGCCTGTGAGCACGGTGAGATGCAGAGTCTGGTGAAAGAGAGGCCTTTCGGGTTTCTCCTGGGAAGATAGAGGGTGGCGTCCATTGCAGGTGGAGGAGATAACCCTTCTTGACAACTTGTAGTACCCAGGAATTGTGGTGATAGAGGACCGCCTGTGGGCAAACAGGGCCAGATGCCCCCCCTGTGGGCTGCTGAGGGCCTCTCAGGGGAGAAGAGGCCATGCCCAAAAACTCCCTCCAGGCTGGACTGGGGCCGGTGCCTGGGTCTTAGGCATTTTCTGCTTGCGAGGGCCATGCCCTTGCCCCTTGTGCTATTGACCTTGCTGTGGGGCAGAGAAGGCTTGGGGTACTGTGGGATACTGCCAAAACCCTTCTTTTTCCTCGGGAATAAGGGCTTCTTCCCAGGGGCTTTCTTATGGGGATGCACCGAGGTCTTTTTAGAGAGTCTGGTCCTGGTCAGGAACTCAGTCTTTATTTCTGCAGCTTTGTCTGCCATGGGTTTTTCAAAGAGATTCTCTTCGGTGCAAGGGGACATCAATGAGTTCGTCCTGGACCCATTGCTTGAGATCTGACAACTGCAGCCATGCCTGGTGACGGGTCCCAATGCCCATGGCAGCCACTCTGGCTGAGGACTCAAAGCTATCATATGTTGCTAGAGACAGGAAATCCGAGCACTCCTTGACTGCTGAGGCCAGTGATTTGAACCGTTGGAGAGGTTCTTTGTTGAGGCTTGCAGAGAAATCGGTGAGCTCCCTCGCCCATTCCTTGGGGTACATACCGATGTACAACTGGTAAGATTGAATAAACCAAGGCAGCCGGTGCATGAAGTGGTGGTCAAGAACTTTGTGTGTCAAACCCCGAAGCATTTCGGCCAACAGCCTTCTTCAGGGGGTGCAAACCTTATAAAAAACAAACCAAATATTAAAACAATAAATAATGCTTAAATTACTGATGCACATAAAACAATAAAAAATAAAAAATTCTAGAAGAACTAAGAGAGATTAAAATAGCTGATACATAAAAATAGCTGATGCATAAGAGACCATAGGAAAACATAGATAACAGTGATCATATAATTATAATAGACAAGTATAAAAAGTGGTCACATACATATACAGTGGGTGGCCATTATCAGGCACTGCAACCCCACCCACATACAATTATGCAAAAGACAAAACTTGCTGGACTATAGCCAGAACTGTCCCTATGAGGGATGAGGAGGACAAAACTAGTTAAACAAAAAGTAATGCTAAAAGGGTATGAACTTCACATTACTGTCATAGGTGAGGAGAGCCCATATTAAAAAATACCTATGTTCTGAAGTCGTCAAGGGAAGGCTCTTGAGGTGAGGGGTGTGAATGTGTGTCCCAGAGCCACCAATGATCAAACGCAAAGGGCTAAATGCTGTAAATCTGTAGAATAAGGAGTTAGGAAACATAAGAAAACACAATAACTACCGATATGCGTTCCGAGAACTACCATGAAACAGGACATATAAATGACTGACTTGCCTGTAGAACCGTGACAGAATATACTGCTAACAAATGCGAGAATAGACAGAGGAACTAACATACTTTTAAATCATTGTTCAGTTTTGCACCAAAAAAGGTCAAGGCTCATAACACACTGAGGTACCAGAGGGGGTCCTGGAGTGTCACCAGGGACTCCAGCACAGATTCAGATTTATGTTAGAACTTTTCCTGCTGCAGATGATGGCTCTTGATGATCTTTGCGGACATGTTCTTGCAAAGTTCGCAGTCCAAGTTGTCATGGTCCAGCCCGAGGCAACAGAGGCAGCAGTCATGTGGGTCAGTGAGGGACATCATCTTACTGCACCAATCATATTTTTTGAAGCCGCTGGAGGCTGTGGGTAAAAAGGGGCTCTACAATTCGGGCAAGGGTCAGAGATCTACCAGCCAAAAAAAAGGCGTGAAGCGCCAGTCGAGGAACACCTTGAGAAAAATAAGAAAACGAACCCGAGGAGCAACGCCGAGGCGAGCTGGCTTGGGGGTGGGAAGAGGAACCAGTATGCATATTGGAAAGAAAATAAATTAAGAGACACACTTTTTCTGGAGAAACAGGACAGAAGTCCAGAGGGCTTCGCGGAAAAAAGGAAACTGAGACAAGATGGCACCCTTGGGCAGGAAGGGGACCAAGCATAGAAACAAAAACATGATGGCAGAAAAAGACCACATGGCTTATCTAGTCTGCCCTTCCATATCAACCACTACAACAGTCCCCTTTTTTCCTTTAGGGATCCTTTGTGTTTGTCCCATGCTTCTTTCAGATATTGTCTTCATCTTTACCACCTCCACTGGGGGACCATTCTACGCGTCTACCACTCTTTCCGTAAAGAAATATTTTCGCATATTACTCCTGAGTCTATCCCCTTTACTCTCATCCTATGTCCCCACATAGAAGAGCTTGCTTTCAATCAAAAGGGGTTCTCCTCCTGTGCATTTATGCCATGGAGATATTTAAATGTCTCAATCATATCACCTCTATCCCGCCTTTCCTCTAAAGTATACATATTAAGATCCTTAAGTCTGAACTTATATTTTATTTATTTATTTAGCTGTATTTATATCCCGCTTTTCACTGGGTCAAAGCGGTCAATTGGGGGATACATTTAACATGAGGGGATATGAGACACATACACTAATACTTACAGGGAACATGGGCAATGGAGGGTTAAGTGGCTTGCCCAAGACCACAAGGAGTGCCTACAGGACTAGAAATCCCAGTCCCTCCGGCCTGAGATTGCTGTCCCCAGGTGGGACTTGAACCCCTGGCCCTCCGGCCTGAAGTACCTTGTCCTAACCACTAGACCACTCCTCCCTCCCATTATATATGCTTTATAATGAAGACCACTAAACATTTTAGTAGCCACCCTCTGTACTGACTCCAATGTTTATATCCTTTTGAAGGTGCGGTCTCCAGAAATGCACACAATACTCCAAATGAGGTCGCACCAAAGACTTATACAGAGGAATTATCACTTCCTTTCTTCTGCTGGCCATTCCTCTCCCTATGAACCCAAGCATCCTTCTAGCCTTTGCCATTGCCTTTTCTATCTGTTTAGCTACTTTAAGATCATCAGACACGAACACACCTACATCCCACTCTTCTTTTGTGGACAGAAGTATTTCACCCCCTATACTATATCACTCCCTTGGACTGCTGCAGCCCAAATACATGACCTTGCACTTTTTAAATCTCAGTTGCTAAACTCTAGACCATTCTTCAAGCTCAGCTCCTCATGTTATCTACACCTTTTCCTGGGTGTCTACTCTTTTGAAGATTTTGGTATCATCTGCAAAGAGGCAAACCTTACCCGACAGCCCTTCCACTATATCACTACCAAAGATGTTAAAAAGAATTGGACCAAGGACAGATCCTGGGGCACACCAATGGTAACCTTCTCCTCAGAGTGAGCTTCATTTACCTGTACCCTCTGTCGCCTCTCACTCAATCAATTCCTAACCTAAGCAGTAACTTTAGGGTCCATCCCTACGGTGCTGAGTTTGTTTATAAGTCGCCTGTGAGGAACAGTGTCAAAGGCTTTACTGAAATCTAAATACACCACATCTAGGGCGCTCTCTCAGTCCAACTCCCTGGTCACCCAGTCAAAGAAATCAATCAGATTTGTCTAACAATACCTGCCTTTGGTGAATCCATGTTGCCTCAGATCCGGTAATCCGTTGGACTCCAGAAACCTCACTATTTTCTCTTTCAGCAATGCTTCCAATAATTTACTCACCACCAAAATTAAACTAACTGGCCTGTAGTTGTTAATCACATCCTTATTTCCTCTTTTGTGTAAAGGGACCACATGTGCCTCTCTCCAGACCCCTGGCACCACTCCAGACTCCAACAAGGCATTGAAAAGGTCAGTCAGTGCAACTGCTAGAATGTCCCCAAGCTCCCTCAGTATCTTCGGATGTATCCCATCCAGTCCCATTGCGTTGCCTACTTTAAGTTTAGCTAGTTTCTCACAAACACAGTCTTCTGAAAATTGTTCAAGATGCCCCTCGCTTCTGTTCCTGATTGTGGGTGTTTTCTGAGGTCCTGCTCCTGGTTCTTCATCTGTGAACACAGAACAGAAATTTTATTAAGCAATTCTGCTTTATCCTCAACAGCTTCTATATACCACTTTTGCCCTTTGAAGGCTGGGGAGATGCTTCCACGCAGGCTCCGTCGGCGCCGTCACCCAAATGTGAGGACTGACTTCCTGCTTATTCCCGGAGAACTGCTTTACCCAGGATAAGGCCTGAGCCTGAGTCTAGTGTACCCGCAATCCCTCTGAAACAGCTTGATAACAAAAGATATGCTGAGGATACTGTCTCCTGTATTCAATTGACCATTGTAGCCTTAGAAGCTGCTTCACTCTTATGCAATCCTGCAAAGAGCACAATCAATCAATACGACTTTCGGAAAGAATTAGTGACCGTCATATACCTGAGAAGTACCCTGTGAATGTTCACTAAATGTAGATCCTTGTCCTTCCCTTTACCCTGCTCCACCAAAAAGGACCTAATTGACATGAAACTACCTTAGGCAAGAAGGAAGAGACTGACTGAAGAGATATGGCTTCTTCCAAGGAGAAAGCCTGCAATGCTGAAATGTGATACATTGAACAAATGGCAACCAAAAAGACGATATTAAGGACAGATCTTTAACAGCAGCCCATTTCAGCAGTTCAATGGGAGCAAACGAGACCCAAATCCCACAGAGTAGCACAGCCAACTGTAGAGGACGACACAAGTGGCATACTCTCTCCCAGGAAATAGGCCACATCCAGGTGGCAAAGCTATTGAACTACCAGCTACTGGCCCTCAAGTTTGTGGGGCTCTAAAGAACAGGCCCTTATCAAATTTGTCTTGCAGAAAGGCAAGCAAGGATAGCAATTCCACTTTCTGAGGGCCCAAGTGGTGCTCCCAACATCAGTCCTCAAAAATACGACATCCAAGCATAGGAGAGGCAGCTAGAACCACTCTTTGCCTTCAAGAGAGTAGTAACTACTGCCAGCAAGTAGCCTTTGCGTCTTAAATGCTGCCTCTCAAGGGCCAGGCTATAAGTGAGAAGAGAGCCGGATCATCTAAGAGGATGGGCCCCTGGTGCAGCAGGCCTCGGACTTGTGGAAGATGCAGGAGCAGACTCCAGTATCCACATCGGATCTGCAAACCAAGCTCTCCTTGGACAATCTGACACAACCAGAATCACCAGGCCCAGGTGATGCTCTATTCAGCGGATCACTTTCCATACTAGAGGCCATGGCATAAACACATACAGAAGAGGCTTCTGAGGCAAGGGCTCAACCAGAGCAGCGATACCCTCAGAGCTGAACTCCTTATGGTGACTGAAAAATCGTTGTATTTTGGTACTGGATCGGGTCACCACCAGATCCATCTAGAGGCTGCCCATCAGTCCTGGATCCACTGGAACACAGCTGGAGCCAGCTCCCACTCCCTGGGATAGAGTGTGGTGACTGAGAAAATCTGCATCTACATTGTCCATGACCATAATGTGCTGTGCCGAGAGCACTAGAAGATGCCGCTCTGACTATGGAAATAAGAGGGCCATTTCCTGGGGCACTCCCACACACTTGGTGCTCCTTGGTTGTTACATATGCCACCGACATAGCATTGTCCAAGAAGACCTGGACCACTTGGCCCTTGATTAGGTGGCAGAAACACCAGCAGGTCAAGCAAATGGCATGCACTTCGAGGCAATTGATGGGCCAAGTGGCCTCAGAATTGGTCCAACATCCCTGAGTCAAGTGTCCCTCACAGACAGCTCTCCAGCTGAAGAGACTGGCATCCGATGTCAAGATGAGCCACTGAGGATCGTTCAAGGGTATGCCCTTGTTCAAATTGGCTGGCCAAGTCCACCAAAGCAGGCTGGATGCTACAGGGAGAGCCTGATCTCAAAGTCTTGCATGACAGGCAACTATGATGACAGAAGAGCCCATTAGAGCGGGCTCATATGAGCCCTCACTCTAAATCCAGAGTGGCCACCATCGACCCCAGAAGTTGAAGATAGCGGGGTCCCAAGGTTCGGGACTGTTGTCAAAAAACAATCAAATACACTAGCAACTTGGCCGTCCTTAGTGGTCTTGAAAACTTTGCCAGCGGATGCATTGGAAAGGGTCCAGAGATACTTCAACAACTGAGAAGGTCCCAGATGACTCTTGCTGTGATTAACCACTCAGCTGAGGAGGCTCAAGGAACGGGACCACTCTGACTGTCATCCTGACTGCTTCTGATTGAGACTTGGCCCAGATAAGTCAGTCGTCAAGATAAGGGTACACAAAAATTCTCTCACACCACACAACTGCAGCCACTGCCACCATGACCTTTGCTGGTCCTCCTGGATAGGAATGTGAAAGTACACTTCCACCAGATCCACGGATGTAAGCCACTTCTCGCTTCAGCCCCTTGAATAACTTGACCTCAGCATTTTCATCTGGAATTAAGAGACTTTCAAGGAGGCATTGATACCTTTTAAATCGAGAATGGAACTGAAGGTTCCATCCTTCTTTAGCACAATGAAGTAAAATGGAGTACCTTCTGCTGCCTTTTTGAGCAGGAGGAATGGGAATAATGGCCTGGAAGTACATCGTCTTTGCCAGAGCGACCTGTACTGCAGCCTTCTTGGTCTCAGAATTACAAGGAGAGACCATGAAGGAATCTAAAATAGGTTCATTGCACTCCAGGACATAATTGTGCTGAACATCAAGCACACAGCAATTGCCAGTAACCTGGGCCCATTACTCTTGAAACAGCTGTAGACAGCCACCAATGGGAGGCATCTAGGAATGGAACCAACGGGAAGGGTTGACATTTGAAGAGGAAGAGTCACTAGGACTGTGGGCTCCACTAAAGGGGTGAAGCCTGGCTCAAGAGCTGGAAACGTTTGTGGCTGACTTCCCTGGCTGGTAGCCCTGAGAATTTCGGGAGTCCTGGTACTGAAGGCGAGGAAAATGTGAGCAGCAGGAAGCAGCAAATGAAGGCGCACACCTCCAAGATGCCCTAGACCTATCTTTTGGGAGGCACTGAGGCTTAGAATCTGCTATCTCCTTTATGAGCTTCTCGAGATCCTGTCCTAACAGGAGCTTTCACTGGACCCAACAACAAACTGTGCCAATGGCAAAGGTCGGGTTGCGCCCAACAGATATGGCTGCAAAATGCAGGCAGAACTCAAAGACTGTACTTACCGCCAGGGAGCCCAGGACCACAGATAGTGCTGGCTCAGGCCATTTCCATGTGCTCAGCTCTCTCACATTCCTTTTCATCAGTTTTGTATGGAGGATGCTCCGAGAGACCTGGGAGAGGAAGGCTGGAGGGGGATCTTGATCTGGCAGAATCTTGTACTCTTAACCGGTCAAGATTACTGATAGGGAGGATGACCATTTTTCCCTCTCTAAACGGGAAACTCCAACAGGGTATGATGAGATATGCTCTGAGGATGTCTGCTTTTGAGCTCCACAGTGCCCCTTAGAACAGCTGCCTAGGAGTTAATCCTCTTCCAAAACAGAGCTGCACCATCTTGCATCCACCATTTGCTGAAGACAGAGAAATAAATATGCCCCTAGCTGCACCAGCTTAAGTAGCAGCAATGATGTCACTAGGAGTTTCTAAATTATTCTCTGTCTCCACCTGTGCTGGCAGGGGGACACCACCCACTTGTTTGGACTGGTCTAGTAGAAAAAGTTGGAAATGTGGCTCAATAGATACTCACTGACAAAACTGTACACACTAAGACATATCAGGCATAGGCAACGAAATGGGACCCACCAATATCTTGCATCACACTGCATCAGCAACTAGAGATTAGGGGAAGGGCTAGAGATTGGTTTGTTTGGCCCCTCCAATAAAAGATGCTGTGCTACCCCCAGCATCTGGAATAGGCATTCCGAGGGTCAAGTTGCAATATAATATACATATTCATTTTCATCTATATCTTATTCATAGTAGCAATACATTTCTGCAAGAGAATATGTTTGCTATTAGAGCTCTCTCTGCAAGCTTATTTTAAGAAAGCCATACAGGCAACCATACTGCCTTTATAAAATAGGCACTCTTATTAAATTACCCCCTAAATCCACAATAAGCTGCCAAGTCAATCACTGGAGTGGTCTACATGTAGATTTCTGAAGTAAAATGTTACAGAACACACAAATATATTGTTTAGATGAAAAGTGCAAAACATATCTACACTTAAAATAATTTAAATATATACTGTGGTAAATGCCAACCAAGGGACTCCATTTCGTCAAAGCCAATTTCGAAGAGAGTAGAAACAAGGAAGACAGGCAGACAGTAGAAATCAGAATAAGTATACACTCACTTGGCAGGGTCTGGCATCTGGGTGCATAGCAGACGCAAGGACTGGAAACTCTTGCGGATAGAATGGATATTGGCCATTCCCATGAACACAACTTCACAATTGGGATAATACTCTGCAAACAATCAACAGATTAAAGAACAGAAAAAAACCCTATTCTTTGAAAACCGAGGAGCTCAACTAACTAAAAATGTCCAGACTCTGACCAGCATTTATCTTTTCTAAATATACATAAACCCACTCCAAAGAAAAATCAGAAAAAAGTATCAGCAGTTGCTTCCCAGTTCCTAGTTATGAAGCTTAAAACAAAATAAAGAGAACTTATTAAACAGAATGAGAACCTAACGGGATACAGGGTTTTGCTATCTTAATCTACCTGTGTTCTGCTTTGTATACATGTGGCCTAGGATCAAATGCTTTATTAAAAGGTTAGAATGAAATATAGCCATTCACAGCCCCCCACCCATCACACAAAGAAATTAGACTTCCCTGCTTAATAGTTGTTCCTTGAGGAACTCCAGTCCAGTCCCACACCTCTGGGTAGTGTACCTCTTCCAGAAGCTTGGAGACTGAGGAGGACATCTTTTTGATGACACCAGTGTACTTATGCAGTGGCACCGCCTAACAGCCCAGTACCTATGACAAAGCAGACTCACAGGAGCAACAAATAAGTAGTTAAACATGCAACAAACACTCCTACACCTAAATAAACGAGTACCCCCTCCATCCTCTGGGAAGGATGCCCCGTCCCACCTCCAAGATGAGGCGGCCTAGCTATTGAGCACCTGAGCAACTCCAACTAGCGGAGATCAAGCGACTGACAGCTCTTCCGGTCAGCCTCCCCCAAATGCCAATTACACCCCACTCCTTGGCTCCTCCTGGCCATTTCATCCACCAAGGGAACCAGCTTCAGGACTGGGGTGTGCACAGATTATCACAGAAAGCACTCAGGGAGGGTTCCGGGACTGGACTGGAGTTCCTCAAGGAACAACAATTAGCAAGTAAGTCTCATTTCTCTTTCCTTATCGTCCCTCCAGTCCAGTACTGCACCTCTGTGATGTATCAGAGCAATTAAACTAATGGGGAGGGACCCGCACAATCGATCTGAAACAAGTCCCCCGCCGCCTGGACATCCAGGTGATAATGCTTAGAGGAAGTATGCAGCGACAACCATGTTGCCACCCTACAGATCTCCACGGTGGAACTAAACTATAGTCTACACACAAGGTTGCCGTAGCCCTCGTGGAATGTGCCAGCAACCCTGCCGGCACTGCTTTACCCTTCAAGATGTACGCCAACGTAATTTCCCCCCTGATCCCTCTAGAAATGGAGGTCTTAGCTGCCACCTCACCTTTGTGCGACCCGCCAAACAGAACATACAGAAAGTCCAATCTCCGAAAGGACGATGTCCTTTTCACATACCTTTGCAGGGCTCTTAACATCCAGGTGGCGTAGCTGTGGAGTGGCAGGGTCCACCTCCGCACTCGCCAGAGCCGGTAAGGAAACGGCCCGATTTACATGAAAGCGTAGTTACTCACCTGTAACAGGTGTTCTCCAGGAGCAGCAGGAATCAGTCCTCACTTATGGGTGACGTCGGCGCCGACGGAGCCCTCGCGGAGCAATTTTCCCCAGCTTTCAAAGAAAGCCTTTGGGAATTGCAGCGCGCATGCGCGGTAGTCTTCCCGCCCGAAGGTGCCATCTTAGCCAGTCAGATGACATAGCTAAAAAGACAGCATAAAAATTTGCAAAAAGAACATAAGCAGACGATTGCAACTCCAAGGGGAGGAGGGAGGGTAGTGAGGACTGATTCCTGCTGCTCCTGGAGAACACCTGTTACAGGTGAGTAACTACGCTTTCTCCAGGACCAAGCAGGAAGTCAGTCCTCACTTATGGGACTCCCAAGCTCAAGGCTACCGGAGACCCTAAGCACAAAAATGAGCTCCCTCTAGCTCAGCAGCACAGAAGGATAGAATCTTCGCTGAATTATCACCCACCGGTAGCCCACATCCGGGATGGAGGGTAGGAGTTGCTCAGACCTCAAAGAGATTACGGAGGACTGCCTGTCCGAAAGCACTGTCCCTACGGGACTCCCTCTCGAGACAGTAATGGACCGCAAAAGTCTGGCTCGAAGACCAAGTAGCGGCCCGGCAGATGTCTGCCAGCGGAACAGAGCGGAGGTAAGCCACTGACGTGGCCTTTGCCCGAACGCAATGAGCCGTGACTCGACTTTCTAAGGCGAGTCCGGCTGCCCCATAAGCCCAAGAGATACAGTCCGCAACCCAGATGGACAGAGTACGCTTGGAGACCGGGAGCCCCAATTTATTGGGGTCAAAGGACACAAAAAGCTGCGCAGCTTTACGGTGCTCCCGCGTACGGTCAAGGTAGAAGTTCAACGCCCTTCTACAGTCCAGGGTATGGAGGACCGTCTCAGCTCGGCTGGAGTGTGGTCTGGGAAAGAAGGTTGGAAGTACCACCTCCTGATTCAAGTGAAAAGGGGAGACCACTTTAGGCAGAAACTTTGGGTGAGTCCGTAGGACTACCCTATTCTTGTAGAACCGAGTGTAGGGGGGATCAGACACGAGGGCCTGTAATTCACTTACGCGCCTAGCGGAAGTGAGGGCTATCAAGAACAGCGTTTTCCAAGACAGAAAACGGAGAGAGCAGGTAGCCATAGGTTCAAAAGGCGGACAGGTGATCCGCTGTAAAACCACATTCAGGTCCCAGTCAGGCGCTGGCGGGCGCAGAGGTGGTTTAAGTAGTAGGAGACCTCGGAGAAACCTCGCTACGAGAGGGTCGTTGGAGAGAGGTCTGCCGTCCACCGGCACATGATGTGCGGAAAGAGCACTGAGGTGAACTTTGACGGAGTTGGACTTAAGTCCCAGATTAGAGAGGTGTAGCAAGTACTGTAAGATCACCGACACCGGGCAGGAGAAGGGATCCTGAGACTGTTGGGTACACCAGACTGCAAAGCGACGCCATTTAAGGGCGTAGCATTTGCGGGTAGAAGGCCGTCGCGAAGCCAAGACGACCTCCTCCACCTCTGCCGGCAAGAGGAGAGGAGCAAGGACTACCCTCTCAGCAGCCAGGCCATGAGGTTGAGAGACCTGAGGTTGGGGTGCAGTAGGGACCCCTGATCCTGGGTGAGGAGATCCGGTTGCACCCCCAGAGGGATTGGATCCTCCACCGCCAGTTGCAGCAAGAGCGGAAACCACGGCTGCCTGGGCCAGCGAGGGGCCACCAGGATCACGAAAGCTTTGTCTCGGAGAACCTTGAAAAGGGTCCGAGAGACTAACGGGATGGGAGGGAAAGCGTACAGAAGGCTCCCCGACCATGAGATCAGAAAGGCGTCCGCCGCCACCCGAAGGGGGTGAGGCTGACGAGAGCAGAAGCGAGGAAGCTGCCGGTTGTGAGGACTGGCAAAGAGATCCACTGTGGGGAGGCCCCACCTGAGGAAGAGCTTCTGAACGATCAAGGGGTCCAGACGCCACTCGTGCGGCTGGAGGACCCTGCTGAGTTTGTCCGCCAGGCAATTTTCTTGGCCCGGGAGATAAACTGCCTTGAGGAGAATGCCGTGACCGACGGCCCAAGAGCAGAGCTTCTGTGCCTCCCGGCAGAGGAGGAAGGAGCCCGTGCCCCCCTGCTTGTTCACGTAGAACATGGCAACTTGATTGTCCGTCTGGACAAGGACGGACTGTTGGGAGGTCAGGTGGGAGAAGGCCTTGAGAGCTAGGCGGATCGCCCTGAGCTCCAGGAAGTTGATCTGCTGAGCAGACTCCCACTTGGTCCAGAGGCCCTGAGTACGTGCCTCTTGGCAATGGGCTCCCCAGCCCAGGAGGGATGCATCGGTGGTCAGCACCCGGGTCGGCTGAGGTGACTGGAAAGGCATTCCCAATACCAGGTTCGGCTGCCGGAGCCACCACCGGATAGACGAGACCAGCGGCTCGGAGACGCGCACCAGGTCTGCTAGGCCGCCCGTGGCCTGTCGCCACTGCTGGCGGAGACACCACTGAGCAGGCCGCATATTCAGGCGGGCATTGGGGGTCACATGGACGGTGGAAGCCATATGGCCGAGCAGTCTCAGGAAGCGCCTGGCGGAGACCAGGGGCTGGCTGCGAAAGCGGTCGGCTAGGTCCATGAGCCGCTGAGCCCTGTCGAGCGGTAGGAACGCTCGCGCCTGAGGGGTGTGCAGCCTTGCGCCGATGAACTCGAGATCCTGTGAGGGGAGCAAAGTGGACTTTGCGAAGTTGATGACAAAGCCCAAGTGCTGCAGCAGAGTCACCGTGCGGCACGTGGCGGTGGTGACCTCCTGAGCGGATGCTGCTCTGATGAGCCAGTCGTCGAGGTACGGAAAAACATAGAGGCCGTGAAGCCGGAGATGGGCCGCCACGACCGCGAGACATTTTGTGAAGACTCGCGGTGCGGAGGACAGGCCGAAGGGCAGTACTCTGTACTGGTAATGATTTCCTGCCACCACAAACCTTAGGTATTGGCGGTGGCTTGGGTGGATGAGGATGTGCGTGTAAGCATCCTTTAGATCCAAGGAGCATAGCCAATCTCCCTGCTGGAGGTAGGGCAGAAGGATTCCAAGGGTAAGCATTTTGAACTTCTCCCGCACAAGGAACTTGTTGAGGTTGCGCAAGTCCAGGATGGGTCGGAGGCCTCCTGTTCTCTTTGGTATCAGAAAATACCTTGAATAGAAGCCCTGACCTCTCAGGTGGTGTGGCACCGGTTCCACCGCCTGATCCTGCAGAAGACCTGCTAACTCCTGAAGGAGCAACTCCCTGTGCAGAGGGGGGCGCGGAGGCTCTCCCGGAAAATAGGAGGGAGGGACCTGATGGAAGTGGAGAAGGTAGCCCTCTCGCACGACCTGAAGCACCCAGGCATCTGCGGTGATGCTGGACCACCTGTCGGCGAAGTGAACCAGCCGGCCTCCGGTGCTGGGGGAGACCAGCGGGGGGGGAGAGGCTATGCTGAGCGAGTCAAAAACCCCCACCCTGCTGAGCAGGGGCTGGTGGCGCAGGCTTGGGGGCTTGCTGCCTACGGGACCCGTTACCCCGTCCCTTGGCCTGCTGGCCCTGTTGGGGAGCTGCAGGGGCCTGATAATGGGGGTATTGTTTGTAGGCAGCCGCCTTCCTCGGGTAAAAGGTCTTTTTTCCCGAGCCCTTCTTTTTCTGGGAAGGGGCGGAGGTCTTCCTAGAAAGCCTGGTCCTGGTGAGAGTCTCAGTCTCAATTTGTGCAGCCTTTTCCGCCATGGGCTTGCCAAAGAGGTTTTCGCCTCGGCAGGGGACATCGACCAACTTGTCCTGTACCCAGGGCTCAAGGTCGGACGACTGAAGCCAAGCCTGTCGGCGGGCACCGATGCCGGCTGCGGCTACTCGAGCCGAGGCTTCAAAGCCATCATAGGCTGCTCGGGACATGAACTTTGAGCATTCCCGAATACCTGTGGACAAGGCTAGGAACCTCCGCAAGGGTTCCTCGGACAAACCAGCGGAGAAGCCGGCTAGCTCTTTAGCCAGATCCCTGAGATACATGCCCATGTAGAGCTGGTAAGTCTGGACACGACAGGCGAGCATAGAGCCCTGGAAGCACTTTTTGCCAAGGCCATCCAGGTTACGGGCCTCCCTTCCAGGAGGCACCGAGGAGTGCATCTTCTGGCTCTTAAGACGATGCATGGCCGATTCCACTACCATGGAATGGTGTGGCAACTGCGCCTTTTGAAAGCCAGGGCTCTTGCGGACTCGATAGATAGAATCGACCCGCTTGCTCAGGACCGGTGAGGAGGCCGGACTCTCCCACATGCGGAAGAGTAGTCGTTCCAGCATAGGAGGAACCGGCACAGTAAAGTGCTCCCTCGCGGGAGAGTCATACTGGAGGGCGTCGAGCTCTTCGGCTCGAGGCTCCTCCTCGGGGTCCGCAGGGAAGGCCAAAGCCTTGGCCATATCCCTAACGAAATCCGAGAACCGGGCATCCTCCGGGGGGGACTGCTTCCGAGGCTCGGACTCCGGAGAGTCCGATGGGACACACCGAGTCCGGAAAGAATCAGGTGACTCTTCCTCCTCAGACTCCCAGACCGACTCCGACGAGGACTCGGTGGGGTCGGCTCGGGCAGGGTGCGGCGCCAGCCGCCCCGACGCCGAGGGAGTCGGCGTCGGCGACCTCGGTCCCGAACGGGAGGCCGAGGGCGACCTCGACCGAGGATCGACTCGAGTTCTCATCGACTCGAGGATCGGCTCGGTCTTCGGGGTCGACTTGGACGTCGACGTCCCGGCGGTCGGGGCAGCGACGCCAGCGAAGCCAGCGAGCAGTGCCCGCTGCTGGTCCATGAAGGCAGACAATCTGCTCTCCAAGGCCGTCAACCTGAGTCCGAGCTCAGGCGACCCAGCAGCCCCCGACTCGGGCCCCGACGGCGTCGGGCCCGACGTCGGCTGACGCGGAGGCGAGTCCAGAAGGACAACAGGACTTACCCGGGCAGGCATCTCCGACTCCAGGCGAGGTCGCTTCGGGAGGTGTTCCTTCTCCAAGGACCCGGGGCGGCTGTCGGGGCTATGCGACCTGGCCCTCGCGGAGCCAGGAGCGTCCACCGACGCCGCCCTCGCGGGTTTTTCCTTCCGTCGATGGTCCCCGGAGGGAGAACCCCGGTCGGAGGAGCTCCGTCGACGGTCCGAACTGGAGCCTTTCGACAGTGAGGCCTCCGACGAGGTCCGGGTACGGCTGGGGTCAGCGAAGATTCTTTCGCGCTGATGCCGCCGACTTCTCAACGCCTTCGAGGACAGTTTGCTGCAGGGCCCACAGATCAGTTCCTCGTGATCTGGGCCCAGGCAGCGGAGGCAAAGGTCGTGTGAGTCGGTGAGTGACATATTTCGGTCACACCGACCACACCGCTTAAAGCCACTGGCAGCCATCGGGGGAAAAAGGGCCCCTGCGAGGTCAAAGGACCGGGCTGCCAGGGAAAAAACGAAAACGAAAGCTGACTAAGTCAGAAAAACCGAAAAAATACAGAGGAAAATCAACTTTTACGCGGGGACAAGACGGGGACGTCTGTAGGGCTCCGCGGAAAAAAGAAGACTGGCTAAGATGGCACCTTCGGGCGGGAAGACTACCGCGCATGCGCGCTGCAATTCCCAAAGGCTTTCTTTGAAAGCTGGGGAAAATTGCTCCGCGAGGGCTCCGTCGGCGCCGACGTCACCCATAAGTGAGGACTGACTTCCTGCTTGGTCCTGGAGAAATGCTGACACCACCTTGGGCAAAAATGGGTCAGACCAAGGTCCATCAAGCCCAGTATCCTATTTCCAACAGTGGCCAATCTAGGTCAGAAGTACCTAGCAGTTTCCGCAAAAGACACAGGTTCCACAATGTTTGTATTGGGTCAAGCAGTGATATCCTGGGTCCTTTTTATGTAAAATCATTTTTTTATTAATATTTTCTATAAAACAGACCATACAGCAGGCCTCCAACGTAGGCAAATACAGGCTCACAGAGAATAAGCAACAGCAACTACAACAACAATAACGCCATAGCCATCTCACTAATGACAGTGAGGCTCAAGACTAATACAAAGTCCGACTACCCATATCCCCCTCCCCGAGATTGCATAGAAAAGACAGAGATATACCCAGGACCACACTTCTCAACTTGGTCCCCTCTCAACTGCAGGTGCAGCAACCCCCCCTCACCCCCCAGCCCCCATCCGCCCTCCCACCCCCCCCCAACTCCCCCCCTTCACCCCACAGCCCAGAGCCAGTACCGTACCCCCCAAATGCTACTCCCAGAACCCCTTAGAGCCCCCACCAGTATCAATAGCTCCCAGAACCGCTAAACTAGGATCCAAGCCCTCCACATTCGTAAGGCCCGAGGAGCATAGCAGGGGCGCCCAAGTAAGTTGAAATCGAGCCCAAGCCTTGCCCCCCAGGATCCGGGCCGTCCTGCGTTCCATATGCATGAATTCGCAGAGCTGCCCCTCCCATTCCTGGAGAAATGGTCCCCTCCCCGTCAACCAGTGGCGCAAGATAGACCGCTTAGCCACCAGAAAGGCCTTCTCATAGAACCGCCCACGAGGCACCGCCCCCCAGGTGTCCGGAGGCTCCACATGGAACAGACACCAGAGAGGGCGTAGATCTCCGCTATCCCCCACCCAGGCGGCCAATTTGGACCCTACTGTCCCCCAAAACTGTTGGATAACCGGACAGGACCAAAACCGATGAAAGAGGGTGCCCACCTCCCCCCCACAGAGACCACACACATCCGACTCCACCAGCCCCATCCTACAGGCACCCACCTCCGAAACATAGGCCCTCCAGAGCAACTTATATTGCATTTCCCGATGACGCACCGCCTCCGACAGCACACATACCCTCCGGAAGGCTACCCCCAGCAAGTCAATCGTGAGATCCGCCAATCCATCCTTCCGCCAGCGTTCCACCAAAGTCCGCAATCCTGCGCCATCGTCCACGGGCGCCAAAACTTCCAGCAACCTCCGAGTTGTGGCGCTCTCCTGAAATTGTCCCAACACAGCCCAAAGACTCCGTTCTCGAGATAACAGCACATCCCTCCCAGGGAGGCTAAGCACATAGTGACGCGCCTGCAGATAGTAATAAAACGACGCTGCCGGCAGAGTATATCGCCTCGCCAACGTCTGAAAGGACTCCAACTGATCCAAAGTCTCCATACGCAGCTGGCTAACGTACTCAATCCCCGCCTGTGACCATGCCTTGGCCATCCCGCCTACAGTACCCGGCAAGAAGTGATGATTACCCACAAGGGGTAAGCAATCAGTAGTAGCCCAATGAAGCCCCGAAGGCGACACAGGTACCGCCACGCCACACGGAGCGTACGCAGATAGCAAGAGGCCCGCCACGCCTGCGGCAGCCGCGCCCCCCCACAATGCAACAGATGAGTTCTATGCCAATTCTCAGAGAACTGGTCTATGAGACGAACCGGTACCCGCTCCAAATTACCCAGCACAAGGTCACTGATACGCCGCACAACATAGCAGAGATTATACATTCTCAGGGAGGTCAACCCCACACCCCCCTCCTGGACTGGGCGCATCAGCGTTGCCAGCGCTATGCGCGCCCTGCGAGCCCTCCAAAGAAAACGCCCCACCTGTCTATGGAGCTCCCGCAAATCGCATCTACGGAGCCAGATCGGGAGGTTCCGGAGCAAGTACAACCAACGGGGCCATTCAATCATTTTTACCAGGGCCACCCTTCCCATTAAGGAAAGCGGAAGATCCCTCCATCTCTGCAGTTTCGCCAGCGTAGAGGCAAGAAGAGGCCCGACATTAACTTCATACAAATTCACCAGGGAGGCAGGAATCTGGACCCCCAGATAGCGGATTTGTTCCGTTGCCCATTTAAGCGGGAAAGGGCCTCGCCAGGCATCCCGGGAGCGTCCCTCCACATCCAGAACCATCGACTTATGCCGATTGATGCGGAGCCCGGAGAACCCCCCAAAGCGCTCAATGACGTCCAGCGCCGCCGGCAGAGACTCCCGCGGAGTGGTAAGACACAGAAGTATGTCGTCCGCAAACGCACTAAGCTTCACACTGCCATCCCGCCAAGTAACGCCCTTAATCTGATCAGACTCCAACAGGGAAAGCAAAAGGGGTTCCAGCTGCATAACATAAAGAAGAGGGGAGAGCGGACAACCCTGTCTCGTACCCCGCGCCAACGAAAAGGGCCGCGATCTCACCCCCCCCGTCCTCAACCACCGCCAAAGGGGACTCATAAAGCGCCTGAAGCCACTGCAAGAATAAACCCTGAAAGCCAAACCTCCGCAGGGCCGCAAACATATATCGCCAGGACACCCTGTCAAAGGCCTTCTCCGAGTCCAGACTGACCAGTATCAACGGGTCCCGGGCCTGCGCGGACTGCTCCATACCCAACAACACCCTACTGATGTTTACACTAGCCTCCCTGCCTTTCACAAAGCCCGCCTGATGAGGTCCCACTAAGACCGGGAGAATGAGCTGAAGCCGTGCTGCAAGCACTGACGCAAAGAGCTTCTGATCAACATTGATCAAAGAAATCGGTCGATAGGAAGCAGGCTCCTCAGGATCCTTGTCCGGCTTGGGGAGAAGGATAATACTGGCCGTACGCATATCTCTCGGAAAAATGCCAAGTTCCGCAGCCTCCGCGTATACGGCTGCAAGCGTGGGCACCACCTCCCGAGCCAGTAGCTTATACGCTTCGTATGAATAACCGTCCGGGCCGGGAGCCTTATGAGGAGGGCCTGCCTTAATCGCCCGGTGAATCTCCTCCCCCGTCATTGGGGAGTTCAACAGCGCCCTCTGTTCTTCAGAGAGCATCGGGAGTGGGACCCGCTCCAGGAACTCATCCAAGGCCGACACCTCGCCCTCCTCCGACGCATAGAGCCCCTCATAGAAAGACCGGAAGACGCGCACTATCTCCTCAGGACGTGTCGAGCGTTTCCCTGCCACATCCCGTATCACCGCCACCCCCCGAGGTCCCGTGCGCTCCCTCACCAACCGCGCCAGGAGTGTCCCCGTTCGATCGCCATACCGGAAAAATTGATGGCGGTAGTATTGTTGGGACTGAAGCGCCCGCTCCTGCAACAAATCATTCAGCTGCTTTTGGAGCTCCACGTACCCGCCAATGCCCACCGAGCTCCGCATAGCCGTAGCCTTGGCGCCGCGCAGCTCCTCCGTCAATCGTAAGACCTCTGCATTGAGCCTTTTACGTTCCGCACCCACATAGGCTATAATATGCCCACGGAGCACGGCCTTCCCAGCCTCCCAAAAGGAAGCCACCGTACTAGCCGTACCTTCATTAAATTCCACAAATTCATCCCAGCGCTTGGTCACATAATCGCGAAATGCCGGTCGTTTCCACAAATGGCTAGGAAACAGCCACTTACCCGTCCCCACCCGCTCGCTCCTCCAGACCATGCTGACCATGGCATGATCAGTGATAATAATCGGTCCTATCTCCGCCTCGACCACCTTCCCAAACCAGGACTTTGATACCAGAATATAATCAATGCGCGACCACGTTTGATGTGCGCGCGAGAGATGTGTGTAATCCCTGCTCCCCTGGTGCAACACCCTCCAGACATCTGCCAGCTCCCCCAAATCACAAAGGTAGCCTACCCCCTTGGAGCACCAGCTCCCTCCCGGTTGAGGGTGTGAGCGATCCAAAAGAGGGTCATGCGGGCAATTGTAATCTCCCGCCAAAATGATTGGCACCTTTGGGGCCCCCAAAACCCTGGTCAGGATGGACTTGAAGAACGCATGGTCATAGATATTAGGGGCATAGATATTCCCGAGAAACAGTTCCTCGCCCTGGATCTTAACATGCGCGAAAAGATACCTACCCCCAGGATCTCCCTCAACAGCAATCACTTCACAGGGCAGGGTCTTGTGGATTAAAATGGCCACCCCCCGCCGTCGCGTGTCTGAGGAGGCGGACAAAGCCGTGCCCACCCAGTCGCGGCGCAATTTGGCATGTTCAGCAACCGTTAGATGGGTCTCCTGCAAGAGGGCCACCTGCACCCTCCCTCTCTTTAAAGCTTGCAGGATCTTAGTTCGCTTCACCGGGGTCTTGATCCCTCCTACATTCCAGGACACCAGTTTAAGATCATGGGGGGCGCTGCGGCTCAACGGTTCCCAAATACTGCAGATCAAACATGACATTTACAGAGCGGGGCAGCCCAGCCTCCACCCCACCACCGCGCACAACCAACCCATGTCCTGGGAAGCCCTGTATTCTATGTTGGGCCGCCCGTCCGGGAATTAAGCTCCGGGGATCCCCCCCCCACCCCTGAACAGTCCTGAGCCCCCTCCCTCCGCCCCCTAGCACCCCCACCAATCCCCCCCCCATCCCCTCCCCCGCCCCCCCACCCCCCTTCCCCTCCCCCCCACCCCCCACCATCCCGCGAACCCCGTGCCCCCTTAAACCCTCACCACTCATAACCCTCAGTTCCCGAGCCTGAGGTCTGGGTCCAAGTGATGCACCAGGCCAGTCACAGCCCCGGAAAATCAAACCTCCCCCCCCCTTTGCACAGCCAACAAGCAAACACTCAAACACTCATACTCCCATCTAACGCTCACTCTATCACACTAAAGAACAGTACATAACAAAACCAGTAACAGTTAGTCCAAGGCTGCCTCGAGAGTCCAGATAGGGCTGCGGAACGCCGCTAAACCCCATGTCGCCCCTGTATAACTCACGGCTCCCAGCTGAAAGAACTGTTCCAAGGGCCAAAACAGGGTACACTGCCATGCCTCCGAGGCAGCCACCCGCGCGATCCGCTCCCAAGAGAGGCCCAAAGTACCCCACTCTGCGCTCAGGACGCTGGCAGCTGCGCCAGAAACTGCTTCGCCGGGCCCACCTGCTCGAAGGTGTGAGTTTTCCCCTGGGTGGTGACTCGCAGCGTGGCCGGAAAGGCCAGGGTGAAGCGGGCCTTTCGCTGAAACAGCTCAGCACAGACAGGCGCAAACTCCCTCCTTTTTGCCGCCACCAGCGCGGAGTAATCCTGGAACATAAGGATTTTACGGTTGTCTAGCATCAACGCCGGCGCCTTCCGATAGGCTTGCAAAATCAACGACTTGTGTTGAAAGTTGAGGGCGCGCAGTATCACTGCTCTAGGCCGCTCACCCCCCTCTCGACGAGGCCCCAGGCGATGCGCTCGCTCAATTTTGAAGTGGCCCCGCAGATCTTCCAGCCCTAAGGCCTCAGGGAGCCAGGTCTCCAAGAAGGGTAGCAAGTCCCGCTCAGCCTTCTCCTCTCCAATCCCAATTAGCCGCAGATTATTGCGCCTAGAGCGGTTTTCCAAGTCATCCAGTTTCACTTGCAGATCGTGCAGCTGCTGCTTATACTTAAGCTGCTCCCGCTCTCGGCAGCCCTCCTCCTCCTCTATACTGGCGACCCGATGCTCCAACTCCTCGACGCGCTTGCCGAAGTCGGCCAAAGACTCCTCCACACCATCAAGCTTCTGCAGCAGATCGAATTTTGGGTCCAACAGCTTGACCACCTCCTTCGCTAGTTCCGCCGTGGCCGAGTCTGTGCTGTCACCGCCTGGCGAGGCCGGCTGCCGCACCGCCGGCGTGGAAGGCCCGGCCCTTGAAGGTTTCTCACGCTCTTTTCTTGGCGCAAGCGGCATGGTCGATCCGTTATCGGACCCTCCGAAAGCAGCCCGCACTCCCGCAGATCACACAGGGAGCTAGAGGGGTGGTTGAGAGGCAAAAGCTGGTATTTTTTGCAGATTTTGAGCTGTGGCTGCCCCGGAGTGAGCGGGAAGCGTCCGCGCTCACTCATGCATCACGTGACCTCTAATTTGCCTGGGTCCTTTTTAATAATGGTTTATGGACCTTTCCGCCAGGAACTTGTCCAAACCTTTTTTAAACCCAGCTGCACTAACAGTTTTTACTACATCGTCCGGTAACAAATTCCAGAGTTTGATTACACGTTGAGTGAAAAAATATTTTCTCTTATTAGTCTTAAATATCCCTGTAGCTTCATCACATGTCCCCTAGTCTTTCTATATTCTAATGACGTAAACAAGTGATCTACGTTTACCTGTTCCACTCCGTTCATTAATTTATAGACCTCTATCATACCTCCCCTCAGCCATCTCTTTTCCAGGTTGAAGTGCCCTAACCTTTTTAGCCTCTCTTCATAGGGATATTCTTCCATCCCCTTTACCATTTTGGTGACTTCTCTGTACCTTTTCTAATAACGCTGTATCCTTTTTAAGATATGGAGACCACAATTGCACACAATATTAAAGGTGCAGTCGCACCATGGAACGATACAGAGGCATTATAATATCCTTTGTTTTATTTTCAATTCCTTTCCTTATGATACCTAGCATTCTATTTGCTCTCTTGGCCACCGCTGCACACTGGGCAGAGGGTTTTAACATGTTATCCACGATGATGCCTAAATCTTTTTCCTGGGTGGTGGTTCCTAATGTGGAACCTTGCATCGTGTAACCATAGTTTGTTCTTTCCTAGGTGCATAACTTTGCACTTGTCCACATTAAATTTCATCTGCCATTTGGATGCCCAGTCTTCCAATTTATCAAGATCCTCTTGCAATTTTCCACAATCCTCATGGGTTTTTAACAACTTTAAAAAGTTTTGGAGAAGAAAAGGAATGGGTCCTGGCACAAGGCCTGAAGTTCCGAAATCCTGCATGCTAAACAAATCGCCACCATGAATACCGTTTCAGAGTCAAATCCTTCAAGGAAGCTCGACTCAGTGGCTCAAAGGGTTCCCCAAACAGTGCCGTCAACACTAGATTGAGATCCCAAGGTGGTACCACCACCCTCTTTGGGGGATGGAGGTGTGTCACCGCCCTTAGAAATCTCAGCATATCTGGGTGTGTATCCAACAGCACCCTGTGGACTTTCCAGCGATAACAGGAAATCTCTCCCAGTGCACCCTCAAGGAACTGGCAACAAGGCCTTTATCAAAACCGGACTGCAAGAACGCCAAGGTGTCCGGGACGGAGGCAGTGGAAGTGCACATCTTTCTCCGCACCACGATCCAAAGATGCGCCACATGCAGATGTACGTCAGGTTTGTAGATCTCCTCTGGGTCTGCAGCAAAGTCACTATCACCGAGCCTGAATATCCTTTCCTCTTCAACCCCGCTCTTTCCAGAATCATGCCATAAGCAAAAATGGATCCACCTTGGGCATGCAAAATGGCCCCTGCGTCAAGAGGTTCTTCCGAACTGGAAGCCACCACGGCCGAACCAGCATCATCTGAATCAGGTCAGCATATCAAGGGCACCTCGGCCAGACCGTAGCCACCAGAATTACTAATACCTGGCCTATGAGCGCCCATGGGGGAAAAACAGAGAAGACCCTCTTTGGGCCACTATTGAATTAGAGCATCCAGGCTCTCAGACATCCTCTCAAATTCTGCTGAAAAACTGGCATTAGGAATGTTGCCATTGGCTCCATGACAAGTGTGCCCCATTGGTGGACCACCTGTTCGAACACCCCGTGGTTGAGCTGCCATTCTCCGGGGTCCACGCACACTCAGCTGAGGTTGTCTGCTATCACAATGTCAACTCCATGTATGTGTGCTGCTGATAACGCCTGGAGACGTGTCTCTGCCCATCTGAACAGCCTTTCGGCCTCCTCCTCCAGGTCTGCACTGCCCGTGCCTCCTTGCTGGTTGATGTAAGCCACCGTGGTCGCACTGTCCAAGAGGACTCTGACCGCCTTCCCCTGAAACCATGGTTTGAAACTTTAGCGCCAAGGTCACCGCTCGCATCTCGAGCCTGTTGATCGACCATAGGCCCTCCCACTGTCCCAGAACAAAGCGCCCTTCACAAAGGGCCCCCCAAACTGACAGCAAGGCACCGGTCATCAGCGGAGCCCACACTGGGGACTCAAATGACATGCCCCCTTCCAGGCTCCCCAGATGCAGCCACCACCTGAGGGCTCGCATGGTGCGCCACAGGGCAGGGGAGTACTTGGGATAGGGGTTGACTCTGATGGGACCACTGCTAGTGCAGAGCCATCTGAAGCAGTCGCATGCGCACCCTTGCTCATGGGACTAGCTCGAGAGTGGTCGCCATGGTTCCCAGAACCTGCAGATAATGATATAGCGACGGTCTTGCCATCATCAGGAACTGCCGTATCAATTGTTGCAGCTCGTGCACCCGGTGATATGGCAGGAAAACCATGCCTCATGCAGGTATCGAAGCACACTCCAGCTCCTGGACTGGCCGTAACTGACTCTTGGCCAGGTTGACCACCCAATCGAGACTTTGAAGGAACTCCACCACCCGCACTGTTGCTCTTTAGCTGTCGTCCCTGGACTTCACCCAAATCATCCAATCGTTTAGGCATGGGTGGACAAAAACCCCTTCCTTGTGAAGAGTAGCCGCCACCCCCACCATAACCTTAGTGATGGTACGGGGGCCAGTCGCCAGACCAAAGGGCAACGCTCAAAACTGGAAATAGCCCCTTGGCACCGCAAAGCAGAGAACCTGCTGATATTCTGAATGGACGGGAATGTGCAGATACACCTCCGTGAGGTCGAGAGACGTCAAGAACTCTCTGCTCCTTTCCGCTACTATTAATGATCTCAGGGTTTCCATGTGGAAATGCGGTACCTGGCGACAGTGTTTCATGCCCTTGAGATCAGGAATCGGGCAAAAGGAACCTTCCTTTTTGGGCACCATGAAATAAATGGATATTGACTGCCACCATACTGGTCTTGTGGAACCGGTTCCATGGCTCTTAGCTACAGGAAACGAGTCAAGGTCTCCTCTACTGCCACTGCCACTGCTGCATCCACTTTGGGCAATCGAAGAAGCTCTCGTTCTTGCTCCGGTAGCGGGTACAGATGTGTCATGGATCACACCCCTTTAAGGCCGGCCTCCAGCAGATCACACTCATCCTGGATCATCCGTCATACTACTCTATGTACCGGGAAGACTTTCCATGATTTCTGCACCGCCTGAAGCAGTGGATCCTCCAGCGCCTTTTCCTCTGCCGGGAGCTTAGCGGGCATATTCAAAGCCTTGAGGAGCTCCAAAATGAGCGCCAGCAGCTCCTTCCAGCAGAACACCCGAACAATCTGGGTCTGATCCTCCTGTTCTGGGATCTCTCCTTCTTCCAATTCCTCCTGACAGATCTAGTTCTGTGTCGAGGTCATCCCCCATCCAGCCCCTCTGAAAATGGCAATTGCTGCCACTCCTCTGAGCCTCTAGCCTGCTTAGTCACCACTGCCCCCAACTCATGCTCTTTTGCATCCAACAACCTCTTAGCCCTGTGTTCCGGGGCCGAGGAACCGCTTGCCAAGCCCCATTGACATAGCAAAATGCCTTATGCAAAAGTAAGACAAACTCCGGTGAGAACTCCCCCGGGAGCCCTACTGCTCCTTGGGCTTGAAGGGTGGATGGTTCTGCCATCGTGCAGGGACTGGGGCCTGGATCTGTTGAAGGTAACACGGCGCCCCCCGCCTCCAGGGACTCTTGCGACTGGGAGGAAATCTCCTGCCTCATCTTGTCCTGCAGGCTCTGCTTGAATGACCTAGCCTCTTGCGTGCAGTCTAGGCAGACAGCTGCCTCCGAGACTGCTCCCCATCGGGTCCACATATCTTGAGGATTTTTAGAATGCACTGCCGTGTTGTACCCCAAAGCTATGAAATGGACAATGCACTGATACAATCAGACTCTGACACTTTCTCCGAGTAAAAGTTTACGTTTTTATTATAAGTAATACCAATGGCCCTCACTTGGTTTGCAGTTTGTCGTGCTGTGAGGGCTTCTGTGCATCAGTGATGCTGAGAGCTAAGCTGTAAGTAGCATAGCTACTGGCAGTGTCTCCCAAGATAGACAGGTCTCAGCTGAGATGCCAGACTAAGACAAACACCCATCTGGGCAGCAGCAGAATGGGACGGTGTTGTAAGCGGAGGATCATATTTCTGTGACAAATGCAACACTGGAATTAACTGTGCAGAAGAAAGGCTTGGCAAATCTACTTCTGTATCTTGCCTAGAAAACCCAATGGATAGTCACAAAACAAATTGCACTATAGTGCTGGAAGATAAGACCTCCAGGTTGGAAGGCACTCAAATGGCTACTGGGGATGAACTTAAGACTTCAAGAGTAAAGCCAGCATTTATGATGTGGATGGATCTGCTGATGTAGCTGTGCATGAAAAGAGAGTCAGAAGTTGCAAAGATAACTTATATACTGGGACATGGAACGTACAAAGCATGAACTAAGGGAAGTTGGAGGTGGTCAAGAATGAAATGGAACGTGTACAACTCGATCTGTTGGGTGTCAGTGAACTCAAATGGATGGGCTTTGGGCACTCTGCATCTGATGATCATATGGTTTACTATGCTGAAAATGAAAGACAAAGAAGAAGTGGTGTTGCATTTATAGTTAAGAAGAAACTTGCAAGATCTGTAATGAAATACAATGCAGTCAGTGAACGCTTAATTTCTATTCAACAGCTGCAGAAGAGTAAGACATTGATGAGTTCTACGAACAAGTACAAGTTGAAATTGACAAAACATGCAAACAGGATATCCTGATAATGATGGGTGACTGGAACGTAAAAGTTGGCAACAAAGAAGAAGTCAAAGTGAATGGAAAATATAGACGTTAAAACAGAAACAAAGCTGGAGAAAGACTGATCGAATTCTGCAAGACCAACGATCTATTCATCTCAAACACCTTCTTCCAGCAACACAAGCGCTGACTGTACACATGGACTTCACCCAATGGATTGTACAGAAATCAAATTGACTATATCTGTGGAAGACAATGATGGAAAAGCTCGATAACATCAACAAAGACAAAACCTGGAGCCAACTGTGGTACATATCACCAACTACTAGAATGCAAACTCAAGCTGAAAAAGAGCAAACCATTCATGAAAGTAGCAACATATAACATTGAGAATATACCACTGGAATTTAAAGACAGCCTGATAAATCAATTTGCTGCTTTAAATACAAATGACAGAGTTCCAGAAGAGTTATGGGTTGACATCAAGAAGGTTGTATTGGAAGAAAGTGATGTCTCTACATAAGGTGAAAAAGCAAAAATGGCCAAAATGGATGACTGAAGAAACTCTGAAAATTGTCCAGAAACGCATAGAAGCTAAAGCCAAAGGAGAAAGAGAGGCAATCACAGAATTCAACAGAGATTTCCAACGTGCAGCAAGACAAGACAAGTACTACAATGACGCATGCAAGGAAATAGAAACAGAAGCTATTAAAGGAAGAACAAGATCGGCTTTTCTAAAGCCTCGAAGTGAAATGCTACAAGATGCCAAGGATCCATGCTGAATGATGCTGAGAAGATCAAGAAAAGGTGAAAAGAATATACAGAGTCATTATACCATAAGATCCGGGAAATTACAGACCGGTGAGCCTGACATCAGTACCGGGGAAAATGGTAGAAACCATCATAAAGAACAAAATTACACAGCATGTAGATAGTCATGGCCTAATGGGAGACAGCCAACATGGCTTTAGACAAGGAAGATCTTGTCTTACTAATCTGATATGTTTTTTTGAAGGTGTGAATAAACAGGTAAACAAAGGTGAGTCGGTTGATATAGTGTATCTGGACTTTCAGAAAGCCTTTGACATGGACCCTCATCAGAGGCTTTTGGTAAAACTAAAAAGTCATGGGATAGGAGGCAGTGTACTATTGTGGCTCGGGAACTGGTTAAAAGATAGAAAGCAGAGGGTAGGGCTAAATGGCCAATTTTCCCAATGGAAAAAGGTGACTAGTGGAGTACTCCAGGGATCTGTACTGGGTCCACTACTTTTTGATATATTCATAAATGACCTGGAAAAGGGAATAACGAGTGAGGTTATCATATTTGCAGACGATACAAAACTGTTTAAAGTTGTTAAAACCCAAGAGGACTGTGGAAAACTGCAGGAGGATCTGGATAAATTGGAAGACTGGGCATCCAAATGGCAGATGAAATTTAATGTGGACAAGTACAAAGTTATGCACCTAGAAAAGAACAACCCACACTATGGTTACACGATGCAAGGTTCCACATTGGGAACCACCACCCAGGAAAAAGATTTAGGAGTCATCGTGGATAACATGTTAAAACCCTCCGCCCAGTGTGCAGCGGCGGCCAAGAAAGCAAATAGAATGCTAGGTATCATAAGGAAAGGAATGGAAAATAAAACAGAGGATATTATAACGCCTCTGTATCGTTCCATGGTACGACCACACCTTGAATATTGTGTGCAATTCTGGTCGCCGTATCTTAAAAAGGATATAGCGTTATTAGAAAAGGTACAGAGAAGAGCCACCAAAATGGTTAAGGGGATGGAAGGCTACTCCTATGAAGAGAGGCTACAAAGGTTAGGGCTCTTCAACCTCGAAAAGAGACGGCTGAGGGGAGATATGATAGAGGTCTATAAATTAATGAATGGAGTGGAACGGGTAAACGTAGATCAATTGTTTATGCTATCAGAATATAGAAAGACTAGGGGACATGCAATGAAGCTACAGGGTAAACTATTTAAGACAAATAAGAGAAAATATTTTTCACTCAATGTGTAATCAAACTCTGGAATTTGTTACCGGAGGATGTAGTAAGAGCTGTTAGTGTAGCTGGGTTTAAAAAAGGTTTGGACAAGTTCCTGGAGGAAAGGTCCATAAACCATTATTAAAAAGGGACCCAGGATATCAATGCTTGACCCAATACAAGCATTGTGGAACCTTTGTCTTTTGGGGATACTGCTAGGTACGTATGACCTAGATTGGCCACTGCTGGAAACAGGATACTGGGCTTGATGGACCTTGGTCTGACCCAGTATGGCATATCTTATGTTCTTATAAAGATCAAGTGGACCAACAGCCGTTTCAACCTATACCTTATGATCAGGAACCATTGGTGATGAAAGAAGAAACTGAAGCAGCATTGAAAGCCTTAGCAAATAACAAAGCACCAGGCATTGATGGCATTCCCACTGAGTTATTACAGCAATCAGATGAAGCTATTACCATACTTACAAGGCTCTGCCAGGAAATTTGGAAGACAAATTCATGGCCAACTGACTGGAAAAGATCTGTGTTTATACCAATACTGAAGAAAGATGACCCGACTGACTGTGGAAATTATCGTACAATCACTCTGATCCCACATGCCAGCAAGATTCTACTCAAGATCATTCAGCAGAGACTACAACCATACCTGGAACGAGAACTGCCTGAAGTGCAAGCAGGGTTCAGGAAAGGGATGTGAGATGGATTATCTCGAATGTGAGATGGATCCTTGAAAAGACAAAAGAATACCAAAAGGATATCTATGTGTGTTTTATTGACTACAGCAACGCTTATGACTGTGTAAACCATGAGAAACTCTGGGCCACATTAAGAAGCATGGGTATACCAGAACACATCATCGTTCTCTTGCACAACCTTCACAATGATCAAGAAACAACAGTTCAAATGGAACTAGGAGAAACAGAATGGCTTAAAATCAGCAAAGGTGTATGACAAGGCTGCATACGTTCCTCCTACCTCTAATTTATATGCAGAAGAAATCAACAGAGAAGCAGGACTGTATGAAGACAACAGAGTTGTAAAGATTGGTGGAAAATTCATCAACAACCTTCGCTATGCTGATACCACCACATTACTGGCTGAAAGTGAAGACAATTTGAAACATATGCTTCTCAAGATCAAGCTTCTCAAGATTTACCAAGCCCTCATCATTCCTCATTTTGATTATTCAAACGCCATCCTACAAGGACTCCCCCGAGCAACCTTAAACCCCCTGCAACTGGCCATGAACAGTGCAGCGCGGATACTATTCGGAGCCTCCAGAAGAGAACATATCACACCCCTCCTGAAACAGCTGCACTGGCTCCCCATTCAAGCCAGGATCAGTTTTAAGACCTTGTTGATGACGTTCAAAGCTATCAAGGGGCTCTCCTCCCCCTCTCTGTCTGACTTCATACAACCACTTGCCCCCAGCAGACAAAGAAGAACCGCAGAGTCCAATATGTTATCAATACCAAAAGAAACGACAAACTGCACCAAAACAACATCCAACCGAGCCTTCAGTCTCTGCGCCCCAAGTCTATGGAACTCCCTACCACCACACATCAGAGCAATCCCCAACCTGAGCCAGTTCAGGAAGGCCCTGAAACATTTCCTCTTTATCAAATATCTCACTAACAGCTCTGAACCCCAGCCACTCTCTTACAGATCGTCCCCAAAAATGTAAAACACCAAACAGGATCCTTTCCCATTTAACTTCATATGTATACAGTTTACCTTTGTTCTCCAAGTTCCATTCCCTGTTCACTGTAATGACCAGACATATGTATATTGTCGGATGTTGTTGTTCTATGTAAACCGCGCTGATCGCAAATAGTGCGGTATATAAGAATTGTAAATAAAGCGTAGTTACTCACCTGTAACAGGTGTTCTCCAGGAGCAGCAGGAATCAGTCCTCACATATGGGTGACGTCGGCGCCGACGGAGCCCTCGCGGAGCAATTTTCCCCAGCTTTCAAAGAAAGCCTTTGGGAATTGCAGCGCGCATGCGCGGTCGCCTTCCCGCCCAAGGGTGCCATCTTAGCCAGTCTGATGACATAGCTAAAAGACAGCATAAAAATTTGCAAAAAAACTTAAGCAGATGATTGCAACTCCACGGGGAGGAGGGAGGGTTGTGAGGACTGATTCCTGCTGCTCCTGGAGAACACCTGTTACAGGTGAGTAACTACGCTTTCTCCAGGACCAAGCAGGAAGTCAGTCCTCACATATGGGACTCCCAAGCTTAAGCCTACCGGAGACCCTAAGCACAAAAATGAGCTCCCTCTAGCTCAGCGGCACAGAAGGAAGGAATCTTCACTGAATTATCACCCACCGGCAGCCCCCATCCGGGATGGAGGGTAGGAGTTGCTCAAACCTCAAAGAGATTTCGGAGGACTGCCTGTCCGAAAGCACTGTCCCTGCGGGACTCCCTCTCGAGACAGTAATGGACCGCAAAAGTCTGGCTCGAAGACCAAGTAGCGGCCCGGCAGATGTCTGCCAGCGGAACAGAGCGGAGGTAAGCCACTGACGTAGCCTTCGCCCGAACACAATGAGCCGTGACTCGACTTTCTAAGGAGAGTCCGGCTGCCCCATAAGCCCAAGCGATACAGTCAGCAACCCAGATGGACAGAGTACGCTTGGAGACCGGGAGCCCCAATTTATTGGGGTCAAAAGACACAAAAAGCCGAGCAGCTTTACGGTGCTCCCGCGTACGGTCAAGGTAGAAGTTTAATGCCCTTCTACAGTCCAGGGTATGCAGGACTCGTTCAGCTCGGCTGGAGTGAGGCCTGGGAAAGAAGGTTGGAAGTACCACCTCCTGATTGATGTGAAAAGGGGAGACAACTTTTGGAAGAAATTTTGGGTGAGTCCGTAGGACTACCCTATTTTTGTAGAACCGAGTGAAGGGAGGATCAGACACGAGGGCCTGCAATTCACTTACGCGTCTAGCAGAAGTGAGGGCTATCAGGAATAAGGTTTTCCACGAAAGAAAACGCAGAGAACAGGTAGCCATCGGTTCAAAAGGCGGACAGGTGATCCGCTGTAAAACCACATTCAGATCCCAGTCAGGTGCTGGCGGGCGCAGAGGTGGTTTAAGTAGAAGGAGACCTCGGAGAAACCGTGCTACGAGAGGGTTGATGGAAAGAGGTCTGCCGTCCACCGGCACATGGTGTGCTGAAAGAGCACTGAGGTGGACTTTGACAGAGTTGGACTTAAGTCCCAGATTAGAGAGGTAGAGCAGGTACTGCAAGATCACCGACACCGAGCAGGAGAAGGGATCCTGAGACTGCTGTACACACCAAACGGAAAAGCGACGCCATTTAAGGGCGTAGCATTTGCGGGTAGAAGGTCGCCGAGAAGCTAGGACGACCTCTTCCACCTCTGTCGGCAGGAGAAGGGGAGCGAGGACTACCCTTTCAGCCGCCAGGCCATTAGGTTGAGAGATCTGAGGTTGGGGTGTAGCAGAGACCCCTGATCCTGTGTTAGGAGATCCGGTTGAAACCCCAGAGGGAACGGATCCTCTACCGCTAATTGCAACAGGAGTGGGAACCACGGCTGTCTGGGCCAACGAGGAGCCACCAGGATCATGGAAGCTTTGTCCCGGAGAACCTTGAATAGAGTTCGAGAGACTAGCGGGATGGGAGGAAAAGCATAGAGAAGGCTGTCCGACCATGAGAGTAGAAAAGCATCTGCCGCTACCCGAAGGGGATGTGGCTGACGAGAGCAGAAGCGAGGAAGTTGCCGGTTGAGAGGACTGGCAAAGAGATCCATCGTGGGGAGGCCCCACTTCAGAAAGAGTTTCTGAACTACCAAGGGATCCAGACGCCACTCGTGCGGCTGGAGTATCCTGCTGAGTTTGTCCGCCAGGCAATTTTCTTGGCCTGGGAGATAAACTGCCTTGAGAAGAATGCCGTGACTGACGGCCCAAGAGCAGAGCTTCTGAGCTTCTCGGCAGAGAAGGAAGGAGCCCGTGCCCCCCTGCTTGTTCACGTAGAACATGGCAACTTGATTGTCCGTCTGGACAAGGACGGACTGGTGAGAAGTCAGGTGGGAGAAAGCCTTGAGCGCCAGACGGATTGCTCTGAGCTCCAGGAAGTTGATCTGTTGAGCAGACTCCCACGCGGTCCAGAGACCTTGAGTACATGTCCCCTGGCAATGTGCTCCCCAACCCAGGAGGGAAGCATCGGTCGTCAGCACTTGAGCCGGCTGAGGCGACTGAAACGGCATTCCGAGCACCAGGTTCGGCCGATGAAGCCACCACTGTAGGGAAGAGGCCAGCGGCCCGGAGATGCGCACTAAGTCGGCTAGTCCGCCAGTGGCCTGTTGCCACTGCTTGCGAAGGCACCATTGAGCAGGCCGCATATTCAGGCGAGCATTGGGGGTCACGTGGACGGTGGAAGCCATATGGCCGAGTAGTCTCAGGAAGCGCCTGGCGGAGACCAGGGACTGGCTGCGAAAACGGCAGCCTAGGTCCATGAGCCGTTGAGCCCTGTCGAGAGGCAGGAAAGCTCGAGCCTGAGGAGTGTGCAGTCTTGCGCCGATGAACTCGAGATCCTGTGAGGGGAGCAAAGTGGACTTTGCGAAGCTAATGACAAAGCCCAAGTACTGCAGAAGAGTCACCGTGCGGTGTGTGGCGTTGGTGACTGCCGGAGAGGACGACGCTCTGATGAGCCAGTCGTCGAGGTACGGAAAGACATAGAGGCCGTGAAGCCTGAGATAGGCCGCCACCACCGCGAGACATTTTGTGAAGACTCGCGGTGCGGAGGATAGGCCAAAGGGCAGTACTCTGTACTGGTAGTGATTTCCTGCCACCACAAACCTTAGGTATTGGCGGTGGCTTGGGTGGATGAGGATGTGCGTGTAGGCATCCTTTAGATCTAAGGAGCATAGCCAATCTCCCTGCTGGAGGTAGGGCAGAAGGATTCCAAGGGTAAGCATCTTGAACTTTTCCCGCACGAGGAACTTGTTGAGGTTGCGCAAGTCCAGGATGGGTCTGAGGTCTCCTGTCCTTTTTGGTATCAGAAAATACCTGGAATAAAAGCCTTGACCTCTCAGGTGGTGGGGCACCGGTTCCACAGCCTGTTCCTGAAGAAGACTTGCTAACTCCTGAAGGAGTAAGTCCCTGTGCAGAGGGAGTCGAGGAGGTTCTCCCGGAAAATAAGAGGGAGGGACCTGATGAAAGTGGAGAAGATATCCTTCTCGCACGACTTGAAGCACCGAGGCATCTGAAGTGATGTTGGACCACCTGTGGGCGAAGTGAACCAGCCGGCCTCCGGTGCTGGGAGGAACCGGCTGAGGAGGAGAGGCTATGCTGAGAAAGTCAAAAACCCCCACCCTGCTGAGCAGGGGCTGGTGGTGCAGGCTTGGGGGCTTGCTGCCTACGGGACCCGTTACCCCGTCCCTTGGCCTGCTGACCCTGTTGGGGAGCTGCGGGGGCCTGATATTGAGGGTAGTGTTTATAGGCAGCCGCCTTCCTCGGGTAAAAGGACTTCTTTCCCGAGCCCTTCTTTTTCTGGGAAGGGGCGGAGGTCTTCCTAGAAAGCCTGGTCCTGGTGAGAGTCTCCGTCTCGATTTGTGCAGCCTTTTCAGCCATGGGCTTGCCAAAGAGGTTCTCACCTCTGCAGGGGACATCGACCAACTTGTCCTGCACCCAAGGTTCAAGGTCAGACGACTGAAGCCAAGCCTGTCGGCGGGCACCGATGCCAGCTGCGGCCACACGAGCCGATGCTTCAAAGCCATCATAGGCTGCTCGGGACATGAATTTGGAGCATTCCCGAATACCAGTTGTCAAGGCTAGGAACCTCCGCAAAGGTTCCTTGGACAGTCCAGCGGAGAATCCGGCTAGCTCTTTAGCCAGGTCTCGGAGATACATGCCCATGTATAGCTGGTAGGTCTGGACACGACATGCCAGCATAGAGCCCTGGAAACACTTCTTACCAAGGCCATCCAGATTACGGGCCTCCCTGCCAGGAGGCACCGAGGAGTGCATTTTTTGGCTCTTAAGCCTATGCATGGCCGATTCCACTACCATGGAATGGTGTGGCAGCTGCTTGCGGACTCGATAGATGGAATCGACCCGCTTGCTCAATACCGGCGACGAGGCCGGACTCTCCCACATGCGGAAGAGTAGTCGTTCCAGCATGGGAGGCACCGGTACAGTAAAGTGCTCCCGGGCGGGAGAGTCGTACTGAAGGGCGTCGAGCTCTTCGGCTCGAGGCTCCTCCTCGGGATCCGCAGGGAAGGCCAAAGCCTTGGCCATATCCCTGACGAAGTCCGAGAACCGGGCATCCTCCGGAGGGGACTGTTTCCGAGGTTCGGACTCAGGTGAGTCCGAGGGGACACACCGAGTCCGAAAGGAATCAGGTGACTCCTCCTCTTCAGACTCCCAGGCCGACTCCGAGGAGGAATCGGTGGGGTCGGCTCGGGCAGGCGGAGGCGTCGGCCGCCCCGACGCCGAGGTAGTCGGCGGCGACGACCTCGGTCCCGAACGGGAGGCCGAGGGTGACCTCGACCGAGGATCGACTCGAGTTCGCATGGACTCGAGGATCGGCTCGGTCTCCGGGGTCGACTTAGACGTCGACGTCCCGGCGGTCGGGGCAGCGGCGCCAGCGAGGCTAGCGATCAGTGCCCGCTGCTGGTCCATGAAGGCAGATAGTCTGCTCTCCAAGGCCGTCAACCTGAGTCCGACCTCAGGTGACCCAGCAGCCCCCGACTCGGGCCCCGACGGCGTCGGGCCCGACGTCGGACCTCTCGGAGGCGAGTCCAGAAGGACCACAGGACTTACCCGAGCAGGCAACTCCGACTCCAGGCGAGGTCGCTTCGGGAGGTGCTCCTTCTCCAAAGACCCGGGACGGCTGTCGGGGCTATGCGACCTGGCCCTTGCGGAGCCAGGAGCGTCCACCGACGCCGCCCTCGCGGGTTTTGTCTTCCGTCGATGGTCTCCGGAGGGAGAACCCCTGTCGGAGGAGCTTCGGCGATGGTCAGAGCTGGAGCCTCTGGATGCCGAGGCCTCCGACGAGGTCCGGGTACGGCTGGGGTCAGCGAAGATTCTATCCCGCTGATGCCGCCGACTCCTCAACGCTTTGGAGGACATTTTGCCACAGGCTCCACAGATCATTTCTTCATGATCCGGGCCCAGGCAGCGGAGGCAATTATCGTGTGTGTCAGTGAGTGACATATTTCTGTCACACTGACCACACCGCTTGAAACCACTGGCAGCCATCGGGGGAAAAAGGGCCCCTGCAAGGTCAAAGGACCGGGCTGCCAGTGAAAAACCGAAAACGAAACTGACCAAAAATCAGAAAAACCGAAAAATAAGAGAAGGACTCGCAACGGCGTCGCGAGTCCGGGCAGGAAAACGACCGGCGTCGAACCGAAGTGAAAAAAGAGAAAAACTCACGAAAATCAACTTTTTTAGCGGGGACACGACGGGTACGTCTGTAGGGCTCCGCGGAAAAAAGAAGACTGGCTAAGATGGCACCCTTGGGCGGGAAGGCGACCGCGCATGCGCGCTGCAATTCCCAAAGGCTTTCTTTGAAAGCTGGGGAAAATTGCTCCGCGAGGGCTCCGTCGGCGCCAACGTCACCCATATGTGAGGACTGACTTCCTGCTTGGTCCTGGAGAAATAAATAAATATAGTCTTAAAATGGGTCTGCACCATAATGTTAAGACGACAAAGATCCTGACAACTGGCAAAATCAATAAGTTCATTGTTGATGGAGAAGAAATTGAAATAGTTGACAACTTTAACCTACTTGGATCAACTATCAATAAAGAAGCAACAAGCAGTCAAGATATCCTACGATGCACTGCTCTTGGTACAATGACTATGAAGGACCTAGACAAGATTCTCAAGAGCAGAGATGTCTCTCTCCATACAAAGATTCGACTTGCTCAAGCCATGGCATTTTCAACATCATATGGATGTGAAAGTTGGATAGTGAAAAAGATAGATAGGAAGAAAACTGATGTCTTTGAATTATGGTGCTGGCGACGAATACTGTGTATACCATGGACTGGTCGAAGAACAAACCAGTCAGTATTAGAGGAGATCAAACCTAAGCTTTCTTTAGAAGCTCAGATGACAAGACTTCAACTTTCATACTTTGGACACATCATGCGAAGAGAGAGATCATTAGACAAAGACATCATGCTTGGCAAGGTAGAAGGTCAACGCAAAAGAGGAAGGCCAGCAATGAGATGGACTGATACAATAACAACAGCTATGGTGCCAGTCTGTCAACAATGAGCCACCTGACTGAAGATCGAACACAATTTAGGACAACTATCCAGAGGGTCGCCATGAGTCGACACTGATTTGATGGCACTTAACAATACCAATGGCTGTAAGGAGTACAGCTTCCCTTACAAATTTAGTAGGTACAGAGTCTGGGCTAAGAGACAAAAGCTGATCATGTCAGGTTACTCACTGACCATAGACAGATGGAAGGATTTCATTTGTCTCCTATCCACTGTCTCTGTCTGTCTAGTTATATACATTTCTTATATGCTGGTGCTTCCTGCTTCACAGTAGTTACACAAGCTACTCAGAACTTTTTCCTGCTTATCTTTCATTTATTTCTGTCTCTGACTTTTTTGTCTGATCCGTTTCAGGAAAAAGTTACAATGTCTCAAGCACGGAGCACTAGAGTACCTGAATTAAAATAAAATAAAACCAATTTACTGAAATCTAATTAACAGAAACTGAAATTTAAAGGAAAAAGCAAATGGCCCCCTAGGAAGAAACTGCGCTGTCCTGCTTTATTCTCCGGTGACTGCCTCTCCCCAGGTGCCCAAAACACAGTGGGGGTTTAAAACGCCTGCGGCTTGAAGAAGAAGAAATTGCGCCTAAACACAGCGGGGGAAGTTTCCTTCGCCGCTGCAGGATCCCATACACGCAGCTGCAGGCCGCTCTCTGTCTCCTCGTGTTCCGGTAGTTGCTAGGGGTTCCTGCTTTCCTCCCCCCCTTGCCCGCCGCTTTTACATTGGAGCCTCTTTGCTGCATGGCTTTTCTACCCCTTGCGCTCAGCCTTCCTCCCCGGCTTCGGCGCTGAGGGAGCAACTCGGTGCTGCTGGCTTTCACTTCCGTCAATCCACAGCTGCCCCTGCGGCAGCTCCTCACCCAATAACGGGTTCAGGAGCCACCAGAAGTCATGCCTCCACAGAACTCCCCCCTGAAATCCTGGGTGGAGAGGGGGAAGAAGGAATATCCTCCCCTCACCTGTTGTCCCCTGGGTTCTTTCTGATCTGTCCCTGTTTTTTTTCTTTTTAATTTCTTTTCTGCCTTTATAAACAAAGAAACCTGCACCTTAACAGGAGAAATAAAAAGGAAACTAACTAAACCTATCTCCTTAGTTGTCTCTTCAGTGAGTCCAACACCCTGGCTCACTACCTCCACCAGCTGCTTGGAGACTGAGCAAACTGGGGCTGGTAGGTGGTGCCAGCTGCATAAGTCCACTGGTGTCATCAAAAATATTGCATGCTCAGTCTCCAAGCTGCTGGAAGAGATACACTACCCAGAGATGCGGGACTGGACTGGAGGGACAATAAGGAATAGGTACAGTAGGGCTACTCACACAGGCATTTACAGACCCCACAACCTTTGTATAACAGACACTCACCTTACCCTGTCTATACCAGAGCTACTCACCTGGGCACTCACAGCCCCCACCCTTTGCCCGATTGGCCACAGCAGCCGTATAGGAGCGTGCATCCAAGATTAAAAGCTTCTGAGGTTGGATGACCAGGCTCTCTGCTCCTGATGCATTGGACATAGAAGAATCTGCAATTTGAGAAATGAGCTCAGGAAAGCAAGAAAATACAAGTGAAAAAAAAAAAAAAGAGAGCAGCATGGTCCCTGCTTCCAACATGACATCCTAATCTATTTAATAATTTTTCTATACCACTTTATCTTAGAGTCAAAGTGGTTTACAACTAACAACTTTAGGGATTAATTCCCCCAAAGTCGCAGGAGTTCTCTTTCTAACCAGAACTAAGGGCCCAAATTCTCTGCAGCAGTCTAACGGACAATTCTATAACAGCTGAAACTTGCATTGCAAAAGAATGTACTGAAAAAAGATGCTATTTTAAACATCTCATTTTTCTAAATATTTTCTCATCTGTTAATTTTCTGTTGGTACCTTTTCATTTTTAACCTTCTATCTTATATTTCCTTTTGTCTCTCTCCAGTCTTACTCAGTCTCTCATAATAATCTCATTAATCTGTCCCTTGTCTTACAAAGTGCCTTTTCTTCTCACCTCTTTGTAATACCAGTCTCTTCTCTCTGGATTTTTGGCTTATTGAGGGATCCCTTCTCATGCCTCATCTGCTTCCTACATGTTCTTCCTCCCTCCATATAAATTCAACCTTCTCCTTCCTCCAAAATCCTGTTCCTGTTCTCCTCTTCCACTCTGCATCTCCTGTCCTTTCTGAAGTACTGCCATTCCTGACCCTATATCACTGATAATGCTCACACCACACTGCTCTATTTTGGAAATTTGAGTTACATTCTCAAGCAGTTACAATACTTTCAGGACTGCGTAGCTCCAAATTAATATCACAGCATAATCTTGGAAAGGGTGGACAGTCTAAAATACCCAAGAATAGAGAGCAGGAGCGTGGCGTTGGTTTCTGGAGCCTATATTGATGTCCTGCGTATGTATGTATCGGGGTAACTTGCTGTTCCGTGTCCTTCTCCTCTTATCTGTTTGACTGTTTCTGTCCTCTACTCTGTTCTATCTTACAATTGGCGTTCCTTTCATATTTCCCTAAATGATGTAGCATTGTAAACCGCTCTAATACCTTTTGGTCTGCGCGGTATATCAAATTCAAATAAACATAAACATAAACCTTGAACAAGCAGCTGGAGTTTACAGCAGCAAAGAGTTTCAGGGAGTGGAAACCAATGCCAGAGCTGGCGTGACTTGCAATTCTGCAGCAAGAGGTAGCTTCTGATAAAGTTGCTGTGGCAGCAGAATCCATAGTGGAGAACTTTTCGAAACAATCGGGGATGCTAAACTCAACACATATGACATTTCCCTTAACAGAGTGGAGTATGCTCAGTATTGAGGGTGCTTAAGAACCCAGAACTGGCACCTACGTTGGAAAAAAGAAAACAGCAGCCCTATACTAGTGGTTTCCAACTTGTGGTGTGTGGATCCATGTGGGTCCGTTAGATCATTACAGCGAGTCTGCATGACAGAAAAGAATAATAGAAAAAGAGAGAGAGAGAGAGACACTAGTGGAGACAGGAAGGGGAAAGGAGACAGAGGACTAGTGGGTACGGGCATGATGTTGAGGGGAAGTGATGCAGGAAGATAGGTGGAGATGATTGGGGGTCAATGTTCCCTCTAATTTTCTGTAGGCTGTGTGCGCATAAAATATCAGCTGTGCAGCTTTTGAAGGAAGGTTAAATTTTTGTGCGCCACATAGCGACACTCAGAGTTATATACTTTAAAATTTGACTACACGTCAGAATACAGTATGTACACCACATTGATTGCACTAGAAAATATTGTAGAACTTGTGAAAACCGTAAATACACAACAACTTTTAAATTTTAAGACGTCTGTGCTGTTTTCTATCAGAATCAGAACTGTAATTTTTGTGCGCTCTGTTATAAAGTATGTGCGCTCGCTCGGCGAGGTGTGTGCGCGCGCACACGCGCACAGCTTAGAGGGAACAGTGCTGGGGGTCCCTGAACTTTTTGGAGTTTAATGAAGGGGTCCCACACAACCAACAAGGTTGGGAACTTTTGACCGATACTATAATTTCACATTATACCAGCTTCTCAGGCCACTGTGGCCCACATGACCACCTGGTGGCCATACAATGGTCATATTTCACAAGAATTTCAAGTCTTATTTTAAGATGAACAAATCTAGTCATAGTCCATTTAGGGACCAACTTTGAGAGAGGCCAGAGAAACTGCAAGTTCACAGATGACCTACAAGCAAATTTCAAAAGGAAACTCCTATGGAGTGTTCCTTTAAAAACATGGGCCGTCAGGAAACTTAGACACAAAGTACCTATGGATTTAGTATGTGCAATCAAATATGCAAGGATTTCAAAATGAAATCCCCAAACCTACCACTGAACCACACATGAATACTTGTTCCTGCATAGTGGAGGGAATTATTTTCAAAGGACCCTATCTTGCTGCATTAAAACAGATTACTGTAGCTCATCTGTTTGAAAACTATCCTCCCTAATCAGTAAAAAATAAAGGTCAGTAAATGAGTTGCAGATAAACTTAATTTATTGGATCAACCTGTTGCTGACTTAAAGCACAGTTACTCACCTGTAACAGGTGATCTCTGGGAACAGCAGGAATTTATTCTTCACATATGGAGGTATTGTTGGTACCGACAGAGCCTGCGCGGGAATGCTCCCCAGCGTCCAATAGGAAAGCTTTTGGGACCATGCCACAGCGCCTGCGTGCTGCCTTCCCGCCTTTCCCAACTGTCCCTCTCCAGTTGAGTTTAAAGCTGAGACAAAGAGAGGGAAAGAGAAAAAGAGAGAGAGATAGAGAGATACAATTCCTAGGGGAGGTGGATTGGTTGTGAAGACTAAATTCCTGCTGTTCCCGGAGATCACCTGTTACAGGTGAGTAACTATGCTATCTCCAGGAACAAGCAGGAATGTAGTCTTCACATATGGGGACTCCCTAGCTGCAGATGCCAGGGAGAAGGCCCCAGAAGTTGTGTTCCCTTGTGAAAGGGATCCACTTCCCCCCATGGATCTCTGGCATCCTTCCAGGGATGGTGGGTAGGAGTTGATTAAGTATGGAACAGGTGTTGAAGAACAGCCTGACCAAACAAGGCATCCCGGCGGGAGTCCTTATCTAAGCAGTAATGGGCTGTGAAGGAATGAACCGAAGCCCAAGTACCTGCTCGACAGATGTCGTCGATAGACACAGAGTGAAGATGAGTCATAGAAGCTGCCATGGCTACACAGAGTGAAGATGAGTCATAGAAGCTGCCATGGCTCTCACACTGTGAGCTGTGACATGGCCTTCAAGAGGAAGGTTTTTACTTTCATAGGCAAAAGATATACACTGTGCAATCCAGCTGGACAGTGTTCTTTTGGAGACTAGAAGTCCTAAATGACTAGGATCAGAAGCAACAATGAGTTGAGAGGACTTTCTATGTTGCTGTGTCCTTTGCAAGTAAAAGGCCAAAGCCCTTTTGCAGTCCAAAGTATGAAGATTCCTTTCTGCATTTGAGGCGTGAGGCCTTGGGAAGAATACAGGAAGCTAAACCACTTGATTTAAATGAAAAGGTGACACCACCTTGGGCATAAAGTGTGGACAAGTTCTAAGGACTACCTTATCATGATGGAACCTTGTATAAGGAGGATCAGCCACCAACACTTGCAATTCACTGATGCGACGTGCTGATGTGATTGCAATAAGAAAGATGACCTTCCAGGAAAGGAATTTCAAAGAGGTAGTGGCTAATGGTTCAAAAGGCGGTTTCATGAGCTGCCCAAGAACCAGATTTAAGTCCCATGTCACCAGTGGTGGCTTAATGGGAGGCTTAGTTAAAAGAAGGCCTCTCATAAATCTCGCTATGAGAGAATGAGAGGAAATAGGTTGTCCATTTAGAGGCTTGAAAGAAGCTGCAATAGCACTCAAATGAACTCTCACTGAATTGGTCTTAAGCCCTGCATTTGATAAATGACGGAGATACTCCAGTAATGATTCCAGAGGTATCGCAAGAGGGTTAAGACTCTTCTGCGAGCACCCTATGGTAAACCTTTTCCACTTAAATGCATAAGAGCGTCTTGTGGAAGGCTTTCTGGAAGCATAAAGGATATCCTTTACCTGCTGGGAAAGGTTAAGACCGTGGAGTTCTAGGCTTTCAGCAACCAGGCCCTGAGATGCAGAGACTGGGGATTGGGATGCCACAGCATCCTGTCCTCTTGAGAAAGGAGATCTGAAGCAGATCCTAACTCCAGAGGCGGAGCTTGAGAGAGATGTAGGAGCAGAGGGTACCACATTTGCCGTGGCCAATGTGGAGCTATGAGAATCATATGACCTCTGTCTCTCTGAAGCTTGAACAGGGTTTTGGGAATTAGGGGAATGGGTGGAAAGGCATACAGGAAGTCCTGACCCCAATGGAGGAGGAAAGCATCCCTAGCCTGACAACCCTGAGCCGGAATTCTGGAACAGAACCGGGGACGTTTGGCATTCAGCGGACTTGCAATAAGTCTATGTCCGGGGTTCCCCAAATTTGAAAAATTTTGGCCACCTGGTCTGCATGGAGAGACCATTCGTATGGAAGCAGAACTCGACTGAATCTGTCTGCCCAAGAGTTTTTAATGCCTGGAAAATACACCGCAAGGAGATTAATCTGATGCTGTCTGGCGAGGGCCCATAGTCACAAAGCTTCATTGCAGAGCGACAGAGAGCCTGTTCCACCCCGCTTGTTCACATAGAACATAGCTACTTGATTGTCCGTTTGAAATAGGACAGTCTTGTAGCTGAGCTGGGTGTGGAATACTCGAAGAGCAAGGAAAATGGCTCTGAGTTCTAGGAGATTGATGTGTAGATAGGCCTCCTGTGGAGTCCAGGTACCCTGGGTAGAGAGGACTTGCAAGTGGGCTCCCCAACCCACCTGTGAAGCATCTGTTGTTAGAGTGGCCTGGGGTGGGGGTTGCTGAAAAGGAGACCCCACCAAAAGATTTTGGGGTGATTGCCACCATTGGAGGGACAAAATAAGGCAATCTGAGCTTGCTATTTTGTCTGACAGGCAACCTGACGCCCGAGTCCACTGAGTGGATAAAGTCCACTGGGATGCCCTCATATGGAGGAGAGAATAAGGAACCACATGCACGGTGGATGCCAAGTGGCCTAGCAACTAACATTTCCCGAGCAGTTAGGTGAGGTTTTAGCACTGCTTGGGAAGCTAACTGCACAATGCGAAGGCAGCAGGGCTGTGGAAGGTAGGCCCTTGTCTGTCTGGTATCCAGCAGAGCTCCTATAAACTCTAGGGACTGAGTGGGAGCAAGGTTGGATTTTGGGAAGTTTATGACAAGTCCCAAATACTGAAGGATGCGCATTGTGCGAGAGAGGGCAACCCTGGCCTCTGGCTCTGAAGGGGCTCGAATGAGCCAGTCTAAGTAAGGGAAGACGAATATTCCTAGGGTGCAAAGAAATGCTGCCACCACAGCCATGCATTTTGGGAACACCCTTGGTGCAGAGGCCAAGCCTTGAGATTCTTGAGATCTAGAGAACAAAGCCAATCCTGACTCTGAAGGTATGGCAGCAGAGTTCCTAGAGAAATCATTTTGAACGTCTCTTTGAACAGAAATTTGTTCAGTTCTCTGAGGTCTAAAATGGGTCTGTGTCCTCCTGTTTTCTTTGGAATAAGGAAATAGGGGGAGTAAAACCCTGTACCCCATTGGGGAATGGGAACCTCTTCTATTGCCCCTTGAGCAAGGAGCACAATGACCTCTTGACCTAACTGGTCGTTCAGAGAGGTCTGAGAATTGAACTGTCTTAGCATTGTAGGAGGGGGCATGTTGAGGAAATGAAGCTTGTACCCCTGTCTTATAATAGACACAGTCCAATTTTCTGCTGTTATCTGACCTCATCTGGGGCAAAATGACATAACCTTCCTGGGATGGTGGAGGGTTCTGGGCCGTTCAGGGCCAGGAAGGCAAAGTTCTCTAGATAGGAGTCAAAGCCCCTGTGGAGACAGAGTCTGCTGAGCCGGTTGAGGCTTAGCTGCTTTTGTCTTTCTTTGGATTTTTTCCTTGCAGGATCAGCTGTAGATTTAGACAATCTATCCAAAGTGATATTGTCAGCATCTATCTCATTAGCTTTTTCCTGCCAATTCTTGCCAAAGAGATTCTCTCCTATGCAAGGTATATTCCCTAGTTTATCCTGTACCCAAATTTCCAAGTCAGATGCCTGGAGCCAGGCAATCCTACGTGCACCTATGGCAATGGCAAAGGTTCTGCTTATGCACTCAAAGCAGTCAAAGGCTGTACGATTCACAAACTTGAAAACATCCTGGGCATGTTTGACAAGAGAAAGGTAATCTTGCCTCTTATCAGGAAGGAGAGGGCTCATAAGCTCTAAATCTCCTGTGACCTCCTTAAGGAACATCCCCATATATAAGATATAGGAACTGATCCTAGCAGAAAGCATGGAAGCCTGGAAGGTTCGACATCCAAAGGCGTCAAGAGTCCTCTACACTCACGTCCTGGAGGATTAGATGCATGCCTTTTTGCACTCTTTATCCTTCTCATAGCAGATTCCACCACCATGGAATGGTGTGGTAATTGAGTCTTCTGAAACCCAGGACAAGGAGGAACTCGATACATGGTGTCGAGTCTTCGAGAGTGAGGAGATGTGGTTAGAGGTGTTTCCCACATCCTTAACATGAGATCATGCAAGATCTCATGAATAGATAAGGTAGCTGCCTCCTTGGGAGCTTTAGGGTATTGCAGGATTTCTAACTCCTTTGCCCTAGGCTCTTTTTCAGGAGCCACTGTGATGGAAAGACCTTGGGCCAGATCTCGGATAAAATCCTGAAAGGACATATCCTCTGGTGGAGACATCCTACGCTGAGGAGAAAAGGAATCCTCAGGAAGTACTCTGGTATCGACAGAGCTTTCAGAGTCTTCAGACTCATCCGAGGATTCGAAGTATCTCCGATCCGGTGATCGTGCAAAGCACGGTACCGATCGAAGTCGGCATCGGAGTGGTCTGGTACTGACTTGTTGATGCCGGATAGACACGCATGACTTGGTCCCGGTAGAATACCTGCCGATGTTGATGCAGTCGGTGCCAGAACCGGTTGAATTGTCTGATGCGGTTTCAGGGGCATCGAGGCCGTGAGAAGAGCCGCCAGACTGCATTCAATAGCCAAGAATCTCTGGTCTATCGACGCTGCTGATGCTTGGGTATCGGTACCGGATGAAGCGGCCGGTACCCCAGAGCATGACAACAGTAGTTCTGCCGAGGTTGAAGCCTCGAGAACATCCTGGAGCTCCATTAGTGCTTTGGAAGCCGAAACCTCCCGCCGGGGCAATTTTGCTGGTGAAAGTCCCTCAAGGGCAACGCCAAAGGCATCTCGATGTCTAAAAGGAGATCTACCCTTTGAGGACCAGCTAGATTTATGTTTAGTTACCTGAGATCCATTGGATGAAGACGAAGCCCTGGAAGACGTCGATGCCATGGAGGCTGCATCGGAGGGAAAAAGGGTGCTAAGTTTAGCAGCTTGGTTTTGCCGGCCCCTTTTCGACATCATCCCACAGGCAACACACTAAGAGATAGAGTGGTCAGGACCTAAAGATTTGCGGCACCACTCATGGGTGTTGGTGACGGAGATGGTACCGCCACACTTAGAACAGTTTTTAAAACCCGAAGCGGGTTTTTCCATTTTGAAGGAAAAAGTTGGGCCTAGTGCCCAAAATGGCACGTGGCACCTAAAGAGAAAATTACTGGAAAGACTCCAGAAGAACATTTTGGGGTTTTTTTGTTTTTTTTTAAGAAAAGAAAAAAGAACCAGCGGTACCGGAGTAGCGTTGAGGGAATACAGACGTGACCACAAAAAAGAAGAATAGAAGGGTTTTTTTCTGCAGTGACGGGATGTGCGACCTGTCGGCTCCGCGGAAAACGAAGAACTGGAGAGGGACAGTTGGGAAAGGCGGGAAGGCAGCACGCAGGCGCTGTGGGATGCTCCCAAAAGCTTTCCTATTGGACGCTGGGGAGCGTTCCCTCGCAGGCTCCGTCAGTACCGACGATACCCCATATGTGAAGACTACATTTCTGCTTGTTCCTGGAGATTATAGGATGTCTAAAGCATAGTTACTCACCTGTAACAGGTGTTCTCTGGGGACAGCAGGAATCAGTCCTCACATATGGGTGATGTTAGTGCAGACGGAGCCCCCACAGAAGCATCTCCTCAACTTTCAAGGAAAGTTGCATGCATGGTCCCCTTCCCGCCCAATGGTGCCATCTTACCTCAGTCTAATGACATAGTTAAGACAGCAGAAGAAAAAATAAAATACGGTAAAGGAGCAACTCTAAGGGAAGGAGGGAGGGTTGTGAGGACCGATTCCTGCTGTCCCCGGAGAACATCTGTTACAGGTGAGTAACTATGCTTTCTCCAGGAACAAGCAGGAAGTTCTCACATATGGGACTCCCCACCTACAGGCTACCGAGAATCTGCAAAAACCGCCAAGCGACCTGCAAGGGGTGAGCCGTGATCAGCAGCAGTTGTCCCTACTGAGAGACTCTCGCAAGACCCAAGTGTCCGACAGAGAACCAACATTCCAGTAGCCTGAACACAGAAGGGTTGGAGGGCAAGAGTTGCCTACACCCCGAATAGGTTATGGAGAACAGCCTGGCCAAAGGCGCTGTCCTGTCGGGATTCTCTCTCCAGGCAGTAGTGAGCTGCGAAAGTATGGACCAAAGATCAGGTGGCGGCCCAATAGATTTCCATCACGGGGATGGAACGCAGATTTGTCACAGAGGTAACTATGGCCTTGACGCGGTGTGCCGTGACCTTCTGGTCCAGGGAAATCCCTGCCTGCTCATAGGCAAGGGTAATACAGTCCGCCACCCAAGCGGACGGAGTTCGCTTAGTCATTGGGAGCCCCAGACAGCTGGAGTCATAGAATACGAAAAGCTGAGCTGCTTTGCGGTGCCCCCGAGTCCATTGCAGATAGGAGGACAGGGCCCTTTTACAATCCAGAGTATGGAGAACAGTTTCTGCCCTGCCAGCATGAGACCTTGGAAAGAAGGTGGTGAGCACCACCTCCTGACTAAGGTAGAATGGGGAATGTCATATGGGGGGGCTCTGCCATCGGAGCCTGGAACTCTCTGACTCTGCAAGCTGAAGTGAGTGTTACAAGGAAGACTACTTTCCAGGAGAGTTACCTTAAGTGGCAGGTAGCCAGCGGCTCAAACAGCAACTTAGTAAGCTGAGAGAACACCACAATGAGATCCCACTCTGCTGCTAGAGGGCGGATGGGGGGCTTGGATAGCATGAGGCCCCGCAAGATCCGAGACACAAGGATTTGAGCCGAGAGGGGCTTTCCATCAACAGAATGGTGGTGTGCTGCAATGGCGCCCACGTGTACTCTGACCGAGTTGGACTTTAGTTCCACCTGCGACAGATGGAACAGGTACTGGAGTACCACTTGCACTGAGCAGGAGAACGGGTTCACCCATCTTTTGGCACACCGAATCGAGAATCTGCGCCGCTTGAAGATGTACGCCTATCTTGTGGAAGCCTTACGAGAGGCTAGAAGAACCTCTTCCACGTTTCGTGGGAGGATGAAAGGAGCTAATGCTAGCTACACTTTCAGCAGCCAAGCTGTGAGTGATAGGGACCCCAGAATGGGGTACAGGAGAGAGCCCTGCTCCTGAAAAAGTAGTCCTGGAGCTCGGCCCAGGGGAATCGGCAATGCCGTTAATAGGGAGAGGAGCAGTGGGAACCAAGGTTGCCTAGGCCATTGGAGCGCTATTAGTGATGCTCTGTCGTGGTGGACCTTGAATAGGGTCTTGGTGTCCAGAGGATCGGTGAGAAAACATACAGGAGGCCTTTTGGTCCATGGGATGAGGAACACATCCGCTGCCACCCAGGATGGGTGCAACTGACAGGAGTAGAAAGCGGGGCAACTGTGTATTGTCCAGGCTGGCGAACAGGTCCACCAGCGGGACACCCCAGAGATGAAACAATCGGGAGGCTATTTCAGGATCCAGGCCCCACCTATGTGGCTGGAGTACTCTGCTCCGCTTGTCCGCAGGGCATTGTCTTGGCCCGGGAGGTAAGCCACTCTTAAGAGCATCCCGCTGCGTGCCGCATAGGAGCAGAGGGCTACCACCTCCTGGCAGAGGGGATACGACTCCATGCCCCTTTGTTTGTTCATGTAGAACACTTCAATCTGGTTGTTGGTTTGGATCAGCACCAACTGGTGCTGCAGCCTGTGGCGGAGAATTTGGAGAGCCAGGAATATCACCCAGAGCTCCAGCAGATTGATTTGCATCTGGGATTCCGTCTGGGACCAGCTGCCTTGCATCTGGAGGTCCTCGCAATGCACCCTCCAGCCAAGTAAGGAGGTGCCCATGGTGAGGATCTGGTGGGGGGGGGGGGGAGGAGTCCCTGGAAGGGCATCCCGGCCTGAAGGTGACGAGGGATCTGCCACTATCTGAGGGAGTCTGCCAACTGGCAGGTCATTTTCACTCTGTTCCTGAACCTGCCTGTGGCTTGTGTCTACTGAGCACAGAGGCACCACTGGGATGCTCTCATGTACAGTCTGGCAAATAGGGTCATGTGGACCGTGGACGCCATGTCCCAAGAGGTGGATTAGAAGCTGGGTAGGTAGTGCCAGGCGTCGGTATACCTCGGAGGCCAGTCCCCTGAGGCATTCTGACCTCTCCTGAGGGAGGAAGGCTTTTGCCTGGAGGGTATAGCACAGTTACTTACCTGTAACAGGTGATCTCTGCGAACAGCAAGAATAAGTCTTCACATATGGGTACGTCGGTACCGACGGAGCCTGCGCGGGAACGCTCCCCAGCTTCCCAAAAAGGAAGGCTTTTGGGAGCATCCCACAGCGCCTGCGCGCTGCCTTCCCGCCTTTCCTAACCGCCTCTCCTCAGTTCGAGTTTTAAAACTGAGACAAAAGAGAGAGAGAGAGGAAAGGAAAGACAGATATAGAGAGATACAACTCCTAGGGGAGGTGGGAGGGTTGTGAAGACTTATTCCTGCTGTTCCCAGAGATCACCTGTTACAGGTAAGTAACTGTGCTATCTCCAGGAACAAGCAGGAATGAGTCTTCACATATGGGGACTCCCTAGCTGAGATGCCTGGGAGAACCCCAAGGATATGAGACCCTGGGAAGGGTTCTACCTCCTCCTACGGATCTCAGGCATCTATCCAGGGATGGAGGGAAGGAGTTGATTAAGAATGGAACAGGTGTTTGAGAACAGCCTGACCAAACAAGGCATCCCGGCGGGAGTCCTTGTCCAAGCAGTAATGGGCTGTGAAGGTATGAACCGAGGCCCAGGTGGCTGCTCGACAGATCTGGTCGATGGACACAGAATTTAGATGAGCCATAGAGGTGGCCATGGCCCTCACATTATGAGCTGTGACATGGCTCTCCAGAGAAAGGTTCTTACTCTGGTAGGCGAAAGAAATACACTGAGCAATCCAATTGGACAGTGTCCTCTTAGAGACTGGAAGTCCCAAATGAGAGGGATCAAAAGCAACAAAGAGCTGGGAAGACTTTCTATGTTGCTGTGTTCTTTGTAAGTAAAAGGCAAGAGCTCTTTTACAATCCAGAGTATGAAGATTCTTCTCTGCACTTGATGCATGAGGAGCTGGAAAAAAGACAGGTAAATATACCTCTTGATTAAGATGAAAAGGTGAGACCACTTTAGGCATAAAGTGTGGATTGGTCCTAAGAACTACCTTATCATGATGAAACCTTGTATAAGGTGGATTAGCCACTAAGGCCTGCAGCTCACTGATGCGGCGAGCTGAGGTGACTGCAATGAGGAAAATAACCTTCCAGGAAAGAAATTTCAAGGAGGTGGTGGCTAAGGGTTCAAAAGGAGGCTTCATAAGCTGACCAAGAACCAGATTTAAATCCCATGCCACCGGAGGAGGCCTAATGGGAGGTTTAGTTAAAGTTAGGCCTCTCATGAATCTTGCAATAAGAGGATGAGAGGAAACAGGTTGTCCATTGATAGGCTTAAGGAATGCTGCAATAGCACTCAAATGGACCCTTACTGAATTTGTCTTAAGGCCTGCATTGGAAAGATGCAGGAGGTATTCCAATAGAGAATTCAAAGGTAGTGCTAGAGGGTCGAGACTCCTTTTAGCACACCAAATGGAAAATCTTTTCCATTTAAAAGCATAGGAACGTCTAGTGGAAGGTTTTCTGGAAGCATGGATGATATCCTTCACTTGCTGAGAAAGATTCCAGCTTTGAAGGTCTAGGCCTTCAGTAACCAAGCTCTGAGGTGAAGGGACTTGGGGTTTGGGTGCCACAAAGTCCCCTCCTCCTGGGACAGAAGGCCTGGAGCAGCTCCCAAGTCCAGAGAGGGGGCTTGGGAGAGATGCAGAAGTAGAGGGTACCACACTTGGCGTGGCCAGCGTGGAGCTATGAGGATCATAGATCCTTGATCCCTCTGGAGTTTGAACAGAGTCTTGGGAATCAGGGGAATGGGTGGAAAGGCATACAGGAAACCCTGACCCCAGTGAAGGAGGAAGGCATCCTTGGCCTGAACTCCCTGACACGGAATTCTGGAACAGAACCGGGGAAGATTGGCATTCCACAGACTTGCAAAGAGGTCTATGTCTGGGGTTCCCCATTCTTGGAAGATTCTGAGTACCTGATCCATGTGCAGGGACCATTTGTGTGGGAGCAGAACTCGACTGAGTCTATCTGCCCAAGAGTTTTGGATTCCTGGGAGGTATACTGCCAGGAGATGGATTTGATGCTCTCTGGCAAAGGCCCACAATCTTAAAGGTTCGTTGCAAAGCGACAGAGAGCCAGTTCCTCCTTGCTTGTTTATGTAAAACATGGCTACTTGATTGTCCGTATGAATGAGGACTGTCTTGTAGCTGAGCAGGGTATGAAAGACCTTGAGAGCTAGAAAGACTGCTCGAAGCTCCAAGAAATTGATATGAAGAAAAGTCTCCTGTGGGGACCAAGTGCCTTGAGTGGAGAGGTCTTGAAGATGAGCTCCCCCACCTGTTTTGGAGGCATCTGTTGTGAGTGTTGCTTGGGACAACAACTGCTGGAAGGGGGACCCCAGCAACAGATTCTGAGTGGACATCCACCACTGGAGAGACCGAAAGAGACGTTTGGAGGTCGCTATTTGGTCTGAGAGAGCTCCTGATGCTTGAGTCCACTGGGTGGACAAAGTCCATTGGGCTGCTCTCATATGTAGGCGAGCATAGGGTACCACATGCACTGTGGAAGCCATGTGGCCTAGCAGTTGTAGCATCTCCCGGGCAGTTAAGTGGCTCTTTGACTGAACTTGTGAGGCTAACTGCACTAGGCGTAGGCAACGGGCCTGAGGAAGATAGGCCCTTGGAGTGGTAGTATCTAGTCAGGCCCCTATGAACTCTAGGGACTGAGTAGGGGTGAGCTGGGACTTTGGGAGGTTTACTACAAGTCCCAGATACTGTAGAATGCGCCTTGTGCAGTCCAGGGAAGCCTGGGCCTCTGACTGAGATGGAGCTCGGATGAGCTAGTCGTCCAGGTATGGGAATACAAATATTCCCAGAGTGCGTAGAAATGCAGCTACTGTTGCCATGCATTTGGTGAACACTCTTGGGGCAGAGGCCAGACCAAATGGAAGCACCCTGTATTGATAATGTTTTCCTTGGAAAAGAAAACGGAGGAATCTTCTGTGAGATGGATGGATGAGGACATGTGTGTACGCATCCTTGAGATCTAGAGAACAAAGCCAATCCTGACTCTGAAGGTATGGAAGGAGAGTGCCCAGTGAAAGCATCTTGAACTTCTCCTTGCATAGAAATTTGTTCAATTCCCTGAGATCTAATATGGGTCTGTATCCCCCTGTCTTCTTTGGAATGAGAAAATAGGGGGAGTAAAACCTGACCCTTGTTGAAGGGGAACTTCTTCTATTGCCCCTTGGACAAGAAGGGTAGCCACCTCTTGACCTAGAAGGTCAAGAAGAGATGTGGGAGAATTGAAATGTCTCACCATGGTGTGGGGAGGAAGGTCTGAGAAATGAAGTTTGTAGCCCTCTCTTATGATGGAGAGGGTCCACTGCTCTGATGTAATCTGCTCCCAATCTGGGAGCAAAATGAGCTAACCTTCCTGGAATGGTGAGAGGTTCTGGCTGTTTTAAAGCCAGAAAGGCTAAGTTCTCTAGCATCAAGTCAAAAACCCTGAGGAGGTTGGGTCTGCTGAGTTGCAGCAGCCATTGTAGTCTTAGGCCTGGCCTATTTAGGTTGCTGACGCTTAGTAGCAAAGCGACCTGTAGAGGATTGTTGGCCAGAAGTAGAAGGGAATCTGCCCTTTTTGAAAAAAGACTTCTTGAAGGGTTTTTTCTTGGCAGGAATGGAGGTTGACTATGAAAGTCTATCCAGAGCAGAATTTTCTGCATCCATTTGAGTGGCCTTTATTTGCCATTCTTTGCCAAACAGGTTTTCACCTGTACAGGGAAGATTTCCTAATCCATCTTGGACCCAGGGTTCTAAATCAGAAGCTTGGAGTCAAGCAATTCTGCGAGCAGCTATGGCAATGCCAGAAGCTCTGCTGGCACCTTCAAAGGAGTCAAAGGCTGCCCTGCTGGAAAACTTTGAAATGTCTTGAGTATGCTTAAGCCAAATGAGGAATTCATCCCTTTTATCTTCTGGCAGAAAAGGGATGAAAGTGTGCAGTTTATCTGCAACCTCCTTTAGAAACATACCCATGTAAAGACTATAGGAGTTGATTCTGGCAACAAGCATACTGGCTTGGAAGATTTTTCTACCAAAAGCATCCAAGGTCCTGCATTCTCTTCCTGGAGGAGTAGAAGAGTGTCTCTTTGTACTCTTTATCCTCTTCATAGCTGACTGCACCACAATGGAATGGTGAGGAAGCTGTGTTTTATGAAAACCAGGACAGGGAGGGACACGATACATAGTGTCCAATCTGCGAGAATGAGGAGAGATAGTGAGAGGAGTCTCCCATAAATCAATCATGTGTTCATAAAGAATCTCATGAATTGGTAAGGTGACTGCCTCTTTAGGAGCCTTAGAATAACCCAAAATATCTAATTTTTTTGCTCTAGGCTCTGATTCAGAGGATACTGAAATAGAAAGACCTTTAGCTACTTCTCTTATGAAGTCTTGAAAGGACAAGTCCTCTGGAGCAGACATTCTTCTTTTTGGAGAAGGCGGCTCTTCAGGAAGGGTTACAGATACTTCAGCAGACTCCTCTGATGTATCAGAATCACCAGAGGAATCAAAGTACCATCTGTCAGGGTGGTCTTCTAACGCTCGGTACGCGTATCGAGCAGTATCGACATCGGGCGTCATCGGAACTGGATCGGTACCGATGAGCAGCCCTGGACAAGGAACCACTGCAGTCGGTATCCTGGTCGATGCCGATGCAGTCGGTACCGGTATCGGCGCTGGTGCTGGTACCCGAGTCGATACCGACAACGGAGTTTGTTGTGGTATCAACGGCGTCGCAGCTTGGATGAAGGCACTGATAGCCTGCTGCATGGACAGAACATTCTGATCCATTGACGCCATGAATGCCTGGAACTCGGTACCGGAAGGTTGTGCCGGTACCCCAGAGCATTCTAACAGGTGATCGGTCGAGGCCGTGCCATCGATGTCAACCTGTAACCCCATAGGTGGAGCTTTGGAAGCCGGAGCTTCCCGCCGGGGTTGTTTTGCCGGTGCAGGATCCTCGAGGGCAAGCCCGGAGGCATCTCGATGCTTAGAGGGAGATCTACCCTTCGAGGACCGGCTGGATTTATGTTTGGTTACCTGAGATCCATTGGGGGACGAAGCAGCCCTGGAAGACATCGATGCCACCGAAGCTGCATCAGCGGGAAACAGCACATGGAGCTTAGCTGCTCGGTTCTGTAAACCCCGTTTAGACATCAGAGAGCAGGATGGACAATCCGAAATGGAGTGTTCAGGACCCAAACATTTAAGACACCATTCATGGGTGTCTGTAACAGAAATAGTACCGCTGCACTTGGTGCATTTCTTAAACCCGGAGGCTGGTTTATCCATGAGGAAAATTTCTTGTGAGGCCTAAGGCCCAAAGAGAAAAATACACTAAGTGAGGGAAAAATATATAGGTTTTTTTTTTTTTTAAAGAAAAGAAAGAAAAGACCGGCGGTACCGGTCTGGAGTCGGGGAAGGCAGACACGCGACCAAAGAAAGAAAATAAAATAAAGAACTTCTTCAGCGGTGACAGGGCTCGACCTGCTGGCTCCGCGGCAAAGGAGAACTGAGGAGAGGCGATTAGGAAAGGCGGGAAGGCAGCGCGCAGGCGCTGTGGGATGCTCCCAAAAACTTTCCTTTTTGGGAAGCTGGGGAGCGTTCCCACGCAGGCTCCGTCGGTACCGACGTACCCATATGTGAAGACTCATTCCTGCTTGTTCCTGGAGATCTAGCTATGCCCCTATAAGCTCTAGGCTTTGAGCCGGAATGAGGTGGGACATGGGGTAGTTGATGATGAAACCCAGGTGCTGCAGGGCATTTATGGTACGCTCAGTGGCGCATTTTGCCTCTGCAGCTGTGCCTCCCCTTATGAGCCAGTCTTCCAGAAAGGGGAAGACGAAAGCCCCTTGGAACTAAGCTGTGACCTGTGAAAGCTCTTGGTGATGAGGCCAGTACGAAAGGAATCACCCTGTATTGGTAGTGCTCTCCTCCCACCAGGAACTGGAGGTATTTTCTGTGGCTGGGATGGATCAGGATGTGTGTGTAGGCACCCTTTAGGTCTAAGGAGCACAGCCAGTCTTCCTGCTGGAGGAATGGCAGCAGTGTTCCAAGGGAGAGCATCTTGAACGTCTCCCTTACCAGAAACCTGTTCAGCTTGCACAGGTCCAGGATGGGCCTGAGGCCCCCTGTCCTCTTGGGGATGAGGAAATACCTGGAGTAGAAACTGGTGCCCCAAAGATGTTTCGGTACTGGCTCCACTGTTTTGTCCTGACATAGGCCTGCGAGCTCGGTGAGGAGCAGGGTATGGTGAAGGAGAGGCCTGATGGGCTCTCCTGGGAAGTACGAGGGTGGCACCCGCTGTTGATGGAAGAGGGAGCCCTCCCTGACCACTTGAAGCACCCAGGTATTGGTAGTGATGGCTGGCTAACTGTGGGCAAACAGGGCTAGGCGCCCTCCTGTGGTCTGCAGAGAACCCCCTGGGGAAGGGGAGGTCACGCCCAGGCAGTCAAAAGCTCCCCCAAGGCTGGGCCAGGCCGGTGCCTGGGACTTTTGCTTACAGGACCCATGCTCCTGACCTTTGTGCTGCTGGCCTTGTTGAGGGGCCGAGAAGGCCTAAAATTGCGAGGTACTGCCAATGCCCCCCCTTCAGAAGAAAGGCTTCATCCATGGGGCTTTCTTCCAGGATTGTACCGAAGTCGTCTTCGAGAACCTAGTTCTCGTTAGGAGCTCGGCTTCTATCTCTGCAGCCTTATCTGCCATGGGCTTCTTGAAGAGGCTCTTTCCGATGTACGGGACATCAATAATTTTGTCCTGCACCCATTGTTCTAAGTCAGATGACTGCAGCCATGCTTGGCATCGTGCCCCGATGCCTGCGGTGGCCACCCTGGCCGAAGACTCTAAGCCATCGTAGGTTGCTCGAGATAAAAACTTCAAGCATTCTTTGACCGCCGAGGCCAGAGAGTTAAATCTCTGCAGGGGCTTCCCCTTGAGGCCCGCCGAGAATCCGCCGAGCTTCCTTAACAATTCCTTAATGTATATTTATTTATTTATTTATTTAATTTATTTTTCTTATATACCGCGCTCTTAAATCAGTGCGGTTTACACATGAACAAATATAAACACAATGGTACAAACAGCATTGGTTTTTTACAATGAACAAGGTAAATAAACTTGGTAAAACATGGTAATTATATATAAATAACTATATACATGGCAACTATATACATGGATATTTTGGTTAATTATTAATGCCGTGGATAAGAAGTTAATTAAATATGCCGATATAGAGCTGAAAAGCCTGGATCTGGCAAGAAAACTGAGTCCTGGAAGGCTTTCCAGCCGAGAACATTGAGGGTTCAGGCCTCCCTGCTGGGTGGCACCGACAAATGGGTCTTTTGGCTCTTAAGCCTGTGCATGGCTGATTCAACAACCATCGAGTTGTGGGGAAGTCGGGCCTTCTGGAATCCAGGGCTTCTGTGCACTCGGTACATAGAGTTGAGGCACCTGCTGATAATAGGTACCAATGCCGGTGTCTCCCACATCCAGAGGAGGCACTCGAGGATCGGAAGCACTGGTACCATAGGGGTTTCCTTAGGTGGGCCTCATACTGGAGTATATCTCCAGTTCCTCCATGCATGGGTCCTCCTTGGCCTCACTCTCGATGGTGAGAACCTTAGTCATGTCCCGCACAAAGTCGAGGAAGGTGACATCCTCGGGCGGAGAACAGCATTGGGACACCAGAGGGGATGGGTCCAAAGGCATGTCTCAGTGTTGCCGAGTGTCCAGCGACTCTTTGTCCTCACTCTCCCAGTTGGACTCAAAGTCTGAACATGAGTCCGAGGCCTTGTGATCAACTTGGCCAAGATCTGCGCCATGCTGACCGCGACCTCTGGGGGATCAGTGGTCTGAGCCGTGGGCACTCGCCAGGAAGGACTAGTATCCCAAGAAACGGGACCAGAACCCCGTCCAGAGTCGTTTGGCCTCTTGAGGCGGGTGGTGCTCAAGGGTCGGCTTGATGTCTGGTGAAGCCCACGATGTCAAGGATCCCGTCGTCGGGGTGGATGAACCGGACAAGCGCCCGCTGTATGGCCACAAGGGCAGAGATACTGCTTTCTAAGGCCGCCATCCTGGTCTCCATACCAGTTGGCTCCGCAGCCTTTGATACACACACTGAGGACTTTGGGCCGAGCAATGGTTATCGAGGGGGAGTCCTCGACGAGGATGGTGGGCACTGATGACTCCTTGCTGGGCCTGCAGTGGGATTTTCGCTTCTTCTCGGACCTGTCCTCGGAAGTGGTCTTCGAGGATTTCGCCTTCTTGCGTTTCACCTTCGGGGATTTCCTCTCGGAGGAGCCATGGCCATGGGACTCCGAGGAGGATCTGGCTTCACGGGGCAATGAGGTACTTGAGAGGGCCTTGGAGAGAGGTGTCGCTGGAGAATCCAGCGTGGAGTTTGATGTCTGGAAGAACTTTTCCTGCTGCTGACGACAGCTCTTTAGGGCCTTTGAGGTCATGGTTCGGCAGAGTTCGCAGTCCGAGTCATTATGTTCTGGGCCGAGGCACCGGAGGCAGCAGTCATGCGGATTGGTGAGGGACATCATTTTGCTGCACTGATCACACTTCTTGAAGCCGCTGGAGGCCATCGGAGAAAATGGGGTCCCTGTGGCCAGGCAGGGGTCTGAGGCCTTCGGCCGAAAAAGGGCACGAATGCCAGTCAAGGGACACCTCGAGATAAAAAGGGAAAAACAAGGAACAAACCCGAGGAGTGACGCTGAGGGGTGGGAAGGAACTGATACGCAAACCAGACAAAAACTTATCAAAAATCACACTTTTTCCGGGTGAAAATGGACAGATGTCTGGAGGGCTTCACGGAAAAATGGAGACTGAGGCAAGATGGCACCCTTGAGTGTGAGGGGACCATACGTACTTGGTGCATCTGGGGAGATGCTTCCACGGGGGCTCCATCATCCGTATGTGAGGACTGACTTCCTGCTTGTTCCCAGAGAACTCAGAGCAAGTCCTATATGATAAGTTAATTCAATAAAGTGCAGTTACTCACCTGTAACATGTGATCTCCGGGAACAGCAGCAATCAGTCTTCACATAAGAATGACGTCAGCACCAATGGAGCCCGTGCAGAAACGTTCCCCAGCGTCCAATAGGAAAGCCTTAAGGAGCACTCCATTGCACCTGCTTGCCTGCCTTCCCAACTCCTCTCTTCAGTTGAGTTTGTAGCAGAGAGGAAGAGAAAAAATAAGCAACCCTACAACTCCTAGGGGAGGAGGGCGGGTTGCGAAGATTGATTCCTGCTGTTCGTGGAGATCACCTGTTACAGGTGAGTAACTACGCTATCTCCAGGAACAAGCAGGAATTCAGTCTTCACATATGGGACTCACTAGCTCCCAGGTACCAGACTGGCATGGAGGGAGAGCAGTACGATCCCTGAGGCTAAAGGTTAGAGCTAAGAGTGTAGTCACGATGTGGCCCATTGGACTCAATTCCAGGCGGCTATACCACCTCTAATGATAGTCTGGTCTCTTGTAGAAGTCCAGAACGGAGGGTAGGAATTGAGTTTAAGTCCCAAAGAGGTGCTGGAGTACAGCTTGGCCAAAGACAGCATCCCAACGGAGTCCCTGTCCAGATAATAATGTGCAGCAAAAGTATGAATGGAGGACCAGGTAGTTGTCTGACAAATTTCCTCAATGGATACTGAACTGGGATGGGCTATGGAGGTTGCCATAGCCTGCACATTATGAGCAGTAACATGACCCTGCAAAGAGAGTCCTGCCTGTGCATAAGCAAAAGAAATGCAATCTGCTATCCATCTGGATAGAGTTTGTTTTGTCACTGGGATCCCAAGGTGACTGGGATCAAAGGAAATGAATTGAGAGGTTTTTCAGTGAACCTTAGTTCTATCCAAATAGTAAGCTAGCGCTCACTTACAGTCTAAGGTGTGCAGTGCTGCTTCAGCCCGAGACGCATGTGGTCTCAGGAAGAAAATCGGGAGGATTTCTGACTGGTTTAGATGTAAGAGACTACCTTTGGAGGAAAATACGAATGGATACAGAGAACCACCTTGTCATGGCGGAACCGGTAGGTGGTAGATCCGCCACCAGAGCCTGCAGTCCGCTGATGTAGTGAGCTGAAATGACGACAATGAGGAAGATTACCTTCCAGGACAGTAACTTCCATGAAGTGGTGGCTAAAGACTAGAAAGGAGGCTTTAGAAGTTGAATAAGAACCACACTGAGGTCCCAGGCCACCTAAGGCGGCTTAATGGGTGGTATAGACAGTAGGAGACCCTGCATGAAGCATGCTACTAAGGGGTGTAAGGAGAAAGAATGTCCACCAGTGGTTTATGAAAGGCCGGAATGGCATAAGAACATAACATAAGAAATGCCATACTGGGTCAGACCGAGGTCCATCAAGCCCAGTATCCTGTTTCCAACAGTGGCCAATCTAGGTCATACGTACCTAGCAGTTTCCCCAAAAGACACAGGTTCTGCAGTGCTTGTACTAGGTCAAGCATTGATATCCTGGGTCCCTTTTTAATAGTGGTTTATGGACCTTTCCTCCAGGAACTTGTCCAAACCTTTTTTAAACCCAGCTATACTAACAGCCCTTACTACATCCTCCGGTAACAGATTCCAGAGTTTGATTACACGTTGAGTGAAGAAATATTTTCTCTTATTTGTCTTAAATAGTTTACCCTGTAGCTTCATTACATGTCCCCTAGTCCTTCTATATTCTGATAGCGTAAACAATGAAATGCCGATGATATCCTAATTTACACAACTTTCTCCACCAGTAACCAGAATACTCATCAATAGGAAAGTGCTTTAAAGCAACGTTCAACTGGTTCTCCAAACACAATCTAGCCATTAATCACAGTTAAAAAGAAGTCCTCCATATAAAACCCAACATTCACCCCACCACCCTCCATTATGCTACCCAATGCAGTTCTCGCAGTTAAAGAGGAAATCAACTATCTTGGAGTAACACCTGACCAGAGCCTATCCTTTCACTAAAAAAAAAAAAAAAAAAAAATAAACTTACCACAAGATGTGAACAGTATACCGGCTACGTCCCTTGCTTGAACATTCTGACTTCAGAGTCATGTCAGGCACTAAGATGAACTCTCACTGAGTTAGTCTTAAGATCTGCTATGGATAAGTGGAGGAGATATTGTAGAAGGGACTCCAGCAGGCAAGCAAAGGGATTAATGCCCTTTGGGGAGTACCAGAGGGCACACCTTCGCCACTTGAAGGCATAAGATCACCTGGTGGAGTGCTTGAGTGATGCAAGAAGAAAGCGTAGTTACTCTCCTGTAACAGGTGATCTCCGGAAACCGCATCAGTCTTCACATATGGGTGATGTCCCGCCTTCCCTCCTGGTCTCCTCCGTCAGGTATATAGCGGAGAATAAAAAATTGTATACCAGGATTGAGAACCAAAAAATGGACAACTTGAAAGGGAGGTGGGAGGATTATGAAGACTAATTCCTGCTGTTCCCAGAGATCACCTGTTACAGGTGAATAACTATGCTATCTCCAGGAACAAGCAGGAAGTCACTTCACATGTGGAACTCCCTAACCCAAGACTACCGAGCGTGGCTAAGATCTCGGCACAGCTGAAGGTTGCAGCAGGGATCCGACAGCTCGCTCAGAGCACTCATCAGGAGGTAGTCGGATGGGCAGTGGGCAAGTTGTCTACATTTGAAAGAGGTTTCACAAAACAGCTTGTCCAAATTGAGTATCAGCTCTGGAGTCTTTATCTAGGCAATAGTGTGCTGCAAAGGTATACAGAAAAGACCAAGTTGCCGCCTGGCAGATCTCCGAGATAGGTACAGAGCAGAGGTTAACTACAGTAGTTGCCATAGCTCTGACATTGTGGGCTATGACTCGGTGTGGTAGGGAAAGACCAACTTCCGAATAAGCAAAGGATATGCAATCTGCTAACCAGGTGGACAGTGTTCTCTTGGATACCGGTGACTCCAAATGACTTTGGTCAAAGGAGACCAACAATTGAGAGGACTGGCACTGGTCTGGTGCGTTCTGGATAGATTAAGGCCCTCTTGCAATCAAGAGTATGAAGTTTAGCCTCAGCAGGAGAGGCGTGGGGTCTTGGAAAGAAAGTTGGTAGCGATACCGATTGGTTCAAGTGGAAGGAAGTGACGACCTTCAGTAAGAACTTTGGATGTGTGCGAAGGACCTTGTCATGATGGAAAGTAGTATATGGCGCACAGTGCACTAAAGCCTACAGTTCACGGACTCTGCAAGCTAAGGTGACTGCTATGAGGAAGAGGAACTTCCATCTGAGGAACTTTAGTGGAGCTGAACCCATTGGTTCAAAGGGACTCCACATGAGTTGTGCAAGAAAGCACACTTACCTGTAACAGGTGATCTCTGGGAACAGCAGGAATAAGTCTTCACATATGGGTACGTCGGTACCGACGGAGCCTGCGCAGGAACGCTCCCCAGCGTCCAATCAGAAAGCTTTTGGGAGCATCCCTCAGCGCCTGTGTGCTGCCTTCCCGCCTTTCCAACTGTCTATCCTCAGTTGGAACGTGCAGCAAGACAGGACAAGGAAAAGTACTACAATGACGCATGCAAGGAAATAGAAGCAGAAACTATTAGAGGAAGAACAAGATCAGCTTTCCTAAAGCTACGAGAGTTAAAGAAAAAGTTCCAGCCTCGAATTGGAATGTTACAAGATGCTCAAGGTTCTATGTTGAATGATGCTGAGAAGATCAAGAAAAGATGGAAAGAATATACAGAGTTTTTATATGCTAAAGATCAAGTGGACCAACAGCCGTTTCAACCTGTACCTTGTGATCTGGAACCATTGGTGGTGAAAGAAGTTGAAGCAGCATTGAAAGCCTTATCAAAGAACAAAGCACCAGGCATTGATTGCATTCCCATAGAAGTATTACAGCAATCTGATGCAGCTGTTACCGTACTTACAAGGCTCTGCCAAGAAATATGGAAGACAGCATCATGGCCAACTGACTGGAAAAGATCTGTGTTTATACCAGTACTAAAGAAAGGTGATCCAACTGACTGTGGAAATTATCGCACAATCGCTCTGATCCCACATGCCAGCAAAATTATACTGAAGATTATTCAAAAGAGACTACAATCATACCTAGAACGAGAACTACCTGAAGTGCAAGCAGGGTTCAGAAAAGGGCGAGAAACGAGAGACATCATTGCGGATGTGAGATGGATCCTTGAAAAGACTAAAGAATACCAAAAGGATATCTATTTGTGCTTTATCGACTATAGCAAAGCTTTTGACTGTGTAAACCATGAGAAACTCTGGGCCACATTAAGAAGCATGGGTATACCAGAACACCTGATCGTTCTTTTGCACAATCTGTACATTGATCAAGAAGCAACAGTTCGAATGGAACAAGGAGAAACAGAATGGTTTAAAATAAGCAAAGGTGTAAGACAAGGCTGCATACTTTCCCCCCTACCTATTTAATTTATATGCAGAACAAATCATCAGAGAAGCAGGATTGTATGAAGACAACAGAGGTGTGAAGATTGGTGGAAGACTCATCAACAACCTTCGCTATGCTGATGATACCACATTACTGGCGGAAAGTGAAGATGATCTGAAACATTTGCTTCTCACAATCAAAGAACATAGTCTCAAAATGGGCCTGCACCTTAATGTAAAGAAGACAAAGATCATGACAACTGGCATAATCAACAGGTTCATCGTCGAAGGAGAAGAAATTGAAATCGTGAATAACTTTAACCTACTTGGATCAACTATCAATAAAGAAGCAACAAGCAGTCAAGAAATCAGACGACGCATTGCTCTTGGCAGAATGGCTATGAAAGACCTAGATAAGATTCTCAAGAGCAGAAATGTCTCTCTCCATACAAAGATTCGACTTGTTCAAGCCATGGTATTTTCAATAACATCATATGGATGTGAAAGCTGGACAGTGAAAAAGATAGACAGGAAGAAAATTGATGCCTTTGAATTATGGTGCTGGCGGCGAATACTGTGTATACCATGGACTGCCCGAAGAACAAACCAGTCTGTACTAGAGGAGATCAAACCTAAGCTTTCTTTAGAAGCTCAGATGACAAGACTTCGACTTTCATACTTTGGACACATCATGCAGAGAGAGAGATCATTAGAGAAAGACATCATGCTTGGCAAGATAGAAGGTCAACGCAAAAGAGGAAGGCCAGCAATGAGATGGATCGATACAATAACAGCAGCTACGGGTACCAGTCTGTCAACAATGAGTCGCCTGACTGAAGATCGAACACAATTTAGGATAGCTATCCAGAGGGTCGCCATGAGTCGACTCCGACTCGATGGCACTTAACAACAACAACAACATCATCATCCTCAGTTGAGTTTTATAGCTGAGACAAAGAGAGAGAGAAAGAGGAAAGGAAGATAGAGAGATACAACTCCTAGGGGAGGTGGGTGGGTTGTGAAGACTTATTCCTGCTGTTCCCAGAGATCACCTGTTACAGGTAAGTAACTGTGCTATCTCCAGGAACAAGCAGGAATGAGTCTTCACATATGGGGACTCCCCAGCTTTAGATGCCAGGGAGAGATCCCATAAATTGCGTGTCCCTGGGACAGGACTGCACTTCCCACACATGGATCTCTGGCATCCCATGAGGGATGGTGGGTAGGCGTTGAAAAGAGAGGAGCTGTAGAAAAAACAGCTAACCTAAGGACTACAGGTAAGGAGTCCTTGGTATGTATGATAATCATCATGAAAAATATTGAATGAACAATCACAATATGGACCACACCTACTGGATTGCAGGAAGTAGAGAAGCTGATAGAGTCTACTGGAGATTCAGTAGAGGAATCTTCAAGGTGACCTTACGGAAGTGAAGGTGAAGGTCCAATCTGGAATTGACAGGTGACCCAGGTGTCAACTGGGGTAGTATAAAAACGGCAGGTCGATAGGGGAAAGCTTTATGAAAAAAGCTGAAAACTATATTGGCTAGAGTCATTAACATTTAGGAGCAAAAGAGGAAGACTGACCGATTTGAACAACTAGCCCAGTCCTGGAGGGAAGAAGGGGTATGGGAAAAAGCCCGTATTCCCAAGGAGGACAGATGTCTGAAGGGCTGAAACCTCAGAACTACTGAAGATCCACCCTGTCTTTCCTAGCTGGTGAGAGATAGGAAAGATATTGAAGCATGGAGCTTCAGGGATAGCTAGACCTAGAGTTAAAGTAGGAGCTGTCAGTACCACAGTAGTGGTTGTGTGCATAATACTCAGAGGGACAGTATGAACATATGCAAGCCCACTGTCTGGAACCTCTAGGAAGGTAAAACCTTTATAAGCATAGACAGAGAGATAAGTATGTAAATATATATCTACCGATAAGGAAGCATCTTGACAGATACACATAGATATATAGGGATATAGATATATGTGTATATATATATAGGGGTATATATATATATATATGTCTATAGTGAGATCTGGAGGGGCATAAGATATGCACACGCAGCTTACAAACATATGTATCTATAGAAAGTATATAGAGATATATACATACATGAATATGTATGTCTGAAGATAAATGTCTGCAACTAAGCAGATAGAGATATGCCCATAAGAACATTCACATGGGAGATGTGAAGGAGAAAGATTCATCTAACAAGAAGGTGGAACCTACTTGAGAAGGTATATAGAGAATCTATTCCCCCTGGCTAAGATGGTGCAGGAATGCTATCCAGTGAAATAACCAGGATGGTTGCGTGAAAAAACAGAGGATAATATCAGTCTGTAAACAGCAAGTCCTGAGTCTTGCAGAACTCTGGCATGGTAAATGGACAGAAAACGCATAGGATGAGATACCAGGTTGACCCACTGGAGGGACACAAGGGGTATCATGCGTTACTAGCAGAATATGAGCTGTCCATGAAGGAGTAGGATACCATGAGGACAAGCTGCAAGGAAAAAAGAGCATATTCCTGCAGGAATTGGAAAACTCTTTGGACGTTCACGCAGAAAAGGCTTATGTCCTGTATTATAACAGGAGATAACAGGGTGTGGAGAACCCTCACAGTCATGGAAAATGACTGAGGAAGCCTTTCCCAACCATATAGGATAGTCATCAAAGACAAACCCCCATGCTCTCTAGCAAGGGCCCATAGTAGAAAGCTTCTCTGTAAGATTGCAGAGAGCATTATGCAGGAGAATTGGGAAATAAAACTGGCTGTAGGTCAACTATGCTGCCAAATCCAAAGAAAGTGGAGATGGCAAGAAAAGAAGATAGTGTGATAAGCCTGAAGTGATTAGGATTATCCAAGATAGATGAAAGCACTATCTTGGAATCACTACTAAGGCCAGACAGAAAGTAGTGGCAGACTGGAAACTTGTGGAAAAGTACCAGTAGTCCAATCACTGGAACTCCTGCATGGGCAGCTGCTGAATAAGACAGCAGAGAGACTCTTTCTGTGTAAAACAGAGAGAACAGACAAAAGAAGAGGAGAAATTCCTGTCCCTGTCTGATGAACTGCCCAGAGAAAAGAAGGGAATTTATTCGAGAGAAAAAACTCCACACTGGAATGAAAGGCTAGAGAAGCCCTGCAGTGGTATGGTACCACTCATTCAGGGGAAACCCTGGATGAGAGGGTAGAGAAACAGGAGCTGCAGGGTGACGTACCATGTGGTAAGTCTGTGGAAGGAAAAATTCATGTTGGAACAGGAAACTATCATGGGATAGTTGTTAACTTCTCTTCTTGGTAGGAAGAAGAGGAGAAACCTGTGACTTATAGACATGAATATCCTGACAGCTCAGCATATCTAGGAGGAAATGGATGTCCTGAAGAAAGGAATCCATGTGTAGAGTTTTGAAGGAAAAAACAGTGAAAAAACTTCTGCTGAGAAGAAGTTAACTGTAGGTTGTAACCCTCAGGAACCTATGGTTGCTGGGTTTGTTCAGCCTGGCTAGAGTTTGGATTCTTCAGACCAGGGCGAGGTTTCCCCTGCTTGGGAACATCTGTATGATGGGCAGGAGAAGAGTGAAACCTTCTTTTCCTAGGGAAAGAAGGTTTGGTAGGGCATTTCCTACCTACTGGGGAAGGAGAAGGCTTAGGATTGCCTTCAGAAACAGGGAAGTCAGTGGAGCACTGAGCAACCTGATGTAAAGACTCCTTATTGAAGAGATTTTCTCCAGTGCAAGGAGTATTACCCAGTCTTTGTTGTGCCCATTTGTTCAAGTCTGAAGCTTGGAGCCAGGCTCTACGTCGCGTCCCTATGGCTATAGCAGAGGTTCTGCTAACAGACTCAAAAGAGTCTAGGGAAGCACGAGAAAGAAACCAAGAGATATTTTGGCTATGACTAAGAAGTAAGGAATAGTCTGCAGTGCAGCCTTAGGCTCTGATAGAAAAGGAGTCAAAAGAGATAATTTCTTTGTGACCTCCTGAAGGGATAGACTCATATAAAAAATATATGAGAGAATCCTTGTTGCCAGCATAGATGTTTGGAAGGTTTGACGTCCAAAGGCATCCAGTGTTCTAGATGCACGACCTGGCGGGTAAGAAGAATGCTTCTTCTTGCTTTTTACCTTCCTCATTGCTGATTCCACTACAATGGAATGATGGGGAAGTTGAGTCTTTTGAAACCCTGGAGAGGGGGGCACCTGATATAGAAGATCAGTTGCTCTAGAAGGTGAGGAAACCGTTAAAGGTGCTTCTCACATTCGTAGAAGATCCTGCAAGGAATGATGTAAAGGAAGCATTATATTTTCCTTTTCTCCAGAACAAAGAGAGCCTTGAGCAGGATCATAGCCAGGGGTAGGAATAGCAAGGGATGTTGCTATGTCTAGGAGAAAATTCTGAAAAGAAGGAACTCCAACAGAAACCATCCCTGGACAGGCTAGATCTGAAGAACTAGCCTGGGCACCGGAGTAGACATTTGAGAATGTAGGAATAGAAGATCTCGCCCGGTGCAGAAAAGGATCCCTAAAGGATGGATGCTGGTACTGGAGGTCATGACGTGAGACAGTCAGTACTGCATCGTCCATGCCAGGTATCGACTCCAAACTAGGTATAGAAAGGAGTGGCTCTGGTGAAAGAAGCATGGAAGGAGCTGACCCCGATGCTACTGCAGGTATCGGCACCGATACCGATACCGGCAGCTGTGCCGGAATCGGAGACGATACCGACATCGAAGCAGTCATCGGAGGCTGTTCAAGTGGTACCGAGGAAACCGAAGGCCTCTGGTAATTACCCTCGGTACCGAGCATCCGGAATCGGTAAGCATCGGATCCGAGACGTGTTGGTACCCAGTCTTCCAGACTGGAAATCGATTCCAGACTCGGCATCGAAGGAAGGGAGTCTATCGATGCATGTCTGGAAGGTACCGACGTCGGTGGTAGTATCGGCGGTGATACCGATACTGGAAAGTCAGTCTGGGATGTATCGATCGGTCCCGAAGGTACCGAGAACACCAGATGATGATCCCTGGTGAAGAGTGGATCACTCAGCACCAGTGCCGATGCCGGGGTATCGGTACCGCTCGAAGCAGATGCCACCACCGAGCACGGCTCAGGTATGTTCTGTGAGCGGTGAGCCTCAGGAACAACCTGAAACCCCTGAAAGGCTTTGGAGACCGAAGACTCCCGCCGGGGTTTTGAAGCCAATGGATCCTTGAGGGCAAGGCCGGAGCCGTCGTCATGCTGTGCATGAGACCTACCACTCAAGGATTGGCTAGTCTGAACAGACTGTTTGTGGGTTACCTGATCCTGTAGAGAAGGAGAAATGGTCGGTGCCCTGCCATTGGAAGGGAACTCGGTATCGAGGCAAACTCGAAAAGGGAAATCTCTTCTCATAATATGGTAGCCTAATGGCTTCGGATGGTCAGGACCCAAACAGTTTAGACACCAGGACTTGGAGTCTAAAAACAATACTGCACTGCCACAGTTAAGGCACTTCTTAGAAAAAAAAGGAGGTGGCTCCATGATGGAGAGGCCTGAAGACCCAAGTTAAAAACTGAAACTGAGGGAAAAAAATTCCCTGGATAAAATAAAAAGAAAAGAAAAAAACACCGGCGATACCGGTGGAGTCGGGGAGACAGACGCGACCACAGGAAAATAAGAAAAAGAATTTAAAGAAAAAATTTTCTGCGGTGTCAGGAGGACGTCCTGTCGGCTCCGCGGAAAAACGAAAACTGAGGAGAGACAGTTGGAAAGGCGGGAAGGCAGCACGCAGGCGCAGAGGATGCTCCCAAAAGCTTTCTGAATGGACGCTGGGGAGCGTTCCCACGCAGGCTCCGTCGGTACCGACGTACCCATATGTGAAGACTCATTCCTGCTTGTTCCTGGAGATTAATATTTAGATACCATGGAGTGGGAGGTGGACAGAAAGAGAAATTAGACTTACCTGCTAATTGTTGTTCCTTGAGGAACTCCAGTTTAGTCCTGCACCTCTGGGTAGTGTACCTCTTCCAGCAGTTTGGAGACTGAGCATGTCATCTTTTTGATGACACTATTGTACATATGCAGTTGGCACCGCCTACCAGCCCCAGTACCTACTGACAAAGCAGACTCAGTGGAGCAACAAATAAGTAGTTAAACATGCAACAAACACTTCTACGTCTAAATAAACTAGTAACCCCCCTCCATCCCCTGGGAAGGATACCCCATCCCCCCCCTCCAGGATGGGGAGGCCTACCTGTTGAGCACCTGAGCAACTCCAACCAGCAGGGAGCGAGCAACCGACAGCTCTTCTGGTCCGCCCCTCCCCCAAATGCTGATTACACCCCCCCCCCCCGATTCCCCCTGGCCACTTCCTCCACCAAGGGAACCAGCTTCAGGACCGGGGTGTGCACAGATTATCACAGAAAGCACTCAGAGAGGGTTCTGGGACTGGACTGGAGATTCTCAAGGAACAATTAGCAGGTAAGTCTAATTTCTCTTTCCTTATTGTTCCTCCAGTCCAGTCCCGCACCTCTGGAATGAAGCACTGCCGATCTGAAACGAGCGTCCCCTGCCTCCTGGACATCCAGGCGAAAATGTTCAGAGAAAGTATGCCACCCTACAGATCTCCATCGGCGGAACTAAACTATACTCCTGCTTGTTCCCGGAGAATACTGTGATAGTCCTGCTGCCATGTCATGGATGAAGTCCTGGAAAGACATGTCTTCTGGTGGGAACCTGCGCCACTCCTGTGGAGGGGAAGAGTCTAAAGGGATGTCTGGAAGTTCCTGGGAATCCAGTGATCCCTCATCTGAATCGGAAGAACTGAAATCAGAGTCTGACAAAAATTCAAAGTATTGGTGGTCTTTTGTGTGATCTCAATGCTTTGTTGACATCGAGGGTTGATGCCGAGGGTCGATGCCAATGCTCCCAGGTATCGGAATTGGAAGCCCTGGTCATTTTAGCCTGTTTGGTACTGGTGGTATTGGTCGGTTCCAATGGAGGCATCGGCCTTGGAAGCTCCAATGATGCAGACTCGAGGGCTGGCATTGGGGCAGATATATTTGGCTGTAGGCAGGGTGCCAAAGCCTACATTGCTGGAGCTGTCAATTACTGTCTGTACTGAGGGCTGCAGGAGTGTGGCCAAACTCCTCTCGAGAGCCAGCATGCGCTGGCCCAGGGAGATGGCTGATGTCTAGGTGGAATCACCAACGAAGCTTTTTGCCACTGTCCCAGAGCATGGAACTGGTAGCTCTCCAAGTCGATTCCCCGGGAGCGTCCTAGAGCCCCTCTTGTGCTTTGAAGGACAGATCCTCCCGCCGGGGCTTTTTGGCTGGCCGGTCTGCATCGGAAGCACCGCTACGGGAGTCTTGATGCTTATGCTGTGATTTTGCTCTAATCTCGGTATTGGTCTTCAATGCCGATACCAATGACTTCTTAGAAATTTGAGACTTATGTTTGGACTTGGAAGAGACCTGAGACCCATGAGAGGAGGTCGATGTTCTCGATGTGGAAGCCACTGAAATAGAGTCTGGGACGAACAGCAATCCATACTGTATGGCTCTGTTCTTTAGGCCTCTGTTTTTGTTGACGCATATGACAAGAGTTTGGCAAATAGTCAGGGCCCAAACATTTTAGACACCAGTCATGTTTATCTGTGATTGATATGGTACCGGCACATTTGGTACATTTCTTAAAACCACTAGTTGATTTTTTCCATCTGTAAAACGTGTTCCTCAGAATTGATGATGATATGGAGGCCTAAAGGCCTAGTTAGTGGTGAAACCCGCTGGAAAAGAAAAGAAAGAAAAAAAATTGAAAATTTTATAACTAAAAAGAAAAATGTATTGGGGTTGGTGTCAATTCCAATAGAATCAGAGTCGACAGAAAGGCAGAGCACGGTATTACACCAAAAAAGAAATGTTTTTCGGTGGTGACAGGATTAAACAACCTGCTGGTTTCACGGAAAACGAAGAACTGAGGAGAGAAGTTGGGAAGGCAGGAAGGCATGCAGGTTCACTGGAGTGCTCCCAAAGGCTTTCCTATTGGACGCTGGAGAGCATTCCCATGGGGGCTCCATCAGTGCTGACATCACCCATATGTGAAGACTGCATTCTTGCTTGTTCCAGGAGATGAAAAGTTATCATCAGTAATTTATTTTAACTTTTTCTTCTACGTACTATGGGCACGATATTCAAAAAGGATCAACACGATTAGCAGACTTGCTAACTGTATTCCTCCACGTAGCCGGGATATACAGCAGCATAGATAGTGCCACTAAATATCCGCAGGTGCCACTGCTGAACGTCCCGATGCTAGCCAGTTAGCATTGAGGCGGCTCCCAACAATAACCGGGAAGCGGTGATATTGAGCTAAGCGGCAAAAGTCAGGCACAGTAAAGATTGGCCTAACTTTCGCTGCTGGACCTAACCGGGCAGCGGCTGAATACCGCTGCTGCCCAGTTAGCTTCACGGCAATCCAGGCAACCCGAATATTCAATGCTAAGGGCCCAGATATGGCCCCAGCATTGAATAGCCAGGTTTAAAGTTAGGCAGAGGTGGCTAGCTTCTTTAGCAGCACTGGCCACCACTGCTGAATACCGGGCCCCATATTCTTTGTAAGAATTCAAATTCAAACTGCCCAAACACTCCTATGTGGCAGTATTTAAAGAGATTTTAAGTCCATCTGAATACACAATAAAACAAGAACAATTCATTGGCTCCCATTATGTCCCACGCAAAACCCAAAACTGCTCAACACTGTCTGATCAAACAATAAGCTTAGGAAATTAAAAGAACTAGTAAATAGCACAAGACTTCTCAAACACATGCAAGGCTATACTTACCAAATTCAACATCAGAGAGGTCCCCTCCATTTGGGAAATCTCTGGGGCAGTTTCCATTGGAGAGCTTGTTGGTGCTTGACTTAGAGTCAGTGGCACAGGCTTTGGCCACAGACTGGACAAGGTGCTCATCGTCTGCATTCCTCCAGCCCCACCAGCTAACCTCTGGTTGCCCACAACGAGCAATCACTGCTCCATTATTCTGGTGCCTACACAAAAGATATGCAAACAAGTCAGCACATGTAAAATTTCCAGAATATATACAGTGTACATAGTGAAACTTGTCTTAGAAACATCTACTGAAACTTCCCCAGCAGATTCTCATACATCCACAGCATGACTGCAACGTTATGCATGCTGTCTCATAGAAGACACCCCTGCAGAATTCCCACCTGCACACGAAATGGGCAAACCCTTTGGGCCTGATATTGAAAGAGATTAATGTGGTTAGCAGACCTGCTAATCACAATAACCGTGGTGACTGGGATATTCAGCAGCACTAATGCAGTTAGTGTTGCTAAATATTCTCGATTGTTGCCATTGAATATCCTGCTGCTAACTAGCTAGCATCGTGATGTTCCGGGAGCAGAGCAGAGGTGGCACCCAGAGATAACCAGGAAGTGGCGACATTCAGCTGCTGCCCAGCTATTCTTAAGTGGCAAAAGTTAGACACCTTAAAGGCTGGCTTACCTTTCACCTCCGAAATTAAATGAACAGCAGCTGAATATCACTATCCCGGATATTCAATGCCGGTGGCTGGATATAGATCCGGCACTGAATATCTGGGTCTCTAGTTCAGCGTTGACAGCTAGTCACTTTACAAGGACTAGCCGCCGCCACTGCTGAATATGGAGCCTTTTAAATTTACAGAATATTAAAATTGCTGACCTGTACACTACTGCTGGAATGCGTTTCCAGGACCTGAAGCTCGCCACACTCTCCAGCTCCTTGTCCGTGATCCAGGCAGGAACAATTAGCTCCTGAGGATAGCTAGCACACAGCCTAAAAGAAGACAGAAAAAAATCAAGGATTTGTCATCAGAATATTAATTAGGCTTTCATGTATTTTTTGATTTATATCAGTGAGGAAGCCCTCGGGAGTTTTTTTTGAGGTTAGTAGTTTTAACAGAATATTAAAGCAAATCTTAATTTCCATCCCAAAGAGAAGCGCCAGTTTCCAGAGCTGGGAAAAAGATTGAAGATATTCTAGGAAAGCACTGGGAACCCATGGAATTTCTCCCTTGCCACTTGACTTTCTCAAGTTAATCTCATCTGTGTTTCTCCAAGAAGTTAAATTAGTGGGTATACAAAAGGCTATAGTGTAGTTACTCACCTGTAACAGATGTTCTCCGGGAACAGCAGGAATCAGTCCTTACATATGGGTGACGTCGGCGCCAACGGAGCCCGCACGAAGCATTTCCCCAGCTTTCAAAGAAAGCCTTTGGAAATGCTACCACCCTAGTGGAGGGCTTCCTGGAGGCCAGGAGGAACTCCTCAACCTCCCTCGTGAGATAGAAAGGGGCCAATGCTACCCTTCAGCAGCCACGCTGTCAGCATTAGAACCCTCAGGTTGAGGTGCAGGAGGGAGCCATCCTCCTGCGAGAGGAGGCCTGGGGCCTGGCCCAGGAGTATTGGGGCTGTCCCCGACAGAGAGAGCAGCAGGGGGAAAGGGTTGCCTGAGCCACCTGGGGGCCACCAGGATCACTGAGGCATGCTCGCTCTGGATTTTGAACAGACACTTTGGTATCGGGGGGGGGGGGGGGGGCAGCGGGAATGTGTAAAGCAGGCCCTGTGACCATGAGATCAGAAATGCATCTGCTGCCACCCTCCCGCAGTATGGTTGAGGGGAGCAGAACCGCAGAAACTGAACATTGTCCGGAGAGGCAAACAGGTTCAGGCAGGGCCTGTCCCAGAGCAGGAAGAGCCTTTGGGCCACCTTGAGGTCCAGGTGCCACTCGTATGGGCGGAGGACTCTGCTGAGCCTACCCGACAGGGAGTTGTCCTGGCCCGGTAGGTACACAGCCCTTAGTCATGTGGTTGCATACCGCAAAGGAACGAAGTGCTATGGCCTCCTGACAGAGGGAGTAGGAGCCCGTTCAACCCTGCTTGTTCACGTAGAACATGGCCACCTGGTTGTCCAGCTGAATGAGGATAGGAAGACCTCAGAGCAGGTGGCGGAAGGTCTGCAGGGCCAGAAAGATGGCCCGGAGCTCAAGGAGGATGGTCTGCAGGAGAGACTCCTCAGTAGACCAGTGGCCCTGAGTGTGCTGGCCCTTGCAATGCGCAGCCCAGCCTACCAGGGAGGTGTCCGTAGTCAGAATCCTCTGAGGTGCTGGTGCCTGGAAAGGCATCCCCACCCTGAGGTGCTGCGGGGACTTTGTGGCAAGGAGGCCTATCCAGAGTCCAGGGGAGGACAAAGAGACAGGGAATTCACCCTAGTAAAGGGCCCCCTTTACTCAAATCAGGGTAGGAAAGCCATAAACACCTCCAGGGATCAGAAAACGTCCATGTGGAAAACATTTCAGGCTCCCCCTAGTGGAAGGAAGGGGAGAGGATACAAGGCTCAGAACCCTTTAGGCAGTGAATGCTTCAAGCACTCAGGTGCCCGGAGTCAGGCTGATTGCCGTCACCTGAGTAGGGTGGGGTTGGAGCTAGAATCCTGGAAGTATAAACCCAGAGCAGAGTATGATTTAGTGGAAAGGAGGAGAGGAGAAGCAGGAAGCCAGGCTGAGCAGAGCAGAGGAACAGAGCTTCCAGCTGGAGAGAGTGCTACGAGTTTGGCATGTAGCACGGCTGCAGGAGAGTTTGGAGCCAAGAACAAGAGACTCCAAGATCCCCCGGGAGGCTGAGCAGGATGGGGAGACAGAGCCTATGCAGCTGGGAGAGCCCAAGGTGAAGCTGATTGAGGAGGACACTCCCATGGACTGTTCCTTGTGCCAAGCTGTAAACCTGGGGAACGTAGAAAAAGCAAGCCAGTCCTGAAAGAAGGTCTCCCAGGAAAAGGTACCCTTATACAACAAGCAGGGTGGCTGAGATCCCATGTGTTTATAAAGGGGAAGTTTACATGTGCTTTTTGTTTGGTGCTTTAGCCAGCAAAGCTAAGAAGGGAATATAATTAGGCTTGCTGGTAAAGACTGTGTATCCTGCAATAGAGAGAACCTTTAAAACTGCATTTTGTGGTTGGATATGTTTTGGACAATTTTTGCTTCAAAGAATCCTGAACCAACAATTCTATGTGTGGTATGATCGAACCATTGTGTATATAAAAATAATAAATTTCTGTCATTTGCCTTACCTACTTGAGCCTGACTACAGCTTTCTGCATGGTGCACTCATACAGCTGAATAAGGACTACATTTCCCAGAGGGCATTGCAGGGAAATAGTTTTAAAAAAGCTGAAAAAGCATACAGCAGAAAGTTCCTTCAATAATCCACGCCCCTCTAACCTAGAGGCGAGTGGTGGTGGCGTGACAACTTCCACCAGATAAGGGATGCTGCCAGCAGCCGGGTGACCCACACCCTATCCCTCAGTCCACCTGTGGCCTGAGACCGAGACTGGAGGCACCACTGGGCTGCTCGCATGTGTAGGTGGGCTAGGAGCATAACGTGTACCGTTGAGGCCATGTCGCCCAACAAGCAGAGGAGCTGATGGGCCGGCATTGACCTGCAGGCTTGCACCTCCCCGGCCAACCACATCAGGCGGTGAGCTCTGTCTTCTGGGAGGAAAGCCTTGGCCAGTAGAGTGTTCAGCTGGGCCCCTATGAATTCCAGGATCTGCGTCAGGGAGAGCCTGGACTTGGGGGAGTTGATGATGAAGCCCAACTGATGGATGGCGTGAATGGTCAGCCTTGTGGCCTGGTCCACCTCCATGGCAGTGCTGCCCCCGACGAGCCAGTCATCCAGAAAGGGAAAGACATGAGCCCCTTGAAGGTGCACATATGTGGCTACTGCAGCCAGGCACTTTCTGAAGACCCTTGGGGAAGAGGCGAGTCCGAATGGGAGCACTCTGTACTGGAAGTGCAGACCTCCCACCACAAACCTCAGGTATCGCCTGTGGGAGGGATGAATCAGGATGTGGACATAAGCGTCCTTGAGATCCAAGGAGCAAAGCCAGTCTCTCTGGCGAAGGTAGGGCAGTAGTGTTCCAAGGAAGAGCATATTGAACCGTTCCCTCACCAGGAACCTGTTGAGGTTGCGCAGATCCAGGATAGGCCGGAGGCCTCCTGTTCTTTTGGGGATAAGGAAATACCTTGAGTAGAAGCCCCTGCCCCAGAGGTGGTGGGGCACAGGTTCCACTGCCTTGTCCCTTAGCAGGTTTGCAAGCTCTGTGACGAGCAAGGCCTGGTGAAGGAGGGGACGGAGTGGCTCCCCTGGAAAGTAATCTGGAGGGTTCTGTTGCAAGTGGAAGGAATAACCCTCTCTCACCACCCGCAGGACCCACTTGTCTGTAGTGATGGTGGCCCAGCTGTCGGCAAAGGAGGCCAGTCGACCCCCTATGGGCTGAAGTGGGTCTCCTGGGGGAGGGGAGACCCTGCCCACAGAGTCAAAATCTCCCCCCTGACTGAGGGGGGGGGGGCGGAGACTGGGGCTTTAAGGCCTTGGGCTTCCTGGACCCATGCCCTTGGCCCTTTGGCTGTGGGGGGTTGGTGAGGCTGACCCTGGTAAGGCTGGTAATGGCGGGTCGAGGGGTAACTCTTGAGGGCTTCTTCCTGGGGAGAGCCGAGGTATTTTCGGAAAGTCTCTGCTGGGTAATTACCTCGGCCTCTATCTCGGTGGCCTTATCCGACAGACTTCCCAAAAAGATTCTCCCCATTGCAGGACACGTCCAGGAGCTTCTCCTGTATCCACTACTCCAGGTCCGAAGTCTGCAGCCACGCCTGGCGCCGAGCACCGATGCCCGCGGCTGCCACCTGGGCTGAGGCCTTGAACCCATCATAGGCAGCTCTAGAGAGAAATTTAGAGCAGTCTCGGAAAGCCCCGGTCAGGGACAAGAAGCGCTGGAGAGGTTCTCCGGCGAGGCCCATCGAGAACATAGAGAGCTCCTGGACCAGGCTCTTCAAATACACCCCCCACATACAGCTCGTAGGCTTGTATACGGCACCCGAGCATGGTGTCCTGGTAGAACTTATGGCCCAGGGCGTTGAGGGCTCGGACCTCCTTGCCTGGAGGCACAGACGAGTAGGTCTTTTGACTCTTGAGCCTTTGCATCAACAACTCCACCACCATTGAGTTGTGAGGGAGCTGAGGCTTGTGGAACCCCTAATCCTTTTGGACTTGGTAAATGGTGTCGACACACCGATTGACCACCAACACCAAGAGAGGAACCTCTTGAGGATGGGTGGGATCGGGACTGTGGAGTCTCCTTGGGTGGAGACTCATACTGCAAAATTTCCAGCTCCTTGGTGCAGGGGTCCTCCTCGGACTCCGTCTGCACAGAGAAAGCCTGGGCCATGTCCCAAACAAAATCATGGAATGGCACATCCTCGGGTGGGGAGTGGCGTCGCGGCTGCGGGGGTGAAGGCTCTGAGGAAACGTCCCGATGCCGGGAGGTCTCGGGAGATGCCTCGTCCTCGGTCTCTCATTCAGAACCAGAGGTCATCAAGGACTTGGCCACGGGGGTAACCCCCAGGAACTGGGGACCACCCAAGGACCTGGGGTCAGAACCTTGCAGGTTCGTCAGGGAGGACCGGAGCCCCAAGGACCAGGACTGGGACCTTGACTGGGGCTAAAGACTTAACCAAGGCCTGGTTCAATGCCCCCGGTGTCTCCTGAGGCCAGGGGGCCGGGTGTCGAGGCCAGTGATGCAAGGAGTCCAGACATCAATGCCTGCTGCAAGGCCAGAATGGAGGAGAGACTCTGCTCCATGGCCGCCTTACGGGCCTCGAGAACTGATGGCTCAGCAACCTTTGGCACGGACGAGGGCCTCGGGTACAGTGCTGGCACTTCGGAGATTGCGTCCTCCAGGAGGACTATGGGTTTCCGAACCCTGGTGCAGTCACCGCCAGTCGAGGGCTCCTGCCTCAAGAGTTTGGGAGGGTGCTGCACTAAGTCACACGAGTCCCGCTATGGACCTTCCCAGGCTTCGATGGCAACTCGGTTGGGGGGGGGGCGCACCTTCTTCTTCTTCTTAGGAGGGTCCGGCGACCTACCGGAGGAGCCGCTAACATGGGACTCCGAGGACACCCAGACCTCCCTTGAGGAATCCTCCTTTGGACTGGGAGAGGGGGATGCCGGAGAGGAATCTGGCTTGGGAAACGGCTTCCTCTGCAACTCCGAACATTTCGTGCTGGTCTTGGGCGTCATGGCCTGGCACCGGTCACAAGAGGAGCTGTCGTGGTCGGACCCAGACAGCGGAGTCAGCAATCATGAGAATCAGTAACCAATATGGTTTGGCCACATCGGTCACGCTTTTTAAACCCACTGGGAGTACATGGTGGGAGAACACCCGACCAGTGTCAAGGACCCCAGGGCAAAAAAAGGTGCAAACGCCGGTCAAGGAGGAACCTAGACAAAAAAAGGACCACACGAGGCCGACAATGGCACAGAGGTGCCCGACTCGAGGCGGAGGGGAAGTCAAGAATTTGGAAGGGAAAGAATCACTTTTCCGGGAGAGATGAGGACCATGTCTGTTGGGCTCCGTGGAAAAAGGAGACTGAACAAGATGGCACCCTTGGGCGGGAAGGGGACCACGCATGCATGGTAGCAACCCCAAAGGCTTTCTTTGAAAGCTGAGGAAATGCTCCACGCAGGCTTCCATATGTGAGGACTGACTTCTTGCTTGTTCCTGGAGAAACTTTGTTTCACTCCCCATGTTTCAGATTTAACTGTTTCCATTGTAGAATCATCCCAAAAAGACTAGGCTTTGGAACAGGACTCAAACCCACAGTATCTACTTTGATACTTTGGATGCGAAAATTGCACAGCTCCAAAAATATTAACAATTACTTCTTATTGCAATCAAGTGACTTAATAAATTAGAAATTTCAGAAAATTCTATGAGAATGAACAATCTACAATTTTTAAAACTTTCCTAAAGTACTGTCAGTATCTGCTGAAGAAATGCTGAAACAATATGCGGTGACGGCTCAAAAATTTACATCAGATGCCCTCCTGCCAATATCCAGAGCAGAGATTACCAACCTTTTTGGTTGTATGAGCCCCTTAATCTCCAAAAGATTCAAGGACCCCAGTTCATCTCCAATACTCTTCTGGAGCCCCCTCCCCTTAGTGCCAAGCCTGCCCCCACTAGCCATCTTTATCTCCTTTCCCCTTCCTATCTCTACTAGTCTGTCTCCCCAGCCAGTCTGTCTCTTTCTCTCTCCCTTTATCTAGCCAGTTCTCTCTAGTCTCTTTCCCCTAGCCAATCCCTTTCTCTTTTGTTTTTATAATTGTGTGTGTCCAGTAGACCTCCCCCCAGGTTCCACAGACCACAGGTTGGGAGGAGTGGTCTAGTGGTTAGGACAAGGTACTTCAGGCCGGAGGGCCAGGGGTTCAAGTCCCACCTGGGGACAGCAATCTCAGGCCGGAGGGACTGGGATTTCTAGTCCTATAGGCACTCCTTGTGGTCTTGGGCAAGCCACTTAACCCTCCATTGCCCATGTTCCCTGTAAGTATTAGCGTATGTGTCTCATATCCCCTCATGTTAAATGTATCCCCCAATTGACCGCTTTGACCCGGTGAAAAGCAGGATATAAATACAGCTAAATAAATAAATACAGCTAAATAAACCCACTTTGCCATTTGCTGGCAGTGCTAGCCCAGACTGCAGCAGACCTCTACAGCAGTGGCAACAATGAGAAGTTTTTAATTCCTCATGTCAGCCCCATTTGAAGCAGACCTCTCTGGCTGTGGGGACAATGAGATGGAGGCAATCTGGAAGCCATAGCTGCTTCATCCATAGCCAATTTCTCTGGCAGAGGCAGCTGCTATAATATCAAGAGCAAAAAGGAACATCTGCTTCTTAATGAAGAAATGAGAAAAGGAGGCAGTTGGGTTTTCTTCTAGTCACCCTACCTTACAAAGGATATAGCAAAATTAGAAAAGATACAGAGAAGAGCCATCAAAATGGTAAAAGGGATGGAAAGATACCCCTATGAGGAAAGGCTTAAAAGGTTAAGGCTCTTCAACTTGGAAAAGAGACGGCTGAGGGGAGATGTGATAGAGGTCTATAAATTAATGAAAGGAGTGAAACAAGTAAAGATAAATCGGTTGTTTAGTCTTTCTACTTTTTGATGGTGTAGAGGACATGCAATAAAGCCATAACGGTAGCCCATTTAAGACTAATAAGAGAAAATATTTTTTCACTCAACGCATAATCAAACTCTGGAATTCATTACAGGAGGATGTAGTAAAAGCTGTTAGTGTAGTTGGGTTTAAAAAAGGGTCGGATAAGTTCCTGGAGAGAAAATCCATAAACCATTATTAAAGGGGACCCGTGAAATCCACTGCTTGCCATGGGAAAAGCAATGTGGAATCTGTACTTTTTGGAAACCTGACAGGTACTTGTGACCTGGATTGGCCACTGTTGGAAACAGGATACTGGGCTTGATAGATCTTGGTCTGACCCAATATGGCATTTCTTATGTTCTTATGACAAACTATTACCACTTAAAGGCATACGACACCATCAACCAATAAGTCTTGTTTGCAGTTTCTCTGGCAGACCTTGTGAAACCAATTGACCACCCAGCTGAGGCCTTCCAGAAGGACATCACTTGGGCTGAAACCAAAGAGGTCTCCAACAGAGAACGGGCTCAGATGAGCCAATCATCCAGAAATGGGTGTACACATAGTCCTGACCCTGGAGAATATTCTTAAGGTAGTGGAGAGGCCAAAGGTAGGGTAGCAAACTGATGGTGTGAGCCAAAAATGGCAAAAAACACAGACAACTCTGCTGACCCTCCCAGATTGAGAGATGAAAACAAGCTGCAGCCAAAACCAGAGATACTAGGAATTCCCTTTGGAGCATCGCTGAAATCACAGATCTCAGAGTTTCCATTCGGAAGCACAACATGCACAGAGGAGCATTGACCGCCTTGAAGCCATTGGTCAGAAGTAGCCATCCTTCTTTGGCATCCCGAGAGAAATGAAATATCTGCCCTTGCCCTACTCGAACAGGGGCAGTGGCACCATTGCTTTTAGGAGCAGTAACTTGTCAATTGTGACCCATGCAGTGACTCATGTTTTTCAAACCACATGGAGAGATGACAAATGCCTCCGGGATCGATTGCTTGCAGTCCAGGACACAGCCGCTTTGAATGGTATCTAGCACCCTTCTATACTTGGTGACATTCAGGAATGGGCCCCAAAACCTACATAGTGATGAATGGGAGGAACCTCCTTTGGAGGGGGACAGAGTCTCTGGGCCCACGAGACCCATCACAAGGACAAATAACAGGTTCAAAATCCCAAAGCAGAGAAGAAGTGTTTTCCAGAATGAAACACCTGGAGTCCCAAGACTCCCGGAAGTCAGTCCACTGCGCTCACAATGGATGGGCGGAGGCCAAAGAGGGAAAAGATCCTGCTTGCTTCCCAGGCCCTTTCAGTCTATCCTCTGAAAGGCGATGGACTCGGCCTCAGCCAAGTCCTTTACCAACTTTTACAGCCAGCCCCATAAAGAACTTTCCCTTACAGCCAGTTGAGTTATCCAGGTTTTGGAGGATGTATCCGCTGCCCAATGGCAAAACCATAACCAATGCTGCATTACCACTGACAGGACAATATACTAGCTGCCACGCAGGCTAGAACATATATGGCATCAGAAGGAAGGTAGTAACAGACTCCAAAGGAGAGGTAGCATCATCCTGCAGGAGAGACTGAATCCACAGGAGCAGGGCTTGGGGAGGAGGGAGGGTTGTGAGGATTGATTCCTGCTGTCCCTGGAGAACACCTGTTACAGTTGAATAACTACGCTTTCTCTGAGAACAAGCAGGAAGCCAGTCCTCACATCTGGGACTCCCAAGCTACAGACTACCGAAAAATCCTGTAGAGCCACGGACAACCCAAAAAGCAGATCGTAAAGGACAGCAGGGAGCACTGGATGGCTGGAAGTACGGGACTGCAGCAGCAACATCAAAAATGTAATCCCCTCTCCGATAGCGTGAGCCCAAAGGGCTGGAGGGAAGGAGCTGCACTGTTCCCAAAAAAGTGATGAAGTACTGCCTGGCCGAAAGTGCTATCACACCATGAGCTGTCTTCCAAGTAGTAGTGCGCATGAAGGTGTGCCCAGAGGATCAGGTAGCGGTCTGGCAGATGCCAGTAAGGGCACCAAGCACAGGTTGGCCACAGAAGCTGCCAAGGCACACACACTGCGTGCTGTGACATGATGGTCCAGAGAAAGTCCTGCCTTTTGGTAGGCGAAGGAAATGCAATCGGCCACCCACTATGAGAGGGTGCACTTGGAGACTGCAACTGCAAGACTGGGGTCAAAGGAGACAAAGAGCTGCACTGAGCGACGGTGGGGAAGCATCCTCCGAATGTAAAAGGACAAGGCCCTCTTGTAATCAAGCGTGTGCAGAGGCCTCTGCCCTGGAGGAGTGATGCCTGGGAAAGAACGTGGGGAGCACCATCTCCTGATTGAAGTGGAAGGTGGAAACCACCTTTGGCAGAACTTGGGGTGAATCTGAAGGACAACTGTTCCTGTGAAATCTAATGTAGGGTGCATGGGCCATCAGCGCCTGCAGCTCGCTCATGCGCCTGGCAGAGGTGAGTGCCACTAGGACAATGACCTTCCAAGACAGGTACTTGAGATGGCAGGTAGCCAAGGGCTCAAAGGGGGAGGGGGGGCCCATGAGCTTCCCCAACCCCACATTAAGTTCCCACACCACTGGTGGCAGACGGATCAGGGGCCAGGACAGCAGGAGACCTCTCATGAAATGGCCCACCAGAGGGTGCACCGAGATGGCATGGCCATCCACCGTGTGATGGTGAGTTGAAATGGCACAGAGGTGCACTCTGACCATGCTGGACTGGAGGCCAATCCTGGAAAGATGCAAGAGGTACTGCAAGAGGTTTTGCACTGCACAGAAGGGGTTAAGACCCCCATCTGTGCACCACAGCAAAAACCTGTGCAATTTAAAGGTATAGGCCCGATGTGTGGAATCCTTACGTGAGGCCAGCAGGACATCTTCCTCCTCCTTCGAGAGGTGGTGGTGCGCTATAGATAAAATCTCAGCATCCAGGCCATCAGAGCAAAGGATGGGAAGTTGGGATGAAGAAGCGTTCTCTTCTACTGTGACAGCAGGTCCGGAGAGCTCCCTAGTGGCAGGGGTCCCTCTGGGACAATTGCAGGAGCAGGGGGAACCATGATTGCCTGGGTTACCTGAGAGCAATTTATATGACTGAGGCCGCCTCTGCTTGTATCTTGAGGAGCACAGGGGGACCAGTGGTATAGGCAGGAACACGTAATGGAAGCCCCTAGACCAGGGGAGGAGGAAGGCATCCGCCGTCTCCCATCCCCGGGCCGGCCTCTGGGAACAGAAGCATGGCAGTTGCGTGTTCTCCGGACTGGCAAAGAGGTCTATCTTTGGGATCCCCCAGCAGCGAAATACCTCCCTCAGTACCACTGGGTTCAGCTGCCACTCGTGGGGCTGGAGGACCCGGCTCAAGCGGTTGGTCAGTACATTGTCCTGGCCCAGTAGGTAAACTACCTTGAGGGAGATGTTCCACCCTGCTGTGAAGTTCCAGAGGCGGACAGCCTCCCAGCAGAGGTGGTACGAGCCCGTGCCACCTTGCCTGAGGTAGTACATTGCTACCTGATTGTCCACCTGTCTTGTCAGATGGTCCTGGAATACCCGCCCTGAGTTCCAGCAGGCTGATCTGCAAGGCACTCTCCCCTGGAGACCATGGGCTCTGCACTGCAAATGATTGCAATGGTCAGAAATTCTTTCTCCAGCTCATCGGCCTTCTCAGTCATAGGCTTGCCGTAAAGGTTCTCTCCCCAGCAAGGAATGTCAGCCAACTTGTCCTGAACCCATTGCTCAAGGTCGGAGGACTGTAGCCAGGCAAGGCATTGGGCACTAATACCCACCGCGGCTACCTGAGCCACCGACTCGAAGCCATCGAAGGCCGCCCAAGTTTGAAACTTGGAGAACTCCTTGACCAAGGAAACCAGGGACCTAAAACACTCAAGAGGTTCACCCGACAGTCCAGCCGAGAACTTGGCGAGCTCCTTTGCCAGGTCCCTCAGGTACATGCCCATGTACAGCTGGTATGCCTAGATCTGGGCTGTGAGCATGGAGCTCTGGAAATACTTCCTGCCAAAAGCATTCATGGTGTGGGCCTCCCTGCCAGGGGGCACCGGGGAGTGCATCTTCTGGCTCTTTCTGCGACACATGGTCAACTCCACAACCATGGAGCTGTGAGGCAGCTGTGTTTTTGGAAGCCTGGGCTCTGGCCAACTTGATATGGAGAATCAAGTCGACAGTTCATAATCGGCACCATCAACAGTGTCTCTCATATCTGGAACAGCAGCCATTCCAGGATGGGGGGTATAGGCACTGTCAGTGTCTCCCTCAGGGGAGCCTCGTACTGGAGGATCTTGAGATCCTTGGTCTGAGGCTCATCCTCTGGCACTGCCACGAAGGTGAGGGTCTAGAACATCTCCCTCACGAACTCCAGGAAGGTGAGATCCCATGGAGGAGACCACCGACGATGGTGTGGTGGGACAGGTTGGAGGGGATGTCCTGGTGAAGAATGGTGTCAGGGGACTCCTTATCTGCTCCCAAGCTGACACAGAGTCGGAGGAATCATCGAGCACCGGGCACTCTCCAAACCAATTCAGCGCCAGCGACTCCTAGCATCAGTACCCCGCAGCTGTGGCACCAGAGGACAAGTCATGCCTCAAGTCAGATTCCAATGGAGGCAGCACTGATCGAGCCAACTTCAAGGATACGTTGAGTATCCTCCGGGGATGTCCTCGCCGAGGATGGTCCTGTGGCATGCACTGATGATCTGGAGGTACCAGTCATCGAGCCCCGCTGCGCCTTGAGGAACGCAGAGAAGCTGCATTCCAGGGCTGCTATCCCAGCCTCGATGTCAGTTGGCTCCACAGCAGCTGACATGGGTCTTGAGATTGTCGAGCCCGGAGCCATGTCCCCATAGGGGAATCACTAATGGTGATAACGTCGGGGAACCTGACCCGATCCCCCAATGCTGTGGGAGTCTCCTCCCACCGGAGATGCTTGGAGGACCGCTCCTGGCTGTCGCCGTCAGGTTGAGGACTTCATGCCCTGGAGCCGGAGGTCTTACCTGTCGGTCTGGGGTCAGACCTCACCTTCGGCTTCAACAATGTCCTGGACCCACGGAGGATGATCTCCAGTCTGAGGCTCTGTGACCCGGGGGCTCCGACTCAGCACAGGCACGCAACGAGTCACCAGACACTGGTGTCTAGGGCAGGGATTCCACCCCTGATGCTGATCTTGAGACAGGCTTGCCAAACAGCTTCCCCTGTTGCCTTTCAAGCTCCTTGCAGGTCTTCGCCAACATCTGCTGGCAGAACAGCAGGTAGACACGTCGTGGTCTGCCCTAAGATACTTAATGCAGGTATTGTGGCTGTCCATGCGAGACATAGTGCGGTTGTACTTGCCACCCTGCTTGAAACCACTGACCGAAGACGTGGCGGGAAAAATTACCCCTGTGAGATCAAACTCTGACATCTCGATCAGAAAGGTTGCAAGCAAAGACCCATGTGCCAAAAAAAAGTAAAAGTAAAAAAGTATACCCGAGAAGAAAAATCACAATGCTGAGGCGGTGCACTCTGGCGGCGGGAAGGTGATCGGAATTGATTCTGGCAAATACACGAAGTTAAACTTGAAGAACTAGGTGGGAAAAATAGACTAACTGGGGGGGGGGGGGGGGATAGACAGAACATCCTGCAGGGCTCCACGGAAAGAAAAATCCATTCAAAAGCAAGGGTCCTAGACTTTAGGAAAGCTAACTTTGCCAAGATGGGCCAATACTTCAAGGAGTCATTAGCAGGATGGGAACAGCTGGGGGATGTAGAAAAACAGTGGGCAAAACTGAAAGGGGATATTTTAAGGGCAACCAACATTTTTGTTAGAAAGGTAAATAAAGATAAAAGGAAAAGGAGGCTGCTATGGTTCTCAAAAGAAGTAGCTGAAAAGATGAAAAAAAGAGGGAGACCTTCATGAAATACAAGAGATCACAGAGAGGGAAAACATGCATTTGTATTTGCAAAAACTGAGAGAGGCTGGTAAACTAGTCAAGAAAGCAAAGATTTAAAAAGAGGAGGAAATAGCCAATGCAATAAAATAGAGGGATAAGACATTTTTCAGATATGTTAGTGAGAGGAGGAAGGGCAAAAGTGGTGTTGTCAGACTCAAGGGTGAAGGGGAGGAATATGTAGAAGCTGATGAGGATAAAGCAGAATTGCTTAACAAATATTTCTGTTCTGTGTTCACAGATGAAGGACCGGGAGCAGTAACACAGAAAACACCCACAAACAAGAACAGAAGCAAGGGGAATCTCAAACAATTTTCAGAAGACTGTGTTCGTGAGGAACTAGCTAAACTAAAAGTAGTCAAAGCGATAGGACCGGATGGGATACACACAAGAATACTGAGGGAACTTGGGGACATTCTAGCAGCTCCACTTTGGAGTCAGGAGTGGTGCCAGAGGACTGGAAAGAGGCACATGTGATCTCTTTAAACAAAAGTGGAAGTAAGATGTGGTTGAAAACTACAGGCCAGTTAGTTTAACCTTGGTGATAAGAAAATTATTGGAAGCGCTGCTGAAAGAGAAAATAGTGAGGTTTCTTGAATCCAACGGATTACCAGATCCAAGGCAGTATGGATTCACCAGAGGCAGGTCCTGTCAGACAAATCTGATTGATTTCTTTGATTGGGTGATCAGGGAGTTGGACCGAGGGAGAGCCCTAGATGTGGTGTATTTAGATTTCAGTAAAGGCCCGGCTGCGAATTAACGCGGCCGGGCACAGACGCGCAGTGGCTGGCCGAGGGTTGGGGGGGGGGGGGTCGGGGGGACGGCGAGGGCGGGCAATGAGCCGCATATAAAAAAGCGCGTCCGGCGCTGGCTCGGCCTCTTTCGCCGCTCCCCCCCCCCCTTTCGAGTGGAGGATGGACAGAGGATTCGCGGAGGAACGGAGAACGGAGGCAGCATCTACAGGAGGAATCGCACGGCAAGTACATAAAAAAGAAAAAACAAAGAGTGAGGAATAGGTACGGGCGTAGCGGCGCTTCCAGCCGTGGCGGGGGGTCCCGTTGCACGATGCGGCTTCTGGGTCCTGTGGGGGGGGGGAAGTTATAGCAGCAGCCGGAGGCAACCAATAACCCCTACCTTTATCATCCCCGATGTGGGCAGCATGGGGTGCCTGGTCCTGGGGACAAAAAATTGCCGGGGAGCCAGAGGAGGGGTGCTGGGCTATGCGGCCACGTTTATGATGCGAAAAATACAACGCGGGTACACGTGGCCAGGCACGGCAAATGAGCAGACACTGCAGGGCAACAATCGCTAATACAATAATAATAGCAAGAAAAACAACCGGATTCGTGTTGGGGAAGGCACAGCCAAAAGGGTTTTCTTTAATAAAAATTAAAAAAAACAACCAAAAAACGGCAGCATAGCAATGTTTTAAAGAGGATGCTGTAGAAAGTAATGAGGAAGTAACTAATGGTGTAAGGCTGCCATCTCATGGATAAAAGCGGTATTGCAGACTGTTAGGATGCTTTTGTTTTGTGGTGATATTGAAGATGACCAGGGAATAAAAGAAATGGGGACTGTATTAATGTTCAATTGAGAATGAAGAGGTGATGCAGCCAGGAATATCTGTGATCATTGCCAGGGTGATTTATGTCAATAGAGATGTTAGATAGTGATATATAGATATGGATAGATATATATAGTTATGTAGATATAAATGGATATTGTTACCTCTAGATATATATATGGCTATAGGAAACGAATGGCGCACGGTATTGAGGCAAGCATCCGAGACTGTTAGTAATTTAGACTTTCCATTACCTCTGCGTAGTAATTTTATCCTAGTTTAGAGATGCCGAGAAAGGAGACACAAAAGGCTTCCAGGACATGAGGCGCCAAGGCTACACCGAATGCAGCATCAGCACCAAAGGCACGGGCGGCTGCTAGTCCGAGGAGAAGAAGAGCACAGATGGCCAGCCATGACGCAACTAGCAGTGTAGCAGCAGGCAAGCCGAGGCGCAGCAATAGGAAGAAGGCGCCACAGCAACAAGAAAGCTCAGCCCCTCCGCAGAGGCAGGAGCTGGACGACCTGCTCCAGATGGTTCGGGAGCAGGTTACGCAACATGGCCTGACCTCAGTCAGACGACGACTGGGAATGCCAGGCTTCGCGAGCGAAGAACTGCCGACAACGAGCAACAGCACAGTAACACCTAACACGGCACATGGTAAGTCTGGGTGTGAAAAGGGGGCGCCAGAGTTGTTAACCTCATCATCTGACGATTCCTTTTCTGACAGTGACGGTGACATAGCATGGGCCGATGTGATAAAATATGCAGTAAAGAAATTTAAAAGGAAGAGGAGCCCAAAACAATCTAATCCCCTTAGGCAGGCCTGGTCGGGGCAGAGTCAGAGGGGCGAGGACCACGGGAGCACGCCATCTGGGGCGGCCCAAAGAACGCAGCTGGATTGGCGCGATACCAGTCGCGATCCACGCTGTGGGGTGAGCTCCCTGGCTGTGTCTGTACCCAAAAAGATCAAAAAGAAGATTTGGAGGCGAGAATATATTGACTTATTCTCTCTCCTGCTCAGAGATCAGGATGACGAATCAAACAGTGGAAAAGATAAGGATAAAAGAAGCGAGAGGGATAGGAAACTTAAAATTCCCAAATCAATTAACAATTGGGTGACAGCATTCCACATCTTTATGAGCGTAGTGATGGAGAAGGAACCCGAATCAGGGCCATATCTGACCAGGTACCTGGACACAATCACCAGAGCACAAACAATACGGGGGGTGGGCCTGGCTGAACTACGATGTGAAGTTCAGGAGAAGCATGGCAGAAGATCCCACCCTAGCATGGCATCACAGAATTCTGGACATGTGGACAGAAGAAATGGCGCCCAATAGGCCATGGTGTCAGGACGGGCTACAGCAGCCTCTGCCGAGCACGCAATGGCAACAGCCTTTTCAGAACACGCAAGGGCAACAAACCAATCAGTTGGCAGGGAGACGGGCATGCCGACAGTACAACGCAGGGAGTTGTACATGGCAGCCTTGTAAATTCAAGCATTCCTGCTCAGTATGCGGAGGTGGACACCCTGCTTTCACCTGCAGGGCAGCAAGGGAGGCCAAGCCTTTCAGAGCGTTACAGCAGCGCTCAACCGAGGGAGTTGGCCCCAACACCCATCAGGCTTGAGAATATGCGTCCATGGCTAAGAGCCTACCCTAAGCGGGATATAGCTATCAGTATTGAAAATGGCTTCTCGCTGGGTTTCCGCATCCCATCCCTAATAATAAAAAAAGCACAAACGCGCTTTATAAATAACCCACCATCTGTCCAAAAACACAACGAGATCGCGCACAGCAAGATAGCAAAAGAAATAGGTATGGGGAGAATAGCGGGTCCTTTCCATTCACCCCCATTCAAGGGCAACATAATCTCCCCATTGGGGGTCATACTTAAAAAGGAGCCGGGACAATTCCGTTTAATTCATAACCTATCATACCCGGAGGGAAAGTCAGTTAACGATTATATTGATCCGGCGTTATGCTCTGTTAAGTATGCAACCATTGATCAGGCAATTATGCTCATACGAAGTAAGGGGCCGCGAGCACAGCTGGCGAAGGCGGACATAGAGTCCGCGTTCCGGCTATTGCCGGTACATCCCGAGTCTTTCCCATTATTGGATTTCTCGTTCAATGGGGAGTTCTTCTATGATAAATGTTTGCCCATGGGATGTGCAGTATCATGCGCATACTTCGAACAATTTAGTTCATTCCTACACTGGGTGGTTGAAGACCTGGCGGGCCCCAACATGATTGTGCACTATCTGGACGATTTCCTGTTTGTAGGAAAAGACCATGACGACTGCGAAAGGATATTGGATATCTTTGAGCGGATGGCACAGTCGTTTGGAATCCCGCTAGCGAAAGAAAAGACAGATGGCCCGAAAAGGATCATCACTTTTCTGGGCATACAATTAGATGTGCCGGCATACAGGTCACGTTTGCCAGCAGATAAGGTGCTGAAGTTGAGGAAAGATATTCAACTATTTCACAGCCAGCGAAAAGCGACACTGCAACAATTTCAGTCAATACTGGGCCTGCTATGCTTTGCATGCAGAGTGATACCCATGGGGAGGGTTTTCTGCCGCCGTATGGCATGGGCAACGAGAGGTATCTCAAAAAGATACCATCGCATCCGGGTCACCAGGGAAATATGGGAAGACCTGCAGGTCTGGCTGCAATTCCTTCGCACCTTCAATGGCCTTGCCTTCTGGCAAGCACTCCCGGTATCTAATGCGGAACTCGAATTCTTCACCAATGCCTCGGGGGGGATTGGTTTCGGCATCTACTATAAAGGGGCGTGGTGCTCAGAGACATGGCTCAGGGAATGGCAAACGGAAGGGACCACCAGGGACATCACGTTCCTGGAGCTTTTCCTGCTAATGGTAGCCTTATGTATCTGGGCATCAGGGCTCGCCAACAGAGCTATCACCTTCCATATCGATAACCTAGCTGTGGTGTGGGCAGTGAACAGTATGAGAGCTAAGACGCCAAGGGTAGTGGCACTATTAAGACAAATAGTGTTACTATGCCTGGTGCATAACATAACCCTTAGAGCGGAGCACATTGAAGGCGAAAATAATAACATTGCCGATGCTCTTTCTCGTTGTAAGATCAGGCTTTTTCACCAACTGGCTCCCGAGGCAGACGCGGTCAAGACAGCTGTGCCCGATCATGTCTGGGAGTATGGTCCACTGAGGTATGGGAGCTCCTGTTAGGCTCCTTAGCCGAAAATACCAGGCGTAAATACATAGCGGCATGGGAACAGTACCAAACATTTTGTAGAGAAGCCATAATACAGCAAGAAGATAGATTTAAAGTAGCAACGATTCTGAGATGGATTATGCATTGCAAAAGCAATGGCTACACAAAAGCAGCAGTTCAAGCCCGTTTGGCAGCGGTATCATTTTTTGTAAAAGCTGTGGGTAAGAGAAGTCCCAAGGTGGAGTTTTTATCATAAAGAAGGTAATGAGAGGCTGGTCCTTGGGGCAGCCCCGGAAAGTAGACCAACGCCGCCCGATCACTCATCAGATGCTCCAACAACTGGTGGTAACGACTGGCCAAGTGTGTTACGATGAGTACGAGACAAGGCTGTTTAGATGTTCCTTTTCCTGGGCCTTTTATGGAGCATTTCGAGTAGGGGAGCTAGTGGCTTCCTCATCCTCGAAGCACGGGACTGCCTGTGGAGGTATGGAAAAGCGCGATGTGAGCATACTCACAGGGGCCATAGTGCTACGCTTGCGCAGATCCAAAACTGACACGGAGGGAAAAGGGGCACAGGTGGTGTTGTTGGCATTACACAATGACCCCTCATGCCCACTGAGAAATGCGTTAGCCTACCAACAGTTACGGGCACACTCAGGAAATCAATGGTTCGTGCACGCGAACGGTGCCCCCCTATCACGTTTCCAATTTATCAGAGTACTCAAGCTGGTAATAGAATGAACGGGATGGTATGCAAGCTTATACGGCTCGCACTCCTTTCGCATTGGAGCTGCTTCAACGGCAGCCAGCATTGGGATGTCAACAGAACAGATTATGAATATAGGCCGATGGCGCTCGGATAGATACAAACTGTATATACGTCCAGCGGAATGAGGAATGATGGGTTTATTAAAAAAAAAAAAAACAACTAACATGTAGAGAGATCAAGGGTAAGGTGATACTGGCAATGTGGAAGCATTTTGTATAGAATCAGTGTTATGTGTTATAATCATTGTTGGATAGTTCTGCTGTAATCATATCTTTCCGATTGTGATCCAATGCAGGAGTAAGTCGCTGCCTCTGGCCTCGTGAAGCGTGGATATGTGGCCATTCATTTGTTCACTGGGCCCAAAGACGGACTCGGTGCAGACCACAGAGGTTGAATTTGGGATTACCAGGTGCTGAGGTTTCCGTGGTGTGGCTGGGACGACGGGGTATGGTGTGGGACCAGCTGGTGCCGTCCCTGCTACAAAGGAAGAGATTGAACGGGAACCCAGTGATGATTGTGATCCACTTGGGGGGCAACGACCTTGCGTCCACACGCAGCATCGAGCTCACCAAAAAGATGCAAAGCGACCTGCTGACACTGGCAAACACCTTTCCCGGGACACTCCTGGCATGGTCCCACATCATACCGCGGCGTGTGTGGCGGGGCGAGAACTCGCCCAGGGCATTGGAGAGGACAAGACAAAAAGTGAACAAGTGGATGGCCCGCTTCATGGGGGCAATAGGGGGTTACAGCATCAAGCATGACCTCATAGAAGAGAGATGCCCGGGACTGTATCGCGCAGATGGAGTGCACTTGTCAGACATAGGAATGGACATTTTTCTGTGCGCCATACAAGACACGGTCGAACGCTTATGGCAGAAGCAGGTGTTGGCCACAGCGGCGCGTTGATCAGTGGGGCCCCCTCAACAAGCGAGGATTCGCTGTTGTCGGGGTTGGCAGGAAAACGCACCCGGTGAGAGAGAACACAGCCTAGGCTTTAAGTAAAGGGGGAGAGGTGCAGGAGAGAAACACGGACCTGCCCCCGGAGAGATTGATAAGGCAACAAGAACACCGTGCAGAAGGCCCCTTGCCTTGCTTTGACGGTGGGCAAAAGGGGGGGTAAAGCAAGAAAAGGTTGCCAAGTCTGCTTGAACAGCAGGCGTAACAGCTTTTCGACTGAAGGATATGGAGAAGACTAAGGACTGAGGAAAAGCTTTCACGGCAATTTTCCTCCTGCCACTTACAAGGACTGTAGGATATTGGCTGTGTCTCTCGAGGGGGCTGAAATGGCAGGTGGTGCCAAAAGGAATTGTGTACAGTGTTTTGTTGATTGTTACGTGCATGCTGTGGCCAACAGTTTTTATGCTGTTAATAACCATTGTTTTTAAATAAATAGAAACAGTTTTGTCGAAAGAAAACCCTTGGCGAAATGTATGACTTATTGGAGGGAGGGGGTGGGGGAGAGGCGACGGGGTAAGGGTAGGCAAAACCCGAGGCTGTCATGCCAGTTGCGCGGCTGAGCCTTTGACACTGTTCTGCACAGGCAACTTATAAACAAACTGAGCACCCTAGGGGTTGACCTTAAAGTTACTGCTTGGGTAAGAAATTGGTTGAGTGGGAGGCGACATAGGGTACAGCTCACTCTGAGGAGGAGGAGGTGGTTACCAGTGGAGTGCCGCAGGGATCTGTCCTTGGTTTGATTCTTTTTAACATCTTTGTAAGTGATATTGCGGAAGGGCTGTCGGGTAAGGTTTGCCTCTTTGCTGATGATATCAAAATCTGCAATAGAGTCAACACTCAGGAAGGTGTAGATAACAGGAGAAGGGATCTAGCTAAGCTGGAATAATGGTCTAGAATTCGGCAGCTGAGATTTAATGTTAAAAAATGCAGTCTCATGCATTTTGGAATGCAGCAATCCAAGGGAACAATACAGTATAGGGGTGAAGTACTTCTGTCCACAAAAGAAGAGCAGAACCTAGGCGTGATTGTGTCTGATGATCTTAAAGTAGCTAAACAGGTAGAAAAGGTGACGCTGAAAGCTAGAAGGATGCTTAGGTGCATAGGGAGAGGAATGGCCAGCAGGAGAAAGGAGGTGATAGTGCCTCTGTATAAGTCCTTGGTGTGACCTCATTGATAGTGCCTCTGTATAAGTCCTTGGTGTGACCTCATTTGGAGTACTTTGTGCAGTTCTGGAGTCTGTGCAGAGGGTGGCTACTAAAATGGTTAGTGGTCTTCGTTATAAAGCATATGAGGACAGACTTAAAGATCTTAATATGTATACTTCAGAGTAAAGGTGGGATAGAGGTGATATGATTGAGACGTTTAAATACCTCAGTGGCAGCAGAGGCACGATTGGGCTGCTCTCATGTGGAGGCGGGCGTCTCGGGTGACATGGACTGTGGATGCCATGTGGCCCAGCAGGTTTAGTAGGGGGCGAGCAGACATGGTGCGTCTACTTTGTACGTCTACTGCCGGCACCCTGAGGCTGTCAGCCCTGTCCTGAGGTAGGAATACTCTGGCCTGAAGGGTCTCTCTATCTGGTCTCCTATGAACTCCACACTGTGCTGGGAGAAGGTGAGACGGGGTGGTTTATCATGAACCCAAGATGTTGTAGGGTGCTGATGGTGTGGGCCATGATCTGCTGCACCTCGGTGGCCGAAAGGTTAGGACCCTATATTGGTAGTGGCCACCCCACACCACGAATAAGAGGTACTGCTTGTGGTTGGGATGGATAAGGATGTGTGTGTACTCATCCTTTAAGTCCAATGAGCACAGCCAGTCTCCCTGCTGGAGGTATGGCAGCAGCATCCCAAGGGAAAGCATCTTGAATTTCTCCCTCATCAGGAACCTGCTCAGGTCCTGCAGGTCAAGGATGAGCCTTAGGTCCCCTATTCGTTTTGGCATAAGGAAGTACTGGGAGTAGAAACCTCTACCCCAGAGGTGTGGGGGTATAGGTTCCACTGTCTTGTGCTCGAGAAGGCCTGTGAGCTCCTGTAGCAGCAACGTCTGGTGGAGGGGAGTCCTGGTGGGCTCTCCTGGGAAGAATGGAGGGGGAGTCTGCTCCAAATGGAGGAGAAGCCCTCCTAGACCACCTGGAGTGCCCAGTGGTGATGGTTGGCCACCAGTGGGCAAACAGAATCAGATGTCCCCCTGTGGGCTGCTGGAGTGGGCCTCCTGGGGGTGGAGAGACTATGCCCAAGGAGTCAAAGGTTCCCCCCAGGCTATGCCGGAACCAGTGCCTGGGTTTTGGAAGTCTTCAGCTTACAAGGGCCATGCCCTTCTCCCTTGGCCTGCTGACCCTGCTGGGGAGAACTGGTACTGAGGGTAGTTTCCGTAAGAACTTGGGCATATTCCTCAAGTAAAGGGGCTTTTTATTTGGGGCCTTCTGTCGGGCAAGGGTAGCAGTCTTTTTGGAGAGCCTAGTCCTCCATCAGGAACAGACTCCAACTCTGCAGCCTTATCTGTCATGGATTTGCCAAAGAGGTACTCTCCTTGGCAAGGGACTTTGAAAAATTTGTCCTGAACCCATTGCTCCAGGTCAAGGAAGGCCATATCCTCAGGTGGGGACTGGCGATGGCTCTCGGAGGGAGAAAGGTCTGAGGGCACGTCACGGTGGTGAAGGGTGTCTGGAGATTCCTCGTCCTCTGCCTCCCAGTCCAACTCATAGTTGGTGGAGGAGTCGAGGATGGGCCGGGTTGCGAGGTCGAGCCCTGACTCCAACGGTCTATGCCCCTCAGAGGCTCTGCGGGCAGAGCCGCAGCCACTCAATGGGGAAGACCTCGGTCCCGAGGATCGGGACTGGGATTGAGACCGATGTTGAGGATCATCTCGAGGACAATGGCGCTTGAAGATCGGCTTGTCATCCGGGGATGTCCTTAAGGTCGAGGCCCTGGTGGGTCTGGGCAGATGATCTGGTAGAAACAGGTATCAGGGCCCACCTGCTGGGCCTTCAAGGCAGACAAGCTGCACTCCAAGTCCACCATTCTGGTCTTGTCCAGATGGCTCCGCAGCCTTCGGCATCGGCACAGAGGATCTTGGGCCCAACACAGCTCCGACAAGGGAAGTCCTCAATCAGGAAGGCCTCAGGGGTCTGAAGCCGATCACCGGAGGCTGATGCTTCTTTGTGGGTGATCTTAGTCAGCTGCCCCTGCTCAGACCCCTCGGACTCGCAGCGTGGACTGCAGGACTGGGCTCAGGACTTACCCATCTTCCCCAACTCGTCCTCGAATGCTGCCCTCAAGGATTTCTTCTTCTTCTTGTGTTCCACCTTGGGGTTCTCTGCTCTGAGAACCCAAGGCCTTGGTCGGAAATGGGGTGACCTCGGGGCTCTAGGGTCCCAGATAGGCCGGGGCAGAGACTGACTTCTGGAAAATATTCTCATACTACTGCTGACGTCTCTTAATGGCCTTGGAGCACATCCTCTTACAGAGGGCACAATCCAAGGGGTCGTGATCTGGCCTGAGGCAACGGAGGCAGCAGTTATGTGTGTCGGTGAGAGACATGGTCCGTGAGCACCGATCACACTTCTTGAAGCCGCTGGCAGAGACCATGGGGGGAAAAAAGGGCTCCAGCAAGGTCGAAGACCCAGGGCTCTGCCAGTGTAAGGGGCGCGAAATCGTGCCGGTTAAAAACAAAAAAGGAAAAGAAAAAACAAACCAGAGACGCGATGCCGAGGCAAGCAAGATCAGGTGCGGGAAAGGGAACCAGTGTGCAACTGGGGAAAAGAAAAATTCCAAGAGAAAACTAACTCTCTTTCCAGGGAAAGCAGACACACATCCAGGGGGCTCCGAAGAAAAAAGGAGACTGAGGCAAGATGGCACCCTTGGTCGGGAAGGAGACTTCGCATGCATGGTGAATCTCCCAAAGGCTTTCTTGAAAGCTGGAGAGAAGCTTCCACACGGGGTTTCGTCGGCATTGATGTCACCGCATATGTGAGTACTGATTTCCTGCTTGTTCCCTGAACATGCCATTTACCCTTCCCACAGTGACCTATGCCAAGTAGTGGCAGTCACAAACATGTGACCTGTGAGCCAGTGAACATTCATAGGCCCTTGCCCCACCTGAGTAAGCTTCCTTTTAGACTGGAAACCCATGATGAGTACTGGGGTCTGTAAGCAAACAGTGCACACTGAAAGCGTTAGTTACTCACCTGTAACAGGTGTTCTCCATGGACAGCAGGAATCAGTCCTCACTTATGGGTGACGTCGGCACTGACAGAGCCTGCATGGAGCAATTCCCCAGCTTTCAAAGAAAGCCTTTGGGATTGCTGCCACGCATGCGTGGTCCTGTTCCCACCCAATGGTGCCATCTTGTTCAGTCAGGTCCCTTAGCTCGAGCCCTACCAAGCAGATGGCAAGGGAAGGATAAAAATCCATCAACTCATCAGGGGAGGTTGGAGGGTAGTGAGGACTGATTCCTGCTGTCCCTGGAGAACATCTGTTACAGGTGAGTAACTAGGCTTTCTCCAGGAACAAGCAGAAAGTCAGTCCTCACTTATAGGACTCCCCAGCTACAGGCTACCGAACCTGTAACCAAAAGGTGCTTCCACGAGGCCGTGAGCAGAAGCCGATGCCCAGAGGAGCTCGAGTCTTCGAGTCCCTAGGGCAAAACCCTCGGTAGCTGTTGAGCAGGGTCGGAGGGCAGGAGTTTCTTATACCCCGAAAAGATTACAGAGTACAGCCTGGCCGAAGGCGCTGTCCCGGCAGGACCCCCTCTCCAGGCAGTAGTGCGAGGCAAAAGTGTTCGCCGAAGCCTAGGTCGTGTGAGCCAAGGCGATGCAGTCCGCCACCCAAATGGAGAGGGTGCGCTTTGTGACTGCCTGCCCCAAGCAATTGGGATTGTAGGTCACGAAAAGCTGGCCAGACTTGCGATGAGGCTGGGTATGCTGCAGATAGAAGGCAAGAGCCCTCTTGCAGTCCAGTGCATGCAAAATCGCCAATGCCTGGTCGGCATAGGGTCTTGTGAAGAAGGTCAGTAAGACTATCTCCTGATTGAGATGAAAATCCGAGACAACCTTCGGCAGGAACTTGGGGTGGGTGCGGAGGATCACCATGTTCCTATAGAACCTGGTGTAAGAGGCTTCAGCCATCAGAGCCTGGAGTTCACGGACTCGGCGGGCTGAGGTCAAAGCTACCAGGAAGGCCACCTTCCAGGATAGGTGCTGAAGTGAGCACGTCGCCATCAGCTCGAAAGGTGAACGCGTAAGCTGCATGAGCACTACGTTCAAATTCCATTCTGTTGGAGGAGGCCGGATGGGAGGCTTGAACAGCAAGAGGCCCCACATGAAGCGGGAGACCATGGCCTGCTCCGAGAGGGGTTTGCCCTCTACGGGGAAGTGATGCGCTGAGATGGCGCTCAGGTGTACCCTGACAAGAGTTCGACTTCAGCCCTTCCTTCAAGAGATGGAGAAGGTACTGGAGGACCCACCAAGTGGGGCGAAAGAAAGGGTCAATTTAGAGCTCGGAGCACCAGACCGAGAAGCATCGCCACTTGAAGGCGTAGTCGAGTCCTTTCTCGACGCAAGGAGGACCTCCTCCTCGACCTCCTCTGGGAGGTCTAATGTGGCTAGGGTGACCCATTCAGCTGCTAGGTTGCGAGGGACAACAAGGCCAGGTTCGGGTGCGTTAACAGACCTGAGGCACAGTCCAGGGGAATCGGAGGCTTGGACGCGAGCTGAAGCAGGAGTGGGAACCACGGTTGCCGAGGCCACAAGGGAGCAACGAGTATCATCAACGCTCATTCCCACTGAGCTTTGTGGAGGGTCCTCACAATGAGAGTAGTGGGAGGGAACGCAGAGAGAAACCCGGAGGCCCAGCTCAGAAGGAACGCATCCCACACCTACCTGCTCGGATGCAGAACTGGGTGCAAAAGCGGGGAAGCTGAGTGTTTGCCGAGTTGGCGAACAGGTCCATAGTCGGCGTCCCCCACCGATGGAACAGCCAGTTGGCCACCTCCGGGTCCAGCCGCCATTCGTGAGGGCAGAGGATCCTGCTGAGTTTGTCCGCGAGAATGTTTTTGTGCCCGGGAGGTAGATTGCTCATAGGGCGATTCCTCGACGGAAGGCAAAGGAGCAGAGGAGGATCGTTTCCCAGCAGAGGAGGCGTGATCCTGTGCCCCCCCCCTTGTTGATGTAGAACATTGCTACTCGATTGTCAGTCTGCACGAGTACCGACTTTCCTTGGAGGTGGTCCTCTAAGGCCCTCAGGGCCCATCAGACTGCCTGAAGCTCAAGCAAATTGATCTGCTGTTGAGACTCTTTGGGTGACCATAGCCCCTGCATGCACAGTGCACTGCAGTGGGCTCCCCATCCCAGTAGGGAAGCGTCCGTTGTCAGCACTAGTTCATGCTGCGGAGATTGGAAGGGCAGTTCCCGGAGAAGGTTACGGGGGTTCTGCCACCAGTCTAAGGACCTGCGAAGGTTGTGGGAGACCTGAATTGGTTCCCTAAGGTGACCGGAGGCCGGGCTCCATTGAGTGCTGAGGCACCACTGGACCGTCCACCTGTGCATGCGGGCATGTGGGACTACATGGACGGTGGAGGCCATGTGCCCCAGGAGGCACAGCATAGTCTGCGCCGTGACCCGAGCGTTGCCCTGGACCTGAGTCGCCAATGCTCGGAGGTAAGCTGCATGGTCTGCCGGTAAAAAGGCGATCGCCTGCTGAGTGTTGAGGCATGCGCCGACAAATTCCAAGGCCTGTGCCGGCTCGATGTGGGACTTGGGGTAATTGACCAGAAATCCCAGACGCTCGAGAAGGAGAATCGTGTGAGATGCCGCAAGGTGGGCTTCCCTGGCCGAGGGCCCCGTGACGAGCCATTCGTCAAGGTAAGGGAAGACCGGCATGCCTTGCCGTCTGAGAGAGGCAGCGGCCGTGGAGAGGCACTTTGTGAAGAATCGCGGAGCAGATGCGAGTCCGAAGGGAAGCACCCTATATTGGTAATGCTCCCCTTGCACCCTGAAGCTCAGGAACTTCCTGTGCTGGGGTTGAATTAGAATGTGTGCGCAAGCATCCCTGAGATCCAAAGAGCATAGCCAGTCACCCTGCTGGAGGAAGGGCTGCAGGGTGCCAAGAGATAGCATTTTTAACTTCTCCCGCATCAGAAACTTGTTTAGTTTCCGGAGGTCGAGGATGGACTGCAAACCCCCCCATCTTCATCGGGAAGAGGAAGTTCCGGGAATAGAAGCCCTGACCTCGGAAGTGCATCGGTACCCTCTCGACCGCTTGCTCAGTGAGGAGGTTGTCTAACTCCCGCTGTAGGAAGATCTGGTGCACAGGGAGCAGAGAAGGCTCCGCTGGGGAGAAGGGAGGGGGAAACCTGTCCAGCTGGAGACGGTAGCCGTCCCAGATTACTTGGAGGACCCAAGTATCCGATGTGATGGATGCCCACTGAGGGGCGAAGGAGGAAAGGTGTCCCCCCACCAGTTGCGGTGCTGCCAGGGGGCAAAGGCTACGTTGCTAGCATCAAAAACCCCTGGGCGGGCTGAGGCGGAGCTGGGGTGTGGGCCTTGTGCCCTTGCGTCGCAGTGGTCGGCACAGGAGTAGGTGGGTAGCCTCGGTAGGATAGGCTCTTCCGCAGAAAGAATGGCTTCTTAGCCTGCTGTTTCTTCTGAGGAAGGGAGGAGGGTCTTGCGTGAGAGGCGGGTACGGGTGACGAACTCCGTCTCAATCTCGGTAGCCTTCTCCTCCATCAGTTTACCGAAGAGCTGTTCACCAAGGCAGGGTACGTCTAGGAGCTTTTCCTGGACCCACTGCTCCAAGTCCGAGGACTGGAGCCATGCCTGGCACTGGGCCCCAATGCCAGCGGCCACCACTTGAGCTGAAGACTCGAATCCATTGTAGGCTGCGCAGGAGAGGTATTTTGAGCATTCCGCGATGGACTTCAGAAGGGTCCAGAACCTATTGAGAGGTTCGCCCATGAGGCCCGCGGACAAGCCCCCAAGTTCCTTGGCTAGGTCATGTAAAAACATGCCTGTATACAATTGGTATGTCTGAATATGGCATGAGAGCATGGACCTTGGGTAGGCTTTGCGGCCTAGGGCATGGAGGGCTCTCAACTCCCTGCTCGGCGGAACCGAAGAATGTGACTTTGGGCTCTTTAGTTTTCTCATGGCTGACTCCACCACCATGGAGGTGTGGGGGAGTTGGGTTTTTCTGAACCCAGGGCTGCGCTGGACCCTGTACATAGCGTCGAGGCGCTTGCTCACGATGGGGACCAATGCAGGGGTCTCCCACATGCGGAGTAGCAGCCTGGACAAAATGGGAGGAACTGGGACAGCAAGAGATTCCCGAGGAGGGGGCTCATACTGTAGGATATCGAGCTCTTCAGCTCAAGGTTCCTCTTCCGCCTGAGTTGCCAGGTTGAGAGCCCGTGCCATATCCCGCACGAACACCGAAAAGGAGGTGTCCTCGGGTGGCGAACACCACTGAAAAGCGGGTGGGGACGGGTCCGACGGGAGGTCCCGATGGGTACGGGTCTCAGGGGAGCTATCCCCATCCGACTCCCAGCCTGAAAAATCAGAGGAAGAGTCCGATTCAGGCTGGTCGCCTCGCCCGGAGGCCGAGGTGCATTTGAAGCCGAGGAGGATCTCGCCCCTGAGGAACGGGGAAGGCGAGCGAGACCGATGCCGAAGACCCTCACAAGGCCCATGGCTTGCAAGGTTTTTCAGGGTGAATTTTGGTGTCCCTCTTGAGGGAACCTCGGTCTCTAGGCACAGACCAGCGAAGCTGGATAAGAGCACCTGCTGGGATGCTATGAATGCAGAAACGCTGCGTTCTAGAGTCAGCATATGGGACTCCCATGCGGGTGTGGGTGCCAGCGACGCTGACACCGAGGTCACCAGGTCGGGCGTTGAGGAGGAGAGGGGGGTCCTCGCTGGGACGACCCTCGGGAGACCTCCGAGTCTGTTCGAGGTACCTTACGAGGTCACTCTTTATCCGACTCTTGGGAACGTCGAGGGGGGCTAAGCAACTGAGCACGGGAGCGCTCGCACTTGTTGGGAGCCCCCGACAGCAACTTCAAGGCCTTCTTCTTCTTACGCCGCTCCACTTCAGGGGACCCCTGGTCAGAGTGCCGTCTTGAGAGCGGAGCTGAGGTGGGGGATCCCACCGGCGCAGAGACGACCGAGGGTGCCACTGGGGATTCCGAGGCAGCCTTCTGGAAAATGTCTTCAGACTTCTGCTTACGACTGAGCAGGGCTTTGGAGGACATTTTCTTGCAAAGCGAACAGAGCTCTGGATCATGTTCGGCTCCAAGACACTATAGACAAGAGTAATGGGTGTCTGTAAGCGAATACTCTTGGAACATCTATCACATTTTTTGAAACCAGTGACCATCGGGGCAAAAAGGGCCTCCGTGAGGTCAAAGACCCACGCGGCCAGCGGTTAGTGGAAAAAAGGGCGCGAAGACTGCCAACAACAAAACTTAGGGAAAAAAATGTCCCCTTTGCTCAAAAGAGATAGGAGCAAGGGGGAGGACGGGTAGAAGACCGGTGCAACCGGAAAACAGTAGGCCAGAGGCCGGAAAACGAAACACTTTTTCCGAGGGACAAGGACGTGTGTCCGAACGGCTCAGTGGAAAAAGCGAGACTGAGCAAGATGGCACCCTTGAGCGGGAACAGGACAATGCATGTGTGGCAGCAATCCCAAAGGCTTTCTTTGAAAGCTGGAGAATTACTCCACACGGGCTCCGTCGGTGCCGACGTCACCCATAAGTGAGGACTGAGTGCCTGTTTGTTCCTGGAGAAACAAAGGTCCCTGTGCTGACTGCTGCTGACGTTGCCACTAATGTTGCTGCTGCCTTCCTGTAGTAGATGAGTAGAGGGAGGGGAAGAAGGCTGGAGATCTGCTATTTTGATTTCATCATTATCTGGGGTCATGTGAATTTTCAGTTGTTAAAATGGGGTCATATGGGATAGAAGTTCGGAAAGCATTGCCCTACATTATTAGAAATGATACAGTACCAGATCACTCACCTATACTTCTCATTAATGTTAGAAATTCTCCATGCATTGTTCATGTCGAAACCCATGCGTTCCACTTCATTCTTAAACCTTGATGTGACGTGGTCCCCTGAAACAGAGACTAAATACATGATAACATTCCTAAAGTGAGAGCCCCATCCTTACTTTTCTGCCTAGCCACCCCCCAAGTCCATTCCTTTGGCAAATCTACCACAAATGTTTCATTTGGGAACTTGCAGAGATTGTTCTTTTACACAACACTACAATCCATGCATATATAGGGAAAAAATACCCCTCAGAAAATGTGTTGCTCTAGTTTTGCAGATTGCTAATTTAGCATAGTTACTCACTTGTAACAGGTGATCTTCGGGAACAGCAGGAATTTAGTCTTCACATATGGGTATCATCGGTACCGACGGAGCCTGCACGGGAATGCTCCCCAGCGTCCAATTAGAAAGCTTTTGGGAGCATCCCACAGCGCCTGCATGCTGCCTTCCCGCCTTTCCCTACTGCCTCTCTCCAATTGAGTTTTAAAGCTGAGACAAAGAGAGAGAGAGAGAGAGAGGGAAAGAAAAGAAAAGAGAGATACAACTCCTAGGGGAGGTGGGTGGGTTGTGAAGACTAAATTCCTGCTGTTCCCAGAGATCACCTGTTACAGGTGAGTAATTATACTATCTCCAGGAACAAGCAGGAATCAATGTTCCCTCTAATTTTCTGTAGGCTGTGTGCGCATAAAATATCAGCTGTGCAGCTTTTGAAGGAAGGTTAAATTTTTGTGCGCCACATAACGACACTCTGAGTTTATACTTTAAAATTTGACTACACGGCAGAATACAGTATGTATTGCACTAGAAAATATTGATTGCACTAGAAAATATTGTAGAACTTGTGAAAACCGTAAATGCACAACAACTTTTAAATTTTAAGACATCTGTGTTGTTGTCTATCAGAATCAGAACTGTAAGTTTTGTGCGCTCTGTTGTAAAGTATGTGCGCTCGCTCGGCGAGGTATGTGCGCGCGCACAGCTTAGAGGGAACAGTGGCAGGAATGTAGTCTTCACATATGGGGACTCCCTAGCTACAGATGCCAGGAAGAGACCCCAGAGGTTGTCAGCCCTTGTGAAAGGGCTCCACTTCCCCCCATGGATCTCTGGCATCCTACCAGGAATGGTGGGTAGGAGTTGATTAGATATGGAACAGGTGTTGTACAACAACCTGACCAAACAAGGCATCCCGGTGGGAGTCCTTGTCCAAGCAGTAATGGGCTGTGAAGGTATGAACCGAGGCCCAAGTAGCTGCTCGACAGATGTCGTCAATAGACACAGAGTGTAGATGAGCCATTGAGGCTGCCATGGCTCTCACATTGTGAGCTGTGACATGGCCTTCCAGAGAAAGGTTTTTTACTGTGATAGGTAAAAGAAATGCACTGTGCAATCCAATTGGACAATGTTCTCTTGGAGACTGGAAGTCCCAAATGAGAAGGATCAAAAGTAACAAAGAATTGAGAGGACTTTCTATGTTGCTGTGTTCTTTGTAAGTAAAAAGCAAGTGCTCTTTTACAGTCCAAAGTATGAAGATTCCTTTCTGCATTTGAAGCATGAGGCCTTGGAAAAAACACAGGTAGGAAAACTGCTTGGTTTAAATGAAAAGGTGAAACCACCTTTGGCATAAAGTGTGGATGAGTCCTAAGGACTACCTTATCATGATGTAGCCTCGTATAAGGAGGATCAGCCACTAATGCTTGCAATTCACTGATGCGACGTGCTGATGTGATTGCAATGAGAAAGATAACCTTCCAGGAAAGGAACTTCAAGGAGGTAGTAGCTAGAGGTTCAAAAGGCGGCTTCATGAGCTGTCCAAGAACCAGATTTAGGTCCCATGCTACCAGTGGTGGCCTAATGGGAGGCTTAGTTAGAAGGAGGCCCCTCATAAATCTCGCTATGAGAGGAAATAGGTTGTCCATTTAAAGGCTTGAAAGAAGCTGAAATAGCACTTAAATGGACTCGTATTGAGTTAGTCTTAAGCCCTGCATTTGATAAATGAAGGAGATTCTCCAATAATGATTCCAGAAGTATAGCCAGGGGATCAAGACCCTTCTGCGAACACCATATGGAAAACCTTTTCCACTTGAAAGCATAAGAGCGTCTTGTGGAAGGCTTTCTAGAAGCATAAAGGATATCCTTCACTTGTTGAGAAAGGTTAAGACCATGAAGGTCTAGGCCCTCAGCAACCAGGCCCTGAGATGCAGAGAGTGGGAATCAGATGCCACAACATCCCGTCCTCCTGAGACAGGAGATCTGGAGCAGATCCTAACTCCAGAGATGGAGTTTGAGAGAGATGTAGGAGCAGAGGGTACCACACCTGCCGAGGCCAATGTGGAGCTATGAGAATCATATGGCCTCTGTCTCTCTGAAGCTTGAATAGGGTTTTGGGAATTAGGGGAATGGGTGGAAAGGCATATAGGAAGTCCTGACCCCAATGGAGGAGGAAAGCATCCCTGTACTGAGAACCCTGAGCCGGAATTCTGGAACAGAATTGGGGAAGTCTGGCATTGAACGGACTTGCAAAAAGGTCTATGTCCGGAGTTCCCCAAATTTGAAAAAGTTTTGCTACCTGGTCTGCACGAAGAGACAACTCGTGCAGAAGCAGAACTCGACTGAGTCTGTCTGCCCAGGAGTTTTGAATGCCTGGCAGATACACCACAAGGAGATGAATCTGATGCTCTCTGGCGAGGGCCCATAGTCGCAAAGCTTCATTGCAAAGCGACAGAGAGCCCGTTCCTCCCTGCTTGTTTAGATAGAACATAGCTACTTGATTGCCCATCTGAATTAGGACTGTCTTGTAGCTCAGCTGGGTGTGGAACACTCGAAGAGCAAGGAAGATTGCTCTGAGCTCCAAGAGAATGATGTGTAAATGGGTCTCCTGTGGAGTCCAGGTGCCTTGGGTAGAAAGATTTTGCAGGTGAGCTCCCCAACCCACCTGTGAGGCGTCTGTTGTTAGAGTGACCTGGGGTGGGGGCTGTTGGAAAGGGGACCCCACCAACAGGTTTTGGGCTGACTGCCACCATTGTAGGGACAAAATAAGGCGACTTGAGTTTGCTATTTTGTCTGATAGGCAGCCTGATGCTTGGGTCCACTGAGTGGCTAGAGTCCATTGGGCTGTTCTCATATGGAGGCGAGCATAGGGAACCACATGCACGGTAGATGCCATGTGGCCTAGCAATTGTAAGATTTCCCGAGCAGTGAGATGAGTCTAACACTGCTTGGGAAGCTAACTGCACAATGCGAAGGCAGGAGGGCTGTGGAAGATAGGCCCTTGCTTTCCTGGTATCCAGCATAGCTCCTATAAACTCTAGAGATTGAGTGGGAGTTAGGTTGGATTTTGGGATGTTTATGACCAGGCCCAAATACTGAAGTATACGCATTATGCAAGACAGGGAAATTCTGGCCTCTGACTCTGATGGGGCTCGAATGAGCCAGTCGTCTAAGTAGGGGAAGACGAATATTCCTAGAGTGCAAAGAAATGCTGCCACTACAACCATGCATTTCGTAAACACCCTTGGTGCTGAGGCCAGACCAAAAGGAAGAACCCTGTACTGGTAGTGCTTCCCCTGAAATAGAAACGGAAGAAATCTTCGGTGAGTTGGATGGATGAGAACATGGGTGTACGCATCCTTGAGATCTAGAGAACAAAGCCAATCCTGACTCTGAAGGTATGGCAGAAGAGTTCCTAGAGAAATCATCTTGAACTTCTCCTTGAACAGGAATTTGTTCAATTCTCTGAGGTCTAAAATGGGTCTGTGTCCCCCCGTTTTCTTTGGAATAAGGAAATAGGGGGAGTAAAACCCTGTACCCTGTTGGGAAATGGGTACGTCTTCTATTGCCCCATGGGCAAGAAGTAAATTGACCTCTTGACCCAACTGATTCTCGAGTGAAGTCTGAGAATTGAACTGTCTTACAACTGTAGGAGGGGGAATGTTGAGGAAGTGAAGCTTGTACCCCTCCTTTACAATGGAGAGAGTCCATTCTTCTGCTGTTATCTGCTCCCATCTGGGGGCAAAATGACACAACCTTCCTGGAATGGTGGAGGGCTCTGGCCCGTTAAGGGCCAGGAAGGCCAAGTTCTCTAGATGGGAGTCAAAGCCCCTGTGGAGGCTGAGTCTGCTGGGCCGGTTGAGGCTTAGCAGACTTTGTTTTTCTTTTTTTGTTGGCTGCTGTCCCTTCCAGGCAGACTGACCTGTAGAATGTCCCTGCTGGGTATAGGAGGGGTAAAACCTCTTCTTTTTAGAGAAGAATGGTTTCTTGTAGGATTTTCTCCTTGCAGGATCAGCTGTAGCCTTGGATAGTCTATCCAAAGTGGTATTATCAGCATCCAGCTCATTAGCTTTCTCTTGCCAATTTTTGCCAACGAGATTTTCGCCTGTAAAAGGGATATTCCCCAGTTTGTCCTGTTCCCAGAGTTCTAAGTCAGATGCCTGGAGCCAGGCAATCCTACGAGCACCTATGGCAATGGCAGAGGTTCTGCTTATGCACTCAAAGCAGTCAAAAGCTGCACGATTAACAAACTTGGAAACATCTTGGACATGTTTGACAAGTGTAAGATAATCTTGTCTCTTATCATCAGGAAAGAGAGGGCTCATAAGCTCTAGATCTCCTGTAACCTCCTTAAGGAACATTCCCATATATAAAATGTAGGAACTAATCCTGGCAGAAAGCATAGAGGCCTGGAAGGTTCGACGCCCAAAGGCATCAAGAGTCCTACATTCACGTCCTGGTGGATTAGATGCATGTCTTTTTGCACTCTTGATCCTTCTCATAGCTGATTCCACTACCATAGAGTGGTGTGGTAACTGGGTTTTTTGAAATCCAGGACAAGGAGGTACTCGATACATGGTATCAAGCCTACGAGAATGAGGAGAGGTGGTAAGAGGTGTTTCCCACATTCTTAGCATGAGATCATGCAAGATCTCATGAATAGGCAAAGTAGCTGCCTCTTTGGGAGCTTTAGGTATTGTAAAATCTCCAATTCCTTTGCTCTGGGCTCTGTTTCAGGAGCCATTGTGATGGAAAGACCTCTAGCCACCTCCCGAATGAAATCCTGAAAGGATATATTCTCTGGAGGAGACATCCTACGTTTAGGAGAGGAAGGCTTCTCAGAGAGAAGTACTCCGGTACCGACAGAGCTGTCTGAATCCTCAGACTCCTCGGAGGATTCAAAGTATCTCCTATCTGGGTGCTCTTGCAAAGCATGATACCGGTACCGGCCTGTTGATACCGGAGGAAACAGCATGACTCGGTGTCGGTAACACAGTCGCCGATGTCGATGCTGTCAGTACCGATACCAATATCAGTGCCGGAACCGGTGTTGATACCGGTTGAACCATCTGAAGCAGTCCCAAAGGCACCGAAGCCGCAAGGAGAGTCGCCAGACTGCGTTCAATAGCCAAGAACCTCTGGTATACTGATGCTGCCTGGGTATCGGTACCGGACGAAGCGGCCGGTACCCCAGAGCATGGCACCAGCAGTTCTGCCGAGGTTGAGGCCTCAAGAACATCCTGGAGCCCCGATAGTGCTTTGGAAGCCGAAGCCTCCCGCCGGGGCAATTTTGCCAGTACAAGTCCCTCAAGGGCCATGCCAGAGGCATCTTGATGCTTGGAAGGAGATCTACCCTTTGAGGACCGGCCAGATTTATGTTTGGTTACCTGAGATCCATGGGAGGAAGACGAAGCCCTGGAAGACGTCGATGCCACGGATGCTGCATCGGAGGGAAAAAGGGTGCTAAGCTTAGCAGCTCGGTTTTGCCGACCCCTCTTCGACATCATCCCACAAGCAACACACTCCGAGATGGAGTGGTCAGGACCTAAACATTTAAGGCACCACTCATGAGTGTCGGTGACAGAGATGGTACCGCCACACTTGGTACACTTTTTAAAACCCGAGGCGGGTTTTTCCATTCTGAAGGAAATGTTGGGCCTAGTGCCCAAAATGGCGCATGGCGCCCGACAGAAAAAAAGACTGGAAAATCCAGAAATTTTTTTTTTTTTTTTTGGAAAAAAGAAAGAACTGGCGGTACTGGTATAGCGTTGAGGAAGGCAGACGCTACCACAAAAAAGAATGGAAAAGATGGGATAATTTCTGCGGTGACAGGAAAACGACCTGCTGGCTCCGCGGAAAACAAAGAACTGGAGAGAGGCAGTTGGGAAAGGCGGGAAGGCAGCACACAGGCACTGTGGGATGCTCCCAAAAGCTTTCTAATTGGACGCTGGGGAGCGTTCCTGCGCAGGCTCCGTTGGTACCGAAGATACCCATATGTGAAGACTAAATTCCTGCTTGTTCCTGGAGATTATATGTACCACAAAGTTCCACACAGAACCAAGGGATAATACTTTCCAGGACATGCATGTGTGCACATGTGAGTCTCAAAACGATAAAGAAGAGATGCCCATCAGAAACCTCTGGGACCACCTGCAAATTTGAAGTGAAAGTGACCAAACACAAATTATTGTTCATAGTCACATAAGTGGGCTATGTCTCCACACTTGGTGCCCTGTGGCTCCATTCAGCTCTACTAGTACAGCTTTGTCAGAGGGAGGGATCTGTGAGACTGATATACTGCTATCTTCAGAAAGAATCATGCAACTTCACTTTCTCTGCAGACAAGCATGATCACTGTCATACAGAAAAAATTCCCCAGTTAAAGGGTGGCCTTCAACATCAAAGTGGACCCCCCCCAAATACCACCAAAATCCAAGAAATATTTTTCATGGCCAAACCCTTTTCTAACTTTTTAAAAACAATTTTATAACATGGAAAATCATCCAAAATGTTAAAAGTTCCATTCAGATCTAAAAAGGAGCCTATCTTCCAGGACACCCATATGTGTGTGTAGATCTGGAAGGAAAAGAGAAGGGAGGAAAACCACTACTCACCCCTTCCAGATTTACCATGTCCTGAAAATCTGGTGTAGAAGGAACTGAAAGACAAAAGTTATTAGGAATACAGATAATGATTCCATAAGCCGCCTTCTACGTGAAAAAGCAGGAAGTTAGTCTTCACATATGGGTGACATTGGCGCCAAAGGAGCTCGCACGGTAGCTTCTCCCCAGCTTTCAAAGAAAGCCTTTGGGAGATGCACCACACATGCATGGTCACCTTTCCACCCAAGGGTGCCATCTTGCCTCAGTCTCCTTTTTTTCAGCCCACCGGACATGTAGCTATTTTCCCCGGAAAAAGTGTTAGGTTTTTTTCTCTTGATTTTTCTTTCTCTGGACGTGTACCATTTCCCTTTCCCAGCCCCGAACTTGCTTACCTTGGCATTGGGTCGCAGGTTCATTCTTTTTCTCTTAGAAAGCTTCTCAACAGGCTCGTACTTTTTTTTGCCTCTGGCTGGACCGGAGGTTTTCGACCTCACAGGGGCATTTTTCCCCACCATGGCCTCGGCCAGTGGCTTTAAAAATTGTGACCGATGAGCCAAAACTATGTCGCGCACCAACCCATATGACTGCTGCCTCCAATATCTAGGGGCAGACCAGGACCCCTTAGACTGCAAAAAGATGACCTCCAAGGCCATCAAGAGCCATCAACAGCAGCAGCAGGAGTCCTTCTTCCAGAATACTGATTCTGCACCACAGTCTCCAGCGACATCATGCTCCAGGGCCCCCTCCGGAATCCCGGGTTGCCTCAGAACCCTTAGGCCATGGATCCTCCAGCCAAACCCCAGAGGAAGAGCTCAAGAAGAGTCGGAAACCCTCAAAGACTGTGTTGGAGGACACACCTGGAAAAGTGGGCAAGTCCCACGGATCACAGACCCGCAGTTCTTGCTGCGAGTCTGAGGGGAAGGAGTGGGAGTGGCCAACCAAAATACCCCGATGGGAATCATCGGCATCTGGACCCCGAGGCCATCATGGTCAAAGACTCCCCCTTGAATGAGCTGGCATTGGGCCAGAGACCCTCGGTGCTCACGCTGAAGGCTGCGGAGCCATCTGGTCTTGAGACAGCAGCCTTGGACCGCAGTCTATCTGCCTTCATGGCTCAGCAGTGGGCTCTGATGCCTGGCTCCACTGAGTCATTACTCCCAACAACCGGGCCCTCATCCTCGAGAAATGCCGCGGACGTCGAGCTGATCCTTGAGCGCCAACTGCCTCAAAAGATCCCTTGGCATTGGTCCAGATCTCTGGTCCGAAGTCATCCCCAATGAGTGCCCTTGGCTCGGACCACAGGGCCTCTGGGGGACCGGGGACCAGGGACCATCAGGCTTGGGGAGTGACCCCAGAGCCTGGGCCGTCCTCGACACCTCCATCGACTACGTCGGACTGGGAGACCGAGGACAATGGGTCCTCAAATACCCGTCGGCACCAGGATGTGCCCTCCAACCCGTCTCCCCCCAAGACCAGGCATTGGTCCCCGCCTGAGGACACGACTTTCCTAGACTTCGTGAGGAGCATGGCTAAGACCAACTCGGAGAAGGACCCTCGGACCAAGGAACTCGAGGTCTTCCAGTACGAGGCCCCTCCGAAGGAGACACTTATAGTGCCTGTTCTCCTGATCCTGGAATGGCTGCTCCTCCACATGTGGGAGATCCCTGCATCAGTGCCCATTGTGAGCAGATGGCTGGATTTGTTGTACTGGGTCTGCTGTAGCCCCGGCTTCCAGAAAGCACAGCTGCCACACAACTCCATGGTGGTGGGGTCACCATGCATTGCCTTAAGAGCCAAAGGACGCACTCCTTGGTGCCCCTGGCTAGGGAGGCTTGCACGTTGGATGCCCTGGGCAGAAAGTGCTACTAGGGCTCGATGCTCATTGGCAGGATCCAGGCATACCAGCTATACATGGGCATATACTTGAGACCTGGCGAAGGAACTCGCTGGGTTCTCGGTTGGTCACTCCAAGGAACCTCTCCAGTGGTTCCAGACCCTGGCCTCGGGTGTCAAGAGTGCTCCAAATTCCTGACTCAGGCAGCCTATGACTTCTTTGAGTCGGCAGCTAGGGTAGCTGTGGTGGGCACTGGTGCCCGAAACCAGGCTTGGCTACAGTCCTCCAACCTGGAGCAATGGGGGTCAGAACAAGCTGGTTGATGTCCCTTGCCAGGGAGAGAATCTCTTCAGCAAACCCATGATGGATAAGGCTGCAGAGTTGGAGTCAGAATTCCTGACGAGGACCAGGCTCTCCAAAGACCACTGACTCTTCCCAATGGAAGTCTTCGGGTAAAAAGCTCTTCTACCCGAAGAAAAGGAAGGTTTAAGGAAACTAGCCTCAGTACCAGGCCTTCCCAGCTCCCCAATAGGGGCAGCAGGCTAAGGGACAAGGGCATGGCCCTCATAAGCCTAAGGCTCCCAAGCCTAAGGCTCCCAAACCTAAGGCACTGGCTCTGGCCCAGCCTGGCAGGACTTTTTGACTCCTTGGGCATAGCATCTCTTCCCCCAGGAGGCTGAGCCCAGCTGCCCACAGGGGGGCGTCTGGTTCTCTATGCCCACCGATGGCTATCCATCACCACCGACTCCTCGGTACTGCAGGTGGTGAAGAAGGGTTACCTCCTCCATCTGACACAGGCACCCCCTCAGTTCTTTCTGGGAAAGCCCCCCAGGACTCCCCTCCACCAGACCTTGCAGCTACAAGAGCTCGCAGGCCTTCTCAAAGACAAGGCGGTGAAACTGGTGCCCGCACAACTCAAGGGCAAGGGGTTCTACTCCCAGTACTTCCGTCCTATTCTGGACCTGCAGGACCTAAACAGGTTCCTGGTGAAGGAGAAGTTCAAAATGCTCTTCCTTAGGGTGCACCTACTCTTGCCGCCTTGCTGGGCAGACTAGATGGACCATACTGGTCTTTATCTGCTGTCATATACTATATTACTTGGAACACTGCTGCCATATCTCCAGTCGGGAGACTGGCTATTCTCCTTGGGCCTATAGGATGCGTACTGTGATGCAGCGGAGGCTGATGAAAGCCCTGATCAGAGAAATGAACCTGTTTGTCAGCATGGAAAAGATGTGCACAGAGTGCAATATTTACAGGGACCAGCTAGGGGGAGCAGGAGTGCAGTCAGGGAGACTGAAGGGCCACGCCTAGCTGGTCAGAAGCAGATGACAAACATTTCACAAGCCTCAAAGAGAGGAGTCCTTTATAAGGAAGGACTGCCTCAACAGACACAGAAAGGAGGAGGTCCGGCTCAGACACAGAAAGAGCGAGGACTGGGGCAGAAGGAGAAAGAGAGAGCTGTTTGCTGGCAGAGGAGAAAGACTTATACGGACTGCAAGCAAGAAGCAAGGAGGAATCAGCCGGTAAGGAAAAGCCAGGCTGAGCAAGGAAGCCAGGATTTGGGCTATTGCAAGAGCAGGCGTTTACCAGCAGAGCTGTTCCCACGGGTGAGAGAGGAATCAAACTCTCAGAGAAAAGCTTGGCACAAAGCTTCTGAAGGGAGGAAGCAAGTCCAAGGAGAGATCCTTTCCTCAGCCTGCTGCTGCAATAAGAGGTATGAGAATTATATTCCTACAAAGAAACCTTTGCCCTGTAAAAGTTCTTGTGAAGGAAGTGTGGAATCTCTAAGAGAAAGCCCAGTTAATACTAAGGGGACACGTGGCCAGCGCTCCAGGCTAGGCCCGAGACACTGGAAAGTATTAAGGGAAATATACAAAGCTCCAGAATACAATATTCCAGAGACTGTTAACACAGAATTAGACATACCAATTCCTGAGCCGATGCAAGTGGAACTGGTGGAACAGTTGCCAGACCCAGAGGAGATGGATTGCTCACTCTGCATTTCCCATAGCACAGAGTCTTTGGAGGACGTATGAATGGCTTGTGGTATCTGCAGAATGTCTATTATGTGCTGAGTAGAAGAATTGTACAAAGTTGCTTTAAACCAGAAGCTATGTTTATGCCCTGTTACTACTGTGAAGTTAACAGTTTCCTTAAACCTTGTGGTTTCTTTTGTGCCTGAAGTTAAGGACATTATTTTCAGTTGTGACCAATGCGTAAAGGGAATAAAAGCCTTTTTTCATCCCTACCACTCTGCTTTAATTGATTGCTTTAAAGGATTGGAGTTTAAAACCACTAGACCAAGTTTCCTTGGTTCTTAAAATGGACTCTCCTATCTAATAATAATAATTTTTATGCCACTGTGTGACAGTACACACAAATCCTTATCCATCCCAACCACAAGGAGCTCCTCAAGTTTGTGGTGGGAGACGGCCACCCAGAGTGTTCACCAAGTGCCTGATGGTAGTCATGGTCTACCTTCATCTCCAGGGAGTCTTTGTCTTCCCCTACCTGGGCAACTGGCTCATAAGGGACCACATAACTGCAACGGTGCACACCATCCTCATTCTGTAGTACTTGGGATTCGTGATGAACCACCCAAAGTCCCATCTCCTCCTGACACAGTATCTGCAGTTCATATGGGCAAGACTGGATACCGTTCAGGCCAAAGCCTCCCTCCCTCCAGACAGGGTCGATTGCCATAGGGTACTGGCCGTGGCCATGAAGCGCTGACACTGTGGCCGCCTGCCTCCTGCTTCTCCTGTTGTGTCACATGGCATCTACAGTTCATGTTACCCTGGATTTTCGCCTTCACATGAGGGTGGCTCATGTGGATCCAGGCTACAGGATAACTGAGGGATAGGGTGGTGACGACCTGGCTCTCTCACTTGGTGGCAAGTCTCCCAGCGTCTCGTGGCCAGAATGCCCTTCAGGGTCCCGCTCCTCAGAGGGTCCTGATAATGGACACCTCCCTCTTAGGCTGAGGAGCCCATTGCGACAGCCTCTGCACTCAAGGAAGGTGGTCACAGGCAGACAACCTGCAGCAGATCAACCTCTTGGAGCTTCGGGCCATATTCTTAGCCCTCCGAGCCTTCCATCACCACCTGCAACAACATTCAGTGCTGGTCCAGATGGACAATCAGGTGGCGATGTTCTACAACAACAAGCAGGGGGCCACGGGGTCGTATACCCTCTGTCAAGAGGCAGTGGCTCTCTGCTCATATGCAAACTACCACTGTATGTTCCTGTAGACAGTGTATCTGCTGGGCCAGGACAACGCCGTGGCAGACAGTCTGAGCAGGGTCCTCCAGCAGCACAAGTGGCAGCTAGATCCCAGAGTGGCCTGTCGGCTCTTCCAGCTCTGGGGGACTCCACGGATGGACCTTTTCGCCAATCCAGCCAACACCCAGCTGCCCCACTTCTGCTCCAGGCAGCCATACTCTTACCGGGTGGCAAGAGATGCCTTCCTCATCCTGTGGACGGAGGGCCTCCTCTATGCCTTCCCTCCCACAACGCTGATTGCCAAGACCTTGTTCATGGTTCAACATGACAGGTACTAGTAAGCCCTCGATGGCCCAGGCGACTGTGGTTCCCACTGCTCCTTCACTTATCTTTGGTGCCCCTGGTCACCCCGGGGAGTGCTCCAGGGCTGCTGTCACAGGAGGAGGGCTCCCTCCTACACCCCAATTTTTGGTCTCTGATGCTAACGGCATGGCTGCTGAAAGGGTAGCCTTGGCCGCTTTCAACCTTTCAGGGCAGGTAGAGGAAGTTCTCCTGGCCTCCCGTCGGACCTCCACAAGGTGGACGTATGCTTTCGTATGGCGAAGATTCTCAGAGTGGTGCGCGGAGCAATGAGTCAATCTGTTCGCATGCTCTGTGCAGCTTATGCTGCAATATTTGCTTCACCTATCTCAGGCAAGCCTGAAGTCCAACTCGGTCAGGGTCCACCTGAGTGCTTTTGCGGCACACCACCACCTTATTGAGAGTAAGCCCCTCTCTGCCCAACCTCTCATGACCCGCTTCTAGAGGGGTCTCCTGATGTCCAAACCTCCAGTCCACCCGCCAGCAGTAGAGTGGGATCGTGGTGCTGCTGCAACTCACTGGCCCACTGTTTGAGCCACTGGCTACCTGCCACCTTTCCTGGAAGGTCGTCTTCTTGGTGGCGCTCACTTCGGCTTGCAGGGCCAGCAAGCTCCAAGCATTGGTGGCGGATCCACCCTACATGAGGTTCTATAAGAACAGGGTCGTGCCTCACCCCCCCCCCCCCCCAAGTTCCTTCCCAAGCTGGAATCGCCTTTCCACCTCAATCAGAAGGTGGTGCTCCCCCACCTTCTTTCTGCGGCCTCACACCAGCAGGGCAGAGACCACCCTTCACACTCTGGACTGTAAGAGGGTCCCGTCCTACTTCTAACATACCCAGGGCCACTGCAAATCCTCACAGCTTTTCATCTCCTATGACCTGGGTGGCGGACTGTATTGCCTTCGCCTATGAGCAGGCTGGGCTCTCACTGGAGTGCTGGGTCATGGTGCACAGCGTCAGGACCATGACGGCATCCGTAGCAATCCTGTATTCCATTCCTCTTTTAGAAATCTGCCGGGCTGTCAACTGGTCCACAGTCCATACTTTCACAGCTTATTACTGCCTGGAGAGGGAGTCCTGTAGGGACAGTGCCTTTGGCCAGGCAGTACTCCGTCATCTATTTGAGGTGTAGGCAACTGCTGACCTCTGGCCCTGGTGTGTTCAGGCTACTGGAGTGCTGGTTTCTTGCTGGACACTTGGGCTGCTCGGGAATCTGTCTTCTCAAGACTCACTGCTGCTGCTCACGGCTCATCTTTTTCTGGTCACCTGTGCTTTTTACAGGTTTTTGGTAGCCTGTAGCTAGGGAGTCCCATATGTGAGGACCCACTTCCTGCTTGTTTCCCGAGAAAGCATAGTTACTCACCTGTAAGAGGTGTTCTTTGGGGACAGCAGGAATCAGTCCTCACAACCCTTCCTCCTCCACGTGGAGTTGCTTTTTGTGTCATTTTTGCCTTTGAGTTATGTCATCCTACTGATGCAAGATGGCACACATGGGCGGGAAGGGGACCACACATGTGTGGTGCATCTCCCAAAGGCTTTCTTTGAAAGCTGGGGAGAAACTACCACACGGACTCTGTCAGCGCCGACATCACCCATATGTGAGGACTGATTCCTGCTGTCCCCGGAGAACACCTGTTACAGGTAAGTAACTATGGTTTTCCTTCAGAAAACAAGCTAATAATAGGCCCTAGAGAAAATATAATTGAGCTCTACCACTCAAAGAGGGTATGAAGGCCAGATAGCAGAAACCTATTCAAGGCTTGATTAACACTATATTGGGCTCAAGCAAACACATACTCGTGGGATGCAAGCACTGACTCTCATCGCTGCTTAGAAGTATAATGACAGGTGGATTATAAATAAAATTAATGTACTTATTTTGTCAAACCTTCTTACAAAGTCCTCCTCCAGTATCACATTAACTCTTTTCTTACAATACCCTATTCTCCACACACACACTTCACCTCTCCAGAAGGAGGGAGAATAACCGATTTCTGGGTGTGGCAGCAGTGGCAAGCTGTGAGTGGATATGAAGTCTGTGCTGGAGCATGCTTCAAGTAGAGTAGCCTAGTGGTTAGAGCATGGGCTGAGAACTATTGGAAGCTGGGCAAGTCATTTTCACCCTCCACTGCCTCTGATACAAACTAGAGATGCCAAGGGAGGACCACTCCAAAAAGTGGGAATGAAGACCAAAAGAAAAATTTACAGACCATGCGTCTGATATTCAAAGGGATTTACATGGTTTGCAAATCTGCAAATCATGTAAATGCTGCTAAATGGGATATTCAATGAAAATCCACAAGTACAGCTGCTACATGCCTTGATGCTAACAAGTTAACATTGGGGTTCTCCGGGGGAGGCAGCTAGGGATAACTGATCAGCAGATATTAAGCAGCTGCCCAATTACCTTCAGTGGTGAAAATTAGGCACATTAAAGGCTGTCCCAACTTTCTCTGCAGAAGCTAACTGGGCAAGCAGCTGAATATCACTGCTGTCCTTTTAGCTTCCTGCTCCAGTGGCTGACCTGGATGCTCAATGCCGGTGGCTAGATGTTCAATGCCGGTGGCCTGGGCATTGAATATCTGGGTTTCGTGTTCAGCAGTGAACATCGAGCCTCATGTGTCTGTGGCGTAAACCTACAAATATTGAAGTGTCAACAGGCTGTGCAAATGGAAAAAGAAACAGAAAACAATATTTAGCTTCACTGAAAAGATACAGAGTGGAAGCAATATGAGGCCAAGTAGAAACATGATGGCAGAAAAAACCCACATGGCCTATCTAGTCTGCCCTTCCATATCAACTTCTACAATAGTCCCTTTTTTAATTTAGAGATACTCTATGTTTATCCCATGCTTTTTTGAATTCAGATACTATCCTCATCTCTACCACTCCATTGGGAGACTATTCCATGCATCTACCACTCTTTCCGTAAAGAAATATTTCCGCATATTACTCCTGAGTCTATCCCCTTTCACCCTCATTCTATGTCCCCTTGTAGCAGAGCTTGCTTTCAATCAAAAGAGATTCTCCTCCTGTGCATTTATGCCACAGAGAGATTTAAATGTCTTCATCATATTTCTTCTATCCCGCCCTTTCTCTAAAGTATACATATTTAGATCTTTAAGTCTGTCCTCATATGCTTTATGATGAAGACCACTAATCATTTTAGTAGCCACCCTTTGTACCGACTCCAACCTGTTGTTATCCTTTTGAAAGTGTGGTCTCCAGAATTGCATACAATACTCCAAACAAAGTCGCTGCAATGTCTTATACAGAAAAACTGGTCTGTTACTGAACGATAAGGTCAAAACCCCAAATAATTGCAAAAAATCGTTCATGTATCAATATAGGTGATTGTATAACTTTTCCTTATTTCAATAGCTTAAAGCTTGAATCATAGAGGTCTCAGACTTAATTGGCTCTGCCACTGGGACTCACGCCCGTTTCAAAGCAGGTTGCCCATTTGCATCAACGACCTCTAAGAATATAGCAGGTGACCAAACTCAGGTGAATGTTCAAAATTTAAAAGCCAACAGAAACTCTAAAGCTCTCTGGATATTTACCTTTGACACCGTGATCCCCAAGGGTTTAAATGTTTCTATTGAATGGGCGAGCTGTGTGTAATTGTTATTTAAAAACATTTTAACATAAGATCAGAACATTGATCGATAATAGGTTATAATTTCTGCCTATTTGAACAGATCATAGGAAGTGATATATGACAGGCTCTTGTTGCATAACATGGGGCTAGTGCATTGGCTGAATGCCAGTATGACGTGTAGAGATTAGATTGGAGATTTAGACTCAGAGAGTCTCTTTAAAGATGGGGCGTTTCAGATCAACCGGGAAAAGAGTAGATAGTCACCGGAGAAATGCGGGCAGCGATCACTGTTTTGATAGGTATAGTTTTTATGGTTTTAAATGGGATTTGAATATGTTAAGGTGTCACTTTATATAGGAGTTGGGAGTAACAGTAATCTATTTTGTTTGATGTTTAGTATAACTGTGAAGAACAATGGACGAAAATTATTGAGCGATCCCCTGATGAAAGTACAGCGATGAAACGCATGATTGGTACCTGCAAAGGGCGTCGGGATCTTTAAACAGTCCTATACTAGTGGGTGCACTCAGGCCATTCAGATAAGTATAGCTTGAGAGCTTTAGAGTTTCTGTTGGCTTTTAAATTTTGAACATTCACCTGAGTTTGGTCACCTGCTATATTCTTAGAGGTCGTTGATGCAAATGGCAACCTGCTTTGAAACGGTCGTGAGTCCCAGTGGCAGAGCCAATTAAGTCTGAGACCTCTATGATTCAAGCTTTAAGCTATTAAAATAAGGAAAAGATATACAATCACCTATATTGATACATGAACTATTTTTTGCAATTATTTGGGGTTATGTCTTATACAGAGGCACTATCACCTCCCTTTTTCTGCTGGCCATTCCTCTCTCTATGCACCCAAGCATCCTTCTAGGTTTTGCCATCACCTTTTCTACCTGTTTAGCTACTTTAAGATAGTCAGACACAATCATGCCCAGGTCCCGCTCTTCTTTTGTGGACAGAAGTACTTCACCCTCTACACTGCCAAAATGCATGATCCTGCATTTTGTTTAGCATTAAATCTCAGCTGCCAAATTCTAGGCCATTCTTCAAACTTAGCTAGATCGCTCTTCACGTTATCTACTCCTTCCTGCAAAGGTATCATCTGCAAAGAGGCAAACCTTACCTGACAGCCCTTCTGCAATATCACTAGAAAAGAGGTTAAAAAGAATCGGACCAAAGACAAATCCCTGCAGCACACCATTGGTAACCTCCTTCTCCTCAGAGTTCCATTTACCTGTACTCATTGGTACCTCCCACTTCTAACCCAATCAGTAACTTTAGGGTCCATCCCTAGGCTTCTCAGTTTGTTTATAAGTTACCTGTTGTGGGACCCTAGCCTGGGCCTAAGGCTTACAGCTATGGGCTGCCGTTCGTCTGTCCTTAAATGCAACTTTATTCTTTGTCGCCAGCAATGCACCCTGGAACTTGTAGTAGATAATTCACATTCAAAGACAAACTGTAGTTGAGCAACCGTTGGTTGAGGCAAACAAGAATATTTATTTTGTGGATTTCCAAACGCATTAAAGTTCAGGCACACAAACACAATGGATACTTCTCCAATAACACAAAAGTAAAGTAAGGAAACTGGAACTGAAGGTAAACTGAGCACAAGTCTCTAACAAAAACTGCTATCTTCAATAAAGCAAAACACAGAACACCCTTATAAGCAATTTCAGCAAAAGGTAATTTTCTTCTTTTCCAAAACCTTCTTTTAACCCTGCTTACAGGTTTTTCAAGCTTCTTTAAAGCAAAGAGAGCAATCCATTAGAGAGTCCTCTGGAATGGATTGTGACTCACAACAATCAATCTGCATGGGTTCTGGTACTACGGCTGGCTTATCTTTGGACTCAACAGCTTCTTCAAACTTTCTGGCTTGTAGGAATTCATAAAACTCATTCCATAACTTCTGTTTCGGGTCATGAACATCTACCTTCGAGGAGTGAGCTTTCCCTCCCTCTAATGCTTGCTTTAAAGTCTCTAGTGTGTCCACATTTACTGCCCTGCTTGTGGCTGGGTTACGGTTCTTTCCCCAAAGGAACGTATCCACCCACCTTATAGCAGTTGGACCTTTCAGCATAGGGTCTTGAATATTGGACAGAGGTACCCGTTCCAGCTGGTTTGTAGCCTTTCCAACTAACCGTCTGCTGGCTTTAGGTCTGGGAGTTTTTCTCAGATATGGAGTGCTTCCTTCTCTGCTTTCAGTCTTCAGCAACTGGAAGTCAGCCTCCTCGTGGCTCTCAGCTCTCCTAACTCTCAGCTCCTTCCTCCTGGGAACTCTCTTCCTCCTGGGAACTCCTCCAGGCACGCTGGGAACTCTGTAAGCTCCGTGTGCTCTCTCTCTTCTTCTCCCCTGTGCTCTGTTTGGAGACGGGTTTAAAAACCTGTTTCTTTCTTGCCACACCTTCCTCTTTGCACGTGTGCTCGTAATCAGTAAGCAAGCCTGCCTCCTCGTCAGAGCTAGGGCGTGGCTTGGCTTGACTTTTTTTCAAAGTAGTTTTTCTACCTCTGTGCAAAGCTTGGCTGTCAGTAGTTTTAAAGGCACAAGTACCATTTTCCTCTATTTCCATTCTTTCCTGATCACTCTCATCACCACACTGTGCAGAACGGTGTCAAAGGCTTTACTGAAATCTAAGTACAACACATCTAGGGCTCTCCCTTGGTTCAACTCCCTGGTCACCCAGTCAAGCCCTACCTCTGGTAAACCCATGCTGCCCCAAATCCTGCAATCCACTGCAATTCAGAAACCTCACTATTCTCTCTTTCACCAGTATTTTCAATAATTTACTCACCACAGAGGTTAGACTAACTGACCTGTAGTTTTCAACCACATCCTTACTTCCACTTTTGTGTAAAGGGACATATGCTTTTCTCCGAAGGAATGAAAATTTCTCTCCATTTAGTATTCACATGAATAATTTGTGCCAGTGGACTTCTCTAGCCACTTTTCAAAGGGAAACAATAAAAACTGCATTTTGTTAATTGTAGAAAAATGGTTTTAAGAGGTGTGTTTTATTGATATTATGATAATGAGGCATTTCTGGATGCAGCAGTAAACAAATTGAAATAAAACAAAACATGAAAAAAAGCTAAATAAGGGGTCGGCGAAAAAATGGTAATCACCCGAAAATAGTATTCAAATATAGAATATGCAAAAAAAAGGAATACCATAAGTTCCCTCCACCATCCACTATCGTTATTTGTCGGGCATAAACCAAGCGAGAGACAAAACCACTCTGTCGCTCACATATAGTACATGCCCCTTTTTTTGATTAAACAAAGATCACTTTTCACGTGGTTTAAAAACCAACCATAAGAGCAAATCACACTTATCTTATCCACCGCACGACGTGCACATTTCGGGGCAGCCGCCCCTGTATCAAGTGCCTCCAAGGAAAATGAAGTGTGCATGCCCACCTGTACGTAACTGACGAAAAACGCCGACTTGATGGCCGGTAAAGTAGAGGAGAATTTCTCAGGATTGGCTGGCAGAGAATACGCCTAATTGCTCAGAACCATTCACCAGAAGGTTAACCCAACCAAAATGAGGATCCCTGCAGTGGGGATCGCACTACAAGGTTACGTAGAATGGAACAACGTTGGATCTTTAACCTACACAGTCGCCCCGGGTGGCCTTGACTGGTTGGGACTTTGACATTTTGTTATTCCACCTTTCACTGCAGGGATCCTCATTTTGGTTGGGTTTCCCTTCTGGTGATTGGTTCTGAGCAATTAGGCGTATTCTCTGCCAGCCAATCCTGAGAAATTCTCCTTTACTTTACCGGCCATCAAGTCGGCGTTTTTCGTCAGTTACGTACAGGTGGGCACGCACACCTCATTTTCCTTGGAGGCACTTGATACAGGGACGGCTGCCCCGAAATGTGCACGTCGTGCGGTGGATAAGATAAGTGTGATTTGCTCTTATGGTTGGTTTTTAAACCACGTGAAAAGTGATCTTTGTTTAATCAAAAAAAGGGGCATGTACTATATGTGAGTGACAGAGTGGTTTTGTCTCTCGCTTGGTTTATGCCCGACAAATAACGATAGTGGATGGTGGAGGGAACTTATGGTATTCCTTTTTTTTTTGCATAAATAAGGGGTCGGGGCAAAACAAAAAAAATCAATAAGGCAAAAATCACTAATTACAGCAGGGTCAGTGAAAAACCTAATAGTTGTCAGATACCTCTAGAGGATTAAAAGAAAGCAAATGTAACTGCAGCGGTCTGGTAATTCTCATACATGCACAATTAAGGCTTCTAAGACTTTCTAGAAGGCTCTAGAATAGTTTTATATTGAGCACAAAGCAATCTTGTGAGCCACTTATATGACTTGTGAATCCACTTGTCTTCAGAGAATGCTGAATTTAACAAAAAAAAAAAACATTCACAAGCATCCCTTCTACTTCCCAATCTCAAAGGCAAACCCATTTCACCTCACTACTCCCCACATTTAAGCACCACACCATTTAATCTCAGTGCAAAAGTATAAAGATTAACAGTGATGAACTAGCTACCAGCACAAGAGATGCCATGGTTGGCCCTATCTTAGACTCAACCATAAGTCTAACAAATGTAGGTCTTATTCTCTAGCTTATTATTAACCAGATCCTGTTGAAGACTTCACTGATCATGCTATCAACTGGGAGGAACTATCTTTGCTAGAAATTTTAAAAAAGAAACAGACTGCTAAAGAAAAGATTTTCAAGTGAGTTAGCTATCAGCTGTATAATGGTTAGAGCATTGGCTTGGGAACTAAGAAACCAGGGTTCAATTCCCACTAGCACTCATTGTGGCCTTGGGCAAGTCACTTAACTCTCCATTGCCTCAGAAAAATCCAAGTTATCAATGTTCCTGTTTAATGCACATTACCAAGTTTAAGTTATAATGTAAACTGTTTTGACTGAAATGATAAAGTGGTATAAAAACCTGTTAATTAAATAATCAACTTAAGGAAGGAATCACTGTTAGTGAAGAACTTGTCACTTGCAGAAACCTCAAAGTGATGTAAAAGTTTTGCTCTGAGAGGATTTTGAGCATACACTTATGGCACAAAAATGCAATGTGTTCCTTTGAGTCAGTCCTGACTTTTGGCGACCCAGAAGCTCCTGGGTTTTTTGGCAGTGTCACTGGAAGTAGATTGCCAGGCCTTTCTTCCGAGGCAATGGAGGGTTAAGTGACTTGCCCAAGGCCACAAGGAGTGCTAGTGGGAATCGAACCCTGGTTGCTTGGTTACCAAGCCAGTGTTCTAACCACTAGGCTACTCCTCCACTCCTACTTTTGACTTTTTTATACTTAAAATGATTTTTACTCTCTCTGCCTCAAAAGCACACAATGCTTGCCTGCCTACCTGGCCGGCATAAATCTCCATGCTGCTCCTTCTCACTGGCATAGACTTCCATGCACCATGCGTGGTAGGCAAAGGAAAACAGGTCCTCAATCTTGGCAGGAGGGCGGACAGTGTTGTTCAAGCGTTTCAGCCATTCCTGACACTGCTCAAAGGTGAAAAACTGGCATCTATGATAGGACCAAAGAAAGATATATCTACGTGAAAGTTTACAGGTATGTCAGACTTGTGTATTATTGTCAGTGCCTTCATTTTACCATGTAATGTAATCAACAGTAAGTTCTTAACATATGCTTGGGAAATAGCAGAACTGGTAAAACATGAAAAAAACCTATAAAATCTGTTAACATTAGTTATGGAAAGTAATCAGTTATAGATTACATTTACTTTAGTGTTCAATTACCTTAATGCCTAAAAAGATTAATTTTTTTCAACACAAAACATTTATTCCTAGAAAATACTCCAGGAACTTATTGAAAGTATTTTCCAAAATTCCCTCCTGTAGAACAATCCCATTACAAGTAAGCCATTACTTTAACAATTAGGATTTCTCAAAAAAAAAATCAGAAATATATGAACAAGGCAATTATATACCATCTTCAAGTTTTATTGTACGTTTAATACAATTTATTTCATTTTCTTTAAAAAAGTGATTTTAAATTAACATGCAAAACCAGCAATTAAGAATTTGTTACAAAAAGCACAGTTACTTACCTGTAACAGGTGATCTCTGGGAACAGCAGGAATAAGTCTTCACATATAGGGTACGTCGGTACTGACGGAGCCTGCATGGGAACGCTCCCCAGCGTCCAAAAAGAAAGCTTTTAGGAGCATCCCACGCGCATGCGCGCTGCCTTCCCGCCCATTCACTTCCCTCTCATCAGTTGGGTTTGTAGCTGAGATCGAAGGAGGGAAGTAGACAAATTAGAGAGAGAAAGAAAGAGAAAGAGAGACAACTCCTAGGGGAAGTGGGTGGGTTGTGAAGACTTATTCCTGCTGTTCCCAGAGATCACCTGTTACAGGTAAGTAACTGTGCTATCTCCAGGAACAAGCAGGAATGAGTCTTCACATATGGGGACTCCCAAGCTAAAGATGCCTGGAGGAGGTCCCAGCATGTTGCAAATCTAGTTGATGGGCCATGCTATTTCCCAGGACCTGAGGCATCCAAGGGATGGAGGGTAGGAGTTGAACTAAAAAGGGGTGTGCTGTGGAACAGCTGGACTAAACAAGGCGTCTGGAGAGGAGTCCTTGTGTAGATCAGAAATGTTAGTGAAAATTGGATTACAATTCTCTAATGTGGACCTCGGTCAGAAATATTGCGAAAGTATTTGTTGAGACTAATGGTCTGGTGCTAGAAACCAGTACATTATCCTCAAAGAAAATACCTTACTGGGAAGTACAGGAAAATACATTTCGCAATACAGGCAGAGGTCAGAAGCCTAAAAGGCTAGAACTAATCCCAGAAGAAAAAAACTGGGAGAGTTTAATGAAGTTGGACTTTAGATGAGAAGCTAAAACTTCTGTACGCCAACGTTTGAAGCTCTTTGTCCTTGGAGCAGAAAAAGGCTCGAGGAAAGAGCGGAGATAAATCTGACTGGTTTGCAGAAAAAGGATGGGTCTTTGAGACCTCTCTATCCAAATGAAAGACAGAAAGAAATATTTGTAGTAGGCGGTGTAGCCTCCAATTTCTTGAAGATCAGGAATGTCTTCCGTAAGTGATGTCACTTAGGATGACTTTACCTGGAGAACTTCAGATGTAACGTAAGCGGAAAGGTTACAGTAAAAGAAGGTAGTTTGTGACTACCATAGAAATTGGTTGTCCATTTAAAATCCTATGGCATGCTGGACAGCATTAATATGGACAGTAACAAATCTTTCAGAGTGAGATATGTGTATTTATATATACACACACACACACACACACATATATATATATAAATAAATAAGAGAGACTCACTTAACAAGAAGGGGTAAGACCTGCTTGCAAAATATGGATAGAGAACCCTTTACTGGTTACACGTGGAAGAAACATGAAGAAGGTTACATGGAAACCAGTGGAATGTTCCTAGTCAGAAGGATAGGTCTAGATCTCTAAAATTCTAGACTTTGAATAACCAGAAATGGAGATCTATGTGCAAAGAAAACCTTAGTCTTAAGACAACAAGTCTGGATCCTTCTATAACTTCAGTGTGGAGAAAAGATGCAATAAAAGGGAATGCCATATTTGCCCGTCTATGAGGGCAATATGAGTATAATGTGTTCTTTGTTCAGCATAAGCTCCAACGAAGTATTAGGAATTAGAAGGAATGCACTAGACAAGGACAGACTGCAGTGAAAAGAAATGCATCCCTGTTGGAGAAGTTCCACTGGAGATGTGGAACAAGTCAGGGAATTAAGCAATTCTTTACGTTTTCACGTGATCTAAACCCTGGTTCATTTTCCCTAAAAAGAAAATTTTCAAGGAAGATGGTAAAAGTAGGAAAAAACCCGGTCATGCGGGAGCATGACTGGGTAAGCCTTCCAACCATATGAAAGTTACCCACCAGGAATGGCTCTGACGCTCTCTGGCAAAGTAGAATTGCAGAGAGCATGTTGTAGGTTGCCCAGGTGAGATCTGGTTGTTTAATTACCAGTGTGCAACCTAAGCTATTCTGTGGAAGCCCAAGAATTGAAGATGGCTAAGAATAGCAGACAGGCAGGTTGCCTGCAACGATAAACTGTCCAAATAGGTTTTGGAACCTCTTTTGGAATTATGTGTTAAGGCAGCAGAAGAGGTTAGGTCCTATAGATTGCAAAGGACCGAGAGACCGAATTAGAAGTGATGACTCTCACTTATGGTCTGATAAGCTGTCTTAAAAGAAATATTTGAAAGATTGCAGAGGGGAGAAACTGTATGGAAATTATTTACTGGAGTAGATATTAGGGACAATCCTATGGCTTAAAGGTAAGCCCTCCAGTCAAATAGTATCACTCTTAGATTGAAAATCTCAACTAAGAGGGATGAAAGTAATACAGAGTTGGGAAGACTTACAATTTGGTAAGTCTCTGAAAAGGGTAAAGCTCCCCTGCCGTGAAAAGTATAAGATATCCTCGTACAAGACAACTGCCAAGGTGAAGGGCATAGCATACCTTATAAGTAGTTGTAACTCCTCTGTTTACTTTTTAAAAGGAGAGGAGAAACTTGTTACCTGTAGGGCATGATTATCCTTAATAGCTCTAAGAGCTGAAAGGATAGACTGCTCTTAGCAAGAGAGTCATGCCTAAAGTGGAGGATTAAGGCAGTGTATCACTGACCTCTCAATAAGGATGAGAAGAACTGTAAATGCTTCTGTAGGTAAGAAGTAGTGGTTCTGAAACTCAACAGGAAAAAAGATTTAATGAATAAAAATCAGAAACCCTGCGACTGCTGAGTTTGCTGAGCCTGTTGAGACTTTGGTTTTCTTAGCCTGGTATGATGTTGCCCTTCTTTGGAAACATCTGCATGATGGGTAGAAGATGAATAAAACTTTTTCCCCCTAGGGGAATAAAGTTTGTTAGGAGATTTTTTACTAGCTGGGGTAGAGGAAAGTTTTGACAATCCTCTGAAAGTAACAATATCAGTGGTTAACTGATTAGCTTGAAATAAAGTATCCTTGTTAAAGAGATTTTCACCAGTACAAGGAGTATTTCCCAGCTTTTCTTGTACCCATTTGTCCAAGTCTGAAGCTTGGAGCCAAGCCATGCGTCGTGCTCCTATGGCTATAGCAGAAGTTCTGCTAATAGACTCAAAACAGTCTAGGGAAGCACGATTAAGGAATTTAGAGACATTTTGAGCATGACTGACTAATAAGAAAAAGCCTGCTCTTTTATGTTCTTGAAGAAAAGGGTTCAAAAAGCTTTAAGTTCTTTGTGACCTCTTCAAGAGATAATCCCATATAGAAAATATATGAGATAATTCTTGCTGAAAGCATGGATGCCTGGAAGCATCGACGTCCAAAGGCATCTAAAGTTCTAGACTCATGACCTGGCGGATAAGAAGAATGCTTCTTTGCACTCTTAATACGCCTCATTGCTGATTCTACATCAATAGAATGATGAGGAAGTTGAGTCTTTTAAAAACCTGGAGAAGGTGGCACCTTGTACATGGAGTCAAGTGTCTTAGAATGTGGTGATACCGTTAAAGGAGTTTCCCACATCCTTAAAAGTAGATCTTGTAAGATCTGATGCAAAGGAAGCATGATAACCTCCTTTGAAATCCAGGGGGATTGCAGGGTCTCTGAATCCCCTGGCAAGGATTCTTTACCAGGTAGAGAAATGGCAAGTAACTTTGCCATATCAAGCAGAAAAGCTTGAAAAGAAATCTCCCCTGAGGAGGACCCTCTAAAATGAGGGGTAAAGGCTAGACTTGTTGAAGATTTAGCCTTGGTACCGATAGATTCATCCCAGTCATTGGGATCGGAAGACCTGAAAGGATGAAGCATCAGATTTTCCTTAAAGCGATGTCTTCGGTACCGTCCGAGGTCGGTACCGAGACGAGTCGGTACCAAATCATCCATGCTATAGAGATCGATTCCAGGCTCGGCATCGAAGGAAGCGAGTCTGTCGAAGTAAGCATGGACGGTACCGACACCGATGCCGATGTCGATACCGGTACCAAAGCCGATACCGATACTGGAGGAACGGTCTGCAGCAACTCTAGTGGTACCGAAGTAGCCGAGAGCACTAGACTGCGATCCTCGGTGAGGAGTGTTTCCATCCATCACCATAGCCGATGCCGGGGTGTCGGTACCTCTCGAAGCGGCCACAACCACTGAGCATGGCCCAGGTATGTTCATCAAGGTAAGAACCCCGGGAACAACCCAAAGCCCCGTTAATGCTTTGGAGCCCAAAGACTCCCGCCGGGGCTTTATTGCCAAAATGTCCTCGAGGGCAAGGCCAGAGCCATCTCAATACTGGAAAGGAGATCTACCACTCGAGGACTGGCTAGTCTTTACAGACTTTTGTTTGGTTACCTGATCCTGTGGAGATATTGTAGCTGGTGACATTGAGTGCGATGTGAACCGGGTATCGAGTTGTACTCAATTCTGAAGATTTCTTCTATTTGAGCTCCAGTGGGCGATGGTCAGGACCCAAACATTTTAGACACCAAGTATGGGTGTCAGAAAATATATCTGTACCGCCACACTTTGAACATTTCTTAAGGGTAGTGGCTGGCTTTTCCATAATGGAAAGATGGAGGCCTAGTGGCCTAGAACCGTCAGACACTAAACAGGAAAAATTTCTGAGGAAAAGAAGAAATTCTTTAGAAAAAAGAAAGAAAAGCACTGGCGGTACCGGTGGCATCGGGGGAAGGCAGACGCGACCACAAAAAAGAAAGAATAAAAAGAAGAATTTTCTGCGGTGACAGGAATACGTCCTGCCGGCTCCGCGATAAACTGATGAGAGGGAAGTGAATGGGCGGGAAGGCAGCGTGCATGCGCGTGGGATGCTCCCAAAAGCTTTCTTTTTGGATGCTGGGGAGCGTTCCCGCGCAGGCTCCATCGGTACCGACGTACCCTATATGTGAAGACTCATTCCTGCTTGTTCCTGGAGATTACTGTATATTGGTATTTACAGTACACGTTCACATCAAAGCACATAGTACTTTTCATTTTACTCTAGATCCAGTCAAACAGCTTTCAAACAACTTTAGATTTTGAAAAGCTTTCAACTTTTGATCAAACCCAGGAAGAAACAGTCAACAGATAAAAGAAACAAGCAAGGTACAGAATATAAGTAATATACCGTAGACAGCAAGGGCTACAATAAACAATCTACAGTAGAGAAAGCACAGTTACTCACCTGTAACAGGTGATCTCCAGGAACAGCAGGAATTTAGTCCTCACATATGGGTATCGTCGGTGCCGACGGAGCCTGCGTGGGAACGCTCCCCAGTATCCAATAGGAACGCTTTTGGGAGCATCCCTCAGCACATGCGCGCTGCCTTCCCGCCTTTCCAACTGTCCCTCTTCAGTTAAGTTTGTAGCTGAGTGAAAGGATAGAAGGAGAGAGGAAAGAGACAAAGAGAGAGAGAGACAACTCCTAGGGGAGGTGGGTGGGTTGTGAGGACTAAATTCCTGCTGTTCCCGGAGATCACCTGTTACAGGTGAGTAACTACGCTATCTCCAGGAACAAGCAGGAATGTAGTCCTCACATATGGGGACTCCCTACCTGAAGATGCCAGGGAGATAGCCCCAGGAAGGTGCCACTGTCAAAGGTGAGAATCCTTCCTCCCATGGATCTCTGACATCCCCACCAGGGTTGGTGGGTAGGAGCTGGTTTAGGTTTGAAAGAGATTTTGAAGAACAGCTTGGCCAAAGAAGGCATCCCGATGGGAGGCTTTATCTAGACAGTAGTGGGCTGTGAAGGTGTCTACCGAAGCCCAGGTGGCTGCTCGACAAATGTCATCGATAGACAGAGTGGAGATTAGCCTTAGAAGCTGCCATGGCTCTCACATTATGAGCCGTGACATGGTCCTGAAGAGGAAGACCCTTACTCTCATAAGCAAAGGATATGCATTGGGCAATCCATTTAGATAAAGTTCTTTTGGAGACTGGAAGTCCCAAATGACTAGTGTCAAAAGCTATAAAAAGTTGTGAGGACTTTCTATGTTGCTGTGTTCTTTGTATGTAAAAGGCCAAGGCCCTTTTACAATCCAAAGTATGAAGGTTTCTTTCTGCATTAGAGGCGTGAGGCCTCGGAAAAAATACAGGAAGGTAAATTGATTGATTTAGGTAAACCACCTATCTTCCTGACCACAGCCTCAAAGAACCCAGGCGCATACTGATTGGGAGCATATATATTACCTAAGACCATTTCTTCACCATTAATCTTCACATGCACCCAAAGATATCGCCCCATTGGATCCGGGTCTTCACTTAAGATTTCTACCGTGAGGCGCTTATGAAATAGGAGCGCAACCCCCTTCCTCCGACCCTTTGTCGCTTCTGCTGCACATACCCGTCCGACCCACTTCTTTTGAAGCTTGGCATATTCTCTGGCACTTAAATGCATCTCCTGCAAGAACGCCACCTTGGCCCCTGCTTTTTGCAGCGCCTGGAGTACTTTAGTATGCTTTATCGGCGTGTTTAGGTCCCCAAAGTTCCAAGAGATAAACCCCACATCAGTCCCCATTAGCCCCCATTTCCCTTTCTTGAACACAACAAAACCCATAATTGCAGCCATCGGACTGAGTGCTGCCCAGCCTCAGCGCTCGGGTCCCCCCTCCTCCATCTATGCCCCACATACCCCCACAGACAGGATCCTCTACCTAGAAACACTCCCAAACCCACACCTCCCCCTCCCCTCCCCCCACCCTACAATTCCCCCCAATCCCTGTCCTATTCCTAACGGTTCCCTCACCTCTCCTCTTAGATCCCCTCACCCCCTCCCCCTATCTCTCCCCCCCAGCCCCACCCTCCCCTTATAAAAACCATGCATACTACTCCTGGCCCACCTCGCCAGGCCCGAGACTCACCGCAGTGCGCTGCAGGGCCGCCCTGCCCTCGTCTACCCTCCCCCCTTCCTCTAGAGCAAGAGCAATAACCCCCCATAGTATGCAACAATAGTATACCCCAATCATCCACTCTTATATCAATCATACACACCTCAGCCATACAATTGCATAAATAATAGCATAGTCCTATAAATACCAGTACTGACCTATCCTCCTATCATACAGCATATGCTAACTACCCGCACTCACACTTCACTCAACATCACCTATCTATATATATAAACCCCCTCAAACCTGGTAGCAGCTATACAGTACCACTGTTCGGCCAAACTTCCACAACCATCCCACACGTCCTTCTCATACTTGCAGAAGGCACTTCCAGACCCACATGTAGCTGTCCAACAAAATAAAACACATAATTATAAGTCCACTGCTTATATCATGCTCCATCAGCATCTCCTGCCCGTGCTCTCCGTCGTCGCAGCACCGGCGGGCCTCACTCGTGCCGCCCTCCTACAGGTGTTTGCTCGCTGACCTGCCCACACTTGTCCAACTCTTCCACAAATCTCTTCGCCTCTGCCACTGTAGCCAGCACATGCTGCTTCCCCTCATGATGCACTCTGAGTATCGCCGGGAAGGCGAGGTTAAAGCGCACATGCTTTTTGAAAAGGGCCGCGCACAGCGGCGAGAACTCTTTCCTCTTCGCCGCTACCGGTGCAGAATAGTCCTGGAAGAGTAAAACCGTATGGTTGTCCAAAGTTAGGTCCCTCTTCTTACGAAACGCCTGCAACAGCAACCACTTATGTTGGAAGTTTAGGATTTTTGTAATGATCACTCTGGGCCTCTGCCGATGCTCAGTCCTAGGCCCCAGAAGGTGAACGCGCTCCACTTTCATGTGCCCAATAAGCTCTTCCAGGCCCAACTCTCGCGGCAACCATGTCTCCACCAAATCCAACAGCATAGCATCCATTTTGGTCTCCGGTATGTCCACAAGTCGCACATTGTTCCTCCGAGATCAATTCTCCAAGTCATCAACCTTTTCAAGCAGGGCTTCTACTTGTTGCCGCATCCGACTCCCCTCCCGGGCTTGTTTGCCTTCCTCATCCTCGAATGCTGACACCCGATGTTCGAGCTCGACTCTATGCGTACACTCCGTGAGCGCCTCAGTCAGAGTCTCCAGCTTGCTTAAAATCAGATCGAATATGGGCTCAAGTAGTCTCGCCACTTCCCGTGCCAGCTCTTCGGGCCCGGAGTCCACACTTTCATCACCCGGCGATCTAGGCGCCGCCATATTTGCTGTCGGCCCCGCAGTGGCAGCAGCCCCAGACCTCGGCACTCTCTCTTTCTCCTTTCTCGTCAGGGGAGGCATTTACCGGCAAATCCGTCCACCTTTATTTGCACACTAGCACCACCTTTCACACAAGGGATTTTCTGCGCAAATTCACTGGGGTAATCACAGTCAAATTGCAGATTAATAGCAGGATGGCCCCGGAGCGAACAGAGACACCTCTTACTCACTCATGCGGCACGTGGTCTCCCCCAAATTGATTGATTTAAATGAAAAGACGAAACCACCTTTGGCATAAAATGTGGGTGAGTTCAAAGAGCAACCTTATCATGATGAAACCTAGTATAAGAAGGATCAGCCACTAAAGCTTGCAATTCACTGATGTGACGGGCAGAGGTGATTGCAATTAGGAAGATGACCTTCCAGGTCAAAAACGTAAGGGCTGCAGTGGCTAAAGGCTCAAAAGGCAGTGTCATGAGCTGCCCGAGAACTAGATTTAGATCCCATGCCACCCGGTGGTGGCTTGATGGGAGGTTTAGTTAATAAAAGGCCTCTCATAAATCTTGATAGGAGTGGATGAGAGGAAATTGGTTGTCCATTTAGAGGCTTATAAGAAGCTGCAATTGCACCAAGATGGACTCTTACCAAATTGGTCTTTAACCCAGAATTCGATAAGTGAAGGAGATACTCTAGTATCGATTCTAAGGGTATGACCAGGGGGTTTAATCCCCTCTTGGAGCACCATATAGTAAAACGTTTCCACTTGAAGGCATAAGATCTTCTTGTGGAAAGTTTCCTAGAAGCCTGAAGGATATCTTTTACCTGCTGGGACAGGTTGAAATCCCGGAGGTGTAAACCTTCAGCAACCAGACCATGAGGTGCAGGGACTGGGGATTCAGGTGCCATAGCGTCCCGCTCTCCTGGGAAAGGAGATCTGGAGCATGCCCTAACTCTAGAGGTGCCGCTTGAGAGAGATGCAGAAGCAGGGAATACCACGTTTGGCGTGGCCATCGTGGTGCTACGAGAATCATGCGAGCCCTGTCTTTCTGAAGCTTGAAGAGTGTTTTGGGGATGAGGGGAATGGGTGGGAAGGCATAAAGGAAGTCCTGATCTCAGTGAAGGAGGAAGGCATCCCTTGCCTGACAATTGTGCGCCGGAATCCTGGAACAGAACCGGGGAAGTTTGGCATTCAGTGGACTTGCAAAGAGGTCTATGTCTGGAGTGCCCCAGAGATGAAATATCTTTGGCATCTGGTCTAGGTGGCGTGACCACTCATGAGGTAGCAGTACTCGATTGAGTTTGTCTGTCCAAAGGTTTTGAATGGCTGGAAGATATATCACTAGAAGGTGAATTTGATGCTCTCTGGCGAGGGCCCATAGTCGTAAAGCTTCGTTGCATAATGACAGAGAGCCCATTCTGCCCTGCTGGTTTCACATAGAACATGGCTACCTGATTGTCTGTCTGGACTACGACTGTCTTGTAGCTGAGCTGGGCGTGGAACACTCGAAGAGCTAAATAAATTGCTCTTAATTCCAGGAGGTTTATGTGTAAACCAACCTCCTGTGGAGTCCAGATGCCCTGGGTAGAGAGATGATTGAGGTGTGCTTCCCAACCCACCTGTGATGCATCTGTTGTTAGGGTGGCCTGAAAGAGGGGTGATGGAAAGGAGACCCCACTGTCAGATTTTCTAGTGATTGCCACCATTGGAGGGACAAAATTAGTCGTTGAGAGATTATTTTGTCCGACAAATGACCCGTGGCCTGTGTCCACTGTGTGGAGAGGGTCCACTGAGCTGCTCACATGTGGAGGTGAGCATATGGGACTACATGAACTGTGGATGCCATGTGTCCCAGTAACTGCAATAGCTCCCGAGCCGTGAGGGAGGATTTTCCTACTGCTTGGGAAGCTAGCTGCATTATGCGAAGACACCGGGCTTGTGGAAGGAAAGCCCTTGCCTGTCTGGTATCCAGACAGGCTCCTATGAATTCTAGGCATTGGGAGGGAACTAGTTGATATTTCAGGACATTTATTACCAATCCCAAGTATTGGAGGATTCGCATTGTACGGGACAGTGTAGTGCTGGCCTCTGCAACTGTGGAGGCTCGAATGAGCCAGTCGTCTAAGTAAGGGAAGACGAAAATCCCCAGGGTTCGTAGAAATGCAGCTACTACTGCCATGCATTTCGTGAATACCCGTGGTGCTGAAGCCAGACCAAAAGGAAGAACCCTGTACTGGAAATGTCTTCCCCTGAAAAGGAAATGTAAAAATTTTCTGTGATCTGGATGGATGAGAATGTGAGTGTATGCATCATTTAAGTCTAGAGAGCAACGCCAATCCTGGCTTTGAAGGTATGGCAGAAGAGTTCCTAGAGAAATCATTTTGAATTTCTCTCAAAACAGATATTTGTTCAATTCTCTGAGGTCTAGAATGGGTCTGTGTCCTCCTGTTTTCTTTGGAATAAGAAAATAGGGGGAGTAGAACCCTGCACCCTGTTGAAGAATGGGTACTTCCTCTATTGCCCCTTGGGCAAGAAGTGTGGAGACCTCGTGATCTAGCAGATTGTCTGCAGAGGTTTGTGAATTGAATTGCTTTAGAATTGTAGGAGGGGGAATGCTGTGAAAATGAAGTTTGTACCCCTCTCCTACAATGGACAAAGTCCAATCTCCTGCTGTTATCTGATGCCATCTGTTGACAAAGTGGCATAACCTGCCCGGAATATTGGGGGGGTTGGGGACCCCTCAGAGGCAGGGAGGCAAAGCTCTCTAGGAAGGAGTCAAAGCCCTTGAGGGGGCTGAACCTGGAGAGCTGTTTGGGCTCTTGGGCCTTTTGGTTTCTTTTGCTGTCTAGTTTGTCCCTTTTGGGCAACCTGACCTGGAATCTGACTCTGCTGGGTATAGGAAGGATAAAACTTCCTCTTTTTGCTAAAAGAGGGTTTTTTATAAGGCTTCCTTTTGGCTGGAGTGGCTGTAGACTTTGACAATCTATCTAAGGTAGAATTGTCAGCATCTAACTCGTTAGCCTTTTCCTGCCAGTTCTTGCCGAAGAGATTCTCCCCCGTGCAAGGAATGTTGCCTAACTTGTCCTGTACCCAAGTCTCTAAGTCTGATGCCTGTAGCCAGGCAATCCGTCGTGCGCCAATGGCAATAGCAGAAGTTCTGCTGATGCATTCGAAGCAGTCAAAGGCTGCACGATTGACAAACTTGGAGACATTTTGAGCATGCTTAACTAGAGCAAGAAAATCTTGTCTCTTATCATCTGGGAGAAATGGGCTCATAAGTTCCAAGTCTCCTGTGACTTCCTTGAGGAACATTCCCAAATATAGGATATATGAACTGATCCTAGCTGAAAGCATGGAAGCTTGAAAAGTGCGGCGCCCAAAAGCATCCAGAATCCTGCATTCACGACCTGGAGGATTGGATGCATGCCTCTTTGCACTTTTCATCCTACGCATGGCTGATTCCACTACCATTGAATGGTGTGGCAGCTGAGCTTTCTGAAATCCAGGGCATGGCGGAACGCGATACATAGTATCCAGTCTCCTAGAGTGAGGAGAGGTACTCAGAGCTGTCTCCCACATTCTGAGCATCAAGCTATGCAGAATTTCATGGATAGGCAGTGGCTGCCTCCTTAAGAGCTTTAGGATACTGGAAAATTTCCAATTCCTTTGCTCTGGGTTCATCTTCAGGCGCTACTGTGATTGAAAGACCTTTGGCCATATCACAGATGAAATCCTGAAATGACATGTCCTCTGGAGGTAACATTCTGCGTTGGCAAGAAGAGGGGGTCTTCTAGGAGAAACCCTCTAGTGCCAGCAGAATTGTCAGAGTCTTCGGAATCGGAGGAATCGAAGTATTTCTGAACCCGATGCTCTTGCAAAGCACGATCCCAGTACCGATCAAAATCGGTACCGAACTGAGCCGGTACCGCTTTGTCAATTCCAGCCAGAGATGGCATAGGAAGAGTTCCCACCGGGGCCGGTACCATCGGTACCGGTATCGTCAATGTCGGTACCGGTGTCGGTACCAGCATCGGTGTCGATACCGGTGCCCGCTGGACCACCAGTACCGCAGCTGAAAAGAGAGCTGAGATGCTGCGCTCAATAGTGAGGAACCTCTGGTCTATCGACGCTGCCGATGCCTGAGTGTCAGTACCGGTAAGGCTCTCGCTGGGGCTGTTTTGCCGGTGTGGTTCCTTCAAGGGCAATGCAATGGCTTCTCGATGCTTAGCAGGAGAGCTACTCTTTGAGGACCAGCTTTTATGTTTAGTTACCTGAGATCCATGGGAGGAAGAAGAGGCCCTTGACGATGTTGATGCAATGGGTCTGGCATCTGAAGAAAAGAGGATACCGAGCTTTGCAGCCCGGTTCTGTCTTCCTCTTTTAGTCATCCCCATGCAGGAGAGACATTCAGTTGGAGAATGTTCAGGTCCTAAACATTTTAGACACCAATCATGGGTGTCAGTGACGGAAATGGTACCGCCACACTTAGTACATTTTTTAAAACCACTAGTTGGCTTTTCCATGATTTAGGAATATGGGGCCTAGTGCCCAAAATGGCACCTAGCATCAAGAAAAATGTTTCTGAAAAGAAACAGTCTAAGCCTAAGGTTTTTTTTTTTTTTTAATGAAAAGAAAAGAACCGGCGGTACCGGTAGGCATCGTGCGGTAGGCAAGCGCGACCACAAGAAAAGAAATTTAAAGATGGAATTTTCTGCAGTGACAGGAGATAGGTCCTGTCGGCTCCGCGGAAAACGAAGAACTGAAGAGGGACAGTTGGAAAGGCGGGAAGGCAGCGCGCATGTGCTGAGGGATGCTCCCAAAAGCGTTCCTATTGAACGCTGGGGAGCATTCCCGCGCAGGCTCCGTCGGTACGGATGATACCCATATATGAGGACTACATTCCTGCTTGTTCCTGGGGATAGAGTTTATTTCACACTGAAGTAAGCAAGGAAGGAGGTTCATGAAACTAATGAAAAGACGTTAGACACGAGGAATCTGAACACTGGTGTTGTATCTCAATAATGTTAAATGATCATCACTACATACAGTAGGTAAGGCAGAAAATGAGAGCCCTCCCCACAGTTTGCAGTATTCCTAAAGTAAGCATCTTCTCATGTGTGTTAGGCCCTCCACATACCTTATGACTTTACAGTCTTTGCAAGTCAAATGAAGCTGAAAAATTTCCCGACATTCAACACATTCTATAAGTTGTAATGGAATCTGCAAAATAAAAAATATAATACAAAAATTTATTGAAAAAGTGTTTACTGAAGTAAAAAACCAAAAACAAATGGGCAGTCAGGAAAAATAATACAATCTGAAATGCACCACAGCTTAATTTACTACAGGAGTCACTATGCTGTGGTAACAACTCAGTTTCGTAGGCTAGTGATTCCAGTGGTAAAGCAATAATGCAACTTGCAAGCAACCGCAAGCTGCACCATTCTGCTCCCAGGAAGCCTTTTTAAAGAGGCCATTGTTTGCTTAAAAAAGGGTGTGAGGACCATTCTCCTCCAAACACCAGTCAAACTCTTCCATATCCCACTGAAGCCCCCACCCACAGTCCTCTCTTATATGGCAGCTTGACCCCTAGTAATAGTACTACAAGACTACCGCTAGGAGGTTGCAAGTTGCTATATTGAACCCGGAGCCCCAAAGGGCAGAAGCAACTAGGGATCAACTTTTGCCCTGTACCTGCTATACCACCAGAGAATAGCAAGGTAGGACGGGGGAGGGGGGTTCCACATGCCTTTTAGCAAGCACCAGACCTATGGGAACATCAGACCATGTGTTAGCAGCCCAATGCTCCTGGGCAAGAAAAATAACACCAGCTCAAAACTGAAGTTATTTTTCCATAAATAACTCAGCTTGCAGAGTGTAAAGTTCACCCACAAGATGTGTTAGTTGATTTGTATTAAGCGTAGTAACTCACCTGTAACAGATGTTCTCCAGGGACAGCAGGAATCAGTCCTCACTTATGGGTGACATCGGCACCCACGGACCCCGTGCGGAGCAATTCCCCAGCTTTCAAAGAAAGCTTTTAGGATTGCTGCCATGCATGCGTAGTCCTCTTCCCGCCTAAGGGTGCCATCTTGCTCAGTCAGGTCCCTTAGCTAGAGCCCTACCAAGCAGATGGCAAAGGAAGGATAAAAAATTAGCAACTCTTCAGTGGAGGTGGGAGGGTAGTGAGGACCGATTCCTGCTGTCCCTGGAGAACACCTGTTACAGGTGAGTGACTACGCTTTCTCCAGGAACAAGCAGAAAGTCAGTCCTCACTTATGGGATTCCCCAGCTACAAGCTACCGAACCTGTAACCCAAAAAATGCCTCCGCGAGGCCGTGAGCAGAAGCTGACGCCCGAAGGAGCCCGAGTCTTCGGGTCCCCGGGGCAAAGCTCTCAGTAGCCGTCGAAGAAGGGTCATAGGACAGGAGTTGCCTATACCCTGAACAGATTATGGAGTACAGTCTGGCCGACGGCGCTGTCCCAGTGGGACTCCCTCTCCAGGCAGTAATGCGAAGCGAAGGTGTTCGCTGAAGACCAGGTCGCAGCCTGGCAGATGTCTGCTGGAGGCACTGAGCGCAGCAAAACCACCGAAGCCGCCTTGGCCTGGACACCATGTGCGGTGATGCGCCAATCCAGCGAGGCAGTCCGCCACCCAGATGGAGAGGGTGTGCTTAGTGACTGCCTGCCCCAGGCGGTTGGGATTGTAGACAACAAAGAGCCGATCGGACCTGCGATGAATCTGGGTGCGCTGCAAGTAGAAGTCGAGAGCCCTCTTGCAGTTGCGAGTATGTAAGACCGCTGATGCCCAGTCAGCATGAGGTCTCAGGAAGAAGGTCAGCAAGACTATCTCCTGATTGAGTTGGAAGTCCGAGACAACCTTTGGTAGGAACTTGAGGTGGGTACGGAGGACCACCCTGTTCCCATAGAACCTGGTGTAGGGAGCCTCAGTCATGAGGACCTGGAGTTTGCCGACTCGCTGAGCCGAGGACAGAACCACCAGGAAGACTACCTTCCAGGAGAGGTGCCGAAGGGAGTACGTCACCATTGGCTCGAAGGGCGGCTGTGTGAGCTGCATGAGCACAATGTTCAGGTCCCACTCCGCTGGAGGAGGCCAGATGGGAGGCTTGGAAAGTAAGAGGCCCTGCATGAAGCGTAAGACCAGGGGCTGCCCTCAGAGGGGTTTACTCTCGATGGGGAGGTGGTTAGCTGAGATGGCGCTCAGGTGCACCCTGACCAAGTTGGACTTCAGTCCCTCCTTCGAGAGGTGGAAGAGGTACTTGAGAACATACCAGAGAGAACAGGAGAACAGGTCGATCTGGAGCTCGGAGCACCAGGTAGAGAAACGCCGCCATTTAAAGGCATAGGGTCGCGTTGTCAAGTCTGTCCTCTACGCGTGGATGACTTTCTTGACCTCCCCCCAGGAGGTGCAGCGGGACTAGGGCGACCCGTTCAGCCGCCAGGCTGTAAGGGCCAACGAGGCCAGATTTGGGTGGAACAGTCACCCCTCCTCCTGCGTTAGCAGGCTCGGGGCGCAGCCTAGCAGGACTGGAGGCTCGGACAAGAGCCGGAGCATAAGTGGGAACCAAGGCTGTTGAGGCCACGAGGGAGCCATGAGAATCATTGAAGCCCGCTCCCGCTGGACCTTGTGTAGGGTCCTCGCAATGAGAGGAGTGGGGGGGGGGGAAGGCGTAAAGAAGCCCAGAAATCCAATTCAGGAGGAATGCATCCAGGGCCAACCTGCTCAGGTATGGAACCGGCCCAGAGAAGCGGGGGAGCTACTCGTTCACCGGGCTGGTGAACAGGTCCACAGATGGAGTCCTCCACCGATGGAACAAGAGGCTGCCACCTCTGGGTCCAGGCGCCACTTGTGTGGGCAGAAGATTCTGCTGAGTTTGTCCGCGAGGACATTCTCCTGGCCCGGGAGATAGACCGCCCTGAGGGTCATGTCCCAGCGAACGGCAAAGGAGCAAAGGAGGACTGCCTCCTGACAGTGCGCTGGAACCTGTTCCCACCTCCTTGTTTATGTAGAACATGGCTACCCTGTTGTCGGTCTGCATGGGCACCGACTTCCCCCTCATGTGGTACTTGAAGGCCCTCAGGCCCCACCGGACCACCCAAAGCTCGAGCAGATTGATCTGCTGCTGAGATTCGTTGGGTGATCACTGTCCCTGGGTGCAGAGGTAGCCGCAGTGGGCTCCCCAACCCAGCAGGGAGGCATCCGTTGTCAGGACGAGCTCATGCTGCTGGGCCTGGAAAAGTATCCTCACAGAAGGCTTTGGGGATCCTGCTACCAATCCAGGGAGGTGTAAAGACTGCGGGAGACCCGGACAGGGTCCCGAAGGCAACTGGAGGCCTGACTCCATTGTGTCCTGAGGCACCACTGAGCCGTCCGCATGTGCATGCGGGCTTGGGGAACAATATGGATGGTGGAGGTCATGTGTCCCAGGAGGCGTAACATGGCTCGCACCGGAATCCGGGCCCTGCTTTGGACCTTGGCCACCAGGGCATGGAGATGATCCGCACAGTCCCGGGGCAGGAAGGCGGTTGCCCGCTCCATGTCGAGGAGTGTGCCAATGAACTCCAGGGTACTGCATCAGTTCGAGGTGTGACTTGGAGTAACTGACCAGGAAGCCGAGGCGCTCGAGGAGGTTCATGCGCGATGCTACCAGGCAGGCTTCCCCGGCCGATGCCCCCGTGATAAGACTGTCTAGGTAAGGGAAAACGAGTATGCCCTGCTGCCGGAGGTGGGTGGCGGCCGCGGAAAGACAGACGTGAGCCCGAAGGAGAGCACCCTATATTGGTAGTGCTCTCCCTGCACCCTGAAGCACAGGTACTGCCTCTGCTGGCGGTGGACCAGAATGTGGGCGTAAGCGTCCCTGAGATCTAAGGAACAGAGCCAATCACCCTGCTGGAGGAAGAGCAGCAGGACACCAAGCGATAGCATTTTGAACTTCTCCCACACCAGAAACTTGTTCAGGTTCCTGAGATTGCGGATGGGGCATAGGCCCCCTGTCTTCTTCGGAACGAGGAAGTATCGGGAGTAGAACTCTTGACCTCGGAGGTGCGGCGGTACCTTTTTGACCGCCCGCTGGCCGAGGAGGTTGGTTAGCTCCTGTTGCAAGCAAGTCTGGTGCAAGGGAAGCTGAGAAGGCTCCGCTATGGAGAAGGGAGGAGGAAGCCTGTCCAGGTGAAGATAACACTGCCCTGGACCACCCTGAGGACCCAGGTGTCCGACGTGATAGACACCCACTGGGGGGGGGGGGGCGAAGAGGGACAGGCATCCCCCCCCACAGGCAGAAGTGCCGCCGGGGGGCGAGAGGCTATGCCTTCAGTGTCAAAACCCCTGAGTGGGCTGGGGTGGTGCCTGTGACAGGGCTTTGGGCCCTTTAGGCTTGCGATAGCCGTGCGCTCCCCCCTTACCTTGCGTGCCAGTGGGCAGGTAGGGCGGATATCCCCGGTAGGGGAGCCCCTTTCTCTGGAAGAATGGCTTCTTTGATTGCTGCTTCTTCCGTGGGAGAGAAGAGGTCTTACGAGAGAGGCGGATTTGAGTTACAAACTCTGTTTCAATTTCGGCAGCCTTATCCTCCATGGGCTTGCTGAAACAGTTGTTCACCTAGGCAGGGGACATCCAAGAGCTTCTCCTGGACCCACTGCTCCAGGTCTGAAGACTGGAGCCATGCCTGGTGCCGGACTCCGATGCCGGCTGCCGCCACTAGGGCTAAGGACTCAAACCCGTTGTACGCGGCTTGGGAGAGGTACTTCGAGCAGTCTGCGAGCGACCTCAGGAGGGTCTGGAACCTGAGGAGGTGTTCACCCCCAAGACCTGTGGAAAAAACACCGAGCTCCTTGATGAGGTTGTGCAGGAAAATGCCCATGTACAGTTGGTAGGCCTGTATGCGGCACAACAGCATGGACCCCTGATAGGCCTTGCGCCCGAGGGCGTCGGGGGCTCTGGACTCCCTGCCTGGTGGGACCAAAGAATGTGACTTCGGGCTCTTTTGCTTCCACTTCGCCAATTCCACTACAATGGAAGTGTGTGGAAGCTGGGTCTTCCGGAACCCTGGGCCGCGCTGGACGCTATACATGGCATCGAGGCGTTTGCTCACAATGGGGACCAAGGCAGGCGCCTCCCACATGCGAAGGAGCAGCCAGGACAGAATGGGAGGCACTGGGACTGTAAGGGACTCCCGAGGTGGGGACTCATACTGTAAGATGTCGAGTTCCTCCACACTTGGTTCCTCCTAAGCCTGCGTGGCCAGCTTGAGGGTCCGCACTATGTCACACACGAACATCAGAAAAGATGTGTCCTCAGGAAGTGAACGCCTTTGGGAGGAGGGTGGGGACGAGTCCAAAGGAAGGTCCCTGTGGGTGTGGGTCTCCGGGGAGGTATCCACGTCCGACTCCCAGCCCGAGAGATCCGAAAAGGAGTCCAAGTCAGGCTGGTCGTCCTGTCCAGAGGCCGAGACGCGCTTGGAACTGGAGGCACTGGCCTTGGAGGACCTTGCCCCCGAGGAACAGGAGGCAAGCGAGACTGGTGCCAAGGACCCTCATGAGGCCCACGGCTCTTGGGGGTTTCCAGGGCAGGTTTAGGTGTCCCTCTCGGGGGAACCTCGGTCTCGAGGTACGGGCCAGCTATGCTGGGCATAAGCGCCTGCTGGGCAGCGAAGAAGGCAGAAACACTGCACTCTAATGCCAGCATTCGAGACTCCCATGTGGGCATGGGTCCCTGCGATGCAGACACCGGGGTTACCGGGTCTGGAGGGGAAGAGGAGAGGAGGTCCCTCACCAGGACGACCCTCAGGAGGCTGGGGTCATCGCCGGAGGCCTCCGTATCTGTACAAGGTACCTTCCGAGGCTGCTCCTTATCTAACTCTCCGGAACACAGGGGAGGGCTGAGCGACCGAGCGCAAGAATGCTCGCACTTGTCCGGAGCCCCTGACAGCGACTTCGAGGTCGTCTTCTTTTTGCATCTCTCCACTTCAGGGGACCCCTGATCGGAGTGCCGCCTTAAACACGGAGCCACTGCGGGGGATCCCGGCAGCGGAGGGATGGCAGAGGATGCCACCAGGGATTCCGGGACTGCCTTACGGAAAATGTTGTTAGACTTCTGCTTATGACTTAGCAGGCCCTTGGCGGACATTTTCTTACAGAGAGAACAGAGCTCCGGGTTATGGTTGGCCCCCAGCCACCGGAGACAGCAGTCATGGGTGTCGCTGAGCGACATATGTTTGGAGCATCTGTCACATTTTTTTAAACTGGTGGCCATTGGGGCAAAAAGGGCCCCTGCTAGGTCGAAGACCTTCGAGACCAGTGGTTGGGCACGAGAAGGCCTGAAGAGAAACATTTTCCAAAAAGAGGCTGGAAAAAGGTCGTCCCTTTGCTCGTGGAAAAAGAAGCAAAAGGGAGGACGGAAGAGGACCGGTGCTACCGGAAAAGAGAGGGCCAGAGGCCGAAACGAAAAATACTTTTTACGAGGGATGAGAACGTGCGTCCAAAGGGCTCCACGAAAAAAGGGAGACTGAGTAAGATGGCACCCTTGGGCGGGAAGAGGACCATGCATGGGAATTGTTCCGTGCAGGCTCCGTCGGTGCCAACGTCACCCATAAGTGAGGACTGACATCCTGCTTATTCTTGGAGAACAATGAAGTATTTTACATGCATCTGTATCTCATTATTGTGTAACACACACTACGGTAATATAATGCACAATACTGATGTTTATAGAGTGTTAAGGGAAAATATTGGGGCATGTTTACTGAAGGATTTAACGAGCATTAATGAATTTAACACATTAAGTCCAGAAACCTTTTATTTTTATGGGCGCAGTGGCATGTAACTTTAGTTAACATGCCCCATTGTGTGTTATCTCCTTAACATACGTTAGTAAACTAGGATAAGCAAACCATTATGGATTGTTGACTTCATTTATTATGAGTAAAAGTTGAACAATCTAACTGATTTATATAAAGCTATACACGACTGCAATTCTTTCAACTCTGTTCCAAAACTCAAACGGGAAGGGAACAGATTTTGGATTTAGCTAACACCTTTTACAGTGGTAGCTCAAGGTGAGTTATTTTCAGGTACAGGAGACATTTTCCTGTCCCCGGAGGGCTTTCAATCAAAATTTGAATCTTAGGCAATGGAAGGTTAAAGTGACTTGCTCGAGATCACAAGGAGCAGGGGATTCAATTCTGACTTTCCTGGCTTTCATCCTGCTGCTCCAACCATTAGGCTACTCCACTGTGGAATTCAGGACATTTACCTGTCCAGTTTTCGCTGTGTAAAATTAATTCAGACTGACAAAATGTATTTAAAATGTTAAAGATAAAAAGGGGATAATGTAATCCAATGTTTGGGGAACAAGTAGATACACCTATAGATTAAGAAATTAAAAGTAATAAAGAGCTATGTGGATTAGGATGGGTCTGCACTCTGAACTTTTGATTCTAAAAAGGCAGAATGTTTCACAGATAGGGTACATTTGATCATACAATATATTATGGAAGGTATGCTCCAAGGTCTGCCTATTGGGCCATGCTTAGCACAATGGATGCACTAAAACTAGCCAAAATTGAGCATCTCCAAATGAGGAAACATTCTGAGTCCCAAATAAGTCGAAAACGGACTCTCAATAGCACATGCAACTTTTGCAGCTTCCACCATCTAAAAACCGGTTGATAAACAAGACAAATAGGCTCATTTCAAAGAGAAGTTAGGAGGATGGAAGACTGTTGGGATCCTTCTTTGATCTATTTAACTCTGGAGGACTACCAAAAGGGATTGCTACTGCCGGAAAGAAATCTGCACTTGTAAGTATTTATTTTACTTCTGGGAAATTCTAGAAATCTTGAGGAAAAGAGTATTCTTTGGGTTAAAACTGATAAATCTGTATATTAAAATCTAGTGTGTTTGCTAATTCACCCGCCAGGTTCTTCAGGATTTGAAAACAGCTAAGTAGTTGGGACTTTACTTTATGGTGTTTATTAGGGATTTACACAATTCTGATTAAAAGGATGAAACCGAGTGGAGGACATGACTTTTAAAGCCTGTCCCTTTCCGGTAACATCCGACATTTATAAGTTGAGTTTCACAAAGGGGATATAGTGATTTAGTATCTTTTGGAGGACTGAACCACGACAGCACCAATGGCGACCAGACGGATAGCTGTGAGTTGCAGAAGTTGAGTTCCCACTGAGAGCACTGTTCCCTCTAAGCTGTGCGCGTGTGCGCGCGCACACACCTCGTCGAGCGAGCGCACATACTTTACAACAGAGCGCACAAAAATTACGGCTCTGATTCTGATAGAAAACAACACAGACGTCTTAAAATTTAAAAGTTATGATTGTAATTACTAGAAATTTCCCACTTCATTTAGTAATCATCTATTTTCATTTAATTTGATTAAAATCAGTGTGGTGTACATACTGTATTCTGACGTGTAGTCACATTTTAAAGTATATAACTCCGAGTGTCGTTATGTGGCGCACAAAAATTTAACCTTCCTTCAAAAGCTGCACACAGCTGATATTTTATGCGCACACAGCCTACAGAAAATTAGAGGGAACATTGACTGAGAGGCTCTGCTAGATCCTAGCATCCAACGACACTATCACTCCAGTAGCATGAACACAGAAGGGTCGGAGGGCCGGAGTTGCCTACACCCTGAGAATATTACGCAGCACTGCCTGGCCAAAGGCATTGTCCCTGCGGGACTCACTCTCCAGGCAGTAGTGAGCTGCAAACGTACAAATTGAAAAACATGTGGCAGCCCTGCAGATTTCTGTCACCGGCACTGAGTGGAGGTTGGCTACCAACGTGGCCATCGCCCTCATGCGATGCGCTGTTATTCGGTGCTCAAGGGAGAGACCCACTTGCTCATAAGTGAGGGTGATGCAGTCTGTCACCCAAGTGGACAGAAGTCTGCTTAGCCACAGGGAGCCCCAGCCCACTGGGGTCGTAAGATACAAAGAGCTGAGGAGCTCTGCAGGTAGAAGAACAGGGTCCGCTTGCAATCCAGTGTATGAAGGATGAGTCCCTCCCTGCCAGCTTGAGGACGCAGGAAGAAGGTGGGGAGGACCACCTCTTGATTGAGGTGGAAAGGAGATGCCACTTTGGGGAGGAATTTGGGATGTGCGCAGAGCGCTACCCTCTTCTTATAGAACCTTGTATATGGTGGGTCTGCCACCAAAGCCTGGAGCTTGCTCACTCTGCAAGCAGACGTGAGAGCCACCAGAAAGGCCATCTTTCAGGACAGGTATCTTAGGTGACAAGTAGCCAGAGGCTCAAACGGTGGTCTGGTAAGCTGGGAGAGCACTACATTCAGGTCCCATTCTGCCGATGGGGGATGCAGAGGGGGCTTGGATAGTAAACGGCCTCGGAGGAACCTGGAGACCAGGGGCTGGCTCGACAGGGGCTGCCCCTCAATACGGTGGTGGTGAGCAACTATGGCACTCAGGCATACACTCACCAAATTTGACTTCAGCCTTGCAATAAATACTGTAGCACTAGCTGCACGCGGCAGGAAAAGGGGTTCTCCCCCCCTTTGTACACCAGACGGATAACCTTCTCCACTTAAAGGCATATATCCTTCTGGTGGAAGGCTTCCGGGAGGCGAGAAGGATGTCCTCGACATCTCCTGGAAGATTAAAGGGCGCCAAGGCTACCAGCAGCCACACTGTTAGAGTTAGGGACCCCAGGTTGGGGTGCAGGAGGGAGCCACACTCCTAGAACAGGAGGTCTGGAGCCCACCCCATTTGAATTGGGAGTGCTACCGACAGGGAGAACAGTAGGGTGAACCAGGCTTGCCTGGGCCACCTGGGGGCAATCAGTATCACTGATGCCTGCTTGCTCTGGACCTCGAAGAGGGTCTTTGCTACTGGGGGGGGGGGGGGGGAGTCAGTGGGAAGGCGTAGAGAAGGCCTTCGGACCATGGTATCAGGAAGGCATCCCCTGCCACCCTCCCCAGATGTGGCTGGCGTGAGCAAAAGTGGGGAGAGCTGTGTGTTGTCCGGGGAGGCAAACAGGTACATCATAGGAGTGCCCCAAAGGTGGAACAGGCACTGCGCTACACCTGGGTTCAAGCGCCACTTCTGTGGATGGAGGACTCTGCTCAGCTTGTCTGCTAAGCGGTTGTCCTGGCTCAGCAGGTATACCGCTCTCAGCAGTATTCCATTGCACAGTGCGAAAGAGAGGGCAGCCACCACCTTCTGACAGAGGGGGTACGAGCCCGTGCCTCCTTATTTGTTTACGTAAAACATGGCAACCTGGTTGTCCATCTGAACCAACACCAGGCGGTTGCGCAGAAGGTGGCAGAACGCTCGCAGGCTAGGAATATGGCCCTGAGTTCCAGAAGGCTGATTTAAGTAGGGCTGGTTCCTGTTCAGAAACTAATGTCTGTACCACTAGCATGACTTCCTGTTACAAGATAGGGCCTGCTCTGAACCAAAGACTGAATTAAACAAGATGGATTCTTGTTTTGTTATAACTCAGCATTAAAATTTGCAGATCAAGTAATTCTGCCAGTTTAGAAGTATTTTTCCAGCTGACTACGTGCAAAACATGGATGAGAGACGTTCATTGTGCTAGCATTTGGCAACAATGTATGAACCGGTACCTCAGCAACTTTAGCATGATGAACCTTTGTTTGCAGAAGGACCATCTATTAGCTGTTACCGGATTTGCTGAAGATGACATACAGGGTTTGAGTCCAGCCAATCACCAGGTCTTCAGGACAAAGAACATAAGAACATAAGATATGCCATACTGGGTCAGACCAAGGTCCATCAAGCCCAGTATCCTGTTTCCAACAGTGGCCAATCTAGGTCATATGTATCTAGCAGTTTCCCCAACGGACACAGGTTCCACAATGCTTGTACTGGGTCAAGCATTGATATCCTGGGTCTCTTCTTAATAATGGTTTATGGACCTTTCCTCCAGGAACTTGTCCAAACCTAGAGAATTACATGGCTGTACACCGGAACCCGGATAGAGAGAAGAAGGGGGCAGAAAGAAATTGAACAGAACACAGACAGACACAGCCCAACAAACACATCTGCTGCATTCTGAAACACACAGAGGCTTGCAGAACACCTTGAAACTCTAACTTCTGATACAGACTGTTCACTTGCCTTTTCTCTCTGGCTGGAAAGTCAGAGTGTTCAAGGCCAAAGCCTCAAGAAAGAGTGAATTTCTCCCACAGACCGGGGAGCTCAGTGTGTGACCACGCAGTTCATTTCAGCTAATGGACCTCTGCCATACCTTGACTTTGTTCTGTTCTTGAGACCCGGACCACAGTCACATGTGTTTTGGCACAAGCTAAGGTACTGGTCTTTAATTTTTCCCAGAGGCTGGGGCTAGCATAGACAGATAGATAATTTACTGTACATCAGAGTGCATGCGAATCAGTGACAATGGTTTCTAAAACAGAGATTAGGTCTTTCGGTAATTGTAACATATTGCTGAATAACATACTTCCTCAGAAAGCTAATTTATTCTAATATATCCACTATTTTTGCTATCAGAAATAAAGTCTAATTTTCATACAAACGGGGCTGGTTCTTGTTTTATCATGTAGTTTGTTTGCCAGATGGCCCTATGGAATCCTGGAAAAAGAAGGGCAGCAGTTCTTCCCCAGACAGACCGAGTAGTTATACATGTGTATTTATCTACAACTGATAATATCTCATACATAATTGGGGACTCGTCTGGGAAAAGCAAGTCTAAACAAACCACGTCTTACAAATGTAAGACTGTGTCTGATTTATCGGGCGACGTTGCCGAGCATGAAAGTCTGGCAATCCAAAAAACTTGCGTCTCTATGTTGGGACAGGAACTGATTTCAGACAATATTGCACAGCTCAGTATATGCCTCATATTAGACCCACAGGAGCATGTAAGGACAGATAACTTTTTTTGTGGCGTCCTTGATAAAGTGCTGGATCATAAGGGTAAATTAACACTTAGTCTGCATGCTGAACACACTTGTGTGTTGCATATCTTTAAGACTAACTCTGAAGAAACTTTAAAGCATGCTCAAGACAGACTTGATTTATGTATGGATGATTTAAAAGAAGCCAAACTTCAGTTAACACATAACTCACAGTATGAGAAATGTCCAGAGTTAAAACAGCAGCTTGCTGTTCTGGTTCAGCAAATTAAAGAATTTAAGACAGAGCATTATGCAGCTCAAATTTATAGATCTGAACTGATAGAGGAAAATTCTAAATTACAGGAAGAGAAAGCACAGTAATTGTTCCATCAAGGTCTTTACTAAGTTGTTGCATAAGTAATTCAGTTGCCTTATTTGTTTTGTTTCCTGAATAAAACTCCTGGAGAGATTATCCTGTTGATGTTACCAAGCATATCTGTGTGAGGGAATAACACCCCATAAATAAAATCTGTTTTCTGCTTTACACTCGAGCAACTACAATTCTTTATTCTTGTTAAACGGCTAGTTTTGTGTGATTGAACTACAACGCCCACAATCCTTTGCAAGTCAAGTAAATTCATGTCCTTGCCAAGATTGTGGAACTTTCACAACAAGCACCCCCGTTTACAGTGTATAATTACTCATGCAGTATTGCTTCCAAAGCAATTATTATGCTTAGACTAACTATTATTAGACTTTAGTTAACCATGTTGTTTGGTTCTGACCTGCACAGTAGCCTGCAAGTTAGTTAGGTTTTAAGATGGAATATGCCCCCTTGTGGCTATTCCCATCTTAAAAAAGGGGGGCATGTAGGGCTGGTACCTGTTCAGAAACTAATGTCTGAACCACTAGCATGGCTTCCTGTTACAAGATAAGGCCTGCTCTGAACCAAAGCCTGAACCCTGGGGCCTGCTCTGAACCAGAGACTGAAGTAAACAAGATGGATTCTTGCTTTGTTATAACTTAGCATTAAAATTTGCAGATCAAGTAATTCTGCCAGTTTAGAAGTATCTTTCCAGCTGACTATGTGGATGAGACATGTTCATTGTGCTAGCATTTGCAACAATGTATGAAATTTAGCACCATGAACCTTTGTTTGCAGAAGGACCACCGGATTTGCTGAAGATGATATACAGGGTTCAAGTCCAGCCAATCACCAGGTCTTCACGACAAAGAATTATACGGTTGTACACTGGAACCCGGATAGTGAGACGAAGTGGGAAAAAAAAACTCTAACAGAACGCAGATAGACACAGCCCAGCAAACACATCTGCTGCACTCTGAAACATACAGAGGCTGGCAGGACACCTGGGAATGCTAATTTCTGATACAGACTGTTTCGCTTGCCTTTTCTCACTGGCTGGAAAGTCAGGTAGTATTCAAGGCCAAAGCCTCAAGACGGAATGAATTTCTCCCACAGACCGGCAGCTCAGTGTGTAACCACACAGTCCATTTCAGCTAACGCTGGACCTCTGCCATACCTTGACTTTGTTCCGTTCCTGAGACCCAGACCAGACAGGCATTTCCTGTTTCCCATCAGCGCCAGCAGGCTCAGCTTTAACAGAGCCACGGGAAAGGGAAACACTCTCCCTTCGCGCGGCTCTACAAAGCTGAGCCGGCGCGGGGGGGGGGGGGGGGGGAAGGAACACGTGGCAGCTGTCAGGGCTCTTCCTGGGAGGCGGCGGCCATGAGACACTTCATGATGCTGTGGCAGCAGCTTCTGCAACCATTTAAACAATTTTTTTAAAATTTTTTGAAGGCCGAGTGAGGTGGTCTTTTTGGGGGCAATTATAGAGCTGCCCCTGGCCGCTCAAGAGCGCATGGTTCCGAAGGATGTATTCTTGAAGAATACTAGCAAAAGAGGGACATTAGGATATCCAGACAGACAGGTTCCAATAAAAATAAAGATGTCCTTAAATTCAGGGCTGAAAGATTCCAAATTACTCCTATAAACCGATAACACAGGTACACTACCAAAAAACTGCCTCCAGTTTTGCAACTGATTCCTATAGATTTTGGGGTGCTGAATCCAGGAAAAATAGCCAAAATGTTCCATCACGTCATGTTTTCTTGCAAAATTAGATTTCTTACCCATATAAGGAATGTTCACATAATTTCTTTTTAGCCGACTGCAGTTTATTTTCTTGGCCCAAAATAGAGGTTGTAATGGTTAACTAACTAGAAACACTCCCTCATGATATTTTAGAGTGTTTTGTATTCATTTTATACATTAACAGGACAATTGGGAGGCGGGGGGCTAAATCCAGTACTCGCGCTGGCGCATGTTCTTTCCTGTTCGCCTCGCATCGTTCGCTCGCTCAAACACGGTGGTTGCGACATGAACGTTCCTGTCAAATTTCAGTTTCTTGCAAGTTCATTATTACCTTTTGTTTGCTCAGTCGTAATCCAGCTTTATTCCGAAGTGGTTCACTACAGTTGTAGTTTGCAGTGCTGTGTATTTGTGATGGCTCACAGAGCCAGAGGTTGCGTCAACTCTCCGGACAGTTTTTGTTTTATTTGTGGGGAATATACCGTGAAAAAGCGGCAGAGGAACATTTCTGCATTTATTAAAAAAGTATATTTCGCCTATTTCGGTTTGAAGTTAGGCGATCAAGACAAACCGTGGGCTCCTCACAAAGTGTGCAAGACATGTGAGGAAGATCTACGCTTATGGATGAAAGGTAAAAAACAAGCATTTCGTTTCGGAATACCTATGATGTGGCGTGAACAAAGAGACCACAGCAGTGACTGCTATTTTTGCTCTTGCATTGTGAAGGGATACAACTTAAAAAATAAGAACGTAATAAGTTACCCCAACCTTCCCTCAGCAATTAGGCCTATGCCTCATAGCAACGAAGTACCTGTGCCTGAACCACCAAAATCTTTGGATCATATTTGTGTGGACGGTTCTGATCATGATGAGACTCATCAGATGGCTTTTCCCGATGAGTCCAGTACTTCCGAGTTTGAAACTGAACCAGATCCGAAACCTGAACTTTTCTCTCAAGCTGAATTGAATGATTTAGTCCGGGATTTAGGACTCCCAAAAGATGCTGCCCAACTGCTAGGTTCTCGGCTTAAACAGAAAAATCTATTGTCACCAGGAACAACTTTTTATTGGTACCGCAACCGCGAGACACAATTTTTGAAGTATTTCAGCAAAGAGGAAGATTTGGTATTTTGCAACGATATATACGGAGTGATGGAAAAGTTTAAACTCAAGTATGATCCTGCTGAATGGCGGCTGTTCATTGATTCGTCAAAAGACAGCATAAAAGGTGCTCTTCTTCATAATGGCAACACATTCGCTTCAGTTCCTATTGCTCACTCTGTTATTCTCCAAGAAAAATACGAGAATTTGGCCCTGATTCTTCAGAAGATTCGTTATGATGAGCATAAGTGGATGATTTGTGGAGACTTTAAAATTCTATCCCTGCTATTAGGGCAGCAATCCGGTTTCACCAAATATCCCTGCTTCCTTTGCTTGTGGGATAGCCGGGCCCGCGACCTACACTGGGGGAAAAAAGACTGGCCAATTCCGGGAGTATTTGAGACCCGGTGAGAAAAATGTTCTTCATGAGAGCTTGGTACCTCGTGATAAAATTCTATTACCACCTCTCCACATTAAGTTGGGTCTCATTAAGCAATTCATCAAGTCCCTTCCAAAAGATGGTGAGTGCTTTCGGTACCTTTGCTCAAAGTTCCCCCGACTTTCTGAAGCAAAGCTAAAGGAAGGAGTGTTTGTTGGCCCTGATATAAGGAAACTCATTTCAGATGGAGCATTTGCTGAAACGATGTCTGAGAAGGAAAAAGAAGCCTGGGATTCCTTCAAGGATGTTGTTCTCAAATTCTTGGGGAACAGGCGGGATGAGAACTATAAGGATATTGTTGCCAGGATGCTCAATGCCTTCAAAGAACAAGGCTGTAACATGAGCCTGAAAGTCCATTTCTTGCACTCCCATGTGAACTACTTTCCCGAAAACCTGGGGGTGTACAGTGAAGAACAAGGTGGAAGGTTTCACCAGGACATCAAGGACGCAGAGAGAAGGTACCAAGGAAGATGGAACACCACTATGATGGCTGATTTCTGCTGGTTGCTGCTGCGGGAAACCCCAGATGAAAAATAAGCCAAGCAGCGCACCAAGAGAAGCATTCGGGGGAAGAAGAAACGGGCCCACCAGGAGATTGATTGACCCAAGAATGACTTTAAAATCTAAACTGTGTTGACAAATATCGTGTTTTTACTAAACTTTGAAATAAAAATTTGCTAGTTATTACCACAGTGTCGGATCTCATTTATTAGAATTTTATTTTCACACCATCGGGTGTTTGTCTTCATGTATTGCAATGGTGCGGTTTGCGTTTTCTATTCTTACATACATACCTGTACAACATTTTTTGCACATTTCTTTGCTTTGCTTTGTGTCTAACCTCGCTCTTATATGCTCAATGTTTGTGCACATGTATGTGGCTGTTTTAAGTGCAGACAATTTTGCTACCATCACAGTGTGTTTTGTTGACATTACTCTATTCTTATGTGCTGCCTTGTTACAATTTTCTTTATTCTTATTTGAATAACTACTAAACAATTAGTATAAAGAATTCATCCAAGAAACGTTTATCTCGATCGCACTCAATCTGAAACGTTCACCTCAAACTGCTAACCCAATGTAGCAAAAAATCTGTACGTGATGGAGCAAATTTGTTACCAGATTTGGATTCAGCGCACCAAAAAACGTAAAAATCAATCGAAACATTAGAGGCAGTTTAAAAAAAAGTTTTTTAGTGTACCTGTGTAATCAGATTAATATGAATAAAATGCAACCTTTAAAATGCCTATATGCAAATGCTAGAAGTATAAAAAATAAAATGGGAGAGCTAGAATATATAGCACTAAAAGTGTAGTTACTTACCTGTAATAGGTGTTCTTGGGGACAGCAGGAATCAGTCCTCACATATGGGGTGACGTTGTCATCGATGAAGCCCACATGTTATCACTCCCCAGCTTTCAAAGAAAGTTTTTGTTAGGCCGTGCATGCGTGGTCACTTTCCCACCCAAAGGTGTCATCTTACCTCAGTATGATGACATAGCTTAATTAAGCATAAAAAAGAAAAAAAAACTCCATGGGGAGGAGGGAGGGTTGTGAGTAATGCTTCCTGTTGTCCTCAGAACCCTTGTTACAAGTGATTAACTACACTTTCTCCAGGAACAAGCAGGAAGTCAGTCCTTACATATGGGATTCACAAGCTACCGAAAAAACCTGTAGGAGCAACGGGCTACCCAAAAGGCGAACCGTGAAGGGCAGTAAGGAGCGCTGGATGACTTGAAGTCCCGTGATGCAGCCACAACATTGACGCTGGAATCATCTCTCCAGTAGCTTGGACACAAAGGGTTGGAGGGAAGGAGTTGCACTATTCCTCAGAGAAGACAAAGTACTGCCTGGCCAAAGGTGCTATCGCACTCTCTCTTCCATGCAATAGTGCACTTCGAAGGTATAGACCGACGAACAGGTGGCGGCAGATGTCCTGCTGGGGGACCAAGCACAAATGAGCTACCAAGGCTGCTATGGCGCACAAATTATGCACAGTAACATGACACTCCAGAGAGTCCAGCCTGCTCATAGGCAAAAAGAGATGCAGTCTGCCACCCATGTAGATAAGGTACGCTTACAGACTGCAACCCTGAGACTGTTGATGTCATAGGAGACGAACAGCTGTGATAAGCAGTGATGGGCCTTTGTCCTCTTGAGGTAGAAGCCAGTGCCCTTTTGCAATCCAGTGTGTGTAGCGAGGCCTCCGCTTGTGATGTGCGAGGCCTGGGGAAGAAGGTGGGAAGGATCATCTCCTGGTTAATGTGAAAAGTGGACACCACCTTAGGCAGGTATTTTGGGTGAGTCAGGAGAGCAATCCTATTTCTGTGAAACCTGGTGTAGGGGTGTATGGGCTACCAGCACCTGCAGCTCGCTGACCCTTCTGGCTGAAGTGAGCACTACCAGGAACACTACTTTCCACGACAAGAACTGGAGATGGCATGAAGCCAGCGGCTCACAGGAAGGAGCCATCTGCTTCCCGAGGACAAATGTTCAAGTCCCATGACACTGGCAGTGGATGGATGGGGGGGGGCTGCGAGAGGAGAAGCCCCCTTCATAAAACAACCCACAAGGGGATGCAAAGAGGCAGGCTGGCCATCGATTAGGTGGTGATGTGCTGCTAGTGCGCAGAGGTGCACCTTGATGGAATTGGATTTCAGACCAGCCCAGGAGAGGTGCAGAAGATACTGTAGGTGTCCTGCACCGAGCAAGAGAAAGGACAGATTTTTGTCTGCACACCAGATTGAGAACCTATACCATTTAAAGGCATATGTGTCTGGTCCTGAGTCCTTGCGTGATGCCAGCAGGATGTCCTCCACATCCCGAGAGAGGTGGAGGTGTGCTAGGGCTTGCTATTCAGCATCCATGTCATCAGGATGAGGGATTGGAGGTTGGGATGGAGAAGGGTCCCGTCCTCCTACGAGAACAGGTCCAGGGCATGGTCTGGTATATTGGGGCTGCCCGTGACAGTTGCAGGAGTAGAGAAAACCAAGGCAGCCAGGGCCACTGAGGACCAATGAGAATTAGCAAGGCCCGGTCCAACTGTACCGTGAGCATGGTCTAGAGAACCAGGGGAGTTGGGGGGTATGTATACAGCAGGCTCCTGGACCAAGACAGTAGAAAGGCATCTGCCGCCACCCATTCTGGGGTTGGCCTCTGGGAGCAGCAGCACAGCAGTTGCGCGTTGTCGGGACTGGTGAAGAGGTCAAACATCGGGATCCCCCAACAATGAAATTTGGAGATGGCGGCTACTGGGTTGAGGCGCCACTCATGGGGCTGAAGGACTCTGCTGAGTCAATTTGCAAGCAGACTGTCCTGGCCTGGTAGGTAGACCGCCCGAAGGATCATGCCCTTTTCTGCAGCAAAGGTCAGAGGCAGACCGCCTCCCAACAGAGAAGGAAGAGCCCTTTCCCCTCTTTTTGTTGATGTATAACATCGCTACTTGGTTGTCCAGGTGGGTCTGGAACATCCAAAGGGCATTTGTCAATGCTCAGAGTTCCAGGAGGTTGATTTGGAGGGCACTTTCCTCCCGAGTCCAGACACCCTGTGATTGGAGACCGTCGCAATGGGCTCCCCAACTGAGCTCTGAGGCATCCGTGGTCAAAACACATTGGGCTGGTGGGGCCTGGAAAGGTAGGCCGGCCATGAGATTCTGTTGGCTCTGCCACCAGGCAAGAGAGACCCCGAGAGGCTGTGTGATCTGGATACAATCCTCCAGATGGCCCATGGCCTGAATCCATTGAGAGCTGAGGGTTCACTGGGCATGTTACATCCATAGACGAGCCTGCAGGGTTATGTGAACCATTGAGGCCATGTGCTCCATTAGGTACAACAAGAGATGGGCGGAAGCCCAGGAGCGACCCTGTACCTCTTTTGCCAGGGTACCTTGACACTGTGCCCGGTCTAGAGGAAAGGCGGCTTTGGTCTGGGTTGAGTCCAGGCAGGCTCCTATGAACTCCACGTGCTGAGGTAGGGCAGCAATGTTCCAAGGGATAGCATCTTGAACTTCTTTACCAGAAAGCGGTTTACGTCTCACAGAACCAGGATGGGCCTGAAGCCCCCAGTCTTTTCTGGGACGAGGACATACCTGGAGTAGAATCTCTTGCCCTAGAGGGGCCGAGATACTGGTTCTACCACCTGATCCTCAAGCAGGGACTCAAGTTCCTTCTGCAGGAAAGAAGGGAGGAAGCATCTGGTCGAAGTGCAGAAGGTAACCTTCTCACACCACCTGCAGCACCCAGGTGTCGGCGGTGATGCCTGACCAAAGGTTAGCGAAGTAGATCAGACATCCTACCAGGTGCCTTGAGCCCTGGTCCTTGAGGGAAAGAGGGGCTATGCCCAAGAAGTTAAAAGCACCCCCCCCCCCTCGGCTGTGGCTGGGATGCTCTTTGGGGGTTTTCTGCTTATGGGGGCAGTGTCCCTGGCCCTTGGCCTGCTGACCTTGTTGGGGAGCCTGATAGGACAGAAATTGGAGGTATTTTCCTAAGCCTGTTTCGTCTTCGGGTGGAAGAGCTTTTTCCCCAAAGCCTTCCAGCGGGAAGGTTCGGCAGTCTTCCGGGACAGCCTAGTCCTGATCATAAAATCTGATTCCAACTTGGCTGCCTTATCAGTCATGGGTTTGCCAAAGAGGTTCTCTCCTTGGTAGGGGACATCAGCCAGTTTGACCTGTAGGGGTGTATGGGCTACCAGCACCTGCAGCTCGCTGACCCTTCTGGCTGAAGTGAGCACTACCAGGAACACTACTTTCCACGACAAGAACTGGAGATGGCATGAAGCCAGCGGCTCACAGGAAGGAGCCATCTGCTTCCCGAGGACAAATGTTCAAGTCCCATGACACTGGCAGTGGTGGATGGGGGGGGCTGCGAGAGGAGAAGCCCCCTTCATAAAACAACCCACAAGGGGATGCTCCAAGTCAGAGGACTGTAGCCAGGCCAGTTGGTGAGCACTAATGCCCACCGCAGCCACACAAGCCACAGACTCAAAGATATCATAGGCAGCTCGAGTCTGAAATTTGGAGCATTCCTTGACCAAGGAGTTGAAGATCCAGAAGTGTTTAAGAGATTCACCTGCCAACCCAGCTGAGAACCCGTCAAGCTCCTTCATCAGTCCCTCAGGTACATGCCCATGTATGGCTGGTAAGTATGTATGTATGTGGGCCACGAGCATTGAGCCCTGGTAGCACTTTCTGCCAAACCAGTCCATGGTGCGGGCATCCCTTCCAGGGGGTACCAAGGAGTGCATTTTCTCTTTATGTGATGCATGGCAGACTCCACCACCATGGAGTTGTGAGGCAGCTGTATCTCTTGTAAAGCCCAGACTCTTGCCAACTCGATACTGCTTTAAATGATTCCTCTGGCTCTTGCTTGACATCTGCAGGCAAAGTGGGCAAGTGCAGTTGTCATGATCCACACCGAGGTACTTGATACAGCAACTGCTTCAAGAAGAAGAAATAGCCAATGCAATAAAATGCGAGGATAAGACATTTTTCAGATATGTTAGTGAGAGGAGGAAGGGCAAAAGTGGGCAAAAGTAGCCTAATGGTTAGGCACTGGCTTGGAACCAAAAGACCAGGGTTCAAGTCCCACTGGCATTCCTTGTGGCCTTGGGCAAGTCACTTAATCCTCCACTGCCTCAGAAAAATCCAAGTTATCAAAGTCCCTGTTTAATGTACATTACCAAGTTTAAGTTACAGTGTAAACCACTTGGACTGAATGATAAAGTGGTATAAAAAATCTGTTAAATAAAAAAAGAAAAAAAAAAGTATTGTCCCTCTTGTTGCCTCAGGCACAAAAAAATGTAGCTTGGGAGCCTTTTGAGGACAAGGGAGATATATACACATAAACACACACACAGTACCTGAATGTACACCACTTTGACTTGTAGAAAAGCAGTATATAAGCCTAGCTAAATAAAATAAATAAATTGTTACACGCAAGGATGTAGGGGAGGAATATGCAGAAACTGATGAGGATAAAGTGGAATTGCTTAACAAATATTTCTGTTCTGTGTTCACAGATGAAAGGCCAGGAGAAGGACCTCAGAAAATATCCACAAATAGGAACAGAAGCGACGGGGCATCTCAAATGATTTTCAGAAGACTGTCTTTGTGAGGAACTAGCTAAACTAAAAGTAGACAAAGCCATGGGTCTGGATTAGATACATCCAAGTATACTGAAGGAACTTGGAGACGTTGTAGCGGCCCCACTATCTGACCTTTTCAATGCCTCTTTGTAGTGCAGAGTGGTAGCAAAAGACTGTAGAAAGGCACATGTGATCCCTTAACACAAAAGCGGACATAAGGATAACATTGAGAACTACAGGCTGGTTAGTCTAACCTCTGTGGTTAGTAAATTATTGGAAAGGCTACTAAAGGAGAGAAAGCGTAGTTACTCACCTGTAACAGGTGTTCTCCAGGAGCAGCAGGAATCAGTCCTCACATATGGGTGACGTCGGCGCCGACGGAGCCCTCGCGGAGCAATTTTCCCCAGCTTTCAAAGAAAGCCTTTGGGAATTGCAGCGCGCATGCGCGGTCCCCTTCCCGCCCAAGGGTGCCATCTTAGCCAGTCAGATGACATAGCTAAAAGACAGCATAAAAATTTGCAAAAAAACTAAAGCAGATGATTGCAACTCCAAGGGGAGGAGGGAGGGTTGTGAGGACTGATTCCTGCTGCTCCTGGAGAACACCTGTTACAGGTGAGTAACTACGCTTTCTCCAGGACCAAGCAGGAAGTCAGTCCTCACATATGGGACTCCCAAGCTTAAGGCTACCGGAGACCCTAAGCACAAAAATGAGCTCCCTCTAGCTCAGCAGTACAGAAGGAAGGAATCTTCACTGAATTATTACCCACCGGTAGCCCCCATCCGGGATGGAGGGTAGGAGTTGCTCAAACCTCGAAGAGATTTCGGAGGACTGCCTGTCCGAAAGCACTGTCCCTGCGGGACTCCCTCTCGAGGCAGTAATGGACCGCAAAAGTCTGGCTCGAAGACCAAGTAGCGGCCCAGCAGATGTCTGCCAATGGAACAGAGCGGAGGTAAGCCACTGACGTAGCCTTCGCCCGAACACAATGAGCCGTGACCCGACTTTCTAACGAGAGTCCGGCTGCCCCATAAGCCCAAGCGATACAGTCAGCAACCCAGATGGACAGAGTACGCTTGGAGACAGGGAGCCCCAATTTATTGGGGTCAAAAGACACAAAAAGCTGAGCAGCTTTACGGTGCTCCCGCGTACGGTCAAGGTAGAAGTTCAATGCCCTTCTACAGTCCAGGGTATGCAGGACCATCTCAGCTCGGCTGGAGTGTGGCCTGGGAAAGAAGGTCGGAAGTACCACCTCCTGATTGATGTGAAAAGGGGAGACCACTTTTGGAAGAAATTTAGGGTGAGTCCGTAGGACTACCCTATTTTTGTAGAACCGAGTGTAAGGGGGATCAGACACGAGGGCCTGCAATTCACTTACGCGTCTAGCGGAAGTGAGGGCTATTAGGAATAAGGTTTTCCAAGAAAGAAAACGGAGAGAACAGGTAGCCATAGGTTCAAAAGGCGGACAGGTGATCCGCTGCAAAACCACATTCAGATCCCAGTCAGGTGCTGGCGGGCGCAGAGGTGGTTTAAGTAGAAGGAGACCTCGGAGAAACCTTGCCACGAGAGGGTCGCTGGAAAGAGGTCTGCCGTCCACCGGCACATGATGTGCTGAAAGAGCACTGAGGTGAACTTTGACGGAGTTGGACTTAAGTCCCAGATTAGAGAGGTAGAGCAAGTACTGCAAGATCACCGACACCGAGCAGGAGAAGGGATCCTGAGACTGCTGGGCACACCAAGCGGAAAAGCGACGCCATTTAAGTGCGTAGCATTTGCGGGTAGAAGGTCGCCGGGAAGCTAGGACGACCTCTTCCACCTCTGCCGGCAGTAGAAGGGGAGCAAGGACTACCCTTTCAGCAGCCAGGCCATCAGATGTAGAGATCTGAGGTTGGGGTGTAGCAGGGACCCCTGATCCTGTGTTAGGAGATCTGGTTGAAACCCCAGAGGGAACGGAGCCTCCACCGCCAGTTGCAGCAGGAGTGGAAACCACGGCTGTCTGGGCCACCGAGGAGCTATCAGGATCATGGAAGCTTTGTCTCGGAGAACCTTGAAAAGAGTTCGAGAGACTAGCGGTATGGGAGGAAAGGCATAGAGAAGGCTTTTCGACCATGAGAGCAGAAAAGCATCTACCGCTACTCGAAGGGGATGCGGCTGCCGAGAGCAGAAGCGAGGGAGTTGCCGGTTGAGAGGACTGGCAAAGAGATCCATCGTGGGGAGGCCCCACTTCAGAAAAAGTTTCTGAACTACCAAGGGATCCAGTCGCCACTCGTGCGGCTGGAGGATTCTGCTGAGTTTGTCCGCCAGGCAATTTTCTTGGCCTGGGAGATAAACTGCCTTGAGAAGAATGCCGTGGCTGACGGCCCAAGAGCAGAGCCTCTGTGCTTCTCGACAGAGAAGGAAGGAGCCCGTGCCCCCCTGTTTGTTCACGTAGAACATGGCAACTTGATTGTCCGTCTGGACAAGGACGGACCGGTGAGAAGTCAGCTGGGAGAAAGCCTTGAGAGCCAGACGGATCGCTCTGAGCTCCAGGAAGTTGATCTGCTGCGCAGACTCCCACGTGGTCCAGAGACCTTGAGTACATGCCCCTTGGCAATGCGCTCCCCATCCTAGGAGAGAAGTATCGGTCGTCAGCACTTGAGCCGGCGGAGGAGACTGAAAAAGCATTCCGAGTACCAGGTTCGGCCGATGAAGCCACCACTGTAGAGAAGAGGCCAGCGGGCCGGAGACGCGCACTAAGTCGGCTAGGCCGCCCGTGGCCTGTTGCCACTGCTTGCGAAGGCACCACTGAGCAGGCCGCATATTCAGGCGGGCATTGGGGGTCACGTGGATGGTGGAAGCCATATGGCCGAGTAGTCTCAGGAAGCGCCTGGCCGAGACCAGGGACTGGCTGCGAAAACGGCCGGCTAGGTCCATGAGCCGTTGAGCCCTGTCGAGAGGCAGGAAAGCTCGCGCTTGAAGAGTGTGCAATCTTGCGCCGATGAACTCGAGATCTTGCGAGGGGAGCAAAGTGGACTTTGCGAAGTTTATGACAAAGCCCAAGTACTGGAGAAGAGTCACAGTGCGGTGTGTGGCTTTTGTGACTTCTGGAGAGGACGGTGCTCTGATGAGCCAGTCGTCTAGGTACGGAAAGACATAGAGGCCGTGAAGCCGGAGATAAGCCGCCACCACCGCGAGACATTTTGTGAAGACTCGTGGTGCGGAGGATAGGCCAAAGGGCAGTACTCTGTACTGGTAATGATTTCCTGCCACCACAAACCTTAGGTATTGGCGGTGGCTTGGGTGGATGAGGATGTGCGTGTAGGCATCCTTTAGATCCAAGGAGCATAGCCAATCTCCCTGCTGGAGGTAGGGCAGAAGGATTCCAAGGGTAAGCATCTTGAACTTCTCCCTCACGAGGAACTTGTTGAGGTTGCGCAAGTCCAGGATGGGTCTGAGGCCTCCCGTTCTTTTTGGTATTAGGAAATACCTGGAATAGAAGCCTTGACCCCTCAGGTGGTGGGGCACCGGTTCCATAGCCTGTTCCTGAAGAAGACTTGCTAACTCCTGAAGGAGTAAGTCCCTGTGCAGAGGGAGTCGTGGAGGCTCTCCCGGGAAATAGGAGGGAGGGACCTGGTGGAAGTGGAGAAGATAGCCTTCTCTCACAACATGAAGCACCCAGGCATCTGAAGTGATGTTGGACCACCTGTGGGCAAAGTGGACCAGCCGGCCTCCTGTGCTGGGAGGAACCAGCTGAGGGGGAGAGGCTATGCCGATGAAGTCAAAAACCCCCACACCCTGCTGAGCAGAGGCCGGTGGTGCAGGCTTGGGGGCTTGCTGCCTACGGGACCCGTTACCCCGTCCCTTGGCCTGCTGACCCTGTTGGGGAGCTGCGGAGGCCTGATATTGAGGGTAGTGTTTATAGGCAACCGCCTTTCTCGGGTAAAAGGACTTCTTTCCCGAGCCCTTCTTCTTCTGGGAAGGGGCAGAGGTCTTCCTAGAGAGCCTAGTTCTGGTGAAAGTCTCCGTCTCGATTTGTGCAGCCTTCTCAGCCATGGGCTTGCCAAAGAGGTTCTCACCTCGGCAGGGGACATCGACCAACTTGTCCTGCACCCAGGGTTCAAGGTCAGACGACTGAAGCCAAGCCTGTCAGCGGGCACCGATGCCGGCTGCGGCCACTCGAGCCGATGCTTCAAAGCCATCATAGGCTGCTCGAGAAATGAATTTGGAGCATTCCCGAATACCAGTGGACAAGGCTAGGAACCTCCGCAAAGGTTCCTCGGACAGCCCAGCAGAGAATCCGGCTATCTCTTTAGCCAGGTCTCTAAGGTACATGCCCATGTAGAGCTGGTAGGTCTGGACCCGACAAGCAAGCATAGAACCCTGGAAACACTTCTTACCGAGGCCATCCAGGTTGCGGGCCTCCCTGCCAGGAGGCACCGAGGAGTGCATCTTCTGGCTCTTAAGCCTATGCATGGCCGATTCCACCACCATGGAATGGTGCGGTAGCTGTGCTTTTTGGAAACCAGGGCTCTTGCGGACTCGATAAATGGAATTGACCCGCTTGCTTAATACCGGCGACGATTCCGGACTCTCCCACATGCGGAAGAGTAGTCGTTCCAGCATGGGAGGAACCGGTACAGTAAAGTGCTCCCTGGCGGGAGAGTCGTACTGAAGGGCGTCGAGCTCTTCGGCTCGAGGCTCCTCCTCGGGATCCGCAGGGAAGGCCAAAGCCTTGGCCATATCCCTGACGAAGTCCGTGAAACCGGGCATCCTCCGGGGGGGACTGTTTCCGAGGTTCGGACTCAGGGGAGTCCGAGGGGACACACCGAGTCCGAAAAGAATCAGGTGACTCTTCCACTTCAGACTCCCAGGCCGACTCCGAGGAGGAATCGGTGGGGTCGGTTCGGGCGGGCGGAGGCGTCGGCGTCGACGACCTCGGTCCCGAACGGGAGGCCGAGGGTGACCTCGACCGAGGATCGACTCGAGCCCGCATGGACTCGAGGATCGGCTCGGTCTCCGGGGTCAACTTAGACGTCGACGTCCCGGCGGTCGGGGCAGAGGCGCCAGCGAGGCTAGCGATCAGTGCCCGCTGCTGGTCCATGAAGGCAGATAGTCTGCTCTCCAAGGCCGTCAACCTGAGTCCGACCTCAGGTGACCCAGCAGCCCCCGACTCGGGCCCCGACGGCGTCGGGCCCGACGTCGGACCCCTCGGAGGCGAGTCCAGGAGGACTACAGGACTTACCCGAGCAGGCAACTCCGATTCCAAACGAGGTCGCTTCGGGAGACGTTCCTTCTCCAAAGACCCGGGACGGCTATCGGGGCTATGCGACCTGGCCCTCGCGGAACCAGGAGCGTCCACCGACGCTGCCCTCGCGGGTTTCGCCTTCCGATGATGATCCCCGGAGGGAGAACCTCTGTCGGAGGAACTCCGGCGATGCTCAGAGCTGGAGCCTCTGGACGCCGAGGCCTCCGACGAGGTCCGGGTGGGTGGGATCTGCGAAGATTCTTTCCCGCTGATGCCGCCGACTCCGTAAAGCTTTGGAGGACATTTTGCTGCAGGCCCCACAGATCAGTTCCTCGTGATCTGGGCCAAGGCAGCGGAGGCAATTATCGTGTGTGTCAGTGAGTGACATATTTCTGTCACACTGGACACACCTTTTGAAACCACTGGCAGCCATCGGGGGAAAAAGGGCCCCTGCAAGGTCAAAGGACCGGGCTGCCAGCGAAAAACCGAAAAACGAGAGAAGGACTCGCAACGGCGTCGCGAGTCCGGGCAGGAAAGAGACCGGCGTCGAACCGAAGAAAAAAGAGAAATAAACGACGAAAAATCAACTTTTTCTGCGGGGACAAGAAGACCACGTCTGTAGGGCTCCGCGGAAAAAAGAAGACTGGCTAAGATGGCACCCTTGGGCGGGAAGGGGACCGCGCATGCGCACTGCAATTCCCAAAGGCTTTCTTTGAAAGCTGGGGAAAATTGCTCCGCGAGGGCTCCGTCGGCGCCGACGTCACCCATATGTGAGGACTGACTTCCTGCTTGGTCCTGGAGAATAGTGAGGTTTCTGGAGTCCAATGGATTGCAGGATCCGAGGCAGCATGGATTCACCAGAAGCCGATCTTGTCAGATAAATCTGATAGATTTCTTTGACTGGGTGATCAGGGAGTTGGAATGAGGGAGAGCCCTAGATGTGGTGTATTTGGATTTCAATAAAGCCTTTGACAACATTTCACACAGGCGACTTATAAACAAACTGAGCATGGACCCTAAAGTTACTGATTGGGTAAGAAATTGATTGAGTGGGAGGTGACAAAAAGTACAGGTAAATGGAGCCCACTCTGAGAAGGAGGACGTCACCAAAGGTGTGCCTCAGGGATCTGTCCTTGGTCCGATTCTGTTGAACATCTTTATTAGTGATATTGTGGAAAGACTGTTGGGTAAGATTTGCTTGTTTGCAGACGATACCAAATTCTGCAATAGAGTAGACACACAGGAAGGAGTCGATAACATGAGGAGGAATCTAGTTAAGCTTGAAGACTGATAAGTCTGAGGCCTCGCGACTCCTTTCCTCGAAGCCAGTGTCGAAAGGTCGGGGCCCTCCCACAGACCTGGGGTCCGAGTCATGGAAATTGTCTGGGGAGGACCAGATACCCGAGGAACGGGACCGGGGCTGAGGACTTACCCAAGACCGGTAGCGCTCTCAGCTGGGCTTGACAACCGGGGACTCCCTCGCAGTTGGGGGCCTGGTCATCTGGGCAGATGATGCAGATGAACCTGCCATCACTGCTTGCTGCATGGCCAGGATAGCAGTGATGTTCTGCTCCATGGTTGCCATTCTGGTTTCTAGGCCAGACATCTCCGCAGTTTTTGGCGAAGTCACCAAGGACTTCGGGCCTGGTGCCGGTACTCTCGTGAGTGTATCTTTGACAAGGACTACGGTTTCAAGGAACCTCGCACAGTCTTCGCCGCCGAGGAATCCTTTTTGAGGACCTTGAAGGGATGCTTCTCGGAGTCACCCCAGTCCTTTCAAGCGATTTTACTGGGTTTCTCCGGCGGAACCTCAACGGATTTTTTCTTTTTTCACTCGGGGTCCGAGGCTTTCTCAGAGGAGCCACCACGGGACTCAGAGGATGCTTGGCCCTCACGGAAGTGTTGGCTTGGAGCTCGGGGTTGGGGAGGCCGGTGCCGTCGGATATCGAGAACAGTTTCTCCTGCAACTCAGACCTCTTTTTGTTGGTTTTAGGATTCGCCTGGCACATGTCGCAGGAGGTGCTATTGTGGTCCGGTCCCAAGCAGCGCAAGCAGCAGTCATGGGTGTCTGTGACAGACATGGTTTGATTGAAGTGATCACATCTTTAAACCCACCAGGAGAGATAATGGGAGACACCCGGCCAGGGTCAATGACCCTGCACGAAAAAGGGGGCAAATGCCGGTTGAGGCGAACCTCAAAAAAAAAAAAGTAGGGAAAGGGGCAGAGAGCAGCACCAGGACCTGGCAGGAAGACGAACCGATACACAAACCGGGAACAGCTAACTTTAAGGACAATTATCAAGTACTTTTTCTAGGGAAACAGGACAGACATCCATTGGGCTCTGCGAAAAAAAAAAGGAGACTGAGCAAGATGGCAGCAGGAAGGGGACCGTGCATGTGTAGAAACATTCCAAAAGCTCTGTCGGTGCCGATGTCACCAATATGTGAGGACTGACTTCCTGGAGAATCATTCCTCACATATGGGCAATGTCAAAGGAGCTCTAGCGTAAGCATCTCCCCAGCTTTCAAAGAAAGCCTTTGGGAGATGCCACGACGCATGTGTGGTCCCCTTCCCACCCAAGGGTGCCATCTTACTCGGTCAGGTGCCATAGCTATAGCCCCTCCAAGAAGATGACAAAAAAAATGATAGCAACTCCAAAGGGGAGGAGGGAGGGTTGTGAGGACTGATTCCTGCTGTCCCTGGAGAACACCTGTTACAGGTAAATAACTACACTTTCTCCAGGAACAAGCAGGAAGTCAGTCCTCACATATGGGACTCCCTAGCTACAGGCTACTGGGAACCTATAGAAAAAAGGAAAAACACGGCCCAGATGTGAGCAGCCACAAGCAAATCTGAGGACAGACTGAGGACCCCAGTGTCCAGGGAGAATCATGGCTCAGGCAGCCTGAACAAGGTGGTTTGGCGAGCAGGAGTTGCCTAAACCCTGAACAGATTACAGAGTATGGCCTGGCCGAAGGCACTGTCCCATCGGGTCTCCCTCTCCAGGCAGTAGCGAGCTGCAAGTGTGGACAGAGGACCAGGTGGCGGCCTGGCAGATGTCCGCCATAGGGAGCACGTAGGCTTGCAAATGAAGCTGCTATAGCCCTGACATTGTGTGCCGTGACCAGGTGCTCCAACGGTAACCCAACCTGATCGTGGGCGAAGGTGATACAGTCCGCTACCTTGGTGACAGCCTCCCCCAGTCGACCGGGATTGTATGAAACAAAAAGCTCTGAGGCTTTACAGTGGCCCTGAGTACACTGCAGGTAGAAGGACAGGGCCCTTTTTCAGTCCAGATAATGGAGAATGGCTGCTGCCTTGTCGGCGTGGGGCTGTGGAGAGCACCCCCTCTTGATTGACGTGGAAGGCAGATACCACCTTTGCAGGGAATTTAGGGTGGGTAAGAAACATGACCCTGGTTCTTGTAGAACCTAGTGTAGGGTGGCTCAGGCACCAATGCATGAAGCTCGCTGACTCTGCGGGAGAGGTGAGCGCCACCTTCCAAGACAGGTATCGCAAATGGCAGGTAGCCAAAGGTTTGAAAAGCGGCTTGGTAAGCTGCGCCAGAACCACGCTGGAGATCCCATTCCCATGACGGTGGCCAGATGGGAGGTTTCAAGAGCAGTAAGCCCCACATGAATCGAGTGATGAGGGGCAGGACAGAAAGGCTTACCCTCTATGGAGTGATAGTGTGTGGAGAGCGCGCTCAGGTGAATCCTAATGGAGTTGGACAAGTCCGAACTGTGAGAGGTGGAGCAAGTATTGGAGCACCGTGTGCACCTGGAAGAATGAATCAATCCATTGCTCTGCACACCATACTGAAAACCTGTACCACTTGAAGGCATAGGCTCGTATCGTAGAATCTTTATGAGAGGCCAGGACGACTTCCTCCATCTCCTTGGGGAGGTTGAAAGGCACCAGGATGATCCGTTCAGCAGCTACGCTGTTAGCGAGAGGGAACCCAGGCTGGGGTAGAGAAGTGAGCTCCCCTCCTGGGCCAGCAATTCTGGGGAACTCTTCAGAGGGACTGGGGGGCTCCATCGAAAGGCAGAGTAACAGGGGAAACCAAGGCTGTCTGGGCCATTGTGGGGCCACCAGGATCAGAGGCCTTGTCCTGCTGGACCTTGAAGAGGGCCATGAGATTAGTGGCATGGGAGGGAAGACCCTCTGGCCATGAGATGAGGAAGGCATCTGCCGCTACCTGGGATGGGTGTGGTTGAGGACAGCAGAAGCAGGGCAGCTGAGCGTTGGCTGCGCTGGCAAAGAGGTCTAGACTCGGTGTTCCCCATAGTTGGAATAGCCGATGCACTACCCTGGGGTCTAGGCGCCACTCATGCGGCTGTAGGACCCTGCTCAGCCTCTCCGCTAGGGCATTGTCCTGGCCCAGAAGGTATACTTCCCTGAAGAGCATTCCCTGGCTGATCGTGTATGAGCAGAGGGCTACTGCCTCCCGGCAAAGGCAGCGAGACCCTGTGCCCCTTTGTTTGTTCAGGTAGAACATCACAACCTGGTTGTCTGTTTGGACCAGCACAGACTGATGCTACAGGTAGTGTCAAGAAGGTCCTGAGTGCCAGAAAAATGGCTCTGAGCTCCAGAAAGTTGATCTGCTGCTGGCTCTCCTCGAGAGACCAGTTGCACTGTGTGTGCAGTTCCTCGCAGTGGGCACCCCAGCCCAGTAAGGAGCCATCTGTAGTGAGGCCCCTCTAGGGGTTTGGATGTTGGAAGGGCATGCCCTTCTGCAGGTGCTGTGCGTCCTGCTACCGGTTGAGTGACTCTGTTAGTTGGCAGGACACAGAGACCCTGTCCTCGGAGCCTGCCCATGGCCTGAGTTCACTGTGAGCAGAGGCTCCATTGAGCTGCCCGCATGTGGAAGCAGGGTTTGGGGACTACATGGACTGTGGAAGCCATATGGCTGAGCAGGCATAGCATAGACTGCGGTACACAAAACGGATCGCGGTCTCTTGTTCCAGAGCAACAATGTAAAACTATGTCAATACTCTGTACTGTAACCAGAAAGTATTCTGCAGTCCTTTACTGACTTCTAATTTTTATAATACCCAATGAATGGTATTTAAAGCGGCAAGAGAGGTCTCAGAGAAACCGGGCAGCCAATGACTAACTCAAGTATAGTCAGATGACGTATTGCCTTTCACACATCAATGACCCTCCATAAATAGCCACTATACAGTCATTATTTTATATTTCAAATGTAGAGGTAAATGCTTAGGATAGAAAATTAATGCTTAGCTTAGAGGTGCTTGGCTTCTGGCTTTTCTTTCCTGACGCCATGAAGCGCGCTGAAATGATGCGTTTCACCTTTATGGTTTCCTCAGGGGAAATTCGTAAGCACTGAAGAGAAAGACGTCTGTTAGATGCATACTTTCAGTTAATGATATTTCATGAAAAACTCAAGATAATATAACTGAGGAATTTTAAAGCAAATAAATGTTTAAACAGTTACCCATGTCGTGATCAGTACTACTCTCCAGAAGCTAATGTCTTCACTCTATGCAATGGCTGTTGACCGCCGCGCATGTGGGCAAGTTTAAATAAAATCCTGTTGACGGATCATTAGGAGCCCTAATGGGGTCAGAAACAGGCTTCCCACTCTATTCGTGCATTTAACCCATCAGGGGCTACTGTGTGCAGCCTATAAATCCACTGTTGTTCGCGATAGAGTAAAGCCTTTTCAAGTGATCTCCCACGCTGTGGTGCTGTCATTTGTTCAATGCAGAAGCATCGCGGTTCTGCATAAGTATGATGAAACTCCAAACAGTGTTCCACAATGGGCGCTTCACGCCTGCAGCATTTTAATTTACTCTTGTGTTCATTCATACGCGTTTTAAATAATCAATTGGTCTTCCCAACATATAGTAAATTACACGGACAGCGTATGCAATATACGACATGAGTAGAGGTACACGTTGTCAGGCTTTTAAGCACATATCTTATGCCTCTGTGACAGAAGTCTCATAATTCTTGGGTAATAGTACAGACATTGCAAGCCCCACATTTAAAATGACCCGTCTTAATAGGCGCAGTGTTTGGTTGTAGTGGACGTAAAACGGCCAGACTAAGGATTTCTTTGAAGTTTCTTTGTCGTTTCCAAACACATCGCACCCAAAGATCTTCCAACCCTTTGATGCTGTGTAAAACGTTCAAATGGCGTCTGATGCTTCGTTTAAGTTGATAACTATACGGGGAAAATTTATTTTATTTATTTATTTAATTGGATTTTTATACCGCCTTATCATACAATCAAAGCGGTTTAACAAAAGAGAAAATAAGTAATAGTGAAAATCTGTGATAATATGAAGTTATGAGATTAATCTGTGGGTCCCAACCTTCCAAGCTGGATTTTTCAGGGGGTATAATAACAGATCTCTATTAGTAAATAAGGCCCGCTTATAGGCATTGTTAATTACTCTCGGAGGATAGCCTCTCTGGAAAAAATTGGTTTTCAAAGTATGTGATTGCCTCTTAAACTCTTGGATGTCAGTACAATTCCGCCTATAGCGGATAAATTGGGACACTGGCAGACTGTCTCGTAATTGTGGTATTTGCTTTAAAATTCCTCAGTTATAATATCTTGAGTTTTTCATGAAATATCGTTAATTGAAAGTATGCAACAGACGTCTTTCTCTTCAGTGCTTACGAATTTCCCCTGAGGAAACCATAAAGGTGAAACGCATCATTTCAGCGCGCTTCATGGCGTCGGGAAAGAAAAGCCAGAAGCCGAGCACCTCTAAGCTAAGCGTTAATTTTCTATCCTAAGCATTTACCTCTACATTTGAAATATAAAATAATGACTGTATAGTGGCTATTTATGGAGGGTCATTGATGTGTGAAGGGCAATATGTCATCTGACTATACTTGAGTTTGTCATTGGCTGCCCGGTTTCTCCGAGACCTCTCTTGCCGCTCTAAATACCATTCATTGGGTATTATAAAAATTAGAAGTCAGTAAAGGACTGCAGAATACTTTCTGGTTACAGTACAGAGTATTGACATAGTTTTACATAGCATAGACTGCGCCAATATGGCGTGACGGTGCTTCACCTCAGTTGCCAGGACCCCGAGATGATCCGCCCTGTCCAGGGGGAGGAAGGCCCTGGCTTGGAGGGTGTCCAGGCGAGCCCCTATGAACTCCAGGTCCTGTGTTGGAGTGAGATGGGGGTTGGGATAGTTTATCACGAATCCCAGATGTTGTAGGACCTTGATGGTGCCAGTCGTCTAGGTATGGAAAAACAAAGGCCCCTTGGAGTCTGAGGTATGCGACCACCACTGCCAGGCATTTGGTGAAGACTCTTAGAACAGAGGCTAGGCTGAAGGATAATATTGATCTGCCTATTGAGGTGGTCCCAGTCCCCTGTCTTAGTGCAAATGCAAGCTTAATATGTAATATAATTTCACTATCAAGGAACTGGTATTAGAGAAAGACTTAGGTTTTCTGTTTGTTACTGAATCCTGGTTACGTTTGGAAAATGACCCCTTTGTTTTTGAAATATGTCCATTAGAAGATAAGTAGTTGAATGTTCCAAGATTAGAACAGAAGGGGGAGGCCCTAGTACTGTTATATAGACCATTTCATCAATTGAAGTTAATAGATACTATCGCATCACCAGATTTAGAAGCTTTATTCTGCAAGGTTTTATTTGGAGAGAAAGGGGAGAGGTACAATTTTATACTGGTCTATCAGCCACCTGGGCTTTGGTCCAGAATTCAGGATGTGTATTTAGAAGTACTCTCTTCCTGGGCACTAGAAAATATAAACTTGCATTTATAGGATCCCACTGATACACAGGCACAGAATTACTTATTATTCTTACAGACGCTGGGCTTTATTGCCCAGATTTTTCAGTCCAGTCATGTTTCAGGCCATCAGCTGGATCAATTTGAGTACTTTTTTAGATGTACTTTAGAATTTGCAGTTACTGAAGTGAATATATCCCCCTTGATTTGGTTAGACCATTATGCTATTGAATTTAAACTTTGCACATCTTTGCTGTATGGCCGTTGTAATTTACCAAGGGAAAACGTACAGAGACCAAAATATATTTACCCAGATTTGTAATAGGGAAAGGTTAAAGAAAAATCATTGATAGAAGGTAATCAGGAATATGGTGACTCTATAGCAGAATGGATCAATATTTCTAATGAGGTGGTGAAGAAGCTTGCACCTGTTGTAATTAAAACTAAATCCACAAGAAAAAAAAAGAAACTGCCTGGAAATTGCCAGGAATTGAGGATATTAAAGAGTGAGTGAAGGAAAGTAGGGAAAAATAGAGATATACCTTGAAGGTGGAGGATAAAGCTTTGTGGAAACAAAGCTACTGTAAGTATAATGTGCAAATTCATCAGTCTCGGAAAAAAATACTAACAGACTGATTATGCAGGCGCCCTCTCAATCTAAGATTCTTTTTAGATTATCATCTATTTTATTAGAAGAGAAGACTGTCTCAAGCAACAGTTTTGCCACCAGTCCAAGATCTAGCAGATGTTTTTAAGAATAAAGTGTTGTTAATCCGTGATGGTTTCCCAGCGGGAAAACCATATGTTGCTGGATTGTTAATTTAGTTCCAATTAGGGAGAAGAGTTATTCAATTCCAGGAGACTTCTTGGTCTGAATTTGAGGTCCCAACATTTAAAGAATTCGAGAGGTATTTTGGTAGTTATACTAGAAAGTACTCAGTTGCAGATATGTGCCCTACACATGTACTGAGTCACCATTTAAGTTTAAATGCTGGCTGTATGAAAAAATCACTGCCATGCTTGGAGAGAGTAGGTACTTGTCTGAGATAGAACCACACAAGGGTGAGTAGGTAAAACAGTCCTTTATTAGAAAAACCCTTACACGGCCACATTTTGGCATAGCCTTCATAAGGGGGTACTACAGGGAGAACAGCAGCATCAATAAAGCAGGTAAATAAATACATAAAAAATATCCATGAATAACAAAAAGTTAAAATGAACTAACATCAAATTGTGCGTGTATGAAAAACTATTGTTGTACATATAAATAAATCAAACTAAAACACAATACGATTGAAATGTTAGAGAGAGAGATATTTAAAACACCAGAGGCATAAAAGCAAACTGGGATAAGGAAGAATCCAAAAGGAGGAGGGACATATCTAAATGGTAAAGAGGAAGGGGCACCAAATATACTGCGACGCTCCTGCCTGGGCCCTAGAGCTTACAGGCAGGAGTGGCCTTATATAATGTCCCTTATGAATAAAGGTGGTACTGATCCCTCTGAATGCTGGGATTCGTAGTACACTTGTTTTTTTTCTTTAGGGATGAAAGTTGTAGTTGTGACTCGAGTGATGAGGCTTGCAAGAAATGTATTTGTTGTGGGGATATTTTCAACGCATTACAATTCAAAGGTGCATAACGTAAAGGTGCAACTTTCAACATAAAGGTGAAATCAGGAGGTCAGGAAAACAACTGAAATCAAATAGCTTTAACTCAGCTTTACACAGTCACGGTAGCTTCTATTCAGCTTTGCCTCGTGTGGTTGCTTGGGATTATTGCAGCCTCACAGTAACAGCTGTTCTCCTCACAGCGTGGCTTTACAGAAACAGGTGAAAACAATTTGTGAACTTTCATGGCTAGGCAACAGGTATAGCAAACGTTTTGTATTCTTCTCATACAAACTCCAGACGCTTCTTTACACTGTTACTCTCTAAAATATAAAGAGCAATCCATTGCACAAGGATCATAACTCAAGGTAGGCACATCATTATCTATCTGCATACATTCATCTGGGCTAATGCAATTGTTCTCTTCATCAGGTTTCTTATGTTTCCCTGACTTTAGCTCCAGAAATTGCTGAAACTCTTTTAGAAGCAATTCAGCCTGTAGCTGCTCTTTAGCTGCTTTATAGTCTCCGGTAAGGGTCACACCCTTCCCCCACTCACTATCTGCTCCTGTTGCAGAGTTTGGCTTAGGGAGGTCAGCACAATAAAAGAGTTTCTCCAGCAAGGCATTAAAATTAGGAAATTCAGCTTTACCTTTATCAGAGACATTGGCATAAGAATAGGCACCTTTCTTCCAGGACTCTCTCCTCTCTAGAAACTCAGGAGCCTTACGGCTAGTTCTTCTGATAGGGGAATGTCTCTCAAAAAAACTTCTTTCCTGTTTTGGTTCCTGGCTTTTATAGCACTGCTCGCCACCAGACAAAATACCTTTTCTCCAAGAGCTGGGTTTGCTAGCCTTCCCACGTTTAGGCTCTACCGTGTAGTAAGGATCTCCTTGAGAGTATATTGGGCTCCAAGGCTTACTGTTCCAGGGTTCTGCCTTCTCCCAGGGTTCTAGCATTTTTCCCCTTTGATTCCAAGTTCCTCCTGAAGACCAACGTGCACTGGAAGCTGCTTCTCATCTGCTTCGTTTCTTGCTGCTCTCCTTGTCAGCCTTGCTGCCTGCCTTGCCAGCCTTGCTGCCTCCCTTTGCCAGCCTTGCTGCCTCCTCTGTCAATCCTGTCTGAGGATTTAAAAAGGGCTTCATTTCCTGGCACTCCCTGTCGTTCCCCTGGGTGTGCCCAATCAGTACTGAAGCCTAACTCCTCCCCTGGACTGGGGCTTGTCTTCAGCTCAGCCGATAACTGTGTTTTTTCCAAGTCAGTTTTGGAAATCCTGTGTGTGTCATCCCTTCTATCAGGATTTTCCCCTATCTCCATTTCCTCTGGAGGGGAGTCTTCACCACAATACTTACTTCAAGTTGATAGGACCAAACTTATAAGTCCACACGAATCAATTCCAACAAAATGTGCACTGTTACTAATAAAAATACTACATAACACATTCATAAAACGAGCAATTAAAAAATAAAAAACAGACATATATAAAACAATAAGATGTTATTGGCAACTAATGTTTCTTGTTGCCAAAACATGTGGTGAACCAGCACTGGAGCAATCACATTCAAGGGACATATAAAAACTGCTAATGCTAACAGCTCACAATTGACAATCTGCACCACATGTCCGGGCAGGAATCCAATAGATACTCAAAATCATTGCGAAAAAGCTACCAACCAAAAATAAGAGACAACTTTAAAACACAGAACAACTCGTAAAATAAATAAATAAATAATTATGCATTCTTTTGTAAACCTCGCTGATTATTAATTGGGATAGCTGCAGTATAGAAATGTTTAAAATAAATAAATAAGCAGCTCTATTATTCCTTCTTTGCCCTCAGCTATCTTCTGTGCTTGCCCCATGTTTTCTTGAATTTAGACACAGTCCTCATCTCCACCATCACCTTTGTCGGTAGGTTTTCTACATATCCACCATAAAGAAAAATTTGTACTTACCTGCTAATTTTCTTTCACTACTACTACTATTCATCACTCCTATAGTGCTATAAGGCATACGCGGTGCTGTACAGAAACATATAAAAGACAGTCCCCTGCTTGTCAGAGCTTACAATCTAATCAAGACAGACAATATAATAGATGAGAAAAAGGGTACAAATTAGGAAAGGAAGGAAAGCAAGGGATCTGGATCAAAAAGCAGCCTCAAAGAGGTGAGCCTTTAGCATGGATTTTAAAAAGGGGCAGAGATGAGCCTGACGTACAGACTCAGGTAGCTTATTCCAGGAGTATGGAGCAGCACCGAGTCCACTAGACCAGTCCTCTACCAGCAGATGAAGACCAAAACCATATGCTGGTGAGCTCTGTCGTATACAGGGAATCATGCAGCCACATTTATTTATTTATTTATTACAGTTGCTTATATACCGCACTATTCGGTATCAGCGCGGTTTACACATACTCCTCAATATTATCTGTAACAAAGCAGAAGGAGACAATCCCTCAAAATCAGCCTACACAACCAGGGAGAGAGGGGAAAGCACAGTTACTTACACAGGTGATCTCTGGGAACAGCAGGAATAAGTCTTCACATATGGGTACGTCGGTACAGACGGAGTCCGTGCGGGAACGCTCCCCAGCATCCAATCAGAACGCTTTTGGAAGCATCCCAACATGCCTGCGTGCTGCCTTCCCGCCTTTCCCAACTGCCTCTCCTCAGTTAAGTTTTAAAGCTGAGACAAAGAGAGAGAGAGAGAAAGGGAAAGATAGAGATAAAGAAATGCAACTCCTAGGGGAGGTGGGTGGGTTGTGAAGACTTATTCCTGCTGTTCCCAGAAATCACCTGTTATAGGTAAGTAACTGTGCTATCTCCAGGAACAAGCAGGAATGAGTCTTCACATATGGGAACTCCCAAGCTAAGATGCCTGGAGGAGTCCCAGCATGTTGCGAATCTGAGAGCCATGCTATTTTACCGAAACCCCAGGCATCCTAGGGATGGAGGGTTGGAGTTGAACTAAAAAGATGTGCTGTGGAACAGTTGGACCAAACAGGATGCCTAGATAGGAATCTCTGTGCAGGTGATATTTAGTGGTAATATTGAGAGCAATAAACCAATATGGACCTCACCTGGTAGTATTGTAAAGGAGTATATGGAGGTTCATGTAGATTTGTGAATATGAACCAACAGAATATCCCCAGGGAGTACCTCAATGTAAGGAGAGGTAAATAACTGTGCAAAAAACAGGTTGAGGTTAGAACCCTTAGGGTGAGAAGAAACAACCCCAGTGGAACTGGGGTAGTTCAATGAGGTAGGACTTTGCGGAAAACGCGTAAGTCCCTATTAGATAAAAGTGAAGCTCTTTTGACTTTAAAGAGACATAGTTCTTATAGGAGAAGGGAGCTTCGAAGATCCCTATATCCGATAACAAAGGAGGATAGGAGTAGTGAGACATTTTAGCCTCCCATTTTCTGAAGATTCAGAAAGTCCCTCCTAATTGAAAAGGAAAGTATAGGGAGGGCTTCAGGTGTACCTAAACTGAAGGTTATGGTACAAAAGCTCCTCAAGTACCATAGGAAGTGGTTGATTATGGAGAGCCCTAAGTATGCTGGGACAGCATGGAAAGGGATTGAGAGTATCTGTCGGGTCCGTAGGGGAAGTATATATATATATATATATATTAGGCAGACAGACCGAAATAGTATATAGACATATATCTACCCACTATCATATATTGCAATACATATATATAGATAGGTAAATACAGATATATCCCTCATATATGTATTTTTTTATTTATTTTTGAAACTTTTATATACCGCCAATTCCCAAGATCATTGGCAGTTTACATCGAACAATGCTAAAATACATAGAACAATATCTAATCAATACATAGAACATAAAACAGTAAGCAACTATTTACAGATACAATATGGTATTTAGAACTTGGAACATTTTTACATACATATATACAATTTGAAGTGTTGGACTATATATATATATGGGCACAGACATGCAGATGTCTATATATATAAATATATATATTTATTTAAAGGGACACTATATATATAGCGACGCCCTTGCTTGGGCCCGAAGGCTTACAAGCATAGAGCGGCCTTATAGTGTCCCTTTAAATAAAGCTTCCCTTGTTTGTCACCAGAGGGATTCTGGGACTTGTAGCTGGCTTACTTATATAAGGACAAATGTAGTTGTGAGACCGGTGGTTTAAGGCAGCAAGAAAATTTATTTTTTTGCAGGATTCCAAGGCATTAAAGCTCAAAAACACAAAAGCCAAAGGATGCTTCTCCAACATAAGAGTAAATCAGGTTAACAGAGGAAAATGCAACAAAAACCTTCTATCACTGGGCAGCAGCTTTCATTCAAATAAACTTTCACAGAGCACAGCTTCTTGTGGTCATTCCATGTATCAAGTAAACTTTTTAACAGCTGCTGTTTTCTTTTCCAAACCAAACTTTTACTAAACCAAACTAGCTTCTTGGCTTCAGAAGCTCACATACTTAGTAGGACACAGTCTTGGCTTTTTCCAACTCTTGGCAGTCACAGAAATTAGTCACTATATTGTTTCACAGTCTTTCAACCCTGTTCAACAATGCTCAGTTCTCCTTTAGACAAAAAGAGCAATCCATTGGTGACAATTCTGACTCAGCTTCTGGCATATAAGAATCCACCTGCATCTCTTCTATGGACAACGGGTACTTCTTACTTCCACCAGTTTTATAACTTGCCCAGCCTTCCTGTCTTCTAAAAACTCTTGGAACTGCTTCAACAGCAAATCACCCTGAGAAGGCACACTTGTATTGGGAGGGTAAAGCTTCCTCTCTGCAAACAGTTTTCTTAATGCTTCTAGTGTTAAAAGCTCAGTTTCTCTGCTCTTATCTGGGTTTCGGTTCTCTTCATACATAAAACTATCCACCCACCTCTTAGCAGACGTTAGGGCTGGCTCCTGGACACTAGCGGAAGCAAACTGTTTCTCTGCAAGCTGTTCAGGTTTACATGTACTGGCTTTACCTTGGGGCGGGTCTCTCAGGCAGCTACTGATTTCTTTCCTCCTGATATCTTTCAGGCTATGGAAACTCAGCCTTCTGGTGCCTTTCTCCACTCCTTCCCAGATAGCCACTCTCTTGAAAGTTTCCTTGGAACCTTTCTCCTTTTCCAAGATCTCTCAGAGTTTCTCCTGCGTGTGCCTCTGTTGCTCTGTCTGCTCTGGCTGCAGATCTCTTCCTTTCCAGCTTCTCCTGGACCTGCTGGCTCTGCTCTCTCTGCTGCGTCTCCTGTGTGTGTGTCTCCCTTCTCTCCTGTGGGTCCTGTGTATCCTGTGTTCCCCTTCTTTGCTCTGAGTGTGTTTTTAAAAACCGTTTGCTCCCGGGCACTCCCTTGCCTCTGCACAGGTGTGACCAATCATTGAGCAAACTTGGCTCTACATCTGAACTAGGGCGTGGCCTGGCCTCAGCAGAGCTGAGTTTTTTTCTTGCCTGCCTTGCAAACATTGTGCACAACTGAACTGTCATTTGTTTTAAAGGGAAAAACAGGGTTTTCTTCCACTTCCATCTCTTCCTGGGGGCTCTCCTCACCACAATATATATATATATATATATATATATATAGATATAGATAGATAGATAGATAGATAGATAGATAGATATAGATATATAGATAGATAGATATAGATAGATATAGATATAGATATATAGATAGATAGATAGATATAGATATATATATAGATATAGATATATATACATACCCATGTCCGCACACAGGGTATGTTGAGAGAGAAAGATTTATCTAACAAGAAGGGAGGTACCTGCTTGAGAAGATATTTAGAGAATCTGTACTTCCTGGTTATGGATAGGAAGCCCAGGGAGTTCTTTCATTGGCAAGAGAAGTCTAGAGTCCTCTAAGAACTCTAGCCCCTGAATAACCAGGAATGGAGACCTATCTGGAAAATGCAGAGGATGTTTTAAATCTGCAGATAGTAAGTCTGAATCCTACCATAACTCCAGCGGGTAGCTGGAGAAAAAGATGCAATAAAAATACCATATTTACCCCTAATGAGGGTAAAAAGGGTATGGTGCATTCTTGTGCTCAACATGGATTACGCCATGAAGAGTTGAGGATGGAAGGAAAAGACAAGACAAGGATTGTCTATACTGAAAGAAAAACCATCCCTGGTGAAGGGGGTCCCCTGGAGATGTGAAGCAATCCAGGGAATTGGATAATTCTTTAGGTCTTCTCTTAATTAAAGGCTTGTGTCCTTTATTTAAGAAGCCTGTAATGGAAATGGTAAGGGCAGGGAGAACCCAGTAGGCATGACTAGGTAAAGCCCTTCCTAACCATCTGACATCATGTGCTCTCTAGCAAGGCCCCATAGTGTAGAGCTGCTCCGTAGAGATGCAGAGAGCATGTTGCAGATTAATTAGAAGAAAAACTGGTGTTGAAGAGCCAGTAGGTAGCATGAACTACTCTACCAAGCCCAAGGATTGGGGAAGGCTAAGGATAGAAGGTAAGGTGATGTGTCTGCAACCATAGCCAGAAAAGGTTCTTAAACCGCCTGGGACTTAGTGGTAAGGTCAGAAACCACTGAAATTGGAGAACACGCCCTGGTTGCTTGGTCAGCAAGTCAGTGGTCTAACCCGTAAGAGCCCCTGCAGTCCTAACTATTGATAGGGCAGCAGTAGAAATCTTAGGTCCCAAGATTGGGAAAGAAATACAGACATAAGTAGGAGTGGGAAGACTCCGCTATTGTCTGAGAAGCTGCCAGGAAAACTAAGAATGCAAGGGGAAGACAACTCTGAAAGAAAACTTAGGGGCTTAAGGAAAAGCCCTCAATAAAGTGGTATCACTCCTATAGACCAAATGTCTTAGTAAGAGTGGCAGAGTTGAAAAGAAGACTTACGGTGGAGTAAATCTTTGAAGTAATATGAGAGATGCTGATACAGGAGAAAAAGTCAAAGGTAAAGGCATGGCAACCTTATTGACAGTTGTTACTCCTCTGTGTAGTTCAGAGGACGAGGAGTAACTGTATTACTTGTAAAGCATAATCATCTTAAGAAGCTCTTTGAGCTGATAGTCAGGATGTCTCTTTAAGAGGGACATATGTAATGTTTAGGATGGAACCGATGTAGATGCTTGTAGTGGTATTTATTTATTTATTTGCAAATCTTTTATATACCGCCATTTCCTAAGATCAGTGGCGGTTTACATTAAACAACATGAAATACATAAAACAGTGCTGTAATAAGCAGGTACATTGAACAGTATTCAAAACTATATACAAATAGTTAAAATCAGGTACAATGAACAGTAATCAGTACTATATATAGGTAGTACTGACAATATTTGAAACTATTTACATATATACATTAAAGTTTTATCATAAGTTCTCTTTTGGTAGTAACATTGTAAGTATTAGGGCGAACATATCATGGAGATCTAAGGAGGATGGGAGGTCTTATCCAATTCGTTATCTATATTCGAAAAATATTGTGTGAACAAGTAAGTTTTTAGATCTTTTCGGAAATGTTTCAGGTCTTTTATTTCCCTTAGTTGATCAGGGAGATTATTCCATAGAGAGGGTGCTACAAATGAGAAGGCACTTCTACTTGTTACATGTTTAGTTTTTCTTATTGAGTCAGGAACTACGATAGTATGAAGGTTCTTTCTACGTCTAATTCTGTTTTCTATAGGTCTATGAATTAGTGTAGACAGGTATGATGGGGCAATCTGGTTTAACAGTTTGAAAGTGGTCAATATTATTTTATATTGAATTCTACTTTGTATAGGTAGCCAATGCAGAGAGTAGAGTATCGGGGTGATGTGATCAGTCAGTTTAGCTTTGAAAATTATTCTGGCTGTAACATTTTGAGCCATCTGTAGTATTTTTAGGCTCTTTTTAGATACACCTGTTAATATTCCATTGCAGTAATCAAAATGGGGAGTTATCAGTGCCTGTGTGATGGTTCTAAAGTCATTGATTTCTAATAGTGGTCTCAGTTGTTGAATTGAGCGTAGCTTGTAGTATATTGTTTTAGTTGTTTTCTTAATATGATTAGTGAAATTGAGAGCCTTGTCTAGAGTGACTCCTAAGTATTTAATATTTTCCTTTATAGGTATGGTAAAGTTAAGAATTTTGATGTCAGTTGGTGGTGTGTAATTTGTGTTTCTTGATGTGATTAGTATCTCTGTTTTCTTGAAATTGATTTTCAAGTTATTTTTACTTAGCCATTTTTCAGCTTCCATAAGGCAGCTTGCTATTTTGTCATAGTTTGGATCTTGTATATCAAATGCAGAGTACAGCATAATGTCGTCCGCATATATCTGGTATTTCATCTTGTATTTTTGAAAAATCGTACAAATTGGTTGGAGATAAAGGTTAAATAGAAGGGCAGATAAAGCAGAGCCCTAAGGTATTCCCTGTTCTTGAGGAAAGGTAGGTGAGGAGTTCTGGTTAACTTTTACAAATTATGTACGGTCGGATATGTAAGACTGAAACCATTCTAGTGTAATTTTCCTTAATCCAATTTGTCTGAGTCTTGATATAAGTATGTTATGATTTACACTGTCAAAGGCAGCAGATATATCTAGAAATACCAGAATAAATGCTTGTTTTGTGTTGTCCAGTCCTTTGTTTAGAGTGTCGAGGAGAGCAAGCAAGAGAGTCTCTACGCCATGAAATGGTCGAAATCCGTATTGGTGGTCATCAAGGGGGGCAAATGTATCTATATAGTCCTGTAGTTGTAATTATACAACTTTTTCTATAATTTTTGTTATAAATGGGATACTGGCTATTGGGCAGTATGAGGTTGGGTCATTCTCATTTAGAGTTTTATTCTTCAAAATCGGGCTGATTGCAGAATTCTTAAGTTCTTTTGGTAGTACTCCTTGCTGGAGGGAGCTATTTACTATTTTGAGAATAAAGGGGGCAAGTTCTTGTTTTGTTGACCTAATCCAAGTGACAGGGCATGGATCAAGGATAGATGTGGTGGTGTTAATATTTGTTATTATGTTTAGTAATTGTTTTTTATCTATGGGTTGAAAGGAATTCCATCTATTGTTATTGTTTAATGATATTATAGGATCAGGTATTGGTATTGAGGATAGTTTTAGTTTACTAGCAAAATAGTTTGCTAAATCAGACATATTAATAGGGATGAGCTGGGAGTTGTTGGTGGGGGCTTTAGATAGAGATTTTACAATTTCAAAGAGTTCCCTCGGACGATTAATAGCCTTAGTTAATATTGAGGTATGATATAATTTCTTTGCGTTATTAGTTGCTGATCTGTATGTGTTAAGTGTTGTGAAGTAGAGAACCCTGAGTTCAGGTGTTTTCTTTACACGCTATTTTCTTTCTATTTTTCTTAGGTTTTTTTTGATAGAAGCCAGTTCATGTGTATACCATTTTTCTGAGGTTCTTTTATAAGGCCTGTTAGGTTTGAGAGGCAATGGTTTAGAGGCTTCTCTTATTACAGAGTTCCAGTTAGTGATTGCTTTGTCGATATTGTTTGAGTTTGTATTTAGTTGAGGTATAATTGTTCCTAGAAATTCTTCTGATATAAATGGACAAAATCTCGGTCCTTGATGTGTTGCAGCTTGTTGATGAGAGAAAGTGTATGGGGTGTGGATTGAGAATTGAATCATAAAATGATCAGACCATGGGACTTGTGTTACAGTGGGAGGGTTGTAGTGATGTGTCTCCATCATATGTTCAGGGAGAAAGACAAGATCGAGAGTGTTGCCTTTGGTGTGTGTGGGGTGTTTGACTATGTTTAAAACCCATGTCTTCCACTGATTCTAGGAAGGTTGAGTGTAAAGTGTTGTTGATGGTTGCTAAATTAAAGTCACCCAACACAACATGAGGTTTGTTCATGGAGGTCTTACAAATTGTTTCTAAGATGGTTGTTATGTTTTCTGTATCTGAAGATGGAGGTCTGTAGACTAGGCAGATGGCTAAGTTTCTGTTCTCTATTTTTAAAATATCAATATTTTCTTTAGATTCACAAATCGTAGAGGAACAGTTCAGGCTAGATTTAGCTAGAATGAGTATGCCACCTCCTTTTTTATGATTACGGTCACAATGAAAAAGTGAATATCCAGTCATTTTTATTTGGTTTAGCAGGATTGTGTCTGAATTGGACAGCCAAGTCTCTGTAATGCAGAGATAGTCAGGTTTCTCATCTGTGACGATATCTGTAATGATAGGTATTTTATTTCTAATTGATCTTGCATTGATCAGGATAATTTTTAATGTTTGAATTGGTGTAGCTAGATTTTTAATTATAAGTTGCGGTTTTAGTTTTACGTGGATTAATCGCTTAGGTTGAGCATTTGTGATTCTAGGATTAGGGTTCGTGTGAAAATTATTGTTGTATTTCTGTTTGTAGTGGTAGGGTATGACATGTATGTGAGCTAGGCCAGTATGGTCCAAGTGTGGGCATGATGTTTGAAGACAATAGTTAAATGAGAGTGTTAGGCAAATATATATCCCTAGGGCATATAGAAAGTGTATGGTTAGGTTTATCAGTTTCATTTTGAGAATTGTAGTGACTTAATTACAATGTGAGCTGGCTACAGTAATCTTAATTAAGATAATGCAATTATCAGATTATACAAATCAGTCACAGCAATTGCATCAGTGAATGTTCCTTGATAAAGGCAATAAAACAATCTGTGTACAGTTATAAATGAGACAAAGGTGGTTGTAGTAAGATTATACAGAGAATTGTGAGGAATCTACTGGCAACAGTAATAAGTTGTGTAAAAGCTACTGACAACAGTAAGTATTGGGAAGGTTACTGACAACAGTAAGTATTGGGAAAGTTACTGACACCAGTTATAAAAGCTACTGATAGTGATAATGACAACAATAATATAATTGTGATTAGGCTACTGACAACAGTAATAATTGGAAGGCATATTAATGACAACCACTAAATATGGGAAAGCTACTAACAATAGTAACTAAAATATCCTTACACAGCATATAACAGCTAGTATTGTATCCAAATGACTAAACAAAGTTGAGTAGGGTGATAAGATAGGATATGATGCAATTCGCGTAAATAGGCTGTGAGAGAAAAGTCATTTAAATAGTGTTTATGGTGAGAATACTTGCTGCGGTAGAGGTAGGAAGCAAACTACAGGATCTAAACCTCAAACAGGAAAAGGATTCAGGGAAGAGTTTATCAGCAACCCTGTGGCTGCTGGGTTTGCTGAACCCGTTGAGGTTGTGGTTTCCTGAGCCTGGTTGGTTGTTTCCCCTGCCTGGGAGCATCTGTATGATGGGTAGAAGATGGATAAAACCTTCTCCCATTAAGGGAACAAAGCTTATGGTTAAATTAGACTTACCTGCTAATTGTAGTTCCTGTAGGAACTCCAGTCTAGTCCCGGAATCCTAGGGGTTGTCAACCTCATCCAGCAGCTTTGGAGACTGAGAAACGTCATGGTTGTGATGTCACTCGTATATAAGCCCCGGTAGCTCCTCCTCTCACCAGTTACCTATTGACAAAGCAGACTCACCGGAGCAACAAGTAGATATAGAGCAATAATAAGGCAAACTTGCCATACTAACTATGACGGATCAAGGATAGAGTAGTTACTCACCTGTAACAGGTGTTCTCCAGGAGCAGCAGGAATCAGTCCTCACTTATGGGTGACGTCAGCCGACGGAGCCCTCGCGGAGCAATTTTCCCCAGCTTTCGCAGAAAGCCTTTGGGAATTGCAGCGCGCATGCGCGGTCCCCTTCCCGCCCAGGGATGCCATCTTGCTCAGTCTGATGACATAGCGGAAAGACAGCAAAAGTTAGCAAATATGCAATAAGAATGACTGCAACTCCAGGGGAGGAGGGAGGGTAGTGAGGACTGATTCCTGCTGCTCCTGGAGAACACCTGTTACAGGTGAGTAACTACTCTTTCTCCAGGACCAAGCAGGAAGTCAGTCCTCACTTATGGGACTCCCAAGCTTAAGGCTACCGGAGACCTCAAGTCTAAAAGAGCTCCCTCAAGCTCAACAGTACAGAGGGAAAGAGTCTTCTCTGAATACGAATCCGGTCGATAGCCCAACACTAGGGCCGGAGGGAGGAGTTGCCTAAACCTCAAAGAGATTGTAGAGAACTGCCTGGCCGAAAGCGCTGTCCCTGCAGGACTCCCTTTCAAGGCAGTAATGAGCCGCAAAGGTCTGGCCTGAAGACCAAGTAGCGGCCCGGCAGATGTCTGCCAATGGAACAGAGCGGAGATGAGCCACCGACGCGGCCTTCGCCCTGACCCGATGAGCCGTGACACGACTCTCCAAGGAGAGACCGGCCGCCCCGTAAGACCAGGCGATACAGTCAGCTATCCAGGAGGACAGAGTACGCTTAGAGACAGGTACCCCCAACCGATTGGGGTCAAAAGATACGAAAAGCTGGACGGCTTTCCTATGCTCTCGCGTACGGTCAAGATAGAAGGATAAGGCTCTTCTACAGTCCAGGGTGAGCAGCACAGTTTCCGCTCGGCTGGCGTGCGGCCTGGGGAAAAAGGTCGGAAGAACCACCTCCTGGTTGATGTGGAAGTGGGAGACCACCTTCGGAAGGAACTTAGGGTGGGTCCGCAGTACAACCCTATTCTTGTAGAACCTAGTGTACGGAGGCTCCGACACTAGGGCTTGTAGCTCACTCACGCGCCTCGCGGAAGTGAGGGCCACCAAGAAGAGAGTTTTCCAGGAGAGAAAACGGGGAGGGCAGGTAGCCATGGGCTCAAAAGGCGGACAGGTAAGCCTTTGCAGAACCACGTTGAGGTCCCAGTCGGGGGCTGGGGGGCGCAACGGGGGTTTAAGCAGAAGGAGGCCTCTGAGAAAGCGCACCACCAAAGGGTGCGAGGAGAGAGGCCTGCCCTCAACCGGTGAATGATGTGCAGAGAGAGCACTGAGGTGGACTCTGACAGAGTTGGATTTGAGACCTAGGTCGGAGAGGTGAAGCAAGTATTGCAGCACCACCGATACTAAACAGGCGAAGGGGTCCTCAGACCGCTGAGAACACCAGACCGAGAAGCGACGCCATTTGAGGGCGTACGACTTCCGGGTGGAAGGACGCCAAGAAGCTAGGACGACGGCTTCCACCTCCGGGGCTAGCCGTAGCGGAGCTAGGATTACCCTTTCAGCAGCCAGGCCGTCAGGTGTAGGGCCCGGAGGTTGGGGTGCAGAAGAGTGCCCCGATCCTGGGTTAGGAGGTCGGGGTGGAACCCCAGAGGAAGAGGGGTGTCCACCGCTAGATGTAGTAGTAGGGGGAACCACGGCTGTCTCGGCCACCGAGGCGCCACCAGGATCACGGAGGCCCTGTCCTGGACAACTTTGAACAATGTCCGGGCCACCAGTGGCGTAGGAGGGAATGCATACAGCAGACCCGTGGACCACGGGATGAGGAAAGCATCCGGCGCCTCCCGAGAAGGATGGGGGTGCCGGGAGCAGAATCTGGGGAGCTGCCTGTTCAGGGGACTGGCAAAAAGATCCACAGTGGGAGAGCCCCACCGGCGGAAGATCTGCTGGACCACCTCAGGGTTCAGTTTCCACTCGTGCGGTAGCAGCATCCGGCTCAGCTTGTCCACCAGGCAGTTGTCCTGCCCCGGCAAGTAAACCGCTTTGAGGAGGATGTCGTGATCGACAGCCCAAGAGCACAGCCTCCGGGCTTCCCGACATAGAAGGAGGGAGCCCGTGCCCCCCTGTTTGTTCACGTAGAACATTGCAACCTGATTGTCCGTCTGCACCAGTACGGACTGGCCGAACGTCAGGTGAGAGAAGGCCCGCAGAGCTAGGCGGATCGCCCGGAGCTCCAGGAAGTTTATCTGCTGGGCAGCCTCCCAAGGCGTCCAAAGGCCCTGAATGCATGTCCCTCGACAATGCGCCCCCCATCCCAGGAGAGAGGCATCTGTCGTGAGCACCCGGGACGGTGGGTGAGACTGAAATAGCATGCCGAGCACTAGGTTGGGCAGGTGAAGCCACCATTGCAGGGAGGAGACCAGGCGGTCGGAAATTTGTATCAGGTCCGACAGCCTCCCTGTGGCCTGACGCCACTGAGTGCGAAGGCTCCATTGCGCAGGCCGCATATGTAGACGGGCGTTCGGAGTGACATGGACCGTGGAGGCCATGTGTCCGAGTAGCTGCAGGAACTGTCTGGCCGAGGCCGGCGACCTGCCGCTGAACCTGCCGGCTAGAGCCGTGAGCCGGTTGGCCCTTTCCGAAGGCAAGAAGGCACGCGCCTGCTGAGTGTCCAGCCGCGCCCCTATGAACTCGAGGTCCTGAGAGGGGAGCAAAGCGGACTTTTCGAAGTTTATGACGAAGCCCAAGTGCTGAAGAGGGCCACCGTACGTTGGGTGGCCTGGGCGACCTCCGGAGCAGACGATGCCCGGATGAGCCAGTCGTCCAGGTACGGGAAGATGAAAAGGCCTTGAAGCCTTAGGAAGGCGGCCACCACTGCCAGGCACTTCGTGAACACCCTGGGGGCGGAGGACAGGCCAAAGGGCAGTACTCGGTACTGATAATGCTTCCCTGCCACCACAAACCTTAGGTACTGCCGGTGGTTTGGATGAATAAGGATGTGGGTATAAGCATCCTTTAGATCCAAGGAGCATAGCCAATCTCCCCGCTGGAGGTAAGGCAGCAGGGTTCCAAGGGTAAGCATCTTGAACCTTTCCCGCTGCAGGAACTTGTTGAGGTTGCGTAGGTCTAGAATGGGCCTAAGGCCTCCTGTTCTCTTTGGAACCAGGAAGTACCTCGAGTAAAACCCGTGACCCCAGCAGTGTTGGGGCACGGGCTCCACCGCCCGTTCTTGAAGCAGACTTCGCAGCTCCCGAAGGAGCAAGTCCCTGTGCAGAGGGGGTCTGGGAGGCTCCCCTGGGAAGTAGGGGGGAGGCACCTGGTGAAAATGGAGGAGGTAGCCTTCTTGAACCACCTGCAATACCCAGGCCTCGGATGTTATGGCGGACCACCTGTGAGCAAAGTGGGTCAGCCGACCCCCCGTGCCGGCCGAAAGCCCCTGAGGGGGAGGGGCTATGCTGGCATAGTCAAAAAACCCCGCCCTGCTGGGCCGGGGCCTGCGTGGCGGGTTTGGGGGCTTTCTGCTTCCGGGATCCGTTACCCTGTCCCCTAGGCCGCTGCCCTTGAAGCGGGGTTGTGGCCGGATATTGTGTTTGGTGATGCGTATAAGCAAACACTTTCCTCGGGTAAAAAGGCCTTTTCCCCGAGCCCTTCTTCTTCTGTGAAGGGGCAGAGGACCTTCTAGAAAGGCGAGTCCTGGTGAGAGTCTCCGACTCGAGCTCCGCCGCCTTTTCGGCCATGGGTTTGCCGAAGAGGATTTCCCCTCTGCAAGGGACATCGACCAACTTGTCCTGCACCCAGGGCTCGAGGTCGGATGACTGAAGCCAAGCCTGGCGGCGAGCCCCGATGCCGGCTCCAGCTACTCGGGCCGAGGCCTCGAAGCCATCATAGGCCGCTCGAGAAATGGACTTCGAACACTCTCGAATCCCGGAGGACAAGGCTTGGAACCGCTGCAAGGGTTCCTCGGAGACCGGCCGAGAAACCCTGAAGTTCTTTCGCCAGGTCTCGGAGGTACATACCCATGTACAGCTGATATGTCTGGACCCGACAAGCAAGCATAGAGCCTTGGAAGCACTTCCTACCGAGGGCATCCAGGCTCCGGGCCTCCTTCCCCGGGGGCACCGAGGAGTGCATCTTCTGACTCTTAAGTCGATGCATGGCCGACTCCACCACCATGGAGTGGTGCGGAGGTTGCGCCTTCTGGAACCCGGGGCTCTTGCGGACTCGATATATGGAATCGATCCGCATGCTCAACACTGGCGTCGAGGCGGGGCTCTCCCACATGCAGAGGAGAAGCCGCTCCAGCATCGGGGGAACCGGTACAGTGAAGGCCTCCCTCGGGGGGGGAGTCGTATTGAAGGGCCTCGAGCTCTTCGGCTCGGGGTTCCTCCTCTGGATCCGCGGGGAAGGCCAACGCTTTGGCCATATCACTCACGAAATCAGAGAACCGGGTATCCTCCGGAGGGGACCGCCTCCGAGGCTCCGACTCGGGCGAATCGGAGGGGACGACCGAGTCTGAAAAGAACCAGGTGACTCGTCCTCCTCCGTGTCCCAGCCCGACTCCTCCGAGGAGGAATCGAGAGGTTCCGCGGGGGCGGGACCCGGGGACCTCCGCCCCAACGCCGAGGCCGGCGTCGAGGACCTCGGTCCCGAACGGGAAGCCGAGGGAGACCTAGGCCGAGGATCGAATCAAGCACGTATGGACTCGAGGATCGGCTCGGCCTCCGGGGTCGACTTGAGCGTCGACGTCCCGGTGGTCGGGGCAGATGCACTGGCAAGGCCCGTGATCCATGCCCGCTGCTGGTCCATGAAGACAGATATACTGCGCTCCAAGGTCGTCAATCTGAGATCAAGCTCAGAAGACCCAGCAGCCGTCGACTCGGGCCCCGACGGCGTCGGGCCCGACGTCGGCTCATCCGTGGGGGAGTCCAGGAGGACTATATCACTCACGTGCCTAGGCGACTCCACTTCGAGACGAGGGATCTTCGAAGGCTTCTCCTCCTTTGAGGGCCCGGGGAGCTGGACCGGGCTAAGCGACCTGGCCCTCGAAGGACCAGTCTCGCCGCCCGGATGCACCCTTGCGGGCCGCTTCTCCCGCCGGCGTTCCTGGCTGGGGGAGCCCCGTTCAGAAGAACTCCTACGATGCTCCGAACCGGAGCCGCGAGGCGTAGAGGCCTCTGACGAGGTCCGCGTGGAGTCAGAGAAGATCCGGTCCCTCTGCGACTGCCGACTCCTCAGCGCCTTCAAGGACATCTTGCTGCACGGGCTGCAGCTTATAGGGTCATGCTCGGCCCCAAGGCAGCGGAGGCAGCAGTCATGCGTGTCAGTAAGAGACATGAGCCTGACACAGCGATCACACTTTTTAAAACCGCTGGCAGCCATCGGGGGAAAAAGGGCCCCTGCAAGGTCGAACGACCGCGCTGCCAGGGATGAAGAGAAAAGTGGCGGGACCGCCAGTTGGAAAAAAAAAAAAATTAAAACGCAAACGGGCTCGATAGGGGATATCGAGACCCGGCGGGAAGAGGAACACACGAACCGAGAAATTTTTTTTTTTTTTAACGAAAAGAAATCAAAGAAATCAACTTTTCAGTGGCGTTAACAGACACGTCTGTAGGGCTCCGCGGAAAAAAGAAGACTGAGCAAGATGGCATCCCTGGGCGGGAAGGGGACCGCGCATGCGCGCTGCAATTCCCAAAGGCTTTCTGCGAAAGCTGGGGAAAATTGCTCCGCGAGGGCTCCGTCGGCTGACGTCACCCATAAGTGAGGACTGACTTCCTGCTTGGTCCTGGAGAACCAACTATTTACATAAATGATACCAACGAACCGTGCCATGAGGTCCTCCGCCCCCCACCTCAAGCATGCCGGGACCCCACCGATCCCCTACTGTAACCGCCCCAGGTACCACTAAACCCCCAGCGGTAACCACAAACTTGCTTACCTGTAACCACAGCTCCGCTTCAGGCCCTCTAGCAGCCTTCACTCCGGGCGGGACCCAGGACTAGACTGGAGTTCCTACAGGAACTACAATTAGCAGGTAAGTCTAATTTAAACTTCCTGAGCATCCCTCCAGTCTAGTCCCGGAATCCTAGGGGATGTAACAGAGCAGTGAAAACAATCAACGGGAGGGCCCTGCTAGCCCCGCCTGAAGCACTGCCGCACCAAACCGGGTATTCTCTTTCCGCCTGCACATCCAGACAGTAATGCTTGACAAAAGTGAGAGGAAAACCACGTCGCTGTTCTACATATGTCTTCCACTGGAACCAGGCTACACTCCGCCCAAGAGGTAGCTTGTGCCTGAGTGGAATGAGCCCTCAATTCGGCCAGCACCTGACGACCTCGCAAAAGATATGCAGACGATATTGCTTCTTTTAACCACCGAGCAATCGAGCCCTTAGATGCCGCTTCTCTGCGCCTAGCTCCCGCAAACCGAACGAACAATCTGTCCGACTTCCGAAAACTAGCTGTCCGAGCGATATACTTCTTTAAAGCCCGTTTAACATCCAAACAATACAGTTGATCCGCCACGCGACCTTTTCGCTTAGCTGTGAAAACTGGCAGTGACACAATCTGGTTTACATGAAATGCCGAAACTACCTTGGGCAAAAAGGATGGCACTGTCCTCAACACCACTTTAGAATCAGAGAAGGACAGGAAGGGCTTTCTACAAGACAACGCCTGCAACTCCGACACGCGCCTCGCCGACGCAATAGCCACCAGAAAAACTACCTTTAGGGTCAGATCTTTCAGCATCGACGTCGCCAAGGGCTCAAACGGCGCTCTCCCTAATGCCTCCAATACCAACGGCAAATCCCAGGACGGTACTATACGCCTACGCGGCGGCCTCAACAACACTGCCGCCGCCCGCAAAAACCGCTTCACATCTGCATGAGTACCCAGGGATTGACCTTGCACCTTACCTCTGTAACAGGCCAGAGCCGCCAACTGAACCCGCAACAAAGCGGCAGCTAAGCCCTTTTGAAACCCGTCCTGCAAAAAATCCAACACTTGTGGGATTGATGCTTTTAAAGGAACCACATTCCTATCCACACACCATGCTTCAAAAATACGCCACACTCTAACATACGCCAGAGAAGTAGATCTCAGTCTCACCTTCAGAAGGGTCGTTATCACGGCCCCCAAATACCCCCTGGACTTTAACTGCGCCCGCTCAAGAGCCAGGCCGTAAGCAAGAATCAATCCACTTGAGGCATGAACAGAGGCCCCTGAGACAACAGGTCCATCCGCACTGGCAGTCTCCAGGGAGCCGCTATCAAGAGTCGAACCAAGTCCGCGTACCACGGCTGTCGAGGCCAATCCGGAGCAATGAGGAGCACTCGGCCCTTGTGACGCTCGATGCGCTGTACTACTCTCCCGATTAATACCCACGGAGGAAACATGTACAGAAGACGCTCTTGCGGCCACTCTTGAACCAGGGCATCTAGCCTCTCGTACATTCTCTCCCTTCTCCTGCTGAAGAACCAACTGACCTTTGCCGACTGAAAGGTCGCCATAAGATCCATGACTGGCGTTCCCCCACCGCTGCACCAGCATCGCGAAAACGTCCGGATGTAGAACCCATTCCCCCGGGTCTACCCTCACGCGACTCAGGAAATCGGCTTGCACATTGTCCACCCCCGTGACGTGCGCTTCCGACACTGCTACCAGATTTTTCTCTGCCCATTCGAACAAAAGGTCTGCCTCGGACTCCAGCACTACACTGCTGGTGCCCCCCCTGCCAATTTATGTAAGCCACCACCGTTGCGTTGTCCGAGAATACGCGAACGGCCTGCCTTTGAAGATATGGGCGAAACTCTTAGCGCTAATGTTACTGCTCTCAAATCCAACCTGTTGATTGACCAAGCCTTTTCGTGGACTGACCACTCCCCTTGGGCAATCCGACCCTAGCAATGGGCGCCCCAGCCCTGAAGACTGGCATCTGTGGTCAGCGGTATCCAGGCCGGAGCTTCCAACGACATGCCTTGCTCCAAGTTCCCCAGAAGCAACCACCAACACAGGGGCTTGATGAGTCTGCAGCGGACAGACCAACCTCTGAGACAGGGGGGATCCCTCTGATGCGACCACCTTTTCAACAATGCCAGCTGTAACGGTCTCATGTGGGCCCGCACCCACGGTACCAACTCCAGCATCCCCGCCATCCCTAACACCTGAAGATACTCCCAGGCGGTGGGACAGCGCATGCTGAGAAATCGAGTGATCAACCGCCAAAGCGCGAGCCTGCACTGCTGAGGAAGAAAGACGCGTCCAACCCTCGTGTCGAAACGTGCCCTGAGATATTCCAGGTTCTGAGACGGTTCCAACTTGCTCTTCGCTACGTTGACCACCCAACCGAGGCTCTGAAGCAACGACATCACCTTGTCCGTAGCAGCCACACTCTCCGCTCAGGACTTGGCCCGTATCAACCAGTCGTCCAGATACGGATGCACCAGGACACCGTCCTTTCGCAGAGCCGCTGCCACTACCATTACCTTGGTAAATGTGCGAGGCGCCGTTGCCAGACCAAAGAGAAGAGCTTGAAACTGGTAATGCCCCATAGGCACAGCAAATCTGAGGAATCTCTGATGTTCCCTCCTTATTGGAATGTGAAGGTAGGCCTCCGACAGGTCTAATGATGTAAAAAACTCCCCCTTTTGGACTGCTACAATAACCGACCTGAGGGTTTCCATTCGAAAATGTGATACACGAAGACAGCGATTTACCTTCTTGAGGTCTAGAATGGGGCGCCAAGAGCCTTCTTTCTTTGGCACCACAAAATAAATTGAGTATCGACCGCTGCCTAACTGGTCGGCAGGAACCGGTACCACTGCCCTGAGATCCAAAAGCTGCTGTACCGTTTCCTGCACTGCCTGGAGCTTCGCGCTCACCTTGCACGGGGACTGAACGAAAGAATTGTGCACCGGTCGCTGCAACTCCAATGCGTAACCCTCTCGAATCACCTCCAACACCCACCGGTCGGAAGTGAGTCGGGACCAGTCAGGGTAAAATTCCTGCAAACTACCTCCTACAAGAACCAGCCCCACCTGGACCCCCCCTGACTTCATTGTGCCTTTCTGAAAGTGGAGGAAGAGGCAGCGGGTGTGAAACCCCTGCTTGCCCCTCGAAACCCCCGAAAACCTTGCCCGCGTGAAGGAAAACGTCCTCGCTGTCCCTGACTAAACCTCGGGTTTCGAAAACGGCAAAAATCCCGCTGCTGCCCTCGCAGACCGGGTCCAGACCGTCCCTGCTTTTGCTTATCCTCCGGCAACCTACTGCCCTTGGAATCTCCTAAGTCCTTCACCAATTTCTCCAAATCCTCACCAAATAGCAACTTGCTGCGGAAAGGAAGTTTACTCAACCTTGCCTTTGACGAACTATCCTCCGCCCAATTCCGCAGCCACAGACACCTCCTACCCACTACTACCGAAGCCATACTCTTCGCTAAGCCACAGATGAGATCATAATGAATATCAGCCAGATACACCGCGCCGGACTCCAACCTGGACGCCTCCTCGGTCTCCTCCACCGAGCCGTCCGCCTGAATGTGCTGCGCCCACTGCAAACAGGCTCGAGCCACCCAAGCTCCACATATAAAAGCTTGCAGGGATAACGCATTTGCTTCAAAAACTTGCTTCAGCAAGGCCTCTAACTTACGATCCTGCGCATCCTTGAGAGCTGCTGCTCCTTCCACTGGGATGGTAGTTTTCTTAGTCACCGCCGACACGGCAGCGTCCACCTTTGGCGCCTTAAAGAGTTCCCTATCCTGATCCAGCAAGGGGTAGAGACGGGACATCACCCTAGATCCCTTTAGCGCGGCCTCGGGCATATCCCATTCTTCCTGAATCATCTCTTTAAATACTCAGTGCACCGGAAAAGCCCTCTGCGTCTTACGCACAGCCTGCAGTAAGTGATCCTCCAAGGCCGTCTCCTCAGTCGGACCCCCCGCTGGCATGTTTAGAGTCTTAAGAGATTCCGCTATAAGAGCCGGCAACTCCTCCCGCCGGAAAACTCTGACTACTCTAGCCTGATCCTCCTGATCCTTAATCTCACCTTCCTCAAGATCCTCATCCAGCCCGTCATCCAGAAGGGCGTCCTCTTCATGAATGTCCTCTGACAGGACAGACTGCTCCGAGCGATCCCTCTCAATCCTGCCCTCTTCAGCAGCCCTCCCGCAACCTCGGGCGCGAAGGGGGAACCCGATCGCTTACCACTAAGCCCCTCTCCTGAAGGCCCTGCCACTGGACCCCCTTGAGGACTACTCAACGTCTTCTGAAGCAACGACAAAGAATCAGCTGAAAATATAGCCGCCAAAGCCCCAGAAGAAGGCATTTGCGACAGTGGAGGATCCTGCGCCCCCGAAGTACTGGGCAGTGACTCAGGAGTCGGCAGAGGGACAATAATGGGCTCCAGCATCTCTAGGGAACCCCCCTTCTCGGCACCTACCCCCTCCGGCGGTAGATCCGCAGTGCCTGCCTCCTGAGTACAGCCCCTACATACTCCCTCCAGAGACACAGAACTCTTCCTGGCTCCACATAACAGACAGAGCTGCTTGGCAGGCATACCGTGTCCCAAAAGACAAATAATGATGCGTGTCTTTAAAGTTCCGTTTTTTTTTTTTTTTAAATATTAGAGACACCACGGTCCAATTTGTTCCCCCCAATCCAGATCTGAAGGAAACTGACAAAAACGCCGCTGCTGAAGGCGTCTATGGGCCTCTGAAGTCCCCCCAACGGAAAGAAGCGGTTTTCCCGCTCAAATTACATGCGGTGCGGCCTGCCCTGGAATAAAATGAAAACGCCGCTGAGAACAGCTTCTTACCTCACGATGAATGACAAACTGCTGATTCTCCGCAATGGAAACTCTCCTGTCCCCGGAAGCCCCCGGACTGCAGAAATCGCCGCAGTGGAAGCAACTCCCGGCACAGCACTAAACGGGCAGCTCGGCTCCAAGTGCATGCAGGCAGGTCCTCTGCGCACTGAGCACAACAGCTTACTGCCTCCTGTCTCCTGGTCCAGACCGGGTAAGCAGCAGCGGATCCTCTCCCCCAGCACACAGCCAGGCAGACTGCGGCTCCTAGCTCATCCCCACGGGCAGAGGAATGAAAATAACAAGGGGAAAAGGACCCGAGGACCTCAGAGCAACTGTCAGAAATAAGTGCCTTCCAGAAATTAAATAATTTCAAAGAAGTTCAAATAATTTCAAATAAGACTAAATAATTTGTTTTTTAAGGTATTCTCCTGAACAAACCCTAACTATGTTAAAACGAAATCTGCTTAATTGTTCCTCAGTTGAGCCCTGGAATCCCTGGGCTCACCACCTCACCAGCTGCTTTGGAGACTGATAACTGGTGAGAGGAGGAACTACCGGGGCTTATATACCAGTGACATCACAGCCATGAAGTTTCTCAGTCTCCAAAGCTGCTGGATGAGGTTGACAACCCCTAGGATTCCGGTACTAGACTGGAGGGACGCTCAGGAATAGTAGATTTTCTACAAACTGGGATAGAGGAAGGCATAGACAAGCCTCTGAAAGCAATAGTGTCAGTGGTTAACTGAGTAGCCTGGAGTAAAGTCTCTTTATTAAAGAGATTCTCTCCAGTGCAAGGAGCATTTCCCAGTCTATCTTGTATGCATTTGTCCAAGTCTGAAGCTTGGAGCCAGGCTCTACGTCGTGCCCCTATGGCTATAACAGAAGTTCTGCTAACAGACTTGAAAGAGTCTAGGGAAGCACGAGTAAGGAACTTAGAAATATTCTGAGCATGACTGACTAGCATAGAAAAATCTGCTCTTTTAGGCTCTTGGAGGAAAGGGGTCAAAAGTAGTAGATCTTTTGTGATTTCCTCAAGAGATAATCCCATATAGAAAATATATGAAAGGATTCTTGCTGAAAACATGGATGCCTGGAAAGTTTGATGTCCAAAGGCATCTAAAGTCTTAGCCTCACGACCTGGCGGATAAGAAGAGTGCTTCTTAGTACTCTTAACACGCCTCATTGCTGATTCTACAACAAGAGAATGATGAGGGAGCTGAGGCTTTTGAAAGCCTGGAGAAGGGGGCACCTTGTACAGAAGATCAGTTGCCCTAGAAGGTGGGGATACCATTAAAGGAGTTTCCCACGTTCTAAATAGGAGATCCTGCAAGGTTCTATGCAAAGGAAACATAATGACTTCCTTTGGATTGCAGGGGATCTGTATAGGTTGTGGATCCCCTGGTGCAGGGTCTTGACCAGGTATAGAAATGGCAAGTAACTTGGCCATATCAAGCAGGAAAGCTTGAAAAGAAATCTCCCCAGAGGGGAGTCCTCGAGGAAGAGGAGGAAGAACTAGATCTGTTGAAGAACTAGCTCTAGCATCCACCGGTTCATTCAGATTCTGTAGAATAGAAGATCTGGAGGGGTGGAGCATCGGATTATCTTTGAAAGATAGTTGTCGGTACCGTTGAAAACCGGTACCGCAATTCACTGGTAGCAAATCGTCCATGCTAGGGATCGATTCCAAACTTGGTATGGAAGGAAGCGAGGCGGCTGAAAGGAGCATGGGAAGTACCGACACCGATGTTGATGTCGATACCGGTATCGGGACCGGTACCGTCGGTGACACCGATATATGAAGATCAGTCTGTGACGGCACTATCAGTACCGAGGTAACCGAATGTGGCAGACCTTGATCATCGGTAGAATGTCTTTGGTACCGTCTGAAGTCGGTACCGAGACGAGTTGGTACCCGGTCATCCAGACTAGAGATCGATTCTAGACTCGGCATCGAAAGAAGCGAGTCTATCGATGCATATCTGGAGGGCACCGACGTGGATACCAGCATCGGTACCGGGGCCGATGTGGGAAGATCGGTCGGTAGCGGCTCTAGCGGCACCGAAGATATCGAGAGCGCTTGACTGCGATCATCGGTGTGGAATGTTTCATCCAGCACCATTGCCGATGCTGGGGTACCGGCACCGCTCAAAGCGGATACCACCACCGGGCATGGCTCAGGTATGTTCACCGAGGTAAAAACCCCGGGAATAACCTGAAACCCTGTTAATGCTTTTGAGACAGAAGCCTCCCGCTGGGGTTTTAAAGCCAATATGTCGTCGGGGGCAAGACCAAAGGCATCTCTATGATGTACATGAGATCTACCACCCGAGGACTGGCTAGTCTTTACAGACTTTTGTTTGGTTACCTGATCCTGCAAAAAAGAAGATGCAACTGGTACCCTCAGGTCTGAGGGGAACGGCGTATTGAGTTGAGCTCGATGCTGAAATCTTCTTGCAGAAATAGTAGTGCAGGAGGGACACTCCAGCGGAAGGTGTTCAGGTCCCAAACATGGAAGGCACCAATTATGGGTGTCTAAAACTAATTTGGTAGCGCCACAGTTAAAACACATTCTAGTGGCTAGCATTTCCATGAGGGAAAGTGGAGAGGCCTAGCAGGCCGAAACCTGTCAGGCACTAAACAGGAAAAAAATTTCCCACAAAAGGAAATATTTGTAGAAGAAAAGAAAAAGAAAACACCGGCGATACCGGTGCGTCGAGGGAAGGTAGACGCGACCACAAGAAAAAACAAAAATAAAGGAAGAATTTTCTGCGGTGACAGGAGGACATCCTGCCGGCTCCGTGGAAAAACGAAAACTGAGGAGAGGCAGTTGGGAAAGGCGGGAAGGCAGCACGCAGGCGTGTTGGGATGCTTCCAAAAGCGTTCTGATTGGACGCTGGGGAGCGTTCCCACGCGGACTCCATTGGTACCGACGTACCCATATGTGAAGACTCATTCCTGCTTGTTCCTGGAGATACCCAATTCTCCAGATGCTCACCCAGGAGAGTCCCCAGGAACATTCAAGGATACAATCGAAAAATCATCCATATCTGTACAAAAAGAACTATTAAGATGTCCAACAAAAATGAACCACCAAAAATAAGACAAAAGGATGGGCCTCTGGATTGCTCAGGTAGACTTGAGGGAAGCAAATTAGCAGGTAAGATCAAATTTTGACTTCCTTATCTGCTAGATCATTCCAGAATAAATAGGATGTAAATACACTGGGAGGGACTTAAAGCCTTCTTCCCCGACATGCATAAGTCTATAGAAATTCCCAAAATACATGTAACGATGACTACACAGCCACTCTAACTTAAAAAAAAACCAAAACTCAGGTGGAAAAAATAATCTCCTCCATACCTCTTGAGGCAAGACACACAACCCTTAATAGCCACATCCTACACCTCTAAAGGTAACAGTTCTCAACCTTGAGGGCCATATGTCTAAAAAATGATAATTACACTTACCTGGTAATTGTAGTTCCTTTAGTGATGACAGTTCAGTCCTCTACCTCTGGGTTGTGCTCCTCCTCCTGCAGCTTGGAGACTGGACATGTCAAATCAATGACATCACTGGATGTAGGCTGCTGGCGACTCCCATAATCCCCAGTGTGAGCTATTGACAAAGCAGACTCAACAGAGCAACAAATAAGTAGCCAACAAGGCAATTCAAAACATACGAAACTCACTAACATTAACCTCAAAAACAGCAAAGCATGCCCCAAACCGTTCCCCTCCGCCTTCCCTAGAAACAAGCGAGAAAGAATAGAGCAGAGCGAAAAAATCAGCATTCTTTAAAAAAAACTTATGCTTACCTATAATCGCCCCAATCTCTTCGTGAAGGAACCACTGAAATTGACACCACCCCGGGTGGGATGGAGGACTGAACTGTTGTCACTAAAGGAACTACAATTACCAGGTAAGTGTAATTATCATTTCCTTATCGTTCCTCCAGTTCAGTCCTCTACCTCTGGGATGTAACAGAGCAGTGTTTATTGGGTGGGTCCCCTAAGTCCGGCTCGCAAAACCGCGGAACCAAACCGGGCATCTCACACTGCCAGCACATCTAGCCGATAGTGCTTACTGAAAGAATGAAGCGACGATCACGTCGCCGCCCTACAGATGTCACCTGGCGGAATCAAACTGTGCTCCGCCCAAGAGGCCGCCTGCGCTCTGGTAGAGTGTGCCCGCAATCCGGCCGGAACCTACAGCCCTTGCAACAAATACGCGGACGCAATTGCCTCTCTGATCCAGCGGGAAATGGACGCTTTCGCTGCCGCCTCACCCCTGCGAGGCCCCCCGAACAATATGAAGAGATGATCAGTCTTTCGAAAGGAGTCAGAGACTTTCAAATACTGGCGCAGTGTTCGCTTGACGTCCAAGAAGTGCAACGCACGATCCGACGATGAGCCTCCGCCAGTACCGAGCACCGGAAGCGACACCGTCTGAATCAGATGAAAAGGAGAGACGACCTTTGGGAGAAAGGATGGTACCGGCCTCAAAACCACTTTCTCATTGGAAAACTGAAGAAAAGGCTCCCTACAAGATAAGGCCTGCAGTTCTGAAATTCGTCTTGCCGAGCAGAGGGCAACTAAAAACACAATCTTTAACGTCAAATCCTTCAATGTAGCTTGGCGTAAGGGTTTGAAGGGCTCTTTCACTAAGGCCCGTAACACCACATTAAGATCCCACAGCGGGACGACGATTCGGCGAGCTGGCCTAAGCCTGGACACTGCCTTCAAGAAACGCAATACATCCGGATGCGACCCCAGAGCCCTACCCTGAATTTTTCCCCTGTAGCAGGACAGGGCCGCTAAGTGAACTCTCAAAGAACTGGCTGCCAGACCCTTATCAAAGCCATCCTGTAAGAAACTCAACACGACTGGAACAGAGGCTGTGGCTGCCCGGACCTGACGCCGCAAACACCAATCCTCATAAATATGCCAGACGCGAATGTAAGCCAGCGAGGTCGAACTTTTTCGCACTCGCAGCAACGTGGCCACCACCGCTGGGGAATAACCTATTCTCTTCAGCCGCGCCCTTTCAATGGCCAAACTGTAAGCGAGAATCGATTATGGCCCCTGTACGAGAAGGTTGTGCGAGACCGGCAACCGCCACGGCTCCCTGTCCAATAGCCGAACGAGATCGGCATACCACGGCCGCCGCGGCCAGTCCGGGGCAATCAGAGCACTCTGCCGCCATGAGCCTCGATTCGCTGCACCACGCGACCTATCACAGCCTACGGGGGAAAGACGTAGAGGAACCCGTCCGCTGGCTACGATTGCATTTTGGATGGCTTCTCCTGCTCCAAGAGCCCAGGACGGCGGTCGGGGGTCCGAGACCTGGCCCTCGAGGAACCAGGGACCCCCTCCGACGCCACCCTCACGAGCCGCTTCTTCCTCTTGCATTCCCGATTGGGGGACCCCCCTATCCGAGGAACCCCGGCGATGCTTGGGGTCAGACTCCCGAGACGTTGAGGCCTCGGACGAGGTCCGGGCCCGGCCAGAGGCGGAATCAGAAAAAATCAGTTTTTTCTGATGCTGGCGGCTTCGTAATGCCTTAGTGGACATTTTGCCACACGGGACACAAACCTTAGGATCATGATCCGGTCCGAGGCATCGAAGGCAGCAGTCGTGTGTGTCGGTGAGAGACATTAGTTTCTTGCACCGATCACACTTTTTGAAACCACTGGAAGCCATCGGGGAAAAAAGGGCCCCCGCGAGGTCAAAGGACCGGCCTTCCAGGGAAAAGACTAAAAGGGCGCGAACACCAGCCACGAAGGGCAAAAACCGAAAAATGGAAGACGGGCTCGATACTGGTGTACCGAACCCGGCGGGAAGGGGAACCGGCGTCGAACCGGAGAAAAAACACGATGAAATCGCAAGAAAAAAACGTCAATTTTCCCAGGTGACACGGACAGATGTCCGATGGGCTCCACGGAAAAAGAAAGACTGAGCAAGATGGCACCTTTAGGCGGGAAGGGGACCGCACATGCGTGCAATATTCCCAAAGGTTTTCTTAGAAAGCTGGGGAATTGCTACGCACGGGGGCTCCATCGACGTCGATGTCACCCATAAGTGAGGACTGACTTCCTGCTTGGTCCTGGAGAATGCATCCGTCAGCAGGGGGAGCCATGCCGGCTGCTCCAGGGGCATCCCCGCCCGAAGGTATTCGGGATGGAGCCACCACCGTAGGGAACGTCTGACCGAGAGCGGACAGGGGAGACGCTTGCTCAACGAGTTGTTCTGATGCGACCACCGCCGAAGAAGTGCCCGCTGAAGGGGCCTCATATGAAACCTGGCCCAAGGAACGGCCTCCAGCATCGCGCCATCGTGCCTAACACCCGCAGGTACTCCCACGCCGTCGGGGCTGGAGAGGCGCTGAAACTGCGGATCAAGCGCTGGAGACCCAGCGCACGGCGCCGGGGAAGAAACACGAACTCTTCCCGCGTGTCGAACCACACCCCCAGGTACTAGAGGTCCTGCGACGGTAGCAAGCGGTTTTTGGCTCGGTTGATCACCCAGCCGAGACTATCTGGAAACTTCACCACCTTGGCGGTAACTGGAACGCTTTTGGCCTCTGACTTCACCCGGATGAGCCAGTCGTCGAGATAGGGATGAACCAACACCCCTTCCTTCCGCAGCGCCGCCGCCACCACCACCATTCACCTTGGTAAAGGTGCACAGCGCCATCGCGAGCCCGAAGGGCAATGCTTGAAATTGATAATGACCCCAAGGAAGGGTGAAGCGCAGCCACTTTTGATGGGCCAGCCTGATCGGAATATGCAAATATGCTTCCGTAAGATCCAGGGATGTTAGATACTCGCCCTTGCAAACTGCGACAATCACCGACCGCAAGGTCTCCATTCAAAAATGCGGGACACGCAAGCACCGATTTACCCCCTTGAGATCTAAGATAGGGCGTAGCGAACCGTCCTTCTTTGGTACGATGAAATAGATTGAGTATCGACCCATATCGTAGTCTGACAACAGAACCGGTACGATTGCTCCTAAGAGTAAAAGTTGGTCAAGGGTACGTGGCTCGCCAGGGCTTTCTGCGGATTTCTGTAAGGAGACATCACGAAGGAATCCCGGATGGGCCTTGCTAATTCCAGAGCGTAGCCGTCTCGAACAATCTCCAGGACCCACTGGTTGGTCGTTATGCGGATCCAGACAGAAAGGAACCGTGAGAGCCTCCCGCCTATCAGTTGCCTTTCCGCCGGGAACCCCCAACCTTTATTGGGATTTTCGGAAGGTCTGGGCGGGAGGAGTCGCGAAGCCTCTACCTGCTCCCCGGAACCCTCGAAATCCCTGGGCTCTTGGTGCAAATTTGCCTCTCTGAAAACCACCCAGACAGGACCCCCAGAATTTTCTGCTATCCCTATAGGGTCCCCGAAACGCTGGAGAGGGCCTACCTGCCTTCGGCTTGTCCTCCGGCAGCCTACCCCCTTTAGATTCCCCTAACTCCTTCAGCAACTTATCCAAATCGTCCCTAAACAACAACCTGCCCTTAAAAGGAAGCTTGCTGAGACGCGATTTGGACGACCCATCGGCCGCCCAATTCCTCAACCAGAGGGAGCGGCGCACGACCACCAAGGAAGCCATGCTACTGGCTAGCGCTCGAATGAAGTCATAATGCATGTCCGCTAAATATGCAGTACCAGACTCTAACCTATCCAGTTCCGTTGCCCCCTCAGGGTCCAACTGGGAGGACTGCCGCAAGCGCTGAGACCATCGGAGGCATGCCCTTGTCACCCAGGCTCTGCAAATGGAAGCCTGTAGGGACAATGCATCCGCCTCAAACGACTGTTTTAACAAACCGTCCATTTTTCTATCCTGCGTGTCCTTTAATGCCGCGCTGCCTTCCACCGAAATAGTGGTTTTCTTGGTGACCGCAGCATCGACGCGAGGAGAACGAAAGCGCTCCTTGTCCTTATCCGCTAGGGAATACAGTCTATTCATCGTTCGAACCCCTCGGAGTCCCAACTCCGGGTGATCCCACTCATCCTGAATCATCTTGTCCACCACCCGATGGACGGGAAACACTATTTGCGCCTGCCGCACCGCTTGGATGACGGGGTCCTCCACGCTTTCTTCCTCCGTTGCTGGAACAGCCGCTAAATTCAATGTCTGGAGGGATTCCGTGATAAGCCGACAGCTCTTCCCTCCGAAAAACTCGAATGATCCTAGTCTGGTCCTCTGGCTCCGGGATCTCCCCTTCTTCCAGGTCAGCGGAGTCCATCTCTAGATGTGGATCAACCTCGTCCGATCCATTACCCTCTATATCGGAAGAGGACCATTCACAGGGTCGCGGCCTCTTAGAGGGACCAGGGGAAGGTGAACCTTTCCCCATGAGACTAGGCTGGTGTGAGAAAGCCGCAAATGATGCAGAATCCAGCACCTTTCCATGCCGTTTCATGCAGAAGGCTTGATGCATGAGCAGTACAAAGTCAGGGCAGAAGTCTGCCGTCTTCGGCCCAGCCCCCAAGGCTGGTCTTGCTGCCAGCAGTACTGCGCTGACTTCCTGTCCACCTCGTGAGGTAGAAGCCCCCAAATCCTCCCCCTCAGGAGCCTCCTCCGTCAGCAGCCATTCAGGGCTAGACTTTGTCTCCAACTGCTGCTCCACATCAGTGGACACCGTAGCGCAGCCTCTGCAAATACCCGAGTCCACTACGGTGTCCCGGCGTATACCGAAGACCACACACTGCGGTCGTGACGTCATTTTGAGACCTGAGCTACAATCAAACAGTAGTTATTTATTTTCCTTCCTTTATTTTTTTCTAATATTCCTGAACGGGTCCGCAGGAACTAGTCCTGCAACAGGAAACTCTGCCTCCCTGATCTGCGAGTAGAGGCTGGGCAGAGAAACAATGCCCTTCTGACCGGAAACCCTCCAAGCACCTCAATGTTTAGAATGTGTCCGGGGCCTTCCAAAACGGTCAGGGCGGCGAGACTGCTATGAAAGGAGCAGGACTGCCCTACTGGGCTTTTCGCGAGTGCAGACTGCCCCGCTACTGCGGATCCGAGGCTCAGCGGCCTCACCGGAGCTCGTGCCACGCGGCCTCCACTCCCTCCAAGATGGCCGTCGCTACTGAGCAGAGGAAAAAGGGCGCCAAAACTCACCCCGATGAAGACGGCGGCTCTCCCGCCTGATAGCAGGCATCTGGAGAGAGTAGGGCAGCAAAAATAAAAACCGTCGGGTTAAGACATTACTCAAATGTAACTCAATTTTAACTGACCCCTCTTTGACGGGGCTCCAGCCGACGCAGTTCCCTCGCTCCTCGAGCTGTGAGGAGAACCGCCAGGCGAGCTCACCGTCAATTCCCTGCCACCGCCGGAGGAGATCCCCGTTCTTTGCACCGCCAGAGAAAACTACCTTCGTTCCTGCCCAGAGCTCTCCTCCGTCCTGTCTAGGAGGAGAGATCTGAGGAAGTGAGCCTCTAAGCCCCCCAAGGCCCCGTTGAGAGAAGGCAGGCAGGAACCGGCATTAGAGAAAGCTTTATTAAGCAGACAACTTTGGTCTTAAAGCTATAGTAACCCCCTAGCCAAAGAAAAATAACTAGAAAGGGAACTTAAATGGAAAAAACCCACTCAGCTAACTCTTAGCCTACTCTACACTATCCTATCGCTCCGTATCTGTTCCTCTAGTGAGCCCAGCACTCTAGGCTCACTACGTCCTCCTGCTGCATGGAGACTGGACACACTGGGGATTATGAGAGTCACCAGCAGCCTACATCCAGTGATGTCACTGATTTGACATGTCCAGTCTCCAAGCTGCAGGAGGAGGAGCACAACCCAGAGGTAGAGGACTAAACTGGAGGAACGATAAGGAAAGGCTTTTGAGTCATCATAGTATAGTGTATTTCCTAGCATGGGCCCTCTCGTGGTGGGTCTCGAACAGAGTCCTGGCAATCAGTGGCGTCGGAAGAAAGGCGTACAGAAGTCCCTCTGACCATGAGACCAGGAAGGCATCGGCAGCTACAATGGCAGGGTGAGGCTGCCGGGAACAGAAGCATGGCAACTGGTGATTGTCCAGATTTACAAACAGGTCCATCACTGGTTCCCCCCAGGTTTGGAAAAACCTGCTGGCTACTCCAGGATCCAGCTGCCACTCATGCAGCTGGAGAATCCTGCTGAGTCTGCCGGCCAGCAAGTTGTCTTGGCCCAGAAGGTACACCGCCCTGAGGAGGATGCCCTGCTGAATCACAAAAGAGCACAGGTCTAGCGCCTCTTGACAGAGGGCACGGGATCCCGTGTCTCCGTGCTTGTTCATGTAGAACATGGTCGCCTGGTTGTCCGTCTGGACTAGTACTGACCAGTGGCCTAGGTGATGAAGAAAGGTCTTCAGGGCAAGGTGAATGACTTGCAATTCCAGAAGGTTCATCTGCTGAGCATTCTCATCTAGGGACCAAGTGCCCTGGGTGCGGAAACCCTCACAATGGGCTCCCCAGCCAGGCAGGGAGGCGTACGTGGTGAGGACCCTCAAGTGGTTGGGGGTCTGGAAGGGCATGCCTGCCTCCAGGTGTCAGGGCACACAGTCAGAGAACGTGGTCAGGAAAACCAAGGAATAAAGTGTGTCAAAAAAAACCTTTATTTGATTTGCCAATAAAACCCGACACAGGCCGTGTTTCGTTTAAAAACCTCCTCGGGGTAAAAGGCAAACTGGGGTCAAGGAAATAAAAACAGACAAACTATTACAAACATTATACAATTATCATAAAACTTAATAACACTTAAATATAAAAGAAAAATATAAAAAAATTATAAAAAACATTTAAATTTGTAAAAACATGTGTAAAAATGTTGGAACGCTATATTCTAAAATATATCAGTGATATATTTTAGAATATAGCGTTCCAACATTTTTGCATATGTTCTGAATGTAATTGATACAAATTTAAATGTGTTTTTTATAATTCTTTTATATTTTTCTGTTATATTTAAGTGTTATTGTTTTATGATAATTGTATAATGTTTGTAATAGTTTGTCTGTTTTTATTTCCTTGACCCCAGTTTGCCTTTTACCCCTGAGGAAGTTTTTAAACGAAACACGGCCTGTGTCGGGTTTTATTGGCAAATCAAATAAAGTCTTTTTGACACACTTTATTCCTTGGTTTTCCTGACTACGTTCTCTGTGTGCCTCATCTGACGTGGTTTTGCTCTTTGTTGGACATGTTCATGCCAGGTGTCAGGGTGACTGCCACCAGACCAGAGACTTTGCCAGCTGGCAGCTCACTTGGACTCTGTCCTGGAGATGGCCAGTGGCCTGGGACCACTGGTCCCGGAGGTACCACTGTGCTGTCTGCATGTGGAGATGGGCATCTGGAGTGACGTGCACCGTGGAGGCCATGTGTCCGAGAAGGCGCAGCAGATGCCTGGCAGACACCGAGGTACAGTGCTGCATGTTCCGGGCCAGAGACACAAGCCTGCAGGCAAGAAGGCTTTCTAATGAAGGGTGTCTAGTCTTGCCCCAATGAACTCCAGCCCCTGTGTCGGACGAAGGTTCGACTTGGGGTAGTTTATAACAAAAACCAACTGTTAAGGTGGTGCGTGCTGTTGCCTGCTACACCTCGGGGGCCGTGGAGCCCCTGATGAGCCAGTCGTTGAGGTAGGGGAAGACAAAGACCCCCTGAAGCCTGAGAAAGGTGGCGACAACCGCCAGACACTTTGTGAATACCCTGGGGACCGAGGATAGGCCGAAGGGTAGCACCCTATATTGGAAATAATTGCTTCCTACCACAAAACGTAGGTATTGCCTGTGGTTTGGGTGGATTATGATGTGTGTATAGGCATCCTTTAGGTCTAAGGAGCATAGCCAGTCTCCCTGATGGAGGTAGGACAGCAATATTCCGAGGGAGAGCATCTTAAACTTCTCCCTCACCAGGAATTTGTTGAGGTTGCCCAGATGGAGGATGGGCCTTAGGCCCCCTGTCTTCTTTGGCACAAGGAAGTACCTGGAGTAGAACCCCTTGCTCTTGAGGTGGTGGGGCCCCAGTTCCACTGCTCTGTCCTCGAGAAGCCATGCCAACTGCTTCAGAAGAAGGTCCCGGTGGAGGGGATACCTGAGGGGCTCTCCCGGGAAGAAGGGGGGAGGTGTTTGGCTCATATGGAGGAGGTAAACCTCCCTAACCACCTTTAGTGCCCAGGAGTCAGTGGTTATAGCCTCCCAACCTGTGGGCAAAAAGGGTGAGGCGATCCCCTGTAGGCTACTGATCCCTGTGAGGGGGAGGGACTATACTGTAGGAGTCAAAAGCTCCCTCCTGGCTGGGCTGGGGCTGGAGCCTGGGGCTTGGGAGCCTTCTGCTTACTTGGGCCATGCCCTTATCCCTTGGCCTGCTGCCCTTGCTTTGGAGCCGGGGAGGCCTGGTAAGGTGGGTAGTTTCGGTAAGCAGTTGATTTCATCGGGCAAAAAAAGGCTTTTTACCTGAGCCCTTCCGTCAGGGAGGGGCAGTGGTCTTCTTGGAAAGCCTAGTCCTCGTGGTGAACTTGGTCTCCAGCTCTGCGGCCTTGTCGGTCATGGGTTTGCCAAAGAGGTTCTCCCCCTGGGGGACATTGACCAATTTGTCCTGTACCCACTGTTCGAGGTTGGATGACTGGAGACAAGCCTGGCGGCATGCACAGATGCCCGCTGTGGCTACCCGGGCCGTCGACTCGAAACCATCATAGGCTGCCCGAGACAAATTTGGAGCGCTCACGGATGGCTTTGGACAGGCTCCTGAAGCGCTGCAAAGGCCCTCGGAGAGGGCCAGATGAGTACCCGGCGAGTTCCTTCGCCAGGTCCCTCACATACATGCCCATGTACAGCTGGTAGGCCTGGATCCGGAAATTCAGCATCGAGCTCTGGTAGCACTCTCTGCCGAGGGCATCCAAAGTGAAGGCCTCTCTGCCAGGGGGCACCGAGGAGTGCATCTGCTAGCTCTTCAGCTGACGCATGGCCGACTCCACCATCATGGAGTTGTGCGGAAGCTGCGACTTTTGAAAGCCATGGCTCCGGCGGACTCGGTACATCGAGTCGAGCAGCTTGCTGACCACCAGCACCGATGTCAGTGTCTCCCACATACAGAACATGAGCCGCTCCAGGATGGGAGGAATGGGCACCGTGAGCGATTCCCGAGGGAGAGCCTCGTATTGGAGGATCTCGAGCTCGTCGGGCCGAGGATCCTCCTCGGACTCAGTGGGGAACGCCAAAGCTTTGGACATGTCCTTGACGAAGTCCAAGAAGCCATGTCCTCCAGTGGGGACCTTCTCTGAGGTTCAGAGACTGGGGAACCAGAGGGGACATCTCGGTGCCAACGGGTGTCTGGGGACTCCTCGACCTCGGTTTCTCAGTTGGAGCACTCCGAGGAAGACTCGAGGAGGTTCTCTTCCTCGGGCCTCGAGGGGCCTGGCGCTGTGTGACGACTTCGGCCCCATCGAGCGGGAAAATAGAGTGCGACCTCGGCTGAGGATCTACTCTGGCCCGCATGGCCTTGAGGATCGGCTCGGCCTCCGGGGACGTCTTTGACGTCGAACGTCCGGTGGTCGGGGCAGAAGAACCCGACGTGCTGGACATCAGCGCACGCTGATGATCCAAGAAGGCAGTTACACTGCGCTCCAAGGCCGCCATCCTGGACTCCAGCCCAGATGGCTCCGCAGCCTTTGGCACAGATGGAGTCGGGCCCGACACCGGCTCCCCTGGAGGGGAATCCTTGACGAGGACTGTGTCTGACTGGCAAGGCCGGTCCACAGCCGGATCCTTCTGGGGGGCCTTGGCAGGCCGCTCCCTCTCCGACCCCAGTCGGTCAGAGCCACCCAAGGACGCCACCTTTGAGGACTACTTCTTCCTCTTCGGTTCCCTCGGGGGAGACTTTCTCTCTGAGGACCCACGACAACGCTTGGGCTTGGAGTGTTCCTCCCGAGGTGTTGAGGCCTCAGACAAGGTCCTGGCTCTCGGAGGCATTGGGGATTCGGGAAAAAATTTGTCATGCTGCTGCTGGTGCTCCTTAAGGCCTTCGAAAACATCTTTTTGCAAAGGCCACAGACCGCCGGGTTGTGATCCGGACCGAGGCCCCGGAGGCAGTAGTCATGTGTGTCGGTCAGAGACATTATTTTAGCGCACCGATCACACTTTTTAAAGCCGCTGATCGCCATAGGGGGAAAAAGAACCCCAACAAGATCGAAGACTCTTTGGGCTGCCAGCAGAGAAAAAAGGTGCAAAGAAGCCAAGAAAATCAAAACTTAAGGAAAAAAAAAAAAGTCGACCCTGATACCGAGGTCAGCAGGCGGTAAAGGTACTGGTGCAAAACCGGAGACGAGTAAGAAACTCGAGAAAAAAAAATCTACTTTTTCCCGCCCCCCTCTCCCCCAATAAACTCCATTACCATAGCCTGCAGCCTTCTCAAATACACTTTCAGTATACCACATTGCAATGAATAAAAACAAATAATACCCTGGGTAGAATGTTCATGTTGACTGCTGTAATTCTACCAACACTGGCTTGGGAACCAAGAGACCAGGGTTTGATTCCCACTAGCTCTCCTTGTGGCTTTAGGCAAGTCACTTAACCCTCTACTGTCTCAGAAAAATGCAAGTTATCAATGTCCCTGTTTAATGTACATTACCAAGTCTAAGTTACAATGTAAACCGCTTTGACTGAAATGATAAATTGGTATAAAAAAACCTGTTAATAACCAAGAAACATACAATCTCTTCCACCTCCCTGTATTGCATTTATGATGAGCTGATAATTAAGCTCAAACATCTCCAACTCAAAACCTAAAACCCTCAAATACTTAAAACTCCCTGCCACCCATTTGAAAGGAAAGGCATCTTGTAACTGCTCCCTCAAATCTCCAGGAATATGCAATCCCATTACTTGTGTTTTCCCAACATTAATCCGATAACCTGAAATCGCACTGTACCTCCTAATCTCCTCCATTAACACCGGAAGAGATGTCAAGGGGTCTCTAATCATAAGTTTAATATCATCAGCAAACAACGCTACCTTATACTTTTTTTCTCAATCTTTATACCCTTTATATCCCCTCTACTACAGATATTCTCAGCCAATAGCTCAATCACCAAAGCAAAGAGCACTCCTACCCAACCCAAAGGCCTCAGAATACCCCCAATTAATCTTAATTCTAGTAGCTGGCTCAGTATATAGAGTCCTTATCCATTTTATATACTTTTTGCCTATCCTCATCTTTTCCAGAACTTTAAACATAAACCCCATTCTACCCTATCAAAGGTCTTCTCAGCATCCATACAGTTATCCAAAGCAAATTTAAGACCTTCCGAATACTACCCTATCTGATTATTCATCATCAAATTAGGCATAAAACCCTGCAATCTACCCACCAAGATATTTGCCAAAATCTTAGCATTTAGGTTTATAAGCGAGATGAGCTTACAAATAGCCGCACACACTTGGGTCCTTACCGGGTATGGGCAGAACTGTGATTCCAGCTAGGTACACTGAATTAGGGACTTTACTCCCTTCCACCGCATTATCCGATACTTCCGCTAGAGGTGCAGCCAGCTGGTCCTGAAACCTACGATAAAATTTAACAGTAAGCCCATCCAGTCCTGGGCCTTACCCACCTTTAACGATTTAATCGCAGCTACCTCCCCCTCTGTGATATCCCTATTCAATACCTCCATCTTCCCTTCCACCAACCTAGCTCATCCACTCTTTCTCAAAAATTCACAACTCCTACCCCTCCCTCCACCTCCTTTCCTGTACAATTAAGAATAGAAATTCTAAAAAACCTTCCTGATGCCATCAGACCCATAAATCAATTCCCCTCTGTCTTTCTTCTGCTTGGCCTTCTCCTTCAATCTACAGGCCAAAACCTTACTTACCTTATTGCCTGACTTAAAATGTGTTTAAGCCTCTCCAGGATATTCGCAATTTGACTTGCCTTTAATCTTCAGGCCGGAGAGACTGGGGTCTCTAGTCCCATGGCCACTCCTTGTGGCCTTGGGCAAGCCACTTAACCCTCCATTGCCTCAGGTACACTTAGATTGTGAGCCCTTCGGGGACAAGGGAATAAAAAGTACCTGTTAGTATACATGTAAACCACACTGATTCTAAATAGCGCGGTATAAAAAATAAATAAATAAATCTACCTAGTTTCCTCACCACTTCCAACTCCTGCAAAACCCTCGGCTGCCCACCTCTTTGGTATTCCTCCTCTAAGGCCTCGATCCTCTCACACAACCCCCTCCTCTTCCTGATCCTTCCTTGCTTGCTTGCTTTCCTCACCCCAGCTGCAAAACCCAACAAATGCCCCCTAACCACAGCCTTCAAACCATCCCAAACTATCCCCATAGATACCCCCACCCCCCATGAAATCAAAAGTACTCCTCAATCACCCCCTCCACCGTATCTTTTCTATACATCCCTTCTCCTCCAGCAACGAGTCATTGAAACACTATAACTTCACTCCCCCCTTGTCCCTACCTATATCCAAAATGATAGTAACTGGGGCATGATCAGTCCAAGTTATCTGTCCCATGTCCACCTTCACCACTTGATTTACCAACCCCCCTCCTATCCACACCATGTCCAACCTACCATAAGATTCATGAAGGTTAGAGTAAAAAGAATACTGTCTGCTTTTAGGATGTCTACCCCGCCATGCATCCACTAACCCCAATAATTGCTTCATTCAAAGCATTTGCTTCCTATTCCCTCATCCTTCCATTGATACCCCTCCCCCACACACACACACACACTGTTGTCCAACCTTGGGTTTAGTGTTGGATTAAAATCCCACACATCACAATGGAAAGATCCCAGAACTCCTCCACCCTGTCCAACAATCCCTGGAAAAAATCCCCTTGCTGTTCATTTGGAGCAAATATGTTGACCACCAGTACTTCCCTCTCCCTCTAGAAGGGCATGTAGCATCAGATACCTTCCCCTCCATCCCTTACCACTTTTTTTTTTTTTTTTACCTCTGCCACCCTGTGGCCTCCCACCAAAATCCCCCCCCCTTTTCATGTGCCTCCCTATTGGCCACCAGATACATCTGTGGGTAAGACTTCTATTGAAGTAGGCACTCATGATTTACCCTCAAATGTGTCTCCTGAACTCATAAAATGTCAGTTTGCAATCTGCCCCCTTTCCTGTCAAGCAATCTTTGCTTTGGCATTGACAAATAATCCACCCCTCCGATTCCCCTGCACCCCTCATCTTCCCCCACCCCAGCTCCCTTTACCCACCTTAACCCCCTCCCTCCCGCCACCATCCCTCCACCTGCTGCCCTTGTCTAAAGAGCATATATCAAATATAGTGACGCTCTCCACACGGCCTCCCCCATCGTACTTCTCCTACTCACCACTCTCCCCTTCCCCTCCTCCCCATCCCCCCCTTCCATCCCCCAGTCAACTCCCAAATGTACCACACACATTCCCCCTAACTTCCCCCACTGTACCCCCCCTCAGGACTATACACTTCACTGCATCAAAGCAGTAACTAATGTATTCAGTCTGACAGCAAGGTCTATACATGTTCATGTTGGCTGCACTTTCTTCCTCCTCTTGGCCCCCTCCCTTTGATACTTCGTTCTAGCTGGAGTGCTTCAGCCCTGTGGATACTCCCGCCTCCATTAGTGCCTCAGACACATTCTGTACTCTCCACCTTCGTCTCTCCTTAGTAAATGCCAACCCAAATGGGTAAAGCCATCTGTACTTAAGCTGTTCTTGGTGGAGTCTGGATGTCACACCTCCCATCTTCTTGCGCCGCATCAATGTCCCTGTCACCAGATCCGCTTTCAAGGCCAAATGATAACCCTGTCATTTAAATCCGTTTAAGGACCTCATTCTGGCAGCAATCTGCTCCTTAATTTCAAAATCATGAATACAGATCACAATGTCTCTTGATAGATTACTCTTTGGTGAGCCCAGGGCTCTATGAATTCTGTCCAGCTTGATATCTGATGGCACATCTCCTTTTCCACTCTGCTTGAGAACTGCCCTGCAGATGGTTACTGCCACTTTTTTACAATTCATGAACTCCAGTTCTTCAGGCACTCCACGAATACAATGGTTGTTAACTCTGGATCTGTTCTCAAGATCTTCCATTTTCAATAACCTCTCATCTTTTCCCAGATATCCACTCTAGTGCCCAACTCCTCTGCAGCCAGAGTCAAGTACTCTTCATGCTCAGTGATTCTATGGCCCAACTCCAACTCCTCCTTCACGTCTCCCTCCATACCACTCAGCTCCATTTCTACCACCATTACTTTAGCCTTTATCTCAGTGAATCAACTCAAGAGTTTTCCCTTCATAATCTGCACCATGGTCACAGCTTCGGCGCTGAACTGATGCTCTGCTCCCTCTTCCTCCTCCTGAATCAGAGTTTCGTGTCCCTCTGGCCACCATCTTTGCATCTCCACAGCACTCACCTTTATGGCCCATATAAGCATATTCTTTCAGATCCGCCATCTTTCTTTTTATTAATTTAACTTTTTTATTGATATATCAACAATAACAATTACAACCATTATTGCAAACATATCTTGTCCACTTTTACCAAGAACTCAAAAAGCACAATTTCCACCCCCCCCCCCGTTTTTATCTTATATTCTTACCTCCATTCCCATTATCCCCCCCCCTTCCATTTTACCATCACCATCCCTCCCCTCCTTCCCTGCGCAAGTTGACAAGCATTCTGTTCCATGTTTCCTCAGACCAGTGTATTAGTTGTCTACAGATAGCTGTAGATTTTTCCATTAAATATATCTGGTAGAGTATCTCCACACAATGTTTTAAGAGTGGGGCTTCCTTTTGCTTCCACCTATATGCTAATTCGCAGCACGCAGCATTTAAGCATGCCATTATTTTCCTCCTCTTTTTCTTCAAACCCCCCTCCCTCCACCACCCCATCAAGTATACACATGGGTTCAGTGCTACCTCATATCCACTCTCATATCTCCTCCTAAAAGGGTATTATTCGCAGGCAGGTCTACTAGATGTGGAAAGAGGTGTCCTCTCCTCCACATTCTCTCCAACACTGCTTCATTGCTCCTGGGAACATCGCATGTAAACAAACTGGTATGTAGTACCAGCGCATTGTGACCTTGTACCAATTTTCCCCCCATTCATAGTAACGTTGTTTGACTCTATTCAACTGGAATCCAATTGCATCTAGTTGCAGTTTATGTAGTTCCATTCGGAGTTGATTCAACTGTTTGAGTCCCTGTGCTGTTCTCCTCGCTGTATACTGCCCTGATGGCCTGTTTGATATCCCTTTGCAATATGTCATCTTTTTCAAGCCTCTGTTTTTTTAAGTTTAACTGCCCACATTATTAGCCGTCCCTGGACCATTGCCTTCATTCCCTCCCAGAGGCTCACGTCCCATTATCATTTACCTGCCAGGACTGCTGTAGACAGGCTTTTATATCTTTCACTTTCACTACTTCCTCTTTTTCAGTAAGCCTTCATTGAGCCTCCAAAATCATACTCCTCCCTCTCCCCTACTATCCTCTATCTCTATCTATGTTGGAGCATGGTCTGACCAAGTTATATTGCCAATTTCCATTTCTCGAACCCTTAAGTTCCATAGTTGGTCTATGAACATATAATCAATCTGGTTGTAACTATTATGCGGCTTTGAGAAGAAAGTATAATCCCTACACCCCATCTGACATTGCCTCCAAATATCACCCAAATGGTACTACCTCATGATTCGGCACACTATCCCCCTTGCTTTTTTATTTCCATCTCCACCCCAGGTCTGCTGATCCATCCTGAGTGGAGGGCTAGATTGAAATCCCCTCCCCCATTACCAGTTTCCCTTGGACATTCTCATCAAGCAATTCCCGAACCCCCTTCCAGAAGGATACTTGTCTCTCAATGGGTGCATATATATATTTTAGCTAACGTCACTTTCTCTCCCAATAGGTTCCCTCTAAGCACCAGTATCCATCCCTCTTTATTCCGCACTATTTCTCCCACTTGAAATGGACATCCCCTCTTTAGTAAAATGGCTACGCCCCCTTTTTTACTCTCTCTCTCTCCTCCCGTAGATCTCCAAAGTATTGATGCGGGTAGGTATATCTCCTCAGTAACCCCTCATTCTTACTCCTCAAATGGGTCTCCTGGATAAATATAATATCCCATCCCAGCCGCTCGGCTTCCCTAAACATTTGTTGCCTTTTTTGTGGATTAAGCAGCCCTTTTGTATTGACAGTGCCTATCCATACCATCTATATCAGCGGTTCTCAACCTTTTTTGTACCGTGACCCCTTTTACCATTGGTCAACTTGTGATGACCCCCAATGATAAAATTAAATGTGTCTCTCTTCCTTTACTGTTAACGCATTGTCGCTGTAATCATTTGTTGAATTATTAATAAAAATTTATTTAAACCACAATAATTAATCACAACAAGTAACAATATTTGATTTTGAAATTATGATTTTGTAGTCAACGGTTTTAGTATGCTTTATTCAAAAAGACTGACGAAGGGCAAAAATGTTAGCATTGTCAAACCTAAAAAGTAGGCCTGTGCTATCAGTGCGAAGGTTGTGCTTCCTTCTATCTCGCCAGATGTGAAATTCTCGGCTCAGTCTTTGCAAGAGCACAACGAAGATCATTTTCTGCAGCAAGTCTATTTCGGTATTTACTCTTGATAAGCAACAAGCTTGAGAAGCCGGTTTCACACAGATATGTTGTTGGAAACGGAAGAAGCAGACGCAACACAATCTCAGACAGTCCAGGATACAATTGAAAATACTTGATCCAGAATTTAATTACTGACATTGAAGAAAAATCATTTTTCGCTGCATCGCTGGTAATGAGTTCAACGAACTCTTCTTGTGCAATCTCAGGAATATCCTCAACTTTAACTGTGAATGGACTTCTGGCAAGTGCAAATGGTGTGCCAGGTAAATTTGGAAAATACGCTGAAATTTCTTCTTCCAGCATTTCTAAGTGCTGTTTGACAGAAATTATAATTCCATTTCTTGTGTCAAGTTCAATCTCGTTTTCTTCAAAGAAAGCGGATAAGTTGAGCAACATGTACGTTCTATTTTCAGCTAACTTCTTCTGCCAAAGCTGAAGTTTCATTTGAAACGCTTGGATCCTTTTGGACAAATCTAGGCACGCTGTGTCTGGTCCTTGCAGTGATAAATTTAATTTGTTCAATATTGCAAATATGTCAATCAAGTAAGCAATTTTCAGCAGCTGCTTTTGCTTCAAGTTGTGGTTTTGCTTTTTGCTTAAAAAACGTTTTAGTTCATCGCGAAGATCAAAGACGCGCTTTAAAACCTTTCCTTTTGATAACCATCTCAACTCGGTGTGTAGTAAAAGAACACTATTGGATGCATCCAAATCATTACAAAGTTTCATAAACAGTCGACTTTTTAAAGCACTCGCTTTTACAAAATTAACGGCGCTTACTACATTTATCATAACTTCTTGCAGCTCGTGTGGCAGCGTTTTTGTTGCTAAAACTTGTCAATGAATCATACAGTGAGTTCCGATGGCTTTCGGCGACTCATTGAACACCAAACGTTGAAATCCCGACTGACATCCTAGCACAGCTGGAGCTCCATCTGTGCAAACACCACAAACCTTGTCGATGGGGATATCGTGTTTTTGCAGGAATGAACAAAATATTTCAAACACATGACGAGCAGTTGTCGTCGTTTCAAGCGGCTTGCAAAAAAGGAACTCATCTTTAAACTCGCCATCATTAATATATCTCACGTAAACCAGTAACTGAGAATAGTTTGAAACATCTGTGAATTCATCAAGCTGGGTGCTAAATAGTCCAAGTGGAGTGTGTTTCATTTCCTGGATTACTTGGTCAAGGATATCAGCAGACATATCTTCTATTTGTCTACCGACGGTGTCGTTAGACAAGGAAATTTGATTCAATTTTGGTATAAATTCATCTCCAAGCATGACTCGAACAATATCTTTTGTTGCTGGTAATAGCAATTCCTCGGCAATGGTGTGAGCTTTCTTGGCTTTGGCGATTCTGAGTCACCATATATGAAGCTTCAACAGCAGCTATGTTTTGCTGGTGGAACTTTCCACCAATATCAAGTCTGCTTTTCTTGATTCCATCAGCTTTGTTCTTAAAATACCAAATATCCTTGCCTACAAAGGTGGGATGCTTACTGTCAAAATGCCGTTTCAGTTTGTTTGGCTTCATGGATTCCACTGATAGAACTTCGTTACAAATAACGCATTGTGGTTTCTCAATCCTTGCTGAAAATATGGAGGTGAAACCATACCTTAAAAAGTCATCGCAATATTTTCTTTTCTTGGTATTCTTCTCTCTGTCATTCATTTTCAATGGAGTCGCAGGTGTTATATAATATTACATAGAAAATTTAATTTTAGTAGGACCCATGTCCACCATTACAAAACCGGAAGTGATCTAAATAACGTCTCAAGGTGCATCGCTTCTGGCGAACAGGTAAAAGTAAGTAAGGATAGCCTAAGTAATATATAAATGGATTAAAGTCAAAGTATTTGGCATTTTAGGCTTTGCGATCAAATTAGAACAATAAATTAGAAAATAAATAATAATTCCCGGGATTTGTCAGGTGACCCCTGGTAAATCCTGAGGCAACCCCTGTGGGGTTCGTGACCCACAGGTTGAGAACGCCGATTATATAGATTAAGGTTGCTGGTCTCGTGCCTCCTCCCCCTTCCCGATCCTCCTCTCTACTATTCCCTCCCTACTCCCATCCCCCCTTCCCTCCCTCTCCCTAAATTTTTCTACTCCCTGCGGAGTCATTAACTCATGCCCAGTGATGCAGCTCCAAGGACACCCCACACTGTTCCGCTTTTTCACCCCTCCCCCTGTCCTCATCTTTCCAGCCACTCGTACATTTCCCTGTTACGTCTCCTATTCCCCCCATCTATTCCCTCCTCCCCCTATAATTTATCTGCTTATACCCAGCACCCATGGGTCTATAGACCTCCCCCCTCCTCTTTAGGCTTCCCCACATGTTTAGTCCTTGCACATTCGTTCAAACAGGTGGGCCTCACCCTGCCCTGTTCTCCCCCATCCCCTTACAGCAACTTTATCTTATTTCAACAATTCTTTTCAAAGTCACTAAGTACTCCACAAGCCATCCCCTTACTCATGTTATGTCCATGTATTCTTCTTGGGGTACTCCATTCTCCGATGTGGCCTGCTGCTCCTTGCCCTTAGACAGCCTGATTAGTCGCTTGCTTTTAGTCACCACTCACTACCACTTCATCCCTGCGTTCTTAGGGGTTGGCTTCTGCTCCCTTGGCGATCTGTTTGGTGCTTCCTCTGGCAGGTTCTGCACTTCCAAGTCTCAGAGTACCTGTTAGGCCTCCCCAACATTCATAATTTGGCACGAGAGGCCTTTGACTGTCACCAATAGACCAAATGGATATAGCCATTTATACCGTCAGTTTTCCCTTCTCAGCAGCGCTGTTACCTCTCGCAGATCCTGGTGGCGTTGGGGTGTGCCCGCCGACAGGTCCTGGAATAACTCCACTGTACAGCCTTCCCATTTAAAGCATCCAAGCTTGCAGGATGCTATCAAAAGTCTCTCCCTTCATCTTGAAGGATTGCATGCACGCTATCATGTCTCACGACCTATTGTCCATTACCAGCCCTAGGCCCCAGTGTGCTCTGTCCATTTGTATTAGCATCTCGTGACATTCAGCTTCAGATTTGGCTTTTAATAGCTCATGTGCTTGCTTCAATTTAGCTCAGCCATTCTGCAGTTCTCTCAATGTTCCAGCCTGTTTTAGCTGGCCTTCCACACGTGCACCTAGATCCAGCAGATCCTGTCTTATTGCCCCCAAGGTCTCCTTTGATTCATTTTTAAGTTTGCCCATTTCAACTTTGAGGTCCTCTTTGAGCTCCATGAGCCAGGTCTTGAGGGTCTCAGCCGCTCCTGTACCCCATGTGGCATCTATCTCTACCTTAGAACCCTCGTTCGTCTTAGATGCCATTTTATTATCACAGTCCATCATTCGGATCAGCTCTGCTTGTGCGTACGGGGATCGATATTCCGTCAGTCTTTTCTTTACCAACATCACAAATGTTCTTATTCAATTTGGGGCCCGTGGGTCGGGGTTTGGCCTCCCATTATTGCTCTTCTCAAGAAGGTTGCCACAGAGCTCGTTCAACAAGTGACCATCATGCTCGCTGAGTTCACCATAACCTCCCACTGTCTTTTTTTAGTTGCCATCACTGCCACGCTGCTGCCTTACACATACCTCGTGTATAACAATACAAAAAATATATTTGGTCCTTGCGGGGTGACTTATAATTGACAAACAGTAAAATATCACACCAATTTAACAAATTTCTTTAGTGGAAAACAAATTTCATATGGACATCTAAACGGTGTAAATACTAAGGTTAATGTCAGCACAAGTGTTGAAAATTATGTTAGTAAGTGATGTTGTTAATAGACCAGGGGGTTTCAGCTTCACACCGCGCTTTAGATGCTTTTCAAAGAGTTTGTTTGAGCATTAGCGCTTCAACATCAGCAACCACCCTGGAATGCAAGAAATTTTTCTAAGCTTAACACCCGTACTGCCGTCACCAATTAATATGAGGAACTACTGGGAAGATGTTTCTTTTGCTATCACTTATTTCATTATAAAAAACCCTATTATTTTTAAAACTCTTCTTCAATTGCACTATTCGTGCTCAATTTATAGTCCCAGGTTTCTCTATTGTTCCAAGATAAACACCAATCTTCGATGCCAACACCAATCTTCTTTGAACAAATGTCCAGCAAAACTATTGCACAAGAAATTTTTTTAAAAGCTGTATTTCATCAAAAAGCCTTGGCTTGGAAATGTATTTAAGATCCGAAGACTTATCTGAAGACTTTTCTTCTCAGGAAAATAGCCAACTGCTTATGATTCATTTTCAATGCCTCTACGCTTTAACTGGCGCCCTCTTAGCGTTTCACTCCATGTCGGAGTTTCTTCAGGAGGGTCTGTAAAAATAGACATGGCAATAGCTCTAACTATTCCACTAGAATACGAAGGATATCATTCATACAAAATGTCAGGAATAAAACCTCAGTTACTTACAGGAAAATGTTGCTGCCCACGTTTACTCAAGTTTCGTTGTAGGAATGCAAAAAAACGCTGCGCATGCGGACTTGCGGATCAAAGCTCTTTATCATGAGCATTAAGACTCCTCCCAGGAAATCAGAACAGCCTATTAGGACTCGCTATATGATTAAAGGCATACTTGCCAATCTATGGTAGAATTTAATCCGAAAGGTTGTATTGTATTCACTGAAAAGATCCAGCGCTGTTCAAAGAATAACAAAGTTTCATCCAAACTTTTTCCTTTCATCGGGGAACAAATATGATCAATGCAAAAACAGCGCAACTGATCAAAAGTATGATTTTTCTCAATACAATGCTGGACCACCGGAGCTGTTACTACTTGACACCATATTCGACTTTTATGTTCTAGAAGGCGAATCTTAAAAGTTCTGCTAGTTTTGCCTATGTATAATTTGCCACAAGGGCACCTTATGGCATATATCACAGAAGAAGTAGTGGCTGTTGAGACCTCCAGCGAAACGGACATTTGATCAAGATCAAAACCATGTTAATCTAATCACAACGTTTTCTCCGTTAAGTAAAAACATTCAGAAAATTCTGACCAGACACACAAACCTCTTACAAACGATCCCCGGCTTGTTGGATAAAACAGTACGATGTGTCTGGCAGCGTAACACCAACTTTAAAGAACATCTCAGTCCCGCAGTCTTGCGGCCTTTGATAGAGACCAATCCCTCTGTATTGGAACGGGGACACAAACCATGTGGTGAATGTTTGATCTGCCACGTGTCTGAAACTCTAAATGAATTTACCTATCTAGAAAAAACCTATACTATGCGGCATGCAACCTCTTGCACTACTTCTTCTGTGATATATGCCATAAGGTGCCCTTGTGGCAAATTATACATAGGCAAAACTAGCAGAACTTTTAAGATTCGCCTTCTAGAACATAAAAGTCGAATACGGTGTCAAGTAGTAACAGCTCCGGTGGTCCAGCATTGTATTGAGAAAAATCATACTTTTGATCAGTTGCGCTGTTTTTGCATTGATCATATTTGTTCCCCGATGAAAGGAAAATGTTTGGATGAAACTTTGTTATTCTTTGAACAGCGCTGGATCTTTTTAGTGAATACAATACAACCTTTCGGATTAAATTCTACCATAGATTGGCAAGTATGCCTTTAATCATATAGCGAGTCCTAATAGGCTGTTCTGATTTCCTGGGAGGAGTCTTAATGCTCATGATAAAAAGAGCTTTGATCCGCAAGTCCGCATGCGCAGCGTTTTTTTGCATTCCTACAACGAAACTTGAGTAAACGTGGGCAGCAACATTTTCCTGTAAGTAACTGAGGTTTTATTCCTGACATTTTGTATGAATGATATCCTTCGTATTCTAGTTAGAGCTATTGCCATATCTATTTTTACAGACCCTCCTGAAGAAACTCCGACATGGAGTGAAACGCTAAGAGGGCGCCAGTTAAAGCGTAGAGGCATTGAAAATGAATCATAAGCAGTTGGCTATTTTCCTGAGAAGAAAAGTCTTCAGATAAGTCTTCGGATCTTAAATACATTTCCAAGCCAAGGCTTTTTGATGAAATACAGCTTTTAAAAAAATTTCTTGTGCAATAGTTTTGCTGGACATTTGTTCAAAGAAGATTGGTGTTGGCATCGAAGATTGGTGTTTATCTTGGAACAATAGAGAAACCTGGGACTATAAATTGAGCACGAATAGTGCAATTGAAGAAGAGTTTTAAAAATAATAGGGTTTTTTAGAATGAAATAAGTGACAGCAAAAGAAACATCTTCCCAGTAGTTCCTCATATTAATTGGTGACGGCAGTACGGGTGTTAAGCTTAGAAAGATTTCTTGCATTCCAGGGTGGTTGCTGATGTTGTTGAAGCGCTAATGCTCAAACAAACTCTTTGAAAAGCATCTAAAGCGCGGTGTGAAGCTGAAACCCCCTGGTCTATTAACAACATCACTTACTAACATAATTTTCAACACTGGTGCTGACATTAACCTTAGTATTTACACCGTTTAGATGTCCATATGAAATTTGTTTTCCACTAAAGAAATTTGTTAAATTGGTGTGATATTTTACTGTTTGTCAATTACACATACCTCGTGGCAATTTACGAGGCTGCCGATCCACTGTGGATCCTGAAATTTGCTCTTTTATGCAATTCTTCACCGGAGCTCTCATCCTACACTGCCATTCAGTGAGGTGACATCACTCCTCCACTGTAGAATCTTTATGGATAGAAATTCCATGTGAGAAGGTAATAGTAGTTTGCCTGTCCAAAATGAACAGAGAGATAATAAAATGCTAACAGAAATTAGGAAAATTAACAAAGCGTACTTACTCACCTGTAACAGGTGTCCTCCAGGGATAGCAGGAATCAGTCCTCAAATATGGGTGACGTCGGCAAAGATGGAGCCTGCGCGGAGCATTTCCCCAGCTTTCAAAGAAAACCTTTGGGAATGCCACCACGCATGTATGGTCCCCTTTTCGCCCAAGGGTGCCATCTTATTCAGTCAGGTGACATAGCTATAGCCCCTCCAAGAAAATGGCAAAAAAAAAAAAAAAAAGAATAGCAACTCCAAGGGGAGGAGAGAGGGTTGTGAGGACTGATTCCTGCTGTCCCTGGAGAATACCTGTTACAGGTGAGTAACTGTGCTTTCTCCAGGAACAAGCAGGAAGTCAGTCCTCACATATGGGACTCCCCAGCTAAAGGCTACTGAGGACCTGTAGGAAAAAGCACGGCAGAGCTGTGAGCAGTCATCAGCGAAGGCCAAAGGCAGCCCGAGAACCCTGGGTCCATAGATGGCCATGCTCCCGGTAACTGGAACAAGAAGGGTTTTTAGGGCAGGAGCTGCTTAAACCCCAAACAGATTACGGAGTATGGCCTGGCCAAAGGTACTGTTCTAATGGGACTCCTTTTCCAGGCAGTAATGCACCACAAAGGTGTGAGAGGACCACCTGGTGGCACCCCGTCAGATGTCTGTCAGTGGCACCGAGCGCAGACTAGTGACAGACGTCGCCATCTCTCGGACATTGCGAGCAGTGATTCGGCGGTCAGGGGGAAGCCTGTCCTGGGCCTGGGCAAAGGCGATGTAGTCCGCCACCCAGAGATGGAAGAAGGCGACCGGGGCTACCCTGTCCAGATGTGGGAGGGGATCCACAGAACTGGGGGAGCTGCAAATTCGCAGGGCTGGCGAAGAGGGCCAGGACTGGGGTCCCCCAATGCTGATAGAGCCATTGCGCCATCTGGGACACAGGTGCCACTTGTGCAACTGGAGGACTTTGCTGATCCGGTCCGCCAATACATTGTCCTGGCCCAGGAGGTAGTGGCTCAGAAGGTCATGCTCTGGCCCGTGGAGAAGCAGCACAGGGCCACCGTTTCCAAACAGAGGCTGTAGAAGCCAGTCCCTCCTTGTTTGTTCATACAGAAGATTGTGACCTGGTTGTCCGTCTAGACAAGCACAGCTCGGGGCTGTAGGCAGTTCCTGAAAGCCTTGAGTGCAAGGCAGATGGCCCAGAGCTCCAGCAGGTTGATCTGCTGCTGGGACTCCTCAAGGGAACAGGTTCTCTGAGTGCGCCGCCCATCACAGTGGGCTCCACAGCCCACCAGAGAGGTATCCGCAGTCAAGACCACCTGATGCGTCAGAGCTTGGAAAGGCATGCCTCGAAGCAGTTTCTGAACCTCCCGCCACCATGCGAGAGACTCTGCCATGCTGGGTGTGACAGAGATAGGGTCTCAGAGGCGGCCAGTCAATTGTACCTACTGTGCTCAGAGGCACCACTGTGCTGCCCGCATGTTATGGCTGGCATTGGGCACGACATGGATCGTGGAGGCCATGTGGCCAAGAAGGCGAAGCATCATCCAGACAGAGATGATGCTGTGGCATCGCACCTTGGACGCCAGGGACACAAGGTGGTCTGCTCTGTCCTGAGGAAGGGCCTGCAGGGTATCCAAGCGAGCCATGTTGAACTCCAGGGACTGAACTGGAGTGAGATGGGACTTTGGGTAATTGATCATGAACCTCAGATGCTCCTGGTGAATGGTATGGTCCGTGGTCTGCCGGGCTTCAGAGGCCATGCCCCCTGTTACGAGCCAGTCATCTAGATAGGCACAGACGAAGGTGCCCTGCAGCTGGAGGTGGGCCGCAGCCATGGCCAGGCATTTTGTGAAGACTCAAGGGGTGAACGTGAGCCCGAAGGGAAGCACCCTGTACTGATAATCATTTCCCTGAACCATAAAGCGGAGGTACTTTCTGTGCTTGGGATGGACAAGGATGTGAGCGTAAGCATCCTTTAAGTCCAAGGAATACAGTCAATTGCCCTGCTGGAGGTAGGGCAGCAATGTTCCAAGGGAGAGCATCTTGGAATTTCTGCACCAAGAACTTGTTTAGGTTCCGCAGGTCTAAGATGGGCCGAAGATCCCCTATCCTCTTTGGGATGAGGAAGTATTGGAAATAAAACCCCCATACTCTGAGATGCGGTGGGACTGGTTCTACTGCCCTGTCCTTGAAGAGGCCTGAGAGCTCCTGACTCAGGAGGGCCTGGTGCTGGGGAAGCTGCCTTGGCTCTCTGGGGAAGGAGGAGCTAGTCCAGATGGAGGGGGGAGCTAGTCCAGATGGAGAAAATAGCCTTCCTGAACGACCTGGAGGACCTAGGCATTGGTGGAGATGGACTCCCACCTGTGGGAGAAGTGGACCAGACGCCCCTGATGGACAGCCGATCTGCTAGTGGACGAGAGGCTATGCCAATGGTGTTAAAACCCAGAGGTTGGCTGAGCCGGGGGAGGGGGATGGGTCTTGGGACCCTTCGGCTTACGAGGATCATGGGCCGTGCTCTTGCCCCAACCACCCTGAATGGGGGTCAACACCAGCAGGTAGGATGGGTAGCCATCGTAGGGAAGCCCCTTCCAGTGGAAGAAAGGCTTCTTCCTCTGCTGTTTCTTCCTGGTGAGGGAGGAAGTTTTCCGGGAGAGATGAGTATGAGTCACGTACTACGTTTCAATCTCCACTGCCTTATCCTCCATGGGATGCCGAATAGTTGCTCCCCAAGGCAAGGGACATCCAGCAGCTTCTCCTGGACCCACTGCTCCAGATCCAAGGACTGGAGCCAAGCCTGCCGGCGGGCACCGATCCCAACCATCGTCACCCGGATGGAAGACTCGAAGCAGGTACTTCGAGCATTCTCTGATGGACTTTGAGAGGGCCTGAAAGCGTCGGAGATCTCTCCATGAAGGCCCACCGCAAAGCCTCCGAGATCTCTAGCGAGGTCACAAAGGAACATCTCAATGTATAATTGGTAAACATGAATGTGGCATGACAGCATGGAGCCCTGATAAGCCTTGTGTCCAAGGGCATCAAGGGTACGAGACTCTGCCCGGTGGGCTCTTAAGCTTCCGCATGGCTGATTCAACCATCAGTGAGATGTGAAGAAGCTGGGCTTTCCAAAATCCCGGGCCCTGCTGAACCCTATAGTGTCCAGGCGATTGCTCACGATAGGGACAAGGCCGGGATCTCCTACATGTAGAGGAGGAGTTAGTTCAGAATGAGAGGAACTGGCACCGAGAGTGCTTCCTTCAGAGGGGCTTCATATTGAAAAATATCGAGCTCCTCCACGAGGGGCTCCTCCTCTGACTCGGTGGCGAGCGCTAGGGCCCACGCCATGTCCCAGACGAACTCCAAAAAGGAGGTGTCCTCGAGAGGTGACCGATGCTTCTGGGTTGGCGGAGAGGGATCCAAGAGGAGGTCTCGGTGGGACAGAGTCTCTGGGGATGTTTCCCCGTCGGACTCCCACTCTGAGTAGTTCATGGAGGACTCAAAGTCGGGCAGCTCGAGATGGGTCGGTGACCCATGCCGGGCTCCCGAGGATTGGGACTGGGATCGAGACCTATGCTGAGGATCTTCACGAGGCTTCTGGCTCACGGGGGTCATTGCGGTCTTTGTCCCTGCAGCAGTCTTGAGGCGCGCGCCAGCGGGGCCAGGCACCAGCACCTGCTGGGCAGTGAGGAATGCAGAAATGCTGCGCTCCAAGGACAGCATTCGAGCCCCCTGCTCGGGAGTGGGGCCCTGTGACACCAACAATGGGGTGACCGGGTTGGGTGTCGAGGAGGAGAGGGGGTCCTCGCTGGGATGACCCTTGGGAGACCGGGCGCCTTTGCCGGAGGCCTCTGTATCAGTTTGAAATAACTTATTGGGCCGCACCCTCTGCAAGGTGGGGGGGCTGAGAGACCGGGCGCATGATCTCTCACGCTTGTCTGGCGCCCCCGACAGAGTCCTTGCGGCCTTCTTCTTCTTCTTGTGTTCAGGCGATCCCTGGTCAGAGTGCCGCCGGGCCCAGGGAGGAGCGGGAGACTCCAGGGGTTGCAGAGCCAAAAAGCAGAAGGCTACCAGGGATACCGGGGCTGCCTTATGGAAGAGATCATCCAGCTTGTGGATGGCCTTGGAGGACATCTTCTTACAGAGGGAGCATAGCTCCGGGTCATGGTCAGCTCCTAGACACCTGAGACAACAGTCATGGGTGTCCATGAGTGACATGTTCTTTAAACACCTATCACGTTTCTTAAAACCGGAGGCCATTGGGAGAAAAAGGACCCCTGCGAGGTCGAAGACACTCGATGCGGCCAGCAGTTAAAAAGAGCGCGAAGAACAGTGAAATGTAAAAAGGCAAAAAGGAAAAAACCGAAGACCAGGGCCGAAGCAGAGGTGCTAGAGAGGCGGGAAGAGGACCAGCAAAGGCCAGAAAGCAAAAATGGAAATTGCACTTACTTGGTAATTGTGGTTCCTTTAGGAACTCCAGTTTAGTCTCCACCTGTGGGTTGTGCACCTCCTCCTGCAGCTTGGAGACTGGGCATGTCAAAGTCGTGTCATCACTAAATGTAGCCTGTTGGAATCTCCCATCAACCCCAGTGAACTAATGACAAAGCAGACTCAAAAGAGCAACAAATAAGTAGTTCATATTAATATAAAACTTCTACTTAAACTAAATCTATAAGTCAAAACATCTGACAACTACCCACCCCTCCAAATAGAAGGGTCTGGTGTTCACACCTGCTCCTGTTCCCCCTGCCAATCCAGGGACCTTGGAAAAGGAAGCACAGAATGACAGAAATAGGCCGAATCCTAGGAAAACAGTGCTCATCTGTAGCCGGTGACTTTCCCTCCACTGAATTTCCTCCCCAAAGAATCCATACCCTGGGCGGGAAAGAGGACTAAACTGGAGTTCCTAAAGGAACCACAATTACCAGGTAAGTGTAAGTTCCATTTCCTTATCGGTCCTCCAGTTTATTCCTCCACCTGTGGGATGTAACAGAGCAGTATTATTGGGAGGGACCTTTCCATCCAGCACGCACTATTGCCGACCCGAAACAGGTAGCATTCACTGCTAACACAACCAGGTGGTAGTAATTACTTGAGGTAGGAAGAGAGGACCAGGTGGCCGCTCCACCAATCTCTACTGGCGGAACTAAGCTGTGTTCTGCCCAGGAAGTCGCTTACGCTCTAGGGGAATGAGCTCTCAAGCCCAAAGGCACCAGCCGACCTAGCAAGATATATGCAGACACAATTGCCTCTTTAATCCGTCTGGAAATGGACGTTGTTGCCGCCGCCGCCTCACCTATGTGGGGACCCTCGAACAACTCGAAGAGATGGTCCGAATTGCGGAACGACTCAAACCCTCAAATATCGCAGCAGTACCCTCATTAAGTCCAAGCGGCATACATCACGGTCTGAAAGTTGCCTATCACCGACTCTAGGACTGTCTATGACATCGTCTGATTTAAGAAAAAACGGAAAAGAGACCTTTGGCAAGGAGACTGGAACCTGACGAAGACCCAGCTTTTCTCTGGAAAACCCCAAAAATGGCTCTCCACAGGACAGAGCTTGAAATACCGAGATTCGCCTCACTGAACAGGTGGCTACCAACAATACCGTTTCCAATGTTTGATCTTTAATTGACGCCTGGTATAAAGGCCCAAAAGGTTCCTATACTAAGGCCTCTAACACCAGACTAAGATACGACGGAGGAACTGTGACTCTACGAGAAGGCCGCAATCTGATAACTGCTTTAAGAAAATGCACCACATCGACATAAAAACCTAGCAACATTTCTTGAACTTTGCCTCTATAGCAAGACCGTGCTGCTAATTGAACTCTCAAGGGACTGGCTTGCCGCCCCTTATCAAACCCATCTTGCCGGAAACTGAAGAGCAAAGGTACCGAAACTGTGGCCGCGCGTACTTGATGCCGTGAACACCAGCCTTCACAGACACGCCAGATACGTACAGAAGTCCACGAGTTGGATTTTTTTCCCGAGCCTGAAGCAGTCACAATGACTGATCTGGTGTAACCTTTCCTTTATAACCACGCTCTTTGAATTGCCAAACCGTAAGCGAAGACCGATACACCTGAGACAGTTGTAGAGGTTCGTGACGGAACAGACTCTCCGACATTGGTAATCCCGACAGGACTCTGTAGAATAACCGTATGAGGTCGACATACCAAGGGAGCCTCAGCCCGTTTGGGGCCAATAACCGCACTGGTCCCTGATGCGCTACGACACGCTGGACTACACGCCCGATGAGCACCCACAGCGGGAAGACATAGGGGAGACCCATTGACAGTCAGGGTTGAATCACGGCGTCGATTCCTTCCGACATGCTCTCCCGCCGTCTGCTGAATAACCGGCTCGCTTTCGCAGAGTGGAAGGTCGCCTTGAAATCCATGATCAGTGTCTCCCATCGGAGAACTATTTGCGCGAATACGTCCGGATGCAACCACCATACCTCGGCCTCCACTCGGACCCTGCTGAGAAATTCCACCCTCACGCTGTCCTTCCCAGCAATGTGCGCCGCCGAGAAAGTCGGTCATCAAGTTTCTACCCAAGAGAACAACCTGTCTGCTTCTTCGTCCATCGCCACCCTTCCGGCACCGCCTTGCCGATTTATGTAAGCCACCTTTGCGGCATTGTCGGACCACACATGTATCGTCCGACCTATCACCGTAAACTCGAATCTTTGCAGGGCTAGGAAAGCCGCTCTCAGGTCTAGCCGGTTGACTGACGATTTGCTCTCTTGCGTAGACCACAGACCTTGTGCCAAGATCTCTCCGCACTGTGCCCCCCACTCTGCGAGACTGGCGTTTGTCAGTAATGGGAGCCACACCGGCTGCTCCAGAGGCATTCCGGCCTTCAGGGACTTGGGCCTCAGCCACCATCGAAGGGACTACCTGACCCGTAGCGGGCACGGTAGCCGTTTAACAAATCGGACTGATGTGACCATCATCAGAGCAACACCCTCTGTAAAGGCCTCATATGCCATCTGGCTCATGGAACAACTGCCAAGGTCGTCGCCCTTGTTCCCAGTACACGAAGGTAATTCCACTCTGAGAGCGCTGAAGTCGTTCTGAAGTTTTGCACCAGCTTCTGAAGTGCTTGCGTTCGCCGATCCAGCAGGTAAATCGCTTCTCTCTGAGAGTCGAACCGCACCCTCAGATACTCGAACTCCTAAGCCGGAACCAGGTGGCTCTTGGCCGGATTGACCACCCAGCCGAGGCTCTGTAGAAAATTTACTACCATGTCTGTACGCTCTCTGCTTTGGACTTTGCCTGAATCAACCAATCGTCGAGGTAAGGAAGAACCAAAACTCCTTCCTTTCGCAGAGCCGCTGCTGCCACCTCCTTGATCTTGGTGAAAATCCGTGGCGCTGCTGCGAGCCCACAGGGCAGGGCTTGGAACTGATAACGCCCCCAAAGGAAGGTGAACCGTAAAAATTGATGAGATGCTCTGACCGATATGTGAAGACAGGCCTCCGTGCGATGGAGAGAAGTCAGATACTCTCCCTGGCATAGTGCCACAATTACCGACCTTAACGTTTCCATTCTCAACTGCGGTACTCAAAGACAGCGATTTACCCCTTGAGATCCAGGAAAGGGTGCAGCGATCTGTTCTTCTTTGGCACCACGAAATCAATGGAATAACGTCCCACGCCGTGGTCCGCCACCGGGACTGGCATGACGGCTTCTAATTGCAAAAATTGCTGTAGTGTACGGCGAACCACTAGGGGGATTACTTCACCCTAACAGGGAGACATCTCAAATGCGTCCCGTACTGATCTTGATAAATCTAGTTCATAACCTTTACAAATGATCTCCAAGACCCACTGGTCGGACATTATCTGGGTCCAGGCAGAGGGAAACCCCGAAACCGCTCTCCTATGGGTTGGCTTTCTGCCGGGACCCGCATTCTTTCATTGTGGCTTTTTTTTTTTTGAGCAGCCCCTGTGGACGCCGCGTTTTAATCATTTTGACTTGGATCATTTAACCAACAACTGAAACCTGTGCGGCAACAACTGCGATCCTACCGATTAGGCCTTTCTCCATCTGCCTACCTAAGGCCACTGCGTCCTGGATAAGCCTTGAGTCGTGAGGCACCAAGAAGGAGCAAGGATTAAGTGGGAAGCATACCCCTCGACACCATGCCACGCCATGCACCGAGGCCTGGGCAGAAGATGAGAAGAGTTGGTAACACTCCCCAGACATCCCTCTGACGCCGAGAATGAACCCGGATCTTCCGTACAGAGCATCTGCAGAGACTAAGGTCCACAGCCACTACATGTAAATAAAATAAAATCTAATCCCAATTAACCGAAACGAAATAGGAGACTGACAAGGGGCCCTTAGAAATGTTTCCACAGTCCCGATCAACCAGATATTGTGCTTTCTCAAACAGAATACAGCGCTCCTTTTGTGCCTTCTTGAACTTTTCAAGAAACATTGCTTCTGGAACCAAGCAGACTTGCTCTGATAGATTAAATTCTGCCCGCCAAATAAGCAGTGACTTGCCATCTGACTTTTTTTTTTGCAATAAACTTAGCCGTGCCACTTTGATGACAGTTTCCTTCCAAGGGCATGGATTGCCAGCAAGAGTGCCCCCTTCAACTGTTCCCAGACCGAATTAGATACTAGATAACCAAGAAGCAATCCAAACAGGCAAAAGTGAAAACAGAGTAAGGCTCCGACTGAACAGGCATGTAAATATTATATTTCTCCCCTAGCTCAAGCGGTAATATAGCAATATGTTACAATGGAGCATTATACTTATTAAAGCAAAACCAGTAACATGTTAGACCCATGCGCTGATTGCAAAATGTATAGAATGGAAGTCAGCATTACACATTCATACAGGGAACTCAAATGTTGAAGTGTATAGTCGGTTGTTAAACTGACTTATTCCTTGGAATATTTTTTCCATCGAAAACAACGCCAATCTTTTAGGAGGCTTGCAACATGTTCTCTCAACGGAGTCAATTTAAAAATACCCCGCTTTCTTTTCTTTTTTTTTAAGCAAGTTGCAACCCATAACATTAACACACAAATTCAACCCTCTAGACTAAGTGGTTCCTAAAAAGGACCGAGCCTGTAGCCGTGGCAAGGGAAAGAAAAAAACCTAGACAGTCAGCCTCGCGCCTGCCAAAAACGCGGGAAACAACCAACTCACACCACAAGGGAATCCGATAAAATTAAAGTATTGGAAACCTCCCCCGTAAAAATCAAAGGGACCCCCGAAAAGAAACACTGCCAATTAGACAATTAACTGAGAAAAGAAACAATTCCTTATCTGCGTTGTTTGACGTCTGTCTCAGCGCGGGCCGCTGTATCCTGCACCACGAGGCATCAGCCATGCAGAAAAAATGACGCCGGTCTCAGGCAGGCTTGCTTGGCGCCAAAAACATCTGCTGCTGCAAGAGCACCAAGCAACACTTTCAAGCCTGAGGGCCTTCCCTGCGGTACCAGCATTCAGAAACATGCCACCGTTACTCCGGGGGTTACAGCCTCTGTCGCTGCTGCCCAGCGCCGCCATGGGCAGCAGTCATGGCGAGCACTGCCCTGCCGGCTGAAGAAACCCTCATAGCATGAGGCTCCCGCCGTGCCGGAAAGCTGCCACCGTGCATACACTCGGTGTGCAGGTATAGGCAGCAGAGCTCTCATCCGTACAGTCCTGGGGGAGAGATCCTCAACAGGCAATGAGTGTGAATGGCCATAAGGGATAGAGAAGCTAGTCGGGAAAGATTAATTTAAAGGCACAGCTCCTTGATTTAAACTACTCAAGGTAGATTATATTAAATTATTAAATGCTATTCAATTGGGCCAAACTTAATTTAAAAATTCGATTAAAATTTAAAGTAAAATTATCAAGACAATTAAAAGTAGCAAATAATGCTTGCCAATTTAACTTAGAACCAAATTAAACCAAATTAAAACTAAACGCTGTCTAATTGCTCCTTATCTGCTTCTTAAGTGAGCCCAGCACCTAGGCTCACTACGTCCTCCTGCTGCATGGAGACTGGACAAACTGGGGTTAAGAACATAAGAACATAAGAAATGCCATACTGGGTCAGACCAAGGTCCATCAAGCCCAGTATTCTGTTTCCAACAGTGGCCAATCTAGGTCATATGTACCTAGCAGTTTCCCCAAGGGACACAGGTTCCACAATGCTTGTATTGGTTCAAGCATTGATATCCTGGGTCCCTTCTTAATAATGGCTTATGGACCTTTCCTCCAGGAACTTGTCCAAACCTTTTTTAAACCCAGCTACACTAACAGCCTTTACTACATCCTCCGGTAACAAATTCCAGAGTTTGATTACACGTTGAGTGAAAAAATATTTTCTTTTATTAGTCTTAAATAGTTTACCCTGTAGCTTCATTGCATGTCCCCTAGTCTTTCTATATTCTGATAAGGTAAACAATCGATCTACGTTTACCCGTTCCACTCCGCTCATTAATTTATAGACTTCTATCATATCTCCCCTCAGCCGTCTCTTTTCCAGGTTAAAGAGCCCTAACCTTTTTAGCCTTTCTTCATAGGAGTATCCTTCCATCCCCTTTACCATTTTGGTGGCTCTTCTCTGAACCTTTTCTAATAACTCTATATCCTTTTTAAGATACGGCGACCAGAATTGCACACAATATTCAAGGTGCGGTCTCACCATGGAACGATATAGAGGCATTATAATATCCTTTGTTTTATTTTCCATTCCTTTCCTTATCATACCTAGCATTCTATTTGCTCTCTTGGCCGCCGCTGCACACTGGGCCGAGGGTTTTAACATGGTATCCACAATGACGCCTAAATCTTTTTCCTGGGTGGTGGTTCCTAATGTGGAACCTTGCATCGTGTAACCATAGTTTGGGTTGTTCTTCCCTAGGTGCATAACCTTGCACTTGTCCACATTAAATTTCATCTGCCATTTTGATGCCCAGTCTTCCAATTTATCAAGATCCTCTTGCAATTTTCCACAATCCTCTTGGGTTTTAACAACTTTAAATAGTTTTGTGTCATCTGCAAATTTGATAACCTCACTCGTTATTCCACTTTCCAGGTCATTTATGAATATGTCAAAAAGCAACGGACCCAGCACAGATCCCTGGGGTACACCACTATTCACCTTTCTCCATTGGGAAAATTGGCCATTTAGCCCTACCCTCTGCTTTCTATCTTTTAACCAGTTCCTGATCCACAATAGTACACTGCCTCCTATCCCATGACTCTTTAGTTTTGCCAAAAGTCTCTCATGAGGGACCTTGTCAAAGGCTTTCTGAAAGTCCAGATACACAATATCAACCGACTCACCTTTGTCCATCTGATTATTCACTCCTTCAAAAAAACATAACAGATTAGTAAGACAAGATCTTCCTTGTCTAAAGCCATGTTGGCTGTCTCTCATTAGTTCATGACTATCTACATGCTGAGTAATTTTATTCTTTATGATGGTTTCTATCATTTTTCCCAGTATTGACGTCAGGCTCACCGGTCTGTAGTTTCCCGGATCACCCCTGGAACCCTTTTTAAAAATTGGTGTTACATTGGCGATCCTCCAATCTTCAGGTATTAGAGATGATTTTAATGATAGTTCACAGATTACTAATAGCAGGTCTGCAATCTCATACTTCAGTTCTTTCAATACCCTTGGATGTATACCATCCGGCCCAGGTGATTTGCTACTCTTCAGCTTATCTAATAGTTGTAATACATCTTCTCGATGTATCGATATTTCCTTCAATTCTTCTGCACCTTTAAATACCACTTCAGTCATGGGTAACATCCCTACATCTTCCTCAGTAAAGACTGAAGCAGTCTCTCTGCTATCGCCTTGTCGCCTCTTAGTGCTCCTTTAACCCCCTTTATCATCTAATGGACCAACTGACTCTCTCACAGGTTTTTTGCTACGAATGTACTTGAAAAGGTCTTTACTTCGCGTTTTTGCTTCTGCAGCAAGCTTCTTCTCAAATTCTCCCTTTGCCTGCCTTATCAATGCCTTGCATTTGACTTGCCAGTGCTTGTGCTGTTTCCAGGTTTTGTCGTTTGGCTCTTTTTTCCATTTCCTGAAAGATGCTTTTTTGGCAACAGCCTCTCTGACCTCAACTTTAAACCATGCTGGCAGTTTTTTGGACTTCTTTCCACTTTTCTTAAAGCGTGGAATACAGCTGGTCTGGGCTTCCAAGATAGTATTTTTCAACAACAGCCAAGCCTGATGTACGTCTTTAACCTTTGCAACTGCTCCTTTTAGTTTTTTCTTGACTGTTTTCCTCATTTTATCATAGTCTCCCTTTCGAAAGTTAAAAGGTAGTACTGTGGATTTCCTTACTATCCCTCCTCCACTAATTAAATCAAAGGCGATCATGCTATGATCACTATTGCCAAGTGGCCCCAACAACCTTATCTCTTGCACTAGATCTGGTGTTCCACTAAGGATTAGGTCTAATATGGCTTCCCCTCTGGTCGGTTCATGAACCAGCTGCTCCAAGAAGCAGTCATTTATTTCATCTAGGAACTTTATCTCCCTAGCATGTCCTGACGTGACACTGACCCAGTCGATACCGGGGTAGTTGAAATCACCCATTACACAGGTACACTAAAAAAATTTTTTTTAAACTGCCTCTAATGTTTCGATTGATTTTTACGTTTTTTGGTGCGCTGAATCCAAATCTGGTAACCAATTTGCTCCATCACGTACAGAATTTTTGCTACATTGGGTTAGCAGTTTGAGGTGAACGTTTCAGATTGAGTGCGATCGAGATAAAAGTTTCTTGGATGAATTCTTTATACTAATTGTTTAGTAGTTATTCAAATAAGAATAAAGAAAATTGTAACAAGGCAGCACATAAGAATAGAGTAATATCAACAAAACACACTGATGGTAGCAAAATTGTCTGCACTTAAAACAGCCACATACATGTGCACAAACATTGAGCATATAAGAGCGAGGTTAGACACAAAGCAAAGCAAAGAAATGTGCAAAAAATGCTGTACAGGTATGTATGTAAGAATAGAAAACGCAAACCGCAACATTGCAATACATGAAGACAAACACCCGATGGTGTGAAAATAAATTTCTAATAAATGAGATCCAACACTGTGGTAATAACTAGCAAATTTTTATTTCAAAGTTTAGTAAAAACACGATATTTGTCAACACAGTTTAGATTTTAAAGTCATTCTTGGGTCAATCAATCTCCTGGTGGGCCCGTTTCTTCTTCCCCCGAATGCTTCTCTTGGTGTGCTGCTTGGCGTATTTTTCATCTGGGGTTTCCCGCAGCAGCAACCAGCAGAAATCAGCCATCATAGTGGTGTTCCATCTTCCTTGGTACCTTCTCTCTGCGTCCTTGATGTCCTGGTGAAACCTTTCACCTTGTTCTTCACTGTACGCCCCCAAGTTTTCGTGAAAGTAGTTCACATGGGAGTGCAAGAAATGGACTTTCAGGCTCATGTTACAGCCTTGTTCTTTGAAGGCACTGAGCATCCTGGCAACAATATCCTTATATTTCTCATCCCGCCTGTTCCCCAAGAATTTGAGAACAACATCCTTGAAGGAATCCCAGGCTTCTTTTTTCTTCTCAGACATCGTTTCAGCGAATGCTCCATCTGAAATGAGTTTCCTTATATCGGGGCCAACAAACACTCCTTCCTTTAGCTTTGCTTCAGAAAGTCGGGGGAACTTTGAGCAAAGGTACCGAAAGCACTCACCATCTTTTGGAAGGGACTTGATGAATTGCTTAATGAGACCCAACTTAATGTGGAGAGGTGGTAATAGAATTTTATCACGAGGTACCAAGCTCTCATGAAGAACATTTTTCTCACCGGGTCTCAAATACTCCCGGAATTGGCCAGTCTTTTTTCCCCCAGTGTAGGTCGCGGGCCCGGCTATCCCACAAGCAAAGGAAGCAGGGATATTTGGTGAAACCGGATTGCTGCCCTAATAGCATGGATAGAATTTTAAAGTCTCCACAAATCATCCACTTATGCTCATCATAACGAATCTTCTGAAGAATCAGGGCCAAATTCTCGTATTTTTCTTGGAGAATAACAGAGTGAGCAATAGGAACTGAAGCGAATGTGTTGCCATTATGAAGAAGAACACCTTTTATGCTGTCTTTTGACGAATCAATGAACAGCCGCCATTCAGCAGGATCATACTTGAGTTTAAACTTTTCCATCACTCCGTATATATCGTTGCAAAATACCAAATCTTCCTCTTTGCTGAAATACTTCAAAAATTGTGTCTCGCGGTTGCGGTACCAATAAAAAGTTGTTCCTGGTGACAATAGATTTTTCTGTTTAAGCCGAGAACCTAGCAGTTGGGCAGCATCTTTTGGGAGTCCTAAATCCCAGACTAAATCATTCAATTCAGCTTGAGAGAAAAGTTCAGGTTTCGGATCTGGTTCAGTTTCAAACTCGGAAGTACTGGACTCATCGGGAAAAGCCATCTGATGAGTCTCATCATGATCAGAACCGTCCACACAAATATGATCCAAAGATTTTGGTGGTTCAGGCACAGGTACTTCGTTGCTATGAGGCATAGGCCTAATTGCTGAGGGAAGGTTGGGGTAACTTATTACGTTCTTATTTTTTAAGTTGTATCCCTTCACAATGCAAGAGCAAAAATAGCAGTCACTGCTGTGGTCTCTTTGTTCACGCCACATCATAGGTATTCCGAAACGAAATGCTTGTTTTTTACCTTTCATCCATAAGCGTAGATCTTCCTCACATGTCTTGCACACTTTGTGAGGAGCCCACGGTTTGTCTTGATCGCCTAACTTCAAACCGAAATAGGCGAAATATACTTTTTTAATAAATGCAGAAATGTTCCTCTGCCGCTTTTTCACGGTATATTCCCCACAAATAAAACAAAAACTGTCCGGAGAGTTGACGCAACCTCTGGCTCTGTGAGCCATCACAAATACACAGCACTGCAAACTACAACTGTAGTGAACCACTTCGGAATAAAGCTGGATTACGACTGAGCAAACAAAAGGTAATAATGAACTTGCAAGAAACTGAAATTTGACAGGAACGTTCATGTCGCAACCACCGTGTTTGAGCGAGCGAACGAGGCGAGGCGAACAGGAAAGCACAGTTACTTACCTGTAACAGGTGATCTCTGGGAACAGCAGGAATTAGTCCTCACATATGGGTACGTCGGTACCGACGGAGCCCGTGCGGGAAAGCTCCCCAGCTTCTTAGAATAGAAGCTTTTGGGACCTCCCACTGCACATGCGCACTGCCTTCCCGCCTTCCTGAACAGCTCTCCTCAGTTTCGAGTTTATAGCTGAGTCAACAGAGAGAGGACAGGAAGATAGATAGATAAAAGATACAACTCCTAGGGGAGGTGGGTGGGTTGTGAGGACTAATTCCTGCTGTTCCCAGAGATCACCTGTTACAGGTAAGTAACTGTGCTATCTCCAGGAACAAGCAGGAATAAGTCCTCACATATGGGGACTCCCTAGCTTAGATGCATGGGATCCCCTGTAAAGGTTCGCCATCTTCGTATGGATCTCAGGCATCCATTCTGGGAAGGTGGGCAGGAGTTGTTTAGGAATGGAACAGGTGCTTGAGGACAGCCTGGCCAAACAAGGCATCCCGGCGGGAGTCCTTGTCCAAACAGTAATGGGCTGTGAAGGTATGAACCGAGGCCCAGGTAGCGGCTCGACAGATCTGATCTATGGAAACAGAGTGCAGATGAGCCATAGAAGTTGCCATGGCCCTCACATTGTGAGCAGTGACATGGCCTTCCAGAGAAATGTTTTTGCTCTGGTAAGCAAAAGAAATACACTGAGCAATCCAATTGGAAAGTGTACGCTTGGAGACTGGAAGTCCCAAATGGGAAGGATCAAAGGCCACAAAAAGTTGAGAAGACTTTCGATGTGGCTGAGTCCTATTAAGGTAAAAAGCGAGAGCTCTTTTACAATCCAGAGTATGAAGGTTCCTCTCTGCATTGGATGCATGAGGAGCTGGAAAAAAGACAGGTAGATATACCTCTTGATTAAGATGAAAAGGCGAGACCACTTTAGGCATAAAGTGGGGATTCGTCCTAAGGACCACCTTATCATGATGAAATCTTGTGTAAGGTGGATTAGCCACTAAAGCCTGCAGCTCACTGATGCGGCGAGCCGAAGTGACTGCAATGAGGAAGATGACCTTCCAGGAAAGAAATTTCAAGGAGGTGGAAAACATTGGCTCAAAAGGTGGCTTCATAAGTTGACCGAGCACTAGATTCAAATCCCATGCGACCGGGGGTGGTCTGATGGGAGGTTTAGTGAGAGTCAGGCCTCTCATGAATCTTGCAACAAGAGGATGAGAGGAGATAGGTTGTCCATTTATATGTTGCAAGGATGCTGCAATAGCACTTAAATGGACTCTTACCGAATTCGTCTTGAGGCCTGCATTGGATAGATGCAGGAGATAATCAAGAAGAGAATTCAAAGGAAGTGCCAGAGGGTCAAGACCCTGCTGAGCACACCAAATGGAAAAACGTTTCCATTTGAAAGCATAGGAACGCCTGGTAGAGGGTTTCCTAGAGGCAGAAAGGATATCTTTCACTGGTTGGGAAAGATGAAAGTCTTGAAGGCTTAAGCCTTCAGTAACCAAGCACTGAGGTGAAGGGATTTGGGGTTTGGGTGCCACAAAGTCCCCTCCTCCTGAGACAGGAGGTCTGGCGCAGCTCCCAGATCCAAGTAGGATCCCTGGGAGAGCTGTAGAAGTAGAGGGAACCACACTTGGCGTGGCCAGCGTGGAGCTATGAGGATCATAGTTCCATGATCCCTCTGGAGTTTGAACAGAGTCTTGGGAATCAAAGGAATGGGTGGAAAGGCATATAGGAATGCCTGACTCCAATTCAGGAGAAAGGCGTCCGTAGCCTGAGCTCCCTGACACGGAGTTCTGGAACAGAACCGGGGAAGTTTGGCATTCCACGGACTTGCAAAGAGGTCTATGTCCGGGGTCCCCCATTCCTGAAAGATTCGGTTTATTTGGTCCAAATGTAGGGACCATTCGTGTGGCAGCAGAACTCGACTGAGCCTGTCTGCCCGAGAGTTTTGAACTCCTGGGAGATACACTGCTAGCAGGTGAATCTGATGCTCTCTGGCGAAGGCCCATAGTCTTAGAGCTTCGTTGCAAAGCGACAGAGAGCCCGTCCCTCCTTGTTTGTTTATGTAAAACATGGCCACCTGATTGTCCGTCTGAACTAGGACAGTGAGGTTGGCTAGGAGGGAGTGGAAGACCTTGAGGGCAAGGTAAATTGCTCGCAGTTCCAGAAGATTGATATGAAGGGTGGTCTCTTGTAGAGACCAAGTGCCCTGAGTGGAGAGAGTTTGCAGATGGGCTCCCCACCCTGTTTGGGAGGCATCTGTTGTGAGGGTTGCTTGGGGTAGCAATGGTTGAAATGGAGCCCCCAACAACAGATTCTTGGTGGAAGTCCACCAGTGGAGGGACCAAAACAGACGATCGGAGGTTTGTATTTGGTCTGAGAGCGCTCCTGACGCCTGAGTCCACTGAGTGGCCAGGGTCCATTGAGCTGCTCTCATATGAAGACGAGCATAGGGCACCACATGCACTGTGGAGGCCATATGACCCAGTAGGCGTAGCATTTCCCTGGCTGTCAAGTGAGTGCTGGACTGAGCTTGGGAGGCCAAACTCAGGAGGCGCTGGCCTCGAACATGTGGAAGGTAGGCCCTTGCAGTGATGGTGTCCAACTGGGCCCCTATGAATTCTAGAGATTGAGTAGGGATGAGTTGGGACTTGGGAAGGTTTACTACCAGTCCCAGATACTGCAAAAGGCTCCTTGTGTGGTCCAGGGAAATCTGGGCCTGTGACTGAGTTGGAGCTCGGATGAGCCAGTCGTCCAGATATGGGAAGACAAAGATTCCCATGCCTCTTAGAAATGCGGCTACGACTGCCATGCATTTTGTGAATACTCTTGGAGCAGAGGCTAGACCGAAGGGGAGTACTCTGTATTGGAAATGTTTTCCCTGAAACAGAAAGCGAAGATACTTTCTGTGGGATGGATGGATGAGTATATGTGTATACGCATCCTGTAGGTCTAGAGAACAAAGCCAGTCCTGACCCTGGAGGTAAGGAAGGAGAATGCCGAGAGACAGCATTTTGAATTTCTCCTTGAAGAGAAATTTGTTCAATTCTCTCAGATCTAGGATTGGTCTGAATCCCCCTGTCTTCTTTGGAATGAGAAAATAAGGGGAGTAGAAACCGGACCCTTGTTGAGGAAGAGGAACCTCTTCTATGGCCCCTTGGGCAAGAAGAGAGGAAACCTCTTGACCCAACAGGGTTAGGAGAGATGGGGGAGAATTGAATGGTCTCACCATATGATGGGGAGGAAGGCTGGAGAAATGAAGTTTGTAACCCTCTCGAATGATAGAGAGGGTCCATTGTTCTGTTGTGATTTGTTCCCATCTGGGAGCAAAGTGAACCAACCTTCCGGGTATGGTGAGAGGTTCTGGTTGTGTTAGAACCAGAAGTGGCAGGTTCCCTAGGAGCAAGTCAAAACCCCTGAGGGGTTGGAGCCTGCTGAGCTACAGTAGCTGCTGCAGGCTTAGCTCGTGCTTGTTTGGATTGCTGACGCTTAGCAGTATAGCGAGGTTGAGAAGACTGCTGGCCAGTATTGGAAGCAACTCTGGCCTTCTTATAGTAAGGCCTTTTAAAAGACTTTTTCTTAGTAGGAATTGAAGTGGACTTTGAAAGTCTTTCCAAGGTGGCATTTTCAGCATCCATCTGGGTGGCTTTGATTTGCCACTCTTCCCCAAATAAGTTCTCACCTGTACAGGGCAGATTCCGTAAGCCATCTAGAACCCAAGGTTCCAGATCAGAGGCCTGGAGCCAAGCAAGACGTCGGGCTGCAATAGCAATGCCCGAAGCCCTACTGGCTCCCTCAAAGGAATCATATGCTGCCCTATTAGAGAACTTAGAAACCTCTAAGAGTTGTTTCACTAGGGAAAGGAATCCCTGCTTTTTATCCTCAGGGATAAAGGGGGCAAATTGCCGCACCTTTTTGGCAAGTTCCTCCAGGAACATGCCCATATAGAGACTGTAGGAATTAATCCTGGCTATAAGCATACTAGCCTGGAAAATTTTCCTACCAAAAGAGTCCAAAGTCTTACATTCCCGTCCTGGAGGGGTGGAAGAGTGCCTTTTGGTACTCCTAATCTTCTTCATTGCAGACTTCACCACAATAGAGTGGTGGGGCAATTGAGTCTTTTGGAAACCAGGAGAAGGAGGGACCCTATACATGGTGTCCAACCTACGGGAATAAGGAGACAAAGTCAAAGGATTTTCCCAGAAATCCATCAGTTGTTCTTGAAGGATTTCATGGATAGGCAGGGTAACTGCCTCCTTAGGGGCCTTTGAGTATCCCAAAATATCCAGTTTTTTGGATCTGGGTTCCTTTTCAGAGGATGTGGTAATAGAAAGGGCTGTAGCCATATCTAAAACAAAGTCCTGGAAGGACAAATCCTCTGGAGGGGACATTCTCCTTTTAGGAGAAGAGGGCTCCTCAGGTAAGTTGAGTGAAAACTCAGCAGAATCATCAGAGGAGTGAAAATCCTCAGAGGAATCGGTGCTTTCCTCTAACGCACGATACGCGTACCGATCGGTATCGATATCGGGCGTATCGGGTATGGAACCGGTATGGAGCGAAAGCCCATACGGTACCGACTTGCGTTTAGAGGTGGACGGCCTCGATACCGGCATGGCGGACGATACCGGTATCGGGCCCGGAACCGCTGAAAGCGGAACCGATGGCGTTGCAGCTTTAATGAAAGCCATGACGGCCTGCTGCATGGACTGTACAGTATCGCCCATGGACGCCATAGCTGCCTGGATGTCGGTACCGGAGTGACCCGGTACCCCAGAGCAGGCTAACAGGTGATCTGTCGAGGCCGTAGCATCGATATCAACCTGAGACCCCTGAATTGGCGTTTTTGGAAGTTGGACTTCCCGCCGGGGTTGTTTGGCTGGGGCAGGGTCCTCAAGTTCTAAGCTAAGAGCCTCTCGATGCTTTGAAGGAGATTTGCTCTTTGAGGACTTGCCCACAGAAGGTTTGGTTACCTGAGATCCATCCGGAGAAGAAGACCTGGATGACTGTGATGCTGTATTCTCTGAAGCAAACAGCACATGGAATTTGTTGGCCCGGTTCTGCAGCCCACGTTTAGACATGTGGGAGCAAGATGGGCAGTCCGGTATGGAATGGTCAGGCCCCAAACATTTCAGACACCAGTCATGGGTGTCTGTGACTGAAATAACAGCATTACATTTGGTACACTTCTTAAATCCAGGGGCTGGCTTCTCCATGAGGAGAAATTGAGTAGGCCGAGAGGCCTCTCTGAAGTGACCAAAAAGCTAAAAAATAAGAAAAAAGAATTATAATTTTTTAAAGAAAGAAAGAAAAGACCGGCGATACCGGTATCGGTATGGGGAAGGCAGGTACGCGGTCTAAAGAAACAAATAAAATAACAATTTCTTCAGCGGTGACAGGAACACGACCTGCTGGCTCCGCGGGAAAAAGAGAAACTGAGGAGAGCTGTTCAGGAAGGCGGGAAGGCAGTGCGCATGTGCAGTGGGAGGTCCCAAAAGCTTCTATTCTAAGAAGCTGGGGAGCTTTCCCGCACGGGCTCCGTCGGTACCGACGTACCCATATGTGAGGACTTATTCCTGCTTGTTCCTGGAGATAGAACATGCGCCAGCGCGAATACTGGATTTAGCCCCCCGCCTCCCAATTGTCCTGTTAATGTATAAAATGAATACAAAACACTCTAAAATATCATGAGGGAGTGTTTCTAGTTAGTTAACCATTACAACCTCTATTTTGGGCCAAGAAAATAAACTGCAGTCGGCTAAAAAGAAATTATGTGAACATTCCTTATATGGGTAAGAAATCTAATTTTGCAAGAAAACGTGACGTGATGGAACATTTTGGCTATTTTTCCTGGATTCAGCACCCCAAAATCTATAGGAATCAGTTGCAAAACTGGGAGGCAGTTTTTTGGTAGTGTACCTGTGTTATTATTACTGTGCTGTAACTTTTGTTAGCTTCCTTGATTTTTTTGAGCATTTCATCATCCATTTGGTCATTCTGGCCAGGCGCTCGATAGTACACCCCCACTGCCATTGCCTTCCCCCTTTTACATGGAATTTCAATCCATATAGATTCTACAGCAGATTTTGTTTCCTGCAAAACTTTAATCCTTTCTGACTCAATGCCCTCTCTAACATAGAGAGCAACCCCTCCACCAATTTGATCAGCTCTATCATTACGATATAGTTTGTACCCAGGTATCACAGAGTCCCACTGGTTGTCGTCCTTCCACCATGTCTCTGATATCCAATCATATCTAACCTTTCATTTAGTGCTATATATTCTAACTCTCCCATCTTATTTTTTAGACTTCTAGCATTTGCATACAAGCATTTTAGAGAATGTATTTTATCCATATTAATTTGTCTGTTAGACATGAGTAATTTGGGATCTTTAAGCTCTGTCTGCTCCATACTTGAGGGCATTTGGGCTACTTTACTCTTTTGTGGAACCTCTCTGCTTTTGGTAGTATCCTTCAAAGATACATTCTTCCGAACCATCTGCTCTTGGGCGACTGTCGGCTTTCCCCTAATATCTAGTTGATGGGAGATTCCAACAGGCTACATCCAGTGATGTCACGACTTTGACATGCCCAGTCTCCAAGCTGCAGGAGGAGGTGCACAACCCACAGGTGGAGGACTAAACTGGAGGACCGATAAGGAATACTGGTTGGGATAGAGAAACCTTTTCTGGGGACTAGACGCACGTCTGAAGGGCTCTGTGGAAAAAGGGAAACTGAGTAAGATGGCACCCTTGGGGGGAAAGGGGACTACACATGCGTGGTGGCATTCCCAAAGCCTTTCTTTGAAAGCTGGGGAAATGCTCTGCGTGGGTTCCATTGGTGCTGACGTCATCGATATGTGAGGACTGACTTCCTGCTTGTTCCTGGAGAATGGGTGATTTCAATTACTCCAGTATAGACTAGGTCAATGTCACATCAGGACATGCTAGGGAAATAAAGTTTCCAGATGAAATAATTGTTTCATGGGGAAGCTGGTTCAGGAACTGACAAGAGAGGGAGCTACTTTAACCTAGTCTTAGTGGAACAAGATACATAGTTGGGCTGCTTGGTAATACTGATCATAACATGATCAAATTTGATTTAATAATAAGGAAAATCCATCATGCTATAGCATTTAACTTTCATAAGAGAATATGATAAAATGAGGAAAATGGTTATGAAAAAAATAAAAAGAGCAGCTCCAAAGATTAAGAGTTTACATCAGGCTTGGGACACTGTCTAAAAACACCATCTTGGATGCCCAGATCAGATGTATTCCTTGCTTTAAAAGAGGTGGATCGGAGGCAGTGTAGTATCATGGATCAGCAACCGGTGAAAAGATAGAAAGTAGAGAGTAGGGCTAAATGGCCAATTTTCTCAATGGAGAAAGGTGAATAGTGGAATACCCCAGGGATCTGTGCTGGGCCTGCTGCTTTTTCACATTCATAAATGACCTAAAAATGGGAATAACGAGTGAGGTGATCAAATCTGTAGATTTATTTATTTAGCCAAGGCAGGTTACAGAGAATAAATGAATTTACATTATAACAATGAGCAAAGTAGGAATGTAGGAATTAAACTATATACAACATACAACTGATAACTCTTGGTATCATAACTATATACAAATGTGGACTATGTACAAAGGTCATCTTCTGGTATTTTTTTTCTGCCGGGGAGAGGTTATGTGATGGGGCTGAAGTGCTCTGTGAATAAGTGTGTCTTCAGGTGTTTTCTGAAGGTGGTGAGGTCTGTGATGTTCCTTAGTTGGTCCGGTAGGGTGTTCCATGTAGAAGGTACGTATAGCTGGAAGGGACATTTACATGCTTGCTGGCTGGATTTGGTTCTGGTGGGGGGGATGATGAGGATGTTCATCGTGGAGGTCCGTCTTGATCTGTGTGGTAGGGGGGTCTGGAGTAGCGCGTGAAGGTGTGTGGCGGGGGGTCAGAGTGGATTGATTTGGAGTTAGAATGACTGTTTTGTATTTTATTCAGCTCTATAGTGGAAGCCAATGGAGCTGCTTTAGTATAGGTGTGATGTAGTCGTCTTGTTGCTACCTGTATGATCCTTGCTGTTGAGTGGAGAGCAGTTTGCAGGGGCAGAAGCGTGGATTGTGATAGACCTTGGTAGACAGCGTTGCAGTAATCAAGGTGAGGTATCATGGAAGCTTGCAGAACAGAACAGAACGGAAATCTGTTGGTTCAAGAAGCAGTCGACAATGTTGCAGTGTCTTCGCTTCACTGTGTGGGTGATTTTGTTGATGTATGTTTTGAATGTGAGATGTTGAACTAGGGTGATTCCAAGGTATCTGACTTCGGCCCTGGTTTGGATTGATGTTCTGTTATGGTTGGGGTGGGGGGGGGGGAGGGGCAGCGAAGGTGGTGTCTCTCAATATGAAGAGAGCCTCAGTTTTGTTGTAGTTAATTTGAAGGTTATTTTCTTTTAGCCAGTTGGATACATCAATAAAGCATTCCTGGTGAGTAGAGAGTGAGGGTTGCTTTGTGCTGATTGGTCCGTAAATCATGATATCATCGGCATACATGTGAACATTGAGATTATGTGAACTTATGAGTGTACAGAGTGGTTGAAGGTAGAGGTTGAATAGGAGAGCAGAGAGGTTGGATCCCTGGGGGACTCCTTGAATCTGTTTGTATAGGATGAAGGTGTTTTGGCCGATCTTTATTTGATGGTGACAATCAGTAAGGTAGGATGTGAACCATTTAAGGACTGTACCTTGAATTCTGTTGGATCGGAGACAATGCAGGAGAATATGGTGGTTCACAGTGTGAAATGCCGAGGAAATGTCTATGAAGATTAATAGGAAGCCTTGGTTGATGCGCTGTATTCCTTGAATTAGTGCATTTACCAGGGTGGTTAGAAGCGTTTCCACTCTGTGGTTTGGACAGAATCCTTGTTGTTGTGGGTCTAGAAGGCTGTGTCTGTCAATATGGCCTTGAAGTTAGCATTGGATGTTTTTTTTCAATCATCTTGGCTGTAATGTAGGCTAGCGGGTCTGTAAAATGTTGGGTCAGAAGGGTCCAGGGTAGTTTATTAAAAGAAAAAAAAATCACAACACAGTGTTGGACATATGGAGGATGTTTTTAAGCATGTAGGCATGGTACCTTGTTGTAGTATGTATTGTGTTATTTTGGCGAGTCCACCGCGAAGTTCCTTCTTTGTTACTTTGATCCATGAGACTGGGCAGGGATCCAGTGGTGAGGTTGTGTTTAGACAATATGGTGTTTTCTATTTGTTCTTTAATGATGTTGGCGAAGGAGATCCAGGGGTCTGGGTGGTCAGTTGCATCAGGAGGGGGGCTGGGAATGCAGTTTGTAATGTTGAGCTAGTTGTTGAGGGGTAAGTGCAATGTCCTGGTTTTTGTTTGTTGGCAATTTTGTCAGTCGTTTTATGATGTTGGAGTTCTCTTGGTTGATTGATTACAGAGTTGAGTAGTTTAGCTTGGTATTCACATTTAGCCTAGCTGTTTGTGGTGCAATACTCATTCAGAAGTTGTAGGTAGCTAAGTATGTCTTCATTGCTTTTAGTTTTACACCATTTCCATTCGTGTTTACGGAGTTGTCATTTTAAGTTGCGAAGGGCTGGAGTATACCATTCAGTTTTGGGTTGTTTCCTGTGTGAGGGTGTGGTGGTATTGGCAGTATTGTTAGTGATGGCTGCTTTTCCTTTGACGTTGTTCCAATTTTCGATGAGGACATGGGGGTCAGTTGAGTCTTCAAGAAGTTGTGGGAGGATGTCTGGAATGAAATTATTCTTGTTAAAAGGTTTAAATCTTCTTACTGATGGATGCTGGTTGTGGCTTTTGCTGCAGATGTTCTGTGGGAGGGAGAAGCAGACGAGTTTATGATCTGACCACGGTACAGAGTGTGCATGAATAGAGTGTGGGAGGCCTGACTAGGTTGGTATGGCAATTGAAGAAAATTAGGTCAAGGGTGTTGCCCTTATCATGCATGGAGGTTTCTATGAATTGTGTAAGGTCCATTGCTGACACATTGCTTGGATGAAGGTGTGGGTGCGGTTCTGTTGCAGTGAGGGGAGGTTAAAGTCTCCTAATACTAGAAGGTCCTTTCCGTTCTTTGATGCAGTTATCACTCTGTCCAGGATAACTGATAAGTCGTTTGCATCGGCAGTTGGTGACCTGTAGATGAGAAAGATGGTTATCAGTTTATTGGTTATGGTGTCAGATTCATAGGTGCTCACTTGCATGGTATTGGAACTTGAGGTTATTCTTGGTTATGATCATCACTCCGCCACCTCTACATTGTGATCATGGACATTGGTAGCTGGAGTATCCATTTGGTGCGATTTGATTTAGTAGCACATTATCTGTTTCGGTGATCCATGTTCCCATTATGCATAAGATGTCTAAGTTTTGGGGCGATAGGAGGTCTCTTATAATCTGGATTTTGTTTCGTACTGAGTGTGAGTTTATGAGTGCACAGTGCAGTTTGTGTGTGGGGGGAGTCTTGACTGAGGTGGTAGCTGTTTGCGTGGGGGAGTTCTGTATGTATATTAAGCGGTAGAGGTTCCGGTGTGTGTTGTGTAGGTGCCATATATACACTGTTATGCTAGGATGAGTGTTGAACCATGGTTGGAGTGTGGAGTTTGCTTGATGTTTGTGTGCTATAGAGAGCAGAAGGATTGCTAGGAGGATGCAGAGCAATGGGTATATTGTGAGCATGATTTGGCAGTGGGTCTGATGGTATCTTTGGTTTGGTTGTGCAGTTGTAGCGCCCCAGGCCTGGGGGCGTGTTGTTGGGGGAGGCAGTAATAGGGGGTTACCTTCCTGTTGATGCTTTGGCTGGGACTCTTGTCTGAAGAGCATCCGCTGGGGATGTGTGTGTGCAGTGCTCTGGGTGGCATAGGCCTGCGGAGAGGCATCGTTGCAGTGACTTCCAGCTGGTATGAGTTACCAGGGGGTCCGGCGACTTCTTACTGGTGGCATTTGGAGGGAGAGTCTCTGGCAAGGCTCTCAGGTGCGGGTGTGCTTAAGTGTGCTGCTTGTTAAAAAATGTCCAGTCCTGGGTTGCTGGTGAGCCCCGATTGGCCTCTACGGTGGGGAGCGGGAGGATGTTGCATTCCTGCTTGCTGCTGCCAATGACGATTGGGGATATCTAGTGTAGATAACATAAAATTATTCAAAACTGTTAAAATACAAGAGGATTGTGAAAAATTGCAAGAGGACTTTGATAAATTGGAAGACTGGACGTCCAAATGGCAGATGAAATTTAATGTGGACAAGTGCAAAGTTATGTACCTAAGAAAGAACAACCCAAAGTACAGTTACAGGATGCAAGGTACCACCTTAGTAACTACCACCCAGGAAAAAGATTTAGGCGTCATCATGGATAATACATTGAAACCCTCCGCCCAGTGTGCAGTGGCGACCAAGAAAGCAAATAGAATGCTAGGAATCATAAGGCGAGGAATGGAGAATAACACCAAGGATATTATAATGCCTCTGTTTCATTCCAAGGTGCGACTGCACCTTGAATATTGTGTGCAATTCTGGTCGCCATATCTTAAAAAGGATATAGGAGAATTAGAAAAGGGGATGGAAGGATAATCCTATGAGGAGAGGCTTAAAAGGTTAGGGCTCTTCAACTTGGAAAAGAGATGGCTGAGGGGGGGATATAAGAGGTCTATAAATTAACTGATGGAGTGGAACGAGTAAACGTAGATCAGTTGAAAAGTAGAAAAACTAGAGAATACGCAATGAAGCTACAATGTAACCCATTTAAGACTAATAAGAGAAAACATTTTTTCATTCAACGTGTAATCAAACTCTGGAATTCATTATCGGATTATATAGTAAAAGCTGGTAGTGTAGCTGGATTTTAAAGAAAGATTTAGACAAGTTCCTGGAGGAAAGATTCATAAACCATTATTAAAGAGGACCCAGGAAATCCACTGCTTACCCCAGGACGAACACTGTGGAACCTGTATGCCTTTTTGCGAACCTGCCAGGTACTTGTCACCTGGATTGGCCACAATTGGAAACAGGTTACTGGGCTTAATGATCTTGGTCTGACGCAGCATAGCATTTCTTATGCTCTTATATTATCAAATGACTATCGGCATAGTTTAAAGGTGAGATGAGAGGGGCTCTTAGAACAAAAAAAAAATCATCTTTCAAAAAATGAAGAAAGGATCCAAATGAATAAAAAAACAGAAAAAAGCATAAGCACTGGCAAGTTAAATGCAAAGCGCCGATAAGGCAAACAAAGAATTTGAAAAGAAGCTTGCTGTGTAAACAAAAAAAAACCCCCTTCATAAAAAAAACTTTTTCAGGCACATGTGAAGGTAAAAGCCTGTGAGAGTCAGCTGGACCAGTAGATGATAGAGGAGTAAAAGGGGCAATAAGGGAGGGCAAGGTCACAGCTAAATGAATTATTTATTTCAGTCATTACTGAAGATTATGTAGGGAGATACCCATAACAAAAATAATATTTAAAAGTGACAGTTTTGAGGAATTGAAACAAGTCTCAATGAACCTGGAAGATATAATAGGGCAATTTGACAAAATAAAATGTAGCAAATCACCTGGACCAGATGGTATACAGCCCAAGGTGCTGAAATTACTAATAGTAGGTCTGCAATCTCATTTTTGAGTTGTCATGAACTGTCATTAAAATAGCCTGTAGTAGCTGAATACTGGAGGGGGTTAATGTAACAACAATTTTTTTTAAAAGAGTTCCAGGAGTGATCCAAGAAATACAGACTGAGTTCAACATTAGTGCTGGAAAAATAGTACAAACCATTATAAAAAAACAAAATTTGAGGCAACATATAGACAGTCATGATTTAATGGGACAAAACCAAAATGGATTTAGCTAAGGGAAGGTTTGCCTCACCAATGTGCTACATTTTTTTTGAAGGTGCAAACAAACAGGTAGATAAAAGTAAATATAATAGATATAGGGGGTCATTCACATCCAGTATGGACGTACATCCCCGATATTCATCCAGATGTGGCTGCCGACAAAAGGCTCCTCGTACGAACATCTGAGTTGTACGGGGAGCCTTAGACAGGGGCGGGGGGAGGAGGGCGAGAGGGAAGGTCAGTCCTGTATGTCCGGGGTCGGCCGGTTAGACAAGAGACTTATTCAACCTTAGAGGCAGAATAAGTCCCCCTGGACGCGGCACTTTGGTGGCAGCCAGCGGGAAAGAGATAAGCAGGGGTGCAGGAAGTTCCCTGCAGCCGGACCCTGGCAACGGGAGGCTGGATCAGGGATCCGGCTGCGGGGAAAGAAACATTTCGGCAGTGGCTGGGGATGAAGGCTCCTTAATGGAGTCACGGTGCTATGGCAACATGACGCCATGGCACCGTGGCTCCATTAAGGAGCCTGACTGAGTTAGCTGCGTAAGTGGCTGGACGTCCAGGGTGCCTGAATAGGGTCACGATCTGGACGTGCAGCCACTATGCTGTGATTCTGTTCCCGTGGGGGGGGGGGGAGCAGAATCAGGTGCATCTCCCGGCCATCCGTATGTCTGTACATCCGGACGGCCGGGAGACGTACAAGTCAGAATGTGCTTCATAGTGTATTGATTTTAAGAAAGCTTCTGACAAGGTCCCTCATGATCAAACCAAGGAGCACTTCACCACGTTATATGAAAGAACCCAGTCTATGATACGTGGTGATCAAACAAGGATACTTTATTGATTACTCTAAACCTGAAAGCCCGACACAGGCCGTGTTTCATATTACCACTTCATCAGGGGATACAGGTTTGCTGCAAAACACAAATACATAAAACCTATAACACATCTAAAATAAAAATTAAAAATACAAATTATAACTGAAATAAAATTTAAAACCATTAAAAAATAATAATTGCGATAATTATTATTACAAATCTTATAAAACCAATAAGATAATAAATATTATATAATAAATTAAATTAAATCCCTATAATAAATTGTAGACAGGGTGTGTAGTATCATTTGTACATAATTCAAAAAAATATGCATAAAACAAATATATAAAATAATAATATTGAATATACAAATTAAATGTAAAAAAACTAATTATAAAAAACAAATATAGAGACTTTGCTATGTGTAACCACTGCATGCAAATACGTCGTAGCAGGAAGTGAGGGAGTAGAACAACTTACTAAATTGGTACTGACCATAATTGTGAAACCAGGGCTATTGAAAATCTCATTATACATTGTCACAAAACTATGTATTTGTAATGTGTATGTCAACTTTTGCCATACCCTTATCTATGTGCACTATAGAAACGTGGACTCTTCTCCACGGATGAGTCTGTACTTGCTCTCTATGGAAGATAGGGAAATAAAATCTATTATGAAAATATCAGACATGTGACATTAACTGAGAGCCTATCTATATATCTAAAAACTATGTCCAAAACATGCCATACCCTTCTCTATGTATAACTCATCGCCGTTGAAATGTGGTCTATTCATCAGAGTTGAATCTGTACGAAAAATATGAACCGTCAAACCTATTGTTAAAATATATCAGATATATGACATTGGCTTAAGTATAAAGCGAATACCTCTCAGTATAAAACCTTACATTTAAAAACTTTTGTTCACAAAAACTTTTCCATTTAAAAAAAAGCTTTTTCGTTTAAAAAAACCCCACTTTTCTTCCAAGATACTCTATCTGTATGTCAGTCTATGGGTACTTCTTCAGTATGTTGGGGCAGTTTCATGACAACAATTGTTATCCGATATTAACTGATTCCCTCTTTGTTATAGCTTTTTACATAATGAATCTATGAAGAATTAATTAACCACAATAGATTATACCTAGAATAAATTGTTCATGTCTGTGATGGCGGGCAACCGGTATACCTTGCTATTAATAGATTGCAAACTTTGTCATCTTTGGCTACCCGACGTATATTCAATGCACTATTATCAAACACATCCCGAAACACAAACTGATCCACTTAATGTAACTAGAATCATCAAACCTTTTATTGGGCGCCTCCTGTCACGATGTCCGAGGGAGAACTGCCGTCTATCTTCTATTTTCTTCATAAAAATCATAGTAATATGAATGCGCATTGACGATATCTGACTTTAATTATGGACAATTAAAAGTGAAATGTGAAATATGAAGAAGATAGAAAAGCAATTATAAATTGTCACGCTGAGCGGAGGGGACTTGGTGGAAATAAGAATCGTCTAAAGACTCAAGGTTTTTAAATGCTTGCAATTTTCCCTAGTGACCGCTGACGTAATTAATTAGAACACGTCATTAATTAGAACACATCATTTTTCCCGCGGTTTACTAAAGCGCAGGTGCGGGCGTCTCAGATGGTAAATAATTTCCCATGCGAAGTTGACGGCAGTTCTCCCTCGGACATCATGACAGGAGGCGCCCAAAAAAAGGTTTGATGATTCTAGTTACATTAAGACACAAAGGAAAAGAGTTTTTAAGATCGGGGTTGATCAGTGGATAATGACGTGATAGGAACTCAAGATAGTATAACCTGGTAGTACGCACAGATTGGATGTCTAGAAATTTGGGACCTGTGAAGATACAAAAATAACTTACCAGGTAGACCGCGTCTTCGGGATGTGTTTGATAATAGTGCATTGAATATACGTCGGGTAGCCAAAGATGACAAAGTTTGCAATCTATTAATAGCAAGGTATACCGGTTGCCCGCCATCACAGACATGAACAATTTATTCTAGGTATACTCTATTGTGGTTAATTAATTCTTCATAGATTCATTATGTAAAAAGCTATAACAAAGAGGGAATCAGTTAATATCGGATAACAATTGTTGTCATGAAACTGCCCCAACATACTGAAGAAGTACCCATAGACTGACATACAGATAGAATATCTTGGAAGAAAAGTGGGTTTTTTTTAAACGAAAAAGCTTTTTTTAAAATGGAAAAGTTTTTTGTGAACAAAAGTTTTTAAATGTAAGGTTTTATACTGAGAGGTATTCGCTTTATTCTTAAGCCAATGTCATATATCTGATATATTTTAACAATAGGTTTGACGGTTCAAATTCTTCGTACAGATTCAACTCTGATGAATAGACCACATTTCAACGGCGATGAGTTATACATAGAGAAGGGTATGGCATGTTTTGGACATAGTTTTTAGATATATAGATAGGCTCTCAGTTAATGTCACATGTCTGATATTTTCATAATAGATTTTATTTCCCTATCTTCCATAGAGAGCAAGTACAGACTCATCTGTGGAGAAGAGTCCACGTTTCTATAGTGCACATTAGCACATAGATAAGGGTATGGCAAAAGTTGACATACACATTACAAATACATAGTTTTGTGACAATGTATAATGAGATTTTCAATAGCCCTGGTTTCACAATTATGGTCAGTACCAATTTAGTAAGTTGTTCTACTCCCTCACTTCCTGCTCCGACGTATTTGCATGCAGTGGTTACACATAGCAAAGTCTCTATATTTGTTTTTTATAATTAGTTTTTTTTATAATTAGTTTTTTTACATTTAATTTGTATATTCAATATTATTATTTTATATATTTGTTTTATGCATGCTTTTTTGAATTATGTACAAATGATACTACACACCCTGTCTACAATTTATTATAGGGATTTAATTAATTTAATTTATTATATAATATTTATTATCTTATTGGTTTTATAAGATTTGTAATAATAATTGATTATCACAATTATTATTTTTTAATGGTTTTAAATTTTATTTCAGTTATAATTTTTATTTTTAATTTTTATTTTAGATGTGTTATAGGTTTTATGTATTTGTGTTTTGCAGCAAAACTATATCCCTTGATGAATTGGTAATACGAAACACGGCCTGTGTCGGGCTTTCAGGTTTAGAGTAATCAATAAAGTATCCTTGTTTGATCACCACGTATCATAGACAAGGTCCCTCATGAGACATTCTTGAGGAAATTAAAAAGTCATGGAATAGGAGTCGATATCCTATTGTGGATTGGGAACTGTTTAAAAGATAGGGAACAGATATTAGGGCTAAAGTGGTCAATTTTTCTCAGTGGAGACTGATTTAACATATTTATAAATGATCTGGAAATGGGAACTACAAAAGAGAATCAAATTTACAGACATTTTTCAAAATTGTTAAATCACAAGAGAATTGTGAAAAATTGCAAGAGGACCTTGATAAATTGGGAGATTGGGCATCCAAATGGCAAATACAATATAATGTGTAAAAGTGCAAAGTTATACACTAAGGGGCATGTTTACTAAAGATTAATGCACATTAAGTGCTGCCATGGCCCATAGAAATGAATGAGTCATTCCTAAACAGTCTCCACTGCAAACAAACTAACATCATGTGGTTCTTGAATACAAACTCTCTGTCCAAGAGCTCTTAAAGGGTGTTTTTTTTTCAAATTTTTAATAGCAATTTTTTTCTGCTGCATTGCTTAGTAAGTTGCAGCTGTATTGCAAAAGGGGAATTTATTGTGTTCTTGGGCAAAGCTTTTTTTCTGCTGCTAGAGTTCTTTTTCTTCTCCTCTAGCCATAGAGTTCAAAGAGGTAGGCAAATCTTTGAAGTCACTGACCTCCTTAGGCATTAGGTCCCTCCCCTCCCACCTCAGCTTCCACCCACCCCATGTAAGCAGTGCACTCTTGCTATATAGGGCAACTCCCCAATTAGCTTGTTGACAAAAGATAACAGATTTTTATTGCTTGGTAGAGAAAAACTAGGAAGCAAATAGTTCCACTTTTGGATATCTATTTAAAGTAAACAATTTGCTATTCTTTAAGGGGTTTTCATTAGGTAATTTTACAAAAGGGAACACATTAATCTATATACCTCAGATGCATAATATCAAAATGTACTAGTGTAAGAGAAAAAGCAGCTAACCTTTTTTATGTGTGTTTTAACAGCGCTTTTCTGTGTCCCTGTGTGTTGCTCTGCTTCCTTGCTAAATAGTTATTACTTTAAAGGACAGCTGAGGAAAAGTTAGGGACTTTGGTAGGTTTCTCGTTTACTTCAACCTCCACCAACCGAAAAATCATATTGCCAAAGCTGTTGCCCCTGTTACAGCTTCTGCCTACAGCCCGATGCCAGTTGAGGGACTGGTTCTATGTGCAAGATGCCTGCAAGCTGAAGCTCTCATGAAACAAGTGGAGGAGCTCAGAGAAGAGGTGGCAAGGCTGAGAAGCATTTGAGACAGTGAGAAATATATTAATGAGATGCTTCTTGAAGCATCCAAGCTCTCCGACAGAGGTGAAGATAGTATGCTAAAGAATGAAGAGAGCTGCACCCAAGTCATCATGAGGGCCGGTAGAATCAACAATCCAAGTCCTGCAGCCTTTGCAATAAAGAACCAGTATGCAGCCCTGGAAGCAGAGGAGGTGAAAGCATCCCAGAAAAGGGAAGAACCACAGCTCAAGCATCCCAAAGTTGCAGAAACAGTGACCGCAAAGAAGCGAAAGGTAGTGGTGGCTGGTGACTCTCTTCTGAGGGGTAGTGAGGCATCCATCTGCCAACCAGGTTTGATGTCCAGGGAGATGTGCTGTCTGCCAGGTGCCAAAATCCAATATGATACAGAGAGTGTGCTCATCCATGTCAGCACAAATGATACTGCTAGGTATCTCTCCAAGTGTATCAAGAGTGACTTCATGGCTCTGGGACAGAGGGTGAAGTAGATAGGTGCGCAGATGGTGTTCTCTTCAATCCTCCCCGTTGAGGGTAAAGGCTGAGGCACAGAAGCTCACATCCTGGAGACAAATGCATGGCTGCGTGGATGGTGTTATCAAGAGCATTTTTGTTTCCTGGAGCATGGGATGATTTTCCCCAAGGGCTGCAGAGCAGAGATGGTATCCACCTATTCAAGAAGGGTCAAAGTTTCTCCTGCAGCAGACTGGCTAACCTATTGAAAAGGGCTTTAAACTAAATACGTTGGGCATGGGTGAAGAAAGCCTTCAGGTAAGTAAAACATGTGATAAGGAAGCTTATCATAGTTCAGGAAGGAGCTATAATAGAGGTGAATTGGCTCTGAACAAGCAACCTGTCTTTGCTGGTAGAAATACTAAAACAGAATGTTTTCATAAAAGACTACCAGTCCCAGAATGCACCAGGTTTCAAACAGCCTCTAGAAGAGCTGAAGTGGGGAAACGTGTGTTCAATCAGGAGAGCTATGAGGTAATGCCCAATCACTCATCTCCAAGGGCAGGGCTTGATTCAGCACAGCTGAGCTGTGCTAGGGTGGAGTATCCCTCTAAACAAGTTAAAAGTAAAACATATTCTACACAGAATCAGATGAGGAACCCAGAGCTCAAGGACAGAGAGAGCAAGAAGCAGCAGCAGCGTGGAAGGAAGAAAAGGAAAACATCTTGGAGGTCTAAAGAAGGAGCTCACAGCAGCACGTGTGTTGGGAGTCATTCCAGAGGCAAGCATACTCCATTGGACTGGAGGAAGCCAGAGGAGTGGGGTTACAGAGCCAGGAATTCCCAGACGGCACCTGTGAGGGAGACGGCTGCATTTGGAAGGGGCCCTAAGACCAGTGCAAGAAGGTATGTGAAGAGAGACCCAGTGTCCAGGGATCTTGATTGGAAGGCTGGACATAAAAGTTGGACTACTTATTGGCCAGGATATCTGGAGAGGAAACCTAACAGTAAAGGAAGCTCAGGTATGAACTCTGATCTATGCCCTAGCTCTTCATCTGGAAGACAGCAGGGAAACAGATATTATCCTGAGAGTGCTTCATTAAGGAATTCCTCTGAGCCAGACCATGATATTGATTCTATGATAGTTGAAGAAGAAGGAGATATTTTAAATGATCAGAATGAATACATGGATTGCTTTCTGTCTAGGCTACTGTGGTAAAATACTTTCACAAATACAACAACCATCAAAAGGAAATATAACTTGTTCTTTTATCTACCCAGAAAAGTTTACAAGAAAGCTTTAGGGTAGGATTTGAGCCACGTAGAGAAAGTGAACCAGCAAAGGGGTCTGCAGCTGGCTAATTATTGGTAATTAAGCCATGCACAGTTGCACCTGAGCTCTGAAAGGAAACTACTGTTTGTGTGTGAAAATACAAGAAAGTTATCCTTGAAAAAGAACAGTTTTTGGTTACTTTTTGGGTTTTGTTTTTGCTTTTGGAGCACTGCTAAAAGGTATTAGCAGGAGCCCTCAGAAAGACCTTTTCTGTTTTCCATCAAGGTCTTTATTGTTTGATTGATTGCTTAAACAGTTCAGTTGTTGATATCATGATTTGTTTTTCCTAAGTACAATACTGAAAGCAAGTGTCCTTTTGTGTTACCAAGTAAATCTGTGTGGGAGAATTAACCCCATAAATAAAATATATTTTTCTTTGCTTACACTCGAGCAACACAACTCATTATTTTGTGAACAGCTGATTCTGGTATGAATGGACTACATTCCCCACAATCCTTTGCAAGTCATAATAGTATTTTGCCTTTGCCAAGACTGTGGACATTCACGCCCAGCGCCCCTGTTTACAAACATTAAATACCTCTGTTGAAATAGGTAAGAAGGACAACATTTGGAAAGCGGTGTGCATAAATTCCCGTAGTATGGGAAATAAGATCTCAGATATTGAGGCTTTAATGGAAGAGGCCGACTTGGATTTAGTGGCGGTTACAGAGACATGGTTCATAGACAACCACGACTGGGATGTAATTACTGTATATCATGCCATACTTTATTCAGGAAGGACAAGGAAGGAAGGAGAGAAAGAGTGGCACTCTATGTAAAAAATAATATTACCGCTATAGGGCTTATAAGGAAGTGAGGAGGCACTGTGGGTTAAACTAGAAAGAGGGAATGGGAAATCCATTTGGATTAGTGTGACATACAGATCTTCTTCACAGGGAGAAGAAGTGGATAGAAATTTAATAGAAGACATGCGCAGTATTACCATGAAAGGAGAAGTGCTACTTATAGGTGATTTCAATATGCCAGATGTTGACTGGCAGATCCCTGCTGCGGTGTCATCTAGAAGTACAGAAGGATCCTGGATTCTCTACAGGGAGAACTATTCCGGCAACTAGTAACAAAACCCACACATGAAGGGGCCATACTGGACCTGGTGTTTACCAAAGTTGAAAGTGTTTCTGATGTTATAGTGGAAGATCATCTCACATCCAGTGATCACCAGATGGTGTAGTTCATGAAGTCCATTCAAAAGCGAGGGTCTTAGACTTTAGGAAAACTAACTTTTCCAAAATGGGACAATACCTCAAGCAGTCGTTAGTGGGATGGGAACAGCTGAAGAATATAGAAAAGCAATGAGCAAAATTGAAAGGGGATATTTTAAGGGCAACAAACATTTTTTCTTAGAAAGGTAAGTAAATGTAAAAGGAAAAGGAGGCCACTATGATTCTCAAAAGAAGTAGCTGAAAAGGTGAAGAAAAAGAGGGTGGCTTTCATAAAATACGAGAGATCACAGCAAGAGGAAGACAAGCATCAATATTTGGAAAAACAGAGAAGCTAGGAAAGTAGTCAGAAAGCAAAGATACAAAAGAAGAAGAAATAGCCAAAGCAATAAAATGGGGAGACAAGACTGCTCAGATATGTTAGCGAGAGAAGGAAGTGCAAAAGTGGTATTGTCAGACTTCATCTGCTCTCTCAAAACTTCTCCTCCTTAGTTCTTCCCCTATCTGACCATCATCTGCTAGCTTTCACTCTTAAGTACATCCCCACCACAGTCTCAATCAATCTCCACTAACATATTTAGTAATGTTCAGGCTCTTGATCCTTCAAGTTCTCTCTACTGCTATCTAATCTCCTCTCTTAGCCACTATGTCACATAAGTCTGTGATAAAGCAGTCTCTTCCTATAACACTACACCTCTCTTCAGTCTTGGCTGCATTTGCTCTTCCCATTTTGTGTCCTATGAGGCATACTCTACCTCGGCCTTGGCTGACCTCTGAAATACACCATCAATTTTCATGTGTCCACTGTGCTTAGCGCCTTTGACTTAAATCCAGTGCTGACTTCAGACATTCAAATTCATGCTAGCCTCCTTCCAGTCTGCCATAGCACTCGCCAAGGAAGAGTACTATATTCATCTGATAACTCTTGCCCCTGACCCTTTCTGCAATACTCAACTTTCTCCTCAGTGCCTCTGCCACGACCTCCTCCTTCACTTTTTGCCCAGACACTTTGGCTGACTACATCCATACTGTAACAAAGTCTACAAGATATATCTTGAGTTCTCCACTAGGTCACCTCAATCTCCCTTTCCTCCTCGTCACTCTCAAATCTTTCCTTCAACTGCCATCACCCTTTCTTCGCATACTAAAGTCATCAAGAAGGAAACTGCACACCTTCTCTTCTCCAAAACCACTCCTTTGATCCTAGTTGGAAACAGGCTGCTAGATTTGATGGACTTTTGGTCTAAGCCAGTATGGCAAATCTTATGCTCTGGAAAGCTATGTGAGAGGCGACTATAGCATTCCGATAACCCTTCCTCCCAAAAAGATACATGCATCCCTCAAGAGGACACCAAGGAACGAGTTCTCATCTTGGCCTTCTTGAAAGTAGATTTTAACTAACAGTAACTAGTGTAGTAATTGCTATGTTTTTTTTTAATCCAGGAGCTTAACAGACTCTTTCCTTTGAGACGGCCTCTTTACTGACAGGCTGAATACACAATGAGGACTTCCACATTCTCATCTGTGTCTCCTTAAGGGTGGCATGAATGGACACAGTCATGCCTTCCTGGGAATAGAATGTCTAGCATTTGTGTTCTTGAACTTAAATGGAATGGTCTTTGCCGTTTCTTTAGCAAAACTGCTGAAGGAGAGATGCTTTAGCAGTCTCTTTTCCTGTGGAGGAGGGTGATCTGGGGGAGTTCTGTTGATGCTTGCTAATCAAAGTAGTCCTCAGACCATAATACATAACCAGTTGGATGGGCTAAGCCATTCACCTGACTAGCAGACAAAGCCTTTTCAAGATTCTCCTTTTCTGCAGGTCCAGAAAGTAGTGCAAAGTAAAACTGTAGTGAGGAATCAAGTAGCTGCTTTGTAGATACCCTCCAGAGATGCAGATTTTAAGAGAGCTACAGATGCAGCAGTGGCTCTTATTTAGTGACATTTGACTCCTCTAGGCAAGAGAATACCAACTCAACTGATTAAATAGTCAATTGTTGCAATTTGCTTCACCACTTTTTGAAACAAATTAGTTTAACAACTTTATTTTAATTGATGTAAACCACTTTAACAATTGAAAAAGATTACAATATAAAAAAGGACAAAAAATAAAATTAAAGAAATTACAATCGCATAAAAATGAAAACAAAGGCAATAAAATCAAAGTTAAATTTTTTTTTAAATGAACAAATAAGTAACAGACAGCAGGTAAAATTAAACAAAAATGTCTCATTTTTCTGCAGGATACTAGCCAAATGGGTAGGATAGGCTCTTCCACTTAAGTACCAAGACTGTTGTTAAGGACCACAAATAGCCAAGTACATTTTCTGACAGACTTCGTCCTTTTCAAGTAGTAAGCAAGAGCTTGTCTATTAGTCCAGGGTGTAAAGAGCTCTCTCACGTGCATGGCTATGGGGCTTCAGGTAAAAAGTTGTCAACATTAATCTCTTCATTGATGGCAAAAGTTGCAGTTACATTTGGTAGTAACTTTGGTGTGTCCATAAGATTATCTTATGATGAAGCAGAGTGTATGGCTCATATGCAAGAAGGGCTTGAAGTTCACATTGTCTTATGGCCAAAGTAACTGCTACTAGGAAAAGTACTTTCTAAATAAGATATTTTAGCAATAAGGAATCTATTGACTCAAATGGCTGTTTCAGGAGTGTGGAAAGCACAAAGTTTAATGCAAGTCCAATATGAAGATCCTTCATAAATCTGAGGGCAAAGGGACAATAGGATGCCAGAGCCCACTATGAAGACATCAGCTGATAAGGCACCAAGGTGCACTGTGTCAGACAACGTCTGGAGCCTCTTCTGATAGAAGTGATACAGATATTGTTTCAGTGCTTCTAAACCCTCTCCCGGAGACACACCTAGTCATTTGGGATTACCACAATGAATAGGCATGAAATAGTTTTGCATACAATGAAACCAATGCATGCAAATCTTTTGCATGCACATTCATCATGATAACCCTCAAAACCAGACTGGATAAGTGTGCCTCCAGGAGAGGGTCAAAATGACAGACTCCAGTGTGACTCATTGCAGGATAGCATTTCGTGAGCCATGCGAAGATCAGATGGAAAATCTCTTCCACTTGAAAGCATATATTTTCTCATGGAAGGTTTCCTTGCTGCCACCAGAATTTCTATGACTGGTTGTAGCCACTAGGTGCTGTTCAACTTCTAGGCCACATGAATTAAAAATGGGATTGGGATGCAAAAGCATGTCCTGAATTTGCATTACGAGGGCTAGGAGTCCTCAGTCCAAGCAGAGATTGAACCAATACACTGTTAAGGAGGGGGAACCAGTTTTTACGAGGCCAATAAGATGCTTTAAGAACTACTGTATTTAGCAAAAACAAAACAAAAAAACCCCCACACCACACAACTTGCATATGCATAGAGAAGGGGCTAAACCTATTCTATTGTCAATGCATCCTGCGTGAGTCACACTGGAGACTGTCATTTTGAGCAATATATAAATAGCTTGGCATTTTCTCTTTTGACAGTCTATTTGAGAAACTCCTCAGCACTGGAAAATGAACTGGAGAACTTAATGGACATTCATTAGGTTGAAGGACTCTGTTGAGTCTGTCTGCTAAGTGTTTTTCCTTTCCAGACATGTAAGAAGCTTGGATGGCTATCTAATTCTGGATCACAAAATCCAATATTCATGCTGCCACTCGACAGTATAAGAGATCCTGTCTTCCCTGCATGTTGATATAAAAACCATTATTATCTGACTGCTAGTCTGGATCAGCACCAACCAACCACATAGATGGCGAGTAAATACTTGATAAGAGTAAAGCATTGCTCTCAGTTCCAAATGACTGATGTGGAAAAATCACTGTCTTTTAACAAATGCCTTGTGTGTATCAAAGGCTGATGCGAGCTCTCCACTTGAGATTGGAGGCATATCCCAGCAACATCTTTGTGTACTCAAAGGGGAATCCTCTGAAGAGATTGGCGTCTGTGGTCCCCACTAGAATACAGCTTGAAGGTGAAGGAAAGGGAAAATCTTGGTAGAGCAAACACTGGAATGTTTGATTCTACTGGAATTTTACATATTATTACGGTTTCCTTATTTTGAGATGAGCAAAAGGACTACATATACTGTGAATATCATATGACCTGACATTTCAAAGTAGGTTCTGGCTGTGACCAAAGTGGAGCACTGAATTTTCTGAATAGACTGGACAAGATGTTATAGTCTGCTTGTGGAAAAAATGCCTTGACTTGAACTGTATTGAAAAGTGCTCCAATGAAGAAGTTATTGCACTGTGAGCAAAGCAGATTTGTCAAAATTTAGGATGAGCCTCCAATTAGGGCTAAAGCTCTGCTTATCAGCAATATAGCGTAGTTACTCACCTGTAACAGGTGATCTCCAGGAACAGCAGGAATTTAGTCTTCACATATGGGTATCGTCGGCACCGACGGAGCCTGTGCGGGAATGCTCCCCAGCGTCCAAGAAGAACGCATTTGGGAGCATCCCTCGGCACATGCGCGCTGCCTTCCCGCCTTTCCAACTGTCCCTCTTCAGTTAAGTTTGTAGCTGAGTGAAAGGATAGAGGGAGAGAGACAACTCCTAGGGGAGGTGGGTGGGTTGTGAGGACTAAATTCCTGCTGTTCCCGGAGATCACCTGTTACAGGTGAGTAACTACGCTATCTCCAGGAATAAGCAGGAATGTAGTCCTCACATATGGGGACTCCCTAGCTGAAGATCCCAGGGAGATAGCACCAAGAAGGTACCACCGTCAAGGGTGAAGATCCTTCCTCCCATGGATCTCTGGCATCCCACCAGGGTTGATGGGTAGGAGTTGGTCTACGTTTGAAAAAGGTTTTGAAGAACAGCTTGGCCAAAGAAGGCATCCTGACAGGAGGCTTTATCTAGGCAGTAATGGGCTGTGAAGGTGTGTACTGAAGCTCAGGTGGCTGCTCGACAAATGTCATCGATAGAGTGGAGATTAGCCATAGAAGCTGCCATGGCCCTGACATTATGAGCTGAGACATGGTCCTGAAGAGGAAGACCCTTACTCTCATAAGTAAAGGATATGCACTGGGCAATCCATTTAGATAAAGTTCTTTTGGAGACTGGACGTCCCAAATGACTAGGGTCAAAAGCTATAAAAATTTGTGAAGACTTTCTATGTTGCTGTGTTCTTTGTATGTAAAAGGCTAAGGCCCTTTTGCAATCCAAAGTATGAAGATTCCTTTCTGCATTTGATGGGTGAGGCCTGGGAAAAAATACAGGAAGGTAAATTGATTGATTTAAATGAAAAGGCGAAACCACCTTTGGCATAAAATGAGGGTGAGTTCGAAGAACAACCTTATCATGATGAAACGTAGTATAAGGAGGATTAGCCACTAAAGCTTGCAATTCACTGATGCGACGGGCAGAGGTGATTGCAACTAGGAAGATAACCTTCCAGGTCAAGAACTTAAGGGCTGCAGTGGCTAAAGGCTCAAAAGGCGGCTTCATGAGCTGCCCGAGAACTAGATTTAGATCCCATGCCACCGGTTGTGGCTTGATGGGAGGTTTGGTTAATAGAAGGCCTCTCATAAATCTTGATATGAGTGGATGAGAGGAAATTGGTTGTCCATTCAGAGGCTTATAAGAAGCTGCAATTGCACTAAGATGGACTCTTACCGAATTGGTCTTTAACCCAGAATTCGATAAGTGAAGGAGATACTCTAGTATCGATTCTAAGGGTTCGATCAGGGGGTTTAATCCCCTCCTGGAGCACCATATAGTAAAATGTTTCCACTTGAAGGCATAAGATCTTCTTGTGGAAAGTTTTCTAGAAGCTCGAAGGATATCTTTTACCTGCTGAGACAGGTTGAGATCCTGGAGGTCTAAGCCTTCAGCAACCAGGCCGTGAGGTGCAGGGACTGGGGATTCGGGCGCTATAGCGTCCCTTTCTCCTGAGAAAGGAGATATGGAGCGTGCCCTAACTCCAGAGGTGCCGCTTGAGAGAGATGCAGAAGCAGGGAATACCACACCTGGCGTGGCCATCGTGGTGCGATGAGAATCATGCGACCCCTGTCTCTCTGAAGCTTAAAGAGTGTTTTGGGAATGAGCAGATTGGGTGGGAAAGCATAAAGGAAGTCCTGACCCCAGTGAAGGAGAAAGGCATCCCTTGCCTGACAGTGGTGTGCCGGTATCCTGGAATAGAACTGGGGAAGTCTGGCATTGCAAAGAGGTCTATGCCTGGAGTACCCCAGAGATGAAATATCTTTGCCACCTTGTCTAGGTGGAGTGACCACTCGTGAGGTAGCAATACTCGACTGAGTTTGTCTGCCCAAAGGTTTTGAATGCCTGGAAGATATACCACTAGAAGGTGAATTTGGTGCTCTCTGGCAAGGGCCCATAGTCGTAAAGCTTCGTTGCATAACGACAGAGAGCCGGTTCTGGCCTGCTTGTTCACATAGAACATGGCTACCTGATTGTCCGTCTGGACCAGGACAGTCTTGTAGCTGAGCTGGGCGTGGAACACTCGAAGAGCTAAATAAATTGCTCTTAATTCCAGGAGGTTTATGTGTAAGCCTACCTCCTGTGGAGTCCAGGTGCCCTGGGTAGAGAGATGATCCAGGTGTGCTCCCCAACCCACCTGTGAGGAATTTGTTGTTAGGGTGGCCTGAAAGAGGGGTTGATGGAAAGGAGACCCCACTGTCAGATTTTCTAGAGATTGCCACCATTGGAGGGACAAATTTAGTCTTTGAGAGACTGTTTTGTCCGACAAATGGCCCGTGGCCTGTGTCCACTCTGTGGAGAGGGTCCACTGAGCTGCTCGCATGTGGACGCGAGCATATGGGACTACATGAACTGTGGATGCCATGTGTCCCAGTAGGTGCAGTAGTTCCTGAGCCGTGAGTGAGGATTTTCCTGCTGCTTGGGAAGATTTATTTATTTATTTTATTTATTTAACAACTCTTATATACCGCGCTATTTGTTATCAGTGCGGTTTACATACAACAAGGGTGCACAGTCAGAAGCCTGTTCTGTGCTTACATTGTAACAGGAGTTTAAAACTTGGATCTTACATTGTAACAGGAGTTTAAACTTGGAGCAACAGGGAAACTATAAACATATGTACAAAATACAATTAGATTTGGTTTGTATATACACGGAGGGCTAAGGCAAGCTCAAAATACTTGTTACAGGGAAGGGTTCGTAGACATTGGTGAGTGGGTGAGCAGAGGTGGGGTGGGTGCTTGAGCAAAGTGAAGTAGGAAAATGTGGTGTTTGATTGCCTTACGGAACTGAATAAGGCCTTTGATGGATCTAATTTCTGGTGGAAGGTCGTTCCAGCATTTTGGGGCATAGAAGGCAAATGTTCTTTTCTTGGTCGTCTGGGTGCACTTGATGGACTCCTTGGGGATGATCAAGGTGTTGTCAGTTACTGATCTTCTGAGTCTGTTTTTCGGGGTGAGGTTGATAAGGTCACTGAGTGTTGTGGGGGCTAGGTTATTGATGATCTTGAAGATGAGAAGAATTTTGTATGTTAACCTGCAGTGAATTGGAAGCCAGTGGAGTTCCTTGAGTATCGGGGTAATATGGTCTGATCTTGCTAAACCGCAGAGAACACGTGCAGCCGCATTCATGGCGAGTTGCAGCGGATTAAGGGTGTTCTTGGGGAGTCCATACAGGGCCACATTTGCGTAATCAAAATGTGGAAGAATGAGGGCCTGGAAAATGGTCCTGAAGTCATTATGAGGTAACATGGGCCTGAGGTGCCTTAGCGTTCTAATTTTATTGTAGACAGCTCTGGTGGTGTTTTGTATGTGCTCCTTAAAGTCGAAATGCTGGTGCAGAGTAATCCCTAGATAGCGAATGGAAGGTTTACTAGGGAGTTCCGCATCTCTTACTTTTAGGGAGGATGGAGGGGAGAAATCTTTGATCCTTGATATGAAGAGAACTTCCGTCTTCGTAAAGTTTATGCTGAGATTTTGAGAAAGTAACCAGTCAGTGATGGCGTTGAAACAATTGATAAGGTTGGAGAAGTCTGGTTGTTTGATTTTGAATGGTGTAAACCACAGGACGTCATCTGCATAGATTAGAGTGGAGATATTGAAGGAGCAAATGATGTCACATATCGGCTGCATGTAGACATTGAACAGCAGCGCGGATAAGGAGGAGCCCTGCAGAACACCTTGGTGTTGGTGGAAAGGCACGGATGTGGTGGAACCAACTCTGACATGCTGCCAACGATCTGATAGATAAGATCTACACCATTCCCAGGTGAGGCCACAGATGCCCTTCTCCTGGAGACGAGTGAGAAGTTAATTGTGATTAACGGAGTCAAAGGCAGCGGAGATATCTAGGAAAATGAGAGCGAAGCCATTTTCAACCTTGTCCAATCCTCTATTCAAAGCGTTGGTTAGGGTGGTGAGGAGAGTTTCTACTCCATGAGACTCCCTGAATCCGTGTTGACAGGGGTCGAGAGGTGCCACCTCATCAATGTGGTGTTGAATCTGCCACTGAACAACCTTCTCTATTATTTTGGATAGTAGAGGTATGCTTGAGATTGGGCGGTAGGAGTCAGTTTTTAGTGGGTCAAGTCTGTTATTCTTCAGAAGTGGTCTTATTGATGTTTGTTTGAGGAATGCGGGGAAAGAGCCTGTTGTAAAGGAGAGTTCAATGATGTTGATTAGAATTGGGCTAAGTTCAACTCGCAGAGTTCTGATCCAGTATGCTGGGCAGGGATCACTTGGAGCTGTAGAGGTATTAATGATGGCGATGAGATCTTGGATGTTTTTCCCTGTTGGAGTTGTGAACATTGTAATAGGTGGAAGTGAGGTGAGTGCATAGCAGGGAGTGGTTACTGAAACTGTGTCAGTTATAGGAGTTTTAGATTGGAGGTAGTCAGCATATGACTGGGGGGAAATAGGCTCGAGTTGGGTAGGTGAAGGTTCCTTAGTTAGGGATTTTGCTAAGCTGAAAAGGTCTCTAGGTTTGTTAAGAGAGCGGAGAAGGAGTTTGGCATGGTATTCGCTCATTCTGAGGTATATGGTTTCATGGTGGAGTTTAAGGCTGGATAGGTATGTTTGTCAGTTTCAGATCGGGATCTACTCCATTTTCTTTCAAGTTTCCTAAGGGAGAGGAGAGATGACCGAAGATCTGCTGTAAACCACGGGGCTGGATGTCTCTTTCCTTTAGGTCTCTTGGCTGCATAATGCGAAGATACTGGGCTTGTGGAAGGAAAGCCCTTGCCTGCCTGGTATCCAGACAGGCTCCTATGAATTCTAGGCATTGGGAAGGAACTCGTTGAGACTTCGGGAAGTTGATTCCCAATCCCAAGTATTGGAGGATTCGCATTGTACGAGACAGTGCAGTGCTGACCTCTGCAACTGTGGAAGCTCGAATGAGCCAGTCGTCTAAGACAAAAATCCCCAGGGTTCGTAGAAATGCTGCTACTACTGCCATGCATTTCGTGAACACCCTTGGTGCTGAGGCCAGACCAAAAAGAAGAACCCTGTACTGGAAATGTCTTCCCCGTCCTGTGATCTGGATGGATAAGAATGTGTGTGTACGAGTCCTTTAAGTCTAGAGAGCAAAGCCAGTCCTGGCCTTGAAGGTATGGCAGAAGAGTTCCTAGAGAAATCATTTTGAATTTCTCTCGAAACAGATATTTGTTCAGTTCTCTGAGGTCTAGAATGGGTCTGTGTCCCCTATTGAAAAATGGGTACTTCTTCTATTGCCCCTTGGGCACAAAGTGTGGAGACCTCGTAATCTAGCAGATTGTCTGCAGAGATTTGTAAATTGAACTGTTTTAGAATTGTAGGAGGGGGTATGGTGTGAAAATGAAGTTTGTACCCCTCTCCTACAATGGACAAAGCCCAATCTTCTGCTGTTATTTGGTGCCATCTGTAGATAAAGTGGCATAACCTGCCCGGAATATTGGAGGGTTGGGGACCCCTCAGAGGCAGGAAGGCGAAGCTCTCTGGGAAGGAGTCAAAGCCCTTGAGGGGGGGCTGAACCTGGAGAGCTGGTTGGGCTCTCAGCCCTTTTGGTTTCTTCTGCTGTCTAGGTTGTCCCTTTTGGGCAATCTGACCTGAAGTCTGCTGGGTATAGGAAGGATAACACTACCTCTTTTTGCTAAAAGAGGGTTTTTTATAAGGTTTCCTTTTGGCTGGAGTGGCTGTAGACTTTGACAATCTAAGGTAGAATTGTCAGCATCTAACTCGTTAGCCTTTTCCTGCCAGTTCTTGCCGAAGAGATTCTCCCTCATGCAAGGAATGTTGCCTAATTTGTCCTGTACCGAAGTCTCCAAGTCTGATGCCTGTAGCCAGGCAATCCGTCGTGCACCAATGGCAATAGCAGAAGTTCTGCTGATGCATTCAAAGCAGTCAAAAGCTGCACGATTGACAAACTTGGAGACATTCTGAGCATGCTTAACTAGAGCACGAAAATCTTCTCTCTTATCATCTGGGAGAAAAGGGCTCATAAGTTCCAAGTCTCCTGTGACTTCCTTAAGGAACATTCCCATATATAGGATGTATGAACTGATTCTAGCTGAAAGCATGGAAGCTTGAAAAGTTCTGCGTCCAAAAGCATCCAGAGTCCTGCATTCAAGACCTGGAGGATTGGATGCATGTCTCTTTGCACTGAATGGTGTGGTAGCTGGGTTTTCTGAAAACCAGGACCATGGTGGAACTCAATACATAGTATCAAGCCTCCTAGAGTGAGGAGAAGTGGTCAGAGGTGTCTCCCACATTCTGAGCATCAAGCTATGCAGAATTTCATGGATAGGCAGAGTAGCTGCCTCCTTGGGAGCTTTAGGATATTGGAGGATTTCCAATTCCTTTGCTCTGGGTTCTTCTTCAGGAGCTACTGTGATTGAAAGACCTTTGGCCATATCACGGATGAAATCCTGAAAAGACATGTCCTCTGGAGGTGACATTCTGCGTTGGGGAGAAGAGGGATCTTCTAGAAGAAACCCTCTAGTGCCAACAGAATTGTCAGAGTCTTCGGAATTGGAGGAATCAAAGTATCCCTGACTCTTGCAAAGTACGATCCCGGTACCGATCGAAGTCGGTACCGAGGTGAGCCGGTACCGCTTTGTCCCCTCCAGCCAGAGATGGCATAGGAAGAGTTCCCACCGGGACCAGCACCGTTGGTACCGGCATCACCGGTGTCGGTACCTGTGTCGATGTCGGCACCGGTGCTCTTGGGACCACCGGTACTGCAGCCGAGAGAAGAGCTGTGATACTGCGCTCGATAGCGAGGAACCTCTGGTCTATCGACCCTGCCGATGCCTGGGTGTCGGTACCGGAAAGGACAGCCGGAACCCCTGAGCATGGCACAGGTAGTTCTTGCGAGGTTGAGGCCTCGAGAACATCCTGAAGCCCCATCGATGCTTTGGAAGCTGAAGCCTCCCTCTGGGGCTGTTTTGCCGGTGTGGTTCCCTCAAGGGCAATGCCAACGGCCTCTCGATGCTTAGCAGGAGAGCTCCCTTTGAGGACCAGCTCTTATGTTTAGTTACCTGAGATCCATGGGAGGAAGAAGAGGCCCTCAACGATGTCGATGCAATGGTCTTGGGGAGGCGAGCCATGGTTTGTGTTCATTACGGCTGCAGTTTGCATTCCGGTTGCTCTCTTTTTCCCTAATGACTTTTTTCATTCCAGCTTACAGGCTCCGGTGCATCCTTTTGCGAAATGGTTCCTTCGGCAACTTATGGTGACACCGTACAGTGAGTGGAGAGTGAATCTAGCTCCCTGAAGAAGCCGCTGAGGCGAAACATCTGATGTCGGGGCTCCCTGCCACCTCTGTTTATCATCTGCGGATAAGTGCTCGGAGTTTTTGTTTTGTTTTTATTGTTTTTGTTGTTTGCACCAAGGACTGTGGGGCTCCCTACCACCTCTGTTTATCATCTGCGGATAAGTGCTCGGAGTTTTTGTTTTGTTTTTATTGTTTTTGTTGTTTGCACCAAGGACTGTATCATGCTGTTTTGAAAGCCTGTTAGAAGTTTGCTGGAAGCCTGCCTTGATTTTATTAATTAGGTTGGCTGGAGGTTTTTTTAGACCATTGATGTAATCAGTAGTCTGGTCTTGGACGTAGACGTTGATTCGTTGTCCTGACAGACGCGGCTCCTTTTGAGTTTTTTCATTGGAGATTGCTGAGGTCTTTTTTCCTCCTTTAAATTTCAGGCTTTTCTCTGCAGCAAAGGGGGTATCTGTTCTTGTTTTTTGTTTTTTGTCTTTTATCTCATGCATATGTTTTTTATTTTTGTTTGTTTGGGGGTAGTTCCTTTTTTGTTTTTGGCTTACAAGTTGGCCCCTTGAGAGTTCAGTTTGAAAGATAGATGCAATGGATCTGGCATCCGAAGAAAAAAGGGTACCGAGCTTTGCGGCCCGGTTCTGTCTTCCTCTTTTGGTCATCCCCATGCAGGAGAGACATTCAGTTGGGAGAATGATCAGGTCCTAAACATTTTAGACACCAATCATGGGTGTCAGTGATGGAAATGGTACTGCCACACTTGGTACATTTTTTTTAAAGCCACTAGTTGGCTTTTCCATGATTTAGGAAAATAGGGCCTAGTGCCCAAAATGGCGCCTAGCACCAAAAAGGACAATTTCTGAAAGAAACATTTAAAGGTTTTTGTTTTTTTTTAAAGAAAAGAAAAGAACTGGCGGTACCGGTAGGCGTCGTGTGGTAGGCAAACGCGACCACAGAAAGAAGTTTAAAGATGTAATTTTCTGCGGTGACAGGAGTAGGTCCTGTCGGCTCCGCGGAAAACGAAGAACTGAAGAGGGACAGCTGGAAAGGCGGGAAGGCAGTGCGCATGTGCTGAGGGATGCTCCCAAAAGCGTTCTTATTGGACGCTGGGGAGCGTTCCCGCGCAGGCTCTGTTGGGGCTGACGATACCCATACGTGAGAAGTACATTCCTGCTTTTTCCTGGAGATGAGCAGATTCTGAAACAGGGCTGTGAGGAGGCTAATCGTTGAGATATGGAAAAAAAATAGTAGACCTTGTTTATATAATAGTGGGCTGCCACTAACAGCAGACATTTGGTCAACACCATGTGGGCTGAGAAAAGATAGAAAGGCAGGATTTTGTACTGATAATGGTTGAGCTGTAGGATAAATTGAAGGTATTGTTTGCAATAGAGATGGATGGAAGATGAGTGTAGGCATCTTTAAGATCTAATTAACGCATCCACTTTGGTTCAAAATCGATCACAGTCTCCTGATTTCTTTGTTTACCTGGAAATATAGCCCCTGATTCTTTTCTAGAGAGGGACGAGGTTCCATTGAATTGGCTTGGAGTAGTAGTTCAACTTTGTCCCAAAGAACTTGCCTATGTGACTGTGATGGTTGAGCCCAGTTGAATGGTCTTCTCAAAAGAAGAGAGAAACCGTTAGGGTAGTATCCTGATTGGATAAATGTTTAGTATCCAGGAATCTTTAGTTATGTCTCTCCATTCCTAAAGGGAGAATTGAATCCAGTCTCTCACAGGTAACAAAGATGACCTGCTAGACTGTACAGATTCAGTCACTCTTGATTCTGAGGGCCTTTCCTTTATTTTCAAGGCCAATCTTGCTGCATCATAATACTCTTGGAGCTGAAAGAGGCACTGTTTCCAAGACCCTGGCACATTAAACCACAATAACAGTAGTCTCCCTTTGCGGTAGGTCCCAAGCAGATGACATTCTTTGGCAATTTCTCTTTCATAAGTTAGATCATCCTAAAGGCCTGTGCCACAGCTCTCTGCTAAAGAGGAAGCCAGCAAATTTGAATATTAACAAAAAGGATGAAGAAAACAAAAATAATGTCAATAGAACCCAAAGTAAAAATTCAACAAAACTTCTGGGAGAGCTTATTTTCACATTTGTTCAGCAGAACAGAGAAACAAAGATTGAAGAGATGGTTGTGCGCAGGAAAAGCCATCATAGTCAGACTATTACAATAGTTCTGAGCTCTAGGAGAACTTTTCATTTGTATTCTAAAGTATAATGCAACATATTAATAAGAAACTATGCTGTTAAATCTTCCTCTCAGAGGCAAAATTATGACAAGAAGCATGACACTACGTACAGTATCATGCAACTTACCAATGGGAAAACCATTAATTTACTGAACATGCTTTGCTCAAAGACTAGTACTGCCAACAGCAAAAAAAAAAAAAAAAAATCTGTGCTATAATACCATGCTTTGATGCTTACTGCTCTCAACATGCTGCTTTCATCAAAATGCTAGTTCAACATCAAATATTAAGGACAATTAGCTAACAGAAATTAGTGTCTTTTCCCTCTTCACTAGGGGCAAAGTATAGATGGTAGCCAAATAAGGGTAGGAAAATCAAAGGCAAACTTGGAAAAATGGTAGCCTAAGATTAAAGATGCAGGAGAAATACTATATCTGAGCCGATTATGTTATGTTATAGGCTGCCTTCCTCAAACAAAGCAATTTACAACTGAACAAAATAAAATAGTCAGGCACATCCAAATAATCATAATCAAATGCATCAATAAAATATAATCTGTTCTGGTAAAAGGGGTTTCTTGAATGAAAATGCCATGTCTGCATTTGTTTTGTTTCATGGATGTATGTAAATTGCCTGTGATTTTCCTAAGCAGAAAATTTGGGAAATGTAGGTTATTAGGGAGAAAAAGTAACGTCTCCAAAGCCATGCAAAGGATTCATGTCCAATAGCTAAAATTAGAACTTATAAGCCCTAACTCCAAGTCTTCTGCTGTAATTACAAGAAAATAAAGCATATTAAAGAATTTGATTTTATCAAGCTATGCAACAGACCTTTCATTCTTTACCTAGTTAGTACTCCTGTCTCTAGAGTCTGTGACCTGTCAAATGAGTCATGCAGACAGCCTTCCATGGTCATGTCATAAGTTAAGTATCTTAATTCACTCTTGGAATGACTTCACTAGTCCAAGCAGATGTTCAAGTAGTCAGGCATTGTGATACTTACTGAAATTTCACAAGATGCAGTTGAACAGGCATTCTAGCAAAATTGTAAACAGATACAAAAATAAGAGTAACATGAAAACTATAAAAAATGACAGCAATATCCACAACTTGTCTGTAAGAACATTATGTTTGACTGTGCTAACAGATATACTCATATGTACCTTGACAGGCTGGAGATGGCTTTATGCAAATGTACTATTGCCCCTACATATTACTTTGCTGCCTGACAGAAAAGCATGCAAGAGAATAGCACATATCTCAAGAGGTCAAGTCTGCCTGCCAGCACACATACTATGAATGATATACTATTAGAAATCATCCCTCTCAGACCAATACTAAGATTTTCAGGAGGCCAATGCAAGTTAGTTATTTAACCTTATGACACACATTGTGTAATTTCTTGCAAACTAAAGCACCATATTATCTGACCAGTGTATTACAGCACAAAGTTTAAAAAACAGCTATTAGACCATTGAACCATGTTCTCTTTCACAAGATTTAGAATTCATTAAATAGTTCACAAAGTGTTGCCAGAGAGCATTAAAATGCACTTAGATAGTCCTTCAATGTCATCCTTAGTGAATCAGTCAGAATGTCAGTAACCAGAATCATAGAGACTTACATTGACAACAGACTCCTTGAATTTGATATGCAGTCTGTAGTTAGATAGTGCAATGATCGCATCCTCTGCTCTCCCCACATACTCTGTGCTTTCTCCATGCAGCTCCAAGAAAGGAACCTTCCAGGACAGAAAAGTGAAATTTGGTTTGTATTCAAAAATGTGTTATTTTTGTTTACAGTTAATGGATGTAGCCTGACTAGAACATAACTTGAATATGAATTAACAAAAATAAATCTGTCCCATGCCAATTTGAATTGTCACTGTATTTGCCCCCACCACTTCCATCAGGAAGGCATGCCAAGCATCCACCACCCTTCCAGTTTACCCTCTTGAAGCTTCATGTTTTGTCCTTTAGCTTTGCAGCTTCCCCGCCTTTGAAAAAGGTTTGTTTGTCAAAGACAGGGAAAGCACAGTTACTTACCTGTAACAGGTGATCTCTGGGAACAGCAGGAATTAGTCCTCACATATGGGTACGTCGGTACCGACGGAGCCTGCGCGGGAAAGCTCCCCAGCTTCCCAGAAGGAAGCTTTTGGGGCCTCCCACTGCACATGCGCGCTGCCTTCCCGCCTTCCTGACCAGCTCTCCTCAGTTCGAGTTTATAGCTGAGAAAATAGAGAGAGGAAAGGAAGATAGATAGAAGATACAACTCCTAGGGGAGGTGGGTGGGTTGTGAGGACTAATTCCTGCTGTTCCCAGAGATCACCTGTTACAGGTAAGTAACTGTGCTATCTCCAGGAACAAGCAGGAATAAGTCCTCACATATGGGGACTCCCTAGCTGAGATGCCTGGGAGATCCCGTTCCAAGGGTTCGCCATCTTCGTATGGATCTCAGGCATCCATCCTGGGAAGGTGGGCAGGAGTTGTTCAAGTATGGAACAGGTGTTTGAGGACAGCCTGACCAAACAAGGCATCCCGGCGGGAGTCCTTGTCCAAACAGTAATGGGCTGTGAAGGTATGAACCGAGGCCCATGTGGCGGCTCGACAGATCTGATCTATGGAGACAGAGTGAAGATGAGCCATAGAAGTGGCCATGGCTCTCACATTGTGAGCTGTGACATGGCCCTCCAGAGGAATATTTTTACTCTGGTAAGCAAAGGAAATACACTGAGCAATCCAATTGGAAAGTGTACGTTTGGAGACTGGAAGTCCCAAATGAGAAGGATCAAAAACCACGAAAAGCTGGGAAGACTTTCGATGTGGCTGAGTCCTGTTGAGGTAAAAGGCAAGAGCTCTTTTACAATCTAAAGTATGAAGGTTCCTCTCTGCACTGGATGCATGAGGAGCTGGAAAAAAGACAGGTAGATATACCTCTTGATTAAGATGAAAAGGCGAGACCACTTTGGGCATAAAGTGGGGATTCGTCCTTAGGACCACCTTATCATGATGAAACCTGGTATAAGGTGGATGAGCCACTAAGGCCTGTAGTTCACTGATGCGGCGAGCCGAAGTGACTGCAATAAGGAAAAGGACCTTCCAGGAAAGAAATTTCAAGGAGGTAGAAACCAACGGTTCAAAAGGTGGCTTCATAAGCTGACCTAGAACTAGGTTCAGGTCCCATGCTACCGGAGGAGGTCGGATGGGAGGCTTAGTTAGAGTCAGGCCTCTCATGAACCTTGCAACAAGTGGATGAGAGGAGACAGGTTGTCCATTTATAGGTTTTAAGGATGCTGCAATAGCACTCAAATGGACTCTTACTGAATTCGTCTTAAGGCCTGCATTAGAAAGATAGTCTAGTAGAGAATTCAAAGGAAGTGCTAGAGGGTCAAGACCCTGTTGAGCACACCAAATGGAAAAGCGTTTCCATTTGAAAGCATAGGAACGCCTCGTGGAGGGTTTCCTAGAGGCATGAAGGATATCTTTCACTGGTTGAGAAAGACTGAAGTCATGAAGGCTTAGGCCTTCAGTAACCAAGCTCTGAGGTGTAGGGACTTGGGGTTTGGGTGCCACAAAGTCCCTTTCTCCTGAGAGAGAAGGTCTGGTGCAGCTCCCAGGTCCAGGGAGGGTCCCTGGGAGAGATGCAGAAGTAGAGGGAACCACACTTGGCGTGGCCAGCGTGGAGCTATGAGGATCATCGATCCGTGATCCCTCTGGAGTTTGAACAGAGTCTTGGGAATCAAAGGAATGGGTGGAAAGGCATATAGGAATTCCTGACCCCAATGCAGGAGAAAGGCGTCGTTGGCCTGAGCTCCCTGACACGGGGTCCTGGAACAGAACTGGGGAAGTTTGGCATTCCACGGACTTGCAAAGAGGTCTATGTCCGGGATTCCCCATTCCTGAAAGATTCTGCATATCTGGTCCATATGTAGGGACCATTCGTGTGGAAGCAGAACTCGACTGAGTCTGTCTGCCCAAGAGTTTTGAACCCCTGGAAGATACACTGCCAGAAGATGAATTTGATGCTCTCTGGCAAAGGCCCATAATCTGAGAGCTTCGTTGCAAAGCGACAGAGAGCCTGTCCCTCCTTGTTTGTTTACGTAGAACATGGCCACCTGATTGTCTGTCTGAACTAGGACGGTCAGGTTGACAAGGAGGGTATGGAAGACTTTGAGGGCAAAGAAGATTGCTCGCAGTTCCAGGAGGTTGATGTGAAGGGTGGTCTCCTGCGGAGACCAAGTACCCTGAGTGGAGAGGGATTGTAGATGGGCTCCCCACCCTGTTTGGGAGGCATCTGTTGTGAGGGTTGCTTGGGGCAACAAAGGTTGGAAGGGGGCCCCCAACAACAGATTCTTGGTGGACATCCACCATTGGAGGGACCAAAACAGACGCTTTGAGGTGAGTATTTGGTCGGAGAGCGCTCCTGATGCTTGAGTCCACTGGGTGGCCAAGGTCCATTGAGCTGCTCTCATATGAAGACGAGCGTAGGGCACCACGTGTACCGTGGAGGCCATGTGGCCCAGAAGTCGCAGCATTTCTCTGGCTGCTGGACTGAGCTTGGGAGGCCAAGCACAGCAGACGTTGGCCCCGGACTTGAGGCAGGTAGGCCCTTGCAGTGGTGGTGTCCAACTGGGCCCCTATGAATTCTAGAGACTGAGTAGGGGTAAGTTGAGACTTGGGAAGGTTTACCACCAGTCCCAGATACTGCAGAAGGTGCCTTGTGCAGTCCAGGGAAATCTGGGCCTCTGACTGAGATGGAGCTCGGATGAGCCAGTCGTCCAGATATGGGAATACAAAAATTCCCAGACCTCTTAGAAATGCGGCAACAACTGCCATGCATTTGGTGAACACTCTTGGAGCAGAGGCTAGACCGAAGGGAAGTACTCTGTACTGGAAATGTTTTCCCTGAAACAGAAATCTTAGATATTTTCTGTGGGATGGGTGGATGAGTATATGTGTGTACGCATCCTTGAGATCTAGAGAACAAAGCCAATCCTGACTCTGAAGGTATGGAAGGAGAATGCCTAGAGAAAGCATTTTGAATTTCTCCTTGTACAGAAATTTGTTCAATTCTCTCAGATCTAGGATAGGTCTGAATCCCCCTGTCTTCTTTGTTATGAGAAAATAAGGGGAGTAGAATCCTGTCCCTTGTTGAAGAAGAGGAACCTCTTCTATTGCCCCTTGGGCAAGGAGAGAAGAGACTTCCTGATCCAACAGGCCCAGGAGAGATGGGGGAGAATCGAAGTGCCTCACCATGGTATATGGAGGAAGGTCGGAAAAATGAAGTTTGTAGCCCTCTCTGATGATAGAGAGGGTCCATTGCTCTGATGTGATTTGCTCCCATCTGGGAGCAAAGTGAGCTAACCTTCCGGGAATGGTGAGGGGCTCTGGTTGTTCTAGAGCCAGAAATGTTAAGTTCTCTAGGGGCAAGTCAAAACCCCTGAGGGGGTTGAGCCTGCTGAGAAGTGGTAGACGCTGCAGGCTTTGACTTTGCCTGTTTAGGTTGCTGACATTTAGCAGCAAAGCGAGGCTGAGAAGATTGTTGGCCAGTATTTGTGGAAAATCTGGCCTTCTTGTAGTAAGGCCTCTTGAAAGACTTTTTCTTGGCAGGAGTAGAGGTAGACTTAGAAAGTCTATCCAATGTAGCATTTTCTGCGTCCATTTGAGTGGCTTTAATTTGCCAGTCCTTACCAAATAAGTTCTCACCTGTACAGGGCAGATTCCGTAAGCCATCCAGGACCCAGGGTTCTAGGTCAGAGGCCTGGAGCCAAGCAAGTCGTCGGGCTGCAATAGCAATGCCCGAAGCTCTACCGGCACCCTCAAAGGAATCAAAAGCTGCTCTGTTGGAGAACTTAGAAACATCTAGAAGCTGTTTCACCAGAGAAATGAACTCCTCTTTTCTATCCTCAGGGATAAAGGAGGCAAAATGTCGTATCTTTAGGGCAAGTTCCCTGAGAAACATGCCCATATACAGACTGTAAGAATTAATCCTGGCTATAAGCATAGTAGCCTGGAAAAGTTTCTTGCCAAAAGAGTCTAGGGTCTTACATTCTCGTCCTGGAGGGGTAGAAGAGTGCCTTTTGGTACTCTTAATCTTTTTCAGTGCAGACTTCACCACAATGGAATGGTGAGGCAACTGAGTCTTTTGAAAACCAGGAGAAGGAGGGACCCGGTACATGGTGTCCAACCTACGAGAATAAGGAGACAACGTTAGAGGAGCCTCCCATAAGTCCATCAAGTGTTCTTGAAGGATTTCATGGATAGGCAAGGTGACTGCCTCTTTAGGAACCTTAGGGTATCCTAAAATATCCAATTTCTTTGACCTAGGTTCTTTTTCAGAGGATGTGGTAATAGAAAGTCCTTTAGCTAGTTCAATAATGAAGTCTTGAAAGGACAAATCCTCTGGTGGAGACATTCTCCTCTTTGGGGAAGAGGTGTCTTCATGAAGAACTAGAGACAGCTCATCAGAGTCCTCAGAGGAGTCAAAATCCTCAGAAGAATCAGAGTATTCTCTATTTGCTTCCAACGCACGATACGCATACCGATCGGTATCGACATCGGGCGTACCGGGTATGGGATCGGTATCGGGTGAAAACCCGGATCAGACATGCGGAACCGATCTGCGTTTGGAAGTCGATGGTCTCGGTTCCGGTATGGGAGACGATACCGGAACCGGACCCGGTACCGCTGAACGCGGTACCGAGGGCGTCACAGCATTAATAAAAGCCAGCATGGCCTGCTGCATGGTCTGAACAGTATTGCTCATAGAAGCCACTGCTGCCTGGATGTCGGTACCGGTATGGGCCGGTACCCCAGAGCAGTCTAACAGGTGATCAGTCGAGGCCGTGCCATCGATGTCAACCTGTAACCCCATAGATGGTGCTTTGGAAGCCAGAGCTTCCCGCCGGGGTTGTTTGGCTGGGGCAGGATCCTCACACTCAAAAGTGAGAGCCTCTCGATGCTTTGAAGGAGATTTGCTCTTTGAGGACCTGCCCGCAGAAGGTTTGGTTACCTGAAATCCATCTGGAGAGGAAGACCTGGATGACTGTGATGCTGGATTATCTGAAGCAAACAGCACATGGAATTTGTTGGCCCGGTTCTGCAACCCACGTTTAGACATCTGGGAGCAGGATGGGCAGTCCGGAATGGAGTGGTCAGGTCCCAAACACTTAAGACACCATTCATGGGTGTCTGTAACAGAAATAACAGCACTACACTTGGTACACTTCTTAAAACCAGGGGCTGGTTTCTCCATGAGGAGAATTTGTGTAGGCCTGAGGCCTAACCGAAGTCACCAAGTTGTGCAGAATAAAGATTTTTTTTTTTTTAAAAAGAAAAGAAAAGAGAGACCGGCGGTACCGGTTTCGGTATGGGGAAGGCAGGTACGCGGTCTAAAGAAACAAACTAAAACAATAATTTCTTGAGCGGTGACAGGAACACGACCTGCTGGCTCCGCGGAAAAAGAGAAACTGAGGAGAGCTGGTCAGGAAGGCGGGAAGGCAGCGCGCATGTGCAGTGGGAGGCCCCAAAAGCTTCCTTCTGGGAAGCTTTCCCGCGCAGGCTCCATCCGTACTGACGTACCCATATGTGAGGACTTATTCCTGCTTGTTCCTGGAGATGCTGCAAAACTAGAGAACATGAAGCTTCAAGGAGGTATTGTAACTGAAAACTCACTTCTCATATGGCCCTGGCTCTAATGTATGCCTGAAAGATCATGAGGGATACAGAACCTTTTCAATAGTTATTGCTTGAAAACTGCCATGTTGCAAGTATGTGTTTAAAGGATTTAAAGCAACAGCACCAACTGAATCTTAAAGCATGACTTCAGCTATCACTTGTTCAGGGACAATTGTTGTCAACGTTATTGGCACCCTTGTATATGTTGTGTACAGTATCTTATTCATTTATTTATTTGATTTTTCTATACCGCCCCTTCCAAAGATCAGGGGCGGTTTACAGATAACAGAACATTTTACATAGAAATAATTAGAAATATTCCAACTATATGTCATCATAATATTTTAATAGTATGTGCAAAGGTATACAACAAAAAAGATGTCTGTGCAACTCAAAAACGTAGAAATTTCTGAGAAAAAAAATATGAACTGGACAGGATTAACGGCACCCTTCACTAATATTTGGTTGTGCAACCCTTGGCAGCGATGACAGCCTCCAAATGTTTCTTGTAGCCATCTATAAGTTTCATACATCTGTCTGCTGGTAGCTTCTCAGACTCTTCAGCGGTGATTTGTTCCAGTTCATGAATGTTTCCAGGATTCCTTTTACCAGTGCCGGACTTTAGCTCTTTCCAAAGAGTCTTTATTGGTTGAGATCAGGACTCATTGCCGGCCAGTTTAAAACAGTCCAATATTAACTTTTTAACCATACTTTTATATTTTTGGATGTATGTTTTGGGTCATTGTCCTGCTAGAGGACCCATGATCTTCGACCCAGACCTAGCTTTCTGATACTAGGTTGCAGGTTTTGCTCCAAAATACCTTGGTGGTCCTCTGGCTTCAAGATTCCTTTAATACATTCCAAGCCTCCAGTTCCTGAGGCAGCAAAACAGACCCACAACGGTATGGAATCTCTACCATATTTAACTATAGGAAGGGTGGGGTTTTTTCCCCTTATAAGGTTCATTTCTTCGGCTGTAAATGTATAACTGATTGACAAACAGCTCAAGTTTGGTTTTATTTGTCCACAGAACATTTTCCCAGAAGGATTGTGGTTTCTCAAGGTGGGTTTGGGCAACAATCAGATGTGACTTTTTATGTCTGTCTTTGAGCAGTGGGGTCCTCCATGGCCTTTGTTCATGAAGTCCTTTATTTAGCGCACGGTGCATGGTGCAGGTTGAAACCACTACTTCAGATTGTTCCAGGTCAGCCTTAAGCTCTATGGGATGTTGTACATGGTGTTTTTCCAACAGTTTGCAATAACCTTCGAAGACTTACTGGATTAATTTTCCTCTTCCCACCACATCCTGAGAGCTTCTTGACAGTTCCATGAGCAGAAAACTTCTTAATAACATTGCGAACTGTAAACACAGGACTTCCAAGGTCTTTGGAAATTGCCTTGTACCCTTATAAAGTTTGATGTTCGGTGACAGCGGCTTTTCTGATTGTCTCGGGCAGCTCTCTTGTCCTCACCATTGTGAAAATGGAACAGGGAGTGGCCATTTTAAACATTAGAGCCATCATTCATTGGTTGATTCAAGTCATGTGGGTACTGACAACTGATCACAGGTGCATCTAATTTTACTGCAATGTAAATGTGGTTCTTCTGTTCAAACTGATTTAAATTGTTTATAAGGCTACCAATAATCATGTCCTGGCAATGTCCCAGTTTTTATATCATTTCCTTTTTTAATTGGTCTAGTTTTATTTAATCCTTTTGTGTGTCAAATATGTGTGCATACATTGTCCAAAGCCATTTCACTGGCAACTCTTTTTTTTTTTAAGGAGATATTGGACATTAAGGGGGTGAACTGCAAGGATGCCAATAATGTTGACCACAACTGTACATCTATCAGAGGGAGGTTGATTGTGCTGTTAGATTATTATCTAGTGGCAAAAGAATTATTGCTTCGGGCATCTCCTTTTTAACCAGACAATGCTAAATTCTCTCACCATAGCACTGTATCAGTTTGCCGATTTCCTAGCTGTTACAAAAACTGCCAACTTAATCTAGTTCTAATAGGGAGATTTTAGGCAGTCCTAAACTTCTGAAAATCCTATCCTGCTGCATTATGGGGTTGGCAGCACTGATTTCAATGGTTAAAATTAGTGATTACAACCAAACTGCATGGGAGATACAATTTCAAAACCAGAATTGGCCCCAGAGGAATTTTCCCCCCTACAGGAACTCAGCAAGTTGGCAACTCCGTTATTTACTTATTTGATCTTATTCCTAGAACCTTTTCTGTTTTTTTCAGACAAATTTATCTGAAATGTGTTTACACTTTATGATAAAATATGCTCCTTTTATGGCTATGTTTACTGTCGGTGAAATCTTCATTTATTCTTTGACTATTTGTGGTGTATTTGTACTTTACAAGGGCAATTTCCAAAGTACATTTACCCCGATAAGTTGCTATTTACCAGGGTATATGGACAATTTGGAAACTGTTCACCTTTCCTGCAGGCAAAACGTAAGGCTCAGACATTTTATTTATTTATTTAAACATTTCTTATATACCGCCTTTCATGATACCAAGGCTATTTACATTGAACAAACTGAAATCACATTGAACAGGGCATTATAACTTGGAGATAACTATTTTACAGGGAACATGGGCAATGGAGGGTTAAGTGGCTTGCCCAAGACCACAAGGAGCACCTGTGGGACTAGAAACCCCAGTCCTTCCAGCCCAAGGTTGCTGTCCTCTAGTGGGATTTGAACCCCCGACCTTCCAGCCTGAGGTAATTTGCCCCAACCACTAGGCCACTCCAGTTTACAGATTACTGCTCCAGTTTACAGATTCAGAATATTGAGCACAGGTAAGTAGGAAGTAATTTTTTTAAAATTCAAAACAAGATTCTGCCCAGTTCATTGAAAAACAGAAACAGCATGCATATCAATTGGACAATTGGAGATAAAGTTGTTATTGTTGTTAAGTGCCATTAAGTCGATATGATGTATGGAAGGTACACATTATGAAATCCAGATAGCTACATAAAATATATACAGAGAGAAAACAAGATTAGAGATAAAGACATTAGGCCTTACCTGCTAATTGTCTTTCCTTGAGTTCTCTCCAGGCCAGTCCAGAAAATGTAGGGTGTTCAATCCCCTTCAGCAGCTGAGGACTGGAAACAACAGAGCTTTGGTGACACCCTATCTAGCCCCCTCTAGTGCCAGCAGGGGGCTACTGTCAAAGCAGCTCCCAACCAAAGGAACGTAACTAAGAAAAAAACCTCTCTAATCCACTATTTGAGAATCTAAATTACTATACCGGAAAAAACTTTTTTCTTTTTTTTTTTCTTTTTCAACTGCCGTCCCCCCCGAAACAGCCACAGACACAGCCTCTCTGCAGAAAACGACTGCCAAACCCAGAAAAACAAAACTCATTGGAACCTCCAAGGCCCCGAAAGCAGGCTACATCAGCCTCCTCAGTCATTACTTCCTCTCTTCTGAGCACTGTTGCAATACTAACTGGGTGGGCCCTGGACTGGCCTGGAGAGAACTCAAGGAAAGACAATTAGCAGGTAAGGCCTAATTTCTTCTTCCTAATCGTCTCTCCAGGCCAGTCCAGGAAATGTAGGGATGTACCAAAGCAGTACCTAACACCGGGAGGGACCATGAAGCCCTGACAAGATAGCAGAAGCTCCAACCTTGGCGTCCCCCCTAGCCTGCACATCCAAGCGATAGAATTTCGCAAAAGTATGCAGAGAAGACCATGCCGCCGCTCGGCAAATATCCACCGGCAGCACAAGGGCGGCCTCCGCCCAGGACGTAGCTTGACCCCAAGTAGAATGAGCCCAGAGCCCCGCAGGAGGAAGCCTACCTCGTGCAGAATAGGCTGCACCAATCGCCTGCTTCACCCATCTAGCAAGCGAGGCTTTGGAAGCAGCCTCCCCTTTTCGCCGCCCTCCAAAAATCACAAACAACCTGTCAGTTTTATGAAAAGACTCCGTTCTCTTAAGATACTGAGGCAGCCAGGGAGATAGCTGTGGGTACCCCCCCCCCAAGCCATGAGGTTTTACATAATAATCAGCTTGCTAAGAGAAGACAGAGGTTTCAGTAGGCACCCACCCCCAGGCCTGAGCTGCAGTGAAACAAACCTGAGCACAATACCCCCCCGCCCAGAAACCAGCAGACCAGAGCATACCAGTTTGGACAGGTCACTCAGGAATGCTCTATGATAACTCACCCCCCCAGGGGCTACTGATTGGTGGACAGGGGATACCTGAGACGAATGAGAAGGTAGAATAACTTTTGAAAATGTACTGTATATAAGGCAATGTATGATGTCCTTCGGGGCCCAGATCTTTGTGCAGGGTGCCGGCTCTCTGTCTGGGCCTGTGTACACATTAAAGTTCCGGTTTGCATACTAGTCTGTCCGTCTTCCTTCTGTGGGTGAGAGTGAGAGAGAGAGAGAGCATACTTTCAAGCCGCTTAGCTGCATCATTTTGGCACTCCAGGTGGGACCTAACAATTAAATAAAGCCTCTCACTGCACCCACGGTGGGAAAACTTCTGCTCTTGCAGCATAGGGCCTCGACCGGCCAGGGACTGGCCCCTGGGTGATTAACGGTCCTTGGCGCCACCGGGCCCCTTGTGCTCCGGAAGGACACCTTGACTTGTCTGGTCAGTCGGTCCCTGTGGCTGACTACCCCGATTGAAATCCGGCTGGATAGACTGGCATCCAAACTTTCTCTGATCAGAGGCCTGGTGAATACTTCTACATTACTGCTTTGGGATATTCTGTAACTCTAACTCTGTAATCTGTAGCGGCTTGATCACCCGCACGAGCAGTCCAAGTAAGTGCCCCAGGGTCCCTGAAACTACCGCTCGTCCAGTCAGTGCTGGGGAGGCGCTTGTGAGCGCCAGAAAATGGTCGCAGTATAATTCAGCTCTGCCACCTCGGGTGCCTTAAAGTTCTTTAAAGCGCTGCCAAAACTTCTTAAAATGACCAAAAACATTAGCACTTGATCCCCTTAAGTGTGCCTTTCAAGCTGCTTATTAATAATTGAGCTGATCGCAATTCTCCGATGATCGGGGCGATTTAGAGCCTACACACGCTGTCTCTAATGAAGCATACCCGAGGTAAAGGAAGACGGACAATCGCTGCTTCTCCTCTTTCTTTTCTGCCTATCGGGAGTTGCTGCGATCCTTCTGAAGCGTGGCTGCTGCTGCTTCCCTGATGTTTTTAATGTTGGAGCCATCTCGTTTGGGGAAGATTTAGGAGTCAGGCACTTCAGTGTGTTGTGGCGGGAGCATTGGGGGTTTCTTTTGTGCTGATCAGCTATCGCCCATGTGCTCCTAGTGTTAGATCTCCTTACATGTATTTACTGCTGCCGATGAGCACTGCAGAGTTACAGGAGAGAGTTCTCTGATGTGCCAATGAGATTTGTGTAGTTCCTCCCGCCATTTGTGCTCTCAGTCTGGTGATCGCTGAATTCGCAGCTTTCTCTCCGATGAGATCCCGTCAATTCTCTGTTTCTGCTGCTCTTATGATAGCGAAGCCACCTACTCTGGGGTGAGTTTATGAACCTGGCACCTCAGCGTATCTAGCAGGAGTTACGAAAGGATCTCTTTTGTGTTGCCTGGATATCACCATTATGCTCTCCATGCTGAATCTCCTCACATGGTAGGAGAAAATTGACCTGATGCCTATCTCTTGTCTTTTAAGCTCAGAAGCAGCTAAATCGGTGTTGGGAAGTGTGCAGTGCCATTTGAAGAGAATGATCGCTTAGATGTCCATCGTCTTTTTCCTCCTCATCAATGGTTAATGAGTGAGCTGGTTTGGAATGCACAGTGAAACGCAAAATGGAGGTAGCAGCCATTTGTGAAGTTGGAATGCAGTGGTGGAACGCATAGGGATCCACATTTAAGAATTCTCTACACTGAGGTACTAAACAGAAGAAACAGCACTTAAAGTGATCCTGGAGCTCCATCTAGTGGACATTAGAAAAATAGCTAGCTATATTTCTCATATTACTATTATCCTCATGGTTAAAGTCAAATTCTATGCTGCAGCTAGAGAGAGTGTGTGTATTGTGTATTTGTAACGGCTGCTGCTGAGGAAAGAGAGTGCATGAGTATTCGTTGCTGAGACGTCTCTGTTTTCTTTTTTCTTTCTTTTTCTCTTTGTGGTCCTGTGTGTTTTGTGTAATCAAACTTTGCCTGTTACCTCGATTTACATTGTATATTGCATTCCCTGAATTGAGATTAGAAGACTTACATTGTATATTGCATTCCCTGAATTGAGATAAGAAGACTTACATTGTATACTGCATTTAGTCATTGAACTGGGATTAGAGCATGGGGTCAGGAAAATCAAAGGTGCAAATGCCCCTGCAGTGCATGCTTCGTAATTTTAAATCTGGGTTTGGGGAGGATTACAGGGTACCCCTCTCTGCCTCTCGATTGTCTGTTCTATGTGAGTGGGAGTGGCCAGCCTTAGTTAAGCTGTGGCCTCCCGAAGGGTCCACTGATCTGCCCACTGTGTTTTTAGTCCATCAAATTGTAGCGAAAGAGCACCCGGACCAGTTTCCCTATATTGATTCATGGCTGACCATATGCCAGCACAGGCCAAAATGGCTCCAGCGCTGCCACGAGGATCAGTGTAGAATAATGGTGGCGGCCGTGGGTCGCCGAAAGGGGCGAACGCCCGCCCCCATCTACCAGGGGTGGGACTCTGCAGATATTCCTCCACGCCCTCTCTCTCTGCTTCACCCCCTTGCCCCGTCCGCACCACTGCAGGATCCTCCCATAGTTGAAGGGTCAGGAAAACCTCCTCTTGGGGTGGGTGGTGCTAGAGTTAGGGAAGATTCTGCAGATTCCAGTCCCTCATTTTCAGATTCCTCTCCACATAGGGATACACCCCCCCCAGACCCCTCCAACATCCTCCACCCCTCCCACTCCTGGTACCACCTCCAGTGCCACTGTCTTGTCCCCTGAGAGCACTTTGGCTGAGCTTGGACCGTCCACCCCGCTGGCCCACCGCCTGCGGTCGCATGATCTCCAAATGCCACTACGACAAGTACAGGGGCTCCCGTACCTTGATGCTGCTGGGCATGTGGCAGTGGGACCATCCAGTCTGATTTATGTCCCCTTCTCCACCACGGACCTGTTGAATTGGAAAACCCACTATGCCTCCTATACTGAAAAGCCTCAGGAACTGACAGATCTTATGACCAGTATTATGCAAACACACCAGCCTACCTGGTCGGACACTAGGCAACTGCTTTCTACTTTATTCAGCACAGAAGAACGAGCGCGCATTGTGCGGGCCACCCTCGCGTGGTTGGAGGTGCATCCTGCAGATGCTGGAGTTATAGATCCTCGGCAGCAGGCAGCGGTGGATTTCCCGAATGAAGACCAACAATGGAACCCGAATGACCCCGATGGAGCACGGGCTCTCACTCGCTTCCGGACTGCGCTCCTTGAGGGCCTTAAAAAGGGGGGACAGCGAGCTATGAATATCAGTAAGGTCGCAGAAGTTCTCCAATTTCCTGATGAAAGCCCGGCAGCGTTTTATAAGCGTTTGACTGAAGCATACCGACTGTACACTCCCTACGATCCAGCAGCTCCCGAGAATCTTCGTATGGTAAATAATGCCTTTGTTGCACAGGCACAGGGTGATATACGGCGGAAGCTGCAGAAAATGAAAGGATTTGCGGGCATGAATGCAGCACAATTGATGGAAGTAGCACAGAAAATATATGTAAATCGTGACCAGGAGCAGAAGCGAGAGTCGGAGCGTCGGATGAAGAAGGCAGACTTCCTAGCAGTCGCCCTAGCCGAGCGACCACCAGTTCCAGCCTGGGCCAAAGGAGGGAATAGGGGACGAGGACGGGGCCACGGATACGGGGGGCCGAGGTTTCCCCTAGGTCCCAATCAATGCGCCTACTGCAAAGAGGAGGGACATTGGAAGAATGAATGTCCAAATCGTAACACAAGACGAGGGAGATACCCATCCACAAGGGGTGCGAGAGCACCTGTACGTACTACACGGGAGCAAGACCAGTATGATGCTTTCCCGCCTCCACCGGGACCAGCCATTGAAGGCCTTGCAACTATGGAACATTATGACTCAGATGACTACTAGGCCAGACCGGGCTCCAAGTTTCTGTTGGGTCCCCAGGAGCCTATGGTCAACATGAATTTAGGGGACCGGGAAATGCAATTCATGGTCGATACCGGAGCAATACACTCAGTGGTCACCCAACAAGTGGCCCCGATCTCCTCCCAATCGGTAACTATTGTGGGAGCCATGGGGGAGAGGGCCCAGAGAACTTTCTGAAAAACCGCACGTGCCAGTTGGGGGGACGGACCATCACTCACCAGTTCCTGTATATGCCTGAATGTCCTATACCCCTGCTGGGTCGGGATGTTCTGGCAAAACTCCAGGCCCAAATCTCATTCGGGCTTGAGGGCCAGGCTGAGCTCAAAATACCCAGCCTAGGCCCAGCGGTTTTGATACTGTCCGTCCCCCGAGAAGAAGAATGGCGGTTATATGTGAAAGTAAGCTTTAGTGTACTGGGTTGAATACACAGTCAGGCATAAGCCCTAAGAAAGAGTTAATATCATTTGTAGCTCTCTCTAATACCATCCTTGAACAACTCTGTAGAAGAAATTGGGTAAAAGGTTGAGATTTATTTATTTACATTCTCTTATATACCGCGCTATTCTGCATCAGTGCGGTTTACATTGAACAAACTGAAATTACATTGAACAGGGTATTATAACTTGGAGATAACTATTTTACAGGGAACATGGGCTATGGAGGGTTAAGTGGCTTGCCCAAGACCACAAGGAGCACCTGTGGGACTAGAAACCCCAGTCCTTCCGGCCCAAGGTTGCTGTCCTCTAGTGGGATTAGTGAGATAACAAACATTAGCCTATGTTATTAGAAAGATAAGTAAAAGGCAAGTTGTTTACCCAGCTTCGCAGTCCCGCTGTCTCTGGTCAGAGATGTTAAATTGTCAGTGTTAGGATTAATTAGAATTAAGGCCTACATAGTCATGTCTGAGAATATATGTATGTCTTTTCATGATTGTCCATGACGTGCATGCCTATAGAAAAGTATATTATGAATATACGTAACACTAGACGTAGAATAGAATATGTATATTATGAATATACGTGATGTGAGGCGTAGAATAATAAAATGAAATTATGCTGTGTAATGGAATCTTTACCTATAAATAAAGAGGCCTAAAGCTTTGATTTCAGAGTAAACATAGGCAGACGCCTGGCTTGCTCTCCCAAAGCGCTTTGGTCCTGTGTTTATAATACAAGTGTGTTGTGTGTTCTTTACTGATTTACAAATTAACCTTCTCATTGTTATTGTATGCGGATTTCTGTTATACCCAAGAGCCCTGCCTCGTTGTAGGTGAGGGGGAGGTCCAGAGTACATCTTTCAGTTGGTGTCGTGCCGGATACAGATCTCTGCATTCAAGGCAAGGGCAGAAGGTGCCTGAAGATTTGTGAGTATTATGAAAATTACCAGTGATAGGTAATCTGTTAAATAGACAGGCTCTGTCTCAGATGCGTGAATGGCATGACAGAGCTAGGGCTTTAGTGTTTAGAAAAGGTAGCCCTTATTGTATGCTTCTATTGTATGTGTGAGAAGCATAGGTGATGTAGCCATCAATTCCGTAGCACATAGGGATTCAGTGAGAAAAGGTAATGTGAATTTGCAGTTTCCTTTGGAGGGAACTTTCTCTGTAGATAAGGTCCATTGCCTGAGATATGAGTTAGCGGTTAAAGGTAAACCGTGCAAATGTGCTTACATGGTGGGAACAGATGGTACATGATGAAAACATTAGGAATGTTTATGTTTTGGAACGAATTGAGAGCATGTTTGAATCAAGAAACGGAAAGTGTTGTACTTGTAATAAGAATCTTAGAAGTAGCAATAGGTCAGAGTTTTTGTTGCAAAAAAAAAAATTAGCATTCTCGGGAAATAAATTACCTATGCCTGGAGTTCAGGATAGCAGTAATGATTTGAAATTCAAAGCAGAATTTATAGGTCTTTTAGCAGATTGTTATTGTGTACTTCTCATTTGTGTGTACTTTTCAAAAGAATTAAGTGTTTCTGATGAAGTGTGATCAATTATATTATGATTTAGGCTCTATTCAGGATGTTCTATTCAGCCTAATTTATGTTCGGCCACTGTTAAACTGAAGCCGCTGTGGGAAATGATATTGTGACTACTTAAAGAAGTGTTTACAAAAACGTTTCCGAATTACAGGGATAACCCTGGTAGATTTGTGTCTTTATGGTCTCAAATAATTAACAGTTATAATCCTACGTGGGCAGATCTAGATAATTTGCTCAGATCTGTTTTTTTTTAAATCCAGCTGATTTTCATAAGGTTACTCATCCAATTAGGGATGACAACTGGCAATGGCCACTGACAGACCCTGTAACAGATTTTAAAAAAAAACAACCCACAAAGAGACAATTTTGTTTTATGTAGAGAAAAACTGTTAGAATCTATAAAGGTAGTATATAAACCTGTAAAGGACTGGTCGAGATTAACATCTCTAAGGCAGGATAGGGGTGAAAAAGTTACAGATTTTCACACTAGGTGTATGCTAGCTTTTAAAGACTATTCTGGTGAGGCAGAAGACACACCTTCAGGATTTACTAATATTTTTGTAAATGGATTGATTCCAAGAATAAAAGAAATTTTAGAAACTTCAATAATAGATTGGCCGGCTAGAACAGCTGATGCAATTTTGGAAGGGGCTCGATACAGTGAGTTGAAGTTCCTCAAAGAACAACAAACCAGATTAGATGAAAAAAAAAAAAAAAAAAGTGAAGTTGCTTAATTTGCAGATTGCTTCCATGCAAACTCCCATGGGAAGGGGGGAGAGGTAGATTCAGAGCTAGAGGAGGTTATGTGAATTCTCAGCGAGGGCGTGGACAGTCCAGAGAGCTGCGTATGTGTTACACTTGTGGAGAGGCTGGACATTTGCAGCGAGACTGTCCCCGGAATCGGAATCCTGATGGCCAGAGAGCTGATTTCCCCCCTCCCCCTCCAGTACAAGCCGACTTCACTCCAGTATATCAGTGCTTCTCTAACCCAGAAGATTGTGGAGGTGTTACATGGGATGCATGACTATTCCTGAATTTGACTGTAACTCCTCAGGGTGAGTTAGCAGCTAAACTGGGAGGTTCTAATTTGAAATCTGTTATTGATACTGGAGCTACATCAGCACTGCGTTTACAGGATTTGCCTGCTATCTATCATGCTCAATTAGCACAAGCACAGATAGTACATTGTGAAGGCATTGAGGGAAAGATAATTCCTCATCGTAGACTTGAATATTTACCTTTGCAGATTGGAGAGATTGCATATCCAACTACTTTTCTTGTGAGAGACACTTTGCCAGTGAATCTTCTAGGTTGGGATTTTTTTGGTGTCACATCATGCTACTCTTTCCAGCTGTACTCTCTCTCTGAAATGCCGTCCCCTGCAGATGCCAGTGTTGTTCATCCGGCGCTTGAAGACCTTCCTTCTACTTTGTGGGCAGTGCCAGGATCTAATGTCGGGTGCCTTTCAATTCCTCCTGTGAAAATCACCGTGAAACCTGGAGTTTAGCTTCCTAGACTCAAGCAGTATCCACTGCCAGCAGCTGCCATTGAAGGAATTCGTCCTGTGATTGAAGATCTCCAGAAACAAGGTGTCATTTATCCTACAACTTCACCATGCAATACTCCAATCCTTCCTGTGCTGAAGGCTGACGGTAAGACTTATAGATTTGTACAAGACCTGTGAGCAGTAAATAATGTGTTTTGCCAATTTTTCCCTTGGTACCTAATCCGCATGATATCTGGACACAGATACCTTCAGGGACTACCTGGTTTTCTGTTGTGGATTTAAGTTCTGCTTATTTTTCAGTGAAAATTAGCAAAGACAGCCAATTTTTATTTGCCTTCTATTTTGACAACAAGCAATATACCTGGACCACTTTGTGCCAGGGGTATACTGATAGTCCTGCATATTTCTCGCAGGCCCTAAGAACTGCATTATTTGATGTAAGACTCGACCATTCCTCTTTAGTTCAATATGTGGATGATTTGCTTTTATGTTCACCATGTTATGAGTTTGTCTCTATTAGCTCATATTACTAATTTAGGTTTGAAGGTTAATCTGTCTAAACTGCAATTTGTATCTCAAAATGTTACTTTACTGGGTGTTGAGTTAACACCATCTGGTCGTGCAATTACCTCTGCTAGATTAAAACCTATTCTGTCATTGACTTTTTCCAGCGACACCAGTATTATTGTGTAGCTTCCTGAGTTTATTTTCTGTAAATAGCTAGCGAATTTCTCAAGATCTTACTGCTCCACTTTATGCTCTTATTGGGAAAGAAGGATCTGAAGGCCTTATTGTACCCACATTATCACAGTGGGAGGTTTGTTTTAAATGTAAAAAAAAAATTGCACTGGGAAATGATTATTCTTTACCATTCAAATTGTATGTGGCTATTTCTGATTTCTCTGCTGTGTGCTTTTACAAGCTTTCCCAACTGGTTGCAAGCCGGTGGGATATTTCTCAAAGAGATTTGATGCAGTGACTTTGGGACTCCCACTATGTCTACATAGTTTAGTAGCAGTGGCTTTTTGCAATTGAAATTTACTGATTTTCTGGTTCTACAGCGCCCTTTTGTTCCATTTAACCAGGACTCGGCCTTTTGTCCTCCACACGTTTTATTGACTCTGGAATTAATAATTTCTTCGCTTCATGTTTCACTCTGTACTACATCACTATGCAACCTTTCAACACTTGTGGAGGAAGATGGGTCTCATAATTGTTTCCAAACTGTACCTCTACCAGCCCCGGATTATACCTTTGTTTGTAGATAGTTCTGCTTTTAGAGATGACAAGGGCAAACTTCGTGTAGGCTATGCAGTCACTACGGTTTTGTGGAATGCAGTTTAAAATGCAAAGGACATTCTTCTGCTGAAGATTTTGTGTCAAATTTTGCAGACCATGAAGCACGGCGAGCTGTTCTTCAAGCATTGGTGTTCCCGACAGTGCTGTATTTAACACCGTTTAATATGACTTTGTTTTCCCTTTTATCTTTCTTGCAGCAATAGCAAGATACTTCCTTTGAAAACCCAGACTCTGACTTCGTGGGGTGCTTCCTGTGATGCTCAGGGCTGCTGGAAAAAGGATCATCTGCTTATTTGTCCTGACAGCCTTTTGTTTCTACTTGCCCTGTTCCTGCATTATAAGCTTTGCCGCTGTGGCTATGAATTATGTCTTTTTGGTTCTCCGGTGTCACCTGAACTTCTGTTATATTTTTCTTCGGCACAGTTTGTCTGCACTGTTTCAAGACTGGCACTGTAGGGTCATCTTAGGGTCAGTTATTCAGATTTCTGCCTTCCGAACTCTTTTTGATTTTGCAGCCTGTTTTGCAGAGCTGCCCTGTGCCAGAGGAAGGAGGTGGTATTTGTCCGGATGGGTAGAAGCTTATCCATTACCGGTTTATTCCTGTCATCCGCAAAGCTCTGGCCAGGTGGAGCGGATGAATAGGACAATCAAAGGTCACTTGCACACTATGACACAGGATTGGGCTACAGATTGGACGGAAGCCCTCCCTTTGCCCTTATGGCAGTGTGTAATTCCCCAGCCTGACACCATATGAAATAGTTGCTGGACGTCCAGCTACTTCTCCACATTACTTGGCAGTTATCCCAGATCCCCAATTGTTGCGCAGCGATATTTTGACTTATTGCTCACGGTTGCACTCAGTCCTGTCTGTTTCCCTTTTATTGCAAGTAAATCCTCAAAGAGATGACAGAATCATCATATCTGGAAGTGAAGTCACCAGACTGGGTCCTGATTAAGAATTTGCATCCAAAGACGCTTCTGGTTCCCAAGTTCCTAGGTCCATTTCGTGTGCTCCTGGTGGGATACTCGCTTGTAAAGTGGAAGGACATTCTCGTTGGATACATCTTACACAGTGTAAGAAGGCTCCTTCACAGGCTCCAGAAGGTGGTTCCCTGCATCAGTGAATCAAGAGATTGCAACGCAGAGACTCAGTGGATAACAGTGATATTACAGAAATGAAGAAGAGACTATTGTGATTAAGTGCTTTTTGAATGAACTTATTATGAAAAAAACCTTTGTCCAGCATTTACACTACTGATTAGGTGGATATAGTTAGTTTGAATTAGTATTTTACTGATATAGATGCAATGACCTTTGGGTACTTAACCTCTACTTCATGACGTAATTGAGAATTAAGGGGTAGTTATAGCTATACTATATATCTTCATCATATTAAGAAGAGTAGGTGTATTTTTATTTTGTCTTAGCACATTTATTTTTGGGGTGATTATAGTTTCAGATATTTAGAGGTCTGCTAAGAATGTTTCAGTATTTGGTCTTAGTTGTGCTGTGGCATATTGTTAATGAAGCAGTACTGCATTTAGGATTTTGGGAAAGTTATGGGGAATATCCAAATATTTTTGAGTCACATTTACACTCAGTTACAAAGCATTTTAATCTGTCACGTTGTGCGGTCTGCCTTCCAACTGTGACAGCTACTCAACACGGGTTTTTACCACAAGTTAGGCCCAAAGTCTTTGAAGAATTTTGTGATACAGCTTTTAATCTAACTACTGTACGATGGTCTCATACAAACACAGAACCTAGAGTAGTTAGTTCTATGCCTTTAAAGTCCCCTCCAATATGTTTTATGGCTCAAGGTACAGGGAAAAAGGTAGGGGACACCCCATGGAACGTTTGTAAAATAATAATGCTACATAATTCTTCCATCTGGTATAAGAAATCCCACATACAGAAACCTTATATTTCCGTAGTACAATTAAGGCAAGTTCAAAGGAATCAGGTGCATGATTATGACTTGTTACAGTATAATAGTTCTGGCTACTTTTGAATGACTCAGTCCGAGACATACCTAACTGGAGTTGCCCCTTATTAGGATATTACCATCCCTGGGAACGTAATCTATCTGTAGGAATTAAGGAAATGAACATTACTCAGTGGGCTTTGAATAACTGTACGCAGAATCTAGTCTGTCCCCGTAACTTGATTAGTGGCTTTAAAGGGAGACTATTTTGTGTGTGGTAATCTTGCATATACAGAACTTCCCAGAGGTTGGTCAGGTACTTGCTATGTTGCTCAGTTAGATACCCCGTGGCGGTTTTTACCTTACCAAAATGTTACTTTATTATCAACCTTGAATAATTCCTTAAGAAGAAAAAGGGATGTTTCCCCTCAGGATGAAGCCATAATAGCAGCACAACAGTTGGTAGATTCTACAAGTCCTTTAACTAAATCTCAGATAGATGCATTTACAGGTACTGTTTGGCTTTCAACCTTTGGAGCCATAGCACCCACCAAATATGGTACCCAGATTACGCGATTACAGGCAGTTGTTGAACTTACAGCCCTGGATCTCACAGAGGCTATTAGTGTGCTGCAAGGTGAAGTAGACAGGGTGTCCACTTATGCAGCTCAGAATCGCATGGCTTTAGACTACGTACTAGCAAAGGAAAATGGGGTATGTGGCCTAATTTCTGATTTTTGTTGCAGTATGCTTGATGAAGGAAACGTAGTGAAAGGTTTGCTGGATAGGGTTAGAAATCGTACATTTGTATCAAGTAGTAGTTATGTAAGTTCTTTTTCTGATTTTTTTTATTCTGTTTCTTCTTTCTGGAGTTTATTATCTAGGCCCCTGCAAGGCCTATTAGCTTCATTATTTGGCTTATTAGGGATTATCATTTTAGGAGCATTAATTCTTTGTGTAATATCAGCTTGCTGTAAGAAATCAGTGGAGACACTGACCCCTAAAATGATGTTGCAGATTGACCCAGAAGCTAGCTACGATCCATTTTTAATACCGTTGTCTGAGTTTCCTTATCTGTGAAATGATTCTTTACAGAATCAGAGGAAGGACTGAAAGTAAGCTTTAGTGTACCGGGTTGAATACACAGTCAGGCATAAGCCCTAAGAAAGAGTTAATATCATTTGTAGCTCTCTTTAATACCATCCTTGAACAACTCTGTAGAAGAAATTGGGTAAAAGGTTGAGATAACAAACATTAGCCTATGTTATTAGAAAGATAAGTAAAAGGCAAGTTGTTTACCCAGCTTCGCAGTCCCGCTGTCTCTGGTCAGAGATGTTAAATTGTCAGTGTTAGGATTAATTAGAATTAAGGCCTACATAGTCATGTCTGAGAATATATGTATGTCTTTTCATGATTGTCCATGACGTGCATGCCTATAGAAAAGTATATTATGAATATACGTAACACTAGACGTAGAATAGAATATGTATATTATGAATATACGTGATGTGAGACGTAGAATAAAAAAATGAAATTATGCTGTGTAATGGAATCTTTACCTATAAATAAAGAGGCCTAAAGCTTTGATTTCAGAGTAAACATAGGCAGACGTCTGGCTTGCTCTCCCAAAGCGCTTTGGTCCTGTGTTTATAATACAAGTGTGTTGTGTGTTCTTTACTGATTTACAAATTAACCTTCTCATTGTTATTGTATGCGGATTTCTGTTATACCCAAGAGCCCTGCCTCGTTGTAGGTGAGGGGGAGGTGCAGAGTACATCTTTCAATATGAGGACAGACCCAAATCTGATGTGGCTGCCCTGGATACGTGGGGATTCAGTGCCCCCTAGAGTATGGGCTGAAGGAAACCCCCCCGGAATGGCCATCAACATCCTCCCGTATGCATTGAAATGAAGCCGGGAGCCTCCCCTGTGCATGTGCAACAATACCCGCTGTCGCGGGCAGCTGTGGAAGGAATTCATCATCATCTGGTGCAGCTACTACAGCATGGTATCCTGCGGCCCTGTCAATCGGCATGGAACACTCCTTTGCTCCCGGTCCGAAAACCTGGAACCACCGACTACCGACCTGTTCAGGATCTCCGCCATGTCAATGAGGCCGCTGTGACTCTGCATCCAGTAGTACCAAACCCTTATACACTGTTGGGCCTCATCCCGGCGACTGCTTCACACTTCTCAGTACTGGACTTAAAAGATGCTTTTTTTTGTATACGCCTGGCTACTGCAAGCCAGCACCTGTTTGCCTTCGAGAAAGAGGATCCTGCTACTGGCAGAAAGTCCCAAGTTACCTGGACTCGCTTACCACAGGGATTCAAGAACTCCCCTACCATTTTCAGCTCAGCATTGGCGCAAGACCTCGCTAGTTTCCCCCTGGGAGAGCCTGGCAGATGAGTACTTCTACAGTACGTCGATGACCTGCTAATCGCTGCTGACTCTGAGGCTGAATGTATACTGGCAACCACAGAGCTTCTCCAACTCTTGCCTGTTGCGGGTTACCGAGCTTCAAGGAAAAAGGCTCAGTTATGCCAGTTAGAAGCGAAGTATCTGGGATTCCATCTGTGAAAAGGAAGAAAACGGTTGGGGAGCGAGAGGAAGGAAGCAGTGTGCTGGATCCCTGTGCCAACAACCCGCAAGCAAGTACGTGCTTTTCTCGGGGCCGCTGGGTACTGTCCTATCTGGATTCCCAACTTCGCAAAGATTGCGAAGCCCCTCTATGAATCTACCAAGGGCACAGAAAAGAGCCCCCTTGAATGGGGTCGAGACCAACAGGAGGCCTTCGAACATTTGAAAAGGGCATTACTGTCATCACCAGTCCTAGGCCTTCCGGATGTTACCAAGCCTTTCACCCTCTATGTACACGGAGCAGCAGGAACAGCTTTGGGGGTCTTGACCCAACAACTGGGGTCTTGGCCGCGGCCAGTCGCCTACCTGTCTAAACTGCTGGATCCAGTGGCCAAGGGATGGCCACCTTGCCTGAGAGCAATAGCAGCAACAGCCTTGTTGGTGGAAGAGTCTGATAAACTATCCATGGGCCAAGACCTTTTAGTCACCGTCCCACATTCGGTCCAAACATTACTGGAGCATAAAGGAAGTCACTGGTTCACCAGCTCCCGGATGTTGAAATACCAGAGCATGTTATGGGGAAATCCCAGAGTGCAGATAACTACCAGCCAAGCCTTAAACCCTGCTACATTCCTGCCTGTTGGCCCGGGACCACCTGATCACGACTGCCTGGAAGTGATGGATACAATCTTCTCCAGTCACCCTGATCTGACAGATGTGCCGTTAAGCAACCCGGATGAGACCTACTTCATAGATGGAAGCAGTCTGTGTTGGAGGGCCGCAGGTGTGCGGGGTACACGGTGGTGACGATGGAAATGCTAGTCGAAGCTCAGCCTTTGCCCCCTGGAACTTCCGCACAGAAGGCGGAACTCATTGCCCTTACCCGTGCCTTAATCCTTGGGACTAACCATCATGTGAATATATACACAGACTCCCGGTATGCCTTTGCCACTCTCCATGCCCACGGGGCCCTATACAAGGAAAGAGGGTTAGTTACTGCAGCTGGCTCCAAGATAAAGAACGGCCCCCAGGTATTGGCCCTGTTAGAAGCAGTCTGGCGTCCAAAAGCAGTAGCCGTTATGCACTGCAGAGGCCACCAGAAAGGGAACAGTGAGATAGCCAAGGGAAATAGACGGGCTGATGCAGAGGCCCAGTGGGTCGCAACCACATCCTTGTCCCAGTCCTTCCCAGAGGACTCCCAGGATCTACAAGCCCCCCTGTTTCCGGTCCCACTAAGCCAATGGACCAAGAGATACACTACACGAGAATTAGATCTCTTCTGTCAGGAGGAAGGTGGGGTGTTACACACGGATGGCTGGATAAGGTTACCTAGAACAGGGACAGCTCCAGTGATAGTCATCCCCAGACAGCCTTGCCCCAGCATTCCTATCATCCTTCCATCAGGCCACCCATATGGGCAAGACAGCAATGGAAATTACCCTCCGTCCATACTTCATTTCCTGCTTATCCTCATTGGCAGCTGCAACTTAGACAATGCACCACATGTGCTAAAAACAATGCCTGTCAAGGCCCACGCTAACCCCCAGGGGTCCAGTCTTATGGGGTCACCCCTATGGGAAACATCCAGGTTGACTTTTCAGAAATGCCCCAAGCAAATGGGTACCGGTACCTGCTAGTACCAGTCTGTACTTTCACGGGGTGGGTGGAGGCCTTCCCAGTCCGCACAGAAAAAGCCAGAGAAGTGACAAAGGTGTTGCTGCATGAAATCATTCCCCGCTTTGGGCTTCCAGTAGTAGTGGGATCGGATAATGGACCTGCATTTGTGGCCCAAGTGGTACAGCAGGTAGCCAAGGCCTTGCAGATCGACTGGAAGCTACACACAGCTTACCGCCCGCAGAGCTCAGGTTAAGTAGAACACATGAATCGCACCCTAAAGAGCCAGTTAGCGAAACTGTGTCAGGAAGCCTCGTTGAAGTGGCCCCAATTGCTCCCTATAGCTCTGCTCCGCATACGGTCAGCCCCACGAAAGGGTATCGTTGTTTCCCCCTTTGAAGCTGTGTATGGTCGCCCTGCACCCCTCATACAGGGCGTCCATGGGGATTTAATACAGATAGGTTCAGAAATAACCCGGCAGGAACTGTTGGCTCTCAGTTCTGTTTTGCAGAAATTGCACCAGTGGATCCAGGAGCGACTCCCCATCAACCTGACTGAAGCGCTCCATACACACCAGCCTGGTTCCCAAGTGTGGGTCAAGGAGTGGAGGAAAGATCCATTGACCCCCCAGTGGCAAGGCCCGTATACCGTTCTGCTGATCACCCCCACGGCTGTCAAGGTGGCTGAAGTTGCTCCGTGGATCCATCACTCTTGCGTCAAGGCCGCTGCACCAGAAGTTGTTCCAGCCTGGACCTCAGTCCCGATTCCAGATCAACCCCTGCGTTTGAAACTGAAGAGGGACTCTTCTGCCCAGTAAGGGGTTCTAACAGACTGCCGACGAACTCTGGACCACCGGAGAGACTGATTTACGAGACACCCTTCCCGGAACCGGGATCAGAATGAGAAAAGGTGCCTTAGCCTTACTCCTATCCCTGACATGGACCTGCTTTCAAACAAGTGCAGAGACTACTAACACAGCAGTATTACTTGCCCAAACTGCTCTGAACATGACAGACTTTTGTATACGTAATTCTCTACAAACCGGGGTGTTTCTGTCAACCTGTCTCATTGCTGTACAGTCTAATTTATGTGAAATGCAGAACTTTACTATACTTGCTAATCTGAACTGTAAACAACCTGGAGTATATTTTTCTACACTTTTTTTTACCATATTGGGGTTACCCGACCAACTTCTGCACATTTTAACCAGGTGCCTTTTTCCTTACTGGTAGTTTCCACCCTAAATGCTACTGATTGTTTCTTTTTTGTCAATGCCAAGAGGGGAGGGTTCAATGTATCAAATACTGTGTTATCATGCAGCTCTGTTAAAGGTATCCTATGCACATTCAGAAATGTATCTTCCCTTAGGCTGGTTTTTAGTATGTGGTAAAATGATGTATACTTATGTCCCCGCAAATGCCACCGGTGGTCCGTGCACTTTTGCTAGGCTTACAACTGCTGCCTTCCTTCATGCACCCCGTGCCACCAGGGTCCGCCCCAGCAGATATCCCCGCTCTGTCCCCATGTCCTCGACCTGCAACTCAAACGTAGAGCCTTACAGTGATGAGACAGCCCTTGGGCTGTCACTGTCAATCGTTGGGACACCTGGGTTAGCCCTACACAACTCCATGGAGATAAGCCGACTCGCTTGTTCTCTAGCCAAAACCCTTAATCTGACCTCAACCATACTAGCTACCATGAATCACGAGCTGTCCGGCCTACGTACAGCGATTCTACAGAATAGAATGACCATTGATTTCCTGCTGTTACACCTCAACCATGGGTGTGAGGACTTCGAAGGAATGTGTTGTTTTAACCTCACTGATGAAAGTGTGTCCATTGAACGCTCAATCCAAGACCTACGTGACTTAGCGAAACATATCTCGGACCCGTCCATGGGACTAGGGACGGGTTGGTTCGTCAAATTGTTTGGTTGGTTGGGGGGCCTTAAAACCCTAGCTATAGGAGTTTTCCTTCTCTTCCTGGTATGCGCCCTCTTACCATGTTGTATCCCCATTCTTTACCGCTTCATTACCACCACCCTTGACACCCTGGTAGAACGCAAGGTGGCTACCACTGTCATGGCCCTGACCCAATACACTCCTCTGCGGATTGCCTCCAGTAATACTGCCCTCTACCGTCCCTAGCAGTTGAGGTCTCACAAAAAGGGGGGAGTGAGGCAGCCAGGGAGATAGCTGTGGGTAACCCCCCCCACAAGCCATGAGGTTTTACATAATAATCAGCTTGCTAAGAGAAGACAGAGGTTTCAGTAGGCACCCACCCCCAGGCCTGAGCTGCAGTGAAACAAACCTGAGCACAATAACCCCCCATCCAGAAACCAGCAGACCAGAGCATACCAGTTTGGACAGGTCACTCAGGAATGCTCTATGATAACTCACCCCCCCAGGGGCTACTGATTGGTGGACAGGGGATACCTGAGACGAATGAGAAGGCAGAATGACTTTTGAAAATGTACTGTATATAAGGCAATGTATGACGTCCTTCGGGGTCCAGATCTTTGTGCAGGGTGCCGGCTCTCTGTCTGGGCCTGTGTACACATTAAAGTTCCGGTTTGCATACTAGTCTGTCCGTCTTCCTTCTGTGGGTGAGAGTGAGAGAGAGAGAGCATACTTTCAAACCGCTTAGCTGCATCAATACCTCTTAAGGATACAGCCAATATCCAATTTCCGAAGAGACCGATCTGACTCCGTCCCTTCAAGGGTTGGAAAAGTCGGAAGCAAAATCGTCTGAGTCACATGAAACCTGGACACCACCTTCGGCAAAAAGGAGGGCCACTGGTCGCAACACCACCTTCTCTTCCGAAAACTGCAGAAAAGGCGCTCTACACGAGAGCGCTTGAAGATCAGAAACCCTTCTTGCCGAACACAACGCCACCAGGAAAACCGTCTTCCATGTCAGCTCTCTCAGACCAACTCTCGCCGCCGGCTCAAAGGGCGGTTCTGTCAGCGCCTCCAACACCAAATTGAAATCCCAGGAAGGGACTACCTGCCTCACTGGAGGTCACAACAGTTTCACTGCTCTAAAAAAGCAAATCACATCGGGGTGCGAGGTCAAGGCGGTGCCATGAACCTTACCCCTATAACAAGCCAGTGCAGCTAACTGCACCCTCAAAGAACTCCCAGCGAGGCCTTTATCCAGACCCTCCTATAGAAATAGTAACAAGTCAGGCAACGTTGAGCCGAAAGGCTGAACGCCTCTCTCCGCACACCAACCTTCAAAAATGCATCAGGTCCTTACATATGACAAAGTCGTAGACCATTTCTTAGACCGTAACAGCGTCGTCACAACCTCTGGAGCATAGCCCCGGCGTCGCAGTCGCGCCCGCTCAAGAGCCAAGCCGTAAGCGAGAGCCAATCCACCTGCGGCATCAAAACTGGACCCTGGACCACCAAGTTGGGACGACAGGGCAGTCTCCACGGACAGTCCACTAGCAGCCGCATGAGATCCGCATACCATGATCTCCACGGCCAATCCGGCACAATGAGAATCACCCTCCCGGGGTGATCCTCTATCCTCTGAAGGAGTCGACCGATCATTGGCCACGGCGGGAACACAAAGCAGCTCGCTGCTCGGCCAGGGTTGCACCAGAGCGTCGAGCCCTTCCGACATGTGCTCCCGGCGCCTGCTGAAGAAACTAGACGCCTTGGCATTGCCGAGAGTTGCCATTAAGTCCATGACCAGACGTCCCCAACGCCTCGTGATATCGTGGAACACCGCCGCATTCAGCTCCCAATATCCGGGATCTAACGTATGACGACCGAGATAGTTGGCCTGCATGATGTCTTTCCCCGCTATATGGGCGGCCGACAAGGTCAAGAGATGACCTTCTGCCCATTGAAATAACAGGTGGCTCTCCTCTGACAAGGTCGCACTGCCTGTGCCTCCCTGACGATTGATGCATGACACCGTCACTGCATTGTTGGAGAAAACGCTTACTGCTCTGCAGAACACCAAACTCTGGAACTCCAGTAGCGCCAACCTCACTGCTCGTAACTCCAGGCGATTTATCGACCAGTGGGCCTCTTCCAATGCCCAGGTCCCTTGCGCTACCTGTGTCAAACAATGAGCCCCCCATCCGGTGAGACTCGCATCCGTGGTGACCAATAGCCAGTCGGGTCGCAGCAGCGGTACACCCGCTGTCAGATGGTCCTCTACGAGCCACCAGTCCAAGCTGACCTTTACGTCCTGCGGACACACCAATCTTTGCGATAATGGCTGAGCTTGCGGCGACCACCGGGACAAGAGCACTCGCTGCAGCGGTCTCATACGCGCCCTGGCCCAAGGAACGAGCTCCAACGATGCCGCCATCGAGCCCAGCAGCTGCATGTAGCGCCACGCTGTTGGCGCCTGCAAACCTAAAATGTTTCTGACCTGCGTGATCAGCTTCTGCACTATGCTGTCGGGTAAAAACACCAACCCGGCCTGCGTATCGAATAAGGCCCCGAGATAGACCAACTGCTGCGTTGGTTGCAAATGGCTCTTTACTCGATTGACTACCCAGCCAAGGGTCTCCAGGAACTCCACCACTCTCCTGGTTGCCTTGAGGGACTCCACCTCGGATTCTGCCAGAATCAACCAATCGTCTAAATAGGGATGTACCCGAATGCCCTCCTTACGGAGAGCCGCCGCGACCACCACCATCACCTTTATGAAGGTACGCGGTGCCGTAGCTAGTCCGAACGGCAAGGTTTGCAACCGAAAATGACCCATAGGTACCGCGAAACGCAAGAATATTTGATGATCCTGCCTGATTGGTATGTGCATATAGGCCTCTGACAGATCTATGGAAGATAGTTCCTCTCCTGGCTTTACTGCCGCTATGCAGACTGGAGAGTTTCCATTTGGAAATGCGACACTCGCAAGCAGCAGTTCACGCCCTTGAGATCCAGAATAAGTCGAAAAGAACCTTCCTTTTTGGGAACTACAAAGTAACTCGAGTACCGACCTAAGCCGTACTGGTCTAATGGGACTGGAACCATCGCTTGCAACTGAAGCAATCGCTGTAGCGTCACCTGTACCACCTCCCATTTCGACCGCGCCTTGCAGGGAGACAGTACGAACGCATCCGTCAGAAGCGTATCGAATTCTAGAGCATACCCCTCCCGGACTACCTCTAGAACCCACTGATCGGTCGTAACTTCGGCCCAGGCGGAGTAGAACTTCTGCAACCTTCCTCCTATTGGAACCTCCGGCTGGACCTGTCCACCTTCATTGTGGTTTTTCTTGGATGGAGTTGACGGGATGAGAAATAGCCCCTGCCAAAAACGCGCTCCACGAAAGGTCTGTCCCTTGGCTGCAAACCTACCGCGCGGATAGGGCGCATACCGAGGAGACCGAAACCTCCGGAATTCTCTGCCTTGGCCCCTCTGCGGTCCTCCTGGTCTCTGACCTCTCGGTCTATCCTCAGGCAGGTGCCTGCCTTTGGAATCCTCCAAGTCCTTTACAATCTTTTCTAGTGCTTCCCCAAAGAGAAGCTTTCCTTTATAGGGGAGCTTACTGAGACGCGCCTTAGATGACGCATCCGCCGCCCAATTTCTTAGCCAAAGAAACCGACGGGCTGCAACCATGGAAGCAATACACTTGGCAGATATCCTCACGAGATCATAAAACCCATCTGCCAAGTAGGCAGCTGCCCAACTTTGCTCCGTCCGAAAAGCCAGACTCCTCTCTCTCAGAAGCCTTGTCCCCCTGAAGCCACCTGATAGAGGCTCAAGAGACATAGGCCCCACAAATAGCCGTCTGCAGAGCCAGAGCGCTGGTGTCAAATGCCTGCTTGAGAATAGCTTCGAGCTTCCGATCTTGTAAATCTTTTAAAGCAGCGCTTCCTTCCACCGGAATAGTCGTCTTTTTCGTAACCGCCAAGACCAACGCATCCACCTTGGGCATGTGCAAGAGGTCACTCTCTTCTTGAGGAATGGGGTACAAATGACCCATGGCTCTGCTCCCTCTCAAGATAGCCTCCAAACACTCCCATTCAGACTCCACCATTTGTTTAATTACTCTATGAACGGGAAAACACCTCTGTTCCGCCTTAAAACCCTGGAGCAGTGGATCCTCCAGAGGTTCCTCCTGCACCACTGGCATAGCTATGTTGAGTGCGGTGAGCGTATGCGCTATGAGTGCCCCCAGCTCTTCCTTACAAAACACTTTAAACAAATTTGGATCTTCCCCCAGCAGAATCTCACCTTCCTCTATCTCTCCTGCCCAGGCATCCAACCGCAAATCCGACAGGAGCTCTCCTGGCTCTGTACCCCGAAGCTCAGACTCCGCTGACCAACCCAGTCCGAGCCCGGGTCCAAAGCCAGAGCCATGTTTAAGGACCCTTCACCCAGATCCTCTGCCACTCCTAAGCCTCCCGTAAAAGAGCCTGCCAGACTGGGAAGGACGTCATTACTTAGGCCCTGTGCAAAGACAAAATAAAATCCATTGAAAATACAGTTTCCACAGATTCTGGCAGCCTAGCTAAGGCTTTCTGCGGTTCTGGAATAGCCTGTATCGGCTTCTTTGCCTTAGATTTACCTTTCTCCGCTCTTTTCTGAGACTTCTGAGACTTCCCCTGAGAGGGAGAAACAGCAGGATCCAACAAGATGGCCGCTGTTCCCGCTTTTTCTACAGAAGCCGAAGGCTTCCCCGACGGGTCTCCCGATCCTAACTTGGGGTCCATGGCTCCCGACAGAGTGCACTGAACCGAAGCCTACTGCTGAAACTCAAAAAAACGCCGAGTCCAGCTCTGAGCAGCCGCCGGTGCTGCGAGCCTGCGCCTCTGCGAACAAAATTTCCACCAAACCAAAAACGTTCGCACTACCACTATCAAAATAAACTCTCACCTTTTGCTAATCCGCTAACCTCCACACACTCCCTCCTCGCTGCTAGCGAGGATAGCAGAAAAAAATCACAAACATCTGCGGAGGCAGAACGCGTGCTCAGAGGCTCCCAGGCACTACTGTTCTGGGCAGATCTGGCCTGTCAGATTCTATGAGGCAGGCTCTTCCTCTGCTGTTACGCAAGGTCCCTTGCCGATCAACCTAGCCACCGGACTTACTGCCCTGCTAGAACAAGCCAGCTCTGCCGCTGCACTTTACCCTAGATTGCGATCCTTTAATTTATCTATCTATTTATTTAAAACCTCCACTATAACTGTGCTGAGGGAGCTACTATCCGATGTCCTATTCAGCTGCTGAGGACTGAAGACTGAGCTGCTGGCACTAGAGGGGACTAGATAGGGTGTCAGCAAAGCTCTGTTATTTCCAGTCCTCAGCTGCTGAAGGGGAATGAACACCCTACATTTCCTGGACTGGACTGGCCTGGAGAGACGATTAGGAATATGACATGACTAAATAATCAGCATGCAATAATAGAAATCCTGTTTCATTTTTTTAGGTATTGTTTTTCTTGTTCCTGCAGTTTTATCCTACTTTTTTGGGATTCCAGCACAGTCAGAGCTGGCTTCTACTGGGTTATGGCGCCATAATTTATTTATTTATTTATTTAGTAAGGACTTATATACCGCTCCTTCCAGCGATCAGAAGCGGTTTGATTACAAGTACGGGATTTGTCATAAATTACAGACAGAATTATTTGGGGATTAGATAGAGAGATCAGGGGGAATACACAGCACACATATGCGGGTCCATATAAAGACCTTAGTTATTATCATACATTTACACAGGCACTAACCACCATCTATTTACATTTGTACATACAGCAATTCAATTTCTTTTGTCCTTTTGGATTTTCATCTGGTATAATGACAATTGAACAGGTGCGTCTTCAGTTGTTTTCTGAAGTTGCTTATGTCTTTAATTTCTCTCAGCTCGTGTGGGAGCTGGTTCCATAACGTGGGGGCAGATAAGGAGAACGCTCTGCGACTAGTACTGACCTTTACGTGCCTAAAGCTGTTTGGAACTCTTAGTGTGTCAGAGTTAATGGTTCTCCTGCTTCTGGTTGTAGGTTGCATGGAGATCAGGGTGGAGAGGAATGAGGGGGCCAGGTTGTGAATTAACTTGAATGTAGTTACCAATGTTTTGTATTGAATCCTTGCAACGACTGGAAGCCAGTGTAGTTCCATCAATACAGGTGTGATATGTTCGGTGACGCTAGTTCTCATGATGATCCTTGCTGCTACGTGTTGGGCCATCTGTAGTATGTTGGTTGTTTTCCTTGGTAGCCCCTGCAAGATGGCGTTGCAGTAGTCCAGGTGGGGCATGATGAGAGCCTGAGCAACTGATCGGAAATCGCACGGATCTAGTATGTTACGCAGGGGTCGTAGCACTTTAAGTTTGTGGAAGATGGCTTTGTTGGTGTTGTTGAGGTGTTTTTCCATTTTCAGTTTGTTATCAATTGTGACTCCCAGATATTTTATTTCTTTCTTAGTATTGTATGTATTGTTGCACAATGTAATTGTTGGAGGTGGTTCGAAGCCCAAGGTATTTGATATAAACATTACTTCGGTCTTCTTATGATTAATCGACATGTTATTTTGTTGTAGCCATCCCGACATCTCTCCCATGCAGGTTTCAAGCTGGGCGTAGTTCGGGTCGGTGGTCTCTAGTTGGGTGTACAGCATGATATCGTCTGCGTATATGTGGTAGTTTATGCCATATTTCCTGAATATTTCACTGAGTGGTTGCATGTAAATGTTAAAAAGTAGCGCCGAGAGTGCCGAACCCTGAGGAATGCCTTGTGTTTGGATGAACGGTTCAGCTTTCTCACCGTTGAACTGGACCTGTGGCTTTCTGCCTGTTATATAAGAGGAGAACCATTTCAAGGCGGTTCCTAAAATTCCAATTGATTCCAGCTTGTTCAGGAGGGTTAAGTGATGGACAGTGTCAAATGCAGCGGATATGTCGATGAAAATGAGGATAAACATTTTCTTCCTGTCTTCCAGCCCCTTGAGGAGGTTGTTAAACAGGGCTAAAAGCAGGGTTTCGACCCCATGATTTTTTCTGAATCCGTATTGCTGTTTGTCCAGTATTTCGTTGTCTTCAAGGTGTTCTTGCAGTTGGATGAGGGCTGCTTTTTCAATGATTTTTGCTAAAAACGATATGCTGGAGATTGGACGGTAGGAAGATGGATCTTCTTTGTTTAGTGAGTTGTTTTTTAGTATTGGTCTTATTATAGACTTTTTGAGCTGGTTAGGCATGATTCCTTGGGACAGTGATTGGTTCACAATGTGAGCGACTTGGTGGCCAATGTCCTTTTTTGCCGCTTTAATCCAGGTGGCTGGGCATGGATCAAGCAGTGAAGTGGTGGTATTTATGCTGGTTATTATTTCCACTGCTTGCTTATCATCAATTTTGCAGAATTCGTTCCACGTCTGTTCATGCTTCTCTACAGTTGTCAAGTTGGGTTTTGCCAGAGATAGCGTGGTTGCAGTTGTGGTCAGCTTGCTTGCGTAGTGGTTAGCTAGGGTTTGGGGCTGAATGGTATCGCTCTGCTGTTCTGGTTGGTTTGTTTTGGTTAGTGTTTTCACTATTCGAAATAGTTCCCGTGGTTTATTGATGGCTTTATTCAACAGGTTGTTGTGGTGTTTCCTTTTTGCATCATCTACCTCGTCTTTGTATTTTCTGAGGGTGTTGAGGTATTCAGCTCTGAGTTCCGAAGTTTTGTTGCGTCTCCACTTTTTTTCACACCTTCTTAGTTCCCTCTTCCTTTTGGACAGCATAGTCGTGTACCAGGGCTCTGACCTTTGTTTGTCTGTGCTTGCTGTGTTTTTCCATTTCGGGTTTGCTGATGCCTGGATCCCTTCATTCCAGCTATTTGTTAGGGCATCGAGGTCTGTAGACTCCAAATCGATGTGCGCTTTGATGTTACTCGTGAGATTATCCAGTTCAAGCTTATTGAAAGATCTCTGCTGACGGGTTTCTCGTTGGGCTTCCGCATTCTTTGGAGCCAATGGGAGTTTCATCCGTAGGTCTATTTGGTGATGGTCAGACCAGGGTATTGCTTTGATTTTAATCAGGGGTTCAACATGGTTGGGTGGCTTGTTTTTGGGAGCAAAAACCATGTCCAGTGTATGTCCCTTTTCGTGTGTCGGCTCCTTTATTATTTGGTGATACCCAAGTTGTGACATAGCTTCGAGGAATGTGTTGGCGTGCACCTCTGTTGTTGATGCTAGGTTTAGGTCACCGAGGATGATTTGGAATTTCCTTGGCTGTGTTGAGGATATGTTTTCCAACGCTGCAGCAAGTCCTTCATGATTTGGTGAGGGGGACCTGTATATTAGGCAGATGGATATTGCTGAGTTCTCCACTTTGATCAGGTCTATATCCGGGTTTGAGTCCAGGGACGTGCATGAGAGTTTCAAGTGTGATCTTGCAATTATGATCACTCCTCCACCTCTTTTGTTGGAACGTGGACAGTTGTACAGGTTGTAGCCTGGTCTGTCTATCTGGTTCAGTAAGGCAGTGTCGGTGTTTGTTATCCAGGTTTCTGTTATGCAGAGGATGTCAGGTTGTTCATCTTTGATTAAGTCAAAGATAATGTGGGTCTTGTTTCTGATTGATCGGGCGTTTATGAGTGTGATGCTACAGATCACTGAAGGCTCTGATTGTGCAAGGTTTTGTTGAGCAAGGGGTCGGCAGGGTTTCTGCATCCGTTGCCTTTTTGATTTTGGCTTGTTGCGCTTCGGTGCTCCCGCGTGTTTTCTGCCTGTGTGCCCTTGATGGGTCATGAGTGATGGTCCTATATTGGTAGTGAGGTAGGTTGCGGGTGGGGGTTCATGAGGGGTATGGATGGCATAGAGGATGTATATTGGGCCACATATAAGTGGGGTAGGTTGGTAGATGTTTGCTTCGGTTGTGTAAATTGAGATTAGGGTGATCAGGCTAATCCCTAATACCAGTTTTAGTAGATGCATGTTTAGGTGTGGGTGTGCAACCGTGCAATACAATTTGCTTAGTATCTAATGCTAATCTTAAGACAGATGTAACGGTTGTGGTCTCAGTAGGTAAACTTGGTACAGTGGTAAGTGTTATTGTCTCAGCACACAGTAGAACAGCATCAGCATGTAATAGATACAATATCACATGTAATAGTTACAGTAGTACAGCATCAGCATGTAATAGTTAACAGTATCAGCTGGTAATAGTATCAGCGTGAGAATGGGTCATCAGTATGTTTGCAAGGGTGCTAAATAAGTCGTATAGTGTTGGTTACAGTACAGTTGTTACAGTACAGTAACCTTACAGTACAGTAAGCCTTTATTAGCACAACCTGAGTTTTTATTGCTGTTCTGTACCCAAGGTATTTTTTAAAAACATGTTTGCAGAAGGAACCACATTGACTAAACTCCAAAAGCTGCCTGTCAACCTCCTCTCCCTAGGATATATTTGAGAAGTGACATAATTTTAAAGGAATAAATGCCAAAGGGCTCCCATCTGAATATATAACAAGGAAGACATTGTTTCCTATTATTGGACTGCACAAGTTATCTTTATCTTGGACGTTTATGTTCCATATTATTAAATATGGACCATAAATGTGGTTCTTGAAGAGACTACTACATCTGAAAAAGTGGACTTGTCTTTGAAAGCTTATGCCTCAATTAATCTGTTACTTTAGTTTAAATTTAAAACACAGAAGAGAGCTTTCTGGTTAAATTTGGAACCCAGCAGAGAGCTGTAGTTTAAATTTAATAGTCACTCAGGGTCTAGCATCAGCAAAGTACTTTTAGTTTAAATTTAAAACAAAGAAGAGAGCTTTCTGGTTAAATTTAGAACCCAGCAGACAGCTTATAGTTTAAATTTCATAATAAGTTAGAGCCTAGCAGCAGCAAAGAGCTATAATTTCAATCAAATAAGAATATAGCTTACCTCAGCAGCACAGGACAGGGTACTGTGTAGCAGCCCTCTTTTAATAAGTGTTATTTCCCTACCTCCCTCCCACACCCACCCACCCCTGGGATAATCGTAGCTTTATAGGTACTTTCACATCTTAAAAGACAAGAGATGCTCTCAGGTAAAGCTTGTTACCCAAATCAGACATACACTAAGGACCTGAGATTAATTAAGCTTCAGGTGAACAAGGCATATTAAACGTATTAGGTTCAGTTTTATTGGTATAAATATCCATAGCAACCCTTAGTAAGTAAAGAACTTAAAGATCTAAACAAAAACTTAAAACTAAGATGCAGACAGCAGTCCAGCAGCGGGATGGGGGCTTTCCAGTCTTTTGCATTGAGTGTCACATGTATGATTTTCTCCCAGTTGGTGAGAGGTCTTACGTGTGCACTAGTTGCAAGGAGCTCTTTGCTCTCAGGGAACGAGTCCATTCTCTAGAGGCTAGAGTAGCAGACTTGGAAAACATAAGAAAGACAGAGGTACATAGACGAGACCTACAGGGATATAGTCCTGAAGTCCCACCTCCAGTCTGGCAGCATCCCTGTTGCCATGGAGGAGAGAGGTCACGTGACAGGAGAGCATCACCCTGGTGTGGAAGTGATCCTGTAATTAGGACCTGTCCTCCAGGTGATGTAAAACCCTCGCGCACCGAGGAAGTTTCTCCAGGGCCATGTGCCCATGAGGGAAGGGTTAGGACAGCCGTTATAGTTGGTGATTCGATCATTAGGCATGTAGATAGCTGGGTGGCAGGTGGACATGAGGATCGCCTAGTAACATGCCTGCCTGGTGCGAAGGTAGCGGACCTCACGCGCCACCTAGATAAGGTCTTAGATAGTGCTGGGGAGGAGTCTGCTGTCTTGGTACATGTCGGTACCAATGACATAGGAAAATGTGGTAGGGAGGTTCTGGAGGCTAAATTTAGGCTTTTAGGTAGGAAGTTGAAATCCAGAATTTCCAGGGTAGCATTCTCCGAAATGCTTCCCGTTCCACGTGCAGGACCCAAAAGGCAGGCAGAGCTCCGGAATCTCAATGCGTGGATGAGACAATGGTGCATAGATGAGGGGTTTGGATTTGTTAGGAACTGGGGTACATTTTGGGGAAAGGAGGGGCTCTTCCGAAGGGATGGGCTTCACCTTAACCGGGATGGAACCAGGCTGCTGGCATTAACCTTTAAAAAGGAGATAGAGCAGCTTTTAAACTAGATAATAGGGGAAAGCCGACAGTCGCCCAAGAGCAGATGGTTCAGAAGAATGTATCCTTGAAGGATACTACCAAAAGCAGAGAGGTTCCAAAAAAGAGTAAAGTAGCCCAAACGCCCTCGAGTATGGAGCAGACAGAGCTTAAAGATCACAAATTACCCATGTCTACCAAGGAGAAATTAGGCCTTACCTGCTAATTGTCTTTCCTTGAATCCTCTCCGGGCCAGTCCAGGGTACCATCGGGTTGCCAATCCCCTTCAGCAGCTGAGGACTGACAACTAAAAATCTTTGCTGACAGGCTATAGCCACGCCCCCTTGTGACCGCTCTCCAGTCTATTGTAACAAAGCAGTGTAACAGAACACACAACCACCAGCGGGACAACCGAGTCAAATGCCCGGAAGAACAAAAATGCTATCCCTTAAGGACCCCCATGGGAACAAACAAGGAACATACCCCGTCCCTTGCATGAATAAGGGGTGCACACACCTCCACCACATGACAAGAACCACACTGTGGTTTCGTGGAAGTTATAGCCCCCCTTACTGTCCATTTGTTATATTGGTAATATTCATTTATCATCAATATTTTTTTTTCTTCCTCTTGTTTTACTTTCTTATGGCATGAAGCCAATCCCGCGAAGGGAGCGCAAGACACCTCCGCCCCCAGTACAGCCCGCAGCCCCGGCGGACTGACGGAAGCGAAACTGCAAGAACCGGCTCGCGGACAACCGAATACGAAACGGGAGAGCCCTGGACTGGCCCGGAGAGGATTCAAGGAAAGACAATTAGCAGGTAAGGCCTAATTTCTCCTTCCTATTCATCTCTTCGGGCCAGTCCAGGGTACCATCGGGCAGTACCAGAGCAGTGCCTAAAGACGGGAGGGACCCGCGAGCCCCGCCACAAGGGCAGCAGCTCCAACTCTCGCATCCCCCCTGGCTTGGACATCCAACCTATAATGCTTCGTAAACGTATGCAGAGAAGACCACGTCGCCGCTCTACAAATATCAACCGGCGGCACGAAAGCATACTCCGCCCAAGACGTCCCCTGAGCACGCGTAGAATGCGCCCTGAGACCGATCGGAGGTGATTTACCGCCCGCAACATAAGCCGCCGTGACCGCCTGCTTTACCCATCGAGCAATCGACGCCTTGGAAGCCGCCTGTCCCTTCCGAGGACCGCCAAACAGAACAAACAACCTATCCGACTTCCGAAACGGCTTCGTGATCCGGAGATAACGCTTCAAGACGCGCCGCAAATCCAACATCCGTAAGGAACGATCTGCGCGCGACCCTCCCAAATCCACGAAGGAGGGAAGGGCAATGGATTGATTTACGTGAAAAGGAGACACCACTTTTGGCAGAAAAGACGGCACGGGACGAAGGAGCACGCGTCCCGCCAAAAACTGCAGATACGGTTCCCTACAAGAAAGCGCCTGCAGATCCGATATTCTCCGCGCCGAACATAAGGCCACCAGAAAGACGGTTTTCCACGACAACTCCCGCAGACCTCCCGACGAAGCACCCTCAACAGGAGGTCGAGTCAGGGCATCAAGGACCAGATTCAAATCCCATGCCGGTACGACAGGACGAACCGGTGGCCGGAGAACCTTCACCGCTCTGAGAAAACGCCCCAGATCGGAATGAGACGACAACCTCCTTCCCTGAACCGAGCCTCTATAGCACGCTAGTGCCGCCACGTGAACCCTCAAGGTGTTCAGCGCCAAACCTTTCTGCAACCCGTCTTGAAGAAAAGCCAAAATCTCGGGCAAGGAAGACCGAAAAGGACGAACGCTACGGTTCGTACACCAAGTCTCAAACACCCGCCAAACGCGAGCATAAGCCAAAGAAGTCGACGATCTCCGAGCTTGCAACATCGTCGATACCAACGCTGCCGAGTAGCCCTTGCGCCTCAAGCGTTGCCTCTCAAGAGCCAAGCCGTAAGCAAGAAGCGATCCACCTGCGGCATGAGAATGGGACCCTGCCGCAACAGAGAGCCCCGGGCTGGCAACCGCCAAGGAGACTCCACGAGCAGCCGCCGAAGATCTGCACATCACGGCCGTCTGGGCCAATCCGGCGCAATAAGAATCACCGTCCCGCTGTGACGAGCTATGCGCTGAATGACTCGACCTATCATCGGCCAAGGAGGAAACACGTACAGAAGCTTGTCCGGAGGCCAAGGTTGAACCAGAGCATCGAGGCCTTCGGACATGTGCTCCCTGTGCCTGCTGAAGAAGCGCGACGCCTTGGCGTTGTTGTGAGTGGCCATGAGATCCAGCGACGGTCGCCCCCAGCGCCGCACTATGTCGAGAAAAACCATGGCGTCCAGTTCCCATTCCCCGGGATCGAGAACATGACGACTCAGATAATCGGCCTGCACATTTTCCTTTCCTGCCACATGAGCCGCCGACAACGCCAACAGATGGGATTCCGCCCAGAGCATCAAGTCTTGACTCTCGGACAAGAGAGCACTGCCCGTGCCCCCTTGCCGATTGATATACGACACTGTCGTCGCATTGTCCGAAAAGACGCGCACCGCCCTCCTCTCGAGGAGCGCAGCGAAGGCGAGCAGAGCCAAGCGAACTGCTCTGAGCTCCAGGAGATTGATCGAGAGGGACGCTTCCTCTGGCGACCAGCACCCCTGAGCCACCTGAGACTGATAATGAGCTCCCCAGCCCGACAAACTGGCGTCTGTCGTTACTAACGTCCAATCGGGAAGCTCTAAGGGCATCCCCGTCTGAAGATGACTCTGATCAAGCCACCAAGAGAGACTGCACCTCACGACCTCCGCGCAAGGCAGCTTTCTTGACAACGGATGAAGCTGAGGAGACCACCGGGACAGCAAAGCCTGTTGCAAGGGCCGCATATGAGCTCTGGCCCAGGGCACCAGATCCACAGCAGCCGCCATGGAGCCCAAGAGCTGCAAATATCTCCATGCCGATGGGGCCGAGAGCCGCAGAAACGCCTTCACTTGAGTCCGAATCTTTAGAACCCTCTTCTGCGGCAAGGAGACCAATCCTCGCTCCATGTCGAACTCCGCCCCGAGATATACCAGCCGAGACTGGGGTTGCAGCTGACTCTTTGCACGGTTGATTACCCAACCGAGCTGTTCCAGGAGCTGAACCACTCGGAATATCGCCTCGACTGATTCCTGCTGCGAACTGGCCCTGATCAACCAATCGTCCAGATAAGGATGAACCTGAATACCTTCCATCCGCAAAGCGGCGGCGACAACCACCATGACCTTCGTAAACGTCCGAGGAGCCGTCGCCAAGCCGAACGGTAACGCCCGGAACTGAAAATGACCGGCGGGCACCGCAAACCTTAAAAAACGCTGATGCTCCAGCCTGATCGGGATATGCAGGTAAGCTTCCGTGAGATCGATAGACGCCAGGAACTCTCCTGGTCGAACGGAACGAATTACCGACCGCAGAGTCTCCATCCGAAAATGAGGAACTCGCAAAGCCTGGTTGACATGCTTGAGGTCGAGAATCGGACGAAAGGAGCCTTCCTTTTTGGGAACCACAAAATAAATCGAGTATCGACCGGACCCTAACTGGTCTGGCGGAACTGGCACAACCACTTCCAGCCGCACTAAGCGACGCAGCGTGTCCTCTACCGCCTGTCTTTCCACCTGGACCAGCTGATCTTCATTGCGGTTTCTTTGAAACCGACTGCTGGGCAGGGAAATAGCCTCTACCGAAACCTCTGGAGCCACGAAAGGGCTGAGCCCTAGGCCCAAAACGCCCTCTGGGATAGGGCGAAAAACGTGCCCCTCGAAATCTACGAAAGTCTCTGCCCTGCCCACGCTGGGTGGATGACTGTTTGAAAGACTTGGGGCGATCCTCCGGCAAACCCCCTCCTTTGGAATCACCCAAATCCTTAACAATCTTCTCCAAGGCCTCCCCAAACAGCAGCTTACCCGTATACGGGAGCTTACTGAGGCGAGCCTTCGAGGAGGCGTCGGCCAACCAATTCCGTAGCCAAAGAAACCGCCGAGCTCCAATCAAGGAGGCCATAGCTTTAGCCGTAATACGAATCAAGTCATAAAAGGCATCCGCCTGATAGGCCGCCGCCGATTCCAACTGCACCCCCTCCGAGGAGGACTCCCCTGGAGAATCAGAAGACGACCCCCCCTGCAGCCAACGGATCGACGCTCTAGAGACAAACGCTCCACAAATGGAAGCCTGAAGAGCAAGAGCACAGGAATCAAAGGCCTGCTTAAGCAGCCCTTCCAGCTTGCGATCCTGCAGATCCTTAAGCGCCGCCCCGCCTTCCACCGGGATCGTAGTCTTTTTAGTCACTGCAGACACCAGCGCATCCACTTTAGGCATCTTCAGCAACTCTTTCTCGTCGTGGGGAATTGGATAAAGATGCCCCAGCGCACGAATGCCCCGGAGCGAAGCCTCCGGACACTCCCATTCAGACTCTATCATCTGCTTAATGACCCGGTGGAGCGGAAAATAAGGCTGCTCTGCTTTAAACCCTTGCAATAGAGGATCCTCCAGCGGTTCCTGCTGCACCGTAGGGAGAAGAATATTCAAGGCTGCCAAAGACTGTCCAATCAACGCCCCCAATTCCTCCTTCCGGAACACGCGAAAGAGATTGGGGTCTTCACCTGGAGTCAGCTCACCATCCTCCAGTTCCCCTGCCCAGGGATCAAAACCAGTCTCCGAAAAAACCTCTGTCTCATCAAGCTTCTGAGGCTCAGGCAGCGACTGACCGCAGCCTTCCACGGCCGCAGCAACGCCTGCCCGGGAAGATCCTTCTCCCGGATCGGACCCAATATCCCCCGAGGACCCCCCGTCCTCACTGGAAGATAAGGGAACTTTGTTGCCCTGGGAAACCTTCAAAGTACAAGTTCTATGGAGAGCCAGAATAAACTCCGGGGAAAACAAAGCAGCCAAGGGTTCCTGAGCCTCAGGAATTGGATGCTGTTCCTTTAAATCAGCCACAGAGTCTCTCACAGACTTAGATCTTTTCTTGCCCTGCTTTTGCTTGCCCGTGGGAGAAACGGCGGGCTTACCTAAAATGGCCGCCGTTCCCGCCTGATCCAGCACGCTAAGGGATTCTGAGCCTCCATTCTGCTGCCTGTGAAGAAGTAGTCAGAAAACCACTGCCCCGACGCCAGAAACCGCCGGCCGAAAACCGTGCCCGAAAGCGTTAAGCAGACCCCGGCACACACACACAGACACACACGCACACTAAACCTGACTGCAAATAAACACTGACCTGAAAGCAGCACGAAGGCCCGAAGCTCCCGGTCCCGCTGCTAGCGGACAAGTGAGCCGTGGAAGTGCAGACAAGAAGGGGAGAGGTACCTGGGGCTCCCAAGAACAATCACCCTGCAACAAACGGCCCGGTTCACCGCGGGAGACAGGCTCTGCCCCCGTGAACGCTGCCGAAGTGATCCTCCACAGAAGTACTGCACCGAGGACTTCTCAACAAACATTATTGTTCAAACCCCACAAGGGAAGAGGTACAGAAGGTAAAAGAGAGAATTTAACTCTGCTAGAGCCAATTCCTCTTAAAGTCTGCTATTAAAAAAGGGCCAGCTGCAACTGGAAGAGAGCCTGCCAGCTTGTACGTCCTGTTCAGCTGCTGAGGACTGAAGACTGGAGAGCGGTCACAAGGGGGGGCGTGGCTGTAGCCTGTCAGCAAAGATTTTTAGTTGTCAGTCCTGAGCTGCTGAAGGGGATTGGCAATCCGATGGTACCCTGGACTGGCCCGGAGAGATGAATAGGAATAGCCAAATTAATATGAATAAAATACAGTCTCTAAAATGCTTGTATGCAAATGCTAGAAGTCTAAAAAATAAGATGGGAGAGTTAGAATATATAGCACAAAATGAGAGATTAGATGTGATTGGAATATCAGAGACATGGTGGAAGGAGGACAAACAGTGGGACACTGATACCTGGGTACAAACTATATCCTAATGATAGAGCTGATCAAATTGGTGGAGGGGTTTCGCTCTATGTTAGAGAGGACATTGAGTCAGAAAGGATTAAAGTTTTGCAGGAAACAAAATTTGCTTTAGAATCTCTATGGATTGAAATTCCATGTAAAAAGGGAAAGGCGATGGCGGTGGGGGTGTACTATCGACCGCCTGGCCAGAATGAACAAATGGATGATGAAATGCTCAAAGAAATAAAGGAAGCTAACAAAAGTTACAGCGTGGTAATAATAATGGGCGATTTCAATTACCCCAGTATCGACTGGGTCAGTGTCACGGCAGTACATGCTAGGGAGATAAAGTTCCTAGATGACAAATGACTGCTTCTTGGAGCAGGTGGTCCATGAACCGACGAGAGGGGAAGCCAAATTAGACCTAGTCCTTAGTGGAACACCAGATCTAGTGCAAGAGATAAGGGTGTTGGGGCCACTTGGCAATAGTGATCATAGCATGATCGCCTTTGATTTAATTAGTGAAGGAGGGATAGTAAGGAAATCCACAGTACTACCTTTTAACTTTCGAAAGGGAAACTATGATAAAATGCGGAAAATAGTTAAGAAAAAACTAAAAGGAGCAGTTGCAAAGGTTAAAGACTTACATCAAGTTTGGGTGGTGTTGAAAAATACTATCTTGGAAGCCCAGACCAGCTGTATTCCACGCTTTAAGAAAAGTGGAAGGAAGTCCAAAAAACTGCCAGCATGGTTTAAAGGTGAGGTCAGAGAGGCTATTGTTGCCAAGAAAGCATCTTTCAGGAAATGGAAAAAAGAGCCAAACGATGAAACCTGGAAACAGCACAAACACTGGCAGGTCAAATGCAAGGCATTGATAAAGGAGGCAAAGAGAGAATTTGAGAAGAAGCTTGCTGTGAAAGCACAGTTACTTACCTGTTAGTTACTTACCTGTAACAGGTTATCTCTGGGAACAGCAGGAATTAGTCTTCACATATGGGTACGTGGGTACCGACGGAGCCTGCACGGGAATGCTCCCCAGCATCCAATCAGAAAGCTTTTGGGAGCATCCCTCGCACCTGCGCGGTGACTTCCCGCCTTTCCCACTGCCTCTCCTCAGTTGAGTTTCATAGCTGAGACAGAAGGAGAGAAAGAGGAAAGGAGAGAGATAGATACAACTCCTAGGGGAGGTGGGTGGGTTGTGAAGACTAATTCCTGCTGTTCCCAGAGATCACCTGTTACAGGTAAGTAACTGTGCTATCTCCAGGAACAAGCAGGAATGAGTCTTCACATATGGGGACTCCCTAGCTATGGGTGCCTGGGGAGATCCCATAAAATGCGTATCCCTGGAACAGGATGGCATTTCCCAAACCTGGATCCCCGGCATCCCCTGAGGGATGGGGGGGGGGTAGGAGTTGAATAGAGAAGAGCTGTAGAGGAACAGCTAATCTAAAGACTACAGGGAAAAAGAGTCTTTAGAATGTATGTCAAGTATCATTAAAATATTTAATGAACTAGTACAATATAGAGCTTACCTACTGGATTGTAGGAAGTAGAACTGTGATGGAGTGTACTGTAGATGCAGTAGCGGAATCCTCAAGGGAACTTCACAGTAGTGAGGATGAAGTTCCCACCCTGGAATGGGCAGGTGACCCAGGTGTCAACTGGGGTAGGAGAAGAACGGCAGGTCTTCAATGGAAAGCTTTATGGGAAAAAGCTGAAAACTCTTTTAGGTACAGAGTTATTAACATTGAGGACTAAAAGAAGAAGACTGACCGATCTGGAGAATTAGCCCAGTCCTGAAGGGAAGAGGGGGTATGGAAAAAAGCCCCTATTCCCAAGGAGAACAGAAGTGTACTCAGAAATACTGAAGATGTACACTGTCTTTCCTAGCTGGTAAGAAATAAGAAGACATTGAAGTTTGATACTTCATAGATAGGGAGATCTATAACAAAAATAGAAGCTGTTGATATCACAGCAATAATTGTATGTATAACCGCTCCCACATACTGAGCCGTATGGGAGTAGGCAAGTGGACTGTCTGGACCCCTTAAGAAGGGAAAAACTTTATAGCACAGACAGTTAGGGAGATAGCCGGTAATACTTAGCGTCCTATGGACATCTCCCAATGGGTATATATATATATATATATATATATATATATATATATATATATGGAGAGACATACCTAGCTATATATATGTGCATATATGTCTAGATATGTGTGATATATATAGATATAGATATATTTATTTATTTGCATTTCTTATATACCGCGCTATTACAATCAGTGCGGTTTACATTTGAACAAAATATACAGCAATGTAACATGTTACATTGGGTTTACAATAAACAAGGGACACAAACTTGGATGAACAGGGAGAAAAACTATGTACACAGTGTTATGTAAAAAAGATTAAAACATCATAATGTGAAAAATGGATAGGTAACAGGAGGAGTGTCAGGCTAACGAATTTTCTAGTTGGGGTTGTGTTAAGCGTGAATCTTGGTGAAGACGTGTATTATGTTGAGATTGGCTGGGGGGGATGAGATTGGAATAGTATTTTAGGAACAGATGATGTTTGATAGTCTTTCTGAAGGAAATGATATTAGTGATGGAACGAATTTCTGGGGGGAGAGAGTTCCATGCTCCTGGTACAAATAGTGAGAAGGCTCTATTGGATGTCGTCTTTGAACATTTCGTGATTGTTTTAGGCACTTCTAGTTTGTTCAAACATGACGAGCGTCTGCTTCTGTTGGGTGGCGTAGGTTGGATGAGCTCGGTGAGTGGGGTGGGGGGCTGATTTTTTGAGGCCTTGAAAGTTAGAACGAGGGCTTTGTATATGATTCTAGCTTGTAAAGGCAGCCAGTGTAGACTCATCAGTACTGGAGTTATGTGATCCGATTCAGATGTTCCGGTAAGTATTCTAGCCGCAGAGTTCATGGCTAGCCTAAGCGGGTTCAATGTTACTTGTGGGAGCCCAAGGAGGATAATGTTGGCAAAGTCAAGGTGGGGGGTTACCAGTGCTTGGAAAATGGAGCGGAAATCTGAAGGGTCAAGAAGTGGTCGAAGGTGGCATAATGACCGTATCTTGTGGTAAATAGATTTAGTGATATTCTTGATATGCGGTGACATGTCCAGCTTTTGGTCAAGGGTGATGCCCAAGTACCGGATGGTAGGTTTGACTGTGAGGTCGTAGTTGTTGACTCGAAGGGATGGCGGTGGTATGAACTTCTGATTTCGAGTGACAAAAAGGACATCGGTCTTGCTGTGATTAATGCGTAAGTTTTGGGAGAGGAGCCATTCGGAAACTGCATCGAAGCATTTTGTTATTGCTGAGAAGTCCGGTTGGTCAAGCTTAAAGGATGAGTACATCAGGATATCGTCTGCATATGCTAAGCACTGAATGTTGAAAGAGCGGATCAGGTCGCAGATTGGTTGCATATATCTATTGAACATGAGAGATGAAAGAGATGAACCTTGGGGGACTCCCTGTTTGAGTATGAATGGATCAGATGTAGTGGATCCTACCCTGACTTGTTGTGACCTATCGCTCAAATATGATCTGCACCATGCTAATGCCAGACCTTGTATACCTTTGTCTTTGAGGCGGTGTAATAGTGTCTCGTGGTTCACAGAATCAAATGCGGACGCAATGTCCATAAAAATAAGGATGAAGCCTTGGTGTAGATCATCAATTCCCATGACTAGGTTGTTGAATAAGGTAGTAAGGATGGTTTCTATACCATGTGCTTCTCTGAATCCATGTTGTGAATGGTCCAGTGGTGCTTCAGTGTCGATGTGTTGTTGAATTTGTAGTTGAACTACCTTCTCTATAATTTTTGCCAGCAGAGGGATACTTGAGATGGGTCTGAATGACTCGACTTTGGATGGGTCGAGTTTGCAGTTTTTTAGCAGTGGGCGGATTGATGTGAATTTCAGGCTTTGCGGGAAGGAACCTTTTATAAAAGATTGGTTGAGGATCCTACTGATGGATGGGCTGAGGGTAGATCGCAACTCTTTTATCCAGCTGGAGGGACAGGGGTTGTTAGGTGCTGTGGTAAGGTTGATAGAAGAGATGATTTCTTCGATTTGTTTGGTGGAGACCTCGTGGAACTGTGACAGCACAGATGGTTGCGGGATGAAGTCTGAAGGGATGGGGGGTGTGGGGGAGGCGTTAATGTTGGTTTGGATTATTTTTGATTGAAGGTAGTTTGAGTAGATTTGTGGGTGAGGCATTTGGTCTTGGGAGGGGGGGGGTAGGGTCGCCTGTGAGGGTTTTCACAATGGAGAATAGGTCACGGGGCCTGTTCATGGATCTTTTTAGAGTCTCAGAGTGGTGTTGCTTTCTCTTTTCCATTGTCATTTGTCTGTGAGCTTATAGGTGTGAAGAGTATGCGCATAGAGCCTCAGATGTCCGTGAGCGGCGCCAATGTCTTTCAAGTTTGCGGAGCTGGATTAGAGACTTTCGTATATCTTGTGAGTACCAAGGTGCATGTTCGCGTCTTGATTGTCTCTTGGTGTTGGCTGGTAGATGTGCAGCCTCCTTGAACGCATCGTTCCAGTTCGATACTAGAACGTCAGGGTCTGTAGAGGTGTTGGTGAGGAGAGGCAAGATCTTCTCAAGGACTTCATTCTTATCAAAAGGTTGATAGCGTGCTGTCTTGTTTCTAAGGGTATGTTGACTATTTTTACAAATGTTGCCGGTGTGGATGTTGAGTAAGTCAAAGAGAAGTAGGTTATGATCTGACCAAGGAATGGGTGTTATTGAGATCAACAGGCTCTCAGCGGTGGAGTTGATAGCAGCATGGGGTGCGAAAATCAAGTCAAGTTTGTTTCCTTTGTTGTGGGTGGGAGCATCAATCAGTTGGTTGTAGCCAAGTTGGTTCATTGCATCGAGGAAGGCTGATGAATGTGAGTCATGTAGGGATGGCAAATTGAAATCGCCTATTAACCAGTTTAGGGTGCGTGGGTTGGTGGGATTGCCAGCAATGTTGATTATGGAAGGAAGGTCATCTGGAGATGGCGTGGGAGCTCGGTATAAAAGGTTGATAGTACAGGTGTCATTTGTTATGGAGAGTGTGTCTAGGTGAGTTGTACTTGTGGTATTACTTAGTCTAAATTGGAGTGAGGATTTGGCAATAATGAGAGTGCCACCTCCCCTTTGATTGGCTCTATGAAAAGCGAAGAATGAGTAGCCTGGGGGTGTCATCTGGTTGAGGATGACATTGTCGCATGAAGATAGCCATGTTTCAGTTATCATTAGTAGGTCGAGGTTGTGGTGAGATATAAGATCGATGGCTATGGGCCATTTTGATCGTATAGATCGGGCATTCGCAAGTGCGCATCTGAGGCGGGTGTGTTGAGTGCGTTTTTCGGATTGGGTCTTGTTAAGGCTTTGTAATGGGATGTGTAGGAGGTGTGAATGGCGTGTATAAGGTTTTGTAGTTGTGTGGTGAGGGGTTTCAAAACCTCTCCTTGCGTTGTAATGGAGGATAGGGATGTAGTTGATCCCGGGGTTTAGTGCGTGGGTAATGGTGGGGACCCAAGAGATCAATAGGGCTAATATGATGGAAATGGAGGGTACAGTGAGTTGCATGATGCTTGTATTGGGTGGTTTATGTGTTTATGTGGGGTGGCAGCTTCATGCAGGGATCTTGTGAAACGCTAAGTGTCGGTGCTAGACTTTTGTCATAGAAATGCAGTAAAGCTTGTGCATAAAAGAAGGTGATTGAAACTTTTGTCAGCAGAAGCAGTGGGAAAGGGCGGCTCGTAATAGAGGCAACAGTAGCAGTAGGCAGGGTTACACTGAGTGCTACAGTGACAATTTGAGATGAATTGTGTGAACAGCAGGCACTGCCTAACATATGGTACTGCTAAGATTCAGTGAGGTTTCAAGAAAGAGGATCTTAGCTGAGGCAGTGGCAAATTTTGTTACAAATTATGTGTTACAACAAGCAAGCATCAAAGAGTGAAGATTGCGACTAAGTGTGGTTTTAAACTAAAGTTCTTGGCTGAGTCGGAGCGTATGGGAGATAATAGTAGTGTCCAGGATAATGGCGTTCATGGTAGTAAGTGAAAATAGTACGATGGGTACCTTTTAAAGCGTCTTGATGCAGGCTGTATGGGTTCCGTCGAGGATGGCTGATTAGTTGCTCACCAGTGCTGTAACTTGAGTGGGCAGTTGACCTATGCCCACACAGACTACAGAAAGATGTATGTATAGGACATATACATACATGAATGTAAGTCTGAGGATACATGCCTGCAACTGAGCCCCACAAAAACATTCACATGGGGAATGTGAGGGGAAAAGATTCATCTAATAATGAGGGGGTAAAAACCACCTGAAGATATATAGAGAATCTATTTCTGCGGTGCAGGAATGTGGTTCAGTGGAATAACCGGTATGGTTGCGTGAAAAAACAGAGGGTAATAGCCATCTGGCAAGAGCACGTCAGGAGTACTTTAGGACTCTGACATGTCCAAAGGACAAAAAAACGCATAGACTAAGATACCAGGATGACCCAGTCAAGGGACACAGGGGTATCATGTACAGCAAAAGAGTATGCGTTGTCCAAGTGGAGCAGAAAAACAAAGCCAAGCTGCAAGGAAAAAAGGGGTAGATTCCTGCAAGATTAGGAACTCCTTGGACATTCACGCCATGGAATGATTATATAAACTTTTTCTACTATATGGGAAAAACCCTCAGAGACAAAGTCCAATGCTCTGTAGCAAGGGCCCAAAGTAGAAAGCTTCTCTGAAGATTGCAGAGAGCATTGTGCAGGAGAATTATAAAAGAATACTGACAGAAGTCAGGTGTGTTGCCACATCCTAGGAAAGGATATGGCTAGAAGAAGATAACCTGCAGTGAGTAGTACTATGCAAGATAGTTGAAAGTAGCTTGCAATGAGTATTAAGTAATCACTGGAACTCCTGCATATACAGCAGCTGAACAAAACAGCAGAGGGGATTCTCCTGTAAAAAAACAGAGAGAAAACAGGTAAAGGGAGCGGAGATATGATTTTAATAGCGCGGTATATAAGAGAAGTAAATAAATAAATAAATAAATAAATAAATAAAAAAGCCTCTTTATTGAAGAAATTTTCTCCAGTACAGGGAGAATTACCCAGTGTATGTTGTGCCCATCTGCTCAAGTCTGAAGCTTGTAGCCAGGCTGTACGACGTGCCCCAATGGCAATAGCAGAGGATCTGCTAACAGACTCAGAAGAGTCTAGAGAAGCACGAGAAAGAAACCAAGAGATATTCCTGCTATGATTAAGAAGCAAGGAATAGTCAGTGGCCTTAGGTTCTGACAAAAAAGGGGACAAAAGAGATAATTTCTCTGTGACCTCCTTAAGTGTCAGACTCATAAAAAATATATGAAATAATTCTTGAAGCCAGCATAGAAGTTTGGAAGGTTTGACATCCAAAGGCATCAAGTGCTTTAGATGCACGACCTGGCGGATAAGAAGAATGTTTCTTCTTGCTTCTTACCTTCCTCATTGCTGATTCCACTACAATGGAATGATGTGGAAGTTGTTTTTTCTGAAATCCCGGAGAGGGAGGCACCTGATACAGAACATTAATGACTGTAGAAGGCGAAGGAACCTTTAAAGGTGATTCCCACATCCTCAGAAGAAGATCCTGCAAAGAATGATGTAAAGGAAGCATTATATTTTCCTTTTCTGCAGGATCTTGGCCAAGAATAGAGCCAGAAATAGGAATGGCAAGAAAGGTTGCCATGTCAAGGAGAAATTTCTGAAAAGAAGGATCTCCAATAGGAACTATTCCTGGGTAGGCTGAGGTTGAAGGAGCAGCTTGAGCACCAGAAGACATAGTGGACTGGTGCAGAAAAAGAATCCTGCTAGATGGACATTGATACTGACAGTTCTGATTCGAGGCAGGTAGTACTGCATCGTCAGTGCCCGGTATCGATTCCAAGCTAGGCATAGAAACGATCGATGGCACAGATGGAACTGCAGGAATAGACCTCGATACCGATACCGGTATCGGAGACGATAATGTCATCGAAGCAGTAATCGTGGGCTGCTGAAGCGGTACCGAGGTAGCCAGAGAACCTTGGTGAATATCCTTGGTACTGCATAGTCGGAACCGATACGGATCGGTTCCGAAACGCGTCGGTATCAAATCATCTAGACTGGATATCGATTCTAGACTCGGCATCGAAGGGAGTGAGTCTATCGATGCATGTCTAGAAGGTACCGATGTTGGTGGTGGTATCGGCGATGCCGATACAGGAGAGTCAATCGGAGTCGTATCGATCGGTTCCGAAGGTACCGAGGACGTCCGAAGACGATGCCTGGTGAAGAGAGGAACACTCGACACCGGCGCCGATGTCGGGGAATCGGTACCGCTCAAAGCCGGTACCAACCCCGAGCATGGCGAAGATACAGGAAAGCCAATCTGGGTCTATCGATCGGCCCCGAAGGTACCGAGGATACCAGATGACGATCCCAGGTGAAGAGTGGAACACTCGACACCAATGCCGATGCATCGGTACCGCTCGAAGCGGATACCACCCCCGAGTACGGTTCAGGTATGTTCTGTGAGGGTTGAGCCCCAGGAACAACCTGAAACCCCGTAAATGCTTTGGAGCCCGAAGACTCCCGCCGGGGTTTTATTGCCAATGGGGTCTTGAGGGCAAGGCCAGAGCCGTCATCATGCTGAGCATGAGACTTACCCTTCAAGAATTGGCTAGTCTTAACAGACTGTTTGTGGGTTACCTGATCCTGGAGAGAAGAATAAACCGGTGTCCTCACCTCAGGAGGAAAAAAGGTATCGAGGGAAACTCGAAAAAGGGAAGGTCTTCTCCCAATAATACAGCCTGATGGATCAGGGGAAAAAGGGTCAGGACCCAAACAGGTTAGACACCAAGCATTGGAGTCTAAAAAGAAAACTAAGTTTCCACAGTGAAGGCACTTCTTAGGGGAAGAAGGCTCCATGTTAGAGAGGCCTGGTAGGCCCAAAAAGTTAAAACAAAAACTGAGGAGAAAAAATTCTCTAAGTTTAGAAAAGAAAAGAATAAAGCACCGGCGGTACCGGTATCGGCGGGAAATACAGCCGCGACCACAAGAAAACAAGGAAAATAAGAATTTTAAAGAGAAAAGTTTCTGCGGTGACAGGAGGACGTCCTGTTGGCTCCACGGAAAAACGAAAACTGAGGAGAGGCAGTGGGAAAGACGGGAAGTCAGCGCGCAGGTGCGAGGGATGCTCCCAAAAGCTTTCTGATTGGATGCTGGGGAGCATTCCCATGCAGGCTCCGTCGGTACCGACGTAACCATATGTGAAGACTCATTCCTGCTTGTTCCTGGAGATAGCAAAAACGCGAAATAAAGATTTTTTCAAGTACATTCGTAGCAAAAAACCTGTGAGTCAGTTGGACCATTAGATAATAGAGAAGTTAAAGGGGCATTAAGAGGCGACAAGGCGATAGCGGAGAGACTGAATGAATTCTTTGCTTCAGTCTCTACTGAGGAAGATGTAGGGATGTTACCCATGACTGAAGTGGTATTTAAAGGTGCAGAAGAATTGAAGGAAATATCGATACATCGGGAAGATGTATTACAACTATTAGATAAACTGAAGAGTAGCAAATCACCTGGGCCGGATGGTATACATCCAAGGGTGTTGAGAGAACTGAAATATGAGATTGCAGACCTGCAATTAGTAATCTGTGAACTATCATTAAAATCATCTCTAATACCTAAAGATTGGCGGATCGCCAATGTAACACCAATTTTTAAAAAGGGCTTGAGGGGTGATCCGGGAAACTACAGACCGGTGATATCACGTCAGTACTGGGAAAAATGGTAGAAACCATCATAAAGAATAAAATTACTCAGCATGTAGATAGTCATGGCCTAATGGGAGAGAGCCAACATGGCTTTAGACAAGGAAGATCTTGTCTTACTAATCTGTTATGTTTTTTTGAAGGTGTGAATAAACAGGTGGACAAAGGTGAGTCGGTTGATATAGTGTATCTGGACTTTCAGAAAGCCTTTGTCAAGGTCCCTCATGAGAGACTTTTGGCAAAACTAAAGAGTCATGGGATAGGAGGCAGTGTACTACTGTGGATCAGGAACTGGTTAAAAGATAGAAAGCAGAGGGTTGGGCTAAATGGCCAATTTTCCCAATGGAGAAAGGTGAATAGTGGTGTACCCCAAGGATCTGTGCTGGGTCCACTGCTTTTTGACATATTCATAAATGACCTGGAAAGTGGAATAACGAGTGAGGTTATCAAATTTGCAGATGACACAAAACTATTTAAAGTTGTTAAAACCCAAGAGAATTGTGGAAAATTGCAAGAGGATCTTGATAAATTGGAAGACTAGGCATCAAAATGGCAGATGAAATTTAATGTGGACAAGTGCAAAGTTATGCACCTAGGGAAGAACAACCCAAACTATGGTTACACGATGCAAGGTTCCACATTAGGAACCACCACCCAGGAAAAAGATTTAGGCGTCATTGTGGATAACATGTTAAAACCCTCGGCCCAGTGTGCAGCGGCAGCCAAGAGAGCAAATAGAATGCTAGGTATCATAAGGAAAGGAATGGAAAATAAAACAAAAGATATTATAATGCTTCTATACCGTTCTATGGTGAATATTGTGTGCAATTCTGGTCGCCGTATCTTAAAAAGGATATAGCATTATTAGAAAAGGTTCAGAGAAGAGCCACTAAAATGGTAAAGGGGATGGACGGATACTCCTATGAAGAAAGGCTAGAAAGATTAGGGCTCTTTAACCTGGAAAAGAGACAGCTGAGGGGAGATATGATAGAAGTCTATAAATTAATGAACGGAGTGTAACGGGTAAACATAGATCAACTGTTTACTTTATCAGAATATAGAAAGACTAGGGGACATGCAATGATGCTACAGGGTAAACTATTTAAGACAAATAAAAGAAAATATTTTTTCACTCAACGTATAATCAAACTCTGGAATTTGTTACCGGAGGATGTAGTAAAGGCTGTTAGTGTAGCTGGGTTTAAAAAAGGTTTGGACAAGTTCCTGGAGGAAAGATCCATAAACCATTATTAAGAAGGGACCCAGGATATCAATGCTTGACCTAGTACAAGCATTGCAGGACCTGTGTCTTTTGGGGAAACTGCAAGGTACGTATGACCTAGATTGGCCACTGTTGGAAACAGGATACTGGGCTTGATGGACCTTGGTCTGACCCAGTATGGCATATAAGTAAATTAGACTTACCTGCTAATTGTTGTTCCTTAAGGAACTCTAGTCCAGTCCTGGAACCATAGAGTTTAGAATCTCCTCCAGCAGCCTTGGAGACTGAATGACATCATCACTTTACTAACTGTAGTGTAAGTAGGCAAGGAATGCCCCATATCTCCATTACCTATTGACAAAGCAAACTGAGCAGAGCAACAAACAAGTAGATAAACAACCAACAAACAGACTGAGAAACCGAATACCTGCCCTCGTTTAATAAAAAAAGGATCCCCCATTGGCTCCACTCTATGCCCATGGAAAATCCTTCCCGAGTGTATATACCATTTCTTAATCCAATCTTAGATAAATAATATGCAGTCATTAAGTAATCTGTGAACGCCCTTCAGGCAGACGAGCTGAAAACACCCAGGGAGGGCTCCGGGACTGGACTAGAGTTCCTTAAGGAACAACAATTAGCAGGTAAGTCTAATTTACTTTTCCTTTTCGTCCCTCTAGTCCAGTCCCGGAACCATAGAGGATGTAACAGAGCAGTATATCTCAACGGGAGGGACCAGCGAGCCCAGCCTGAAGAACTGCCGAGCCAAAACGTCCATCCCCCGCCACCTGCACATCAAGCCGATAATGCTTGGCAAAGGAATGCGACGACCAGGTCGCCGCCCGACAAATGTCCCCCACAGGAACCAAACTGAACTCTGCCCAAGACGCCGCCTGCGCCCTAGTCGAATGCGCCCGGAGACCCTCCGGCACCACTCTCCCCTTCAAGAGATACGCGGAAGCAATAGCCGCTTTCAACAAACATGAGATAGAGGCCTTTGCCGCCGCCTCCCCTTTTCGCGGCCCCCCGAAAGCCACAAACAGCCTATCGGACTTCCGAAAATCCGCCGTAGGTTCTTACGCAACACCCTACGCACATCCAAGAGGTGCAACAGCCTTCCCGACTCGCCCCTCTGAGGGTTCGAAAACACGGGAAGCGAAACCACCTGGTTAACATGAAAAGGCGAAACGATCTTCGGCAGAAAAGCCGGTACAGTACGCAGCACAACTTTGTGATGGAAAAAGGACAGATAAGGCTCCCTACAAGACAAGGTTTGCAACTCTGAAATGCGCCGCGCAGAACAAATCGCCACCAGAAAAACCGTCTTCAAGGTGAGGTCCTTCAGGGAGGCCTTGTCCAAAGGCTCAAACGGAGCCCTGAGCAAGGCCTCCAACACTAGATTCAGATCCCAGGTCGGCACTGCGCTACGCACCGGTGGACGCATAAGCAACACCGCCCGCAAAAAACGCCGAATGTCGCCGTGCTACCCCAACGACTGACCACGAACCTTCCCGCGGTAACAGGAAATGGCCGCTAACTGAACCCGCAAGGAACTAGCCGCCAACCCTTTGTCCATGCCATCCTGCAAGAACTCAAGGATCCGAGCAACCGAAACCTCTAAGGGTCGAACTCCCCGTTCCGTACACCAGGCCTCAAAAATACGCCAAACCCGAATGTACGCTAACGAAGTGGAGCGCCGGCGAGATTTTAACAGAGTAGAAATAATGGAAGCTGAATACCCTCCGAGCCGTCATCCTAGCCCTTTCAAGAGCCAAGCCGTAAGCGAGAATCGATTCACCTGAGGCATGCGCAACGGCCCCTGCTTCAAGAGGTCCGCTCGCAGCGGCAACCGAACCGGATTGTCGGCCAGCAAATGCACCACGTCTGTGTACCAGGGACGACGAGGCCAATCGGGAGCCACCAACACCACCAGACCTCGGTGCTTCTCTATGCATTGTACCACCCGGCCGATAAGAGCCCAAGGCGGGAACACATATAGAAGGCCGCCGTCTGGCCATCTCTGTGCCAACGCATCGAGCCCCTCTGACATCCGCTCCCGGCGCCTGCTGAAAAACCGCGACACCTGCGCCGAGTCGAAGGTCGCCATGAGATCCATCAGCGGAATCCCCCAGCGCCGCGTTAACAGCGCAAATACGTCCAGGTGTAGACACCACGTCCCCGGGTCCACCCTGCGACGGCTCAGGAAATCCGCCTCGATATTGTCCACGCCGGCTACATGCTGAGCCGAGAGAGCCCCCAGGTGCCTTATGGCCCACCCTAATAGCTGACTTGCCTCGGCCTCTAGAGCCGCACTGCCCGTGCCACCCTGTCGATTGATGTACGCCACCGCAGTGGCATTGTCGGACAGAACCCAAACCTCCCTCCGACGGAAACTGCCAAAGAATGCCTGCAGTGCAAGGAACACCGCTCTCATTTCCAACCTGTTGATGGACCAAACCGACTCCTCCGGAGACCAAGTTCCCTGGGCAAACCTGCCCTCGAAATGCGCCCCCCACCCCAAGAGACTGGCATCCGTCGTCAGCAATCTCCAGGAGGGGGAATCGACCAGCGAAGCTCCTGGCGCACCCCGAGAGGACACACCAAGCGCTGAGATAACGCATCCCGTTGATGCGACCACCGGCAAAGTAGCGCCCTCTGTAGAGGCCGCATGTGAGCCCGGGCCCACGGCACCACCTCGATCGTAGCCGCCATCGTGCCCAACAACTGAAGATACTGCCACGCCGTCGGAGCCGGACACGACAAGAACCACCGGACCAGACCGCGCAGCGCAGCCCCTTCGCTCAGGGTGTGGGCAGGAACACTTCCGCCCGGCTCGTGTCGAAACGGGCCCCCAGAAAGACCAGGGACTGCGAAGGAACCAGGCTGCTCTTTGCAAGGTTGACGACCCAGCCAAGGGACTCCAACATCTCCACCACCTGGGCTGTAGCCGCCAAACTCTCCTCTCTCGACTTTGCCCGAATCAGCCAATCGTCCAAATATGGGTGGACCAACACTCCCTCCTTGCGGAGCGCTGCCGCCACCACCACCATGATCTTGGTGAAAATCCGAGGAGCCGTAGCCAGACCGAAGGGCAACGCTTGGAACCGACAGTGCCCCATCGGCACCGCAAAACAGAGATATTTCTGATGATCCTGCCGAATGGGGATATGCAGATAAGCCTCCGTCAGGTCCAGGGACGTGAGAAACTCCCCCGCCTGGACCACTGCTATCACGGACCGCAGAGTCTCCATCCGAAAATGGGTCACCCGGAGGCACCGATTCACACACTTCAGGTCTAAAATCGGCCGAAAGGAGCCTTCCTTTTTTGGCATGACGAAATAGATAGAGTACCGACCGAAGCCGCACTGCGCCGCCAGAACCGGCACCACCGCCCTGAGCTGAAGTAGACGCTGCAGAGTGTCCGAGACCGCCTTTAACTTGGCCAGAGCTGCGCAAGGGGATCTGACAAAGGAATCTACGACGGGACGGTGGAGCTCCAACGTGTACCCTTCGCGAATGACTTCCAGGACCCACCGGTCCGAAGTAATCTGGACCCAGGCAGGGTAAAAGTCCCGCAACAGACCTCCCACGGGAACCACCCCCACCTGAGCCCGCCGTATTTCAATGCGTCTTTTTAGGGCCCGAGGACTGGAAAGGAGTGAAGCCCCGTCCCACTCCACGGAAGACTCGAAACCCTTGACCCCTACTCGGGAACCTCCCCCGCTGAGACGGGCCAAACCGGGAGGACCGAAACCTACGAAACTCCCTCGCGGGTCCTCGGAATCCCGCCGGGACACGACCCTGCTTAGACTTATCCTCGGGGAGCCGACCTCCCTTGGAGTCTCCGAGATCCTTGACCAACTTCTCCAAATCCTCTCCAAACAACAACTTCCCCCTAAAAGGCAGCTTACTGAGCCGCGCTTTCGAGGAACTATCCGCAGACCAATTACGCAACCAGAGATACCTCCGAGCCGCTACCACGGAGGCCATACTTTTAGCTAAACCTCGGATGAGATCATAATGGATATCCGCTAAGTACGCCGTTCCGGACTCCAGCCGCGAGACATCATCGAGGCGGCCCTCCAACTGTTCCCCCTGCAACTTTTGGGACCATCGCAAACAGCCCCGCGCCACCCAAGCGCCCGCAATGGAAGCCTGCATGGAGAGAGCGCTCACATCGAAAACCTGTTTCAGCAGGGAATCCAGCCGCCTGTCTTGCACGTCTTTCAACGCTGCAGCCCCCTCCACCGGAATGGTGGTCTTTTTCGTAACTGCCGACACCGCCGCATCCACCTTCAGAGAGCGAAACAGCTCTCTATCCTGATCTGCCAGCGGATAAAGGCGAGTCAAGGCCCTGGTACCCTTGAGAGCCGCCTCCGGCACATCCCATTCCTCCTGGATCATAGTCCTAAAGACCGGATGAAGAGGAAACACCTTCTGGGATGACCGAACCGCCTGCAACAGCGGATCCTCCAAGACCACCTCAGCCACGGGATCCCCCACGGGCATATTGAGGGCCTTGAGAGTCTCCGTGATCAGGGCTGGAAGCTCCTCTCGCCGAAACACCCTAACCACCCGACTCTGCTGCTCGGTGCTAGGCAACTCCCCCTCCTCCAACTCCTCATCCGAAACGAACTCCATCTACTCGTCCAGCTCCGCGGGGTCCTCGCCGAGAAGCGAGGTGACCCCCTCAACGCCTGCCCCCTTATACTTTTTAGCCGCCGGAGCGCCATCTGCTGAACTGCCCACGGGCCCCAGCCTCTTCTGCCCCTGGGAGCCCGTCGGCGTGACCGGCATGGTGGGCTGTAACAAGGCCAATGGCTGCTGAAGCAGGGTAATGAAATTTGGTGGGACCCCCAGAGAAGCAGCCCCCTGCTCCTGCCCTAACGCAACCAAGGAACCCTCCCCTGAGGAAGAACCCACCACCGGCTCCTCCTGGGCGAGACTCGGAGGCAACGAGTCCACGGCCTCTGCCGTGGGTTGATCCGGTGGGTTGATCCGGCCCCTTCTCCATTCCTGTGGCCACGCGCGCACAGGCCACACACACACCAGAGTCCTGCACCGAACTGCGCCGTAAGCCATACAAACACCTTGGCTTAGACGGCATAATTTTGAGAAGCAAACGCTCCCCCTTGCTGCGCTCCCGCGCTCTGCCAATCCCTGAACTGACCCCTGCCGCTCAGATGGGATGAACACTGGCTTTGCGCCAAAACTAGGCTCCAGCCGCCGCAGCCCCCCCTCGTCCAAAAAGAAAAGCCTCAAGCTGCGTTTTATTTATTTATTTATTTTTTTATATAATCCAAGCCACCCCACAGAGGTGCCCAGACAGAGGGGAAGAGGGCCGCGCAAAAACGAGGCCTCTAAGCCTCCGAAATCCGCTGCACTGACACGGACAGCACAGACCCGCAGCACCCAAAATGGCCGCCGGCTGTCTTCCCGCGCTAACTCACGCGGCCAGGGTAATCACCCCCTAAGGATAGCGTAGTTACTCACCTGTAACAGGTGTTCTCCAGGAGCAGCAGGAATCAGTCCTCACTTATGGGTGACGTCGGCGCCGACGGAGCCCTCGCGGAGCAATTTTCCCCAGCTTTCAAAGAAAGCCTTTGGGAATTGCAGCGCGCATGCGCGGTCGTCTTCCCGCCCGAAGGTGCCATCTTAGCCAGTCAGATGACATAGCTAAAAAAGACAGCATAAAAATTTGCAAAAAGAACATAAGCAGACGATTGCAACTCCAAGGGGAGGAGGGAGGGTAGTGAGGACTGATTCCTGCTGCTCCTGGAGAACACCTGTTACAGGTGAGTAACTACGCTTTCTCCAGGACCAAGCAGGAAGTCAGTCCTCACTTATGGGACTCCCAAGCTCAAGGCTACCGGAGACCCTAAGCACAAAAATGAGCTCCCTCTAGCTCAGCAGCACAGAAGGACAGAATCTTCGCTGAATTATCACCCACCGGTAGCCCACATCCGGGATGGAGGGTAGGAGTTGCTCAGACCTCAAAGAGATTACGGAGGACTGCCTGTCCGAAAGCACTGTCCCTACGGGACTCCCTCTCGAGACAGTAATGGACCGCAAAAGTCTGGCTCGAAGACCAAGTAGCAGCCCGGCAGATGTCTGCCAGCGGAACAGAGCGGAGGTAAGCCACTGACGTGGCCTTTGCCCGAACGCAATGAGCCGTGACTCTACTTTCTAAGGAGAGTCCGGCTGCCCCATAAGCCCAAGTGATACAGTCCGCAACCCAGATGGACAGAGTACGCTTGGAGACCGGGAGCCCCAATCTATTGGGGTCAAAAGACACAAAAAGCTGAGCAGCTTTACGGTGCTCCCGCGTACGGTCAAGGTAGAAGTTCAGAGCCCTTCTACAGTCCAGGGTATGGAGGACCGTCTCAGCTCGGCTGGAGTGTGGCCTGGGAAAGAAGGTTGGAAGTACCACCTCCTGATTGATGTGAAAAGGGGAGACCACTTTAGGCAGAAATTTCGGATGAGTCCGTAGGACCACCCTATTCTTGTAGAACCTAGTGTAAGGGGGATCAGACACGAGGGCCTGCAATTCACTTACGCGTCTAGCGGAAGTGAGGGCTATCAAGAACAGTGTTTTCCAAGACAGAAAACGGAGAGAACAGGTAGCCATAGGTTCAAAAGGCGGACAGGTGATCCGCTGCAAAACCACATTCAGGTCCCAGTCAGGCGCTGGCGGGCGCAGAGGTGGTTTAAGTAGAAGGAGACCTCGGAGAAAACCTCGCTACGAGAGGGTCATTGGAGAGAGGTCTGCCGTCCACCGGCACATGATGTGCTGAAAGAGCACTGAGGTGAACTTTGACGGAGTTGGACTTAAGTCCCAGATTAGAGAGGTGCAGCAAGTACTGCAAGATCACCGACACCGGGCAGGAGAAGGGATCCTGAGACTGTTGGGTACACCAGACTGCAAAGCGACGCCATTTAAGGGCGTAGCATTTGCGGGTAGAAGGCCGTCGCGAAGCCAAGACGACCTCCTCCACCTCCGCCGGCAGGAGAAGGGGAGCAAGGACTACCCTCTCAGCAGCCAGGCCATGAGGTTGAGAGACCTGAGGTTGGGGTGTAGGAGGGACCCCTGATCCTGAGTGAGGAGATCCGGTTGTACCCCCAGAGGGATTGGATCCTCCACCGCCAGTTGCAGCAGGAGCGGAAACCACGGCTGCCTGGGCCAGCGAGGGGCCACCAGGATCATGAAGGCTTTGTCTCGGAGAACCTTGAAAAGAGTCCGAGAGACTAGCGGGATGGGAGGGAAAGCGTACAGAAGGCTCCCCGACCACGAGATCAGAAAGGCGTCCGCCGCAACCCGAAGGGGTGTGGCTGACGAGAGCAGAAGCGAGGAAGCTGCCGGTTGTGAGGACTGGCAAAGAGATCCACCGTGGGGAGACCCCACTTGAGGAAGAGCTTCTGAACTACCAAGGGATCCAGACGCCACTCGTGCGGCTGGAGGACCCTGCTGAGTTTGTCTGCAAGGCAATTTTCTTGGCCCGGGAGATAAACTGCCTTGAGGAGAATGCCGTGACTGACGGCCCAAGAGCAGAGCTTCTGTGCCTCCCGGCAGAGGAGGAAGGAGCCCGTGCCCCCCTGCTTGTTCACGTAGAACATGGCAACTTGATTGTCCGTCTGGACAAGGACGGACTGTTGGGAAGTCAGGTGGGAGAAGGCCTTGAGAGCTAGGCGGATCGCCCTGAGCTCCAGGAAGTTGATCTGCTGAGCAGACTCCCACGTGGTCCAGAGGCCCTGAGTACGTGCCTCTTGGCAATGTGCTCCCCAGCCCAGGAGGGATGCATCGGTGGTCAGCACCCGGGTCGGCTGAGGTGACTGGAAAGGCATTCCGAATATCAGGTTCGGCAGCCGGAGCCACCACCGGAGAGACGAGATCAGCGGTTCGGAGACGCGCACTAGGTCTGCTAGGCCGCCCGTGGCTTGTCGCCACTGCTGGCGGAGACACCATTGAGCAGACCGCATATTCAGGCGGGCATTGGGGGTCACATGGACGGTGGAAGCCATATGGCCGAGCAGTCTCAGGAAGCGCCTGGCGGAGACCAGGGGCTGGCTGCGAAAGCGGTCGGCTAGGTCCATGAGCCGTTGAGCCCTGTCGAGCGGTAGGTATGCTCGCGCCTGAGGAGTGTGCAGCCTCGCGCCGATGAACTCGAGATCCTGTGAGGGGAGCAAAGTGGACTTTGCGAAGTTTATAACAAAGCCCAAGTGCTGCAGCAGAGTCACCGTGCGGCACGTGGCGTTGGTGACCTCCTGAGCGGACGCTGCTCTGATGAGCCAGTCGTCGAGGTACGGAAAGACATAGAGGCCGTGAAGCCGGAGATGGGCCGCCACGACCGCGAGACATTTTGTGAAGACTCGCGGTGCGGAGGACAGGCCAAAGGGCAGTACTCTGTACTGGTAATGATTTCCTGCCACCACAAACCTTAGGTATTGGCGGTGGCTTGGGTGGATGAGGATGTGCGTGTAGGCATCCTTTAGATCCAAGGAGCATAGCCAATCTCCCTGCTGGAGGTAGGGCAGAAGGATTCCAAGGGTAAGCATTTTGAACTTCTCCCGCACAAGGAACTTGTTGAGGTTGCGCAAGTCCAGGATGGGTCTGAGGCCCCCTGTTCTCTTTGGTATCAGAAAATACCTTGAATAAAAGCCTTGACCTCTCAGGTGGTGTGGCACCGGTTCCACCGCCTGTTCCTGCAGAAGACCTGCTAACTCCTGAAGGAGCAACTCCCTGTGCAGAGGGGGGCGCGGAGGTTCTCCCGGAAAATAGGAGGGAGGGACCTGATGGAAGTGGAGAAGGTAGCCTTCTCGCACGACCTGAAGCACCCAGGCATCTGCGGTGATGCTGGACCACCTGTGGGCGAAGTGAACCAGCCGGCCTCCGGTGCTGGGAGGAACCAGCGGGGGGGGAGAGGCTATGCTGAGCGAGTCAAAAGCCCCCACCCTGCTGAGCAGGGGCTGGTGGTGCAGGCTTGGGGGCTTGCTGCCTACGGGACCCGTTACCCCGTCCCTTGGCCTGCTGGCCCTGTTGGGGAGCTGCAGGGGCCTGATAATGGGGGTATTGTTTGTAGGCAGCCGCCTTCCTCGGGTAAAAGGACTTTTTCCCCGAGCCCTTCTTTTTCTGGGAAGGGGCGGAGGTCTTCCTAGAAAGCCTGGTCCTGGTGAGAGTCTCAGTCTCAATTTGTGCAGCCTTTTCCGCCATGGGCTTGCCAAAGAGGTTTTCGCCTCGGCAGGGGACATCGACCAACTTGTCCTGTACCCAGGGTTCAAGGTCTGACGACTGAAGCCAAGCCTGTCGGCGGGCACCGATGCCGGCTGCGGCTACTCGAGCCGAGGCCTCAAAGCCATCATAGGCTGCTCGGGACATGAACTTTGAGCATTCCCGAATGCCCGTGGACAAGGCTAGGAACCTCCGCAAGGGCTCCTCGGAGAGACCAGCGGAGAATCCGGCTAGCTCTTTAGCCAGATCCCGGAGATACATGCCCATGTAGAGCTGGTAAGTCTGGACACGACATGCGAGCATAGAGCCCTGGAAGCACTTCTTGCCAAGGCCATCCAGGTTCCGGGCCTCCCTTCCAGGAGGCACCGAGGAGTGCATCTTCTGGCTCTTAAGACGATGCATGGCCGATTCCACTACCATGGAATGGTGTGGCAGCTGTGCCTTCTGAAAGCCAGGGCTCTTGCGGACCCGATAGATAGAATCGACCCGCTTGCTCAGGACCGGCGAGGAGGCCGGACTCTCCCACATGCGGAAGAGTAGTCGTTCCAGCATAGGAGGAACCGGCACAGTAAAGTGTTCCCTCGCAGGAGAGTCATACTGGAGGGCGTCGAGCTCTTCGGCTCGAGGCTCCTCCTCGGGATCCGCAGGGAAGGCCAAAGCCTTGGCCATATCCCTAACGAAGTCCGAGAACCGGGCATCCTCCGGGGGGGACTGCTTCCGAGGCTCGGACCCCGGTGAGTCCGATGGGACACACCGAGTCCGGAAAGAATCAGGTGACTCCTCCTCCTCAGACTCCCAGACCGACTCCGACGAGGACTCGGTGGGGTCGGCTCGGGCAGGGTGCGGCGCCAGCCGCCCCGACGTCGAGGGAGTCGGCGTCGGCGACCTCGGTCCCGAACGGGAGGCCGAGGGTGACCTCGACCGAGGATCGACTCGAGTTCTCATCGACTCGAGGATCGGCTCGGTCTCCGGGGTCGACTTGGACGTCGACGTCCCGGCGGTCGGGGCAGCGGCGCCAGCGAGGCCAGCGAGCAGTGCCCGCTGCTGGTCCATGAAGGCAGACAGTCTGCTCTCCAAGGCCGTCAACCTGAGTCCGAGCTCAGGTGACCCAGCAGCCCCCGACTCGGGCCCCGACGGCGTCGGGCCCGACGTCGGCTGTCGCGGAGGCGAGTCCAGAAGGACCACAGGACTTACCCGGGCAGGCATCTCCGACTCCAGGCGAGGTCGCTTCGGGATGTGTTCCTTCTCCAAGGACCCGGGGCGGCTGTCGGGGCTATGCGACCTGGCCCTCGCGGAACCAGGAGCGTCCACCGACGCCGCCCTCGCGGGTTTTTCCTTCCGACGATGGTCCCCGGAGGGAGAACCCCGGTCGGAGGAGCTCCGGCGACGGTCCGAGCTGGAGCCTTTCGACGCGGAGGCCTCCGACGAGGTCCGGGTACGGCTGGGGTCAGCGAAGATTCTCTCCCGCTGATGCCGCCGACTCCTCAACGCCTTTGAGGACAGTTTGCTGCAGGGCCCACAGATCAGTTCCTCATGATCCGGGCCCAGACAGCGGAGGCAAAAGTCGTGTGTGTCGGTTAGTGACATATTTCGGTCACACCGACCACACCGCTTAAACCCACTGGCAGCCATCGGGGGAAAAAAGGGCCCCTGCGAGGTCAAAGGACCGGGCTGCCAGGGAAACCGAAAACGAAAGCTAAGTCAGAAAAACCGAAAAAAAGTAAGCGGACTCGAGACCGGCGTCGCGAGTCCGGGCGGGAAAACGATCGGCGTCGAACCGAAAGAAAAAAGGATAAAACAAAGAAGAAAATCAACTTTTTCGCGGGGACAAGACGGGGACGTCTGTAGGGCTCCGCGGAAAAAAGAAGACTGGCTAAGATGGCACCTTCGGGCGGGAAGACGACCGCGCATGCGCGCTGCAATTCCCAAAGGCTTTCTTTGAAAGCTGGGGAAAATTGCTCCGCGAGGGCTCCGTCGGCGCCGACGTCACCCATAAGTGAGGACTGACTTCCTGCTTGGTCCTGGAGAAATCCCCGGTACTCTAAAGCAGGGCCAAAGGGAAATCAAAGATATAAAAGTAAATTAAAGGAAATAAAAAGAGAAAATAAAGCCCCAAGCGCTCAGCGCTAAACTCACTGTGCTTTCCCTGCTGCCGCGAAGCACAACGGCGACGGAGCTCAGCCTACTGCGGCTTCGGCTCCGACGCTGCTCACCACTCAAGTCTGCCGGGATTTCTTTGAGCAAGCCTACAACCTGCTCCTCACCCTTCTTATCGGGTTCGGGAGCAGGGAGACAAACACTTAATTTATTTCCTCCTCCTGTGCTCGTTTAAACGATGGGGAATCAGTACCCAGAGGGAGGGGGGGAGGAGGCAGGAGGGGGGGGGTGCAAGGAGCAGGATGGAGCCAACACCGAATCTAAAAAGTAAAAGAAAAGAAAAAAAAGACTGTAAACACTAAAGGGAAACACTATAGAAAATTAAAGATACCAAGAACCCCAAAAGGAGCTATAACCCCTAGCTCTGCTTATTTGTCCTGAGCCCCGTCCCAGGCTCAGAATCTCCACAGCTGCTTGGAGACTGAAGTACTGGAGATAGGGGGCAGTCCTTGCCTACTTATACCACAGTTAGTAAAGCGATGATGTCATTCAGTCTCCAAGGCTGCTGGAGGAGATTCTAAACTCTATGGTTCCGGGACTGGACTAGAGGGATGAAAAGGAACTTATGTTCTTATGTTTATAAAGGTACTATCAGACTCTGTGTTGGTTTAACATACATATGGGGACATTTTTCCATTGTTTTGATTTTAAGTGGACCTATATGCAATAAAACCTAAGTACTGAGACCACTGCTGACATTTGTGATGTTAGCAGAAGCCATAACTTAGCCCCAATCGCTGTCCCATCCAGTACAAACAGTTATGGAATCTCTGAAGTAAAACTTCCAAACAAGCAATTGGCTCAGAATACAAATATATGATACCAGATATGAAGTCTCAAATCTTTCCATATACATTCCTTATCAAAGCCATGACCGTATGACTTGAAGTTCTAAACTGATTGCGTCCATGTGTCAATTACCTGAAGATTCTCCTCTTCTCTGATCAGTTGCTTCCTGGGAAATATTCTGTTGGCTTGTATGCACCGAGTCTCTTCATCCTATGGAGACAAAATCTGGCTCGGTTAGAGAAACGTGCATAGTGATGTCCCAGATGAATAAAATGACCTATCCCTTTAGGTCCTACCAAGTACACTGTGTAATTTGTGAAAGAGAAATTACTCTCTGCTCAACAGTTAAGATAACTAAAAAATTCTATCAAAAAAACAGCCCCTGCAAGAAACGTAAAGAAAAGGCCAATGAAGACCAACTAAAGACAGATGTCCCTCAGTAGACTGAAATTTAGAAAGGGAATTTGGCCAGTTGTTGAACCAGTAACAAATCTGATCTCTGGAATGAAAAGTAAAACTGTTCATAATGTCCAAGTGTCATCAACTGTTTCTTATTATATCTTTAAGAATAGCTGCTTGTACAGGTCAGCTAGTTGGGAAGTATAAACAAAAAGTGGTCTGTTGGGGGGGCATAGAAAAGAGTGGGAAGAGGCAGGTTCCAATTTAGGCATAGGAAACTGCTGCCAGGAAAAATTTTGTCAGACATTAAAACATTTATTTATTTATGGATTTTATATACTGCTTTATCATATAATCAAGGCGGTTTACAGATAACTTACTGCAATGAGCAGTTTACATAGAACATGGAACATATTTACAAGTTTAGTACATATTAACAGGTATTACAACAAACTCTGGCCTGTAGTATGGTATGTAACAGCCAACTATTTACATTTAAGGGTAAATTTTATGGAGGGTGCATTGTTGAGGGTTACTTTACTCGATGGTTGAGTTACCGTTCTGGGTTGTTGAGTCTTGCTTGTCAATTATTGTTTGGTTTGCTTCAGAGAACAGTGCAGTTTTGAACTTTTTCCTGAATACGGAAAGATCTTTTATCTCTCTTAGGTAGTTAGGTAAAGAGTTCCAGAAGGTCGGTGCGTACAATGAGAAGGCTCTGTTTGTGGTTGACAGGTTTGTTTTTCTTGACTCCATTGCTGTGGTTAGTAGGTTTCTCATGTTTTTCCCTTCTACTTCTTGTTTCCCGTTGGGTATGAATTAATGAGGTCAGAAGTGTAGGGGAAATGTTGGTTATAATCTTGAATATAGTCGGGATGGCTTTGAATTTGATTCTTTGAGAGACTGGTAACCAATGTAGTTGGTACAGGATTGGGGTTATGTGTTCAAATCTTGCAACTTTTATAATTGTGCGGACTACTGCGTTTTGCGCTATTTGGAGTGGTTTCAAGGTTTGTTTAGGAAGACCTTGTAGTATTATATTACTGAAATCAAAGTGTGGCAGATAAATGCTTGTGCTATTGTGTGAAAATCATCTGTGGATAGTAGAGGTCTCAGGTTTTGTATCATTCGGATCTTGTTGTATATTGTTCTCTTTATCATGTTGATGTGTTTTGTCATGTTGAGGCTATGGTCAAGTAGAGTACCTAGGTATTTTATTTCGTTTTTGATAGTGAGGGAAGCACCATTTACAAAGCGTTGTTGAGGCGGTGAGAATAATTTATTCCTGGAAATTATCATTATCTCTGTTTTTTTAAAGTTGATCAAAAGGTTCACAGAGTTGAGCCATTGTGAGATTTCATTGAAACAGCTGATGATGTTCTCATAGTTGGGTCTTTATCTTTATTTGTACACTTGATATACCGCCCACGTCAGGACATTAGAGCGGTTTACAGTAAACATGTCAACGCTATAGAATAAGGAAAGGAACGCCATTGTATTATAAGAAAGAATAAGAGGGAGCAGAAAAGTCAGCAGAGACAAACAATAGAGGAAGAAAATGTCTAGGTAGGGGGGTATCACAAGGGAGGTCAAATGTCTGTTGAAATAGGTGGGTTTTTAGCAGACTTAAATTTTGGATATGAAGGTTCCAGATGAAGGGAAGGTGGTAGGGCGTTCCACAGTGAGGGGCTGAGAAAAAAAGAATGCGGCGTGACGTGTCTGTTCTAAATTGGCCTGGGAGGGGGAAGGAAGGGAGAACCAATTAGCATGTAATGACCGAAGCTGTCGATAAAGCGTATGGAGAGAAATGAGATTGGCCAGATAAAGTGGATTTGACGTATGGAGTGCCCTATGTGTCAGAATTAGAAGTTTGTACTGAAACCTATAACGGAGGGGTAGCCAATGGAGGTGTGCATTGAACGGTGTGAATAGCATGATGTCATCTGCATATATTCTATATTCAATGTTGAACTTGCAGATTATATCACATATTGGTTGAATATAAATGTTGAAAAGCAGTGCTGACAAGGCAGACCCCTGCGGGACCCCTTGAGTTAGATTGAATGGTTTGGAAAATGTATTGTTTAATTTGACTTGTTGTTTATGGTTGGTAAGATATGATGTAAACCACTGAATTATGGTGCCTCCAATTCCAAGGTGTTTTAGGCGTTTGATTAGGATTTCATGTTTTATGGAGTGGAAGGCAGAGGTTATATCCAGGAATATTAGTATGTACGTATGCTTGTTTGGTATTTTCTGCCACCATGCCTCTATCTGGGCCTGCCATTTGTCCTCCAGAGCTGTACCAGCTCAGGGTCCACAGCAGTAGCAACCTGGGAAAGAAAATTTCTGGCAGACCCAGCAGTGCCTCAGCCCCTCCTGAACAGGTTTCCCAAAACCATGGAAATCCATGTGAGAGGTTGGGTGTCACAGGGCTCGACAGGCCCCATGCTGAATTTTTTTAAAGTTGTTGCTGCAGGACTGGTGCAGCTCTCAAGGGCAAATAACCATAGAGACATGAAGATGGGTAGAACCACCCAGAAGGATCTGGGCAGACATCCCCCTTGTTCCCTTTCATTGTCTATTAGCGCCTGAAACTTAAATACAGCCCTGGGAAGATAAAAGAATGACTGGTGATACTGGAAATAAAACTGTAGCAAAGGTGAAAGAAAAATGAAAAGCTCTAGTCATCAATTGCCCTCATTCTAAAATCAGTCCGTCTTGGAAAGTGTAGTTACTCACCTATAACAGGTAATATATGGGAACAGCAGGAATTTAGTCTTCACATATGGGTGACGTTGGTATCGACAGAGCCCGCGCGGGAACGCTCCCCAGCATCCAATAGGAAAGCTTTTCGGATCTTCCCACTGCACCTGCGTAGCTTCCTTCCCGCCTTTCCAGCTTTCCCTCCTCAGTTGAGTTTGTAGCTGAGATAAGAGGAGAAAGAAAAAAAAAAGAGAAACCCTACAACTCCTAGGGGAGGAGGGTGGGTTGTGAAGACTAAATTCCTGTTGCTTCTGGAGATCACCTGTTACAGGTGAATAACTACGCTATCTCCAGGAACAAGCAGGAATGTAGTCTTCACATATGGGACTCCCTAGCTAGAAGATGCCAGAGAGATGACCTCAGAATCAGCTGTGGTTTGTCCCAGGTATGCCTAAAGAGGTCATGTATCCTCCATGGATGTCTGGTATCGAAATCCAGGATGGAGGGTAGGAGTTGCTCTAAGTCTGAAAGAGATGCTGGAGAACAGCCTGGCCAAACATGGCATCCCGGCGGGAGTCCTTGTCCAGACAGTAGTGAGCAGCAAAAGTAAGAACCGAAGACCAGTTGCTACTCTGCAGATCTCATCAATAGCTACAGATCATAGATTTGCCATCAACGTAGCCATGGCTTGAACATTATGGGCAGTGACTTGACCCTCGAGGGAGAGTCCTGCCTTCTCATAAGCAAAGGTGATGCAGTCTGCTATCAACTTGGAGAAAGTATGTTTGGAGACTGATAACTTGAGATGACTAGAGTCAAAGGAGATGAACAGCTGAGAAGCTTTCCAGTGCTCTCGAGTCCTCTGAAGATAAAAAACTAAGGCACATTTACAATCCAGAGTGTGGAGGGTTGCTTCTGCCCTAGATGAGTGTAGTCTAGGGAAAAACATAGGGAGGTAGACCAACTGGTTCAAATGGAAGGGCGAGACTACCTTCAGCATGAAGTAAGGATGAGTCCTAAGGGCTACCTTATCATGATGGAACAGTGTGTAAGATGGGTCAGCCACTAAGGCCTGGAGCTCACTAATGCGCCTTGCTGAAGTGAGGGCAATGAGGAAGATGACCTTCCATGTAAAAAACGTAAGTGATATAGTGGCTAGAGGTTCAAAGGACAGCTTGTGAAGCTGTCCTTGAACAACACTGAGGTCCCATGCCACTGGTGGTGGCTTAATGGGAGGCTTGGTTAATAGAAGACCCCTCATGAAGCATGCTATGAGCAGATGAAAGGAGATGGGTTGGCCATCTAAGGGCAAGTGAAAGGCTGCAATTGCACTTAGGTGTACTCTTACCAGATTGGTTTTGAGCCCAGACGATAGGTGGAGGAGATACTCAAGCAGCACCTCCAACAGAGCTGAGAAGGGATTAAGATTCTTCCGAGAACACCAGAAAGAAAACCTACGCCACTTGAAAGCGTAGGACCATCTGGCTTTCAATAAGCTAAAAGGATGGGGCGGTAAATACCTTGGAAGGCTATGCCTTAAGCAGCCATGCTGTGAGATGGACAGACTGTGGATTGGGATGGAGCAGCATCCCCTCCTCCTGAGAGAGGAGATCTGGAGCAGACCCTAGATCTATGGGTGGAGCCTGAGACAGACGTAGAAGGAGAGGGTTCCACGGTTGAAGTGGCCAGAGTGGGGCTATGAGTATCATGAAGCCCCTGTCCGTCTGAGGTTTGAAGAGAGTCTTGGGAATTAGGGGAATGGGAGGGAAGGCATATAGGAAGCTGCGTCCCCAGTGGAGGTGAAAAGCATCCACTTGTTGGCTGTCTTGCACAGGAGTCCTGGTACAGAAGCGAGAGAGCTTGGCATTCTGAGGACTTGCGAAAAGGTCTCTCTCTGGAGTCCCCCAGATTTGAAAAATGTAGGAGACTGTCTTGTGATGATGCAGAGGGTTTAAACAGTAAGAAAAAGGGTTTAAAACTGCAGCTTTCCTCAAATGCACACATTAATGCAGGCAAGGAAGGGGTTAAAGCACAAGCCCAGAGAAACTCTCTGCACAGAAAGGCAGTGAGAGAGCCACACCCCAGCTCCAGGACAAACAGGGGAGCTGACATAAGAGGCAAGGGGGCGGAGTCAAACCGGATAGGACAGCCCTATGCTCTTAACCAGGAAGTAACAGAGAGAGTGAGTGCTAGTTCGAGTTCGAGTGGGAGAAGGAGTCTGAGGAGAAGTTCCAGTTCCAGTTCAGGTGAAAGCTCGAGTCAGAGTAACACTGATCTTGGAAGGAAGAGAGTTTGTGTGGGAGCAGGAGGAGTGCCTGGGAGAACAGGAAGTGTTCAGGCAGGAGACTCAGGACCTGACTTTGACCAAGTTGCAGAGAGAAGCAAAGGGAGGAGCAGCCATTGCCAGGCTAGCACACGGTGCTTGGAGAGTTGCCATCCAGACTGCTTTGAGACACGGAGGTCTCTGAGAAAGCAGTGGAGAAAGCTTCCTCTGGGAGAGAAAGGTCACCACGAACCAGACAGCCAGGAGGAGCAGGTGGGAAGCTACTTTTATTCTCATGGGGAGAGGCTGGAACCCTTACCCAGAAGAGATAGCATTACTTCCCTAGAGTCTTCCCTAGAAGCTGTGAACAAAGGTGAGAGTTTGAGCAAGTATAAAGTTCTGTATGATAAGCTGCCTAAGCGTTCCAAGTGCAGGAAGCCTGATACTAGCAGAAGCTTAGAAACTAGCCCAGCTGTTCTCAACTCATCAGCTGATGGTAGGCTATGCCGATAGAAGCTAAAGCTAGCCCCTGCTAAGCCAGTGATACAAGAGCAGTGCAAAGACAGAGACTTGCCTTTTTACCAACCTTTGCAACCCAGACACACTAGATGATTAAGCCAGTTGAATTCCTTTAACACTACTTTAAAAGAGGCTGCTGATTCTAGCTACATTCAGATACCACGGAGGGAAACGAATAGTAAGTGGAAACAGCTTAGACACCATTTGGAACAATGGAAGCCTGTTGATCTGCAGTACCCTGAATTGAATCATAAGACGTCTGATTCTGATGTTGAATCAATGCAGTTGGGTTCAACTAAATCAGATAGCTCTTATTCTGAGATGGAGGCAGACTGTGCTTTGTGTTGCCAAGAGTGAAGCTGTTGATATTAATGTATATGATAAGTGCTGAGAAGTTATTTCATGCTATTGAGTTTGCACGGAGAGAAGCAGCGTTCTGCTGGAGTGAAACTCAACGTCTTTAAGCAGCTGTGAATTGTGAATGCTATGGAAGTGATTAGCTGCAACTAAAGCTGTTCATAACTGAAGGGGAATTGAATTTACCTTGTATATAATCTGACAACCCTGAGAAAGATCAGGTTGGACTTTATCACCTTTGGACTTTATTTTGGCATAAGTAGTACCACCTTTTTTGTTTCTGGTTAGGGGATGGTAGATGACAGAATCCTGTGCAACAAATAAAGTTTTTGTTATCACACAAAACCTTGGCTGTCTTCGTTTGGGCCACAACTACAGGGATATCCTAAGCTTCAGCACTTACAAGGATAATCTGGCACATTTCCCACTCTTCCAGGCAACCGCCTATACGCTGAGAAAGGGGGTGTGACAGTCTACATGAAGAGACCACTCATGGGGGAGGAGGATTCGACTTAGTTGGTCCGCTAAAACATTGTGTTTGCCCGGGAGATACACTGCTTGGGGGTGGATGCAATTATGTATGGCAAAGGATCAGAGATGCAGAGCCTCACTGCAGAGGGTCCAAGAACCTGTTCTGCCTTGCTTGTTCATGTAGAACATGGCTACTTGATTGTCGATTTGGACTAGGACTCTGCGGCAATGAAGATGGGCCTGGAACATTTTGAGAACATTAAAAATAGCTCTGAGCTCCAGCAGATCTATGTGGAACTGTGACTCCTGCTGAGACCAGAGTCCTTGAGTGGAGAGAGACCCAAGGTAGGCTTCCCAGCCCAGTCTGGATGCATCCGTCGTCGGGATACATTGATGTGGAGGCATCTGAAAAGGTGACCCTATAAGGAGATTTTCTAGGGATTGCCCCACTGGAGAGAAGAGACCAGAAGGGTAAAGACTTATCTTGTCCCCTAGAGACCTGATGCCTGAGACCACTGGGATGCCAGTGTCCACTGGGCTGTGCACATGTGTAAACGGGCATATGGAACTACATGCACCGTTGATGCCATATTACCCAGAAGTTGCAGCATTTCTCAAGCAGTCAGATATTTCTTGAGACATGCCTGAGATGCTGATTGAGATGAGCACAGCGGAGTTGGGGCAGAAATGCCCTTGACTGCTGAATATTTAAGAGAGCGACTATAAACTCTAGTTTGAGAGGGGACGAGTTGGGACTTTGGAAGATTTATGACAAATCCCAAGTGTTGTAACACCTGCATGGTGCGTGAGAGGGACAGACTGGCCTCTTGAGAGGTGCTTGCTCTTATGAGCCAGTCGTCTAAGTAAGGGAAGATAAGTATCCCTAGAGTCCTTAGAAATGCGGCTACTACCGCCATGCATTTTGTGAAGACTCTTGGAGCAGAGGAGAGGCCAAAAGGCAGGACTCTGTGTTGGTAGGGTCTTCACTGAAACAAGAAGCACAGAAACTTTCTGTGTTCTGGGTGGATAAGAATATGAGTGTATGCTTTCTTTAGATCTAGAGAACAGAGCCAGTCCTGACTCTGGAGACAGGGAAGAAGAATCCCCAGGGAGACCATCTTGAACTTCTCCCATAGGAGATGCTTGTTTAGGTCCCTGAGGTCTAGAATTGTCTTGTATCCCCCTGTTTTCTTTGGAATAAGAAAGTAGGGAGAACAGAAGCCCATTCCCTGCTGGAACCTCCTCTGTTGTGCCCTGTAGTCAAAGGAAGGTGACCTCTTGTAGTAACAGAGCAGTGAGAGGGGGCTGAGAATGGAACTCTCTTGGTGAAGTTGAGGGGGGGGGGTTAAGCTTTGTAGATGAAGTCTGTATCCCTCCTGTACTATTGTTAAAGATTCAAAAGGAGGAGGAAATAGCCAATGCAATAAAAAGGGGGGGGGGATAAGACATTTTTCAGATATATTAGTGAGAAGAGGAAGGGCAAACGTGGTATTGTCAGACTCAAGGGTGCAGGGGGGGGGGGGGGAATATGTAGAAGCTGATAAGGATAAAGCGGAATTGCTTAACAAATATTTTTGTTCTGTGTTCACAGATGAAGAACCAGGAGCAGGACCTCAGAAAACACCCACAAATAAGAACAGAAGCGAGGGACATCTTGAACAATTTTCAGAAGACTGTGTTCGTGAGAAACTAGCTCAACTTAAAGTAGACAAAGCGATGGGACCGGATGGGATACACTCTAGAATACTGAGGGAACTTGGGGACGTTCTAGCAACTCCACTGACAGACCTTTTCAATGCCTCATTGGAGTCGGGAGTGGTGCCAAAGGACTGGAGAGAGGCTCATGTGGTGCCTTTACACAAAAGCGGAAGTAAGGATGTGGTTGAAAACTACAGGCCGGTTAGTTTAACTTCGGTGGTGAGTAAATTATTGGAAACGCTGCTGAAAGAGAAAATGGTGAGGTTTCTGGAGTCCAGCGGATTACAGGATCCGAGGCAGCATGGATTCACCAGAGGCAGGTCTTGTCAGACAAATCTGATTGATTTCTTTGACTGGGTGACCAGGGAGTTGGACCGAGGGAGAGCTCTAGATGTGGTGTATTTAGATTTCAGTAAAGCCTTTGACACTGTTCCTCACAGGCGACTTATAAACAAACTGAGCACCCTAGGGATGGACCCTAAAGTTACTGCTTGGGTTAGAAATTGGTTGGGTGGGAGGCGACAAAGAGTACAAGTAAATGGAGCTCACTCTGAGGAGAAGGATGTTACCAGTGGTGTGCCCCAGGGATCTGTCCTTGGTCCGATTCTTTTTAACATCTTTGTTAGTGATATAGCGGAAGGGCTGTCGGGTAAGGTTTGCCTCTCTGCAGATGATACCAAAATCTGCAATAGAGTAGACATCCAGGAAGGTGTAGGTAACATGAGGAGGGATCTAGCTAAGCTTGTAGAATGGTCTAGAATTTGGCAGCTGGGATTTAATGTTAAAAAATGTAAGGTCATGCATTTGGGCTGCAGCAATCCAAGGGAGCCATACAGTATAGGAGGTGAAGTACTTTTGTCCACTAAAGAAGAGCGGGACCTAGGTGTGGTTGTGTCTGATGATCTTAAAGTAGCTAAACAGGTAGAAAAGGCGACAGCAAAAGCTAGAAGGATGCTTGGGTGCATACGGAGAGGAATGGCTAGCAGAAAAAAGGAGGTGATAATGCCTCTGTATAAGTCTTTGGTGCGACCTCATTTGGAGTATGGTGTGCAATTCTGGAGACCGCACCTTCAAAAGGATGTGAACAGGATGGAGTCGGTGCAGAGGGTGGCTACTAAAATGATTAGTGGGCTTCATTATAAAGCATATGAGGACAGACTTAAGGATCTTAATATGTACACCTTAGAGGAAAGGCGGGATAAAGGTGATATGATTGAGATGTTTAAATACCTCCGTGGCATAAATGTTCAGGGAGAGAGCCTCTTTCAACTGAAAGCAAGTTCTGCTATGAGGGGACATGGGATGAGGGTGAAGGGAGATAGATTCAGGAGTGATATGCGGAAATATTTCTTTACAGAAAGAGTAGTGGATCCATGGAATAGTCTCCCAGTGGAGGTGGTGGTAGAGATGAGGACAGTAACTGAATTCAAAAAAGCATGGGACCAACACAGAGGATCTCTAAAGGTAAAAAGTGGACTGTTGTAGTTGTTGTTATGGAAGGACAGACTAGATAGGCCATGTGGTCTTTTTCTGTCATCATGTTTCTATGTTTCTAATGTCCACTGCTCTGAGATAAGATGCCATCTGTGGGCATAAATGCAGAGTCTGCCAGGAATATGGACAGGGTTAGGATTCTCCAGAGGCAGGATAGCTATGTTCTCTAGAAAGGAATCAAAAACCCAGAGCAGCCCAACTCTGCTGAGGTGACTGAGACTTGGGAGTCTGAGCCTTGTTTTGCTGTTTTGGAGGTTGTTGTCCCTTCTGAGGGGCATGACATTGAACAGCAGGGGTATAAGAAGGATAATACTACTTTTTATTGAAGGAGGCTTTCTTTGCTGCTTTCTTAACTGGGTTGGCAGTAGATCTAGAGAGCCTATTCAGGGTAGTGTTCTCAGACTCCAACTGAGAGACTTTGTCTTGCCAGTCCTTGCCAAAAAAGGTTTATACTGGTGCAAGGGATATTACCCAGCTTATCTTGAACCCACTGTTCAAGATCCGATGCTTGGAGCCAAGCAATCCTGTGTGCACCAATGCAGATGGATGAAGTTCTGCTGATGCACTCAAAGCAAAAGTTACTCTATTAACAAATTTTGAGACATTCTGAGCATGCTTCACAAGAGTGAGATAATCCGCCTATTTGTCATTGGGAAGAAGAGGAGCCATTAACTCCAAATCTTTAGCCACCTCTTTGAGGAACATACGCATATAGAGTATGTAGGAACTAATTCTGGTCGATAGCATGGAGGCCTGAAAGCAACGTCAACTAAAAGCGTTGAGGGTTCTGATTCCCTACCCGGAGGGTTTAAGGAATGTGTTTTCACGCTCTTGATTGGAAGCACTGCCGATTCCACTACCATAGAATGATGCGGCAAGTGTGTCTTTTGAAAACCAGGACACTCCAGCACCCAGTACATAGTATCAAGCCGGCAGGTATGGGGAGAAATAGTCAGAAGTGTCTCCCACATACGGAGCATGAAGTCATGAAGTATCCGATGGATAGGTAGCGTAGCTGCCTCTTTTGGAGTCATCGGGCATTGAAGAGTTTCCAATTCTTTGGCCCTTGGCTCTTTCTCCGATGTTACTGTTATGGACAGGCCCCTAGCAACATTGAAAATAAAGTTTTGGAAAGACATGTCCTCTGGTGGGGACATGAGATGTTGTGGAGATGGGTCCTCCAGGAGAGTCTGGATGCCTTGCGTATCGGCCGATTCATCATCCAAGGAATCGGAATCCGAAGACTCAAAGTATCATCGGGCAGGGTGTTCCCACTCCGTACAAACTCGGTACCGGTCAAAGCCAGCAACTGGAATCTGTGTAGACAGAACCTCGGTACCAGAAATGGATTCGAGAGCCGGCATTGGCAGTAGCATGGAAAGCGGCAAGAAAGTCAATGCAGCCTGTATTGGTACCGATGCTTGCGGAACAGACTGTAAGGGTTTCACTGGAACCGAGACCGCCAGTAAGGCCGCTAAGCTCCGCTCGATGGCAAAGATACATTGACCTATGCAACCTGCCTATGCTTGGGTATCGGTAGTGGAACCGAGGGCCACGATCCCTGAGAATAGCACCAGGAGCTCTCCAGAGGTGGAACCCTTGGGAGCATCCTGGGGTCCCACTAAGGCTTTGGAGGGAAAGTCCTTCTGCCGGGGTTGTTTGGCCGCTGTAACCCCCTCCAGGGCAACGCCCGAGGCATCTCGATGCTTAGGAGATCTACCCTTGGGGGGTCGGCCAGACTTCGATGAAGACTTGGTCCTGAGATCCTTGGAAGAAGATGAAGCTCTCCATGATGTTGATGCTAAAGAGACGGTGTCAGAGGTGAAGAGGGTGCCCAGCTTTGCAGCTAGATTCTGTAGGCCTCTCTTAGTCGTCTTTCTGCAGGAGGACATTCTGATGGTTGATGATCAGGCCCTAGGCATTTTAGACACCAGTCATGGGTGTCTGTGGCTGAAATGGTACCGCCATACTTAGAACACTTCTTAAAACCACTGGATGGTTTCTCCATTTTATCAGAGACAAATGGAAGGCCTAGGCCTAAGATGGCGTTGATGCGCTTGAAGAAAGGAAAACCTCCTTCACAGTGGGGGGGGGGGGGGGTTAAGAGAAGAAAGTACCGATGGAGGTCAGTACCAGTGTTGACAGGAAGGCAGATGCGAACCATAAAAATATGAAAAGCAGGAATTTTCTGTGGTGACAGAATTTGCTTCTTGTCGGCTCCACAGAAAATGAAGAACTGAGGAGGGAGAGATGGAAAGGCAGCTACGCAGGCGTAGTGGGATCTCCCAAGAGCTTTCCTATTGGATGATGGGGAGCGTTCCCACATGGGCTCTGTCGGTACCAACGCCACCCATATGTGAAGACTACATTCCTGCTTGTTCCTGGAGATAGCGCACTTCCCTGTGATGCACATGACCATGGTGGATAAAAAATACAAACACTCCAACATAATGTAAACTTTCATCAATGAAGACAAGAGCGATTTTAATCCAGAATGCTATTAAATAGGAAGACAGACAAATGATGAATGAAACCAAATTCTAGGAATGAATTTGAATTCTCTGTAAAATTGTGATTCCACACTCTGTGCAGCACCTTTCTACAATACAAATTGTTATAAACAAGGGAATCTCCAGATTTAAAATCTGTAATCTTTGCAAATTGATATTTAATTCCTTTTTAAACCTGTAGCTTTCTTCTGCTCCTTGCACCTCCAGCTCAAATCAGGACCAGTGCTGGGATACTGGTGCCATGAACAACCATTCACAACTACCTCAGGATTTTTTTCCTCTAGTTTATATCCCACCTCTACCCCTTGAAAGTTAGTCTGGGTACTATAGCAACTGTCTTTCCTCCAAGGGTTATGCATCAGGATGGCCACTGGAGTCCTACAATCATGGGTCCTAATCTGGCCACCAGGTACACACTAAAACAATGATCATGATTCCCTCTGCAGCATCTTCAGCCTAACAGTAATACCATTTAGAAGTACCAATAAAAATATGTCGTATGGTGTAAGCTCTGAAAACCACATAGGTAGCTTTCTTCAAAAAAAAAAAAACTTTTCTGCAAGGTCTCAGATTTTTACCACAACCTCTTTTGTTAGTCCTTTAAAAACATTACTCTGTTTTTTTAGGCCACATCAACTCCCTTCACAACTTCAGGGCTCAGGCCATCTCTGCTGTCTGGAACAACACAGACTAAAGACACTTGCGGAAAGCCACAGAGAATTGTATAACTGTTAGCATTTATCCAAGGAGCAGATGGCAGAGAGTCTGAAAGTGGTGGTGTGCAAGGCCTCACTAAGGAGGAAATCAAATAATAAAATTAAGAGCACCAGGTAGCACACAAAAAGGAACAGAAACAGTTAAACTAATGTACAGTAGGGAGAGTCAGTCATCACTCACCCTTAATCCCAATCACCTCCAATGCATTCAAATACCCTCTTCCCCCCTCAGCTCACAGACAAGTACCAAGCAACATACTTCTCCTGCCAGCTGCTGTGAAGCATTAAAGGATGGTGGTTGAAGCAAGAGTTAGTAGGGAGGTATGACATTCAACTCGCCTCTTGCTGGCCAAGGAGGGGAGGAGAAGTAAGGAGCAATCAATTAGTGAAGGCATTGCAGGGGAGAAGGGAAAACTGGGGAAATCAGTGCAAACAGTCATCAGCAGAGTTGACCACACTCAGAGGTCAACAAAAAAAATCTATTGTAAGAGCACCTGCTTTAAAAATGGCCACAAGCTAGAAAAGGCTAGATTTCTCCTGTACCAATACAACTAAAAGAACTCCACTACATGATTTTAAATTTTAAACTCAGTTGTCGATATCCAGCTCCGGCAGCCTGCATACTTAAAGCTCAAAATAAAGAAAGTCATTGAAATATACCACTGAGTTTGATGGACATAAGTCTATGAAACGCTATAGAATTTTTTTATGTCGGGGTCCCCCGGCAAGAGCAGGAAAGACAGAACCCTTTCCCCTCGGCGTCGGGAAATCCCTTTTATTAAACAGGTATGAAATACAATAACCTATATAATTGTAGAATAACACTTATCTCATGAGCAGGCGATATTCGTCCCCCATAAGGAAACATCGGGATTTTTTTGCACACGACATGCATGTTTCGGGCTCATCAAGAGCCCTGTATCAAGTGATACCCTTCCATGTTGAAAATAATCGCCCTGGGGGCGCTTTGTCGTGTGCAAACGAATCCTGATGTTTCCTTATGGGGGACGAATATCGCCTGCTCATGAGATAAGTGTTATTCTACAATTATATAGGTTATAGGATTTCATACCTGTTTAATAAAAGGGATTTCCCGACGCCGAGGGGAAAGGGTTCTGTCTTTCCTGCTCTTGCCGGGGGATCCCAACATAAAAAAATTCTATAGCGTTTCATAGACTTATGTCCATCGAACTCAGTGGTATATTTCAATGACTTTCTATATTTTGAGGGATCAGTGGCAGTCATTTGATATTTTTGAGGTTTTGGTTTATTGATTGCATACTTAAAGTAGCTGGGCCATCCCCGCTTTAATTCTGACTTGAATATTCAATACCAGGGTCATATCTGGTCATTGGCACTGAATAACCAGTGTGCCAGACTAGTGTGTTAGCTAACCAGGCAGCGGTGATATTCAGATTCCCATTTATTTATTATTCCATTGCCTCTATTTACTATTTCTCCATCAGTTATACAGGGAACAAAAGAATCTTTAGCACAATTTTTTTGGTATTTTATATTTATTGATTTTCAGCATTATATTTAGCAGAATTTATGTAAAAATAAGTGTTTAGGTATAAAAAGCTTCACCCCGTGTGGCTTTCGCTTCAGTATTATTTTTTTCTTTTTGTCCTTGAACTCTTCCAAGCCCATGCTGACAAAATGACAAATTAAAAATATGCCCACATTCCCCCTTTCATTAGAATGCACCGTTTGTTCTCTTTCATTCACAGGAGATGTATGAAAAAGAGGCCTACATACCATCCATAAAGCTTAGTTACTCACTTGTAACAGGTGATCTCCAGGAATAGCAGGAATTGAATCTTCACATATGGGTGACGGCACCGATGGAGCCCCCAGCATCCTATAGAAAAGCTTTTGGGAGCATCCGGCTGCGAGTGCGCTGCTGCCTTCCCGCCTTTCCAACTCTCCCTCCTCAGTTGGGTTTGTAGCTGAGATAAAAGGAGAGAAGGAGAGAGAGAGAGACACACACACACAACTCCTAGTGGAGAAGGGCGGGTTGTGAAGACTCAATTCCTGCTGCTCCCGGAGATCACCTGTTACAGGTGAGTAACTATGCTATCTTCAGGAACAAGCAGGAATGTAGTCTTCACGATACCAGGGAGATGACCCCAGAAAGAGCAGTGAAACACAGGCTGAAGTGGGTCATGTATCCTCCCAAGGATCTCTGGTATCGAAACCCGGGGGGAGGGGGGGGGGGGGGTAGGAGTTATTCTAAGTCTGAAAGAGATGCTGGTGAACAGCTTGGCCAAATGAGGCATCCCGATGGGAGTCCTTGTCCAAGCAATAGTGGGCCACAAAGGTGTGGACAGAGGACCAGGCTGCTGTTTTGCAAATTTCATCAATTGCCACCGAGCATAGGTTTGCCATAGAGGCAGCCATTGCTTGCGCATTGTCAGCTGCGACATGACCTTCAAGAGAAAGTCCTTTATTAAGATATACAGTATGCAGTCCACTTGGAGAGTGTTTTCTTGGAAACCGGTAGACCCAGGTGACTGGAATCAAACGCAACAAAAAACTGTGAAGCTTTTCTGTGCTGCCTAGTTATCTGAAGATAAAAGGTCAAAGCACGCTTGCAATCCAGAGTATGAAGATTCCTTTCTGCACTAGAGGCATGAGGCCCAGGGAAGAAAACAGGCAGGTAAACCGACTGGTTCAAATGAAAAGGCGAAACCACCTTTGGCATAAAGTGAGGATGAGCCCTAAGGATTACCTTATTATGGTGGAACCATGTATAAGGAGGGTCAGCCACTAAAGCTTGGAGCTCACCGATGCATCTTGTAGAAGTGAGGGCAATTAGGAAGATGACTTTCCAAGAAAGAAACTTCAGGGATGTAGCGGCTAGGGGTTCGAAGGGCGGCTTCATCAGCTGTCCAAGAGTAGACCTCTCATAAAGCACGCTACAAGTGGCTGAGATGAGATAGGTTGTCGATCAAAGATCATGTGAAAAGCTGCAATGGCACTGAGGTGGACTCTCACTGAATTAGTTTTAAGTCCAGAGGATGAAAGGTGGAGGAGATACTCAAGTAACGCCTCTACTGGAACGGAAAAAGAATTAAGTTCCTTCTTTGAACACCAGATTGAGAACCTTCTCCATTTAAAAGCGTAAGCACACCTTGTGGAAGGTTTCCTGGAGGCCAAAAGGATATCTTTAACCTGTTGTGAGAGGTTGATATCCTGGAGTTCTAAGCTCTCAGCAGCCACGACATTAGGTGCAAAGACTGAGGGTTCAGGTGCAGAAACATCCCGTTCTCCTGGGATAGGAGATATGGAGCACATCCCAACTCCAGAGGTTTGGCTTGAGAGAGACGAAGAAGCAGTGGATACCACATCTGTCGTGGCCAGCATGGGCTATGAGGATCATATAGCTCCTGTCTCTCTGAAGCTTGAACAGAGTCTTGGGAATGAGGGGAATGGGTGGGTAGGCAGGCATATACGAAGTCCTGACCCCAGTGGAGGTGGAGAGCATTCATTGCCTGACTGTTCTGAGCAGGAATTCTGGAACAGAAGCTGGAAAGTTTGGCATTCTGAGGACTTGCAAACAGATCTATATCTGGGGTTCCCCAGATTTGAAAGATTCGAGCAATTTGCTCTGAATGGAGAGACCATTCATGTGGCAGTAGTACTCGACTGAGTTTGTCTGCCAGGAGATTCTGTTTGCCAGGGAGATACACCGCTAGTAGGTGTATCTGAGGGCGTATGGCAAAGGACCATAGGTGTAGGGCTTCATTGCTCAACGCCTGAGAACCTGTTCCACCCTGCTTGTTCACACAGAAGATGGCTACCTGATTGTCCGTCTGGACTAGAACTGTTTTGGAGCGCAGGTAGTCCTGGAACACTCAGAGAATTGAAGATGGCTCCGAGTTCTAGCAGGTTTATGTGAAGCCGACCCCCTGCTGAGTCCAAAGACCCTGAGTGGAGAGATTGTCCAGATGAGCTCCCCAACCCAATTTGGACACATCTGTCGTCAGGGTGGACTGGTGTGGTGGCTTCTGAAAAGGTGACCCTACGAGTAAGTTTCTGGTGATTGCCACCGTTAGAGGGACGAAATGAGGCATGCAGAGTTCCTGATTTTGACCCGCAGACGACCTGATGCCTGAATCCACTGCAAAGCTAGGGTCCACTGAGCTGCACACATGTGTAGATGAGCATAGGGAACCACATGTACAGTGGAAGTCATATGACCGAGCAACTGAAGCATTTCTCAAGTAGTTAGGGAAGTCTCCTATAGCTGTTTGAGAAGCTAGTTGAACTATTCGAGTACAGCGGACCTGTGGCAGAAAAGCCCTTGACTGCTGCATGTCTAGAAGAGCCCCTATGAACTCTAAGGTTTGAGAAGGGGTGAGTTGGGATTTTGGAAGATTTATTACAAACCCCAAATGTTAAAGAACCTGCATTGTGCAGGAGAGAGCGGAGCTGGCCTCTGGAGCTGACGATGCTCGGATGAGCCAGTCGTCTAAGTAGGGGAAGACAAATATTCTTAGAATTCTTAGAAATGCTGCTACTACTGCCATGCAGTTTGTGAAGACTCTTGGGGCAGAAGCCAGGATGAAGGGTAGAACCCTGCACTGGTAATGTCTTCCCTGAAAGAGGAATCAAAGAAACCACCTGTGTTCTGTGTGGATAAGGATATGTGTAAATGCATCCTTTAGGTCTAGAGAACATGGCCAATCCTGACTCTGGATGTAAGGGAGACGTGTTCCGAGAGAGATAATTTTGAATTTCTCTCGGAGCAAATACTTGTTTAATTCTCGGAGGTCCAGAATGGGCCTGTATCCTCCTGTTTTCTTTGGTATAAGGAAGTAGGGGGAGTAGAAGCCCAGGCCTTGCTGGGAAAGTGGCACTTCCTCTATCGCACCCTGAGCGAGAAGGGTGGTAACCTCCTGGCACAAGAGAGTGGTAAAAGGGGCCGAGAGCTGAACTCTCTTGGAGTGGAGGGAGGGGGAATACTTTGGGGAGGGGGAATACTCTGTCACTATGGAGAGTCAAATGTTCTAATTTTATCTAGTCGGGCACAAGAAGAGCAAACGCTCTTGCTGATAAAGTAGGTGTACAAAAGAGGCAAGAGAGATGGATGATCACATGTGCCTTTATTGTGTCCCCACAATAAAGGCACATGTGATCATCCATCTCTCTTGCCTCTTTTGTACACCTAATTTTATCTAGTGCCATTATTTGGCAAAGTAACACAGTCTGCCTGGGATGTTGACTGGCTCTGGAATTTCCAGAGGTAGGATAGCTAAGTTCTCTAGCAGAAAGTCAAAGACCTTGTGGAGGCTGGGGTCTGCTGAACTGTTTGAGCTATGGGGGCTTGAGCCTTCCTTTGTTGCTTTGGTTGTTGCTGTCCCTTCTGGGAAGCATGGACCGGACAGTGGACAGTATGGGTGTAAGAAGGATAAAACTTTTTTCTTGTTGAAAAAGGGCTTCTTAGCCGTTTTTTTCTTAGCAGGGTTGGCAGTGGTCCTAGAGAGCCTGTTTAGGATGCTGTTCTCGGACTCAAGCTGAGAAGCTTTGTCTTGCCAATCCTTGCGAAAGAGGTTTTCTCCCTTGCAAGGAATATTCCCCAGCTTATCTTGCACCCACTGCTCTAAATCAGATGCTTGTAACCAAGCAATCTGACATGCACCGATGGAAATAGAAGAAATCCTGCTAATACACTCAAAACAATCAAAGGTTGCCCTGTTCATGAACTTGGAAACATTCTGGGCATGTTTAACAAGTGTCAGGAAATCAGCCCTCTTGTCATCTAGGAGAAGAGAAGCCATTAGTTCCAAATCTTTAGTCACCTCCCGAAGAAACATACCCATGTACGGTATGTATAAACTTATTGTGGCCGACAACATGGAGGCCTGAAAACATCGACAGCCGAAGGCATCGAGAGTTCTCGCCTCACGGCCTGGAGGATTAGATGAATGTGTCTTAGCACTTTTAATTTGACGTATTGCCGATTCCACAACCATGGAATGGTGTGGTAACTGCGTCTTCTGGAAACCGGGACACTGCAGTACCCAGTATATGTATCGAGTCTTCGAGAAAGTGGAGACACCATGAAAGGTGTTTCCCACATCCTAAGCATGAGGTCATGCAATATCCAATGAATGGGTAAGGTAGCCTCCTTAGGGGCTGCCGGATACTGAAGAATTTCAAGTTCTTCAGCTCTCGGTTCCTTCTCGGAGATCACAGTAATAGAGAGGCCAGAGCCACATCCCGTATAAAGTCTTGAAAAGACATGTCCTCCGGAGGAGACATCCGGCGTTGTGGGGAAGGATCTTCCAGAAGAGCCTCTCCAGTACCGATCGATTCATCGGAGGAATCTGAATCAGAAGACTTGAAGTATCGATGGGCCAGGTGCTCCCACCCAGCCCGTCGACAGTACCGATCAAAATCGGCATTGGAATGCCTCGGTACCGGACCCTCGATGCCAGACACTGACTCCAAGGCTGGCATGGATGGTAGCGTGGAGAGCGGCGCAATGGTCGATGCAGATACCTCCAGTACCAGTGCCGATGGCTGCGGGACCGATTGCAGAGGCTTTAGTGGTACTGAAGCCGCCAGCAGTGCCGCAAGACTGCGCTCAATGGCTAGGATATGTTGATCCATGGAGCCAGCCAATGCCTGGGTATAGGCAACCGAACAGCAGGCCACGACCCCAGAACAGGGCACCAAGAGCTCGCCAGAGGTGGATGCCTCAGGAACATCAATAATGCTTTGGAGGCAAGGACCTCCTGCCGGGGCTGTTTGGCCGGTGTATTCTCCTCCAGGGCAACGCTTAAAGCATCTAGATGCTTAGATCTACCCTTTGAGGACCGACCAGTCTTCGAAGACAACTTGGGTTTCGTTACCTGAGATCCATGGGAGGAAGATGAAGCCCTGGACAATGTTGATGCAACGGACATTGCATCCGAGGCAAAGAGGGTGTCGAGTTTCGCAGCTCTATTCTGCAGGCCCCTCTATCATCTTTCTGCAGAGGAGACATTCCGATGGTGAATGGTCTGATCCCAGATATTTAAAACACCAGTCATAGGTGTCAGAAGCAGAAATAGTACGGCTACATTTGAAACACTTTTTGAAACCACCAGTCGGTTTCTCCATTTTGAGGAACAAAGGGGCCTAAGGCCCAAAATGGCGCCTAAGCACCTAGAGGGAAAAGACCCTAAAAGAAATTTTTTTTTTGAAAAAGAAAATAGAAAAAAGGAGAGAGACACCGACGATACCAGTGCTAGCGTTGACAGGAAGGCAGACGCAACCACAAAAGAAGATGATTTTCTGTGGTGACAGGAATTGCTCCCTGTCGGCTCAGTGGAAAATGGAAAATGAAAAACTGAGGAGAGAGAGTTGGAAAGGCGGGAAGGCAGCAGCGCAGGCGCAGTGGAATGCTCCCAAAAGCTTTCCTATAGGACGCTGGGGAGCGTTCCTGCGCGGGCTCCGTCAGTGCCAAAGTCACGCATATGTGAAGACTACATTCCTGCTTGTTCCTGGAGATAATATATTTACAAGCTTGGTTAAACTAAAAATGAGGGCAATCCACAAAGCCTTCTTTCCAGCACCAAGCTAACTTCTTGAGTACAGAATACCACTTTCTGTAACAGACAAGCTTATGCCAGCATTAAAAGGGAAATAAAGAAGTTATCAATTTAATCAATGGGAGTTGCAATTCACAAGTGAATAGTCCAGCTTGGAAGATGGCAATAATGATATTATAGATACTCACAATGTTAATTGTAGCTCCCATTGGCTTATTTCTTTTGTTCAACAGTTTCATTGTCCATTTAATATATAGAACAAGCCTATGACACAGAAAGAATATATAGAGAATAACGAGATAAGTGTGGAAGAAAGTTTAGCTTGAGCATGTTTGACATGACTACAGAACTCATAATTCAAATATTTGAATGTTTTCTGAGTTTCCTCTGAAGCAGAGGAGAGGGTTTGTGTATTTTTAAAATTAATTTTAGATTTAAAGTACTCACCTTTCCAAATCCAAGCTCAAGGTGAGTGATATTCAAGAACAGCATGTGTGGACCTCTGCCCAGAAGACTTACAGTCTAAGGGCTAGATTAATTAACCTGCATTACTGCTTGTAAACATATGATTTTTGACACGGATATCATTATCAATATTAGTAAATAGGCGCCACAGAAAGTTTACATATAGTTTTAGTAAATACACCCCACTCGTAATAATGGCATCTATGTTACACAACAATAATGCAGGTTACTAAATCTATCCTTAAGTTTGTAGTCAAAGCAATAGAAATTGAATTGGCATGCCCAAATTCAAAAGAAGCAACAGTGAGCAGCAGAATTAGAACCCTGGCTTCCCTGGTTCTCAGTCCACTACTCTAATAAAGCGTAGTTACTCACCTATAACAGCTGATCTCCGGGAACAGCAGGAATTTAGTCTTCACATATGGGAATCGTCGGTACCGACGGAGCCTGCGCGGGAACGCTCACCAGCGTCCAATAGGAATGCTTTTGGGAGCATTCCTCAGCACATGCACACAGCCTTCCCGCCTTTCCAACTGTCCCTCTTCAGTTAAGTTTGTAGCTGAGTGAAAGGATAGAGGGAGAGAGGAAAGAGACAAAGAGATAGAGAGACAACTCCTAGGGGAGGTGGGTGGGTTGTGAAGACTAAATTCCTGCTGTTCCCGGAGATCACCTGTTACAGGTGAGTAACCATGCTATCTCCAGGAACAAGCAGGAATGTAGTCTTCACATATGGGGACTCCCTAGCTGAAGATGCCAGGGAGATAGCCCCAGGAAGGTGCCACCCTAGAAAGGTGGGAATCCTTCTTCCCATGGATCTCTGGCATTCCACCAGGGTTGGTGGGTAGGAGTTGAATTAGGTCTGAAAGAGATTTTGAACAGCAGCTTGGCCAAAGAAGGCATCCCGACAGGTGGTTTTATCCAGGCAGTAGTGGGCTGTGAAGGTGTGTACCGAAGCCCAGGTGGCTGCTCGACAAATGTCATCAATAGACACAGAGTGGAGATTAGCCATGGAAGTTGCCATGGCTCTCACATTATGAGCTGTGACATGGCTTTGAAGAGGAAGACCCTTACTCTCATAAGCAAAGGATATGCATTGAGCAATCCATTTAGATAAAGTTCTTTTGGAGACTGGAAGTCCCAAATGACTAGGGTTAAAAGCTATAAAAAGTTGCGAGGACTTTCTATGTTGATGTGTTCTCTGTAGGTAAAAGGCTAAGGCTCTTTTACAATCCAAAGTATGAAGGTTTCTTTCTGCATTAGAGGCCTGAGACCTCGGAAAAAATACAGGAAGATAAATTGATTGATTTAAATGAAAAGGCGAAACCACCTTTGGCATAAAGTGTGGATGAGTTCTAAGAACAACCTTATCATGATGAAATCTAGTATAAGGAGGATCAGCCACTAAAGCTTGCAGTTCACTAATGCGACGTGCAGAGGTGATTGCAATTAGAAAGATGACCTTCCAGGTCAAAAACTTAAGGGTTGTAGTGGCTAAAGGCTCAAAAGGCGGCTTCATGAGCTGCCCAAGAACTAGATTTAGATCCCATGCCACCGGTGGTGGCTTAATGGGAGGTTTGGTTAATAGAAGACCTCTCATAAATCTTGATATGAGTGGATGAGAGGAAATTGGCTGTCCATTCAGAGACTTATAAGAAGCTGCAATTGCACTAAGATGAACTCTTACCGAATTGGTCTTTAGAACAGAATTCGATAAGTGAAGGAGATACTCTAGTATCAATTCTAAAGGTATGACAAGGGGGTTTAATCCCTTCTTGGAGCACCATATAGTAAAATATTTCCACTTGAAGGCATAAGATCTTCTTGTGGAACGTTTCCTAGAAGCCTGAAGGATATTCTTTACCTGTTAGGACAGGTTAAAATCCTGGAGGTCTAAGCCTTCAGCAACCACGCCGTGAGATGCAGGGACTGGGGATTCGGGTGCCATAGCGTCCCGTCCTCTTGGGAAAGGAGATCTGGAGCATTCCCCAACTCCAGAGGTGCCGCTTGAGAGAGATGTGGAAGCAGGGGATACCATGCTTGGCGTGGCCATCATGGCGCTATGAGAATCATGCGACCCCTGTCTCTCTGAAGCTTGAAGAGTGTTTTGGGGATGAGGGGAATGGGTGGGAAGGCATCCCTTGCCTGACAATTGTGAGCCAGAATCCTGGAACAGAACCGGGGAAGTTTGGCATTCAGTGGACTTGCAAAGAGGTCTATGTCTGGAGTGCCCCAGAGATGAAATATCTTTGCCACCTGGTCTAGGTGGAGGGACCACTTGTGAGGCAGCAGTACTCGACTGAGTTTGTCTGCCCAAAGGTTTTGAATGCCTGGAAGATATACCACTAGAAGGTGAATTTGATACTCTCTGGCGAGGGCCCACAGTCGTAAAGCTTCGTTGCATAACGACAGAGAGCCTGTCCCGCCCTGCTTGTTCACATAGAACATGGCTACTGGATTGTCCGTCTGGATTACGACTGTCTTTGTAGCTGAGCTGGGCATGGAATACTCAAAGAGCTAAATAGATTGCTCTTAATTCCAGGAAGTTTATGTGTAGACCACCCTCCTGTGGAGTCCAGGTGCCCTGGGTAAAGAGATGGTTCAGGTGTGCTCGCCAACCCACCTGTGATGCATCTGTTAGGGTGGCATGAAAGAGGCGTTGATGAAAAGGAGACCCCACTGTCAGATTTTCTAATGATTGCCACTATTGGAGAGACAAAATTAGTCGTTGAGACTTTAATATTTTGTCTGATAAATGACCTGTGGTCTGTGTCCACTGTGTGGATAGGGTCCACTGAGCTGTTCGCATGTGGAGGCGAACATATGGGACCACATGAACTGTGGATGCCATATCTCCCAGCAACTGTAGTAGCTCTCGAGCAGTTAGGGAGGATTTCCCTGCTGCTTGAGAAGCTAGTTGCATTATGCAAAGTCACCGGGCCTTTGCCTGTCTGGTATCTAGACAGGCCCCTATGAATTCCAGGCATTGGGAAGGAACAAGTTGGGATTTTGGGAAGTTTATTACCAACCCCAAGTAATGGAGGATTCGCATTGTGCGAGACAGTGCAGTGCCGGCCTCTGCAACTGTAGGGGCTCGAATGAGCTAGCCGTCTAAGTAAGGGAAGACGAATATCCCCAGGGTTCGCAGAAATGCAGCTACTACTGCCATGCATTTCATGAATACCCTTGGTGCTGAAGCCAGACCAAAGGGAAGAACCCTGTACTGAAAAGGAATGGTAAGAATTTCCTGTGATCTGGATGGATCAGAATGTGAGTATATGCATCCTTTAAGTCTAGAGAGCACAGCCAATCCTGGCTTTGAAGGTATGGCAGAAGAGTTCCTAGAGAAATCATTTTGAACTTCTCTCGAAACAGGCATTTGTTCAATTCTCTGAGGTCTAAAATGGGTCTGTGTCCTCCTGTTTTCTTTGGAATAAGAAAATAGGGGGAGTAGAACCCTGCACCCCGTTAAAGAATGGGTACCTCCTCTATTGCCCCTTCGGCAATAAGTGCTGAGACCTCGTGATCTAGCAGATCGTCTGCGGAGGTTTGAGAATTGAATTGCTTTAGAATTGTAGTAGGGGGCATGCTGTGAAAATGAAGCTTTTACCCCTCTCCTACAATGGACAAAGTCCAATCTTCTGCTGTTATCTGATGCCATCTGTTGGCAAAGTGGCATAACCTGCCTGGGATATTGGGGGGTTGGGGACCCCTCAGAGGCAGGAAGGCTAAGCTCTCTAGGAAGGAGTCAAAGCCCTTGAGGGGGCTGAACCTGCGGAGCTGGTTGGGCTCGCAGGCCTTTTGGCTCCTTCTCTGTCTAGTTTGTCCCTTTTGGGAAACCTGACCCTGAGATTGACTCTGCTGGGTACAGGAAGGATAAAATTTCCTCTTTTTGCTGAAAGAGGGTTTTTTATAAGGCTTCTTTTTGGCTGGAGTGGCTGTAGATTTCGACAATCTATCTAGAGTAGTATTGTCAGCATCCAAGTCGTTAGCCTTTTCCTGCCAGTTCTTGCCAAAGAGATTCTCTCCCGTGCAAGGAATGTTGCCTAACTTGTCCTGTACCCAAGTCTCCAAGTCTGATGCTTGAAGCCAGGCAATCTGTCGTGCGCCAATGGCAATAGCAGAGGTTCTGCTGATGCATTCAAAGCAGTCAAAGGCTGCACAATTGACAAACTTGGAAACATCTTGAGCATGCTTAACTAGAGCAAGAAAGTCTTGTCTCTTGTCATCTGGGAGAAATGGGCTCATAAGCTCCAAGTCTCCTGTAACTTCCTTGAGGAACATTCCCATATATAGTATATATGAACTGATACTAGATGAAAGCATGGAAGCCTGAAAGGTTTGGCGCCCAAAAGCATCCAGAGTCCTGCATTCACGACCTGGGGGATTGGATGCATGCCTCTTTGCACTTTTAATCCTACGCATGGCTGACTCCACCACCATTGAATGGTGTGGCAGCTGAGTCTTTTGAAATCCAAGAGATGGTGGAACTCGATACATAGTATCAAGTCTCCTAGAATGAGGAGATGTAGTCAGAGGTATCTCCCACATTCTGAGCATCACGTTATGCAGAATTTCTTGGATGGGCAGAATGGCTGCCTCCTTTGGAGCTTCAGGATATTGGAGAATTTCCAATTCCTTTGCTCTGGGTTCCTCTTCAGGAGCCACCGTGATTGAAAGAACTTTGGCCATGTCACGAATAAAATCCTGAAAAGACATGTCCTCTGGAGGTGACATTCTGCGTTGGGGAGAAGAGGGATCTTCAGGGAGAAACCCTCTAGTACCAGCAGAATTGTCAGAGTCTTCGGAATCGGAGGATTTGAAGTATTCCTGAGCTCCAAGAGATTGATATGTAGATGAGTCTCCTGTGGAGTCCAGGTGCCTTGGGTGGAGAGGTCTTGCAAATGAGCTCCCCAACCCATCAGAGAAGCATCTGTTGTGAGAGTTGCCTGGGGTAAGGGTTGTTGAAATGGGGACCCCAGCAACAGGTTTTGAGTGGACTGCACCATTGGAGGGACAAAATAAGGCGATGTGTGTTTGCTATTTTGTCTGACAGGCATCCTGATGCCTGGGTTCATTGAGTGGATAAAGTCCACTGGGCTGCTCTCATATGGAGGCAAGCATAAGGAACCACATGCATGGTAGATGCCATGTGGCCTAGTAGTTGTAGCATTTATCGGGCAGTGAGATGAGGCTTTAGCACTGCTTGAGAAGCTAACTGCACCATGCGAAGGCAACGGGCCTGGTGAGATAGGCCCTTGCTTTTCTGGTATCCAGCAAAGCTCCTATGAACTCTAGAGACTGAGTGGGAGTTAGACTGGATTTTGGGATGTTTATGACCAGACCCAAATACTGAAGGATACGCATTGTGCAGGTTAGAGAAGTCCTGGCCTCTGACTCTGTTGGGGCTCGAATGAGCCAGTCGTCTAAGTAGGGGAAGACGAATATTCCTAGAGTGCGGAGAAATGCTGCTACCACAGCCATGCATTTTGTGAACACTCTTGATGCTGAGGCCAGGCCAAAAGGAAGCACCCTGTATTGGTAGTGCTTTCCTTGAAAAAGGAACCGAAGGAACTTTCTGTGAGTTGGATGGATGAGAACATGGGTGTATGCATCCTTGAGATCTAGAGAACAAAGCCAATCCTGACTCTGAAGGTATGGCAGCAGAGTTCCTAGAGAAATCATCTTGAATTTCTCTTTGAACAGGAATTTGTTCAATTCTCTGAGGTCCAAAATAGGTCTGTATCCCCCTGTTTTATTTGGGATAAGGAAATAGGGGGAGTAAAACCCTGTACCCTATTGATGGATGGGTACTTTTTCTATTGCCCCTTGGGCAAGAAGCATAGTGACCTCTTGATCTAACAGGTTGATGAGAGAGGTCTGAGAATTGAACTGTCTTACCAATGTGGGAGGGGGCATGCACAGAAAGTGCAGCCTGTACCCCTCTCTTATAATGGAGAGTGTCCAATGCTCTGCTGTTATCTGCTCCCATCTGGGGGCAAAGTGACATAACCTTCCTGGAATAGTGGAAGGCTCTGGTCCATTGAGGGCCAGGAAGGCTACGTTCTCTAGATGAAAGTCAAAGGCCTTGTGGAGGCTGAGACTGCTGAGACTTAGCAGTCTTTGCTTTCCTTTGTTTAGGTGGTTGCTGACCTTTCCGGGCAGGCTGACATGCAGAACGTCCCTGCTGGGAATAAGAGGGATAAAACCTCTTCTTTTTTGAGAAGAAAGAAATCTTTCAAGAAGCCTTTCTTGCAGGATCAGCTGTGGCTTTGGATAGCCTATCCAAAGTAGAGTTGTCAGCATCTAATTCACTGGCTTTTTCTTGCCAATTTTTGCCAAATAGATTCTCACCTGTACAAGGGATATTGCCTAATTTGTCCTGCACCCAGAGCTCCAAATTGGATGCCTGGAGCCAGGCAATTCTACTTGCACCTATGGTAATGGCAGAGGTTCTGTTTATGCACTCAAAACAGTCAAAAGCTGCACGGTTGACAAACTTAGAAACATCCTGGGCATGTTTGACCAGTGTGAGAAAATCCTGCCTTCTATCCTCAGGAAGAAGAGGGCTCATAACCTCTAAATCACCTGTGACTTCTTTAAGGAACATTCCCATATATAAAATATAGGAACTGATCCTGGCAGAGATAATGGAAGCCTGGAAAGTATGACGTCCAAAGGCATCCAAAGTTCTACACTCACATCCTGGAGGATTAAAGGCATGCCTCTTTGCACTCCTGATCCTTCTCATAGTTGATTCCACTACAATAGAGTGGTGAGGAAACTGAGTTTTCTGGAATCCAGGACAAGGAGGGACTCGATACATGGTATCCAGTCTGCGAGAGTGAGGAGAGGTGGTGAGAGGTGTCTCCCACATTCTCAACACGAGATCATGTAAGATTTCATGGATAGGCAAGGTAGCTGCCTCCTTAGGAGCTTTAGGATATTGTAAAATCTCCAACTCCTTAGCTCTGGGCTCTGTTTCAGGAGTCACAGTAATGGACAAACCACGAGCCACCTCCCTGATGAAGTCCTGAAAGTAGATATCTTCTGGAGGAGACATCCTATGTTTAGGAGAGGAAGGCTCCTCCGGGAGAAGTATTCCGGTACTGCCAGAGCTGTCAGAATCCTCAGAATCCTCTGAGGATTCGAAGTACCTTCTGTCCGGATGCTCTTGAAGAGCCCGATACCCGTACCGACCTAAGTCGGTACTGGGGGGGAATCGGTACCGGGGTATCGGTACCGGAAGGCATCGCATGACTCTGTGCTGGTACCGGTTGAACTGTCTGATGCGGTTCCGAGGGCGTCGATGCCGCAAGGAGAGCCACCAGACTGCGTTCAATAGCCAGGAACCTCTGGTCTATTGACGCTGCCGATGCCTGGATGTCGGTACCGGAAGCAGCCGGTACCCCAGAGCATGGCACCAGTAGTTCTGCCGAGGTCGAGGCCTCGAGAACGTCCTGGAGCCCCGATAATGCTTTGGAAGCCAAAGCCTCCCGCCGGGGCAATTTTGCCAGTACAGAATCCTCAAGGGCAACGCCAGAGGCATCTCGATGCTCAGAAGGAGATCTACCCTTTGAGGACCGGCTGGACTTATGTTTAGTTCCCTGAGATTCATGGGAGGAAGACGAAGCCCTGGAAGACGTCGATGACACCGAGGCTGCATCGGAGGGAAAAAGAGCACTGAGCTTGGCAGCTCGGTTTTGTTGACCCCTCTTGGACATCATGGCACAAGTCACACACTCGGAGATGGAGTGGTCAGGACCTAAACATTTAAGACACCACTTGTGGGTGTTGGTGACGGAGATGGTACCGCCACACTTGGTGCACTTTTTAAAACCCAAAGCGGGTTTCTCCATGACGGAGGAAATTTTGGGCCTAAGGCCCAAAATGGTGCATGCACCTGGAAAAGAAAAGTTTGGAAAAAAAGATTATTATTTTTTTTTTTTTTAAAGAAAGAAAGAACCACCAGCGGTACCGGTATAGCGTCGAGGAAGGCAGACGTGACCACAAAAAGAAGAAAAAAAAATTTCTGCGGTGACAGGAACACGACCTACTGGCTCCGCGGAAAACGAAGAACTGGAGAGAGGCAGCTGGGAAAGGCGGGAAGTCAGCACGCAGGCGCTGTGGGATGCTCCCAAAAGCTGGGGAGCATTCCTGCGCAGGCTCCGTCGGTACCGACGATACCCATATGTGAGGACTACATTCCTGCTTGTCCCTGGAGATCTGAAATTACCACTGAAAGGAAGGAGATTCGACAACTTGGAGACCATTAAGCAAAATTCCACACAGCAGCTTCACAGCATAACGGAAGAGGCATTTCAAAATTGTTTCCAGCAGTAGTAGGAATGCTGGATGAAGTGTGTTTTATCGGAAGCGGATTACTTTGAAGGAGACTGAGTGCAATAACTGTCAATGTTATACTTCCTGTGTTACTGAACAAGTCGCGATACTTTTTGATCTTACCTCCTATGCTCTACTCTACTGTATTCATTGTAAATTAAACTCGTTGATCTATCACTGATCAGCACTACTGCAACTCTTTAGGCAAGGACTGAATACCATACATGTTACTGAAAATGTTAGGTGTTTCTGATTCAAGAATTATGAAATAACGCAAATTGAAACAAAATCACAAATCAGTGACTTATTCTTCAGAGTGACTAAAATAAAATGTAAGTTTCATCTGAAATGCATTTACAAACAATACCCCAACTAAGTGTAAGAATTACAACCAATAATGCTGAAAAAGACTCACTCACTTTTGAAGTTAGAACTCTTGTTAGCTTGAAGTTCTATAATGGGAGAAAAAGACCTCAGTGTATTCTAAAGCCATGTTTATGCAGCTCTCTCTGCTTATGCCAAACTATGGCTTTCCAGCCATATGGGTCATGGGTCTGAAAAAACTCCCATCTATATTAACTACATAAATTATATTTATAGTAAATGATAAGGAAACATTCTCTTCACTTCCTGAAGCAGCTTGCAGCGGAACACTGTCAGCATCAGGGTGCTGGAATGTTCAGTAGCCCATAATTGGAATATATCCATGGAGTCAACTGGAAGATTAAGATAAGATACTTGGATATATATTTAATAGATATCTATGGATTAAGTGCTCTAAATAACCGTATGGGCAGCTGGACATATAGAAAGAAAGAAAATATTGTTTCCATATCATCTAATATAAATATAGTTAATTTGAAATGCTGCCATTAAGTACTGTCAATGCTTCTGTATAGTGTGTTTTTACCCCAACTCTTATTTGGCACATCGCACATGTTTGAGCAACAGAAGAAAGATAAAAGGGCCATTAACCTAAAAAACCCAAACATATTATAGAGAGAAACTATTGTTTTTTCTAGGTTATCAGGGAACTATATCACTATGAGAACCATGGTAACTGACGAAGATACTTTTCCATAATGTTTTGCTACACTGTGACATCAACCACCAGAACCTGGAATGCAAAACAATGATGTATAATCACCTGCCCTAAGAAAGAGTTCATGTTTCCCCACTCATACAAATAACATGGTAGCAAGGAGGATCCAGGTCAAGAGAGAGAGCAAGACCATATGTTTTTTGTATTTCTTTCAGACAAGACAATATAGGTAAAATGATAATTACACTTACCTGGTAATCGTTGTTCCTTGAGTGACGACAGCTTAGTCCTCCACCTCTGGGTAGTGCACCTCCTCCTGCAGCATGGAGACTGGACCAATCAAAATCCTGACAACAGTGGATGTAGCATACTGGCACTCCCATCAGCCCTCAGTGAACTATTGACAAAGCAGACTCAAAAAGCAACAACAAGCATCCACAAAGGTGATTGAATTCATTCTTTTCATTTGCTTTTTTTTTTTTACATACCCATAGAAACAAGATAAGAACCTCCCCTCCCCAAGGAAGGGATGAAATCTCTGAAATCCAATCTTCCATCTCCTACCGAGCCAGGCAAAACAGAGGAAGAAGAAAATAGAACAAGAGGAAAACTCACCTGCCAATGCACACCTTGCTCCTAAACGCGTGCCGCACTAAACCAGTAAACTACAACCCCAGGGCGGGAAGGAGGACTAAGCTGTCGTCACTCAAGGAACAACAATTACCAGGTAAGTGTAATTATTTCCTTTTCGTTCCTCCAGCTTAGTCCTCCACCTCTGGGATGTAACAGAGCAGTACTAACGGGAGGGACCCTTCCAGCCGGCACGCAAAACTGCCGACCCGAAACAGGCACCCCCCGCCGCCAGCACATCAAAACGGTAGTGTTTGCTGAAAGTATGAAGCGACGACCAGGTCGCTGCCTTACAAATCTCCACCGGTGGCACCAGACTGTGCTCCGCCCAGGAAGCTGCCTGCGCCCTAGTAGAGTGAGCTTTCAGACCCACAGGCGCCAGGCGCCCCTGCAACATGTAAGCAGATGCGATGGTTTCTTTAATCCACTGGGAAATGGAAGCTTTCGCTGCTGCCTCACCCTTCCGAGGACCTCCAAACAACACAGACGATCCGACTTATGAAAAGACTCGGAAACTGTCAAATACCGACGCAATACCCTTTTGATATCCAAACGACTCAAAACGCAATCAGAGGCATCGTCACCCCCCGACCGTAGAACCGGAAGAGACGCGGACTGATTAACATGAAAAGGCGAAGATACTTTAGGTAGAAAGGAAGGCACTGGCCGAAGAACCACTTTGTCCTTGGAAAAACAGAGAAAAGGCTCCCTACAAGAAAGGGCTTGCAACCCGGAAATGCACCTTGCCGAACAAATAGCTACCAAAAACACCATCTTCAGAGTTAAATCCTTGAGCGAGATTTGACTTAAAGGCTCAAAACGGAGCCTGCACCAGCGCCCGTAGAATCAAATTGAGATCCCACGGGGAAACCGAAAGCTGACGCGGCGGGCGCAATCTTGACACTGCCTTCAAAAATCGTAGAACATCGGCGTGAGCTCCAAGAGCCACGCCATGAACCTTGCCTCTATAACAGGCCAGGGCTGCTAACTGCACCCTCAAGGAGCTGGTGGCGAGGCCCTTCTCGAAGCCATCCTGCAAAAAACTCAACACTATGGCTACTGAAGCCGTGGCAGCACGGACCTGATGCCTGGAACACCAAAAATGCGCCAGACGCGTATATAAGCAAGCGATGTAGAGCGCCTCCATACTTGTAGCAGAGTTGACACAACCGATCTGGAATAACATCCCTTTTTCAACCTTGCCCTTTCAATGGCCAAGCCGTAAGCGAGAATCGATCCACCTGCGGCATCAATAGCGGACCCTGCAAGAGGAGATCCTGTGACACTGGAAGACGCCACGGGGCCCCATCCAGTAACCGGACGAGGTCGGCATACCACGGCCGCCGGGGCCAGTCCGGCGCCACTAACAGTACTCGCCCGGGATGCGATTCGATGCGCTGAATCACTCGGTCGATGAGCGCCCACGGCAGAAACACATAGAGAAGACCCACCGACGGCCACGGCTGTATCAAGGCGTCTATACCTTCCAACATGGGCTCCCGCCTTCTGCTGAAAAATTGGTTCACTTTCGTGGACTGGCAGGTGGCCATCAAGTCCATGAATGGCATTCCCCACTGGAGCACCAACTGCACGAACATGTCAGAATGGAGCTCCCACTCTCCTGCATCCACTCGTACTCTGCTGAGAAAATCTGCTGTCACGTTGTCCTTCCCGGCGATGTGCGCCGCCAATATTGCTAGCAGATGCGACTCTGCCCAGGAGAACAGCACTTCTGCCTCCTCTTCCATGGCAGCGCTCCCGGTACTGCCCTGGCGATTTATGTATGCTACGGTCGCAGCACTGTCTGAAAGGACTCGCACCGCACAGCGTGCAACCCAGGCCTCGAAACTGTTCAAGGCTAGAAACACCGCTCTGAGCTCCAGGCGGTTGATCGACCAGACACTCTCCTCCACCGACCAACGTCCCTGCGCAAATTCTGCTCCGCAATGCGCTCCCCAACCCGCGAGGCTGGCATCCATGAGGAGCGGCAAGCACAGTTACTTACCTGTAACAGGTGATCTCCGGAACAGCAGGAATTAGTCTTCACATATGGGGTTCGTCGGCGCCAACGGAGCCCGCACGGGAATGCTCCCCAGCATCCAATCAGAAGGCTTTTGGGAGCATCCCTCGCGCCTGCGCGGTAGCTTCCCGCCCTTCCCACTGCCTCTCCCCAGTTGCGTTTAATAGCTGAGACAGAAGGAAAGGAGAGGAAGGAAGAGAGAGAGAGAGAGAGAGAGTTACAACTCCTAGGGGAGGTGGGTGGGTTGTGAAGACTAATTCCTGCTGTTCCGGAGATCACCTGTTACAGGTAAGTAACTGTGCTATCTCCAGGAACAAGCAGGAATGAGTCTTTACATATGGGGACTCCCTAGCTGAGGGTGCCAGAGGAGATCCCAGAATGCGCGCCCCTGGACAGGGTGGCATCGCCCAACCTGGATCCCCAGCATCCCCTGAGGGATGGAGGGTAGGAGTTGAGAAGAGTTGCCAAGGCACAACAACCGAAGACTACGGGGAGTCTTCAAAACCACGTCAAATATCATTAAACCGTTAATGATCTAGCACAATCTAGAGCTTACCTACTGGATTGTAGAAGGCAGAGCTGCGACGGGTACTGTAGATGCAGTAGCGAAGTCTTCAAGGGAACTTCCCCACAGAGAGGACGAAGTTCCCAGTCCGGGCGGGCTGGAGACGCAGGTGTCAACCGGCACCGGAAAGACGGCAGGTCTTCACGAGGAGCTCTAAGAGAAGCTGAGAACTCCAGTAGGAGCAGAGTCCCCAATCCGGAGGACTAAGCAGAAGACTGACCGATCTGGGAGAACCCAGCCCGGAGAAGAACAGGAGTGTACCCCGGGATACCGAGGGGTACACTGTCTACCCTAGCCGGCAAGGGATAGGAAGACATTGGGTTCGAAAACCTCCAGACAAGGAGGCGTAAACCAAGGGGCTGTTGACTTCACAGCAAGTTTAAGCATAACCGGTCCGAGCACCCGAGCCGCAGAACGCAGGCAAGCGGGCCGGCCGGACCCCATAAGAAATAACAAAACGTCAGTACCGACAATTGGGAGATAGTCGGTAAGACACAGGGCGCTATAACATTTCCAAAAAGCGCCCACCTGTACCGATATATATTCAATAACAGGTATAGATGTATATCGGGCTATAGGTGGGCCCGGGAGCACCCACCCAGGTTACTAAACCGGTATGCACAAGTGAGAACGATACTGCCAACTCGGACCGGCCCTCGATCCACAGGAGGGCGCCCCCACCTGGAAGGTGGCAGGGGGAAGGGCCATCCAAAGTGATGGGCCGATGTGCGTGGTGCAGGGCAGATCGGCGAGAGTAGCAGTATGGTTGTGTGACCGCCAGATCAGTTGGGGAAGAGCACATCAGGAGTACATAGGCCCCTGAGGCGTCCACCTGACAGCCACTCAAAAAAACGTGTCCTCCGTACCACAGGGAAGGCAGGAGGATAGAAAACCCTATAGCCACGGCGTGACCGTGGGGGTCATCTCCGGCCTATATAAAAAACCCTCGGGGGTAGGGCCAATGCCCTCTGCCGCTCCGAAGAGTGCAGGGAGCGGAGCCGGGGATTGACATGGGTCAGTGGGACTCCTGTTCACCGTAACCTGACAGACCCAGGGGTTTCTCTGCGAGAGCGGAGACACAGACCAGGGGGGGGGGGTGGTCCGGCCCTGTCGAGGATTGGTTCGGGCCATGCTCGGAGAGTAGCGGCCAAGGCCTACACTGGGAGAAGGAGATTCGGTGCACGATCCCCTCAATCCGGGGGAACCAGGCAGAGGGGAATCCGAGGGAAGTACCCGAGGGTAAGTCCGAAGAAGACTAGCATGGCCCTGAGGAGCCAGGCTAACCTAGTGTGGGAAGGGTCCCCCCCCCCTGGGGAGGGGGCTCCATACCTCCAATCAAGCAGCCGAACCGCTTGTCACACTGAAAAGAACCCCAGTGTAGAACTGGACAGTAACTTCTGGTAAGAGGAGTTAAGTGCAAACTGCCGCATACCGGAGCCTAAGGCTGCTTGTCATGGGCAGCCTGGCGCAAGCCCTGGCACTGCCGACTGGTGTGAGACGTCCCTGGCATGGAAGCACCCGGCAGGTGGGCAGAGGGATGAAACTTCCTCTTCTTCGGAAAGGAGGGTCGGGAAGGACATTTCCTACCCCCGGGAGAGGGGGAGGGCCACGGGCGGCCAGTGCCAAACAGGTCGGCGGAGCACTGAGCAACCTGACGCAAAGCCTCGCCATTGAAGAGGTTCTCCCCGGTGCACGGGGAACTACCCAGATAATGTTGTGCCCAGCTGCACAAGTCGGAAGCCTGCAACCAGGCTGTACGATGCGCCCCTATGGCGACAGCAGAGGACCTGCTAACTGACTCAAAAGAGTCCACGGCAGCCCGAGAAAGAAACCAAGAGATATTCCTGCAATGGTAAAGAAGCAAGGAATAGTCAGGGCCCCGAGGGGCCGACACAAAGGGAGACAAAAGAGATAACCTCTCGGTGACCTCCCAAAGCGCCAGGCTCATATAGAAAATATCTGAGAGAATCCTGGAAGCCAACATGGACGTTTGGAAGGTTCGCCGCCCAAAGTTGTCCAGAGCTTTAGACGCACGATTCGGGGGGCAGGAAGAGTGCTTCTTCTTGCTTCCGACCTTCCTCAGGGCCGATTCCACCACAATGGAATGATGGGGAAGCTGGTGCGTCTGGAAACACGGAGAGGGGGGCACCCGATACCGGGCATGCATGGCTGTAGGCGGCACCGGTACCTGTAAGGGCGAGCGCCAAATCCCGAGCAGGAGATCCCGCAGGGAGGAATGTAGAGGAAGCATTACGGCTGCCTGTTCTGCAGGACCCGGACTTAGCGAAGGGCCCGGGATAGGAATGGCGAGCAAGTCCGCCATGTCAAGGAGGAAGTCCTGGAAAGACGGCTCTCCCAGAGGGGCTATCCCGGGGGAGGCCAAGGTGGAGGGGCCCGCTTGAACATCAGGGGACCCACTGTGCTGGTGCACGGGAGGAATCGCTCTAAACAGAGGAGGGTACTGACAGTCCCAATTCGAGGCAGTCGGTACTGCATCGTCAGAGCCCGGGATTGACTCCAAGCGGGGCATCGAAGGGAGCGACGTCCCCGACGGGCCCGCGGGACTCGGCCTCGGCCCCGACTCCGGGGGCGGGGCCGCCCTCGGGGCAATCCGCAAGGGCGGCTGGAGTGGTGCCGAGGCAGTTGGAGAGCAGGCGAGCGCAGCACTGCGCCGTTGGAAGAGACCGGGGTCGGATCCGAAATGCGTCGGAGCCACGCTTTCCAGACTGGAGATAGATTCGAGGCTGGGCATCGAACCGAGCGACGCCTCCTTAGGGGGCCCCGGTGTCGGCGGCCGCGCCGGTGCTGCCACTCCCGCGAATGGAGTCAGGGTCGCGACGATCGGTGCCGAGGGCAACGAGGGCTTCCCAGGCCGAAACTCGGCGAAGAGGGAAACACCCGAAGTCAGCTCCGACGTCGGGAGAGAGGCCCTTCTAGGCGCCGGGGTTCTGCCCGCGCCTGTTTTATTGAGCGGGAAACCCTTACGGGGCGTACTACGCGGCCTTGAGGGTACCCAGGTAACCCGCCGACGAGCCCCGGCAGGGAGCGAGACGCCCAGCCCCGGCTCCGTGGCCGCGGCGCTTCTTTGGGTCGACTCAACCGAAGGTCCCGGGTCCTGCGGGCAAACTCTAGTGACGAGTGGAGCACTCGACGCCCGCGTAGATGCCGGGAGGTCGGTGGCGTCCGGGGGAGGCCCCGGCCCCGCGCAAGATGGGGGTGCCGACCCACCCGACCGGGATAGATCGGCTCCGCAGGTGGAGCCCGGAGGCGACCCCTGGCGAAGAACGGGGCCCTTGTTCCCGAGACCGCCGCCGGAGGGGCGGAGCCCCTCAAGGCCAGTACCGCCCCCGCGGAAGCCGGGGACGAGTCGATCAGCCCTGACGGAACTGAGGGCACCCGGTGCCGATCCCCGGCGGGGAGTGGGGCCACCGACGCCGATGCCGAGGACTTGGTCCCGCTCGAAGCGGTCACCACCTCCGCGCATGGCAGGGGTGTGGGCACGCCATACCGGGTCAGGTTGGTCCGACGATCCCCGGTGAAGAGTGGAACACTCGACGCAGATGCCGGGGAATTGGCACCGCCGAAAGCGGGTACCGCCCCCGCGCAGGGCCGGGATGCCATAGAGCCAGACTGGGTCGAGTCGATCGGCCCCGAAGGCACCGAGGACAACAGCTGACAGTCCCTGGCGAAGAGTGGAACACTCGACACCGATGCCGAGGGATCTGCACCGCTCGAAGCGGGTGCCACCCTCGGGTATGGCTCGAGAATGTTCTGTGAGGAGCGAACCTCAGGAACAACCCGAAACCCCGTGGAGGCTCTGGAGCCCGAAGACTCCCTCCGGGGTGTAAGGGACTGGAGGGGAAGGCCGGAGCCGTCGTCATGCAGCGCATGAGACTCACCCCTCAAAGCTCGGTTAGTCTTAACAGACTGTTGTTGGGTTACCTGATCCTGGCGAGGAGAGAAAGCCGACGAACGCACCTCAGAGGGAAAGACGTCATCGAGGGACACTCGAAACAGGGAGGGTCTTCTCCCGACGCTGAAGCCCGGGGAACCGGGGGAGAAGGGGTCAGGGCCCAAACAGGAGAGACACCAGGCGTTGGAGTCGAAGAAGAAGACAACGTCTCCACAGTGGGGGCACTTCTTAGGGGAAGAAGGCTCCATGCTGGAAAGCCCGGTAGGCCTCAGAATAACACGAGGAGGATGCTCCTCGAAGGAAAATAAAGGAAAACAAAAAAATAAGAAAAAAGGGGGCACTAGCGGTGCCAGAGTCAGCGTGAAAAAAACCGCGACCACAGGAAACAAGAAAAAAAGAAGTTTCTGCGGTGACAGAAGGTACGTCCTGTCGGCTCCGCGGAAAAATGAAAACTGGGGAGAGGCAGTGGGAAGGGCAGGAAGCTACCGCGCAGGCGCGAGGGATGCTCCCAAAAGCCTTCTGATTGGATGCTGGGGAGCATTCCCGTGCGGGCTCCGTCGGCGCCGACGAACCCCATATGTGAAGACTCATTCCTGCTTGTTCCTGGAGATTCCACACTGGCTGCTCCAATGGCATTCCCACTTGCAAGGATGCAGGAAGCAGCCACCAATTCAACGCCCGCCGGACCTGCAGGGGACACGGGAGCCGTTTGCTCAAAGGGTCGGACTGGTTGCACCAACGGCGAAGCAAGGCTCACTGCAACGGCCTCATGTGAAATCTAGCCCAAGGTACCACCTCCAGCGTCGCCGCCATTGTTCCCAGCATCTGCAGGTATTGCCATGCCGTTGGTGCTGCCCGCCTTCAGAATCCTTGCACCAGCGCCTGAAGGGCTAGAACTCTCTTCTCCGCCAAGAACACCGCGCCTACGCAAGTATCGAACGTCACTCCCAGATACTCGATAACTTCTGCAGGCTCCAGATGAGCCTTGAGCGGATTGACAACCCAGCCTAGACTCTGAAGGAAAGCCACTACCTTTTGCGTGGTTTTCTCGCTCTTGGCCTTGGACTTTGCCCGGATGAGCCAATCATCGAGGTACGGATGGTCTAAGACCCCTTCCCTTCTCAGCGCCGCCGCTACCACCACCATTATTTTGGTGAATACTCGTGGAGCTGTGGCGAGACCAAAGGGTAGAGCCTGAAACTGGAAGTGCCCCCACGGAAGCGCAAATCGCAGATACTTTTGATGTGCCTCCCTGATCGGGATGTGGAGATAGGCCTCCTTGAGATCGAGGGACGTAAGGAACTCTCCGCGATGAACTGCTACAATAACCGATCTCAGCGTTTCCATGCGAAAGTGTTGCACTCGAAGGCAACGATTTACCCCTTTGAGATCTAGAATAGGACGAAGCGACCTGTCCTCCTTTGGCACCATGAAATAAATGGAGTAACGACCTAGACCGTACTCCGCTGGCGGCACTGGCACAATGGCCCCCAGCTGCACCAGATGGGCCAAAGTCTGACGCAACTGGATAGCCTTTTTCGGGCCCCTGCAGGTCGAAGTCACAAATGAGTCCAGAAGTGGTTGTGCGAGATCTAGAGCATAACCGTCACGGATAATTTCTAACACCCACTGATCTGTAGTCACGTGGGTCTCAGGCAGAAAGGAAATCCCGAAGGCGCCCTCCAATGGATTGACTTTCCGCCGGGACCCGCCGCCATTCATTGTGGCCGTCTAGCGGTTCCCGAAGAGGCCGCTTGGAAACCTCTACTGGCTCCCCGAAACCCCAGGGTGCGGGAGGCAAATCTTCCTCTTTGGGACCCCGCAAAACGGGGAGAGCGGAACCTCCGAAAGTCCCGATACTGTCCCCGGAAGGAGGAGAACACCTTCCCCTGCTTCGGCTTATCCTCCAGGAGCCTACCTCCTTTGGAGTCCCCCAAGTCCTTAACCAACTTATCCAAATCCTCCCCGACCAAGAGCTTACCCTTGAACGGAAGCTTGCCGAGCTGAGACTTGGAAGAGCCATCGGCCGCCCACTTCCTAAGCCAAAGGGATCTGCGTGCAGCTACTAGAGAAGCCATACTATTCGACAAGGCTCTAATGAGGTCGTAGTGGATGTCGGCTAGATACACCAAACCCGATTCTAAGCGCTGCACTTCCCCGATTTTGTCAGCCCTCAGAGAGGTCGACTGCCTGAGGTGCTGAACCCAACGGAGACAGGCTCTCGCCACCCAAGCTCCACAGTTAGAGGCCTGCAAAGAAATGGCATCTGCTTCAAAGGCCTGCTTCAAGAGACCATCCACCTTCCTATCTTGCACATCCTTCAGGGCCGCGCTGCCCTCTACCGGAATCGTAGTCTTTTTAGTGACTGCCGAGACTGCAGCATCAATCTTTGGGGAACGAAATCTCTCCTTCTCCTTATCCGCCAAGGGATAGAGCTTACTCATAATCCTAATGCCTTTCAGCCCTGCTTCCGGATGATCCCACTCATTCTGAATCATCTGATCGATTATCTTATGGATAGGAAATACCACTTGCGACGGACTGCCTGAATAATAGGATCTGCACTATCATCTTCGTCGGCCGGCTGCTCGGGAGATAGCCGAAGGGTTTGCAAGGCCTCTGAAATAAGAGCAGGCAACTCATCCCTTTGAAACACACGAATAATCCTAGCCTGGTCCTCTGGCTCAGGAATCTCTCCCTCTTCCAAGTCATTTTCATCCACCTGCATCTCAGAATCCACCTCTTCCACCTCCTGCCACTCCCAGTCCGAGGTAGCAGGTTCTGGAGGCCGTGGTCTCTTGGCCACTCTTAACGGTAATGCCTCACCCACCCCAAGCCCGGTTTTTGGATAAGGGCAGGAACAGGCAGGGAAGCCGGAAGCTGGCCTTGCCTCCTACGACAAAAAGCCTGATGCATGAGCAATATAAAATCTGGTGAAAAATCTGCCATTAGCGCAAGAGAACCAAGATCTGCAGCAGCCCCAGAGGCACCGGAGGCCACTTCTGGAGCTGAAGCGGAAGGTTCAGCTAACCCAGAGACACAAGCTGTCTCCGCTACAGTTTCCTGGGGCCCAGGAGGCGAGAGAGACTCCATTTGCTGTCCACTGATAGACCCTGTGGCGCAGCTCAAACAGATGCCTGTCCCCAATCCCAGCGCCCTTCTGGGAGCCACAAATAATGCACTGGGCACTGCTTGCCATGGGTGAAGCAAGACCCAGCTTGAACTAGAAAATCTGGGAAGACAGCTCAAGACAGAAGCCTTACGCTTTATCCCCTCTTTGTTTTTTTTTTTTTTTTAATGTACTCTTATTACAGAAGAATGCTTAAACAAAAGGCACTCAGCTTCCAAGCAAATTTAGAGCTGCTTAGAGCACCGCCCAAAGCAGCCCTCCTGGAACCAATGCCAGTAGAAAATAAGTATTTCTCAAACAAAAAGGCCAAAATGAAAAGAAAAGTAGAAGAACTTGCTAACCTGCATGTAGAGACTCCTCCGAGACAGCCACAGCACCGCCGGCATGAGAAAAAACGCCGCTGGAGAAACCGCGTGTCTAAAATAGCCGCGATTTCACTGAGCGTTTAGGCGGGAACGGGCGGTAGGTCCCGCAGACCCGAGGAGAGAAACAGACACTGATCCTGGGCCGCCCGCACTCAAAACCGTCACTCACAAGCTGAAAGAAACGGCGCACAGACCTGCCGTGAAGTCAGCTGTGTTTGTGCGGGACCGCTTTCGCTGTCGACGCCTGCAACACAGACGCGAGCTGGCTGACCAACTGCCGGTGAAAGATCTTAACCCCGCTCCTTCAAGGGGAAAATGATCCAACGAAGAGATCGCAGAGAGGTTGCGTGGCTAAGCAGGAATAGGACTAGGATACCACAGTCCTGCACTCAAAACGATATACTAAAGTCCCCCATTTAAAACGAGGCCCTTAATGAAATTACTGGGGGGGGGTTGTTGTTTTTTTGTTTTGTTTTGAAGGGAACTGCCCAAAGGGAAATTTAAAAATAGCATCTACAATGTCAATTTGAGGAAACCCCAAAATAAATGGAAAGAGAAGTAAAAACCAAATGATAAGCTTGTAACTAACTAGCCTGATCCTAATAGATTTTCCAGTGAGCCCAGCACCTAGGCTCACAAGTCCTCCTGCTGCATGGAGACTGGACACACTGGGGGCTGATGGGAGTGCCAGTACGCTACATCCACTGTTGTCAGGATTTTGATTGGTCCAGTCTCCATGCTGCAGGAGGAGGTGCACTACCCAGAGGTGGAGGACTAAGCTGGAGGAATGAAAAGGAACCAATCATTATGTAAGTCATAATAAATGAAGACCTCTAGGAAACAAGGATGAACATGAGGAATATTGCATCTGCAATACTGTAGCTTCTAATCACTCAACTGTCCAACTGCACCTAAATCCACCATATCCCCCAAAATACTGGTCTAGCTTACCAATTGCTGATGAAGATTTAACACTTACCATGACAGACCCCAGGTCGGAGGGCAGCTTTGTTTTCTCACAGTAATGTCAGACACTTTGTTTCACAGAGAAAACAATCTAGACAGTAGAAGCAAAAAATATAAATCAGAAGAGTACCACTTCACAAGCTTTAGTATCAAATCACCAAAGAGGTGAGACACATGTGAAGCTAAAAACTGTACAATCCAGATCTCTCATAGCACATCACCAGCACAAGGCACACTGGATGGATAAAGAGTATATGGTCAAAGATAACACTAAACAAGACAGTCCCAGGTTTCACACTGATATGTTATGTTTTGGGCTTATATATAGTTTAATTGTTAAAACAACAAAAAAAATCCATAAACCACACGTTTTCAAATCATAGACACCATAGATGCAAAAAACTGTGTTTCTTCAGATATGTTGGGTGGGACAGTAGGATACTGCCTAGAGAAATATAAAAGTCATATTGCGATTATCTGGAAAAAATAGGAAAAAGCCTAAAAATTGTTTAAGAGGATGAGATTAAAAATAAAGTACAGTGTTTTTCTACAAAACAGTTTATCAAGAAAAGTATAACCCTCCATAGCCCATGTTCCCTGTAAAATAGTTATCTCCAAGTTATAATGCCCTGTTCAATGTAATTTCAGTTTGTTCAATGTAAACCACACTGATGCAGAATAGCGCGGTATATAAGAGAATGTAAATAAATAAATAAATAGAGTTCAAAAAGAGAAATTAGACTTACCTGTTATTGTTGTTCCTTGATTTAAACTAACGGCCTGAAGCACTGCCAATCTGAAACGAGCATTCTCTGCTGCCTGGACATCCAGGCGATAATGCTTAGAGAAAGTATGCAGTGACAACCACGTTGCTGTATAGAGCATTCAGCTGAGGTAGTCTGCCATCACATTGTCAACTACTGCTATGTGCGCCGCCAATAACGCCTGGAGATGAATCTCTGCCCATCCAAACAGCCTTTTGGCCTCCTCCTCCAGGTCTGAACTCCCCATGCTTCCTTGCCAGTTGATGTAATGCACCGTGGTTGCACAGTCTGAGAGGACTCGGACTGTCTTCCCCTGCAACCATGGCTCAAAACCTTCTAGCGCCAAGGTCACTGCTTGCATCTCGAGCCTGTTGATCGACCACAGGGCCGCCAGTGGACTCCATTGTCCCTGAACAAAGTGTCCTTTGCAATGGGCACCCCAACCTGACAGACTGGCATCAGTCATCAGCGGAACCCACACCAGGGATGCGAGTAGCATGCCCCCTTCCAGGCTCCCCAGATGCAGCCACCACCTGAGGGCTCTCCTGGTGCTCCACGAGCAGGGGAGTACTTGGGATAGGGGACTCTGATGGGACCATCGATGGAGCAGAGCCCTCTGCAGCGGACACATGTCCACCCTTACCCATGGAACTACCTCGAGAGTGGCCACCATGATCCCCAGAGCCTACAGATAATGCCACGCCGACGGTCTTGCCATCTTCAGGAACTGCCGTATCAACTGTCGTAGCTCCTGTGTCTGGTGATCCGGCAGGAAAGCCCTGCCCAAATGGGTATCGAAGCACTCTCCCAAATACCCTAGCTCCTGGGCCGGCCATAATTAACTCTTCGCCAGGTTGACAGCCCCCCCCCCACTTGGCAAGAACCCCTTCCTTGCGGAGAGCTGTTGCCACCACCACCATGATTTTGGTGAAGATATTGGGGGGGGGGTCACCAGACTGAAGGGCAACACTCAATTAGAAATGGCCCCTTGGCACCGCAAAGAGGAGAAACTGCTGATGTCCTCCTGGATGGATGGGAATGTGCAGATATGCCTCCGTGAGATCGAGAGATGTCAAGAACGCTCCACTTCCTACCACCACTATTACTGATTCCAGCATGTCCATGTGGAAATGCGGTACCCGGAAACAGAAGTTCATGCCCTTGAGGTCGAGAACTGGGTGAAAGGAACCTTCCTTTTTGGGCACCACAAAATACATGGGAGTATCGACCACAGCCGTACTGGTCTTGTGGAACCAGTTCCACAGCTCTTAGCTGCAGAAGAGTCAAGGTCTCTTCTACTGCTGTCAACACCACTGCCATCCACTTTGGACAATCGAAGGAGCTCTTTCTCTTGTTCCGGCAACGGGTACAGGCGCATCATGGATCGCACCCCTTTAAGACCGGCCTCCGGCAGATCCCACTCATCCTGGATCATCCGTCATACTACTTCACGTACCGGAAAGACTTTCTGTGATTTCCGCACCGCCTGGAACAGTGGATCCTCCAGCACCTCTTCCTCTGCCGGGAGGTTAGGGGGCATATTCAGGGTCTTGAGGGACTCAAAAATGAGCGCCGGCAGCTCCTCCCAGTGGAATACCCGAACAATCCGGGCCTTATCCTCCTGTTCTGGGATCTCTCCTTCTTCCAACTCCTCCTGCAGATCTAGCTCCATGTCGAGGTCTTCCCCATCCAGCCCCTCTGACAACGGTGATTACTGCCACTCCTCTAAGCCTCTAGGCCTGCTTAGACCCACTGCCCCAAGCTCGTGCTCTTTTGTATCCGATGCCCTCTTAGCGCTGTGTCCCAGGACTGAGGAGCTGCTTGCCAAGTCCTGTTGACGTAGGCAAAATGCCTTATGCAAAAGGCAAACTCTGGTGAGAACTCCCCCGGGAGTCCTATTGCTCCCTGGGCTTGAGGGGTGGATGGCACGTGCATTATGCAGGAACTGGGAGCTGGATCTGTTGAAGGTAACACGTCATCCCCCTCCTCCAGGGTCTCTTGCGACCGGGAGAGACTCTCCTGCCTCGTCTCGTCCTGTAAGCCCTACTCCTATGACTTAGCCTCTTGCGTGCAGTCTAGGCAGACAACTGCCTCCGAGACCGTTCCCTGCTGTGTCCCACATATCTTGAGGATTTTTAGATTGTGCTGCCATGTTGTACCTCAAAGACATGACATGGACCTTGCACTGATCCCAGACTCTGACAATTTCTCAGAGTAAAAGTTTACATTTTTATAAGGAGTACAGCTTCCCTTACAAGCAATATCACCCTTTGAAAATGGAATAGCTAGTATATTCCAAAATACTCTGTAAATAAGTTACTTTAATATGTTATTTAGCAATTTTGTTAAACAGATGTTAAGACGTTAAAAGTGAGTTCTATGTTATAATATAATGCGTTATGTTCATTGTAAATCACCCTTGGTCACTGGAAGGGGCGGTATATAAAAGCAAATCAATAAATAAAATATCACAAATTTAGTAAATACATAATCTGGACTAAGGGATGATCATGCCAGGCTACTCACTGACCATAGACAGATGGAAGGATTTCATTTGTCTCCTATTCATTGATTGTGTCTATCTTTGCAGTTATATACATTTCTTAAATGTGGGTACTTCCTGTTTTTCACAGAACAAAACTGTAGCTACTACAAACCTATGCGGCACCTTTTCCTGCTTATCTTTCACTTATTTCTGTCTCTGACTTCTTGCCTGACCCTTCTCAGGAGGAAATCACAATGTCTCAACAAACTGTCACTTACATCACCTGACCAGGCACAACAGCTCTCTGAAATCTGCCCAGCAATAAGACAGTAGCACAGTTAGGGTTTTTCCACAGGTCTGCAACAAGTCATTGTGCACCGAATAAGCATTCCTTATGTTTCTACAGCTCAAAACTTAAGGATGTGGCATGAAGTGGGGTTCACCCCCCCTTGATACCATCACATACCAGGCACTACGGTCTGGCCGGCAAGGTGGGAAGAGCTGCAGGCACTCCCCAGGAATGCCCTCAATCTGTAACCGGGTAGGTAAAAGGACCCCTAGCACAGTGCACCTCCACGAGCTGAGGCATGGAGCACTAGAGTATCTGAACTAAAATAAAATAAAAAGATATTGAAAGGAAACTGCAAATGGTCCCCTAGGAAGAAGCTGCTCTGTCCTGCTTTATTCTCCGGTGCCCGCCTCTCCCGGGTACCCAAAACCCAGAGGGGGATTAAAATGCATGTGGGCCTGAAGAAGAAGAAATAATCACGCCTAAACAAAGCGGGTGGGGGGGGGGGCGTTTTCCTGTGCCGCTGCAGGCCAGTCTCTATCTCCTCGTGTTCTGGCATTTGTTAGGGGGTTCCTGTTGTCCTCCCCCTCCACTCTTACCTTAGAGCCTCTTTGCCACATGGCTTTTCTACCCCTTGCGCTCAGCCTTTCTTCCTGGCTTTGGCGCTGAGGGGGGCAGCTTGGGGCTGCAGGCTTTCATTTCCATCAATCAACTGCTGCCCCCGTGATGGCTCCTCACCCGATAACAGGTTCAGGAGCCGCCAGAAGTCTCGGACTAAGGAAGGCCCTCACAGAACTCCCCCCCCCTGAAATCCTGGGGGGAGGGGGGAGAAAGAATATCCTTCCCTCAGCCCTGCTGTCTCCCGGGTTCTTTCTGATCCTTCTGATTTTTTTTTCTGCCTTTAAAAACGAACAAAACATGCACCTTAACAGGGGAAATAAAAAACAAACTCTAACTAAACCTCTCTCCCCTTAGTTGTCCCTTCAGTGAGTCCAGCACCCTGGCTCACTACCTCCTCCAGCTGCTTGGAGACTAAGCATAATGGGGCTGGTAGGCGGTGCCAGCTGCTTAAGTACACTAGTGCCATCAAAAAGATGACATGCTCAGTCTCCAAGCTGCTGGAAGAGGTACACTACCCAGAGGTGCGCGACTGGATTGGAGGGACGATAAGGAACTGATGAATTATAAATTGTCAAATTTATTGGACTGCAATTTATAAAAAGCACACAATATGTCTCATATGTAGTATAACATATGCCATATGGTGTAAGGTAGGGCAAAAATGATCAAAGCTAATCAACTGTTTTCCCCAAATACTATTTGGAGAAGACTTCCAATAGCTGCTGAATTTGAATGTAATTCGGCTTGAAGTTCTACTGGAATGGTGTGAACAAATATAAAATTGTGAGATACTCTCTTTTAAATGAAGTTCCCATTACCTTCCTATAAAGCCGTGCTTCTCAACCCTCTCTTGAAGACATGCCTTGCCATCAGGTTTTTCAGGATTGTCACAATGATTGTGTGTAAGCCAGGACCGGCACAAGGAGATGAAGTGCCCTAGGTGAATCTCATCCTTTGCGCCCCCTTCCCTTCTCTCCCACAGCACCCATTAACATAAAAATATGTCAGGTGTTTCTAATTCAAGAATTATGAAATAACTCAAAATGAGACAAAAATCACAAATCGGTGACTTATTCTTCAGAGCGACTAAAGTAAAATGTAAGTTTCATTTGAAATGCATTTACAAACAATACCCCAACTGAGTGTAAGAATTATAACCAATAATGCCAAAAAAAGCTCACACTCACTCACTTTTGAAGTTAGAACTCTTGTTAGCTGGAAGTTCTATAATTGGAGAAAAAGACCTCAGTGTATTCTGGAGCTATGTTTATGCAGCCTTTCTCTGCTTATGCCAAACCATGACTTTCCAGCATTACATCATGGGTCTTTGCCACACAATGCTGACTTTCCGTAAAACAGAAAGTCAGCATCGAAGGTCAGAGGGGGGCGGAAGCAAATAGCCCCGTGGCACCAAAACTTAAAAGTAAGCTCCACGGGGCTGTTTGCAGCTATTGCCACCGCTGTTGGTCCTGGAGAGGAGTGACAGTGGTGACAATGGACGACCTTGGAGGGCCTGTGCTCTAGGTGACCACCTAGTTCACGTAATGGCAGCGCCGGCCCCGGTGTAAACTAATGACCCACTGCATGCACATTCATTGTGGCAAATCCCGAAAACCCCACTGGCTAAGTGTGCCTCCAGGAGAGAGATGAGAAGCACTGCTATAAAAATGCAAATTAGGGCCGGAGTAGACCCCAGGCGGCTCGGTTCCTTGATGGACAACTTCCACCGAGTGTGCACCAGATTTATCTTGGCCAATGAGATGTTATGTGCTTCCCAGTCTTGCTTGAGCTTTAGAAGAGTCTTCAGTATAGGGTATATCAGAAGATATGCAAATTAAGTCCCCATTCCACCCCCCTACAATACAGGAACATGTTATCTGAGACTAGTTTGCCATGTTTTGCTATTCTTTCTAAACAACTAAAAATCCTGAGAAACTTTCCGATCAAAGAGTTCTACCAGAGATGTTTCATGCTTGCTGAATTTCTTCCTCATCGCTCCTTTGTCCAGCAACCACTTGCACGGCTGCAGGGCTCAACTTGGTTTGCACATGAAAAGTTGAACTTCTTTGCCAGATAGGTGGCTCTAAGAGTTATCTGGTGCAAGATGGCTCCATTCCACATTCTGTTAATCTCCCTACATAGGAGGTATGATCCAGTTCTTCCCTTTTCGTTCAAGAAAAAAACCCACATCTATTTGATTAGGATGATTCTGTTAGGCAACCAATCTCTGAAGCCATTAAAGGGTTTCAGATCACTCTTAGGCTCTAGAAAGAGTAACTGATGAAGCTTTTTCTGAGCCCTGGATGTAGAATCCTTCTACAAGAGCTTGCCAGCTCAGCTTGGACACATTTGTAAGGACAATATCAGTCTGAGTGATTTATGACAAAGTGAAGATGAGCCAAGATTGCTGAGGAGAGATGGGGGTTGGGAGAGGCAAAAGGGATAGGTGGTGGGCCAGGGAGAATGGAGCCTGCAGAGGAAAGCTGAGGAGGATATAGGGCAGACAAGCCTACTAAAGAGGAAAGAAAGCCTGCTGGGTTGGTGTGCGATTGGCAAGGTGAAGAGAATCTGCTGGGTCATGGAGAACAGAGAGCTGGACTGAATCGTGGTAGGGAATGAAGTAGGCTGGAGGGGAAATGGACTGGGCAGGAATATATTCATCTCCCTTAGTTCCCAAAATATAAAAGGTTCAACTATGCCTATGAATGTTTTGTGACTAGTTGTGAATGGCTTAACACCAGGGATGTTTATATAGATCTCCATTACTTTCTTAAAACTGTAAAGGGATAAGATGTCATTTCCACACAAATGTGCTCAAGCAAACACCTGCATAATATTACTCTGAATTAATTAATTATTTTTGGAAGTCATTATTCCTTCTATACTGGCAATTCCAACCACACTGGGCTACCACAAGGCAATAGTGATGAAGACTGACTGCAGTTGATAATAGTCATAAAATTACAGTTTTATTCTGTACCTGCAAAACACAGTTCTTTAGAGAAAGGTGATCTTTAACTGATTTTTCAGTTTTGGTGCACAGATTGTGATTTTTCAAGGGTAAACAGAGGTGCAGACAGAAGACCCATGAAACCCAGACTAAAATGCAAAGATGAGTATAGCAAACAAGTCCAACTCTGACAAAGTTCAATATTTAAGCATATCTGGTCTGAATATCATGGACAGCAAAATTTTATAATGAGGAGAGTATAGGTACAGAGCTACCAAATTACCTAGTTCCCAGAGGGAGATTTTGGGCCAGTCCTGGATTTCTGACAACGCTATTCCAATCCATTATGGAACGTGCAGTACTGATTTCAATGGGTACACTTGAAAGCTACCAATACTACACTGCTTTGGGATATAAGTTCAAAACTGGCACTGGCCAAAAAGTCTTCCTCCTGGAACTGGGCAACTTGGCATCACTGAAGGTATTATTCGTACTCTATTGTTGCTATAATAAACATTTGAATTGTTGCAGATGTATAATCTTTGCCATTCTCTTCAGCTAGAACCATGATACAGCAGCACTTGTGTTTCTGTAGTTTATTTGTTATCAAGTACCTTCTGGTCTCAGGTCATGAAATTCAGAAAAAAAAAATGTGCCCGTCATTAGTAGCATACAATTCTTGAAAACTATATTTGCTAGACTGCAAAAATGTGCATTTGTTTGCATCTGTGCCTTAAAAGATTTAGTGGATGCAGAATCACTTCAAGGCAAGGAATTAAAGTGCATAGAACTTAATGCAATCAAGTTTAACATGTGGTTAGAAAAATTTGACACGTGAAAAATTGGAAAACAGGTCTGAAAATTGGGAAAAAAAGATCAAATTAACTGAAAACCTAAATATTTCCCCGTGCATATCCCTATTAGAAAGCATTCATTTCAAAACATTATGTTTGCTTTGTCATCAGCTGACCATACCTCATTATCACTATTCTATTTCCCCCTTTCTTAACACAGAACACTTGCTAGTCAGATCTTACAACTTGTAATGAGCTGTCACCACCCAAATCTACACAAGTAGGCAACATTCTATAGTTTTCCAGAACTTGCTTAACCAGGGAGTGAAGTAATATTAACAAACATGCACTTTGGTTACTTAATAGAACAAGAGGGAGGAAGTGATGTCACTGGATGCAATGGCAATGAAGAGTATCGGAGGAGAGAGGAAATTTGGCAGGGCCGAAAATGACAACGCGAAGGAGAGCAACAGACCTAAAGGACTTTGCATATGTGGGAGGAGGTTCGGAGAGCCACGGAGACAGCAAGATGGTGAGCGGGGAGGCCAGGAGTTCTGTGCAAGCAGTGTGAGAGGAGAGAGATGAGATAGTGGAAGGAGTGATGGTTACATTAGCCCAAGTGTCTAAAGCGGAGCTGCATGAATGGTTTGGAGAGCCGAAGTCCGAATTGATGGCCGTAAAGGTCTTCTGTTGGAGAAATCAAGGACGACAATGGGATGCCGCCTGGGAGACCATGAGGACAGACAATCAAATGGCTGAGGATTATAAGGACATGGTGCAAAAGTTATTGGATGCAGAGGAATGGAAGGAGCAGATGAGTCTAAAATTGGAAGATTTGGAAAATAAGACCCGGCGGAACAATTTGCGCATACGGGGGAGTCCCAGAGGAGGAGTTTATGGACAGCAAAAAAGTAGCAATTATGGAATTCCAGGAATCCCTGCATCGTGTGGGTGAGAAGATCTCTGCTATAACTGTGCTGGACAGAGCGCATAGAGCGCTGGGGCCACAACGCAATAATGCCCCAAGAAATACAGTGATTTGTTTCCAGGATTACAGCCTTAAAGAGTGGCTTGCCGTGAAGATGCAGGGCCTGAATACATTTGATTGGCAGGGCTACCAGGTAGCCATATACACTAATTTAGTCAGTGGCACCCTGCGGTGGCACAAAGACATGACACCTATCATGAGGGCACTCCAGCAGGACCAGATTAGCTTTTTCTAAAGATGGACACATGTGGAAGGTGAGACGGATAGGAGAGGCAGTGAAAGATTTGAGAGATGCCGGCGTGTCAGTGGAGGATGCAGTACCAGAGTGCAGGAGGCAGGCTGGTACAAGATCTAGGCGGTGGATTGTGGTGGCAGAAAACAGCAGCAAGTAGAAGAAGAAAGGGCTATAGAAGTCGTCGCAAACTTGAAGAGGAGAGTTTGTGGGACTTTGATTATGTTGGACTATCATATTACTTAAGTGTGTGGGAGGACATTGAGAGGAGGGTGGCTGTAATGGGCGAGTGAGTGTAATGGCTGCACGTACTGGGGCAGGGTGAGAGGAGTGCATGGAGAATGGAAGGTGAGCGTATGAGTATTGAATGAGTTGGGTGTGAGGGGACAGTATAAGAGGGAGGGGGAGGTGTGAGGGAAAGTAGGGGAACTGGGCATGGTGAGCACTACTCCAGGATCAGTCCTCTGGATAAAGAGGCAGAGAGGGCTAGGGGAACTGGGGGGAGGAAGGGAATAGGGGAAAGGGGGGGTGGAGGGGAGAGTTAAAGTTGGGAGGGGAGGGTAAGCATCTAACAGTGGCCACACTTACTGTAAAAGGATTGAAGTTGTGGTCCAAGCGGAAGCTTTTGAAAAAAGAAGGGGGCCCCGCCTGTGTGCCAACATTTTGTGTGTCCAAGAAATTCATTTAAAAATAGGACAAGAAAGGCTGTTACAGTCTGGAGATACTCACAGGTGTTCCTAGTGGCACAAAGGGAGGTTCCTAAGAAGGGCAGGTGGCTATATTGTTAAGCGAGTCTATAAGAGGTAATGTGGGTAGGGTGGTGCGAGATAAAGGGGGACGGTATATAGGAGTGCACCTGAAGCTGGAGGAGATGGAGGTGATGGTGATTAGTTTGACGGCCCAAATGAAAAAAAGGGATTTTTTTTAATGAGATGTTATCAGTGCTGGAGGGCTTGTGGGACATCCCGATCATAACGGGAGAAGACTATAATATAATGGTAAACTCCAGGGTGGACAACAGTGGGGGGCTTTTATGTGGGGAAAGAGGAGAAACCGTGCCTACTGCGCCAGAAAGAAAGGTTAGGATTGGTGGCTATCTGGAGGAGCAGATGACCAGGAGAGCGGGGCTACATCTTCTATTTATATCCATACAGCTCACAGTAAGAATGACATGGTATGGGTGATTGGGAATTTAATGCACAAGGTGAAGATAATAAAACATGGATCTATTACATGGACAGATCATGCCCCAGTAGTGATGACCTTGGATCTAGGGAAAAGGGAGGATGGTGTGCGATTCTGGCATTTTAATGACTCCCTGTTAAAGGACAGCAAAAATATTAGGCAGGTAGAGGAGGTGATAGAGGAATATCTTCTCTTTAACAAGGGGGTTGGGGGTGGAATTGGGTACGGTATGGGATGGATTGAAGGTGGTTGTTAGGGGACACCTATTAAGTATGGCCTCTAGAGCAAAGAAGGAGAAGGGGGCCCAAGAGAGGGATTTGTGTGAGAGGCTTGCCTCCCTGGAAACTAGTTATCAAAGTGACTGTGACCCGAAGGTGCTAGCGGCCATGACTCAAATCAGAACAGCTCATAAGCCGAACATGCTTAAGCAGGCTCAGTTTGAGGGGCGAAACAGAGGGGGGGGGGTAAGGTATTGGCACACAGATCGAGGGCCCGAGCACAACAAAGTCAAATTACAAGTATTAGAAATCAAAAAGACAAGTTGGAAATTGACCCTGAAAAAATAAGAAATGTCTTTAAAGACTTTTATGTTAAGTTACATCAGGCAAAGGTGCCAGATGGGGGTGCACACTGTGACCGCTTCTTCCAGAAATGTGAACTAGGATGGTTTGAATCAGCAGAAGCAGAGGCTGGATAGAGCCATAGGGGCAGAGGAAGCTCGGGAGGTGATTAAATCCCTAAAAATTGGTAAGGTGTTGGACTTGGATGGCCTAACAGCCATGTTTTATTTAAAAAATTCCAGGTCTTGCTGGTACCACTTCTGGCAGAGTTGTTCAATGGGGTACTGGTAGAAGGGAAAGTACCTGGATTGATGGTTGAAGCAGGGATAGCGTAGATACTCACCTGTAACAGGTGATCTCCAGGAACAGCAGGAATTTAGTCTTCACATACGGGTATCGTCAGTACCAATGGAGCCTGCATGGGAACGCTCCCCAGCGTCCAATAGGAAAGCTTTTGGGAGCATCCCACAGTGCCTGCATGCTGCCTTCCCACCTTTCCAACTGTCCCTCTCCAGTTGAGTTTATAGCTGAGACAAAAGAGAGAGAGAGGGAGAGACAGAGATACAACTCCTAGGGGAGGTGGGCGGGTTGTGAAGACTAAATTCCTGCTGTTCCCGGAGATCACCTGTTACAGGTGAGTAACTACGCTATCTCTAGGAACAAGCAGGAATGTAGTCTTCACATATGAGGACTCCCTAGCTGCAGATGCCAAAGAGATGGCCCCAGGAAGTTGTCAGCCCTTGTGAAAGGGCCCCAGGAAGTTGTCAGCCCTTGTGAAAGGGCCCCACTTCCCCCCCCCCCCCATGGATCTCTGGCATCCTACCAGGAATGGTGGGTAGGAGTTGATTAAGTCTGAAAAAGGTGTTGAAGAACAGCTTGGCCAAACAAGGCATCCCGGCAGAAGTCCTTGTCTAAGCAGTAGTGGGCTGTGAAGGTATGTACCGAAGCCCAAATAGCTGCTCGACAGATGTCGTCGATAGACACAGAGTGAAGATGAGCCATTGAGGCTGAAATGGCTTTCACGTTTTGAGCTGTGACATGGCCTTCAAGAGGAAGGTTCTTACTCTCATAGGCAAAGGATATGCACTGTGCGATCCAGTTGGACAGTGTTCTTTTGGAAACTGGAAATCCCAAATGACTAGGATCAAAAGCAACAAAGAGTTGAGAAGATTTTCTATGTTGCTGTGTCCTTTGCAAGTAAAAGGCCAAAGCTTTTTTACAGTCTAAGGTATGAAGGTTCCTTTCTGCACTGGAGGCAAGAGGCCTCAGAAAGAATACAGGAAGGTAAACCGCTTGGTTTAAATGGAAAGGTGAAACCACCTTTTGCATAAAGTGTGGATGAGTCCTAAGACCTAACTTATCATGGTGGAACCTTGTATAAGGAGGATCAGCCACTAACGCTTGCAATTCACTGATGCGACGTGCTGATGTGACTGCAATGAGGAAGATGACTTTCCAGGAAAGGAATTTCAAAGATGTAGTGGCTACTGGTTCAAAGGGCAGTTTCATGAGCTGCCCGAGCACCAGATTTAAGTCCCATGCCACCGGTGGTGGCTTAATGGGAGGCTTTGTTAAAAGAAGGCCTCTCATAAATCTCGCTATGAGAGGATGAGAGGAAATAGGTTGTCCACTTAGAGACTTGTAAGAAGCTGAAATAGCACTAAGATGGACTCTTACTGAATTTGTCTTGCGACCTGCATTTGACAAATCAAGGAGATACTCCAGTATCAATACCAAAAGGTATCGCAAGAGGGTTAAGACCCTTCTACGAGCACCATATGGTAAACCTTTTCCACTTAAAGGCATACGAGCGTCTTGTGGAGGGTTTCCTAGAAGCATGAAGGATATCCTTTACCTGTTGGTAAAGGTTAAGATCCTGAAGTTCTAGGCTTTCAGCAACCAGGCCCTGAGATGCAGAGACGGGGGATTGGGATGCCACAGCATCCCGTCCTCTTGGGAGAGAAGATCTGGAGCGGATCACAACTCCAGAGGCGGAGCTTGAGAAAGATGTAGAAGCAGAGGGTACCACGTTTGCTGTGGCCAACGTGGAGCTATGAGGATCATATGACCTCTGTCTCTCTGAAGCTTGAATAGGGTTTTGGGGATGAGGGGAATGGGTGGGAAGGCATATAGGAAGTCCTGACCCCAGTGAAGGAGGAAGGCGTCCTTTGCCTGACAATGTCGAGCCGGAATTCTGGAACAGAACCGGGGAAGATTGACATTCAGCGGACTTGCAAAGAGGTCTATGTCCGGGGTTCCCCAAATCTGAAATATTTGGGCAACCTGGTCTGCATGGAGAGACCATTCGTGTGGTAGCAGAACTGAGTCTGTCTGCCCAAATGTTTTGAATGCCTGGAAGATACACCGCAAGGAGATGAATCTGATGCTCTCTGGCGAGGGCCCATAGTCACAAAGCTTCGTCACATAGCCACAGAGAGCCTGTTCCACCCTGCTTGTTCACATAGAATATGGCTACCTGATTGTCTTGTAGCTGAGCTGGGCGTGAAATACTTGAAGAGCAAGGAAGATTGCTCTGAGCTCCAGGAGGTTGATGTGAAGACAGGCCTCCTGTGGAGTCCAGGTACCCTGGGTAGAGAGATCTTGCAGGTGGGCTCCCCATCCCACCTGTGAAGTATCTGTTAGGGTGGCTTGGGATAGGGGTTCCTGGAAAGGAGACCAGAAGGTTTCTGGGTGATTGCCACCATTGGATGGACGAAATAAGACGGTCTGAGTTTGTTATTTTGTCCGACAGGCAACCTGAGGCCTGTGTCCACTGAGTGGATAAAGTCCACTGGGCTGCTCGCATATGGAGGCGAGCATAAGGAACCACATGCACGGTGGATATCATGTCGCCTAGCAATTGTAGCACTTCCCGAGCAGTGAGATAAGGTTTGAGCACTGCTTGGGAAGCTAGTTGTACTATGCGAAGACAGCGGGGCTGTGGAAGGAAAGCCCTTGCCTGTCTGGTATCCAGATGAGCTCCTATGAACTCTAGGGACTGAGTGGGAGCAAGATTGGATTTTGGGAGGTTTATGACCAGTCCCAAATACTGAAGGATTCGCACTGTGCGAAACACAGCAGAGCTGGCTTCTGGCACTGTAGCGGCTCGAATGAGCCAGTCGTCTAAGTAAGGGAAGACAAATATTCCCAGGGCGGAGAAATGCTGCTACCATAGCCATGCATTTTGTGAACACTCTTGGTGCAGAAGCCAGGCCAAAGGGAAGAACCCTGTATTGGTAGTGCTTTCCTTGAAACAGAAATCGGAGGAATCGCCTGTAATTTGCATGGATGAGAATATGAGTATACGCATCCTTGAGATCTAGAGAACAAAGCCAATCCTGACTTTGAAGGTATGGCAGCAGAGTTCTTAGAGAGACCATTTTGAACTTCTCTCGGAACAGATATTTGTTCAATTTTCTGAGGTCTAAAATGGGTCTGTTTCCTCCTGTTTTCTTTGGAATAAGGAAATAGGGGGAGTAGAACCCTGTACCCTGATGGAGAATGGGTACTTCCTCTATTGCTCCTTGAGCAAGGAGCATTGTGACTTCTTGACCTATGAGATTGTCGAGAGAGGTCTGAGAATTGAATTGTCTTATAATTGTAGGAGGGGCAGGCTGTGAAAATGAAGCTTGTACCCCTCTCTTACAATGGACAGTGTTCAATTTTCTGCTGTTATTTGGTACCATCTGTGGGCAAAATGACATAACCTGCCTGGGATGGTTAAGTGTTCTGGACCCTTCAGGGGTAGGAAAGTGAAGTTCTCTAGAAAGGAGTCAAAGCCCCTGAGGAGGCTGAGCCTGCTGAGCTGGCTGAGTTTTTCAGCTTTTGGCTTCTTTTGTTGTCTAGGTTGTTGCTGCTGTCCCTTTTGGGCAGTCTGACCTGGACAGTGTCCCTGTTGGGTATAGGAAGGATAAAACTTATTTTTCTTATTGAAAAATGGTTTCTTAGAGGATCATTTCTTTGCGGGATCGGCTGTAGATCTGGACAATCTATCCAATGTGATATTGTCAGCATCTATTTCATTAGCCTTCTCCTGCCAATTCTTGCCAAAGAGATTTTCTCCTGTGCAAGGAATGTTTCCCAATTTATCCTGTACCCAAATTTCAAAGTCAGATGCCTGAAGCCAGGCAATCCGACGTGCACCAATGGCAATAGCAGAGGTTCTGCTCATGCACTCAAAACAGACAAAGGCTGCACGATTAACAAACTTGGAAACATCCAGAGCATGTTTGACAAGAGTGAGATAGTCTTGTCATCAGGAAGAATGGGGCTCATAAGCTCCAAGTCTCCTGTGATCTCTTTAAGGAACATTCCCATATACAAGATATAGGAACTGATGCTAGCTGAGACCATGGAAGCTTGGAAGCATCGATGCCCAAAGGCATCGAGAGTCCTACATTCACGACCTGGAGAATTGGATGCATGTCTCTTTGCACTTTTCATCCTTCTCATGGCTGATTCCAACATCATTGAATGGTGTAGTAATTCAGTTTTTTGAAAGCCAGGACAAGTTGGAACTCGATACATGGTATCGAGTCTTCGAGAATGAGGAGATCTGGTTAAAGGTGTTTCCCACATCCTTAGCATAAGATCATGTAAGATCTCATGAATAGGCAGAGTAGCTGCCTCTTTGGGAGCCTTAGGATATTGGAGGATTTCCAACTCCTTTGCCCTAGGCTCTTTTTCAGGAGTTACTGTGATGGAAAGGCCTCGGGCCACATCACGGATAAAGTCCTGAAAGGACATATCCTCTGGCGGAGACATTCTGTGCTGAGAAGAGGAATCCTCGGGGAGAAGCACTCTGGTATCAGCAGAGTCTTCAGACTCATCCGAGGATTCAAAATATCTCTGATCCCAGTGATCGTGCAAAGGACAGTACCGGTATCGATCGAAGTCGGTATCGGGTTGTTCCGGTACCGATCTGTCGATGTCGGAGAGAGACATATGACTTGGTACGGGTGGCATACCCGTTGATGTCGATGCAGTCGGTGTCGGTACCGGTTGAGGTGTCTGAAGCGGTTTCAAAGGTACCGAAGCCATGAGAACAGCCGCTAGACTGCGTTCGATAGCAAGGAAACTCTGGTCTATCGACGCTGCTGATGCTTGGGTGTTGGTACCGGTAGAAACGGCCGGAACCCCAGAGCATGGCACCAGTAGTTCTGCCAAGGTTGAGGCCTTGAGAACATCCTGGAGCCCCGTTAATGCTTTGGAAGCCGAAGCCTCCCGCCGGGGCAGTTTTGCCAGTGAAAATTCCTCAAGGGCAACGCCAGGGGCATCTCGATAATTAGAAGGAAATCTACCCTTTGAGGACCGGCTAGATTTATGTTTAGATACTGTGATGGAGAAGGTCCCTCTGACACCTTAGAGAGAGATAAAACACAGGATCCAGCTTCAGGCTGGGAAAGAAAACAAATGCACATGGCTCCTGGTTTCCCAGGGAACCATAAACAGAGCAGGTCAGAAGGGAAAACACGCCCCTGCTGTAGTTCAGTGCAGCAGTCACGAGTTAAGCCAGAACACCTGTTGGTGGGAGGAGCCAGGGTAAACCCAGGAAACCAGAGATTTAAGGGAAGCTCATTAGGAGGAGAGAGGAGGCAGCTGGGAGGAAGGCAGCTGGAAAGGACGCAGCTGGGAAGGACACAGCTGGGAGGAGCACAGCTGGGAGGAGCACAGCCGGGAGGAGCACAGCCGGGAGGAGCACAGCCGGGAGGAGCACAGTCGGTAGCTCAGAGGAGAGCTCAGCCAAGAGCATGGCTGAAGACACAGCTCTTAGAACCGTCACGAGAAACAGAGGATTGCCTTAGGAATGAAGACTCAGAGGAATCTATGGTAATTGAGGATTCTCTGACCTTTGACTCAGAAGAGGAATTCAGCAGAGGAAACAAGCAGGGAGTTGGTACCAAGGAGCCAGGTACAAGTAACCCGGGTTTGGTGCTGGGAGTAAAAGGCAACCAAAAGGGAACGTACTGGGAAGGCAGACTTGTATGCACAGAGAAACTCCAAGGCTCACGTTTGCAGCTGATCCTAGAGGACAAAAGGAAACTCTCATAAGGAAGCCAAGAGGTAGGATAAGTGACCGGTATAAACAGAAAGCTGTCTTTAAGTGCTCTGATATTAACCCATAAGGGTGGGGCTCCACATGCTGGGAATACTGTGGCAATTCACAACCGTGTATATCAAAAGGCTGTGAGGAAAAGTGCAATGCTGAAAAGATAGATGTGTGTTTGGAAACACCCTGTAGCAACTGGCAAACATTTCCAGCTGGGGTTCAGGTTGAACCAATGGACACTGAACCACCTTTAGAATGTCAGCCTAGTGAACCAATGGATTGTACGATATCTGTATCTGAGAAGATAAGTCCTGTGAAATAGAATTAAGCTGTGCAGAGAGAGAGAGAATGCTGCAGGTAGCAGCTGACCAGAAAAGCACAAAAGGGTTTTGAAAGAGAAAAGTGTTTTTCATTTGGAATTACAATGATGCTGAGATAAGAAGCTTGAATTTCTTTCTTGTATAATTTAGTGCCAGAAGTGTATGGCCAATGTTCCTTTTGTTCTACATGTGAAACCACTTAGGAAGGGGAATTAAAAATCCTGTTTTGCCTGAAACACTCGAGTCCACAACTCTCTTTATTTGGGATAGTGAAAACTTCAACTCCCAGAAGGCAGTGCTTTCCCCAAGCACCAGTAACTTCCTGAATAGAGAATCAGGCCGTCCATCTCCACAAGCTCAGGCTCTAGAGGTAACAGCGACATCACAATACCTAAGATCCATGGGAGGAAGATGAAGCTCTGGAGGACGTCGATGCAACAGACGCCACGTCTGAGGGAAAAAGGGTGCTAAGTTTAGCAGCTTGGTTCTGCCAGCCCCTTCAGCCCCCCGCCTCCACCAGCAGCTCTTCCCTTCCCGGGGATCGAGCCACCAGCAGCGGGAGGGGCCTCCTCTTCACCGGAGCCCAATCGGGGCACAGCAGAGAAGTTTTAAACTTCGCGCCATCGGGCGCCGACCCTCTTCAGCCCCCCGCCACCACCAGCAGCTCTCCCCTTCCCGGGGATCGAGCCACCAGCAGCGGGAGGGGCCTCCTCTTCACCGGAGCCCAATCGGGGCACAGCAGAGAAGTTTTAAACTTCGCGCCATCGGGTGGGCCTGCGCCTGAGGGCCTCGCCAGAGGGCCCTTTGGCGTGGCCCTTAGGAGTGGACCATGAGGTTGGCCGAAGCCTCGCACCACATAACAGTCTGTTATAATCTTCTCAACCCACACGGGAAAGGTACTAATTGACACAGTCTTTTGTTAATGTGTTACTATTTTACCTTTCAAAATACAATGTAATCTAGTGGAATCCTATCCCATTACTGATTTCTCAGTATTAATGTGTTAATGCATCATCCCACTATTGCAGCATATCATTCTGTATCTCCTTGATGTGACTGGAATGTATTCAATTTCGTAGAGACATCATCTATATTCTGAGGCTTCGTCTACTGCAGACCTTCCTACTGCTCCATCTTAATTTATATTTTTGCATAATATCTCCTCTTCCCTACTGTACCTCATTACTATATTGTGCTCCACTGTCATATTGTGCCTCATTGATACTAGCTCTGTCACATTGTGACCCATCACAACTTGCTACCCTCAAAATGGCCCTCCAGTTCGCCTCCCTCTTTAGCCTTTACCTCCTCACTCACTGGCTTGGATCCACCCAGACCCTCTACACATCCCACAGCAACATTCCTGTCCTGAATAGCCATGGAAAAAGATGGTATGATCCCCCATACTCCCACCCAAGAAGTGACGCCTACACATGCCGCTCCCACCTTATCCATGTAGCACTCCAGTTATCCAATACACCCAGCCAGCAAAAACCTCTGAGCTGCCGACCACTGAAATGTGCCATCATTAACGCACGCTCTATTCGCAAAAAATGGCCTGTTGTACTAGACACAATCTCACTTTACGACCTAGAAATACTTATGATCACAGAAACCTGGTTATCATCGGAAGACAACGTTATCCTCAATCAACTCCTACCCCCCAATTTCTCCATACACACGAGACATAGAGAAAACAAAAAAGGAGGTGGGGTGCTTATAATCACCAAAGCAGACCTTGACTTCCATATAACAGACTCCTCTAGCACAAGCAGTCTAGACATCCTCTCTATTGCAAACCAGCATTGCTCTCTCAACCTGCTATACAGAACACCGTCGGCTTGTCCAGATGACCTCCCAATCATTATTGACCTTGCGGCCAACACCCTCAGTCCCAATAAACCAAATTGGATAATGGGTGATTTCAATCTCCCATCGTTACCCCAAAACCATGCAAATGCCTTCCTTGGTGCCATGGAAGAACTCGCACTCAAGCAAATCATCAATGAACCCACATATATAAAGGGGAATGTGCTTGATATGGTTTTTGCTCCTCAGCCAATCATCGAGCAAAACCGTAATCTACCAATATCAGTGATTGATGTACCTTGGTCAGACCACAAATTGATTATTATCTGGATACCCACCAACAATGAGCAGCTGCACAGAAGCCGAAATCAGAACACATCACGAGCATACACAAGAAGCTTTCGCCCATTTAACAGGGAACACATTCTATCTGAGACCCAATCCTTCCTCAACAAAACCACGCCTGACCTGGAAGAACTGATGTCATCCTGGAACTCCAACTTAAATGCCATCGCACAACGCCCAGACGCCAATGCGATCTTCTCTTACTCAACTACGTAAACTTGAGTGCCGATGGCGCCGATCGCTCTCTATTGAAGATCAGACCGCCTACCAAACTCACCTCTCAATTCATCGGGAAGCAATCACAACCGAAATGAAACAATATCACACCGACACCCTAAAGAGATCATTGAATAAACCACGTGACCTTTTCAACTTGGTCAAATCCCTATCGAAAGAACCATCTCCCGATCAGCACAGTGTGATTCACCCACAAGAATACGCTGACTACCTGCAATCCAAGATCATTCAAACTAAAAAGGATTCAGCAGTACAGTTTCAGGAACCAACAGGCCTAACCCTACTTGACAAGTTTTCCGCACCCTCCACTAAATGCATTGAGGATACCATAGCATCCCTCAACACCTCCACTGCACAGACTGACCCATGCCCAGCCTTCTGGATCAAGGAACTACGTGGTGTGTTCAGTCCATTCATCGCAAACCTAATGAACCTCTCCTTCACAACAGGATACTTCCCCGCAACACTCAAGCAGACATCCATTAGGCCACTATTGAAAAACCCCAAGCTTGACCCGCAAAAAGCCGATTCTTATAGGCCAATAGCCAGTATTCCCCTCCTAGCCAAGATAACTGAGAAAGAGGTACAACGGCAAATTCAAAATCACATAGACTCCGCGGCTCCCCTAGATCACTGCCAACATGGGTTTAGAGAATATCATGGAGTCGAGACCCTACTTACCAGCCTATTCAACGTTATAATCACAGGCATAGACAACATCCATCAAGGTTTTGTGCTCATCTTCTTAGACATCGCCGCTGCGTTCGACTCAATGAGTCACGAAATCCTCCTGGGAAGGTTGAAAGAGAAGGGCATCTGCAACACTGCGCTAGGTTGGTGTAAATCCTATCTGGAAGCAAGATGGCAATACGTGAAGTCTGGATCAGAGGAATCAAAACACTTCCATCAAAAACAAGGTGTTCCTCAAGGCTCCTCCTTGTCCTCCCTACTATTCAATATTTACATGCAGCCCATCTGCAACATCATAAGATCATTTAACGTCAGCTGTTTGATATATGCAGATGACATTCTTTTATACATGCCGTTCTCCACAGCCCAAATGGACCTAGCACCACTAATAGAATGTTTCAATGCTGTCTCAGCGTGGCTTCAATCACAGAATCTACGCATTCAACATAAAAAGACGGAGGTTCTTTTCATCTCCAGAGACCCCAACTTTACTCCTCCATCCCATGTCAGTGTTAAGGAAGCTGACTTAATAACCAAAGAAACAATAAAATACCTTGGAGTTACGTTGGACCAACGCCTGGATATGAAACACCACATAAACAAATTGTCAAAGCTGTATACTTCAAAATCCGCACACTCAGGCATCTGCGCTCCCTGCTGAACCCAGATGACTTCCGGACCATATACCAAGCGCTAATCCTGCCTCACTTCGACTTTGCAAACGCCATCTTACAAGGGCTCCCTCAATCTACACTGGCCCCATTACAGCTGGCCATGAATGCTGCAGCAAGGGTCCTACACGGAGCAGCCAGAAGTGACCACGTGACCCCCATTCTCAAACAACTTCACTGGTTACCTATCCATGGGAGAATCATCTTTAAAACCCTACTCCTAGCATTCAAGGCAATCAAAGGTATTTCATCCCCTTCACTCACAGATCTTATTCACATGGTGCCCCCCAACAGGTCCAGAAGAGCGATAGCCATAAACCTACTAGTAACACCAAAGGCATCGTCAAAGTGCAACATATCAACCACAAACAGGGCGTTCAGTTACTATGTACCTAAATGCTGGAATGCTCTACCCCCTGACATCAGGGCTATTGCTGACCTATCGCAGTTCAGGAAGGCACTCAAATACCATCTTTTCCTGCAATGCTACCCAACTACCAATGGCACCTAGACATCCCCCCTGAAGAAATGACCCACTTTGGAAACAACCTTCACTTGCATTATGATATTTTTACTCATTGCCATGTAAATATCTCATGTATATAATTGACCCCTGTTATCCAAGTTACTCTTTACCATGTAAATATCTCATGTATATAGTGACCCCTGTTATCCAAGTTTGGACCCCTGTTCGATGTAAAACCAAACAGCTTGTTGTTATGGTCATTGTGTTATAATGTAAACCGCGCTGGTGCCGAATAGTGCGGTATATAAGAAATTGTAATAAATAAATAATAAAAATCATTCCACAGGAGAGGCACTCTGAAATAGAGTGGTCAGGACCTAAACATTTGAGACACCAATCATGGGTGTTGGTGAGGAAAATGGTACCGCCACATTTAGAACATTTCTTAAAACCTGAAGTAGGTTTTTCCATTTTTAAGGAAAAATTGGGCCTAGTGCCCAAAATGGCGCCTAGCACAAAGGAAAAAAGTTTCTGAAGTAAATCACTTCAGAAACTATAGTTTGGTTTTTTTAGAAGAAAGAAAGAACCGGCGGTACCGGTATAGCGTCGAGGGAAGGCAGACGCAACCACAAAAACAAAGATTAAAGATGAAATTTTCTGCGGTGACAGGGTACGCGACCTGTCGGCTCCGCAGAAAGAGTAGTTACTCACCTGTAACAGATGTTCTCCAGGAGCAGCAGGAATCAGTCCTCACATATGGGTGACGTTAGCGCCGACGGAGCCCCCGTGCGGAGCATTTCCCCAGCTTTCAAGGAAAGCCTTTGGGAATGCAGCGCGCATGCATGGTCCCCTTCCCACCCAAGAGTGCCATCTTGCTCAGTCTGATGACATAGCTAAGAGACAGCAAAAAATCCAAATGAAGTATATGACTGCAACTCCAGGGGAGGAGGGAGGGTCGTGAGGACTGATTCCTGCTGCTCCTGGAGAACACCTGTAACAGGTAAGTAACTACTCTTTCTCCAGGACCAAGCAGGACGTCAGTCCTCACATATAGGAGTCTCAAGCTCTAGGCTACCGGGAGCACTAACCTGAAAAAATGGCTCCCTCTCAAGAGCCTCAGCATTCGTGATAAGAATATCCTCTGAGAACACCCCCATACGGTAGCCCAATACAAGGGCAGGAGGGTAAAAGTTGCCTAAACCTCAAAGAAATTACAGAGTACCGCCTGTCTGAAAGCACTGTCCCTTCGGGACTCTCTCTCGAGGCAGTAATGGGCTGCAAAAGTCTGGCTTGAAGACCAAGTTGCGGCCCGGCAGATGTCTGCCAACGGAACAGAGCGGAGATGAGCTACTGACGCGGCTTTCGCCCTGACACGGTGGGCCGTGACTCGACCCTGCAAGGGGGGGGTGGGGCGGCTGCCTTATATGCCCAGGCGATACAATCTGCTACCCAAGTGGACAACGTATGCTTGGAGACAGGTAACCCCAGCTTACTAGGGTCAAAGGAGACGAAGAGCTGAGTGGCCCTTCGACGCCCCCTCGTACGTTCTATGTAAAAAGACAACACCCTCTTACAGTCCAGGGTATGCAAGACTGTTTCAGCCTGGCTGGTATGCGGCCTGGGAAAAAAGGTCGGAAGCACCACCTCCTGGTTGAGGTGGAAAGAGGAGACCACTTTTGGAAGGAACTTCGGGTGGGTCCGTAAGACCATCCTGTTCCTATAGAACCGTGTGGACGGTCTATCAGAAACCAGAGCTTGCAGTTCACTCACACGTCTGGCCGAGGTAAGAGCTACCAGGAAGAGCACTTTCCAAGAAATAAAGCGCAAATGGCAAGTAGCTATCGGCTCAAATGGTGGGCGAGTAAGTTGTTGCAAGACCACGTTCAAATCCCACTCAGTCGCCGGTGGACGAACTGGTGGCTTGAGAAGAAGCAGACCTCTGAGGAAGCGGGACACCAAGGGATGAAACGACACAGACTGTCCCTCCACCGGTGCGCTGACAGAGCACTGAGGTGGACCCGAACAGAGTTAGACTTAAGGCCTAGGTCTGACAGATGAAGTAGATACTGCAGTACTCCTGGAACAAGGCAAGAGAAAGGATCTTCATTCTGCCGAGCACACCATATCGTGAACCTACGCCACTTAAGGGCATAGGACTTTCTGGTGAACTGCCTCCTAGAGGCCAAAACCACCTCTTCAACCTCCTTAGGTAGAAGCAAGGGAGCTAGCACTATCCTTTCAGCAGCCAGGCCATCAGATTGAGGGACCTCAGATTGGGGTGCAGAAGGGAACCCTGACCTTGAGATAGGAGATCGTGTTGCAACCCCAGAGGGAAAGGAGTTTCCACCGCCAACTGTAACAGAAGTGGAAACCACGGTTGTCTCAGCCATCTAGGGGCTACCAGAATCACCGAGGCCTTGTCCCGGAGAATCTTGAACAGAGTTCGGGCCACCAGGGGCATGGGAGGAAACGAATACAGGAGGCCCGTAGACCAAGAGATCAGAAAAGCATGGGCTGCTATTCTCAGGGGATGCGGCTGTCTGGAGCAAAACCTGGGCAGCTGACGGTTTTGTGGACTGGCAAATGGATCGATGGACGGAAGTCCACAGCGGAGGAAGATCTGCTGGACCACCCATGGATTTAACTACCATTTGTGAGGCTGGAGAATCCTGCTTAGCTTGTCTGCTAGGAAATTCTCCTGACCAGGTAGATAAACTGCTTTGAGAAACATGCCTGACATAGGAGCCTGGACCCCGTGCCCCCTTGCCTGTTCACATAGAACATTGCTACCTGATTGTCTGTCTGAACTAAGACAGACTGGTGAGAGAAGGCATGAGAAAAAGTCTGTAGAGCCAAGCGGATTGTTCGCAGCTCCAAAAGATTGATCTGTTGTGTGGCCTCCCGAGGAGACCAGAGGCCTTGAGTGCACGTGCCCTGGCAATGTGCACCCCAGCCCTGCAAGGAAGCATCGGTCGTCAGCACCCTTGTGTGTGCTGGAGCCTGAAAAGGTGCCACCCTGAGAAGGTTTGGGAGATGTAGCTACCACTGGAAGGAGTCCAGAAGTGGTTTGGACACCTTTACTCTGTCTCGGAGGTCGCCTGTGGCTTGCGCCCACTTTGTTCTGAGGCACCACTGAGCAGCCCGCATGTGCAGACGAGCAGAGTCACATGTACCGTGGATGCCATGTGGCCCAGGAGCCGCAGGAAGTGCCTGGTGGAGACCTGAGAATTGCTTTGGAACTGGTTCGCCAAGTCCATCAGTCCGTGGGCCCTGTCCTCGGGCATGTAAGCTCTTGCCTGCAGGGTGTCTAATCTTGTCCCTATAAACTCTAGGTTGAGAGGGGAGCAAAGTGGACTTTGCGTAGTTTATGACGAAGCCCAGATACTGAAGAAGAGAGACAGTGCGAAGAGTGGCTTGTCTGGCCTCCTGGAGAGACCGGCCCCTGATGAGCCAGTCGTCCAGGTATGGGAAGACAAAAATTCTGATTCCTGAGCTAGGCCGCCACCACCGCCCGGCATTTGGTGAAAACCCTGGGGGCAGAGGTTAGGCCAAAGGGAAGTACCCTGTACTGAAATTGGTTTCCTCCCACCACAAATCTAAGATATTGTCTGTGGTCTAGGTGAATGAGGATGTGAGTATAAGCATCCTTTAGGTCTAAGGAGCATAGTCAGTCTCCCTGCTGGAGGTAGGGCAGCAGTATCCCAAGGGTAAGCATCTTGAACTTTTCCCTCTCCAGAAACTTGTTTAAGTTTTGCAAGTCTAGGATAGGCCGGAGACCTCCTGTCCTTTTTGGTACCAGGAAGTACCTGGAGTAGAAGCCTTGCCCTTCCAGGTGTTGAGGCACCGGTTCCACCGCCTATTCCTTTAGAAGACTTGCCAACTCCTGAACGAGGAGGTTTCTGTGCAGAGGGAGTCTTGGAGGCTCCCCTAGAAAGTAGGATGGGGGTAGCTGGTGGAAGTAGAGCATGTATCCCTTTTGGACTATGCTGAGTACCCAGGTATCCCCTGTGATGGCTGGCCACCTGTAGGCGTACAGGGTCAGCCGACCTCCTGTGCTGAGTGGAGCCAGCAGTGAAGAAGAGGCTATGCTGTGGGAGTCAAAACCCCGCTCCCTGCTGTGCAGGAGCCGGAGCTGGCAGCTTGGGGGTCTTCTGCCTACAGGGCCCATGCCCCTGCCCCTTCGCCTGCTGGGGAGCTGGAGAGGCCCGATATTGAGAGTAGGATTTGTAGGCAGCACCCTTCCTCGGGAAAAAGGGCTTCTTTCCCGAGCCCTTCTTTCTTTGAGAAGGGGCAGAAGTCTTCCTGGACAGCCTTGTCCTAGTGAGAGTCTCAGTCTCGATTTCTTTAGCCTTTTCAGTCATGGGCTTACCAAAAAGATTTTCACCTCGGCAGGGGACATCGACCAACTTGTCCTGTACCCACGACCCCAGGTCTGATGACTGCAGCCAGGCCTAAGGGCATGCACCGATGCCGGCCGCGGCTACCCAGGCCGAAGCCTCAAAGCCATCATAGGCTGCTCGAGAGATAAACTTTGAGCACTCTCGGATCCCTATTGACAAAGCCTTGAACCTCGTAGGTACATGCCCATATACAGCTGGTAGGTCTGGACACGGCAAGATAGTGTAGAGCCTTGGAAGCACTTTCTACTGAGGGCATCCAGGTTCCAGGCCTCCCGGCCGGGAGGCACCAAGGAGTGCATCTTCTGACTCTTCAGGCGGTGCATGGCCGATTCCACAACCATGGGGTTGTGCGGTAGCTGCGCCTTTTGGAGCCCAGGGCTCTTATGGACTCGATAAATGGAATCGACCCGTTTGCTAAGGACCGGCGCTGAGGCCGGTGCCTCCCACATATGGAAGAGCAGCCGTTCCAGCATCGTAGGAACCGGTACAGTAAAGGCTTCCTGCAGAGGAAAGTCATACTGGAGGGCATCGAGCTCCTCGGCTCGAGGCTCCTCCTTGGCATCTGCAGGGAAGGCGAAGGCTTTGGCCATGTCCCTCACGAAGTCCGAGAACCAGGTATCCTCTGGGGGGGGGGGGAGGAGACCTTCTCCGAGGCTCGGACTCCAGTGACACCAAAGGGTCGCACCGGGTCCGGAAAGTGTCCGGGGACTCCTTGTCCTCCGTCTCCCACTACGACTCCTCCAAGGAGGAATCTAGCGGCTACGGCCGTGTGGGCCTCAGTGCCACCCGCCCCGACGCCGAGGGTATCGGCCTCGACGACCTCGGCCCCGCACGGGAGGTTGAGGGGGACTTTGACCGAGGACCGACTCGAGACTTCATTGACTCGAGGATCGGCTCGGTCTCCGGGGTCGACCTGGACGTCGAGGTCCCGGTGGTCGGGGCAGATGCACCAGTCAGACCGGCAATCAGCACTCGCTGCTGTTCCATGAAGGCAGCCAAGCTGCTCTCCAAGGCCGTCAACCTGAGACCAAGTTCAGGAGACTCAGCAGCCCCCGACTCAGGCCCCGATGGCGTCGAGCCCGACGTTGGCTCACCCGGAGAGTCCACGAGGGCAACAGCACTTACGTGACCCGGGGACTCCGGCTCCACGCGAGCTAACTTGGACGGCCTCTCCGACTCTGAGAGCCCGGGGCGGCGGTCAGGGCTACGTGACCTGGCCCTCGAGGATCCAGGAGCCTCCACCGATGCTGCCCTCGCAAGCTTCTTCTTCCTTTTGTGCTCCCGGGTGGGAGACTCCCTCTTAGAGGAACCCCGACAGCGCTCAGGGTCAGACTCCCGAGATGTCGAGGCCTCTGACGAAGTCCGGGCCTGGCCAGATGCAGACTCTGAGAAAATTCTCACGTTGATGCTGACAGCTCCGCAGTGCCTTCGACGACATTTTGCCGCAGCGGGTCATGGTCGGGCCCGAGGTAACAGAGGCAGCAGTCATGTGTCAGTGAGAGACATACGTTTCTTGCACCGATCACACTTTTTGAACCTGCTGGCAGCCATCGGGGGAAAAAGGGCACCTGCAAGGTCAAAAGACCGGGCTGCCAATGATAACACAAAAAGAGCACGAACGCTAGTCACAAAGGACAAAAACCGAAAATCAAAACACCGGATTCGATACCGGTGTACTGAGCCCAGGCGGGAAGGGGAACCGGCATTGAACCAGATCAGAAAAAGCCAAAATAGCCGAAATAAAATCTACTTTTCCCGGGTGACACGAACTCATGTCCGTTGGGCTCCACGGAAAAAGAAAGACTGAGCAAGATGGCACCCTTGGGCGGGAAGGGGACCGCACATGCGCGCTGCATTCCCAAAAGCTTTCCTTGAAAGCTGGGGAAATGCTCCGCATACGGGCTCTGTCAGCGCCGACATCACCCATATGTGAGGACTGACTGCCTGCCTGCTTGGTCCTGGAGAAAACGAAGAACTGGAGAGGGACAGTTGGAAAGGCAGCACGCAGGCACTGTGGGATGCTCCCAAAGGCTTTCCTATTGGACGCTGGGGAGTGTTCCCGCGCAGGCTCCGTTGGTACCGACGATACCAATATGTGAAGGCTACATTCCCGCTTGTTCCTGGAGAAAGCGCTTAGGTGAACCCTGACCGAGTTGGATTTCAGCCCCACCTGTGTGAGGTGGAGAAGGTACTGGAGAGCCCAACAGGTGGAGCAGGAGAACAGGTCGATCTGGAGCTTGGAGCACCAAATCGAAAATGCCACCAATTCAGGGCATAGGCCCGCCTCGTCGAGTCCTTCCTCAATGTGAGGAGGACGTCTTCAATCTCCACTGGGAGGTGCAGCGAGGCTAAAGAGACCCGTTCAGCCTCCAGGCTGTCAGGGAGAGCGAGACCAAGTTCGGGTGAAGCACCTTCTACATTAGCAGACCTGGGGCACTGCCCAGGGGGACCGGAAGCTCTAACAAGAGCCAGAATAGAAGCAGGAACCAGAGTTGTCGAGCAACGAAGGAGTCATGAGAATCACCAAGGCTTAGTCGTGCTGGATCTTGTTGAGGGTCCTCACAAGGAGGGGAGTGGGAGGGAATGCATACAGAAGCCCCGAGGTCCAGTTCAGGAGGAACGCATCCAGGGCCACCCTGCTCAGGTGCGGTATCAGCCCGCAGAAATGGGGAAGTTGCGCATTCACCGGGCTGGCGAACAGGTCTATGGACGGAGTCCCCCAGTGGCGGAACAGGTGGAGAACCACCTCTGGACTCAGGCGCCACTCGTGTAGGCGACGGAGCCTGCTGTCCGCGGGGAGGTTGTCCTGCCCCAGGAGGTAGACCGCTCTCAGTGCCATGCCCCTGCATACGGCGAAGGAGCAGAGGAGAACTGCCTCCTGACAGAGGAGGCGAGAGCCCGTGCCCCCCCTCCTTGTTTATGTAGAACATCGCGACTCTGTTGTCGGTCTTCAAGAGCACCGACTTGCCCTTCAGGTGGTACTCTAAGACCTTCAGGGCCAACCGGACCGCTCGAAGCTTGAGCAGTTTGATCTGCTGCAGGACTCCTCAGGTGACCAGCGCCCCTGGGTGCAGAGGTAGCTGCAGTGGGCTCCCCAGCCCAACAGCGAGGCATCTGTCATCAGGATGAGCTCATGCTGTGGAGTCTGGAAGGGCATCCTCCAAAGGAGGTTCAGGGGGTTCTGCCACCAAACTAGGGACCCAAATAGGCTGCGAGATAACCAGATGAGGTCCCGGAGGACGCCTGAGGCTTGGGCCCTTTGCGCTCTGAGGCACCATTGGGCCGCTCACATGTGCATGCAAGAATGGGGAATTATTATTATTAAGCACTTATATAGCGCTGCAAACATACAAAGCGCTGTACAGACATATAAGAGAGACAGTCCCTGCTCATCAGAGCTCACAATCTAGTCAAGACAAATGACAGGATAAAATACAATTTACAAAACATGACAAAATACATGCAGCGTTTATAAAGAAGTCAGATTACAACACAAGAGTCAGGAACAAAAAGCAATAGTAAAGAGGTGGGATTTCAACCTGGACTTTAAGAGGGCCAGGGAGGGTGCCTGGCGCACAGAGACAGGTAGATTATTCCAGGCGAAGGGTGCAGCCAGGTGAAAGGAGCAAAGTCTAGAATTAGCAGTACGAGTGAAAGGCATAGATAAACTAAGACTATTAGAAGAGCGAAGTAGCCGAGAGGGGGTGTAAGGAGAGATAAGAGATGAGAGGTACAAGGGGCAGAAGAGTGAATGCATTTATAGGTTAGCAGGAGGAGTTTGAATTGGATACAAAAACAGATGGGGAGCCAGTGAAGTGATATGAATAGAGGAGTGATGTGGGAAAAACGAGGCTGACGGAAAATCAGACAAGCAGAAGAATGTTGAATAGATTGAAGGGGAAAAAGGTGGTTTTCAGGGAGGCCGGCAAGGAGAAGGTTACAATATTAAGGCGGGAGGTGATTAAGGAGTGGACAATCATCTTGGATTGAATGACGTGGACTGTCGAGGCCATGTGCCCCAGGAGGTGCAGCATGGCCCACGTGATACCCTGGGCCGATCTTGGACCTTGGTGGCCAGAGCGCGGAGCCAATCCGCGTGTGCTCGAGGGAGAAAGGCGATCGCACATTGAGGTGGGATTTGGAGTAGTTGATCAGGAAACTGAGGGGCTCGAGGAGGAAGACTGTGCGTGACGCCGAGAGGCGAGCCGCCTCCGCCGATGTGCCCGAGATGAGACAGTCGTCTAGGTAAGGATAGATGGATATGCCCTGCAGCCGGAGGTGGGCCGTGGCCGCTGACAGGCACTTGATGAAGACCCGCGGGGCAGATGCAAGCCCGAAGGAGAGCACTCTGTACTAGACGTGCTCTCCTTGAATCCTGAAACGCAGGCACTTCCTGTGCTTGGGGTGGACAGGAATGTGGGCGCAAACATCTCTGAGATCCAAGGAGCATAGCCAATCGCCTTGTCGGAGGTAGGGCAGCAGAACGCCAAGTGATAGCATTTTGAACTTCTCCTGCACCAGAAACTTGTTTAGATTGCTGAGATTGAGGATGGGGCACAGGCCCCCCGTCCTCTTCGGAACGAGGAAGTATCGGGAGTAAAAACCCCGACCCTAGAGGTGCGGCAGAACCCTTTCGATTGCCTGCTGACCGAGGAGGTTGTTCAATTCTTGCTGTAAAGCAAGCCTGGTGAGAGGGAAGCAGAGTAGGCTTCACTTGGGAGAAGGAAGGAGGGAGGGAGTCTATCCAGACGAAGACGATACCCATCCCGGATCACCTGTAGGACCCAAGTGTCCGATGTAATGGCCTCCCATTCGGGGGCAAAAAGAGACAGGCGTCCTCCCATGGGCAGACACGTCCCCGGAGGACAAGAAGCTATGCTTTCGGCATCAAAACCCCAGGGCTGGCTGGGGTGGCGCCAGTGGCTGGGTCTTGGGCCCCTTGGGTTTCCGGTGACCCTGAGCTTCCCCCTTGCCCTGAGCGCTGGTTGTCGGCGCAGGGGTAGGCAGGTAGGGTGGGTATCCCCAGTAGGAGAGCCCCTTCCTCTGGAAGAAAGGCTTTTTGCTGTGCTACTTCTTCCATGAAAGAGAGGAGGTTTTGCGAGAGAGATGGGTGTGAGTCACGAACTCCATCTCGATCTCAGCTGCCTTGTTCTCCATGGGCTTGCCGAACAGTTGCTCAGAGGCAGGGGAAATCTAGAAGCTTCTCCTGGACCCACTGCTCCAGGTCCGAAGACTGAAGCCACGTCTGGCATCGGGTTCCAATGCCAGCCACTGCCACACAGGCAGGAAGACTCGAACCTGTCTTATGCGGCGCAGGAAAGGTATTTCAAGCAGTCTGTGACCGACCTCAGGAGGGTCTGGAAACTGAGAAGGTGCTCCCCCACCAAAGCCCGTGGAAAACCTGCCGAGCTCTTTGGAGAGGTCGTGAAGAAACATACCCATATACAGTTGGTACGTCTGGATGCGGAACGCCAACATGGATCCCTGGTAATCCTTGTGCCTGAGAAGGCAAGACCAAAGAGTGTGACTTCCGCATCGCAGATTCGACTGCCATGGAGATATGAGGAAGTTTGGTCTTCCGAAACCCCGGGCCACGCTGGACCCTATTCATGGCATCGAGTCTTTTACTGACAATAGGGACCAAGGCGGGTGCTTCCCATATGCGGAGGAGCCGGGATAGGATGGACAGTACTGGAACCTGTCATGAGACTGGTGCCAATAAAGTTGCAGAGTTGAAAAGAAACTGTTTTTCACAGAGCTCTAGGTGTGCAATTACCTAAAAGCACAGCTAGAGGGGGCAGGAGTGATTCTACAGAGGCTAATGAGGCTAGGAGAGCTAACCAGTTGCACCTGGAAATGAGCCTGGGAGATTCAAAGGGAAGATCCCTTTATAAACGGAAGCTTAATGCTAGCACAGCAGAAGGAGAAGCAGCAGGAAGAACAGGAAGAGCAGCAGGAAGAGAAGGAACAAGGATTACGGCTGAAGAAGGAAGGAGAGACCTGAAGGAAGGAATCCTCCTTGAGCAAGCCTAAAAAGACAATTCACAGAGGTAGAATTCAGAGGGGCCAAGCTACGAGAGCCGTTGTTCAGAGGGAGTCTGCCAAGGAAAGCAGTCATGCTGGAGGGTATGCCACTCCCTGCTTAAGCAACGTTCCTGAGTCCAAAGCTGAGAGACATACACAGAGAGCCAGAGAGCCAGGCTTTATTTATTTATTTATTTAGACAGATTTGTATACCGCCTTATCCTTCAATCAAAGCGGTCACAACACAATTGGGGGATACATTTAACACACGGGGATATGACACATACACTAATATTTACAGGGAACATGGGCAATGGAGGGTTAAGAGGCTTGCCCAAGACCACAAGGAGCATCTGTGGGACTAGAAACCCCAGTCTTTCCGGCCCAAGGTTGCTGTCCTCTAGTGGGATTTGAACCCCCGACCTTCCGGCCTGAAGTACCTTGCCCCAACCACTAGGCTACTCCTCCCTCCAGGCTTGGAGGAAAGCCTGCAGGCATTGGAGTATGCTGAACAAGTTTTACCAGGTACCTGAGGAAAAGGAGTTTCTAACAAAGCTACTGTGTCACTGAAGCATAGAGCTGGAGAATTCGCACCAGGTTTTATTAAGCTTTCAGGAAGTCCAGCACTGCCCAGAAGCTACCGACAGAAAACCTGTTGTCACAGAGACGTGCATGAGAGAGAAGGCTCCAGAGCTTCAAGCTACAGAAACTCAAGGTATGAAAGTTTTATTCCTGCTAATGAAAGCTTAACTCCTAAAAGCACTGCTAAAACTAAAACTCTCTTTATAAGAAGAGGAAAGAAACCAGAGTGGTTTGAAGAACTACCAAGAGACTTTAAAGCACAGTCTTATTGGAGGCAAGATACCAGAGACAGTCCATATAAACCTGTAACTGCCAGGGACAGTGTGTGCTCTGAGGGGGGAAAGTAGTGAGGCAGAACTTATGGAAATAGAAAATGAAAACACTATTCCCATTCCTCAAGAGGAAGCTATGGATTGTAGTTTGTGTATGGCTACTAGCCTGGAATCCATAGCGACATTGTAAATAAGAAGCCGCCTTTAGTTGTTTTTACCCTGGAATGAATTGAATTCCTCCATTTATCCCTTGTACCTAATTGTGAAGAGATCAACAATTGGTTTATTACTGGAACCTTTATAAAGAAGGACATTCTTTAATTTCCATGGTCTTAATGAACCCTTGCACAGAGGGGAAATAAAAGCCTTGTTTCCCTACACTCGTGGCTTAATCATTGTGTTCTCACAAGGAGCGAAAATCCCTAAGACCAATCTCCACTTGGCCTTAAATACCCCACGCTCCTTAAAAATAAGTGTGATGTGTAGCGTGCCCTTACCGCCATTGGCCACCAGGGGCGCCACCATGACAAACCATAAGAGACTCCCTGGGTGGAGACTCATACTGCAAGATGTCAAGTTCCTCTGCCCTTGGCTCCTCCTCGGTCTGCATAGGCAGATTGAGGGCCCGAGCCATATCCCGCACAAACACGAGGAAAGAGGTGTCCTCGGGAGGGGACCGCCTTTGCGAGGCGGGCAGGAATGGGTCAGAGGGGAGATCCCTATGGGCGCAGGTCTCTGGGGAAGTGACCCTGTCCAATTCCCAGCCCAAGAACTCCAAGGAGGAGTCGGGCTGATCCCCACGCCCAGCTGCCGAAGCCCGCTTGGAGCCGGAGGCACTGACTCTGGAAGACCTCGCCACCAAGGAACAGGACAGCAAGCGAGATCAGTGCCAAGGATCCTCACAAGCCCCGCGGCTCTTGGGGGTTTCCAAGGCAGTTTTTGGGACCCCAGTCAGGGGACCCTCGGTCTCAGGGCGCGAGCCAGCTGTGCTGGGCAAAAGCACCTGATGGGCAGCTAGGAAGGCAGAAATGCTGCGCTCCAGTGCCAGCATATGGGACTCCCACTCGGGAGTGGGTCCCTGTAATGCCGACGTCTGTGTTACCGGGTCTGGCGTGGGAGAGGGGGTCCTCACAGGGATGACCCTCAGGAGACCAGGCGCCATCGCTGGAGGCCTCCATGTCCATATGAGGTACCTTTCAAGGTCGCTCCTTGTCAGACTCTTGGGAACGCCGAGAAGGGCTAAAGGAACGAGTGCGAGACTGCTCGCACTTGTCCGGAGCCCCCGACAGAGACTTTGAGATCTTCTACTATTGCTGCTCCACCTCGAGTGAACCCTGATCTGAGTGACGCCTGGGGCACGGGGTTACTGCAGGGGACCCCGCAAGCAGTGCATCGGTAGGGCGAGGTGCCACCGGAGACCCCGGGGCTGCCTTGTGGAAAATGTCGTCGGACCTCTGCTTGCGGCTTACCAAGGCCTTAGCAGACATTTTCTTACAGAGAGAGCAGAGCTCCGGGTTGTGGTCAGCCCCCAGACTCAGTAGACAACAGCTGTGGGTGTCCATGAGCGACATATTTTTGGAGCATAATTCTTGAAGCCAGTGGCCATGGGGGTAAAAAGGGCTCCTGTGAAGTTGAAAACCATCGAGGCCAGCGGTTAGAGAAAAAAGGGCACTTAAAGGGCCCGAAAGGGAAGATACTAAAAAAGTGAAATAAGGGAATCCCCCAACCCACAGCCGGAGCAGAGGCGAAGGGGAGGACAGAAGAAGACCGGTGCTACCGGAAAAAGGCCAAAAGGCTGGAAACGAAAAAAACTTTTTCCGAGGGACAAAGATGTTCGGCCAAAGGGCTCTGTGGAAAAAGGGAGACTGAGCAAGATGGCACCTCTGGGCGGGAAGAGAATCAAACATGCGTGACAGCAATCCCAAAGGCTTTCTTTGAAAGCTGGGGAATTGCTCCGCACGGGCTCCGTCAGTGCTGACGTCACCCATAAGTGAGGACTGACTTCCTGCTTGTTCCTGGAGAATGAGGAAATTCTAAAAACAACCCCGGAGTGAACTTGCATAGCCATCGCATTATGCAAGAAAGGGGGGGAGGTCTTATTCAGCCAAGACCATCTGTTTAACTAATGCAATGCTGTAACATTATGATGAAAAGAAAAATTAAAGAAACCTAGACAATGCACCAGTAAGGTGTAATGAGATTTAAGTGTTAAGTGACTGGTTATTTATACCCTATTTTACCTGTTATACCTGCTTAATGCATACCCAAGTTTAATTTTCCTGTTTAATGTATACCCAAGTTATTATACCTGTTTCACTGTAAGCACAAATCACGAAATTGAGATGTGCAACTCTTATGTTCATTGTAAACCGCACTGATGTCGAATGGCGCGGTATAAAAGAGACTACAAATAAATAAAATAAATAAATAAATAAATCATTAAAGGTGTAGTGTACAATGCTTAGTGGTGACATTCAATACACATGAATGTGTAAAACAGTGATTGGTATGGGAAAACGAAGGAAGAAATGCCTTGTTCAGTGTACAATGGTGTATAATCACACAACGCAAAATTGTATTGTAAATGCAATGTGCCATTAGTGTGAATTAAAATGGGAGGGCAAAATGTAAAATGCATCATTATAAACTATAGGGGCATTTAACATGCTTAAATTGTGTAGCATGCAAAGAAGTCAGGGTTAAACTTGCCTTGTTCAGCGAGAAGCATGTACTCATGAAGCATGAAATTGTAAGCAGTGGAATAAAGCCGCGGTGCAGCTTTAAAGAAAACCACTTTTGAGACAAAAGAGGTCAAAGGTGAACCACCGGACCTTAATATAAATTTAAAAGAAACTAAACCTAGAATTATTCATAAACACTGTCTGTAAGATTTAGATTACTTGTATATTTTGTATGCAATCTAAAAAAATCTTGATACACAATATGTGGAGGGTAATGATGATCTACGGGTGACCCCGGTATCAAAAATATCTCTAATGTGATGGCAAAAGAAAAAAAAGGGGGGGGGTGGAAATTTGTCATATGTATGATACAATTGAAAACTAATGATACTATGCGGCACACGGGATTGCTGCCATGTCCGGACCAAGTCGGTGTTGGAGGACCAAAACCAATGTAAAGGATGTCACCCTAGCAATTCAGTAATGAAAACCTAGAGAGTAATCAAAAAAAAAAAAAAAGATGGTCTGTCTCCATAATAGAGTAACTCATAAGATGGAAGGTAAGTAAACCCAGATCGAAGATCATACTAGCATTTGAAACTATGCAAATAATCGCAGAAGGGAGACACGTGTTATTCAGGTACAGGCTGATAAGAACATAAGATATGCCATACTGGGTCAGACCAAGGTCCATTAAGCCCTGTATCCTGTTTCCAACAGTGGCCAATCTAGGTCAGAAGTACCTAGCAGTTTCCCCAAAAGACACAGGTTCCACAATGCTTGTATTGGTCAAGCATTGATATCCTGAATCCCTTTTTAATAATGGTTTATGGACCTTTCCTCCAGGAACTTGTCCAAACCTTTTTTAAACCCAGCTACATTAACAGCCTTTACTACATCCTCTGGTAACAAATTCCAGAGTTTGATTACACGCTGAGTGAAAAAATATTTTCTCTTATTTGTCTTAAATAGTTTACCCTGTAGCTTCATTGCATGTCCCCTAGTCTTTCTATATTCTCATAACGTAAACAATCGAGCTACGTTTACCCATTCCACTCTGTTCATTAATTTATAGACTTCTATCGTATCTCCCCTCAGCTGTCTCTTTTCCAGGTTAAAGAGTCCTAACCTTTTTAGTCTTTCTTCATAGGGGTATCTTTCCATCCCCTTTACCATTTTGGTGGCTCTTCCCTGAACCTTTTCTAATAACGCTATATCCTTATAGCGACCAGAATTGCACACAATATTCAAGGTGCGGTCGCACCATGGAACGATACAGAGGCATTATAATATCCTTTCTTTTATTCTCCATTCCTTTCCTTATGATACCTAGCATTCTATTTGCTCTCTTGGCCACCGCTGCACACTGGGCGAAGGGTTTTAACATGTTATCCACAATGATGCCTAAATCTTTTTCCCGGATGGTGGTTCATAATGTGGAGCCTTGCATCGTGTAACCATAGTTTGGGTTGTTCTTCCCTAGGTGCATAACTTTGCACTTCTCCATATTAAATTTCATCTGCCATTTTGATGCCCAGTCTTCCAATTTATCAAGATCCTCTTGCAATTTTCCACAATCCTCTTAGGTTTTAACAACTTTAAATAGTTTTGTCTCATCTGCAAATTTGATAACCTCACTTGTTTATTCTCTTTTCCAGGCCATTTATGAATATGTCAAAAAGCAGCAGACCCAGCACAGATCCTTGGGGTACACCACTTTTCACCTTTCTCCATTGGGAAAATTGGCCATTTAGCCCTACCCTCTGCTTTCTATCTTTTATCCAATTTCTGATCCACAATAGTACACTGCCTCCTATCCCATGACTCTTTAGTTTTGCCAAAAGTCTCTGATGAGGGACCTTGTAAAAGGCTTTCTGAAAGTCCAAATACGCTATATCAACTGACTCACCTGTTTATTCACACCTTCAAAAGAACATAACAGATTAGTAAGACAAGATTTTCCTTGTCTAAAGCCATGTTGGCTGTCTCCCATTAAGCCATGACTATTGTGATGTCGCTGTTACCTCCACAGCCTGAGCTTGTGGAGATGGACGGCCTGATTCTCTATTCAGGAAGTTACTGGTGCTTGGGGAAAGCACTGCCTTCTGGGAGTTGAAGTTTTCACTATCCCAAATAAAGAGAGTTGTGGACTCGAGTGTTTCAGGCAAAACAGGATTTTTAATTCCCCTTCCCAAGTGGTTTCACATGTAGAACAAAAGGAACATTGACCATACACTTCTGGCACTAAATTATATAAGAAAGAAATTCAAGCTTCTTATCTCAGCATCATTGTAATTCCAAATGAAAAACACTTTTCTCTTTCAAAACCCTTTTGTGCTTTTCTGGTCAGCTGCTACTGTGGTAGCCAAGACCTATAGACTAGGCCATAAGCCTGAACCTGAAAAATGACAGGCCTAAGAACCAAGCCTGGATTTCAGTAGTGCTGAGACATAAAATTAAAAGACAGAATTAAATGCTGCTTTAGAATGAAATGCTGCTATTGCAAAGTTTGCACAAAGTGAATACAATGCCTGTATGTTAAATCGTTACTCCAGAATTGTTACTTACACATTTTAGAAGCTAGATATGACCTTGCTGAAGAAAAGTAACCAGGTTTGAACCAAACCATTGTTCAGCTAGCTGGAGAAAGCAGAGCAAAGGGCATAGATCCTGATTGGTCAAATTCCGGGAAATGTCAGACCAATAGAAAGTTTGTAGAAATTAGCATAAGACCAATAGAATGTTTTCATGTATCAAAATGTTTAAACTGTATAAAACGAACATGTTTCCGCTAAAGCGGGGCTCTGTCACTTTTAGACTGCCTTGTGCACAATAAATTGGCTTGAACCTTGATAAAGACTCCTGGTGTCATTGGTTTGGTGGCGCTCTGCCGCTACATATTCTTGGTGCGTTGGCCAGGAAGGTGTGGTGGTAGAGAGTGGTCAAACTGATTTACCACGAAATTCGCCTCAAGGTTTGGCCTGTTGGGACCGCGTCTGACCGACGTGTGAATTCTCAGGCGCCAACTGGTCCATTGCATCGGAGAGGGTTCTAGCCTCGGCAGGCATTGGGTCCGGCTAGGCCAACACCTTCGAACCCAAGGAGGGGAGTCCAGGCTTCAACCCATGCACTGGCTTGGGGACGGGTACCGGTCTGGGTGAGTATAGAGTTTTTGTATTATTAAGTCAGACAGTACTGGAACCTGGAAATATATGGTAATGGGAAAAATGGTAAAAGGACACTTATCACGTCCGGAGCGGTCCGAGTACTCTTGCAAGGGCTATTAAGAGCGCAAGAGGAAACCACTGATTCCTTCTGGTAAAAAAATCATGATTAACGGTAATGGTAAAATTTTGGTAAGCCTAGATAGTCAGGATTGGGCTTTTGGGAAATGCAATTGTGTTTGTGTGTGAGATGTGTGAGTAAGAGGTCTTGAAAAGGCCGAGCGAGAGTGGACTCCGGACTAGTGCAGTTCCTGGCCGGGCGACCGCGTCTAGGTTGCGAAACGGAGGAAGTGATTGGTGTTTGTGTCCCTATCTGTCTCCAGAGCTGTGAGGACCCCTTAGCCCACAGTTCGACCTCCCTCTCCTACTGTTTGAAGTAATAATTTGTTGTACGTGATTACGTAGTACAGACGCACCACATTACACGTAAAATGGGTGGGATAGAGTCCACGCAAACTCCGCTAGAAATCATGATCAAGAACTTTAATAAAGGGTTTACTGGGGATTATGGCATTACAATGTCTCCTACTAGAATGGCTGTGCTGTGTGAAAGAGAGTGGCTGTTAATAAACAATGCATGGCCCTGTGAGGGCACTTTCAATGTGAGAATTATTTCTTCTGTGCATAAGAGTGTGAGAGAACATTATCCAGATCAGTTTCCTTACATAGACTCTTGGTTAGATATTTGTGAGAAGCAGACACCCTGGATAAGGCAGTATTATGAGTTAAGAAGAATTATGCTAGCAAAAGGATTAGAGAAAGCTGAACAGAAACCCAGGAAGGAGGGATTGCCTATATACTCTGCCCCAGAGTCCCCAGATATTCTAACACGATCACTGCAGCATTCTGTTACACTAGCACTGCCTAGACCTGAAGTTAATATAAATGTGCCGCCTCTGCAGCTGGGGAAGGGCAGACTTCCCCGATTGAAAGCCCTAAGCAAAGTCCTAGCACTTCGGGGAGACAAACTACTGACGAAACTTAAAGTGCAGAGTCATCCACAAGTATAGAATCTCCTGCAGCTATAGAAAGTTTTTCTCAGAAAACATACGATTTAAGAAGTATTGGCGGTGCCAGTAAAAACGTAATGCCCCTACGTCAGGTACCTGGCCTGCCTATCAGGGACAGATGGCTTTAGGACCTACCAGCCTGATTTACGTACCATTTTCTACAACTGACTTGTTAAATTGGAAAACACATTATGCATCCTATACTAGCAAGCCTCAAGATTTAACTGAATTAATGAGCAGTATTATGCAAACGCACCAGCCTACCTGGTCAGATTGTCGTCAGCTCTTGTCTACTCTATTTACTACTGAAGAAAGAGTAAGAATTGTGCAGGCATCCACAAAGTGGCTAGAAGAAAACTTTGTTGAAAGAGCAAATTTAAATCCTCAGCAAGCAGCAGCCGCAGCTTTTCCAAATGAAGATCCTGGATGGGATCCAAATAGTGAAGGGGGGGCGAGAGCTTTAACAGTTTTGCCAAGCCCTATTACAAGGCCTAAGAAAGGGAGGCCAAAAAGCAATGAATATTGGAAAAGTAGCAGAAGTAATACAAAGTTCAACTGAAAGTCCTGCAGCTTTTTATGAGCGATTATCTGAAGCATATAGACTGTATACCCCATATGATCCAGCAGCTATGGAAAATTTGCGCATGGTAAACGCAGCTTTTGTAAGTTAGTCCCAAGGGGATATTAAACGAAAATTGCAGAAAATGGATGGCTTTGCAGGTATGAATACAGAGCAATTAATGGAAGTTGCTCATAAAGTATTTATAAATCGTGATAATGAAAGAGAGAGAGAAAGTGAACGAAAAATATAAAAGAAAGCAGATCTTTTAGCCACAGCTTTGGTAGAACGGCGAGGGAAACGTTTTTCCAACAGAATAATGAGAGGGCGTGGGAGGAGTCGAGGGAATAGCCTACCCCCACTAGGTGAGAACCAATGTGCCTATTGCAAGGAGGAGGGGCACTGGAGAAATGAATGCCCGCAGAGAGACCCTGCCTCACAGAGGGGAGGAGGGAGCTGGAGAGGAAGAGGGCGTAACCAGAATCAAGCAGGAACAGGTCGTATGCAATTTCAGCAAAAAAGAGAAGGAGCTATTGAAGGAGTTGCAGTGGCAGAAGCAGAATACAATAGTGATGAAGATTAGGATAGACCGGGCTCTGAGTTTACTCTAGGTCCCCAAGAGCCTATGGTCTGCATGAAGATAGGGGATCAATACATGAACTTTATGATAGATACAGGAGCTGAACATTCAGTAGTAGCAAAACCAGTAGCCCCTTTATCTAAACGAACTGTCACTATTGTTGGAGCCACCGGGACAAAAGCAACTAAACAATTTTTACAGAATCGCATGTGTGAATTAGGAGGACAAAAGATAACACATCAATTTTTATACATACCAGAATGCCCTATTCCACTTTTATGTCGAGACATGCTTGCTAAACTGCAGGCAGATAACTTTCACTGAAGAAGGAGAAATGCAAATGTCTGTAAACACAAATCCTAAACCGGCAGGATTAATGGCACTAACAGTTCCACGAGAAGAAGAATGGAGATTCTACAGCATTTTTCCTGTCAAGAAAGCAACTATTCTTATTGAAATTTCAGCACCACCTGGAGTATGGGCAGAAGATAATCCACCTGGTCTAGCAAAGAATATAGCCCCAATTCTTGTAACTCTCAAATCAGGAGCAGAACCTGTGCATGTGAAGCAATATCCTCTTCCACGACCAGCAATAGAAGGAATTCATATCCATTTGAAGAGATTATTGAAACATGGATTACTTAAAGAATGCCAATCATGGAATACTCCTTTACTTCCAATCAAGAAACCTGGAGGTGACTACAGACCAGTACAAGATCTGAGAAGAGTCAATGATGCAATTGAAACTATACATCCAGTAGTACCAAATCCATACACACTGCTGGGATTAATTCATACTGAAGCCACTCACTTCACTGTTCTAGATTTAAAGGATGCTTTCTTCTGTATACGGCTTGCCCCTGCCAGTCAGCTTTTATTTGCATTTGAATGGAGAGATCCAACAACAGGAAGAGGAGGCCAACGTACCTGGACAAGATTACCACAAGGATTCAAAAATTCAACAACAATCTTCAGTACTTCACTCAGCAAGGATTTATCAAGTTATCCAGTTATCCCAGGAGAGAGAATTCTTCTTCAATACGTAGATGATTTGCTGATTGCCACCAACTCAGAAGAAGAATGTTTGCAAGCCACAAGTGAACTTCTACATCTCTTGAATGAAGCAGGATACAAAGTCTCCAGAGCAAAAGCACAGCTATGCCAAAAAGAAGTCAAATACTTAGGTTTTCAGCTATCCAATGGAACACGACGACTGGGACCAGAACGCAAAGAAGCAGTATGCAGCATTCCAATTCCAACTACCAGAAGACAGGTAAGAGCTTTTTTAGGTGCAGTAGGATACTGTCGAATATGGATAACTAACTTTGCTCTAATTGCAAAACCACTATATCAAGCCAAAGGATTGGAACAATCTCCATTAGAATGGGGATCTGAACAAGAAACGGCATTCAAGACTCTGAAGACAGCCCTGATGACATCACCAGCCCTTGGACTACCAGATGTACAGAAGCCATTTCGTCTATATGTCCATGAGTCACAAGGAAATGCCTTAGGAGTGTTGACTCAGCCACTTGGATCTTGGCAGCGACCTGTAGCGTATTTATCTAAGCAATTGGACATTGTGGCAAAAGGATGGCCACCTTGTCTGAGAGCCATCGCAGCTACAGCACTTCTAGTAACTGAAGCAGACAAGCTCACTCTAGGACAAAATCTCTGTGTAATAGTGCCACATTCTGTTCAAACCCTCATGGACCACAAAGGAAATTACTGGTTCACCAACTCACGAATGCTAAAGTACCAGAGCATGTTGTGTGAAAATCCTCGATTGCAATTGATGGTCAGTCAGGCCTTGAATCCAGCTACACTGTTACCAATTGGAACTGACCCTCCTGATCATGACTGCATAGAAGTCATGGATACTGTATTCTCAAGTCGACCAGACCTGACAGATGTACCTTTTGAAGATCCAGAACAAACTTTCTTCGTGGATGGAAGCAGTCTTGTAGTCAATGGACATCGTTGTGCTGGATATGCAGTAGTAACCCTGGATCTTGTAATTGAATCTTCAGCCCTAGCCTCAGGAACATCAGCACAGAAAGCAGAATTGATAGCACTCACAAGAGCACTAATACTGGGAAAAGGACTCTGTATAAATGTATACACAGATTCTAAGTAAGAGAACGAGGATTGATAACTTCAGGAGGAAAATCTATCAAATATGGCCCAGAGATATTGACATTGTTAGATGCTGTATGGGCCCCCGAGCAAGTTGCAGTTATGCACTGTCGAGGACATCAAGCAGGAAAAGGAGAAATTGCACAAGGGAACAGATTTGCAGATGCCTCTGCTCGTAAAGCAGCCATTACCGGACAGACTCTAACTCAGAATACTACAATTCAAGCAGTTCTATTTCCTGTACCTCTTAATTCATGGGATCCCCGATATTCTACAAAAGAATTGGATCTTTATTGTGAACAAGAAGGGTGAGTACTCAAATGGATGGATAGAACTTCCACCACAGGAGGGAAGTCAACCTCCTGGACAAATAGTGATTCCTGAAGCATTAAGTTTAGCCTTTGATCAAGCATTTCATCAAGCAACACATTATGGAAAAACTGCAATGACAAAAGCTTTGAAACCTCATTTTTATATTTCTTTGTTGGGACCTTTGACAGCTTCAGTAGCTCGTCAATGTAGAACATGTGCCAAAAACAATGCCAAGCAAGGTCCTAATCTACCAATAAGAATTCAATCAACAGGAATTACTCCCATGAGTAATTTTCAAGTGGACTTTACTGAAATGCCAAAAGCAAATGGATACAGTTACTTGCTTGTTCTAGTGTGTACCTACTCTGGGTGGGTAGAAGCTTTTCCCACCAGGACTGAGAAAGCCAGAGAGGTCACTAAAGTCCTACTTCGTGAAATTGTTCCAAGATTTGGAATACCATTAGTCATAGGGTCAGACAATGGGCCCTCATTTATATCCCAAGTAACTCAACAGTTAGCTAAAGCTGTACAGATACAATGGAAGTTACACACAGCATACAGACCTCAGAGTTCAGGGAAAGTAGAGCGTATGAATAGAACTCTGAAATCTCAATTGTCCAAACTTTGTCAGGAAACACATTTGAAATGGCCACAGGTACTTCCAATAGCTCTTTTAAGGATACGCTCAGCACCTACTAAGTCATTAGGACTTTCTCCCTATGATATTTTGTATGGTAGACCTTCACCTATTGTCAAAGGGATCAAAGGGGATATGAAGCAGATAGGATCTGAAATTACTAGGCAAGAACTATTAGCACTAAGTTCTGTTTTGCAGAATCTTCACAAATGGGTACAGGACCAATTACCCATCAGCCTAACTGAACCGCTGCATCCTTACAAGCCCGGTACTTCGGTGTGGGTCAAAGACTGGAAGAAGACACCGTTGGAACCATACTGGAGAGGACCATATGTCGTCATCCTGTCAACACCTACAGCAGTGAAAGTTGCAGAACTCGAACCCTGGATTCATCACAGCAGAGTGAAATCAGCAGCAGCTCCAGAGCCAGACCAGTGGACATCAGAACATGATCCAGAAGTTCCATTACGGCTAACTTTGCAAAGACAAGCAAATTGAAAAATTCAGGGAAATTTTTAAAAAAAGACTGTGCTAATATAGAATTCCTGAATCCCAAGAGACTATTTGTTTATTCTGAAGAGATTATCATCAACAGAAAGAGACTGTATTATGGACTATATTATTTGAAAATCTTTGTGCCATTTTGATCAACAGTGCAAACTAAAAGGACTGTCTCTATTGAAATACGTTGGAATCTACAGCTCTACACACCTACCAATGAAATTGGTAAGGTCATGTATAGCGGAAGCTTGAGGATCTACAATCAACGCTACACCTGTTGCATGCTACTAGAGAGCAAAACAGGTCAACGTACAGTAAAGACGACGACTTCGTGGTCAAGAATTATCAACAGTTGCACTGGTTTTTCAAAGACTTGCACTAATTCTTCAGAGACTTTTCATCATGATTCTCTACTGTTTCATCTTGATAGCAGCCTTGAGATGCTTTGAACTGACTTTTGCCTTGCCACCCTGTGCTGCATGCATAACTACTACTCGTACTGGAGAAAAGATTACACAGACTTTGCTTTATCATACCTACTATACTTGTACAGGTATAGTGAGTCAATGCATATATAATGGCACGGAACTGAACATTTGCACAAAAGGAAAGAGCAGAACTTGTTTTCACCCACGACAGAATCCATCCTATTATGTGCTAAAAATACGATGGAATGATGAAGATGGAGCTCTCTTAAATGCTACTCAACAACTTGAAGACCCTACAAAACCTGCAGCTCTATACTTTGATGCTTGTGATGCCATAAACAGAAACTATAATCAGAAATGTGCGACTTGGGAGAGAAATTATTATGTTGATGATAAATATATGTGTCCTGAAGGAGCATATAAATGGGGAATATGTACAGGGGTACACTCTCCAACACATTATGGTAAACCTTCAAAAGCTGATTATTACTGTCCAAAATGGGAATGTGTATACTATGCTACATGGTCAGGTAGCCCTACAGGACAGGAAGGAGATAATCGTAGAGCCAATTTAGAAAAACTGTCTTTATCTGATCCAAAGATGTGTAAGAAAGGTGCCTGTAATCCTTTAAGGCTCCTGGTCACAAACCCTAGTCAATGGAAACAAGGGTATAAATTTGGCTTACGCATAGCAGCGGGAGGATCAGATCCAGGAACTTTTGTATATATACAACTTAACACTAAAACACATGTATCATCACCATATAGAATACACCATACATTCTATGAAACTATGAAATCACAGTTTGAAGTTCCTCATGCCTCACAGAATTTGTTTCTTGAATTAGCTGGAGCCGTGGTAACCAGTCTCAATATAACTAATTGTTACTTCTGTGGAGGAACTAAAATGGGAGATCAATGGCCATGGGAAGCACAAGAATTAAACTTTTCTGTATAATTATACAAATATTCATAAAGCTACAAGTGAATGGGTATTAGCTAACCCCATTGTCGGACGTCTGTGTTTTGTACGTATTGGGCCACAATTTACTGCAAAGGTTGGACAGCTGGTCTGTCTCAGCCAGAAGTTTTATAATGCCTCAACGAAAAAGACGTCCTGGTGGTCAGGAGTAAAAGATCCTGAACCCACCAAACCTCTAGTTATTTTTCCTGAACTTGCTAAGTTATGGACAAATCTAGTATTACCTAATGCCTGGCAAGCTCCACCAGAGCTTTACTGGATTTGTGGAACTAGAGCATATGCTAAACTTCCTCCTAACTGGGGAGGAGCATGTGTACTGGGAACAATAAGACCATCCTCCTTTCTTCTATATACTGCCCAGGGAGAACAGTTAGGATACCCAATATACAGAACACGACAGAAAAGAGAAGCCTTAAAAATAGGTCAATGGGACAAATGGGGTGATACGGATGAATGGCCACCTGAAAGAATTATTTCCTACTATGGACCTGCCACTTGGGAGCAAGATGACACATGGGTATATCGTACCCCAGTTTATATGTTGAATAGAATTATACGTTTGCAAGCTGTTGTAGAAATAATAACTAATGAAACAAGTAGAGCACTAACGCTCTTAGCCAGGCAAAGTACTCAAATACGTACAGCTATATATCAAAATCGTTTAGCACTTGATTATTTACTAGCAACTGAAGGAGGAGTATGTGGAAAATTGAATTTAACCAATTGCTGCTTACAAATAGATAACGAAGGTCATGTAGTAGAAGAAATTGCTGAACATATGCGCAAACAAACATACATACCAGTTAAGACATGGCATGGACTAGAGTTAAATGGATGGTTTGGTTCTGTGTTCTCAATGTTTGGTGGCCTGAAAACACTTGCGGTAATTGCAGCACTAGTAGTAACAACATGTTTAATACTTCCATGCATTTTACCCCTCTGCCTACGTAATATATCTGCAATCATTGAGAATATTGTAGAAAGAAAGACAACAGCTAAGCTCCTAGCTATGAGACGGTATCGGCCTATACCACATAAAATGGCAACAACTCAAGTATAAGTGATTTGTTTCTCACCCATCTTAACATTCAGGGTGAGAATAATCAAAGGGGGGAATGTGGTAGCCAAGACGTATAGACTATGCCATAAGCCTGAACCTGAAAAATGACAGGCCTAAGAACCAAGCCTGGATTTCAGTAGTGCTGAGACATAAAATTAAAAGACAGAATTAAATGCTGCTTTAGAATGAAATGCTGCTATTGCAAAGTTTGCACAAAGTGAATACAATGCCTGTATGTTAAATCGTTACTCCAGAATTGTTACTTACACATTTTAGAAGCTAGATATGACCTTGCTGAAGAAAAGTAACCAGGTTTGAACCAAACCATTGTTCAGCTAGCTGGAGAAAGCAGAGCAAAGGGCATAGATCCTGATTGGTCAAATTCTGGGAAATGTCAGACCAATAGAAAGTTTGTAGAAATTAGCATAAGACCAATAGAATGTTTTCATGTATCGAAATGCTTAAACTGTATAAAATGAACATGTTTCTGCTAAAGCGGGGCTCTGTCACTTTTAGACTGCCTTGTGCACAATAAATTGGCTTGAACCTTGATAAAGACTCCTGGTGTCATTGGTTTGGTGATCCCAAATAAAGAGAGTTGTGGACTCAAGTGTTTGAGGCAAAACAGGATTTTTAATTCCCCTTCCCAAGTGGTTTCACATGTAGAACAAAAGGAACATTGGCCATACACTTCTGGCACTAAATTATATAAGAAAGAAATTCAAGCTTCTTATCTCAGCATCATTGTAATTCCAAATGAAAAACACTTTTCTCTTTCAAAACCCTTTTGTGCTTTTCTGGTCAGCTGCTACCTGCAGCACTCTCTCTCTCTCTGCACAGCTTAATTCTATTTCACAGGACTTATCTTCTCAGATACAGATATCGTACAATCCATTGGTTCGCTAGGCTGACATTCTAAAGGTGGTTCAGTGTCCATTGGTTCAACCTGAACCCCAGCTGGAAATGTTTGCCAGTTGCTACAGGGTGTTTCCAAACACACATCTATCTTTTCAGTATTGCACTTTTCCTCACAGCCTTTTGATATACACGGTTGTGAATTGCCACAGTATTCCCAGCATGTGGAGCCCCACCCTTCTGGGTTAATATCAGAGCACTTAAAGACAGCTTTCTGTTTATACCGGTCACTTATCCTACCTCTTGGCTTCCTTATGAGAGTTTCCTTTTGTCCTCTAGGATCAGCTGCAAACGTGAGCCTTGGAGTTTCTCTGTGCATACAAGTCTGCCTTCCCAGTACATTTCCCTTTTGGTTGCCTTTTACTCCCAGCACCAAACCCGGGTTACTTGTACCTGGCTCCTTGGTACCAACTCCCTGCTTGTTTCCTCTGCTGAATTCCTCTTCTGAGTCAAAGGTCAGAGAATCCTCAATTACCATAGATTCCTCTGAGTCTTCATTCTTAAGGCAATCCTCTGTTTCTCGTGATGGTTCTAAGAGCTGTGTTCTCAGCCATGCTCTTGGCTGAGCTCTCCTCTGAGCTACCGACTGTGCTCCTCCCGGCTGTGCTCCTCCCAGATGCATCCTTCCCAGCTGCGTCCTTTCCAGCTGCGTCCTTCCCAGCTGCCTCCTCTCTCCTCCTAATGAGCTTCCCTTAAATCTCTAGTTTCCTGGGTTTACCCTGGCTCCTCCCACCAACAGGTGTTCTGGCTTAACTCGTGACTGCTGCACTGAACTACAGCAGGGGCATGTTTTCCCTTCTTCTGACCTGCTCTGTTTATGGTTGCCTGGGAAACCAGGAGCCATGTGCATTTGTTCTCTTTCCCAGCCTGAAGCTGGATCCTGTGTTTTATCTCTCTCTAAGGGGTCAGAGGGACCTTCTCCATCACACTATCTACATGTTCAGCAATTTTGTTCTTTATGATGGTTTCTACCATTTTTCCAGGTACGGACGTCAGGCTCATCGGTCTGTAGTTTCCCGGATCACCCCTGGAACGCTTTTTAAAAATTGGCGTTACGTTCGCCATCCTCCAATCTTCAGGTATTACAGATTTTAATACCTAGATAGTTCACAGATTACTAATAGCAGGTCTGCAATCTCATATTTCAGTTCTTTCAACAACCTTGGATGTATATCATCTGATCAAGGTGATGTGCTACTCTTCAGTTTATCAAATAGTTGTAATACCTCTTCCCGATGTATCGATATTTCCTTCAATTCTTCCGCACCTTTAAATACCACTTCAGTTATGGGTAACATCCCTACATCTTCCTCAGTAAAAACCAAAGCAAAGAATTCATTCAGACTCTCCGCTATCACCTTGTCGTTTCTAAGTGCCCTTTTAATCCCTCTATCATCTAATGGACCAACTGACTCTCACAGGTTTTTTTGCTACAAATGTACTTGAAAAGGCTTTATTACACGTTTTTTGCTTCCGCAACAAGCTTCTTCTCAAATTCTTCCTTTGCCTGCCTTATCAATGCCTTGCATTTAACTTGCCAGTGTTTGTGCTGTTTCCAGTTTTCGTCATTTGATTCTTTTTTTCCATTTTCTGAAAGATGCTTTTTTGGCAACAGCTGCCTCTCTGACCTCACCTTTAAACCACACTGGCAGTTCTTTGGACTTCCTTCGACTTTTCTTAAAGCGTGGAATACAGCTAGTCTGGGCTTCCAAGATAGTAGTTTTCAACACCCAAGCTTGATGTAAGTCTTTAACCTTTGCAACTGCTCCTTTTAGTTTTTTTCTTAACTATTTCTCATTTTATCATAGTTTCCCTTTGGAAAGTTAAAAGGTAGTATTGTGGATTTCCTTACCATCCCTTCTCCACTAATTAAATCAAACGCGATCATACTAGGATCACTAATGCCAAGTGGCCCCAAAACCGTTGCACCAGATCTGGTGTTCCACTAAGGACTAGGTCCAATATGGCTTCCCCTCTGGTCGGTTCATGAACCAGCTGCTCCAAGAAGCAGTCATTTATGTCATCTAGGAACTTTATCTCCCTAGCATGTCCAGCCGTGACACTGACCCAGTCGATACCGGGGTAATTGAAATCACCTATTATTAATGCTGTGCTGTAACTTTTGTTAGCTTCCTTGATTTCTTTGAGCATGTCATCATCCATTCGTTCATTCTGGCCAGGCAGTCGATAGTACACCCCCACTGCCATCGCCTTCCCCATGTTACATGGAATTTCAATCCATAGAGATTCTACAGCAAATTTTGTTTCCTGCAAAACTTTAATCCTTTCTGACTCAATGCCCTCTCTAACAGAGTGCAACCCCTCCACCAATTTGATCAGCTCTCTCATTATGATATAGTTTGTACCTAGGTATCCTAGTGTCCCACTGGTTGTCCTCCTTCCACCATGTCTCTGAGATTCCAATCATATCTAACCTCTCATTTAGTGTTATATATTCTAACTCTCCCATCTTATTTTTTTAGACTTTTAGCATTTGCATACAAGCATTTTAGAGACTATTTTATTCATATTAATCTGGCTATTGGTAGGCATGGGTAATTTGGAATCTTTAAGCTCTGTCTGCTACATACTCAAGAGCATTTGGGCTACTTTACTCTTTGCTGGAACCTCTCTGCTTTTGGTAGTATCCTTCAAGGATACATTCTTCCAAACCATGCACTCTTGGGCGACTGACGGCTTTCCCCTATTATCTAGTTTAAAAGCTGCTCTATCTCCTTTTTAAAGGTTAATGTTCCCCCAGTTCCTAACAAATCCAAAGCCCTCATCCTTGCACCATCGTCTCATCCACGCATTGAGACTCCGGAGCTCTGCCTGCCTTTTGGGTCCTGCACGTGGAACGGGAAGTTCTGGATTTCAACTACATAAGAACTTGATGTGCACTAGAGACCGCTGTAACAGATTATGGTGATAAAATCATAAATGATGGGCAATAGCATCTAAAGACCTAAGAATGACTTGTCACTCTAATTAAAAACTATGCAATGTTAAAGATAAATAATAAGGGATAAAAAGCTAGACCTAAAACACGCAGAACAGAGTTTTTTTTATATAAAAACAGAAGAACCAAAAGTAAAAGCAGTCCAGTGAAATAAAAATGAGATAAATGAACACTGAACTAAAAAGGCAACCAACAGAAACCATGATTGCCTTAGGCCATGTAAGAACTAAGGAACTTTGGATGCTCCAAAATAGGGATCTCCAAATCCATTCCTGGAGGGCCGTAAACCATTCAGATTTTCAGGATATCCTTAATGAATATGCATGAGATATATTTGAATACATGGGGGCAGTGCATACAAAGAGTAGTTACTCACCTGTAACAGGTGTTCTCCAGGAACAGCAGGAATCAGTCCTCACATATGGGTGACGCCGACGTCGATGGAGCCCCCATGCAGAGCATTTCCCCAGCTTTCAAAGAAAGCCTTTGGGAATGCAGGCACGCATGCGCGGTCCCCTTCCCGCCCAAAAGTGCCATCTTCCTTCCTCAGTCTAATGACATAGCTAAAAGACAGCACAAAAAGAAAAAGAACTATATACAACTTCAACTCCAAGGGGAGGAGGAAGGGTCGTGAGGACTGATTCCTGCTGCTCCTGGAGAACACCTGTTACAGGTGAGTAACTACTCTTTCTCCAGGACCAAGCAGGAAGTCAGTCCTCACATATGGGTGACTCCCTAGGTCTGGGCTACCGGGAACCCAGGCTGAAAAATAGAGCTCCCTCTAGAGCCTCAGCAACTGTGAAAGAATCTTCTCTGAGACCACACCTGAACGGTAGACCAACACCAGGGCCGGAGGGTAGGAGTTGCCTAAACCTCAAAGAGATTACGGAGTACCGCTTGCCCAAAAGCACTGTCCCTATGGGACTCCCTCTCGAGGCAGTAGTGGTCCGCAAAAGTCTGGCTTGAAGACCAAGTAGCGGCCCGGCAGATGTCTGCCAAAAGAACAGAACGGAAGTGAGCTACTGATGCGGCCTTCGCCCTGACCCGGTGGGCCGTGACTCGACCCTCCAGGGAGAGGCTGGCTGCCCTGTACACCCAGGCGATACAGTCTGCCACCCAAATGGACAACGTACGCTTAGTAACAGGCAACCCCAATTAGGGTCAAAGGAAATGAAGAGCTGAGAAGCCCTTCTATGCCCCTGAGTACGTTCAAGGTAAAAGGACCCCGCCCTTCTACAATCCAGGGTATGCAAGACAGTCTCTTCCCTACTGGCGTGCGGCCTAGGAAAGAACGTTGGAAGTACCACCTCCTGGTTGAGGTGGAAGGAGGACACTACCTTTGGAAGGAACTTAGGATGAGTCTGCAAAACTACCCTGTTCCTACAGAACCTGGTATACGGCCTATCCGAGACCAGGGCCTGAAACTCACTCACCCGCCTAGCCGAGGTGAGTGCTACAAGGAATAACAACTTCCAGGAGAGGAAACGTAAATGGCAGGTTGTCATCAGCTCAAAAGGTGGGCGAGTCAGTTGCTGCAAGACCACATTGAGATCCCACTCGGTGGCCGGTGGACAAATAGAAGGCTTAAGCAGAAGCAGGCCTCTGAGAAAGCGAGACACCAGAGGGTGGCCCGAGAGAGACTGTCCATCCACCGGCGAGTGGTGAGCTGAGAGGGCACCGAGGTGAACCCGGACAGAGTTGGACTGGACTGAAGTCCTAGGTTGGAAAGGTGGAGCAGGTATTGTAGCACCACCTGGACAGAGCAGAAGGGGTCCTCTTGCTGTTGAGAACACCAAGTAGAGAACCTACGCCACTTTAGAGCATAGGCCTTCCTAGTGGAATGCTTCCTGGAGGCCAACACCACCTCTTCAACCTCCCTTGATAGGAACAAGGGAGCAAGGACTAGCCTTTCAGCAGCCAGGCCATCAAATTGAGGGATTCGAGGTTGGGATGCAGGAGAGACCCCTGATCCTGAGTCAGAAGGTCGGGTTGCAACCCCAGAGGAAGTGGAGTATCCACTGCCAACTGCAGAAGAGGGAACCACGGCTGCCTGGGCCACCTGGGGGCTATCAGGATCACCGTGGCTCGGTCCTGCTGGATTTTGAATAGAGTCCGGGCCACCAGAGGTGTGGGAGGAAAGGCATACAGCAGGCTCTCTGACCAGGGGATCAGGAATGCATCTGGCGCTGTTCTCAAGGAATGCGGTTGCCTGGAACAGAACCTGGGTAGTTGCCTGTTTAGCGGACTGGCAAAAAGATCCATGGTCGGAAGACCCCACTTCAGAAAGATCTGTTGAACTACCAGAGGATCCAACTGCCACTCGTGAGGCTGCAGGAGTCTGATGAGTCTGTCCGCCAGGTAGTTTTCCTGGCCTGGGAGGTAGACTGCCCTGAGGGTCATGCCCTGATTGACAGCCCAAGAGCAGAGAGCTTGTGCTTCCAGGCAGAGAAGTCTGGATCCTGTGCCTCCCTGCTTGTTGACGTAGAACATAGCCACCTGGTTGTCCGTCTGAACTAGGACAGACTGGTGAGACAGGATCTGAGAGAAAGTCCGTAAGGCTAGTCGAATGGCCCTCAATTCCAACAGGTTGATCTGCTGGGCAGTCTCCCACAGAGACCACAGGCCTTGGGTGCAGGCTCCCTAGCAGTGTGCCCCCCAGCCCTGCAGGGAAGCATCGGTTGTCAGCACCTGAGTGTGTGGAGAGGCCTGAAAAGGAACACCCCTGAGCAGATTTGAGAGATGCTTCCACCAGCATAAGAAGTCCACCAAGAGTTTGGACACCTTTATTCTGTCTGACAATTTTCCTGTGGCCTGCAGCCACTGCACCCTGAGGTGCCACTGAGCCAGCCTCATGTGTAGCCAGGCATGTGGGGTGACATGCACTGTGGAAGCCATGTGACCTATGAGACGGAGGAAGTGTCTGGCCGAGACCAGAGAGTTTGCCCGAAACTGGCCAGTCAACTTTATCAGCCTGTGAGCTCTGTCCACAGGCAAATAGGCCTTTGCACGGATGGTATCCAACCTTGCCCCTATGAATTCCACTTCCTGTGAGGGGACCAAAGTGGACTTTGGGAAGTTTATAATGAACCCCAGATGCTGAAGCAGGGATATGGTTCTGCAGGTGGCCTGCCTGGCCTCTTGTGGAGACTGACCCCTGATTAGCCAGTCGTCCAGGTAAGGGAACACAAAGATCCCCTGGTTCCTGAGGTAGGCCGCAACCACCTCCAGGCATTTTGTAAAAACCCTGGGGGTGGAGGTGAGGCCAAAAGGAAGCACTCTGTACTGGAAGTGCTTTCCTCCCACCAAAAATCTGAGGAACTGTCTGTGACTTGGATAGATGAGGATGTGAGTATAAGCATCCTTCAGGTCTAAGGAGCATAGCCAATCTCCCTGCTGGAGGTAGGGCAGTAAGATCCCAAGGGTAAGCATCTTGAACTTTTCCCTCTCCAGAAACTTGTTCAGATTTCTCAGGTCGAGGATGGGTCTAAGGCCTCCTGTTCTTTTTGGTACGAGGAAGTACCTGGAGTAAAAGCCTTGCCCTTCCAGGTGGTGAGGCACCGGTTCCACCGCCTGGTCCCTTAGTAGACCTTCCAACTCCTGAAGCAGTAAGTTTCTGTGCAGAGGGGGGTTCTTGGAGGCTCCCCTGGAAAGTAGGAGGGGATATCTGGGTGAAGTGGAGCAAACAGCCCCTTCCGACGATGCTTAACACCCAAGTATCCCCTGTGATGGCTGGCCACCTGTCTGCATAGAGGGTCAGCCGACCTCCTGTGCCCTGGAGAGGAGAGGCTATGCTGGCAAAGTCAAAAACCCCCGCCCTGCTGAGCAGGAGCCGGAGTAGGAGGCTTGGGGGCCTTCTGCCTACGGAGCCCATGACCCTGCCCCTTGGTCTGCTGGCCCTGTTGGGGAGCTGCAGAGGCCTGGTAGTGAGGGTAGGTTTTGTAGGCAGTGGTCTTCCTTGGGTAAAAGGTCTTTTTTCCCGAGCCCTTCTTCTTCTGAGAAGGGGCAGAGGTTTTCCTGGACAGCCTTGTCCGGGTAAGAGTCTCGGTCTCGAGTTCTGCAGCCTTTTCGGCCATGGGCTTGCCAAAGAAGTTTTCACCTCGGCAAGGGACATCGACCAACTTGTCCTGTATCCATGGCTCTAGGTCCGAGGATTGTAGCCAGGCCTGGCGGCGTGCACCGATGCCGGCCCCTGCTACCCGAGCCGAAGCCTCAAATCCATTGTAGGCTGCTCGAGATATAAACTTCGAGCATTCTCGAATACCAGAAGACAAGGCCTTGAACCTCTGCAAAGGTTCCTCGGACAGACCAGAAGAGAACCCGGCAATCTCCTTTGCCAGGTCTCGAAGGTACATGCCCATGTACAGCTGGTAGGTCTGGACACGGCAAGCAAGCATAGAGCCCTGGAAGCACTTTCTACCGAGGGCATTCCGGTTCCGGGCTTCCCTGCCGGGAGGAACCAAGGAATGCATCTTCTGACTCTTCAGGCGATGCATGGCCGATTCCACAACCATGGAATGGTGCGGTAGCTGTGCCTTTTGAAACCTGGGGCTCTTGCGGACTCGATAGATAGAATCGACCCGCTTGCTGAGAACCGGCATTTGAGGCTGGCGCCTCCCACATGCGGAAGAGCAACCGTTCCAGCATCGGAGGAACCGGGACAGTAAAGGCCTCCTTGGGAGGAAAGTCATACTGCAGAGCCTCGAGCTCCTTGGCTCGAGGCTCCTCCTCAGGGTCCGCAGGGAATGCCAGTGCCTTGGCCATATCCCTCACGAAATCCGAGAACCTGGTATCCTCCGAAGGGGACCTTGTCCGAGGCTTGGAACCCGGTGAGTCCGAAGGGACGCACTGAGTCCGGAAGGTGTCAGGGGACTCCTCCTCCTCAGTTTCCTCGAGTGGCTCTGAGTGGGCGGGCACCAACGCCATCCGCCCCGACGCCAAGGGAACCGGCGTAGACGACTTCGGTACAGAACGGGAGGCCGAGGGTGACCTCGGCCGAGGATCGACTCAAGTTTGCATGGTCTCGAGGATCGGTTCGGCCTCCGGGGTCGACTTGGACATCGATGTCCAGGTGGTCGGGGCAGATGCGCCGGTGAGACTGGCGATCAGCACCCACTGCTGCTCCATGAAGGCAGACAATCTGTTCTCCAAGGCTGTCAACCTGAGTCCGAGCTCAGGAGACCCAGCAGCCTCCAACTCGGGCCCCGACGGCATCAGGCCCGACGTCGGCTCCCCCGGAGGAGAGTCCATGAGGACTACAGTACTCACATGACTCGGGGCCTCCGACTCTACACGAGGATGCTTTGCATGCCTCTCCGACTCCGAAGACCCGGGACGGCGATCAGGGCTATGCGACCTGGCCCTCAAGGAGCCAAGAGCGTTCACCGATGCAGCCTTCGCGGGTTTCTTCTTCCTTCGGTGCTCCCTTGAGGGGGACTCCCTTTCAGAGGAGCCCCGACGATGCTCGGGGTCAGACTCCCGAGACGTCAAGGCCTCTGACGAAGTCCGGACCCGTCTAGAGGCAGACTCGGAGAAGATCCTCTCACGCTGGTGCTGACGGCTCCGCAATGTCTTGGAAGACATTTTGCCACAGGGACTACAGACTGTAGAATCATGGTCTGGCCCCAGGCACCAGAGGCAGCAGTCGTGTGTGTCGGTGAGAGACATCAGTAGAAACCGATCACACTTCTTAAAGCCACTGCAAGCCATCGGGGGAAAAAGGGCACCTGCAAGATCAAAAAATTGGGCTGCCAGGGAAAAGAAAAAAAGGCGCGAACGCAGTCTCTAAGGACAAAAACCGAAAAAAGAGATCCGGGCTCGGCACCGTTGTACCGAGTCCAGGTGGGAAAGGAACTGACGTCGAACCGAAGAAAAACTCGACCCAACACAGAAAAATCAGCTTTTTTCATGGGTGACAAGGACAGGCGTCCGTAGGGCTCCGCGGAAAAAAGACTGAGCAAGATGGCACCTTTGGGCGGGAAGGGGACCGCGCATGCGTGCCTGCATTCCCAAAGGCTTTCTTTGAAAGCTGGGGAAATGCTCCGCATGGGGGCTCCGTCGACACCGACGTCACCCATATGTGAGGACTGACTTCCTGCTTGGTCCTGGAGAAATCTCTCATACATATTCATTAGGGACATTCTGAAAACCTTACTGGTTTGCGGCCCTCCAGGACTGGAATTGGAGACCCCTGCTCTAGAAGGATGGCACAGTCTTGCTGTGACAATTGCAGTGGTAAAATCATAAAGGACAAGAAATGGCATCTAAAAACCTAAGAATGAAGTGTCACTCTAGTTAAAAACCGTTCAATATTAAATTGGATAAAAAGTCAACAGGGGATAAAAAACTAGACCAAAAAAATGTACAGAACTTTAAAGGTTTTTTGTATAAAAATAAAAAACAAAAATAAAACCAGTCCAGTGCGATAAAACAAATGATAAACATCGGACTAAAATGCGATCAGACAGAGAACGTGGTTGCCATGGGACCTGTTAAAACTAAAAAAAACACCTTGGATGCTCTAAAAGGGTAAAAATGTAAATCTGTTGATAAAACAGGAAATAAAACAGTCATAAAAGGGCTCAATAAATAAAGTATGGAGTCCAATTCAAAAAATAATAATTGAATGATAAAAACATCAGTTAAAAACAGAAAAGCTAAAAAAATTAAACAGGGAATAGGGGGGAGGAAGGGAGAGGGAGAAGAGGGGAAGAGAGGAAGGAGAGGTGAGGGGGAGGAAGGAAGAACGGTGGGGAGGATTAAAAGCAAACAAATATACTAAGAGAGCATAAGGTGGCAAAGCACGTCTGTCATAAAGTTACTTGTTAAAACAGAAAGAAACGGAGTCACGTGACGCATGAACGGGTAAAGACGTCTCTTTGCTCGCTCTGGGGCTGCCTCATGCAATAATCGCTTAATAAGACTTATTTGGTGCAAGTAAGAGTCCCAAAGTGCTTGATACGAAGTGGAGAGAAGGGGCTTTGTGGTGAAGCTGTTGCAGTGCAGAGATGCCTTTGCCTGCCAGAAAAGCACAGTTACTTACCTGTAAAAGGTGATCTCTGGGAACAGCAGGAATAAGTCTTCACATATGGGGTACATCGGTACCGACGGAGCCTGCGCAGGAACGCTCCCCAGCGTCCAATCAGAAAGCTTTTGGAAGCATCCCACAGCGCCTGCGTGCTGCCTTCCCGCCTTTCCAACTGTCTCTCCTCAGTTGAGTTTTATAGCTGAGACAAAGAGGGAGAGAGAGGAAAAGGAAGAGAGATAGAGAGAGACAACTCCTAGGGGAGGTGGGTGGGTTGTGAAGACTTATTCCTGCTGTTCCCAGAGATCACCTGTTACAGGTAAGTAACTGTGCTATCTCCAGGAACAAGCAGGAATGAGTCTTCACATATGGGGACTCCCTAGCTTTTGATGCCAGGGAGAGAGCCCATAAGTTGTGGCTGCACTTCCCCACCTGGATCTCTGGCATCCCATGAGGGATGGTATGTAGGAGTTGATTAAGTATGGAATAGGTGTTTGAGAACAGCCTGACCAAACAAGGCATCCCAGCGGGAGTCCTTGTCCAAGCAGTAATGGGCTGTGAAGGTATGAACCGAGGCCCAAGTGGCTGCTCGACAGATGTCGTCGATAGACACAGAGTTCAGATGAGCCATTGAGGCTGCTATGGCTCTCACATTGTGAGCTGTGACATGGCCCTCCAGAGAAATGTTCTTGCTCTGATAGGCGAAAGAAATACATTGGGCAATCCAGTTGGAAAGTGTTCTCTTGGAGACTGAAGTCCCAAATGAGAAGGATCAAAAGCAACAAAGAGTTGAGAAGACTTTCTATGTTGCTGTGTCCTCTAAGTAAAAAGCTAGAGCTCTTTTACAGTCCAGGGTATGAAGATTCCTCTCTGCACTTGATGCATGAGGTCCTGGAAAAAAGACAGGTAGGTAGACCTCTTGGTTGAGGTGAAAAGGCGAGACCACCTTAGGCATAAAGTGTGGATTAGTCCTAAGGACCACCTTGTCATGATGGAACCTTGTATAAGGTGGATTAGCTACTAGTGCTTGCAATTCACTGATGTGATTGCAATGTGATTGCAATGAGATTGCTGATGTGATTGCAATGAGAAAGATAACCTTCCAAGAAAGGTATTTCAAGGAGGTAGTAGCTAAAGGTTCAAAAGGCGGCTTCATAAGCTGACCAAGAACCAAATTTAAGTCCCATGCCACCGGTGGTGGTCTAATGGGAGGCTTTGTTAAAAGGAGGCCTCTCATGAACCTTGCTACAAGGGGATGAGAGGAAACAGGTTGTCCATTTAGAGGCTTGAGGGAAGCTGCAATAGCACTCAGATGGACTCTTACTGAATTTGTCTTGAGGCCTGCATTAGACAGATGAAGGAGATACTCCAGCAACGATTCCAGAGGTATGGCACGGGGGTTAAGACCCTTTTCAGAACACCAGATGGTAAACCTTTTCCACTTGAAGGCGTAAGAACGTCTAGTGGAAGGTTTTCTGGAAGCATAAAGAACATCTTTCACTTGTTGAGAAAGATGAAGATCCTGGAGATCTAGGCCTTCAGCAACCAAGCCCTGAGATGCAGAGACTGGGGATTGGGATGCCACAACTTTCCGTCAGGAGGACGTCCCCTCAAAACCTGTTGCTGGGGTCTCCCTTTCAACAGCCTCCTACCCCAGGCAACTCTTACAACAGATGCTTCTCCAGTGGGCTGGAAAGCTCATCTTCAGGATCTCTCCACCCAGGGCATCTGGTCCCCACAGGAGACTTGTCTACATATCAATCTCTTGGAACTCAGAGCAATCTTCCTTGCTCTGCGCGTTTTCCACACCCTGCTCAGCCACAAGACAGTCCTTATCCACACGGACAATCAGGTAGCCATGTTCTATGTAAACAAGCAGGGAGGAACTGGCTCTCTGTCACTTTGCACCGAAGCTCTGCGACTGTGGGCCCTCGCAGAGAGCATCACATTCATCTTCTGGCAGTCTATCTTCCAGGTGTTCAAAACTCTTGGGCAGACACCCAAGAGTTGGAGCAGACCCTAACTCTAGGGAGGGAGCTTGAGAGAGATGTAGAAGCAGAGGGTACCACACTTGCCGTAGCCAATGTGGAGCTATGAGAATCATGTGGCCTCTGTCTCTCTGAAGCTTGAAAAGGGTTTGGGGAATTAGGGGAATGGGTGGAAAGGCATACAGGAAGTCTTGACCCCAATGAAGGAGGAAAACATCCCTTGCCTGAGCCCCCTGAGCCGGAGTTCTGGAACAGAACCGGGGAAGTTTGGCATTCCACGGACTTGCAAAGAGGTCTATGTCTGGGGTTCCCCAAATTTGAAAAATCTTGGATACCTGGTCCATATGTAGGGACCACTCGTGTGGAAGCAGAACTCGACTGAGTCTGTCTGCCCAAGAGTTTTGAACACCTGGAAGATAGACTGCCAGAAGATGAATGTGATGCTCTCTGCGAGGGCCCACAGTCGCAGAGCTTCGGTGCAAAGTGACAGAGAGCCAGTTCCTCCCTGCTTGTTTACATAGAACATGGCTACCTGATTGTCCGTGTGGATAAGGACTGTCTTGTGGCTGAGCAGGGTGTGGAAAACGCGCAGAGCAAGGAAGATTGCTCTGAGTTCCAAGAGATTGATATGTAGACAAGTCTCCTGTGGGGACCAGATGCCCTGGGTGGAGAGATCCTGAAGATGAGCTTTCCAGCCCACTGGAGAAGCATCTGTTGTAAGAGTTGCCTGGGGTAGGAGGCTGTTGAAAGGGAGACCCCAGCAACAGGTTTTGAGGGGACATCCACCACTGGAGGGACAAAATGAGGCGACTTGTGTTTGCTATTTTGTCTGATAGGCAGCCTAATGCCTGGGTCCATTGGGTGGATAGAGTCCACTGAGCTGCTCTCATGTGAAGGCGAGCATATGGTACCACATGCACGGTGGATGCCATGTGGCCTAGCAACTGTAACATTTCTCGAGCAGTTAGTAGGGGTTTTGACTCTGCTTGAGAAGCTAACTGCATCAAGCGAAGGCAACGGGCCTGAGGAAGATAGGCCCTTGCCCTTGTGGTATCCAGCAACGCCCCTATAAACTCCAGGGACTGAGTAGGGATCAAATTGGATTTTGGGATGTTTATTACCAGCCCTAAATACTGAAGGATACGCATTGTGCAGGTTAGAGCAGTCTTGGCCTCTGATTGAGTGGGAGCTCGAATGAGCCAGTCGTCCAGATAAGGGAAGACAAATATTCCCTGGGTGCGCAGAAAAGCAGCAACCACTGCCATGCATTTCGTGAACACCCTTGGTGCAGAGGCCAGGCCAAAGGGGAGCACTCTGTATTGATAGTGCTTCTCCTGGAAAAGGAACCGAAGGAACCTTCTGTGAGTTGGATGGATGAGAACATGAGTGTATGCATCCTTGAGATCTAGAGAACAAAGCCAATCCTGACTCTGAAGGTATGGCAGCAGAGTTCCTAGAGAAACCATCTTGAATTTTTCTTTGACTAGGAATCTGTTCAACTCTCTGAGATCTAAAATGGGTCTGAAGCCCCCTGTTTTCTTTGGGATAAGAAAATAGGGGGAGTAGAACCCTGTGCCCTGTTGTTGAGAAGGCACTTCCTCTATTGCCCCCTGGGCTAGAAGAGTGGCAACCTCCTGCTCTAACAGGCTGAGGAGGGAGGTTGGAGAATTGAACTGGTGCACTCTTGTGAGAGGGGGCAAGCTGGAAAAATGAAGTTTGTACCCCTCTCTTATGATGGAGTGTCCAATGCTCTGCTATGATTTGCCCCCATCTGGGAGCAAAGTGACATAACCTTCCTGGAATGGTGGAGGACTCTGGTCCTTCTAGAGCCAGGAAGGCTAAGTTCTCTAGCAGAAAGTCAAAGGCCCTGAGGGCGCTGAGATTGCTGGGCTGGAGCAGGCCTCGCAGCCTTTGCCTTGGTCTGTTTGGAGGATTGCTGACGTTTGGAAGGGAACTGAGCTGCAGAAGATGCTCTCTGACTATAAGCCAGATAGGATCTTCCCTTTTTAGAAAAAGGTGTTTTCTTGAACAACCTTTTCTTAGCAGGAGCAGCTATAGATTTGGATAGTCTATCCAAAGCAGAATTTTCAACATCCATCTGATTGGTAAGGATTGGCAAGCAAAAGCCAAACAGATTCTCACCTGTACAAGGGATATTTCCCAATTCATCTTGGACCCAGATCTCCAAATCAGATGCTTGAAGCCAAGCAATCCTACGTGCATCTATAGCTATAGCTGAGGCTCTGCTTACGCATTCAAAGGAGTCGAAAGCTGCATGATTGGAGAATTTGGAGATATCCTGGGCATGTTTGAGCCCAGTGAGAAATTCTTGCCTTTTATTGTCAGACATAAAAGGACTTAAAGTCTGCAAATGGTCAGTGACTTCTTTTAAGAACATTCCCATGTAGAGACTATAAGAATTAATTCTCGCAGCAAACATGGAAGCTTGGAAGACTCTTCTACCAAAAGCATCCAGGGTTCTACATTCACATCCTGGAGGATTAGAGGCATGTCTCTTGGCACTTCTAATCTTTCTCATTGCAGACTCAACCACAATAGAGTGGTGAGGAAGCTGAGTTTTATGGAAACCAGGACAAGGAGGGACACGATACATGGTGTCCAACCTGCGAGAATGAGGAGAGGTGGTTAGAGGTGCTTCTCACATCCTTAACATGAGATCATACAGAAATCTCATGAATAGGTAAGGTAGCTGCCTCCTTAGGAGTTTTAGGATATAGTAAAATATCTAACTCCTTGGCTCTAGGCTCTGACTCTGGTGCCACTGTAATAGAGAGGCCCCGAGCCACCTCTCTGATAAAGTCTTCAAAAGCCAAGTCCTCTGGAGGAGACATCCTTCGTTTAGGAGAGGACTCCTCCTGTGGAAGAAGCATCACTGCATCAACAGACTCTTCAGAATCCTCAGAGTCATCGGAGGAATCGAAGTATTGTCTGTCCGGATGCTCTTGCAAAGCCCGATACCCGTACCGATTGGGATCGGTATCGGGAATCACCGGTACCGGGGTATCAGTACCGGAGGGTTGCAGAGGGCAGAGTACCAGCATGGCGGACACCGATGCTGATGTCTACGCCACCGGTACCGGAATCGGTGCCTATGGCGATGCCAGAGCCGGTACCGGCGGAGTAGTCTGTTGCAGTACCACGGGCGTCGATGCCACAAGGAAATCTGCCAGACTGCATCCGATGGACAGAATCCTCTGATCCATCGACGCTGCCAATGCCTGGAAGTCGGTACCGGTGGAAGCCACCGGTACCCCAGGGCATGGCACCAGGAGATCTGTCGAGGCCACGCCATCGAGATCATCCTGGAATCCCGATGATGATGCTTTAGAGGCCGAAGCCTCCCGCCGGGGTAATTTTGCCAGTGCAGAATCCTCGAGGGCAAGGCCAGAGGCATCTCGATGCTTAGAAGGAGATTTACCCTTCGAGGACCGGCTGGATTTATGTTTAGTTACTTGAGATCCATGTGAGGAAGAAGCAGCCCTGGAAGACGTCGATGCTACCGAAGCCGCATCAGAGGGAAACAGGGTACTGAGCTTGGCAGCTCGGTTCTGTTGACCTCTCTTAGACAAAAAAAAGAACAGGACACACAATCTGTAATGGAATGGTCAGGGCCTAAACATTTTAGACACCAGTCATGGGTGTCGGTGACGGAGATAGTACCGCCACATTTTGTGCACTTCTTGAATCCTGTGGCAGGCTTTTCCATATTTAAGGAAAAAGGTTTTGGGCCTAAGGCCCAAAACTGAAGTGCACCTGAAGAAAATAAATGGAAAAAAGGTTTGTTTGTTTGTTTGTTTGTTTGTACAGCGTCGAAGAAGGCAGACGCGACAGAAAAGAAATAAAGAAAAAATAAGGAAATTCTTCTGCGGTGACAGGAACACGACCTGCTGGCTCCGCGGAAAAAGAACAACTGAGGAGAGACAGTTGGAAAGGCGGGAAGGCAGCACGCAGGCGCTGTGGGATGCACCCAAAAGCTTTCTGATTGGACACTGGGGAGCGTTCCCGCGCAGGCTCCATCGGTACCGACGTACCCCATATGTGAAGACTCATTCCTGCTTGTTCCTCGAGATAGATCGTGAGAAAGGAAGCAAGGCCGGAGCTTCCAGTGCAGTGGGGCCTCAGCCGGCGTCGCCCGGGGTAGAGAGTACCGATTCCTCCACGGAGGAGCTGGCCAAGGAGGTAGTCAAACTGCTGGACCCTAAATTTGATCTTATCCCGAAGAAGCTGGAAGAGATGGGAGAGTCGCTGGGAGCAATGGGCTGGCACGTGGATGAATTGGAGCATCGCATGTCTGCAGTGGAGGACGAAGGCGGTCGACATACCAGGGAGCTGGAAACGCAACAAGTACAAATTGAAGCCTTGTTGTCAAAGGTAGACGACTTAGAAAATAGATCCAGGCGAAACAATATTCGTTTGGTGGGGATTCCGGAGTCTATCCCGGATCATGAGCTGCCGTCCCTGATCGACACATGGCTGCCAAAGCAACTGGGCCTTGAGGAAATGGTAGGCCTGGTCCAAGTAGAACGTGCGCACCATATAGGGGCTCGGAGGGAGAATGCACAGAGGCCGAGAGTGGTGATTGCACGTATACTGAACTCGCAAAACAAGATGCAGCTACTGCAAGCCTATCGCAAAAAGGGAGAGTTGTTGATGGAAAATCAGCGTGTTTTACTCTTTCAGGACTACTCCGCGGCGGTGGCTGCTAAGAGGAAGGAGTCTGCCCCGATATGTGCGGCGCTGTTCAGGTGGAAATTGCGCTTTACACTCGCCTTCCCAGCCATGCTCAGGATTAACAACCAGGGCCAATTTCATATGTTTGACTCTGTGGTGGCGGCGAAGAGGTATGTGGCAGGTCTGGAAGCGGAGAAACCGAGTGGGCCGGATGTTTGATATTTGGGGGGCTGCCGGAGAGGATGGACCCAGCTAATACAGAAGGCTGACTCGGTGACTGTTGTGAAATAATGCAGCCCCTGCTTACTTGCTTATAACTCTATAACGCTATAGCCCTGTGATTCTATGTGCCAGTGGGACTACAGGACAGAAATGTGTGTTGTTTTCGGTGAGATGCGGTCATCCCCAGCGGAACGGAACAGGTGAACGATTTTATATTGGCGGCAGCTGAAGACACACTGGCAGTGTTGGACTGAGCAAGGAAGCCACTGTTCACAGGATCAAGGATTTGCAAGACTACGGGAAAGGCTTGGGGCAGCCCTGCGGCTTCAAATGTGACCGGACTTTAGCTGGTGACAGCTGAGGAGTGGGGAGAAGGGTTAAGACTATTGGAAGAAGGGTGGTGGGTGGAGGGAAGCAGGGGAAGGGGGAAGAGGGAGGGGGGAGGGAATGGATGATGGAAGGGTAGGAAAGGTGGCAGGTCGAGGGGGGGAGGGGAGGGGGGAGGGGGAGGAGGAGACGAGAGGAGTGGGGGAGGGGGAAGGTGCAGGGGGGAGGGTAGTAACGTGACTAGCACATTGATCCAGCAGCTTGGGGGTAGTGGACAGGCTAAGATGGGGAAGTTGGACCCTGGGGCCAGGGTGCGAAAGAGGGGGCCTGGGGTTGAGGCTGGGCGACCCTGGGTGAGATTTAACAGGGAACTGGGAAGGATACAGGTAGCTATGCCGTGCCAAGAATATGGCTAATGATTGTTGTATGATATCATGGAATGTGGGTGGACTTAGTACCCCTGTAAAGCGTACAAAAATATTGCAAGCCCTGAAGCGGAAAGGGGCTCAGGTGGCTTTTTTGCAAGAGACTCATCTATGTGAGAAGGAACATAACAAGCTAAAACGAGAGTGGGTGGGGCAGATGTATGGAGCTTTGTTGGGTGTGCGGAAGAGAGGAGTAGCAATTCTGGTAAAGAAAGGAGTACCGCTAGATGTGATTTCTGAGGAGATAGATCAGCAAGGCAGGTACATATTTTTGCATGCGAGACTGGGAGGTGAAGATGTGCTGCTAGCCAACATATATGCCCCTAATCAATATGACCATGGTTTCTTTACAGATGTGCTACGAAGGCTCTTGCGGGCACCGAAGATGCCTGTGGTGTTAGCAAGAGATTTTAACTGCCTGCACAATCCTACATGGGATAGGTCAAGCTTGAAGGTGGCTAGGGGCTGGGAACGCAAGGGTGTGGGTTATGTCTGCGAAGGGGGGGGAGCCTAATAGATGTCTGGAGGGTGTTGCATGAAGGGGTGAAGGAATACACACATCTGTCTCGGGCCCACCAAACTTGGTCTCGAATAGATTACATCTTAGTTTCGAAAGGAGGTTTTGGTAGGGTCAAAACTATTGAAATAGAGCCAATTGTAGTATCGGATCATGCGATGGTAAGAATGGTTTGGAGAGGGAGACACTTTTTGGGGGTTAAGTGGTCCTTCCCGCGACATTTGTGGCATAGTGAGGATTTTCGGAAATACTTGGTTCGGAATTGGGAGGAGTATGTTCGCTTCAATGAATCTCCGGCAGGCTCGACGGCTGTATTGTGGGAGGCTGGGAAGGCAGTGATTAGGGGGTGTGTGATTTCCTATGTAGTAAAAGAACGGAAGCGGGTGGATAGTAAGATCCTGCAGTTGTCGCAGGAGCTTCAGAAGATGGGGAAGGAGGCTTCGACTCAACGAGGGGAGGCAGGTTTAAAATTGTACCAGCAAACTCAGGCGCAGCTAAATGGACTGCTGCATGAGAGAGCAGTGCAGTCTATGCAATACTATCGCCATCAATTTTTCTGCTATGGTAACAGAACAGGACGCCTGTTGGCTAGGCTAGTCAAAGAAGGGGGAGGCACTAGAGTTGTGGCGGGTATTAGAGATGTGAAAGGTGTACAGCATACGGACCCACGAGCAATAGCGGACGTCATTAAGGCCTTCTATGAGCAGCTCTATACCAAAGATGTGGAGGATAGAGGGGAGGAACGCGGCTTCTTGGACGTCGTGATGCTCAAGAGTTTGACTGAGGCAGAGATACTTGAATTAATTAAACCCATTACTGGGGGTGAGGTAAAAAAGGTTATCAAGGCAGGGGACCCCTCACAAGGCTCTAGGGCCGGATGGCTTTGGGTTGAGTTTTACAAAATGCTGGAGCCGCAAGTGACTCCCACGCTGACTGCCTTATTCGCAGAGGTGGCAGAGGAAGGATGCTTTCCCAGGGACATGCGTACAGCCACTATTACCGTAATCCCTAAGGCCGGGAAAGCACTCGAGGACCCGGCTTCGTATAGACCAATATCTTTAATATTGGCCTCAGTTCTAGCTAGCCAGTTGCAGCGTATTCTCCCCAGATTAATTGGGTCGCACCAGTCAGGTTTTGTGAAAGGGAGGGAGGCTTTTCTTAACATTAGTAAAGAGTAGTTACTCACCTGTAACAGGTGTTCTCCAGGAGCAGCAGGAATCAGTCCTCACATATGGGTGTCATCGGCGCCGATGAAGCCCCAGCGGAGCATTTCCCCAGCTTTCCATGAAAGCCTTTGGGAATGCTGGCACGCATGCGCGGTTCCCTTCCCGCCTAAAGGTGCCATCTTACCTCAGTCAAATGACATAGCTAAGAACAGCACACAAAAGGGTAAAACAAACTATGTACAACTGCAACTCCAAGGGGAGGAGGGAAGGTTGTGAGGATTGATTCCTGCTGCTCCTGGAGAACACCTGTTACAGGTGAGTAACTACTCTTTCTCCAGGACCAAGTAGGAAGTCAGTCCTCACATATGGGTGACTCCCTAGCTCTGGGCTACCAGGAACCCAGGCTGAACAAGAGAACTCCCTCTAGTCACAGCATCAAAGAAAGGCTTTTCAAGGACACAACCTCCACCGGTAGCCCAACAGAGGGCAGGAGGGCAGGAGTTGCCTAAACCTCAAAAAGATTCCGGAGTACTGCTTGGCCAAAAGCACTGTCCCTACGGGAATCCCTCTCCAGACAGTAAGGGGCCGCAAAAGTCTGGCTTGAAGACCAAGTTGCAGCCCTGCAGATGTCTACCAAGGGCACAGAGCGGAGATGAGCCACTGAGGCAGCCATTGCCCTGACACGATGGGCCGTGACCCTACCCTGCAAAGGAAGGTCAGTCGCCTTGTAAGCCCAGGTGATACAGTCAGCCACCCAGATGGACAAGGTACGCTTGGACACAGCCAACTCCAACTTATTGGAGTCAAAGGAGACGAAGAGCTGAGTAGCCCTTCTATGTCCCTGCGGACGGTCAAGGTAGAAGGATAAGGCCCTCCTACAGTCCAGGGTATGCAGCACTGCTTCAGCCTGGCTAGCATGAGGCCTAGGGAAGAATGTTGGAAGAACCACCTCCTGGTTGAGGTGGAAAGAGGAGACAACCTTGGGGAGGAACTTCGGATGAGTCCTAAGGACTACCCTGTTCCTATAAATCCTGGTGTAAGGTCTATCACAGACCAGGGCCTGAAGCTCACTCACTCGCCTAGCCGAGGTGAGGGCTATCAGGAAGAGAGTCTTCCAGGAAAGGAAGCGTAGAGGGCAAGTAGCCATCGGCTCAAAGGGTGGGCGAGTCAGTTGCTGCAAGACCACATTCAGCTCCCACTCAGGAGCAGGAGGACGGATGGGGGGCTTGAGCAAAAGCAAGCCCCTGAGAAAGCGGGACACCAAGGGGTGACCAGACAGAGAATGTCCCTCCACCAGTGAGTGGTGAGCTGCTAGAGCTGAGAGGTGGACCCGAACAGAATTGGACTTAAGTCCCTGATTTGATAAGTGCAGTAAGTACTGAAGCACTACTGGCACAGTACAGGAGAAAGGATCCTCTGTACGTAGCTGACACCACACAGAAAACCTCTTCCATTTGAGGGCATAGGTTTTCCTAGTGGACTGTTTCCTAGAGGCTAGGACAACCTCCTCAACTTCCTGAGGTAGGCCCCAGGGAGCCAAAACTACCCTTGCAGCCTCCAGGCCATCAAATTGAGAGCTTTGAGATTGGGGTGCAGAAGGGAACCCTGCTCCTGTGAGAGAAGGTCAGGTTGTAACCCCAGAGGTAGTGGGGAATCCACTGCCAGCTGAAGCAGAAGTGGAAACCAAGGCTGCCTCGGCCACCTGGGAGCTACCAGCAGGACCGAGGCCTTGTCCTGAAGAGTCTTGAAAAGAGTTCGGGCCACCAAGGGCGTGGGAGGAAACGCATACAGGAGGCCCTGAGACCAGGACATCAGAAAAGCATCTGGTGCTATCCTCAAAGGATGCGGCTGCCTGGAGCAGAACTTGGGCAGTTGCTTGTTCAGCGGACTGGCAAAGAGATCTATCCAAGGGAGACCCCACTTCAGGAAGATCTTCTGAACGACCAAGGGATGCAGCTGCCACTCGTGGGGCTGCAGAATTCTGCTCAACCGTTCGGCCAGGCAGTTCTCCTGGCCTGGAAGGTACACCGCCTTGAGAAGCATGTTGTGCTTTAGGGCAAAGGAACAAAGGTCTTGAGTCTCCCGACAAAGGAGCTTTGACCCAGTCCCGCCCTGTTTGTTCACATAAAACATGGCTACCTGGTTGTCTGTTTGAATCAAGACTGAGCGGTGAGCTAGGGCCGGAGAAAAAGGCTTGAGAGCTAAGCGGATAGCTCCAAGTTCTAGGAGATTGATCTGTTGGGCTGCCTCCCAGGGAGACCAGAGGCCTTGAGTGCACTTGTCCAGACAATGAGCACCCCAGCCCCGCAGAGAGGCGTCGGTGGTGAGGACCACCGAGTATTCTGTCATTTGGAAGGGCATCCCCTTCAGCAGATTGAGTGGATGTAGCCACCAGCTGAGGGAGGCCAAAATGGGTCTGGACACCCTCATCCTGTCTCGTAGGCGGCCTGTGGCCTGAGACCAGAGTCCGAAGGCACCACTGTGCAGGCCTCTTATAGAGCCTGGCATTGGGAGTCACATGCACTGTCGAAGCCATGTGGCCCAGAAGTCTGAGACAGAGTCTGGCGGAGACCAGGGACCTGTTTAGAAACTGTTTGGCCACGTCCATCAGTCTTTGAGCCCTGTCTTCTGGCAAGAATACCTTTGCCAGTTGAGAATCCAACCTTGCCCCTATGAACTCCAAGTTCTGAGAGGGGAGCAAAGTGGACTTTGCGAAGTTTATGACAAAACCCACGTTTTGAAGCAGAGCAATGGTTCTGAGGGTGGCTTGTCTGGCCTCCAGGGACGTCTGACCCCTGATGAGCCAGTCGTCCAGATAGGGAAAGACAAAGATGCCTTGATTCCTCAGGTAGGCCGCAACCACTGCCAGGCACTTGGTAAAGACCCTGGGAGTGGAGGTTAGGCCAAAAGGTAGCACACTGTACTGATAATGGTTTCCTCCCACAATGAACCTGAGGTACTTTCTGTGGTCTGGATGAATGAGGATGTGAGTGTACGCATCCTTTAGATCTAAGGAGCATAGCCAATCTCCCTGCTGGAGGTAGGGCAGAAGTGTTCCAAGAGTAAGCATCTTGAACTTTTCTTTCTCTAGGAACTTGTTGAGGTTCCTGAGGTCCAGAATGGGTCGAAGGCCACCGGTCCTTTTGGGTACCAGGAAATACCTGGAGTAGAATCCGTGACCTTGCAAGTGGGGAGGCACAGGCTCCACCGCCTTGTCCACCAACAGACCTTGGAGCTCTCGAAGGAGAAGGTCTGTGTGCAGGGGAGGCCTCAAGGGCTCCCCTGGGAAGTAAGGAGGAGGCAGCTGATGAAAATGCAGGGCATAGCCCTTTTGGACTATGTCCAGCACCCAACTGTCAGTGGTAATGAGAGGCCACTGGTGGGCAAAAAGTACAAGGCGACCGCCTGTGCAGGGCTGGGAAAGCAGGGACGGAGTGGCTACGCTCGAGTCAAAAACCCCCACCCTGCTGAGTGGAAGCAGGGGCAGAAGGCTTGGGGGTCCTCTGCCTACGGGGCCCATTACCCTGGCCCTTGGCTTGCTGACCCTGGGGGGCAACTTGGGCAGCCGGATACTGAGGGTACTGTTTGTAGGCAGTGCCCTTGCTCGGGTAAAAGGACTTTTTACCTGAGCCCTTCTTTTTATGTGAAGGGGCAGAGGTCTTCCTTGACAGCCTTGTCCGGGTAAGGTGCTCGGTCTCGAGCTGAGCGGCCTTCTCGATCACGGGTTTGCCAAAAAGGTTCTCACCTCGGCAGGGGACATCGACCAACTTGTCCTGAACCCATGGCTCGAGGTCTGATGACTGCAGCCACGCCTGGCGTCGAGCCGCGATGCCGGCAGCCGCAACTCGGGCCGAAGCCTCAAATCCATCGTAGGCGGCGCGGGAAATGAACTTTGAGCATTCCCGAATCCCCGAGGACAAGGTCTTAAATCTCTGCAAGAGTTCCCCGGAGAGACCAGCAGAGAATCCGGCCAATTCCTTGGCCAGGTCCCGCAAGTACATGCCCATGTACAGCTGGTAAGACTGAACACGGCAAGCAAGCATAGACCCCTGGAAGCACTTTCTACCAACGCCATCGAGGTTGCGGGCCTCCCTGCCCCTGCCGGGGGGCACCGCGGAGTGCATCTTCTGGCTCTTCAGACGATGCATGGCCGATTCCACAACCATGGAATGGTGTGGTAGCTGTGCTTTCTGGAAACCAGGGCTTTTGCGGAGTCGATAGATGGAATCGACTCGCTTGCTCAGAACCGGCGCCGAGGCCGGTGCCTCCCACATCCGGAAGAGGAGCCATTGCAGCATTGGAGGAACCGGGACAGTAAAGGCCTCCTTCGGAGGAGAGTCGTACTGTAGAGCATTGAGCTCCTCGGCTCGAGGCTCTTCCTCGGGATCGGCAGGGATAGCCAAGGCAGCGGCCATATCCCGGACAAACTCAGAGAACCTAGTGTCCTCCAGAGGGGATCTACTCCGGGGCTCAGACTGCAGTGAGTCCGACGGGACGCACCGAGTCTTAAAAGTATCGGGAGACTCCTCATTCTCCATCTCCCAGGCGGACTCATCCGAGGAGGAGTCAGGGTCCGACCCCGCGGGGAGACCTCGACCGAGGACGACTTCGAGCCACGAGGGTCTCGAGTATCGGCTCGGTCTCCGGGGTTGACTTCGAAGTCGACGTCCCGGTGGTCGGGGCAGATGCACCAGACAGGCTGGCCAACAGTACCCGCTGCTGCTCCATGAAGGCAAATAATGTCCAAAGTTGCGCTCAAAAATAACACAATAATATGTATGTGTATATATACTTCTCAGCTAATTAAATAATAGTTAACCAGATCTTCAGATTTCCAAAGGTCTCAGTCTGTAGCCAGCCGGGCTATTTGAATAAAATCCCCACAGCTGTAGCTAGCAATCACATCAATGACCTTTTTATGGAAACCTATTTTATAAAACATGCCCCACGCTAATGAAAGTGATAGTGATAGTTCCAGACTTTTAGGCTTGGTGTTGAAAAGCGCATATGCCAAAATCATTCAAATATTCATATATTCAAAAAGATAGCACTTAACTGGCACTGTGCTGCTGTGATCCAAGCTCTCAAAAATATTACATAGGCTGGAATCTGTACGCCAATTTCTCTCAAAAGTGTTGCATAAGCTGAAGTCTGTACGCCAATTTCACTGAGTTCCCGACGCTCTCATTGGGGTCCCACTGCGGCGTTTCACTGCCCGCGGTTCATCAGGGGAACCTCGTTGCCTTAAGTTCATGTACAAAAACGATGCTGCCGACCTTCCGTGACTTCATATAGTTTAATTCCTTGCTGATTTGACCAAATATGAATATTTGAATGATTTTGGCATATGTGCTTTTCAACACCAAGCCTAAAAGTCTGGAACTATCACTATCACTTTCATTAGCGTGGGGCATGTTTTATAAAATAGGTTTCCATAAAAAGGTCATTGATGTGATTGCTAGCTACAGCTGTGGGGATTTTATTCAAATAGCCCGGCTGGCTACAGACTGAGACCTTTGGAAATCTGAAGATCTGGTTAACTATTATTTAATTAGCTGAGAAGTATATATACACATACATATTATTGTGTTATTTTTGAGCGCAACTTTGGACATTATTTGCATATCGCTCAGTTAGAGACTTAGGTATTTGTATCATTACAAACATGGAGCTCCATGAAGGCAGACATTCTGCACTCCAAGGCTGCCATCCTGAGACCCAGCTCGGGAGACGCAGCAGCCACCGACTCGGGCCCCGGCGGCGCTGGGCCCGACGTCAGTTCTCTGGGAGGAGAGTCCATGAGGACTACGGGGCTTACGTGTCCAGCAGACTCCGGCTCCATACGAGGAACTTTGGCAGGCTTCTCTTGGTCCACGGGCCCGGGACGGCGGTCGGAGGTCGGAGGTCTTAGACCTGGCCCTCGAGGGACCAGGGACCTCCTCCGACGACGCCCTCGCGAGCCGCTTCTTCCTCTTACGTTCCCGGTCGGGGGACCACCTGTCCGAGGAGCTTCGACGGCGCTCGGGATCGGAATCCCGAGATGTCGAGGCCTCAGACGAGGTCCGGGCCCGGCCGGAGGCAGAGTCCGAGAAAAACCTTTCCTTCTGATGCTGTCGGACTCGTGAGTGCCTTGGAAGACATCTTCCCACATGGCACACACGACTTGGGGTCGTGGTCAGGGCCGAGACACCGAAGGCAGCAGTCGTGTGTGTCAGTGAGAGACATAAGTTTCTTACACCGATCACACTTTTTGAAACCACTGGAAGCCATCGGGGAAAAAAGAGCCCCTGCGAGGTCAAAAGACCGGCCTTTCAGGGAAAAAATGAAAAAAGGGCGCGAACGCCAGCCACGAAGGGCAAAAACCGAAAAAGAAATAAACGGGCTCGATACCGGTGTACCGAACCCAGCGGAAGGGGAACCGGCGTCGAACCGGAGAAAAATAGCGAAAAATCGCCAAAGAAAAAATCACTTTTATCCGGGAGAACAGGACACACGTCCGATGGGCTTCTCGGAAAAAAAGAGACTGAGGTAAGATGGCACCTTTAGGCGGGAAGGGAACCACGCATGCGTGCCAGCATTCCCAAAGGCTTTCATGGAAAGCTGGGGAAATGCTCCGCTGGGGTTTCATCGACGCCGATGACACCCATATGTGAGGACTGACTTCCTGCTTGGTCCTGGAGAAGATTCTGTTAGGCATGGAAACTTGTTTGGTGCGACGGCATCCATTGCTGCTAGTTAGTTTGGACGTGGAAAAAGCGTTCGATCATGTCTCATGGGCATATATGTTCGAAGCGTTGAGAAGATTTGGCTTCGGAGGATTGTTCATGGATGGATAAGGGCGTTATATGCTGACCCTAGGGCCTATGTTTTTGTGGGAGGCCAGTGCTCGCAGACGTTTTCATTGAAGAGGGGGGACGAGGCAGGGCTGCCCTTTGTCATCCCCTCTTGTTTGTTTTGCAGCTAGAGCCTCTTTTGTTGAGGCTGCTTCACACAGAGGAGATCCATGGTATCAATTGGAAGCAGGGGGGTATGAAGTTGAGTGCCTTTGCGGATGACATGCTTCTTTGTCTTCGGAATCCCATGCAGTCGTTGGAGGTGGCGCTGGGGCAAATCGAGGCATTTGGTACATTCTCGGGATTGAAAATTAATAAAACAAAGTCCCAGGCGCTTGATGTAGGGGGTTTGGTGAAACCAGAGTGGCAGGGGGGTTTTCCCTTGGTGTGGGCTAAGGATCAAATTCGGTACCTAGGCATTCAGATCCCGAGTGAGATGGCACGCCTATATCAGGTAAATATTAAACCACAGCTGGATAGGACCTTGACACGTCTGGCGAAGTGGAGGGACCTCCCCATCTCTTACGGGTCGGATAGCCCTTAAGATGATGGAGATCCCCAGATGGATATACTTGTTATGGAACGCGCCGTTGTGGATTACGAGAAGGGATTTGGGAGTATTACACAATCATATTGGGAAATTTCTATGGCGAGGCCGTAGAGCGCACTTTAGGTTTTGATGGGGCCAAAGGCAGCGGGAGGGGCAGATTTTCCGTCAATTCGGGCTTATAATTTAGCTTGCTTGGCCCGTCCCTTGAGGGATCTTCTTTTGGGCTCGGAGGACTGTCTCCCTGGAAAGTTAGTGAATGATATGTCTGGGGGTGTGCATCGGGCTTTATTATTGCATTGGCCCAATAAGAAGCTTCCGACGGAGTGGAAGGCTTCGGTTTATTTGCAGTCCTTGCGTCAGGTGTGGAGAGTTATCTGTAAATATAGGGGATTGGACTGGAGGGGGACTGATTGTTTACCCATAGCGGGTAATACTGATTTCGCCCCGGGCTTGAGGGGAGACGTTGCGAAAAGATGGGCAGGTTGCGGCTTGACCCTGGTGGGGCATTTAAGGATGGAGAAGGCCTCAGAGATTGATTCTTTCCACTCTCTGTGAAATCGGTACTAGCTAGGTCCAAGGGATTTTTATTTTTATTTGCAGTCACGGCACTATGTGAGGGGTCTGCAGGACAAGTTCCCTGCGATCCTTCGCGCAGGAGGGTTAGTGGACTTCCTGAGTTCTCTTGAGGGGAGGATTACCAAGCGTAGAGTGTGGGAAGAGTTGGTTCCGGAGCCTGGGCTAGGCGCTCTGGAGAGCTTGGCACGAAAGTGGGAGGCAGAGGGATTGCTGGGTGTCACGGTATTGGTTTTGCAGAAGGCATTTGCAGATGTGCCCAAGGTGTCGGAGTCAATTCGAATTCAGGAGATACAGTATAAGTTTCTTTGGCGGGCGTAAGTCTATGATGTTTGGGCTATGAGGGCGGGTTTGTCCCAGACAGATGTGTGTAGAATTTGCAAGACGGATAGGGGCACTTTCACTCACCGTTTTTGGGGGTGCCCTTGCATACAGCTGTTTTGGCACCAGGTATGTGCCCAATTGAGTGGGTGGGTGGGTCGGAGAGTGATAAGTTCCTCGGGAGTGTGCCTGTTTGGTATGCCTGAGGCGGGAGGAGATTTGTGGCCCCAACAAAGGAAACTCTAAAAAAAAAAAAAAAAAAAGGCTTTCTGTTGGCTAAGCAATGTATCCTGAGTAAATGGTTGTCAGACCAGCCCCCGGTGCTAGGGGAGAAGGCAATGTTAGATTTGATGGACATGGAGGGGCGAACTGCTCAGCTGTTGGGGGGGGGCTAGATTGGAAGCGCATAAGGAGACTTGGGACCCTTTGATTTGGGTGGCAGGTGGGGGGGAGATATACCCTGGATACCCTCTGAGTGAGTGTGTCAGCTAAATCCAAGAGCTAGGAGGGGTTAGACGGGCTGGCGGTAGGCATAGGGGAAGTAGGCTTTAGGGTGAGGGGAAGCTGGGCAATTATGGCTAGTCATGGGCGAGGGGGGGTGGGAGAGGGGGGAGGGGATAGGGTTGGTCAAAGGGTCACTAGGGACAGGTTGTATGGAGTGACCTCTGGTAAAAGTAGGTTTGCTGCAGACCAGAAGTGGGACACCGTTGCGCTGTAGCTTAGCGATGGGCTGTAATGCTGGTCTAATTTTATGGTTCAGATGTATTTAAATATTCATGGTTGCTATGGGTAGTTTGGGGTTTTGTAGCGGTTTGATGTAAAATTTGTGCAATAGTGTTGATTCACTATGACTGGTGTTATGGCTAGGGCTTGAAGAGGAGGGGAAAAAACAAGAAATATGCTGTGGAAAAAAAGGGTGGTATGTTGGGTTTGTGTTGCTGTTATTTTCATAGAATGGAATGTCTATTTAGGCAATGGGAATCAAAGACGGACTAGGATAACGGGGTTGTTGCATACTGTTAGGAGAGTGTCTTTGTAATGCCAATGCCAGTACCTTTTAATATATTGTAGATGTATCGGGGTCCTTGAGATCTGTTTATTTGTTCTTTGTGATTCCATTCTATGTAAATGTACTTACTGATGTGTAATATTGTTCAATAAAAAGATTTACACTAAAACAGAAAGAAAAATAGATAAGTCCATTTCCAGGTTCAGCCCATGTGGTGTGAGGGTCTTTAACTTGTAAATGTATCTTTGTTCCAACCTGAGAAGTAGCCCTATGCAGAAACGCATAGGGGTCTGTTTAAAATAAAGCATCTGTGACCACTTGCTTTTTGTCTTTGGCTGCTTTTCTGCAAGTATGCTTGCTCTCGTTTGGATTTCATTGGACTTTTGGATATTATGCTCTCCCCATGGAAGGACATATTCAGTTATAATGAAGAGGTATTACAAGCAATGCTACCTGAAGACCCTTTCTTATTGAAGGAAAGACCAATAAAGATGAAGAATGGGAGAAGCAGTCCATCTTACTCAAAAGCTGATATGTGAGGAAATGCACACATTATCGTTCTCCTAGGACAAGCAGGATGTGTCAGCCACACCTGGTGTCGTCCCCCGACGGCGCCGTGACGGAAGTGCTCTATAGCTCAGAGACTTCTGAGCATGTGTGAGGTGGTCCCACCTCCCCAGCCCGCCCCTAGCCGGCCAGTTTTTTTCCTTCCGCCTTCGCCTCAAGACGGACTTTCAAGCTCTCTTCAAAAAATTCACAAAAATGCCTAAACCAGGCTTCAAGAAGTGCCTTACCTGCAGCAGAAAGCTGAACCTCTCTGACTCCCACCAACACTGTGTCCGATGCCTGGGGGCGTCTCACCAACGGGACGACTGTGAGAGCTGCTGCCAGATGTCCCCCAGAGCCCAGAGACACCACGAGCAATCTCTGAGAGACCTCCTCTCCCGAGACCCGGAGAACTGCACTGAACCAAGGTCAGCAAAAAAATCCAACTCTTCTCTCCCCGTCGGTGATCGCTCCGGCCCTAAGCACAGCGCTGCCTCAGCTGCCTCCGCTAAAGCGACGAAGAAACCCAAAGAGCTCCCTTCAAACCGCTCGGGTCTTCCTGCTCCCGGAGAGGCCTCTGCCGCCACGGTAAGCCCCTCTCCGGTTTGCATATCTCCGGGCTGCTCCCCCCGGCCATGCGGTCCTGCCGGCCAAGATGGCGCTGCCCTCGTGGCCCCGCCAGGCCCCGCCTCCGGGAACGCCTCCTCCGTTCCTATTGGCTCCCGCGGCCCTGGCCCTGACGTCAGCCGACGGCCCTCCCCCCAGCCCAGCACGTCTCTGCAAGGGGAACCACGGAGCACGGCGCGGCAGCTTCAAGCCCGGACTTCTCCTCCTCGCCGCGCCGAATCCCCAGATCGCGCTGATGCACCACGAGGAAGCCGCGAGCCAGGTAGACACGATCTCAGCGCCGACACCAGGGGAACCCCCTGCCATCGCCGCCACAGATCTGCCGACCGCGCTGAGCTTCAGCGCCAACGAGGGAGCCGCGAGCAACGCTCTCTCAGCAGGGAATCCCCCTGTCATCATGCAGGCAGATCGGATGTCCACGCTGAGCCTCAGCGCCAACGAGGGAGCCGCGAGCAATGCTCTCACAGCAGGGAATCCCCCTGTCATCACACAGGCAGACCTGAGGTCCGCGCTGAGCCTCAGCGCCAACGAGGGAGCCGAGAGCAAAACTCTCACAGCAAGGAAAGGGGCAGGAAGAAATCTGCAAAGCGCAGACATCTGTCCCCCCCAGAAGCAAGGGATCCCCATCGTGGGTCCCCAAGGGACAGCAGCAGATCCAGCTCACACCGCAGCAAAAGACACAGAAGCAGCAGATCTGAATCCACCTCTTCTGCCATCCTGAATCTGCTATCTCGTCTGGTGGAACAGACGGCCCCACCTCGGCCAGACCAGCAACGCAGGGCCATCAGTCCACAAGAGACACCCTCAGAGCGGGGGCCTGCCTCACCATACCCCAGACTCTCCCCTAGAGCACGGACTCCCTCCCCGGCTCCTTCCAGGGCGCGATCTCCCTCACCAACACACCTGGGCTCCGGGGGAAGCGACGCAGATGACCGGGAACCTGGCTCCGAAGTGGAAGAATCAGGTCCTGGCTCTGACAACTTCAAAAACACTATGGACGAGGCAGAAGAGCCTCCACCCACAGTTCCAGAGGACCTCACCTGCCCAAAATTCCTCAGGAAAGTGGTCTCTAAACTGGGACTCACCACGGAGGAAACTTCGGATGAAAAGGAACCAGAGGTCATGAAGTACCTAAGCGGTCCCAAGCCAGCTATGGCCCTTCCCCTCCACCGCAGATTGAAGGAGAAGCAGCTGACACTCTGGCAGTCACCAGCATCTGGTCAAGCCTTCTCCAGGCGCATGGACACCAAATACATTGTCCACTCGGGACCTGGGTTCGCCAAAGCCCAGTTACCCCACCAGTCCATCGTGGTGTCATCAGCTCTCAAGAGATCCAAGTCCACGCGCATTCAGACGAACCATCCACCAGGTCGGGACCCCAAACGCCTGGACGACGTTGGAGAAAAGTGTTTCAAGGGGCTATGCTGAACGCCAAAATATCAGCCCACCAATTTCAACACGTCCTCTTCCAGGACGCTCTCCTGGCCGACCTTAAGAAGCATCTACAGGACCTTCCCAAGGACTCACGGACAATGGCTTCAACCTATATGCAGGATTTAGCAGAATGCAGCAAGCATCTGATGTGCACTGCCTTCGATGCCTTTGACACTGCCGTCCGAACAGCGGCCACGGCCATCTCGGCCCGCCGCTGGGCATGGCTCCGGGCCTCAGGACTCTCCGACAACACACATGACCGAATCGCAGATGCCCCCTGCTCAGGCGACTCTCTGTTCGGGGAGAAGGTAGCCGACACTGTGAAAGGGCTCAAAGAGGACTGCACCACCCTAAAGACCTTAGCAGCAGACGGCCTTGAACGTCCCTCTTGGAACCAGAAAGGGGGCTACTTCAGAAAGCCCTTCGCCCCTTCAAAACAATTCCATGGCTCCAACCGTCAGTGGCAGGCGCCAAAGTTCAAGCCAAGCTATCAGAAGGCGCCTTTTCAGCGACAGCAAACGCGACAGCGCAAGCAGAAGCAGTCCAACCCTTCCCACTCCAGGAAAGACGCCTCCTCCTTCTGACTATACCCCGGTTGGGGGTCGCCTGTCGCTCTTCCTCCCAGCCTGGCAAGAGATCACCACGGACAAGTGGGTCCTCAGATTGTCCAGTCGGGCTACCGTTTGCCCTTCTCCTCCCCTCCACGTCAGCACAAGCATCCTACCAGCCAGCCCCCGCAGCACCTGGAACAGCCACTGCAGGAACTCTTACAGCAACTCCTCCAGTCCAGAGTGATAGAGCGAGTGCCCCCGGGAGAGGTCAACACTGGCTTCTACTCCCGGTACTTCCTTATCCCCAAGAAAAAAGGGGGACTACGTCCGATCCTAGACCTCAGGAAGTTAAACAAATTCCTAATCAAAGAGAAGTTCCGGATGTATTCGCTCAACTCCATCCTTCCCCTCATCAGAGCGGGGGACTGGTTGGCAACGCTGGACCTCCAGGACGCCTACTCCCACATCCCGATCCACGCTTCTCACAGGAAATTCCTCAGATTCACAGCACTGGGCTGCCATTACCAGTATCGAGTCCTGCCATTCGGCCTATCCCCTGCACCCAGAGTCTTCACAAAGTGTGTGGCGGTGGTCGCTGCGCACCTCCGCAAACAAGGAGTCGCCATCTTTCCCTACCTGGACGACTGGCTCCTATCAGCGGACTCAGCTTCCGGACTCCACAGGGCAGTACGCCGAACGACAGACCTGCTGATCAGAGTGGGATTCCTTCTCAACAAGGAGAAGTCCAGACTGGAACCGGTCCAGCGCACCGAGTTCATCGGGGCGATAATAGACACCAAAGTCTGCAAGGCTTTTCTGCCCCTACTACGGATCAACACCATCATCCGCCTGGCCAGGGAGATGTCAGCGGAGAAACGTACCTCGGCCCGCGCGATCCTCTGTCTGTTAGGCCACATGGCTGCGACAACCTCCGTCCTGCCGTTGGCGAGACTGCATATGCGTACCCTGCAGTGGCACCTACGAACGCACTGGAAACAACTCTCCCAACCACTCAACACGTGCATTCAGATATCTCCCCGTGTGGTCCAGGGCCTGCGCTGGTGGACACAGCCATCCAACCTTTCTGTGGGCAAGTGCCTTCACCCACGCATACACCAGCTCACCCTCACCACGGATGCCTCCTCCTCGGGTTGGGGGGCCCATCTACGGCACCTCAGCACGCAAGGAGCATGGACCGCAGCGGAACAAACCCTCCACATCAATCTTCTGGAGCTCAGGGCCATCAGATATGCCCTACAGACTTTCATGCCCAGATTGAAAGGGAAATCTGTCCTGGTACAGACGGACAACCAGGTCGCCATGTTCTACATAAACAAGCAAGGGGGCACTCGCTCCCATTCGCTCTGCAAGGAAGCCCTCGACACATGGGCTCTGGCGCTGCACAACAATTGCACACTCCAGGCGACGTACCTTCCAGGGGATCAGAACGCCTTAGCGGACCGACTCAGCAGGCAACTTCAACCTCACGAATGGATGCTCCACACGGAAGTGACACGCACCCTCTTCCAGCACTGGGGAAACCCCCAGATCGACCTCTTCGCGACCGAGGAGAACGCAAGATGCCCCTTGTTCTGCTCCAAGCACCCGTCACAGCAGAGGGTAGCCTCGGATGCATTCGCCATCCCCTGGAACAGTTGGGATCTGGCCTACGCCTTCCCTCCGACACCTCTCTTGACAAACACGATACAACGTATCATCGAGGAGAAAGTACAAGTGATCCTGGTCGCTCCTTATTGGCCAAGACAGATGTGGTTCTCACTGCTGTTGCAGCTCGCTCAAGAGCCACCAATCAGACTACCTCTGAGACCAGACCTCTTAACCCAGAACGGGGGTCTAACCTGGCACCCCAATCTCCAGACGCTAGCTTTGACAGCCTGGAGGCTGAAAGGTTAACCTTCAACGGTTCACACCTTTCTCTGGATGTGCAACAAATTGTCCTGGCTTCACGGAGACCTTCTACCAGGAAGGCATATGGCCTCAAATGGAAACGCTTCACCATCTGGTGCAAGGATCAAGGATTCGAGCCAGCCTCTTGCCCGATACCCACAATCCTTCAGTATCTGGCCCTCCTCTACAGATCGGGGTTACAACCACAATCCATCAAGGTGCACCTAGCTGCCATTGCTTCTCTGCACGAGCGCACAGATGACACAACTTCAGGCTCCATTGCCACCCTTCCGATTGTTACCCGTTTCATGAGAGGGCTCCGAAATCTAAAGCCCCCGGTCCAGAAACCGGTACCCTCCTGGGACCTTAACATAGTTCTACAACAGCTTATGCAGGAGCCATTCGAACCATTAGCCACAGCCGAAGGAAAGTATCTCGCCTGGAAGACCCTTTTCCTTGTCGCCATTACCTCTGCCAGAAGGGTTAGCGAGCTACAGGCCCTTGTGGCGCACCGGCCATACACGCAACTCTATCACAACCGGGCGTCCCTGCGGACCCACCCCAAATTTGTCCCGAAGGTTGCCTCTGCTTTTCACATCAACCAGGCAGTAGAGCTGCCATCCTTCTTCCCAGCTCCTCATTCATCCCCCGAGGAGCAACGTCTGCATTCCCTAGATTGTGTGCGCGCTTTACGCACCTACATCGATAGGACATCTGCCACTCGTCAGGGGACACAGCTGTTCGTCTCCTTTGACCCTAACAAACCTGGGAGACCTGTTACCAAACGTACACTATCTCTCTGGATCTCAACCTGCGTGGCCTATTGTTTGCAGAAAGCTGGCACACTCCCAGCAAACAAGGCGAGTGCACACCAGCTCCGCGCAATAGCCGCTTCCCTGGCCTGCGCTCAAGAGATTCCAGTGAGCGATATCTGCAGAGCCGCCACCTGGTCCTCTCACCTTACATTCCAGAAACACTACTGCCTCGACGTCCAATCCGAGACAGACGGCTCATTTGGCCGAGCGGTCCTATCCGCAGCCCTTCCTCCAGAGAGGGTGAGCGCTGCACGAGACTGAACTCTGGGACGCTTGTCTCCCGTCACTGACCGCTATTGCCTGGAATATATTGCACTAGTTACTTACTGTCTATGCACTATTGTTTTGCACTAATGTCACTATTACTCTGCACTGTTCCAACTACTGCACTGTTCGATATTGCACAGTTATCCTGTTCTTGCACTTTGTGGTTTGCACTGTTCACGATTGCACAATTAACCTGTGGTGCTTAATAAACTTTTGAATCTTACGCATGCCTCCCTCATTCACCTCAGCGTGTACTTAGCTCGGGAGACACCAGGTGTGGCTGACACATCCTGCTTGTCCTAGGAGAAAACAAAGTTACTTACCTGTAACGGAGTTCTCCGTGGACAGCAGGATAAGTCAGCCACACCACCCCTCCCGCCTCCCCTTCACGAGGGTGGCCTGCGCACCGCACCTAGCCGTAACGGCATAGCTAGTCACCAACTGGCCGGCTAGGGGCGGGCTGGGGAGGTGGGACCACCTCACACATGCTCAGAAGTCTCTGAGCTATAGAGCACTTCCGTCACGGCGCCGTCGGGGGACGACACCAGGTGTGGCTGACTTATCCTGCTGTCCACGGAGAACTCCGTTACAGGTAAGTAACTTTGTTTTATTAGAATACTGAAGAAACAAAATTATTCCCAGGGGCCTTCATGTTAACAAGGCCCCTGGTATGTTTACTGATGATGAAGCTTTTATGATGGATTGGACTACGATATTGAAATGTTCCCTTGCCTTGATGATTTTATTGATCAACACTTCTAAACGTAGGGCTGATATTTTAAAGAAGGATGTAGATGTTAAGGTTAATCAGTTAAAAGAAAAGGATACTCATTTTGAAAACTAGAAATGTTTCAGAATACAATAAGATTATAAAAAGACAAAAAACTCAAGAAATATAAAAGGGATGAAGACGACTATAGGGCAGGTACAGTGTACTCGTGGGCTATAACAATAGAAACGAATCCCGCAGGCGCAACACTAACTTTATTAAGTCACAACACCCTATTAAAACAAAAGTTAGACACTTTTCACAGGAACCAGATTTGGAACTTACCACTAAACGCAGTCTGATTCAGGCAGATGATCCCCTTGACACCTCAGCCTCTCTTTTCCTCTGCACTACCTGGCAACCAACAATAAGTTCCTGATCGTATCTCCAGTCTAGTCCCGGACCTCTGGGTTGTCCACCTTAATCAGCAGCTTGGAGACTGAGGAACCTCCTTTTCATGATGTCACCAGTATACATTCCCGGGAGCTGCCGCCACTTCCCAGTTGCCTCAGTCTCCAAGCAGCTGAAAGGGTGGTGAGCCCGGGGGTCCGGGCTACCTGGAGGAACAATTAAGTATAGGGTTGACTAGATAGAGTTGAAAATAATGATATTAAAATACAAAGGGATGTGCTCCTTGGCTGCCTGTGCCTTTAAATTGCGCAAGAGTTACCCCCCCTCCCCCCATCTCCCGTTTGGGCTTGGCAGCAAGTTCAGGAGAGGGTAGAGAGACCTGTTAAAGGAGACAGGTGAGGTTCCGTGCTGTTGGGCAGCCCATTTTCAGACCGTCGACCTGCGCGATTGGAAGCCTGCGTTTTACAGAGGCACTGCCTGTCAGCGCATCCGGGCTTCGGCAGCAGCGGGCGAAACTGTAGAAAGCAGAGGTAGTTTTCATTTCTGGAGCGGCCCGATGGTAAGCCCGCCTCAGCGGAGTCTCGTCCACAGCAGCGTGGAGTGAAATTCTTGCATCGGACAGCCACATAACTGTAAGTAGGCCCGGTCTGCACAGCCCAGCCGTCAGTGCATTTGGGCGCAAAAACGGAGTCGGGCCCGGCCGCATGGCAGAGGCCGTGGTGCGCCGTGCAGGGGAGACTATTCCTGATAGTTTTGTGGCGTTTTGACATTTCTTACATTAAATGGTTATCGGGGAGTTGTAGTTCGTGCGGGTAGTGTGTAGATAGTGTGTAAAAAAAAAAAAAAAAAAAAAGTACGGAGAAGTTGAGAGCGGGCCCAGGGGGAACAAAGACTATAGTTACTTTCTGGAGCCTTCGCGTCACAAGATGCCTTTTAGACCCCAGTGTTTCGTATGTGGGGCTAGAAGGGGTTCGGTGGCTGACTCCGGGGTCTGTAAGAGTTGCACAAAAGAGGCTGCGGTGCTGGATCAGGTGCAGGAGGACAAGGAAGGCCCTCTGGAGGCAGGGAATGAGAGTTCCAGTCCTCAGACACCGTTTGTGGCCCCGGAGGAGCCAGTGGCAGGGCCGTCTTCGGCTCCGGACTTGCTTTCCGCCTCGGTAAAGTGGCTGAAGGGACTGTCGACAATTTTTTCAAAAGACTTTGTGGCGCTTCTACAGCAGGCAGCGGGGGGGCTGCCACAAAGACAGGGAAAGTCTAATACGGACAGAAAATGTGTGAAGAGGCTCTCGTCCGGCAGGAGTGCGGAAGAGGTTTCAGAGAAAAGACTGCGCTTGGATGATGAGCTTAGAGATCAATCAGTTGTCTCTGAGGCGCGCCTCTCAGATGAGGAACACCAGAGTGAGGATTTGGATGAGGAATTGGAAGAAGGGGAGCTCACTGAAAAAGAGGACCAAGCGAGAGTAGTGCGGGTGTTTCGCAGGGAGGAGCTCCCGGCTCTGATCGTAGAAACGCTAGGGGCGTTGAACATGCCGGTCCCGGGGGTTACGGAGGAGGAGACCCTGGAGGACCCATTATTGCAGGTATTTAGGAAAACTCAGAGAGCATTCCCGGTACACAGAGTTTTTCAGGAGATGATCCAAGAGGAGTGGGATGTCCCGGAGGCGCCGCTGAAGGGGGCCAGAGTCATGAGGCGTCTCTACCAAGTAGTGGAGAAGGATAAAGAGGTCTTTAAACCGCCTAGGGTGGATGCAGCCGTAGCGGCGGTTACGAAGAAGACCACCATCCCGGTGGAGGGCGAGGCAGCCCTCAAGGACACTCAGGATAGAAAGTTGGATGCTCTGCTGCGGCAGATTTTCGAGGTCAATGCCCTAGCGCTTCAGGCGGCCATCTGTGGAGCGTGGGTAGCCATGGCCTGTTTGAGGTGGTCGCAGCGGGTCCACGGAGAGCAGGATTGTGACGTAGCTGGGGAGGCCGCAAGGCTGGAGTCAGGGGCGGCCTACCTGGCGGATATGCAGTATGACCTGATGAGAGGATTGTCAAAAAGCATGGCATCGGCGGTAGCGGCCAGGCGCCATCTGTGGCTTCGGAACTGGGCAGCGGATAATGCGTCCAAGACACGGTTAGGGAAGCTGCCTTTTAAGGGCAGGCTTCTTTTCGGCGAGGAGCTGGAGAAGTTGGTTAAGGACCTCGGCGAATCTAAGGGAGGTAGATTGCCAGAGGACAAGCCTCAGCAAAGTAGGGGGGCCCTGGGAGGCAAAGGGCCGTTGAGAGAGTTCCGTAGATTTCGGTTTCAGAGGTTTAATACCGCCCAGAGAGGTAGGTTTCCCAAAAGAACCCAGGGCTTCCGAGGCTTTCAGGGAGCAGGTAGAGGATTTGGAGCCTCTCCCTCTTCTTCCTCCTCCAATCTTAGAAAGTCGCAATGATGCCAGGGGGGCCCAGGCGCTCCTAGTAGCCGTTGGAGGTCGGCTGCAGGAGTTTTATGCTGCCTGGGTCCGGGTCACGTCAGACCAGTGGGTGTTGGAAGTGATTCAAGAAGGATACGCCTTAGAGTTTCAGGCCCCAGTGCGGGACTCCTTCGTGCAGTCCTCCGGCAATTCGCTGCTCAAGCGCAAGGCGATAAGGGAGACGGTACAAAGGCTTCTGGACCTGGGGGCGATTGTCCCGGTGCCTCGAGACCAATTCGGGTCCGGACGATACTCCATTTATTTCATGGTTCCAAAAAAGGATGGCGGCTTTCGGCCGATTCTGGATCTCAAAGGAGTGAATCGCTGTCTCCGCGTGTCGCACTTCCATATGGAGACTTTACGTTCAATAATAGTGGCGGTGCGAAAGGGCGAATTCCTGATGTCCCTGGATCTCTCAGAGGCGTATCTCCACATTCCCATCCGCTTGGAGCATCAACGTTATCTACGCTTTGTGGTTCCATTCGGCCAGTTTCAGTTCCGAGCGTTGCCTTTTGGCCTGGCAACTGCCCCCCGCACGTTCACCAAGATTATGGTTGTCGTGGCGGCGGCTTTGAGAAAGGAAGGGATCATGGTTCATCCATACTTAGACGATTGGTTAATTCGAGCGAAGTCGAGGAGCGAGAGCGAGCAAGTCACGTCCAGGGTGGTGGCGTTCCTAGAGAGCCTAGGTTGGGTGGTGAACATGGGGAAGAACCATCTCATACCTTCTCAGAATCTGGAGTACCTCGGGGCTCGCTTCAACACACAGACAGGTCACGTGTTTCTCCCTCGGCTGCGGGCCCAGTCTGCACAAGCTGGTATGGCGCTTTTTGGTCAGCCGGGCGCCCACGACCTGGAAGTATCTGCAGCTGTTGGGCATGATGGCGGCCACAATCGAGGTGGTGCCTTGGGCACGAGCGCACATGAGACCTTTGCAGAGAGCTCTGCTCAGACGGTGGTCGCATCAACAGGATTCGCTGGCGAAGAGACTACCTTGCCCGGCGGAGACACGGGTGGCCCTCCGTTGGTGGTTGATTCCGGGGTCGCTGGACCGCGGGAGACCACAGGAAGCACCGGAATGGGTAGCGGTGATGACGGATGCCAGTCTGGTGGGCTGGGGGGCGCATGTCCAGGGCAAGTTCTCTCAGGGGCAATGGAACTCGGAAGAGAGGACCTAGTCGATAAACAGGCTGGAATTGCGAGCAGTGTCTCTCGCCCTGCAGAGCTTTCAGAGTTGCCTGACACGGTCGGCGGTCCGGGTATTCTCCGACAACGCAACAGCGGTGGCATATGTAAATCGTCAAGGTGGTACCAGCAGTGTGGCGCTGGAAGCGGAAGCCGAACACCTGTGCACCTGGGCCGAAGAAAATCTCCTGGCGCTCTCGGCAGCACATGTGGCGGGAGTAGACAATGTGCAGGCGGACTTCCTAAGCCGGGTAAGGGTGGACCCAGGAGAATGGGTTCTGCATCCGGAGGTGTTCGGGAGCCTACAACGGCGCTGGGGCATACCGCTCATGGACCTCATGGCAACGTTCCAGTCGTCGCAAGTCAGCCGCTTTTACAGCAGAAGGAAGAAGAGGATGTTAGAGGGGCTGGATGCTCTCATTCAAAGGTTGCCAGAGGATCAACTGCTGTATGTCTTTCCGCCGTGGGCTCTAATCAGCAGAGTCATACAGCGGCGCATAGAGAGGTACAAGGGTCACGTAATCCTGATAGCTCCGGATTGGCCGCGCCGGCCCTGGTACACAGACATGGTGAGGCTCTTGGTGGAGCGGCCTTGGCGCCTGCCAACGCGCGCGGACCTGTTATCGCAGGGTCTGCTGCTAATGCTGCATCTGGATCGGTTCTTGCTTACGGCTTGGCTATTGAGAGGGTGCGGTTAAAGGCAAGGGGTTATTCAACAGCAGTTATCGCCACTTTGCTAAAGGCTAGGAAAACATCTACGTCGTTGGCGTATGTGCGTGTTTGGAGAGTTTTTGAAGCTTGGTGTGCCGGCAGAGCTTGCGAGGCGTTGAGGGCGACGGTGCCGCAGATTTAGCAATTCCTACAGGATGGCTTTGACAAAGGGCTGGCGGCTGCTTCTCTGAGGGTGCAGGTACCGGCGCTGGCCTGCTACAGAGGCAGGATAGCTGGACGGTCGCTTGGGGGTCACGGAGATATCAAGCGGTTCCTTCGAGCGGTGTCACTGTTGCAGCCTCCGGAGCGGCAGTTGGTGTCAAAGTGGAGTCTACCGTTGGTATTGGAGGCGTTGGAACGGGAGCCTTTCGAGCCCTTGAGTCGTGCGTCGGTCAAGGATTTGACCTTGAAGGTAGTGTTTTTGGTGGCCATCTGTTCGGCGAGAAGAGTCTCCGAGCTACAAGCGTTATCTTGTAAGGAGCCGTATCTGTCGTTCTTCGAGTCTAAGGTAGTGTTAAGGCCAGTGCCAGCGTTTTTACCCAAGGTGGTGTCGGCCTTTCATTTGAATCAGGTGATCTCCTTGCCAGTTTTTACTGGGAGCGAGGGGAACCCAAGCTCAAAGACTCAGAGGCTCTTGGATGTCAAGAGAGTGTTGAAGAAGTATCTGCGCCGTACGGCGGCTTTCCGTAGATCAGAGAGACTGTTTGTCCTCTTCAGGGGACCGAGAAAGGGCAAGGCGGCCTCCAAGGCTTCTATTGCCAGATGGATTAAGGAGGCGATTGCTTCAGCATACCTACTAAAGGGCAGGACGGTGCCTGAGGGTCTGCAGGCGCATTCTACTAGGGCGCAAGCAGCGTCTTGGGTGGAGTTGCGTTTAGTACCGCCAGTGGAAATTTGTAGGGCGGCAACTTGGTCGTTGAATTCCTTTGTTAAGCATTATCGTATAGATGTACAGGCACAACAGGACGTGTGTTTTGGGGTGGCTGTTCTTCAGGGGGCTAAGCAGGGTCCCTCCCGTTGAATACTGCTCTGGTACATACCCAGAGGTCCGGGACTAGACTGGAGATACGATCAGGAAGGTGAAATTAGACTTACCTGCTAATTGTTGTTCCTGGAGTAGATACAGTCTAGTCCCGTATCCCTCACCAGTGCTGTGAATTTCCTAGAGCAATGGGCTACAGAGGATGCCAATTGTAACAGGTAAGAGTTTTTTGAAACAGGTCTTATTGTTTGGAGGGGACTTAGCTGGGATTTTTCCCGCCGAGAAGAATGGCTGGGGGGGGGGGGGAGGGGCCATGCTTCGCATGTTAAAGGCTTGGGTGTTGCCATTTTCAAATTTTCAAGTTTTTAGAGGTTAGCATCGGAGAGTGATTTTGCTTTCCGTTCTCTTGAGATTCTAATTCAGTTAGAGGAAGGAAACTCAGTTGTATGTGTCTTAATACTTACTTGCTTCTCCGGTGAGTCTGCTTTGTCAATAGGGAACTGGGAAGTGGAGGCGGCTCCCGGGAATGTAAACTGGTGACATCATGAAAAGAAGGATGTTCCTCAGTCTCCAAGCTGCTGATTAAGGTGGACAACCCAGAGGTCCGGGACTAGACTGTATCTACTCCAGGAACAACAATTAGCAGGTAAGTCTAATTTCACCATTTTCATATGGACTCCCTGTGGAAAGGGAGAGATCGAAAAGTTGTACACAATCGCCGGATGTCAACATACATAGTACACAGGAATATCACCGCTCCTATTACCCCCAGAACGGAAGAGGGAGAGACAGAGGGATAACTCACAGGAGAACCTCGGAACAAGATCTGTAGGTGGGATTTTTAATTTATCTAGCCATAACCTTACCAAGACAGAAATTCAGGTTCTTAATAAAAGGCTTTCATTTGTCCCATCTACCAAACATGACCCATTTATAACATATCGAACTTTACAAATTTTTTCGCAAATTAAGTTTTGCTGACTTTTTTGCCCAACAGGCATCTACTAGTTTGGACTCTTCCGTTGTTAAGACGACATCCACCTGGATCCCACTGAACTCAAGCAACATACATATCGACACCTTTGAATATGTGGTTGTATTCTGAGTAGAACAACTTTACACCAAAAAACATGTTTATTACAATTTAACTACTAGTCAAAAATTGGGATTAGCCAATTTACGTGACAACAATAAGATTGTCATTAAACCTGGTGACTCTGGGCTTTTCTGTTTCCTCATGGCCGACTCTACCACCATGGAGGTGTGGGGAAGTTGGGTCTTTCTAAACCCAGGGTCACATTGTACCTTGTACATAGTTGTCAAGGCGCTTACTCATGATGGGGACCAAGGTGGGTGCCTCCCACATGTGGAGCAGCAGCCGGGACAGGATGGGAGAGACCAGAACGGCAAGAGACTCCCTAGGCGGGGACTCATACTGAAGGATGTCGAGCTTTTCAGCTCAAAGGTCCTCCTCGGCCTGAGTGGAAAGGTTGAGAGCCCGTGCCATGTTCTGGACGAACACCAGGAAGGAGGTGTCCTCGGGTGGCGAGTGCCGTTGGAACACGGGCAGGGAGGGGTCTGATGGAAGATGCCGGTGAGTATAGGTCTCCAGGGAGGTGACCCCATCGGACTCCCAGTCCGAGTAATCGGATGATGAATCCGAGCCGGGCAGGTTGCCCTGTCCAGCGGCCGAGGCCTGCTTGGAGCCAGAGGCCCTGGAAGACCTCGCCCCCCGAGGAATGGGAGGGCACGCGAGACCGACGTCGAGGACCACACGAGGCCTGCAGCTCTCGGGGGTTTCCTAGACGGATTTCGGTGTCCCACGCGAGGGACCCACGGTCTCTGGGCTGAGTCAGCAAAGCTGGCTGTTAGCAACTGCTGGGAAGCGATGAACGCAGAAAGCAGTTACTTACCTGTAACAGGTGATCTCTGGGAACAGCAGGAATTAGTCCTCACATATGGGTACGTCGGTACCGACGGAGCCCGCGTGGGAAAGCTCCCCAGCTTCCCAGAAAGAAAGCTTTTGGGGCCTCCCACTGCGCATGCGCGCTGCCTTCCCGCCTTCCTGACCAACTCTCCTCAGTTCGAGTTTAAAGCTGAGATAATAGAGAGAGGAAAGGAGAGAGAGAGATACAACTCCTAGGGGAGGTGGGTGGGTTGTGAGGACTAATTCCTGCTGTTCCCAGAGATCACCTGTTACAGGTAAGTAACTGTGCTATCTCCAGGAACAAGCAGGAATAAGTCCTCACATATGGGGACTCCCTAACTAAGATGACCGGGAGAGCCCCTCAAGGGTATGAGACCCTGAAAGGTTCCTCATCTTCCTATGGATCTCAGGCATCCATTCAGGGAAGGTGGGCTGGAGTTGTTCAAGAATGGAACAGGTGTCTGAGGACAGCCTGACCAAACAAAGCATCCCGGCGGGAGTCCTTGTCCAAACAGTAATGGGCTGTAAAGGTATGAACCGAGGCCCAGGTGGCTGCTCGACAGATCTGTCAATGGAGACAGAGTTTAGATGAGCCATAGAGGTGGCCATGGCCCTCACATTGTGAGCGGTGACATGGCTCTCCAGAGAAAGGTTCTTACTCTGGTAAGCAAAAGAGATACACTGAGCAATCCAATTGGAGAGTGTTCTTTTAGAGACTGGAAATCCTAAATGAGAAGGATCAAAAGCAACAAAAAGCTGAGAAGACTTTTGATGTTGCTGTGTCCTGTGGAGGTAAAAGGCAAGAGCTCTTTTACAATCTAGAGTATGAAGGGTCCTCTCTGCACTGGATGCATGAGGAGCTGGAAAAAAGACAGGTAAATATACCTCTTGATTAAGATGAAAAGGGGAGATCACTTTAGGCATAAAGTGGGGATTGGTCCTAAGGACCACCTTATCATGATGGAACCTTGTATAAGGTGGATTAGCCACTAAGGCCTGCAGCTCACTGATGCGGCGAGCTGAGGTGACTGCAATGAGGAAAATAACCTTCCAGGAAAGAAATTTCAAGGAGGTGGTGGCTAAGGGTTCAAAAGGAGGCTTCATAAGCTGAACAAGAACCAGATTTAAATCCCATGCCACCGGAGGAGGCCTAATGGGAGGTCTAGTTAAAGTTAGGCCTCTCATGAATCTTGCAATAAGAGGATGAGAGGAAACAGGTTGTCCACTGATAGGCTTAAGGGATGCTGCAATAGCACTCAAATGGACCCTTACTGAATTCGTCTTAAGGCCTGCATCGGAAAGATGCAGGAGGTATTCCAATAGAGAATTCAAAGGTAGTGCTAGAGGGTCGAGACTCCTTTCAGCACACCAAATGGAAAATCTTTTCCATTTAAAAGCATAGGAACGTCTAGTGGAAGGTTTTCTGGAAGCATGGAGGATATCCTTCACTTGTTGAGAAAGATTCCAGCTTTGAAGGTCTAGGCCTTCAGTAACCAAGCTCTGAGGTGAAGGGACTTGGAGTTTGGGTGCCACAAAGTCCCCCCTTCCTGGGACAGAAGATCTGGAGCAGCTCCCAAGTCCAGAGAGGGGGGGCTTGGGAGAGATGCAGAAGTAGAGGGTACCACACTTGGCGTGGCCAGCGTGGAGCTATGAGGATCATAGATCCTTGATCCCTCTGGAGTTTGAACAGAGTCTTGGGAATCAAGGGAATGGGTGGAAAGGCATACAGGAAACCCTGACCCCAGTGAAGGAGGAAGGCATCCTTGGCCTGAACTCCCCGACACGTAATTCTGGAACAGAACCGGGGAAGATTGGCATTCCACGGACTTGCAAAGAGGTCTATGTCCGGGGTTCCCCATTCTTGGAAGATTCTGAGTACCTGATCCATGTGCAGGGACCATTCGTGTGGGAGCAGAACTCGACTGAGTCTGTCTGCCCAAGAGTTTTGAATTCCTGGGAGGTATACTGCCAGGAGATGGATTTGATGCTCTCTGGCGAAGGCCCACAATCTTAAAGTTTCATTGCAAAGCGACAGAGAGCCAGTTCCTCCTTGCTTGTTTATGTAAAACATGACTACTTGATTGTCCGTATGAATGAGGACTGTCTTGTAGCTGAGCAGGGTGTGAAAGACCTTGAGAGCTAGAAAGACTGCTCGAAGCTCCAAGAGATTGATATGAAGGAAGGTCTCCTGTGGGGACCAAGTGCCTTGGGTGGAGAGGTCTTGTAGATGAGCTCCCCAACCTGTATGGGAGGCATCTGTTGTGAGAGTTGCTTGGGGCAACAATTGTTGGAAGGGGGACCCCAGCAACAGATTTTGAGTGGACATCCACCACTGGAGAGACCAAAAGAGACGATTGGAGGTTGCTATGTGGTCTGAGAGAGCTCCTGATGCTTGAGTCCACTGGGTGGACAAAGGCCATTGGGCTGCTCTCATATGTACGTGAGCATAGGGTACCACATGCACTGTGGAAGCCATGTGGCCTAGCAGTTGCAGCATCTCCCGGGCAGTTAAGTGGCTCTTTGATTGAACCTGATAGGCTAACTGCACTAGGCGTAGGCAACGGGCCTGAGGAAGATAGGCCCTTGCAGTGGTAGTATCTAGCCAGGCCCCTATGAACTCTAGGGACTGAGTAGGGGTGAGCTGGGACTTTGGGAGGTTTACCACAAGTCCCAGATACTGTAGAATGCGCCTTGTGCAGTCCAGGGAAGTCTGGGCCTCTGACTGAGATGGAGTTCGGATGAGCCAGTCGTCCAGGTATGGGAATACAAATATTCCCAGAGTGCGTAGAAATGCAGCTACTGTTGCCATGCATTTGGTGAACACTCTTGGGGCAGAGGCCAGACCAAACGGAAGCACCCTGTATTGGTAATGTTTTCCTTGGAAAAGAAAACGGAGGAATCTTCTGTGAGATGGATGGATGAGGACATGTGTGTACGCATCCTTGAAATCTAGAGAACAAAGCCAATCCTGACTTTGAAGGTATGGAAGGAAAGTGCCCAGAGAAAGCATCTTGAACTTCTCCTTGCATAGAAATTTGTTCAATTCCCTGAGATCTAATATGGGTCTGTATCCCCCTGTCTTCTTTGGAATGAGAAAATAGGGGGAGTAAAACCCTGACCCTTGTTGAAGAAGGGGAACTTCTTCTATTGCCCCTTGGGCAAGAAGGGTAGCCACCTCTTGACCTAAAAGGTCGAGAAGAGATGTAGGAGAATTGAAGTGTCTCACCATGGTGTGGGGAGGAAGGTCTGAGAAATGAAGTTTGTAGCCCTCTCTTATGATGGAGAGGGTCCACTGCTCTGATGTAATCTGCTCCCATCTGGGAGCAAAATGAGCTAACCTTCCTGGAATGGTGAGAGGTTCTGGCTGTTTTAAAACCAGAAAGGCTAAGTTCTCTAGCATCAAGTCAAAAACCCTGAGGAGGTTGGGTCTGCTGAGTTGCAGCAGCCCCTGTAGTCTTAGGCCTGGCCTGTTTAGGTTGCTGACGCTTAGTAGCAAAGCGAACTGTAGAGGATTGTTGGCCAGAAGTAGAAGGGAATCTGCCCTTTTTGAAAAAAGACTTCTTGAAGGGTTTTTTCTTGGCAGGAATGGAGGATGACTTTGAAAGTCTATCCAGAGCAGAATTTTCTGCATCCATTTGAGTGGCTTTAATTTGCCATTCTTTGCCAAAGAGGTTTTCACCTGTACAGGGAAGATTTCCTAAGCCATCTTGGACCCAGGGCTCTAAATCAGAAGCCTGGAGCCAAGCAATTCTGCGAGCAGCTATGGCAATGCCAGAAGCTCTGCTGGCACCTTCAAAGGAATCAAAGGCTGCCCTGTTGGAAAACTTTGAAATGTCTTGAGTATGCTTAAGCCAAATGAGGAATTCATCCTTTTTATCTTCTGGTAGAAAAGGGAGGAAAGTGTGCAGTTTATCTGCAACCTCCTTTAGAAACATACCCATGTAAAGACTATAGGAGTTGATTCTGGCAATAAGCATACTGGCTTGGAAGATTTTCCTACCCAAAGCATCCAAGGTCCTGCATTCTCTTCCTGGAGGAGCAGAAGTGTGTCTTTTTGTACTCTTTATCCTTTTCATAGCTGACTGCACCACAATGGAATGGTGAGGAAGCTGTGTTTTATGAAAACCAGGACAGGGAGGGACACGATACATAGTGTCCAATCTGCGAGAATGAGGAGAGATAGTGAGAGGAGTCTCCCATAAATCAATCATGTGTTCATAAAGAATCTCATGAATTGGTAAGGTGACTGCCTCTTTAGGAGCCTTAGAATAACCCAAAATATCTATTTTTTTTGCTCTAGGCTCTGATTCAGAGGATACTGAAATAGAAAGACCTTAGCCACTTCTTTTATGAAGTCTTGAAAGGACAAGTCCTCTGGAGGAGACATTCTTCTTTTTGGAGAAGAAGGCTCTTCAGGAAGGGTTATAGATACTTCAGCAGACTCCTCTGATGTATCAGAATCACCAGAGGAATCGAAGTACCGTCTGTCAGGGTGCTCTTCTAACGCTCGGTACGCGTATCGAGCAGTATCGACATCGGGCGTCATCGGAACCGGATTGGTACCAATGAGCAGCCCTGGACAAAGAGCCGCTGCAGTTGGTATCCTGGTCGATGCCGATGCAGTCGGTACCGGTATCGGCGCTGGCGCAGGAACCCGAATCGATACCGACAACGAAGTTTGTTGTGGTATCAATGGCGTCGCAGCTTGGATGAAGGCACTGATAGCCTGCTGCATGGACAGAACATTCTGATCCATCGACGCCATGAATGCCTGGAACTCGGTACCGGAAGGTTGTGCCGGTACCGCAGAGCATTCTAATAGGTGATCGGTCGAGGCCGTGCCATCGATGTCAACCTGTAACCCCATAGGTGGAGCTTTGGAAGCCGGAGCTTCCCGCCGGGGTTTTTTTGCCGGTGCAGGATCCTCGAGGGCAAGCCTGGAGGCATCTCGATGCTTAGAGGGAGATCTACCCTTCGAGGACCGGCTGGATTTATGTTTGGTTACCTGAGATCCATTGGGGGAAGAAGCCCTGGAAGACGTCGATGCTACCGAAGCTGCATCAGCGGGAAACAGCACATGGAGCTTAGCTGCTTGGTTCTGTAAACCCCGTTTAGACATCAGAGAGCAGGACGGACAATCCGAAATGGAGTGTTCAGGACCCAAACATTTAAGACACCATTCATGGATGTCTGTAACAGAAATAGTACCGCTGCACTTAGTGGATTTCTTAAACCCGGAGGCTGGGTTTTCCATGAGGAAAATTTCTTGTGAGGCCTAAGGCCCAAAAAGAAAAATACACTAAGTGAGGGAAAAATATACAGCTTTTTTTTTTTTTAAAGAAAAGAAAGAAAAGACCGGCGGTACCAGTCCGGAGTCAGGGAAGGCAGACACGCGACCAAGGAAAGAAAATAAAATAAAGAACTTCTTCAGCGGTGACAGGGCTCGACCTGCTGGCTCCGCGGCAAAGAAGAACTGAGGAGAGGCAGTTAGGAAAGGCATGAAGACAGCGCGCAGGCGCTGTGGGATGCTCCCAAAAACTTTCCTTTTTGGGAAGCTGGGGAGCGTTCCCGCGCAGGCTCCGTCGGTACCGACGTACCCAGATGTGAAGACTCATTCCTGCTTGTTCCTGGAGAGAGGGCTCCACTTCCCCCCATTGATCTCCGGCATCCTTCCAGGGATGGTGGGGTAGGAGTTGATTAGGTATGGAACAGGTGTTGGAGAACAGCCTGACCAAACAAGGCATCCTGGCGAGAGTTCTTGTCCAAGCAGTAATGGGCTGTGAAGGTATGAACCGAGGCCCAAGTGGCTGCTCGACAGATGTCGTCGATAGACACAGAGTACAGATGAGCCATTGAAGCTGCCATGGCTCTCACATTGTGAGCTGTGACATGGCCCTCCAGAGGAAGGTTCTTACTCTGATAGGCAAAGGAAATACACTGTGCAATCCAGTTGGACAGTGTTCTCTTGGAGACTGGAAGTCCCAAGAGTTGAGAGGACTTTCTATGTTGCTGTGTTCTTTGTAAGTAAAAGGCTAAAGCTCTTTTATAGTCCAAAGTATAAAGATTCCTTTCTGCATTTGATGCATGAGGCCTTGGAAAAAACACAGGCAGGTAGACCGCTTGGTTTAGATGAAAAGGCGAGACCACCTTTGGCATAAAGTGTGGATGAGTCCTAAGGACTACCTTGTCATGATGGAACCTTGTATAAGGAGGATGAGCCACTAGTGCCTGCAACTCACTGATGCGACGTGCTGATGTGATTGCAACAAGAAAGATAACTTTCCAGGAAAGGAATTTCAATGAGGTAGTAGCTAAGGGTTCAAAAGGTGGCTTCATGAGCTGGCCAAGAACCAGGTTTAAGTCCCATGCCACTGGTGGTGGCCTAATGGGAGGCTTAGTTAGAAGGTCTCTCATAAATCTTGCTATAAGAGGATGGGAGGAAATAGGTTGTCCATTTAAAGGCTTGAAAGAAGCTGCAATAGCACTCAAATGGACTCTTACTGAGTCAGTCTTTAGTCCTGCATTTGACAAATGAAGGAGATACTCTAGTAACGATTCCAAAGGTATCGCAAGGGGGTTAAGACCCTTCTGCGAACACCATATGGTAAAACTTTTTCACTTAAAAGCATAACAGCGTCTTGTGGAAGGTTTACTGGAAGCATAAAGGATATCCTTTACTTGCTGAGAAAGGTTAAAATTATGAAGATCTAGGCCTTCAGCAACCAAGCCCTGAAATGCAGGGACTGGGGATTGGGATGCTAACATTCCGTTCTCCTGAGACAGGAGATCTGGAGCAGACCAGAACTCCAGAGAGGGAGCTTGAGAGAGATGTAGAAGCAGAGGGTACCACACTTGCCGTGGCCAATGTGGAGCTATGAGAATCATACGGCCTCTGTCTCTCTGAAGCTTGAACAGGGTTTTGGGAATTAGGGGAATGGGTGGAAAGGAATAAAAGGAAGTCTTGATCCCAATGGAGGAGGAAAGCATCATTAGCCTGAGAGCTCTGAGCCGGAATTCTGGGACAGAACAGGGGAAGTTTGGCATTCAACGGACTTGCAAAGAGGTCCATGTCCGGGGTTCCCCAAATCTGAAAAATCTTGGCTACCTGGTCTGCATGTAGAGACCATTCGTGCAGAAACAGAACTCAACTGAGTCTGTCTGCCCAAGAGTTTTGGATGCCTGGAAGATACACTGCCAGGAGATAAATCTGATGCTCTCTGGTGAGGGCCCACAGTCGCAAAGCTTCGTTGCAAAGCGACAGAGAGCCTGTTCCTCCCTGCTTGTTCACGTAGAACATGGCTACTTGATTGTCCGTATGAATGAGGACTGTCTTGTAGCTGAGCAGGGTGTGGAACACTCGAAGAGCAAGGAAAATTGCTCTGAGCTCTAAGAGATTGATGTGTAGACGAGTCTCCTGTGGAGACCAAGTGCCTTGGGTGGAGAGGTCTTGCAGATGAGCTCCCCAACCCATTGGTGAAGCATCTGTTGTGAGTTGCCTGGGGTAAAGGTTGTTGAAATGGGGACCCCACCAACAGGTTTTGAGTGGAATGCCACCACTGGAGGGACAAAATAAGACAATTTATGTTTACTATTTTGTCTGACAGGCACCCTGATGCCTGGGTCCATTGAGTGGATAAAGTCCACTGGGCTGGTCTCATATGGAGGCGAGCATAGGGAACCACATGGACGGTGAATGCCATGTGGCCTAGTAGTTGTAACATTTCTCGAGCAGTGAGATGGGACTTTAGCACTGCTTGAGAAGCTAACTGCACCATGTGAAGGCAACGGTTCTGAGGAAGATAGGCCCTTGCCTTTCGTGTATCCAACAAAGCTCCTATGAACTCTAGAGACTGAGTGGGAGTTAGGCTGGATTTTGGGATGTTGATGACTAGACCCAAATACTGAAGGATACGCATTGTGCAAGATAGAGAAATCCTGGCCTCTGTCTCTGATGGGGCTCAAATGAGCCAGTTGTCTAAGTAGGGGAAGACGAATATTTCTAGAGTGCGGAGAAATGTTGCTACCACAGCCATGCATTTCATGAACACCCTTGGTGCTGAGGCCAGGCCAAAAGGAAGCACCTTGTATTGGTAGTGCTTTCATTAAAAAAGGAACCGAAGGAACTTTCTGTGAGTTGGATGGATGAGAACATTTATTTATTTATATTTATTTATTTAACATCTCTTCTATACCGCGCTATTAAAATCAGCGCGGTGTACATCGAACAAAATATACTGCAATGCATACAGGTAACATTGAGTTTACAGAGAACAAGGGAATATATAACATGGAATAAACAGGGATAACTATGTACAGTCAACATTATACTATATATATGCTTTTACTATATACTATATTTAAACTCAAGTGGATATTGTACGTGTATTCATGTAGGTGGCACGGGTCAACAGTAGTAATGTGAACTATCGTGGAGTCTAACCATTTTCTGGTTGTATTAAGTTGCTAAGGTGTTTGGTGTAAGTGGGAGGCCTGTTGGTTGTGTGAGTGTCCATGATCACTTCTGGGTGGTATTTTGTGAATAAGTGATGCTTCACGGCTTTTCGGAATTGTAATAGGCTTTTGATGCCGCGGATTTCATGGGGAAGTATATTCCAATTCATGGGTGCGAATATTGAGAAAGCTCTGTTTGATGTAGCTTTAGTACATGATGTCATCATCTTGGGAACTATTAAGGTGTTCATAGCTGTAGTCCTTCTGTCTCTATTTTCGAGGGTGTTATGGATTAGTTTGCTGATTGGTGTCGGTGGGTAGTTATTCATGGCTTTGAAGGTCAGGACTAGTGACTTATATGAGAGTCTGGCTTGTAGAGGTAGCCAGTGTAGGTCTTTCATGATAGGCGTTATGTGAGCGGATCTTGGTGACCCAGAGAGGACTCTTGCAGCTGCATTCATAGCCAGACGAAGTGGATTTAAGGTTGATTGAGAGAGCCCATGGAGGATGATGTTCGCAAAATCTAGATGTGGGAGGACTAGTGCCTGGAAGGTTGATCAGTAATCAGTATAGTCAAGTAGGGGGCGGAGGTGGCGTAGCGTTCTGATCTTATGATATATACTCTTTGTCACATTCTTCACATGCATTGTCATCTCTAGGTGTTGATCTAATGTGATGCCGAGGTATCGGATTGAGGGTTTGGACGTCAGTTCTATGTTGTTGACCAGCAGCGACGGAGGAGGTACGAACTTACGATTCCTTGTAACAAATAGGACATCAGTTTTGCTATGATTTATTCTTAAGTTTTGAGTCAGCAGCCATTCAGCTACTGCTCCGAAACAATTGATTATTGGTGTAAACACTGGTTGGTCAGTTTTGAACGGCATGTATATGAGGATGTCGTCTGCGTATGCCAGGCATTGCACGTTGAAGGATCTGATCAAATCACATATCGGCTGCATATATATATTGAACATTAATGCCGATAGGGAGGATCCTTGTGGTACACCTTGAGATTGTAGGAATGGCTCTGAGGATTCCTGGCCTGTTTTAACTTGTTGCCACCTATTGGAAAGGTAGGATCTACACCATTCCAATGCTGTGCTACGAACCCCCTTCTCTCTCAAACGTTGCAGCAGTATATCGTGGTTCACAGAATCGAAGGCGGCGGAAATGTCTAAAAAGATGAGGACAAATCCTTGTTTGATGCTGTTTATTCCTGTGATCAGGTCATTGAATAGGGTTGTAAGGATTGTGTCGACTCCATGTGCTTCTCTGAATCCATGTTGTGATTTGTCTAGTGGTGCTTCTGTGTCAATATGATGCTGGAGCTGTTGTTGGGCAGCTTTCTCGATGATTTTTGCGAGCTGGGGGATGCTCGAGATTGGCCTAAATGATTCAACTTTGGATGGATCGAGCTTACTGTTTTTTAGTAGGGGCTTGATAGAGGTGTGTTTAAGACTCTGGGGGAATAAGCCTGTTAGAAAGGACTGGTTCAGTATTTTGCACAGGATTTGGCTTAGATCATGTCGCAGATCTTTGATCCAGTTGGCTGGACATGGGTCATTAGGTGCCGTGCTAGGATTGATGGAGGCGACAATTTTCTCAATTTCACTAGTTGATATAGTATTGAAGTTGCAAAATGGAGTTATTTGAGATGCCATAGGTGATGTAGAGGGGTTGTTGGTATTTATGCTCGTGCTGGCCTTAATCATTTTTGATTGCAGGTAGTTTGCGTAGTCCTGTGGCTGCGGCATTGCAGGTTGGGCTGAAACTGGCTCTCTTGTTATGGATTTTACTAACTTGAATAGTGTATGAGGTTTATTGATGGAGCGTTTCAATAGGTTTGTGTGGTAGAGCTTCTTACTCAGTGTTACCTTCTCACGGTGGGTAGTTAAGTGTGAGTTAGATGTTTCAAGGGCCTCTGGTGAGTGGGTTCGGCGCCACTGTCTTTCAAGTTTGCGTAAGTGGATGAGAGATGTACGAAGGTCAGTAGAGAACCATGGCGCGTGTTCTCGTTTTCTTATTTTCTTATCCTTGTGCACTGGACATGAGGCGGCTCTGAGGTTCTCGTCCCATTTGGATATCAGGTCATCTAAGTTGAGGGAGGTGTTAGTCAAGAGTGGTTGAAGGTTATCTAGGACCTTGTCACGGTTGAGAGGTTGAAAACGGGTTGCGTGGGTTCCAGGTGAGTTAGATGATATTTGGCTCATGTGAGAGGTATAGGTGGGTATATTGAATCGAATAAGGTTGTGATCAGACCATGGTACTGGTATAACTGACAGTTCAAGGGCTTGGTGTGTTAAGGTGTTGAAATGGGGTGCGAAAATGAGGTCTAGTTTACCTCCTTTAGTGTGGGTGGGAGAGTCGACGTATTGTTTGTAACCTAGATCCCCTAGTGCGTCTAGAAATGCTTCTGAGTGGCTGTCATGGAGAGATGGGAGGTTGAAATCACCAACTACCCAATTTGGAGAGCGTGAGGTGGATGTTGCGCACGCGAGTTCGATTATTGTTGGAAGGTCATCCGGTGATGGGGAGGGTGCTCGATAAAGCAGGTTGATTGAGCAGAGTTCATTAGATATAGTGAGGGAGTCGAGGTGGGTTGAGCTGGAGGAGTTGCATAGCTTGAAATTAAGATCTGTTTTGGCGAGGATGAGCGTTCCGCCTCCTTTTTGAGTGGACCTGTGGCATGTGTAGAGGTCAAATCCAGGAGGCAGCATCTGATTTAGGAGGATGTTGTCACAATCAGATAGCCATGATTCCGTGACCATCAGGATGTCGAGATTGTATTGAGGAATCAGGTCTATGGCTGCAGGCCATTTTGATCGTATGGATCTGGCATTTATCAATGCACATTTTAGGAGGCGTTGGCGATGGAGCTTCTCAGTTTGTGTTTTGTTGATGACTTGTAGAGGAATGCTAAGTAGATGGGAGTGGGATGTGTGGTTGCGTTTTGCCGTTGTGTAGTGGGGGAATTCATACCATCTCCTTCCAGATGTATGTAGTATTGGTATGTGGCTGGTATCGTGGTTGAGGGCGTTTGTGACGCAGGGGAGCCCAAAGGTAAGGAGGGTAGTGAGTGATAACAGGACCTTATACATTTTAGATTAAATAGCAACAGTGCAATGACTAGCAGCAGTGCAGTGACCAGCAGTGCAGTGACCAGCAGTGCAGTGCAGTGACCAGCAATTGCTAACAACAGTGCAATGACTAATTGTTATTGGCAACAGTATAGAGGAATACAGACAGCAGTAGTACAATGTGCTAATTAGTACTGACAACAGTATAAAGATTATTGATTTGCAAATAACAGTATAATAGCGTGTGAGAGACTAATTAGTACTGACAACAGTATTGTAATGGCTGGTAATAAGTTCTTAGAGATGTTTGATTGCTAGCAGCAGTATAGTTCTACAGTATGCTGGCTATTGGCAGTAGAGTATAAGGGAGCAGGTTATTGTCAACAGAACAGTTATACTTGCTGTGCTCTGGGTCTTTTGCTGTGTCGCTGCTTCGATGTGTGTGTTGATCGTGAGCTCAACCCGAGGGGAGCTCAAGCTGCTTTGTATATGAGAGGTAGACTAGCGGTGGGTCCGTCGGATGCTGATCAGGCGTTTTTAAGTAGGCCTCTGCCTAAGGGCCGTGCCAAAGGGCCCTCTGGCGAGGCCCTCAGGCGCGGGCACGCCTTGGCGTGCAGTTGCTTTTAAAGGTGAACTCAGGCCCCTATTGGGCTAGGGGAGGTGCGGGAGGAGCACACGTGCTCTGCCCTCTGTGCCGCTGATCCGGTGGAGAGTTGGGTTGCAGAGGGACTCCCGGCAGCGTGCAGCCGCTTTTAAAGGTGAACTCAGGCCCCGATTGGGCTAGGGAGGTGCGGGAGGAGCACACGTGCTCTGCCCTCTGTGCAGTGTACGCATCCTCGAGATCTAGAGAACAAAGCCAATCCTGACTCTGGAGGTATGGCAGCAGAGTTCCTAGAGAAATCATTTTGAATTTCTCTTTGAACAGGAATTTGTTCAATTCTCTGAGGTCTAAAATAGGTCTGTGTCCCGCTGTTTTCTTTGGGATAAGGAAATAGGGGGAGTAAAACCCTGTACCCTGGTGAGGTATGGGTACCTCTTCTATTGCCCCTTGGGCAAGAAACATAGTGACCTCTTGATCTAACAGGTTCATGAGAGAGGTCTAAGAATTGAACTGTCTTACCATTGTGGGAGGGGGCATGCAAATAAAATGAAGCTTGTACCCCTCTTTTATAATGGAGAGTCCAATGTTCTGCTGTTATATGTCCCCATCTGGGGGCAAAGTGACACAACCTTCCTGGAATGGTGGAAGGCTCTGGTCCATTGAGAGCCAGGAAGGCTAGGTTCTCTAGATGGAAGTCAAAGGCCTTGTGGAGGCTGAGACTGCTGAGACGGTTGAGGCTTAGCAGTCTTTGCTTTCCTTTGTTTAGGTGGTTGCTGACTCTTCCGGACAGGTTGACCTGCAGAACGTCCCTGCTGGGAATAAGGATAAAACCTCTTCTTTTTGGAGAAGAATGGTTTCTTGAAAGATTTCTTTCTTGCAGGATCAGCTGTGGCCTTGGATAGTCTATCCAAGGTGGAGTTGTCAGCATCCAACTCATTGGCTTTCTCTTGCCAATCTTTGCCGAACAGATTCTCACCTGTACAAGGAATATTGCCCAGTTTGTCCTGTACCTAAAGCTCCAAATCGGATGCCTGGAGCCAGAACATTCTACGTGCACCTATGGCTATGGCAGAGGTTCTGCTTATGCACTCAAAACAGTCAAAAGCTGCACGGTTGACAAACTTATGAACAACCTGGGCATGTTTAACCAGTGTGAGAAAGTCTTGCCTCTTATCGGGAAAAAGAGGGCTCAAAACCTCTAGATCTCCTGTGACTTCCTTAAGGAACATTCCCATATATAAAATATAGGAACTGATCCTAGCAGAAAGCATGGAAGCCTGGAAAGTACGACGTCCAAAGGCATCCAAAGTTCGACACTCACGTCCTGGAGAATTAGAGGCATGCCTCTTTGCACTTCTGATCCTTCTCATAGCTGATTCCACTACAATAGAGTGGTGAGGAAGCTGAGTTTTCTGGAAACCAGGACACGGAGGTACTAGATACATGGTATCCAGTCTACGAGAGTGAGGAGAGGTGGTAAGAGGTGTCTCCCAAATTCTCAACATGAGATCATGTAAGATCTCATGGATAGGCAAAGTAGCTGCCTCCTTAGGAGCTTTGGGATATTGTAAAATCTCCAAATCCTTTGCCCTGGGCTCTGTTTCAGGAGCCACAGTAATGGACAGACCTCGAGCCACTTCCCTGATGAAGTCCTGAAAGGAGATATCTTCTGGAGGAGACATCCTGCATTTAGGGGAGGAAGGCTCCTCGGGGAGAAGTATTCCGGTACTGACGGAGCTGTCAGAATCCTCAGATTCCTCCAAGGATTCAAAGTACCTTCTGTCCGGATGCTCTTGTAGAGCCCGATACCCATACCGACCGAAGTCAGTACCGGGGGGAATCGGTACCGGTGTATCGGTACAGGAAGGCATAGGATGACTGGGTGCCGGCAATGCAGACAACGATGTCGATGCTGTCGGTACTGGTACCGATACCGGTGCCGGTTGAACTGTCTGACGCGGTTCCGAGGGTGTCGATGCCACAAGGAGAGCCGCCAGACTGCGCTCAATAGCCAGGAACCTCTGGTCTATCGACGCTGCCGATGCCTGGGTATCGGTACTGGAGAAAACAGCCAGTACCCCAGAGCATGGCACCAGTAGTTCTGCCGAGGTTGAGGCCTCGAGAACATCCTGGAGCCACGATAATGCTTTGGAAGCCGAAGCCTCCCACAGGGGCAATTTTGCCGGTGCAGAATCCTCAAGGGCAACGCCAGAGGCATCTCGATGCTTAGAAGGAGATCTACCCTTTGAGGACCGGCCAGACTTATGTTTAGTTACCTGAGATCCACGGGAGAAAGACAAAGCCCTGGAAGACATCGATGCCATCGAGGCCGCATCGGAGGGAAACAGGGTACTGAGCTTAGCAGCTCGGTTTTGTCGACCCCTCTTGGACATCATGGCACAGGCCATGCACTCCGTGATGGAGTGGTCAGGACCTAAACATTTAAGACACCACTCATGGGTGTCGGTGACGGAGATGGTACCGCCACACTTGGTGCACTTCTTGAAACCCGAAGCGGGTTTTTCCATGATAGAGGAAATTTTGGGCCCAAGGCCCAAAATGGTGTGTGCACCTGAGGAAGAAAAGTTTGAAAAAAAAAGATTTATTTTTTTTTTTTAAAAGAAGAAAGAAAGAACCGGCGGTACCAGTATAGCGTCGAAGGCAGACGCGACCACAAAAAAAAAAAAAAAAGAGGCTAAATAAAGGGAATTTTCTGCGGTGACAGGAACAACGACTTGCTGGTTCCGCGGAAAATGAAGAACTGGAGAGAGGCAGTTGGGAAAGGCGGTAAGGCAGCACGCAGGTGCTGTGGGATGCTCCCAAAAGCTTTCTAATTGGATGCTGGGGAGCGTTCCCGCGCAGGCTCCGTCGGTACCGATGATACCCATATGTGAAGACTACATTCCTGCTTGTTCCTGGAGATTGAGGAGACCACCTTTGGAAGGAACTTGCGGTGCGTGCAAAGCACCACCCTATTCTTGTAGAACCTGGTATAAGGTCTCTCTGCATGATTTTGATGTAACCTATCTAATGTATATTTTGATGTAACCTATCTAATGTATATATAATTATGTATAATAATGTAGATAGTTATCCCCAGTTTACACCCAGTTTATCCTCCCTGTTATCTGTAAACCTAGATCAGTCATGTACTGACAGGTATGTTGTTGTTCAATGTAAACCGCACTGATGATGAATAGTGCGGTATATAAAAAATGTTAAATAAAATAAATAAATAAATAAAAATGAGGGCCTGGAGCTCACTCACCCTTTGGGCAGAAGTGAACGCAACCAAGGACTACCACCTTCCAGGAGAGACAGTGGAGGTGGCATGTGGCCTGTGGCTCGAAGGGCGGTTAGGTGAGCTTCCCAACACTACACCGAGATCCCATTCAGTCGCTGGGGGGTGGATTGGGGACTTAGACAGGAGTAGGCCCCATAGAAACTGGGACACCACTAGGTGAGCTGAAAGGGGCTTTCCATCCACGGGATAGTGGTTCGCCACTAGGGCACTGAGATGCACTCTGACGGAGTTGGATTTAAGCCCCGTCTCGGAGAGGTGGAGAAGGTATTGCAAGACCATAACCACCTGGCAAGAGAAGGGGTCTACTCCTTGCCCAGCACACCAAATCGCAAATCTGCGCCACTTAAAGGCATACGCCCGTCTGGTAGATGCTCTGCATGAAGCCAGCAAGACCTCCTCCAATTCCTTTGGAAGGAAGAGCAGGGCAAGAGTCACCCTCTCAGCAGCCACGCCATCAGCAAAAGGGAGCTGAAGTTGGGATGCAAAAGAGAACCCCCCTCCTGGGAGAGGAGCTGTGGAGACGATCCAAAAGGAATGGGGTCTCCACCGCTAGCTGTAGGAGAAGCGGGAACCACGGTTGCCTGGGCCACCGTGAGGCTATCAGGATAATTGAGGCTCTGTCGTGAAGGATCTTGAACAGAGTCTTGGCGATCAGAGGAATCGGGGGAAAAGCATACAGAAGACCCACCGACCATGAGACTAGAAAAGCATCAGTGGCCACCCTGGCTGGGTGTGGTTGCCTTGAGCAGAAACGGGATAACTGGTGATTGTCTGGGCTTGCAAACAAGTCCATCACTGGTTCCCCCCATGTCTGAAAAAGCCTGCTGACTACTACCCGGTCCAACTGCCACTTCTGTGGCTGGAGCATTCTGCTGAGTCTGTCGGCCAGCCAGTTATTCTGGCCCGGTAGATATACTGCCCTGAGGAAAATTCCCTGCCAGACTGCATAAGAGCACAGATCTAGGGCTTCCTGAGAAAGAGTGTGAGATCCCGTGCCCCCCTGTTTGTTCACATAGAACATGGCAACCTGGCTGTCCGTTTGCACTAAAACAGTCCTGTGACCCAGACACTGCCTGAAAGCCTTCAGGGCAAGACGGATTGCTCGCAACTCCAACAGGTTGATCTGTCGGGCACTCTTGTCCAGGGTCCAAACACCCTGTGTGCGGCCCCTGGCAAAGGGCTCCCCAGAAACAGAAAAGGTGAGAGGCGTACGGAGTTCACAGGTGTCTTTATTAATCCATCCCCAACGCGTTTCGGAAAACGCCTTCCTCAGGAAGTATGCAGCTTAAAACAAATAGTAAACAATAATAACACAAGAAAAGGTAAGAAACAAACACTAAATAATATATAAAAACAGAAATATTAGAATAAAAACCCCAATAAACTGATCAAATGTCATAAAAATAAATACTCATAATAATAAAAACCAGTCCAAATTAATACAAATCAACACTCAACCAATACACTTAAAAATGTACTTAAAAAATGTTAAACACTATATATTAATAAGGCTTAATGATATATAAAAAGAAAAACGTAGGACAGAGGGTAATATGAAGAGCAGATGAGTATTTTTATGGAATAAGAAAAGCATGTTCACTACACTCTCATTCTTCACTTGTATCACCATCTGCTCTTGGGTGTTGATCCTTGCCCCAATGAATTCCAGCTCTTGTGCCAGGCAAAGGTTGGACTTGGGGTAATTGATAACAATCCCCAAGTGCTGCAGGATCTGGGTGGTGCGAGTTGTGGCCTGCTGGACCTCGGGGGCCGAAGTGCCCCTGATGAGCCAGTCGTCGAGATAAGGGAAAACAAAGATCCCTTTTAGCCTGAGGAAGGCGGTGGCCACCACCAGGCACTTTGTGAATACCCGGGGGCTGAGGCAAGGCCAAAGGGTGGTAGTCTGTACTGGTAATGATTGCCCCCTACCACAAAGCGTAGATACTGCCTGTGGTTTGGGTGGATCAGGTTGTGTGTGTAGGCATCCTTTAAATCCAAGGAGCACAGCCAGTCTCCCTGATGGAGGTAAGGCAGCAATATTCCAAGGGAGAGCATTTTGAACGTCTCCCTCACCAGGAATTTGTTGAGGTTGTGCAGGTCGAGGATGGGCCTTAGGCCCCCTGTCCTCTTTGGCACAAGGAAGTACCTGGAGTAGAACCCCTGGCCCTTGAGGTGATGGGGCACCGGTTCCACTGCCTGATCCTCGAGAAGACCTGCCAACTCCTTCAGAAGGTCCCGGTGAAGGGGAGACCTGATGGGCTAGATGAAGGAGATATCCCTCCCTGACCACTTGTAATACCCAGTAATCGGTGGTGATGGCTCCCCACCTGTGGGCATACAAAGCAAGTCGACCGCCTGTGGGCTGCCCAGCTCCGGCTGTGAGAGGGGCCATGCTGCAGGAGTCAAAAACCCCCACCAGGCTGGGTCAGAGCCGGAGCCTGGGGTTTGGGGGTCTTCTGCTTACGCGGGCCATGCCCCTGTTGGGGAGCTGGGGAGGCCTGGTAAGGGGGGGTAGTTTTGGTAAGCAGTTCCCTTCCTCGGGTAAAAGGGCTTTTTACAAGAGCCCTTCTTCCAGTAAAAGAGCTTTTTACCCGAACCATTCTTATGGGAAGGGGCAGAGGCCTTCTTAGAGAGCCGTGCCCTCATCATGAAATCGGTCTCCAGCTCTGCGGCCTTGTCGGTCATGGGTTTGCCAAAGAGGTTCTCCCCTCGGCATGGGACATCGACCAACTTGTCTTGTACCCATTGCTCGAGATCTGACGACTGCAGCCAGGCTTGGGTGCGTGCACCGATGCCCGCCGCGGCTACCCTGGCCCCCGACTCGAATCCGTCGTAGGCCACCCGAGACATGAACTTTGAGCATTCACTGATGGTTCTGGATAGGCCCTTGAAGCGCTGCAAAGGCTCCTCGGAGAGACCAGCCAAGAACCCGGCGATTTCCTTTGCCAGGTCCCTCAGGTACATGCCCATGTACAGCTGGTAGGCCTAGATCCGACAATTCAGCACTGCGCCTTGGTAACATTTCCTGCTGAGGGCATCCAAGATGCGGGCCTCCCTGCTAGGTGGCACAGAGGAGTACGTCTTCTGACTTTTCAGTCGACGCATGGCCAATTCCTCCACCATGGAATTGTGCGGCAGTTGTGACTTTTGAAACCCAGGCCGGCAGACCCGATACATTGAGTCCAGCCGCTTGCTAATTACCGGCGTCAACACCAGTGTCTCCAACATGCGGAGTATAAGGCGTTCCAGGATAGGAGGGATGGGCACCGTGAGGGTCTCCCGAGGGGTGGGGGGGGCCTCGTATTGGAGGATCTCGAGTTCATCTGCTCGAGGATCCTCCTCGGACTCCGTTGGGAAAGCCAAAGCCTTGGACATGTCTCCAACGAAGTCCCGAAAACCCATGTCCTCCGGAGGGGATCTTCTCCGAGGTTCTGATACTGGGGAATCGGACGGAACATCTTGGTGAAGGTGACTGTCTGGTGACTCCTCGTCTTCGGACTCCCAAGCGAAGACCTCCGAGAAAGATGGGTGGCATTCCTCAGACTCCAAGGGTCCAGCACCATCCATCCCGGCACTCGCTGGCTTGCCGGCAATGACCTCGGTCCCGAGGAATGGGAGACTGAGCAGGACCACGGCCGAGGATCTACTCGGGCCCGCAGGGCTTCAAGGATCGGCTCGGCCTCCGGGGTCGACTTCGATGTCGAGCACCCGGTGGTCGTGGCGGAGGAACCAGACATGCCGGATACTAGCGCCCGTTGCTGCTTCAGGAAGGCAGTGATCATGCATTCCAAGGACGCCAACCTGGACATCAGTTCCAGAGGCTCCGCAGCATTCAGCTCGGGCACCGATGTACTCGGGCCAGAAGCCAGTTTCCCTGGAGGGAAGTCCTCGACTAGGATAGGATACACTTACCAGGGCAGGTCCGCGGCTGGGTCTTTCCGGGGAAGCTTGGCTGGGTGCTCCTTCTCTGACACCTCTGGCTGGCGCTCGGGGCTCTGCGACTGGCTCCACGAGGGACCTGGCCGTTCTGAATCATTCAGAGATGCAGCCGTCGAGGATTTTTTCCTTCTTTTCGGTTCCCTCGAGGGATACCCCTTCTCCGAGGTCCCTCGACGACACTCGGATTCAGAGCGTTCCTCCCAAGGCATGGAGGCCTCAGACGAGGTCCTGGTTCTCAGAGGCATGGGGGAATCAGGAAAAATTTTCCCATGCTGCTGCTGGCGGCTTCTCAAGGCCTTCGAGGACATCTTTTTGCAGAGGCCACAGTATGGGACATAATCTTCCTGCACCTATCGCACTTTTTGATAGCCATGGGGGGAAAAAGGACCCCAGCAAGGTCGAAGACCCTTTGGGCTGCCAGCGAGAGAAAAACAAGGGCGGAGACGCCCAAAAAGAAAAATCTAAAAAAGGAGGGCCAACCCGATATGGAGGTACCGGGGACGGGCGGGGAAGGTACCAGTGCTAGACCAGAAAGAAAAAGAAAAACAGCCAAAAGGCAAGAAGAAAATTCAACTTTTTCCGGGACAGAGACAGACTATGCCTGATGGGCTCCGCAGAAAAAGGAGACTAAGCAAGATGGCTCCTTTGGGCGGGAAGGGGACCACACATGCATGGTAGCAACTCCCAAAAGCTTTCTTTGAAAGCTGGGAATTTGCTCCACGCGGGCTGCTCCGTCGGCATCACCCATATGTGAGGACTGACTTCCTGCTTGTTCCTGAAGAAATTTACATACGTAAGCATACTCAATGCTAACTTTTACTTCTTTAAAAAAAAAAAAAAAAAAAAAAAAGTCCTCTACCCTATGGTCAAAGTTAAAACTAAACCAGGAGCCAAAAAGTGTTCTTCCTACACATTCTCTTCTTGTTAACCTTAGGATACTAAAAACATTCCTGATCACTAAGAATGACAACTACACATTAAACCAACCACTCAACCCTACTAACCCAACAATTCCTACTTATAAGAAGACCTGGAAAGACTTTGCAATCCCAACACCTTTGCAGGTCGAGCAAATCATAGGATCACTAAACACCACGACTTCCTCCACTGACCCATGTCCAATAGCATGGATCAAAGCCACTAAGGACAAAATAAGCACGAGCCTCCAACAAATCATACAACTATCTCTACAGCAGGGATATATGCCTGAAGCCCTACAACAGGCCACCATACAACCAGTCCTCAAGAAGTGTATCCTGGACATATCTGACCCAAAATCCTACTGTCCTAGCTCTAACCTCCCTTTCTTTCATGGCCAAAGTCCTTGAAAAAACCATTCAGAGACAACTTCAAAAACACATTGACATATGCGCCCCTCTGGACACTCAACACCACAGGTTCAGGCCACAGCAAAATGTTGAGACGCTCCTCACATCATTATTTGATAACCTTATCATTGGCATTGACAACACAAAAAAAGGATTCCTTCTAATATTCATGGACATCTCAGCAGTTTTTCTCTATATCCCACATCATTATGCTACAACGGCTTCAGGAAATCGGATTGAGTTGCGATACTCTAAAATGGTTCACATTCAATCTAAGCAACCGATCCCACCAGGTCAGGTGTGATGAAATCAAATCTGCCAAATTCAACGTATCGCAAGGCATCCCTCAAGGCTCAGTGCTGTCATCCATACTTTTCAACTTATACATACAGCCAATCTGCAACATCATCAGGCATCACAAAATTCTCTACCACATATATGCAGATGACATTATGGTCTAAACCCCCACTGACATACACACTCCTAACCTTGCACCCATTACCAATTGTCTCAAGGATATGCTTGCATGGCTTACTAGCAACTGTCTGTCTGTCTGTGAACTGCGACAAGACAGAAGCTATGTTCATCTCCAGAAACTCCACCTTCATGCCTCCTCAAGCGATTAGCATCCTAGGTAAGAACATAGCAGTGAAGGATGAAGTACCTGGGTGACACCCTAGATAACAAATTGACCCTCCAGTCGCACATCAACAAAACTGCCAGCAAAGCGCACCACCGCCTCAAGCTCATCAGAAGACTAAACACCCGTCCTGGACAATATCCACTTCCGCACGGTATGCCCGGCTATAATCACACTAACTCGCTCTATCAAGGATTGCCCAAGCAATATCGCCACCCCTTACAGCTGGTACAAAACACAGCAGCCCCGATCATTACAAACACTGCAAGAAGTGAGCACATCACACCAATACTTCAGCAGCTGCATTGGATACCCATCCACTCATGGATAAGACATAAAGCAACCTTAAACATCTTTAAAACCTTTCATAACCTCTCAGCCTCTGAACTACAGCACATTATAACCAAGGACTCCAGCTCAAGACCCAGACGAAGCAACATGATGAACAAAATCATCACTCCACCCGGCTTCCAACGTGCCAACCAATCCACCACCAAAAGAGCCCCTTCTCTCGCTTCACCTGCACTTTGGAATGCCCTTTCCGAACCAATGCGCTCTACAAAGAACCTTAAGGATTTAAGGAAGATGCTCAAGACAACTCTTTGCTGAACACTATGGCTCCATCAACCAATAATCCCCACACTCTATTACCTTATAGCATTGTTTATTGTTCTGTATTGTTTTCCTCTCCCCCCTTAAATGTACCCCCCTTTTTTTGTAACCACTTTGATTGAAGGAAAAGGTGGTATATAAAACTCAATAAATAAAAAACATATTGCATAATAGCTGCTATATGTGAGATGGACAGGGCCTGAAGGAATGCTCACTTCCTGCCCTGAGTCCACGTGTCCAACCCATATGAAACATTTCTTTTCAACTAAACACTAGATAAGCTTAGGCAATTTCATGCAATATGGGAACCACCAATAAACTGGCCAGTAGGAATTAGGCTACTATCCTCTATCTGGTTTGAGGACCCCCCAGCTCTAGAGTTGTTAGGGAGGGAATAGGGGCTACCATTGGGGAAGGATTCAAAGTTTGGAAAAAAAAGTACTGATCGATCAACTATGCCGTCATAAAATATTAAAAACTGGTATCTCTGTGTGAAGTGATACAATAAACTAACTTGCAAAAATGACTTTTGAAATATTCATTAAAACTGTCCCCTGTAAGAGAAAGCTATAAAGGTGTGAAGGTTGAAGAATGAAGAGTAAACAGTAAAAACAAAAAGGAGAGACCAGCTTAACTGTAAAAATAGTTTGTTCCTTTCTTACCACTCCCTCCTTAGTTACACTTCTACTTTCCCTCATAATGACCAGGATAGACTACCATAGCATTGCTCTTGCCAGTCTCCCACAATACCAACTGCGCAGACTCCAACTTCTACAAAATACCACAGCTTGCATAGTCACCCACGCTTCCTGTACAGATCACGTCACGCCACTACTCATCCGCCTCCACTGGCTCCCCATTGCTTTCAGAATCCAGTTCAAGGACTTAACTCTCATTCATGAAGCTATCCATTTTTTTTATTTTTTTTTAAATTTTGGACAGTTTTCTATACCATCCCTTCTAGAGATCAGGGGCGGTTTACATGGAACAACATACCGGTTCGCCCCAAAACCTCTCCGACCTTTTCCATCTCTACACTTCCCAACGTTCCCTCTGGCATATTCACACCAATCGCATGTCTCTCCCCTCCCCCTCATTGCCACACCTGGAATCCACCCCTAATTCCGCTTTCTTATTTCTCGGTCCCAAATTATGGAATTCCCTCCCCTCAGACCTCTGCTGGAACTCTCATTCACCAAACTGAAGTGAATGCTGAAAACCCACCTCTTCTGCTCTGCCTTCAATCTTCCCACCCCTCCCTCTCCCTGCTGAGGCACGCTGCTCCATTCCCTACTCTCTCCTCCTCTTTCTGCTCAATTTGATGTTGTTCTTTTCCTTTTCTTAGCAGCATTTTTGATCCTTTATAAACTGCTCTGATGTATGTACATAGAGCAGTATATCAAGATTGGCAATAAAGCATAGTTACTCACCTGTAACAGGTGATCTCCGGGAACAGCAGGAATTTAGTCCTCACATATGGGTATCGTCGGTACCGACGGAGCCCACACGGGAACGCTCCCCAGCATCCAATCAGAACGCTTTTGGGAGCATCCCACAGCGCCTGCGTGCTGCCTTCCCGCCTTTCCCAACTGCCTCTCTCCAGTTGAGTTTTAAAGCCGAGACAAAGAGAGAGAGAGGAAAAGGAAAGGGATAGAGAGATACAACTCCTAGGGGAGGTGGGTGGGTTCTGAAGACTAAACTCCTGCTGTTCCCGGAGATCACCTGTTACAGGTGAGTAACTATGCTATCTCCAGGAACAAGCAGGAATGTAGTCATCACATATGGGGACTCCCTAGCTTTAGGTGCCAGGGAGAGACCCCAGAAGTTGTGTCCCTGAAAAGGGCTCCACTTCCCCCCATGGATCTCTAGCATCCTACCAGGGATGGTGGGCAGGAGTTGATTAGGTATGTAACAGGTGTTTGAGAACAGTCTGACCAAACAAGGCATCCTGGCGGGAGTCCTTGTCCAAGCAGTAATGAGCTATGAAGGTATGAACCGAGGCCCAAGTGGCTGCTCGACAGATGTCGTCAATAGACACAGTGTGCAGATGAGCCATTGAGGCTGCCATGGCTCACACATTGTGAGCTGTGACATAGCCCTCCAGAGAAAGGTTCTTACTATGATAGGCGAAGGAAATACACTGAACAATCCAGTTAGATAGTGTTCTCTTGGAGACTGAAAGTCCCAAATGAGAAGGATCAAAAGCAACAAAGAGTTGAGAGGACTTTCTATGTTGCTGTGTTCTTTGTAAGTAAAAAGCTCTCTTACAGTCCAAGGTATGAAGATTCCTTTCTGCATTTGATGCATGAGGTCCTGGAAAAAAAGACAGGTAGGTAGACCTCTTGGTTTAGATGAAAAGGTGAGACCACCTTTGGCATAAAGTGTGGATGCGTCCTAAGGACTACCTTGTCATGATGGAACCTTGTATAAGGTGGATTAGCTACTAGCGCTTGCAACTCACTAATGCGGCGTGCTGATGTGACTGCAATGAGAAAGATAACCTTCCAAGAAAGGAATTTTAAGGAGGTGGTAGCTAAAGGTTCGAAAGGTGGCTTCATGAGCTGCCCAAGAACCAGGTTTAAGTCCCATGCCACCGGAGGTAGTCTAATGGGAGGCTTAGTTAGAAGGAGGCCTCTCATAAATCTTGCTATAACAGGATGAGAGGAAATAGGCTGTCCATTTAGAGGTTTAAGAGAAGCTGCAATAGCACTCAAATGGACTCTTACAGAATTTGTCTTAAGGCCTGCATTAGATAAATGGAGGAGATATTCCAGCAAAGATTGCAGAGGTATCGCAAGGGGGTTAAGACCCTTTTCCGAACACCAAATAGTAAACCTTTTCCACTTGAAAGCATAAGAGCGTCTAGAGGAAGATTTTATGGAAGCATAAAGAACATCTTTCACTTGCTGAGAAAGATTAAGATCTTGGAGATCTAGGCCTTCAGCAACCAAGCCCTGAGATGCAGAGACAGGGGATTGGGATGCCATAACATTCCGTTCTCCTGAGATAGGAGATCTGGAGCAGACCCTAACTCCAGGGAGGGAGCTTGAGAGAGATGTAGAAGCAGAGGGTACCACACTTGCCGTGGCCAATGTGGTGCTATGAGAATCATACGGCCTCTGTCTTTCTGAAGCTTGAATAGGGTCCTGGGAATTAGGGGAATGGGTGGAAAGGCATACAGGAAGTCTTGACCCCAGTAAAGGAGGAAAGCATCCCTGGCCTGAGCCCCCTGAGCCGGAATTCTGGAACAGAACCAGGGAAGTTTGGCATTCCATGAACTTGCAAAGAGGTCTATGTCCGGGGTTCCCCAAAGTTGAAATATCCTGGTCACCTGGTCTGCATGCAGAGACCACTCATGTGGAAGCAGAACTCGACTGAATCTGTCCGCCCAAGAGTTTTGAATGCCTGGAAGATATACTGCCAGCAGATGAATCTGATGCTCTCTGGCGAGGGCCCATAGTCGCAAAGCTTCATTGCAAAGCGACAGAGAGCCCGTTCCCCCTTGCTTGTTCTCATAGAACATGGCTACTTGATTGTCCGTATGAATGAGGACTGTCTTGTAGCTGAGCAGGGAGTGGAACACTCGCAGAGCCAGGAAAATTGCTCCGAGTTCCAAGAGATTGATATGTAGTGTCACCCGTGAAGGTCCCCAGAGGCCATAAACATGGGTTAATTCAGCGGGGCGTGTTCTTTAGTAGCTGTGGAGTGTTATAAAGGTGTTGCAATGCCCCTTGGTACTTGTAGTTCCACACACTAGCAAAAGAATGTAGTTTTAGTCAAGAGGTAAGGCTTTAAGACAGGACTTTTTATTCCCCTTCCCAGGGTTGGATTCTCAGCACATTGAAACAAAGTAACACAAAGACCATGCGTCTGGTACTAAATTAAAGAAACATTTGAACCAAAAACTTTGCTTAACTCCAGCTGTGCAAAAGGGGAAAAGAAAACAGTCTCTTTCAAAAGCAAACACGTTTCTTCCTGTTTTCTTTTACAAACACTTTACAGTTCAACACAAAGAAGTGACACCCTCAGCCAGGGTATAAGTACAGTCCATGCAACTGTCATCAATAGGTCCCTCGTATGACTCACATTGCATATCTTCAACCCCGGAGTAAGTTTCTCTTGGACTGAAACCTCCGTTATGGTTGCAAAGATCCTCCTCCTGACTAGAAGGGAATGGATAGCTACCGTATTCTCAATATTTCTCTTCAGGAGAGCCACACAATTCTTGGTAAGTGCAGGGCAATTCGTTATACTCAATTCTCCCTCTATTAGGATCAATACGCCTACCTTCCAGCACTCTCTCTTCAGCGTTTCTCAGCCGAGCAGAGCTGGGCACATATGAAAGCCTTTTACTAGGTTTTCTTTTCAGCCTTCCCTCTGGTTACAAAACTCTCTTCAGGATAGGGACCCTCTCCCTCCTGGTACCTGATGCTGGGCAACTTGACTTTCCTCAGCCTGGTTCCCGGACTACCTCCTTTGCTCCCTCCGTAGCAAGGTTCCCTGGGACAGTGTTCAGCTGTGCACTGCTTTCCAAAGCAGTCCCTCGAGGATTCAACAGCTCTGTACTTCCCTGGTAGTCTTCCTCTATCAGCAACAGTTCCTGAATTCCCCGGTGCTCTCTTGCTCTCAGCAACGGTTCTCGAATTCCCTGGTGGTCTCTCCTCACTACTCCCTGGTAAGTGATTTTTAACTGCGTAGGCTCTGGTGTCTGTTTGGGCTCCACCCCTTCCCAGCTGCTCCTCATTTCCTAATGAGTTCTGAGCTAGCCTAGTGTTTGGGCGTTCCCTCACACCTCGTGCAGCAGCTTGTGTACGTTGCTCATAGCAACCTTGGGCCATGTGTAGATCTGATCTGTCAGCATTAGCTCTGTTTTGCTCAGAGTTTCCTGTTTCCATAGGCTCTGCCCTATCTACCCCATGACAGTAGACAACTCTCTTGCGGAGACCAGGTGCCCTGGGTGGAGAAGTCTTGCAGATGAGCTCCCCAACCCTTTGGAGAAGCATCTGTTGTGAGAGTTGCTTGGGGTAAGGGTTGTTGAAAGGGGCACCCCAGCAACAGGTTTTGAGTGGACCTCCACCATTGGAGGGACAAAATGAGGCGACTTGTATTTGCTATTTTGTCTGACAGGCACCCTGATGCCTGGGTCCATTGTGTGGATAAAGTCCACTGAGCTGCCCTCATGTGGAGGCGAGCATATGGAACCACATGCACGGTGGATGCCATGTGGCCTAGTAATTGCAACATTTCTTGAGCAGTTAAGATGGGGCTTTAGCACTGCTTGAGAAGCTAACTGCACCAAGCGAAGGCAACGGGCCTGGGGAAGATAGGCCCTTGCCCTTGTGGTATCCAGGAAAGCTCCTATGAACTCTAAAGACTGAGTGGGAGTTAGACTGGATTTTGGGATGTTTGTTACCAGCCCTAAATACTGAAGGATACGCATTGTGCAGGATAGAGAAGTCTTGGCCTTTGACTGTGTTGGAGCTCGAATGAGCCAGTCGTCCAAGTAAGGGAAGACGGATATTCCTAGAGTGCGGAGAAATGCTGCTACCACAGCCATGCATTTTGTGAACACCCTTGGTGCTGAGGCCAGACCAAAAGGAAGTACCCTGTATCGGTAGTGCTTTCCTTGAAAAAGGAACCGAAGGAACCTTCTGTGGGTTGGATGGATGAGGAAATGGGTGTACGCATCCTTGAAATCTAGAGAACAAAGCTAATCCTGACTCTGAAGGTATGGTAGCAGGGCTCCGAGAGAAATCATCTTGAATTTCTCCTTGACAAGGAATTTGTTCAATTCTCTGAGATAGGTCTGTAACCCCCTGTTTTCTTTGGAATAAGAAAATAAGGGGAATAGAAACCTGTGCCCTGTTGATGAAGAGGTACTTCTTCTAATGGCCCTTGGGCAAGAAGGATGGCAACCTCCTGACCTAACAGGTCGATGAGAGAGGTCGGAGAATTGAACTGCTTCACTATTGTGTGAGGGGGGGGGCATGCTTGAAAAATGAAGTTTGTACCCCTCCTTTATGATGGAGAGTGTCCAATGCTCTGCTGTTATTTGCCCCCATCTGGGGGCAAAATGACAACCTTCCTGGAATGGTGGACGGTTCTGGTCCCTCCAGAACCAGAAAGGCTAAGTTCTCTAGCTGAAAGTCAAAGGCCCTGAGGAGGCTGAGGCTGCTGGGCCGGTGGAGGCCTAGCAGCCTTTGCTTTCTTCTGTTTGGGTGGTTGGTGACATTTGCTTGAAAACTGACCTGCAGAAGATGCTTGCTGACCATAAGCAGGATAAAATCTTTTCTTTTTAGAAAAAGATGTTTTCTTGAACAACTTCTTTCTAAAAGGATCAGCAGTGGACTTGGATAGTCTATCCAAGGTGGAATTTTCAGCATCCATTTCATTGGCTTTTTCCTGCCAATCTTTACCAAACAGGTTCTCACCAGTACAAGGGATATTTCCCAATTTATCTTGTACCCAGAGCTCTAAATCAGATGCCTGGAGCCAAGCAATTCTACGTGCACCTATGGCGATAGCCGAGGTTCTGCTTATACACTCAAAGCAGTCAAAGGCTGCACGGTTGGAGAATTTAGAAACATCTTGGGCATGTTTGACCCAAGTGAGAAAGTCCTGTCTTTTATCTTCAGAAATGAAAGGACTTAAAGTCTGTAAATTATCTGTGACCTCCTTTAGGAACATTCCCATGTAGAGACTATAGGAACTGATTCTTGCAGCAAGCATGGAAGCTTGGAAGACTCTACGTCCAAAAGCATCCAGGGTTCTACACTCACGTCCTGGAGGATTAGAGGCATGTCTTTTTGCACTTCTGATCCTTCTCATAGCTGACTCCACCACAATAGAGTGGTGAGGAAGCTCAGTCTTATGGAACCCAGGACCAGGAGGGACTCGATACATAATATCCAATCTACGAGAATGAGGACAGGTGGTAAGAGGTGTTTCCCACATCCTCAACATGAGATCATATAGAATCTCATGAATGGGTAAGGTAGCTGCCTCCTTAGGAGTTTTGGGATACTGTAAAATTTACAACTCCTTGGCTGTCTTGGAAGGACATGTCCTCTGGAGGAGACATCCTGCGTTTAGGGGAGGACTCCTCGTCTGGAAGAAGCATCGCTGCATCGACAGAACTTTCAGAATTCTCAGATTCTTCTGAGAACTCGAAGTATCGTCTGTCGGGATGCTCCTGTAGAGCCCGATACCCGTACCGACCAAGGTCAGTACCGGGAATAACCAGTACCGGAGAATCGGTACCAGAGGGCATCGGAGGACAGGGTACCGGCAGAGCAGACACCGATGCCGATGCCAGTGCCGGTGCCGGAGTTGTCTGTCGCGGTGCCAAGGGCGTCGATGCCGCAAGGAAAGCCGCCAGACTGCGCTCCATAGTCAGAATTCTCTGGTCCATGGACGCCACCGATGCCTGGATGTCGGTACCGGTGGAGACCACCGGTACCCTAGAGCATGGCACCAGGAGATCTGTCGAGGCCGAGCCATCGAGAACATCCTGGAACCCCGATAATGCTTTGGAAGCCGAAGCCTCCCACCGGGGTAACTTTGCCGGTGCAGAATCCTCGAGGTCAACGCCAGAGGCATCTCGATGCTTAGAAGGAGATCTACCCTTCGAGGACCGGCTGGATTTATGTTTAGTTACCTGAGATCCACGGGAGGAAGAAGCAGCCCTGGAAGACGTCGATGCCACTGAAGCCGCATCAGAGGGAAACAGGGTACCGAGCTTGGCAGCTCGGTTCTGCCGACCTCTTTTAGACATCATGGCACAGGAAACACAATCCGTGATGGATTGGTCAGGACCTAAACATTTTAAACACCATTCATGGATGTCGGTGACGGAAATGGTACCGCCACACTTGGTGCACTTTTTAAAACCTGAGGCAAGTTTTCCATGTTAAGGAAAAAGGTTTTGGGCCTAAGGCCCAAAAAAGGCGCGTGCACCTGAAGAAAAGAAAAATAATTTTTTTTTTTTTTTTTTTACAGAAATAAGAAAAGAAAGACCGGCAGTACCGATAGAGCATCGAAGAAGGCAGACGCGACCACAAAAAGAAAGAAAAAAGAAATTCTTCTGCGGTGACAGGAACACGACCTGCTGGCTCCGCGGAAAAATAAGAACTGGAGAGAGGCAGTTGGGAAAGGCGGGAAGGCAGCACGCAGGCGCTGTGGGATGCTCCCAAAGGCGTTCTGATTGGAAGATACCCATATGTGATGACTACATTCCTGCTTGTTCCTGGAGATAAAGCACAGTTACTTACCTGTAACAGGTGATCTCTGGGAACAGCAGGAATTAGTCATCACATATGGGTACGTCGGTACCGACGGAGCCTGCGCAGGAAAGCTCCCCAGCCTTTCAGATGAAAGGCTTTTGGGGCCTCCCACTGCACATGCGCGCTGCCTTCCCGCCTTCCTGACCAGCTCTCTTCAGTTCGAGTTTAAAGCTGAGACAATAGAGAGAGGAAAGGAAGATAGATAGATAGAGATACAACTCCTAGGAGAGGTGGGTGGGTTGTGATGACTAATTCCTGCTGTTCCCAGAGATCACCTGTTACAGGTAAGTAACTGTGCTATCTCCAGGAACAAGCAGGAATAAGTCCTCACATATGGGGACTACCTAGCTAAGATGCCTGGGAGATCCCCCTCCAAGGGTAAACCATCTTCGTATGGATCTCAGGCATCCATCCAGGGAAGGTGGGCAGGAGTTGTTTAAGTATGGAACAGGTGTTTGAGGACAGCCTGACCAAACAAGGCATCCCGGCGGGAGTCCTTGTCCAAGCAGTAATGGGCTGTGAAGGTATGAACCGAGGCCCAAGTGGCTGCTCGACAGATCTGATCTATGGACACAGAGTGAAGATGAGCCATAGAAGTAGCCATGGCTCTCACATTGTGAGCTGTGACATGGCCTTCCAGAGAAATGTTCTTACTCTGGTAAGCAAAAGAAATACACTGAGCAATCCAATTGGAAAGTGTACGTTTGGTGACTGGAAGTCCCAAATGAGAAGGATCAAAAGCCACGAAAAGTTGGGAAGACTTTCGATGTGGCTGAGTCCTGTTGAGGTAAAAGGCGAGAGCTCTTTTACAGTCAAGAGTATGAAGGTTCCTCTCTGCACTGGATGCATGAGGAGCCGGGAAAAAAAACAGGTAGATATACCTCTTGATTAAGATGAAAAGGCGAGACCACTTTAGGCATAAAGTGGGGATTCGTCCTAAGGACCACCTTATCATGATGAAATCTGGTATAAGGTGGATTAGCCACCAAAGCCTGCAGTTCACTGATGCGGCGAGCTGAAGTGACTGCAATAAGGAAAAGAACCTTCCAGGAAAGAAATTTCAGGGAGGTAGATACCAACGGTTCAAAAGGTAGCTTCATAAGTTGACCCAGAACTAGATTCAAGTCCCATGCTACCGGAGGAGGTCGGATGGGAGGCTTAGGGGTCAGTCTTCTCATGAACCTTGCAATAAGAGGATGAGAGGAGACAGGTTGTCCATTTATAGGTTTTAAGGATGCTGCAATAGCACTTAAATGGACTCGTACTGAATTCGTCTTGAGGCCTGCATTGGAAAGATGCAGGAGATAGTCCAGTAGAGAATTCAAAGGAAGTGCTAGAGGGTCAAGACCCTGTTGCGCACACCAAATGGAAAAACGTTTCCATTTGAAAGCATAGGAACGCCTAGTAGAGGGTTTCCTAGAGGCATGAAGGATATCTTTCACTGGTTGGGAAAGATTAAACTCATGAAGGCTTAAGCCTTCAGTAACCAAGCTCGGAGATGTAGGGACTTGGGGTTTGGATGCCACAAAGTCCCCTGCTCCTGAGACAGAAGGTCTGGTGCAGCTCCCAGGTCCAGGGAGGAGCCCTGGGAGAGCTGTAGAAGGAGAGGGAACCATACTTGGCGTGGCCAGCGTGGAGCAATGAGGATCATGGATCCGTGATCCCTCTGAAGTTTGAACAGAGTCTTGGGAATCAAAGGAATGGGTGGAAAAGCGTACAGGAATTCCTGACCCCAATGTAGGAGAAAGGCATCGTTGGCCTGAGCTCCCTGACACGGAGTCCTGGAACAGAACCGGGGAAGTTTGGCATTCCACGGACTTGCAAAGAGGTCTATGTCCGGGGTCCCCCATTCCTGAAAGATTCTGCGTATCTGGTCCATATGCAGGGACCATTTGTGTGGGAGCAGAACTCGGCTGAGTTTGTCTGCCCGAGAGTTTTGAACTCCTGGAAGATATACTGCCAGAAGATGAATTTGATGCTCTCTGGCGAAGGCCCATAATCTGAGAGCTTCGTTGCAAAGCGACAGAGAGCCCGTCCCTCCTTGCTTGTTGACATAGAACATGGCTACCTGATTGTCTGTTTGTACTAGGACAGTCAGGTTGACAAGGAGGGTGTGGAAGACTGTGAGGGCAAGGAAGATTGCTCGCAGTTCCAGAAGGTTGATGTGAAGGGTGGTCTCCTGAGGAGACCAGGTGCCCTGAGTGGAGAGGTGTTGGAGATGAGCTCCCCACCCTGTTTGGGAGGCATCTGTTGTGAGGGTTGCTTGGGGCAACGAAGGTTGGAAGGGGATCCCCAACAACAGATTTTTGGAGGATGTCCACCACTGGAGAGACCAAAACAGTCGTTTTGAGGTGAGTATTTGGTCTGAGAGCAGTCCTAATGCTTGAGACCACTGGGAGGCCAGGGTCCATTGAGCTGCTCTCATATGAAGACGAGCGTAGGGCACCACGTGTACCGTGGAGGCCATGTGGCCCAGAGGTTGCAGCATTTCTCTGGCTGACAAGTGACTTCTGGACTGAGCCTGGGAGGCCAAGCTTATTAGCCTTTGGCCTCGGACCAGAGGGAGGTAGGCCCTTGCAGTGGTGGAGTCCAATTGGGCCCCTATGAATTCCAGAGACTGAGTAGGGATGAGTTGGGATTTGGGAATGTTTACCACAAGTCCCAGATATTGAAGAATACGCCTTGTGCGGTCCAGAGAAATCTGGGCTTCTGACTGAGATGAAGCTCGGATGAGCCAGTCGTCCAGATATGGGAAGACAAAGATTCCCATGCCTCTAAGAAATGCGGCTACGACTGCCATGCATTTTGTGAAGACTCTTGGAGCAGAGGCCAGACCGAAGGGTAGTACTCTGTACTGGAAATGTTTTCCCTGGAACAGAAATCTTAGATATTTTCTGTGGGATGGATGGATGAGTATATGAGTGTACGCATCCTTGAGATCTAGAGAACAAAGCCAATCCTGACTCTGAAGGTATGGAAGGAGAAGGCCCAGAGAGAGCATTTTGAATTTCTCCTTGAATAGAAACCTGTTCAATTCTCTCAGATCTAGGATAGGTCTGAAGCCCCCTGTCTTCTTTGTTATGAGAAAGTAAGGGGAGTAGAAACCTAACCCCTGTTGTGGAGGAGGAACCTCCTCTATTGCCCCTTGGGGCAAGGAGAGAAGAGACTTCCTGACCCAACAGGGTCAGAAGAGATGGGGGAGAACTGAATTGCCTCACCATGGTATGGGGAGGAAGGCTGGAGAAATGAAGTTTGTAGCCCTCCCTGATAATAGAGAGGGTCCATTGCTCTGATGTGATTTGTTCCCATCTGGGAGCAAAATGAGCTAGCCTTCCAGGAATAGTGAGGGGCTCTGGTTGTTCTAGAGCTAGAAACGGCAAGTTCTCTAGAGGCAAGTCAAAACCCCTGAGGGGGTTGAGCCTGCTGGGGTGTAGCAGACACTGCAGGCTTTGACTTTACCTGCTTAGATTGTTGACGCTTAGCCGCAAAGCGAGGCTGAGCAGATTGCTGGCCAGTATTTGTGGGAAATCTGGCCTTCTTATAGTAAGGCCTTTTAAAAGACTTCTTTTTGGCAGGGGTAGAAGTAGACTTGGAAAGTCTATCTAGAGTGGCATTTTCTGCATCCATTTGAGCAGCTTTAATTTGCCAGTCTTCCCCAAATAAGTTCTCACCGGTACAGGGCAGATTCCTGAGGCCATCTACAACCCAGGGTTCTAGGTCAGAAGCCTGGAGCCAAGCGAGACGTCGGGCTGCAATAGCAATTCCCGAAGCTCTGCCTGCAACCTCAAAGGAATCAAAGGCTGCCCTGTTGGAGAACTTGGAGACCTCTGAAAGTTGTGTCACCATAGAAAAGAAGTCCACCCTTTGCTCATCAGGGATAAAGGGGGCAAAATTCTGTATCTTTAGGGCAAGTTGTCCAAGAAACATGCCCATATAAAGGCTATAAGAATTGATCCTGGCTATAAGCATACTAGCCTGGAACATCTTTCTTCCAAAAGAGTCCAGGGTCTTACATTCTCGCCCTGGAGGGGTAGAAGAATGCCTTTTAGGACTCTTTATTTTCTTCATGGCAGACTTCACCACAATAGAGTGGTGAGGCAGCTGAGTTTTCTGGAACCCAGGAGAAGGAGGGACCCGATACATGGTGTCCAACCTACGGGAATGGGGAGACAGTGTTAAAGGAGTCTCCCACAAATCCATCAAGTGTTCTTGAAGGATTTCATGGATAGGCAGAGTGACTGCCTCTTTAGGAGCTTTAGAGTATCCTAAAATATCCAATTTTTTTGATCTGGGTTCTTTTTCAGAAGATGTAGCAATAGAAAGTGTGTTAGCTACATCAACAATGAAATCCTGAAAGGATAAATCCTCTGGAGGAGACATCCTCCTCTTTGGAGAAGAGGGCTCCTCAGGAAGAGTAAGCTCAGCAGAGTCATCAGAGGAATTGAATTCATCAGAAGAATCTGAGTATTCCTTCTGTGCTTCCAATGTACGATACGCATACCGATCGGTATCGACATCGGGCGTATCGGGCATGGGATCGGTACCGGGGCGAAAGCCTGAATCCGGCATGCGGAACCGATCGACGCTTGGAAGTCGATGGTCTCGGTTCCGGTGTGGATACCGGAACCGGGGCCGGTACCGATGGAATCGGTACCGAGGGCGTCGCAGCCTTAATGAATGCCAGAATGGCCTGCTGCATGGTCTGGACAGTATTGCCCATAGACGCCACTACTGCCTGGATGTCGGTACCGGTATGGGCCGGTACCCCAGAGCAGTCCAACAGGTGATCGGTCGAGACCGTGCCATCGATGTCAACCTGTGACCCCATGATTGCTTTGGAGGCTGGAACCTCCCGCCGGGGTTTTTTGGCCTGGGCAGAATCCTCGAACTCAAAATTGAGAGCCTCTCGATCTTTAGAAAGAGATTTGCTTTTAGAGGATTTGCCCACAGAAGTTTTGGTTACCTGAGATCCATCCGGAGAGGAAGACCTGGATGACTGTGATGCTTCTTTTTTTTTTTTTTTTTTTTATAAAGAAAGAAAGAGACCGGCGGTACCGGTTTCGGTATGGGGAAGGCAGGTACACGGTCTAAAGAAAACAAACAAATTTCACAATTTCTTCAGCGGTGACAGGAACACGACCTGTTGGCTCCGCGGAAAAAGAGAAACTGAAGAGAGCTGGTCAGGAAGGTGGGAAGGCAGCGCGCATGTGCAGTGGGAGGCCCCAAAAGCCTTTCATCTGAAAGGCTGGGGAGCTTTCCCGCGCAGGCTCCGTCGGTACCGACGTACCCATATGTGAGGACTTATTCCTGCTTGTTCCTGGAGATATAACTCTTCTTCCTGATTATATACTCAACATGCTGCTTCCTAGCCTTTTATAATACACCTACACCCTAGCCCTGAATTTTCCTTTTATCAAACATCACAGCTACTGGATCACATCCTCAAACTCCTTTGCAGGATTAATCTAAAGAAACATGGTAAAAGGATTCAAAAAAGCCACCCAACAAGAGAAATAAATCACATGAGGACTTACCGCTCACAGCCAAATATCTTAAGAATCTTCTTGTCCTAGCACACTTTAGAGACTGTTCATCAACATATGATGACTGAAATCTGTAAAAGGAAAGAAACCATACTTCTCAAAGAGGCTTACTCATTAATAACTGGGCCTAAAACCTCTAACTTGGTGGCTTACTCAAGACATGAAAACACACAGATTCATACTCTCTACAAAGAGATCCACCTATAAGATTTCGCAAACAATCTGGTATTTTCAGCATTCCAGAACCTTTAGTACGCTGGAAAGCCTGTATCTGGCCAGTCCCTGTAGAATTTTCCACAACATGAACAGGGCAGATTCATGAGTATCTGGAATACCATACTGTTGGAACAAGAGTGCTGGAAAATAAAATACTAGAAGATTGACTAAGATTTACCTGGGTACGTGCCTTGACATTTAAAAAAATATTTTAAAGAAAAAAGTACCTTGTAAACAGAGCTCAAATGTCAGACGTTAAAACAAACAAACAGTACTAAGCAGGCAATAGAAACCTTTAAGTAAATCCAGAAACGTCTGTGGTCTTACATAAGACATGACAAGTCAGGCCAAATAAACCTGCTGCAAAGAAAAATTTGTTTCTAGACAGTATTTATTTATTTTGATTTATTAAACACCTTCATGAAGAAATTTATCCAAAGCGCTGTACAACAGGTATAATTTGAGAAACTACTTACATCGTAGAAACAACATAACAGTAAAGTGACCAAGTGTCAGCATAATACACAATTAGATAATGTGGTTAACCTGGCAACAGAAATGATGAGAGGAATTTTAGAAAGGACATTCAAGTTATACTGTGATATCCAGGGCAGAACATGCAGAAAAATGCCAGGGACATCTATGTCTCTGGCTGATTTCAGGAACAGAGACGTCCCCGACTTGGACATGCATGTGGGTGGCCACATAGATGTCCCCAATAGGGATGCGTGGGTCAGGAACATCTGTCTCAGCCAAGCTAACTAAGGGGACATCCAGTTGTATAGCAAAGTGAAAAAATGTGGCCCCTTGACCGGCACTGAGGGCTTACCCGAGGCCGATGGTGCTCGGAGCTCAGCTCGATGACCAGGGAGTCCCCTGTAGTCAAGGGCCCTGTTGTCAGGGTAGATGATGCAGACGAACCAGTCATCACTGCCTGCTGCAGGGACGTTCTGCTCTAAGGCCGCCATTCTGGTTTCCAAACCAGAAGGCTTTGCAGCTTTCGGTGCGGGCACAGAGGACCTCGGGCCCGGCACAGGCACTCTCGTGAGTGCATCCTTTATGAGGACTACGGTCTCGAGGAACCTCGCACAGTCTCCGTCGGCCAAGGAATCCTTCTTGAGGACCTTTGTAGGGCACTTCTCAGAGCCGCCCAAGTCCCTCCGGGCAGTTTTACTGGGTTTCTCCGGTGCAACCTCGGTGGACTTTGAGGATTTTTTCTTCTCTCTCTCAGGGTCTGAGGTCTTCTCAGAGGAGCCACTGCCATGGGGCTCCAAGAATGCTTGGGTCTCACGGGAAGTGCTGGGCTTGGAGCTCGGCGTCAGGGAGGCTAGTGCCGAGTCAGAACTAGGGAACAGTTTTTTCTGCAACTCCGACCTCTTTATATTGGTTTTAGGCATCATGGCCTGGCACAGGTCCAGGTCCAGGCCCAGGCACCAGTCATGAGTGTCAATGACTGACATGGTTTGACTGCAGTGGTCACATTTTTTGAACTTACCGGGGGACATGGTGGGGAACACCCAGATGGGTAAACAGGGTAAATAGGACAGACATCCATTGGGCTCCGCATAGAAAGAGAGACTGGGCAAGATGGCACCCTTGGGCGGGAAGGGGACAACGCAAGCGTGGTAGCATGTCCCAAAGGCTGTGCTCCGTGCTGGCTCAGTCAGCACAGACATCATGTGAGGACCGACTTCCTGCTTGTTCCTGGAGAATGGCTATTATATGCTAAAAAACAACCAGCGCAGGGAAAAAAAAAAGTATCATGCTAACTGCTTAGTGCATGATGGGATGGGGTGGGGACTGGGTGGATTAGGGGCAGAAAGTGGGTGTGACCTGAACATTGCAGTTAGTGTGGGGGAAATTAATGTATGCCAAGTGTCAATGCTGCAGTTAGTGCAGGTGACCTACCATCTCCTCAAGAGACTATGTTAAGCGCACCCACATTAATTCCAAAAGGCACTACTACTCATTACTGAACCTTTCAGCGTGGTAACTGCCAGAACCTGCTAAAAGCATGGGGCTGTTGCACTTACCACATATTTTGCTATTAACATGCTCTAAAAGCAAACATTTACCACACTTTAGTAGATATGCCCCTAAGGGTCGAATTTAGGGCTATATTTGTAATTTGATATTACCTTGCTCCTGTTGTACTTGTACCTGAATATACACACCTTTTCTTTCTTTTTTGAAATTTACTTTTTATTCACAAGTTTCCAGTTCAATACATACCAACTCCCAATCCTCATACAGTGTTTGATGTTACACAAGGAACAGCTAATATAACAAAGTCTCTTCAGCTTACCTCCTACTAACCACCCCCAACCCCTCACCCTACCCCTCATCTCTGCCTGCAGAACCCCCATGTGACACTGACTATCAATACCCCAAAACCCAGATACCAAAATAGAGGATCAGAAAGCTTTATCATCCTCCCCACCTTAATCCTGCACTCCCCATTTCAACTCAGAATACATACTGTAACAACAATAGCAACTTACAGGTTTAATATAAGTAAAAAACCTAGCCTGTTCCCAATCCTACTCTCAAGGTGTCTGAAAATACTTCTTCCTAAAATCCATGTAAGAAGACAATCAAATACATTCAAAATTCTCCATCCTGTGGTGTTTGTATGCCGCAATCTCACTCATACAGAAAGCATAGTTACTCACCTGTAACAGGTGATCTCCGGGAACAGCAGGAATTTAGTCTTCACATATGGGCATCGTCGGTACCGACGGAGCCTGCGCAGGAACGCTCCCCAGCATCCAATTAGAAAGCTTTTGGGAGCATCCCACAGGGCCTGCGTGCTGCCTTCCCGCCTTTCCCAACTGCCTCTCTCCAGTTGAGTTTTAAAGCTGAGACAAAGAGAGAGAGAGAGGGAAAGAGAAAGAGATAGAGAAATACAACTCCTAGGGGAGGTGGGTGGGTTGTGAAGACTAAATTCCTGATGTTCCCGGAGATCACTTGTTACAAGTGAGTAACTATGCTATCTCCAGGAACAAGCAGGAATGTAGTCTTCACATATGGGGACTCCATAGCTTTAGATGACAGGGAGAAACCCCAGAAGTTGTGTGTCCCTGAGAAAGGGCTCCACTTCCCCCCATGGATCTCTGGCACCCAACCAGGGATGGTGGGTAGGAGTTGAGTAGGTATGGAACAGGTGTTGGAGAACAGCCTGACCAAACAAGGCATCCCGGCGGGAGTCCTTGTCCAAGCAGTAATGGGCTGTGAAGGTATGAACGGAGGCCCAGGTGGCTGCTCGACAGATGTCGTCGATAGACACAGAGTGTAGATGAGCCATTGAAGCTGCCATGGCTCTCACATTGTGAGCTGTGACATGGCCCTCCAGAGGAAGATTCTTACTCTGAGAGGCAAAGGAAATACACTGAACAATCCAGTTTGACAGTGTTCTCTTAGAGACTGGAAGTCCCAAATGAGAAGGATCAAAAGCAACAAAGAGTTGAGAGGACTTTCTATGTTGCTGTGTTCTTTGTAAGTAAAAGGCTAGAGCTCTTTTACAGTCCAAAGTATGAAGATTCGTTTCTGCATTTGATGCATGAGGCCTTGCAAAGAACACAGGTAGGTAGACCGCTTGGTTTAGATGAAAAGGCGAGACCACCTTTGGCATAAAGTGTGGATGAGTCCTAAGGACTACCTTGTCATGATGGAACCTTGTATAAGGTGGATCAGCCACTAGTGCTTGCAACTCACTGATGCGACGTGCTGATGTGATTGCAATGAGAAAGATAACCTTCCAAGAAAGGAATTTCAATGAGGTAGTAGCTAAGGGTTCGAAAGGTGGCTTCATGAGCTGACCAAGAACCAAGTTTAAGTCCCATGCCACAGGTGGTGGCCTAATGGGAGGCTTAGTTAGCAGAAGGCCTCTCATAAATCTCGCTATAAGAGGATGGGAGGAAATAGGTTGTCCATTTCGAGGCTTGAAAGAAGCTGCAATAACACTCAAATGGACTCTAACTGAGTTAGTTTTAAGTCCTGCATTGGATAAATGAAGGAGATACTCCAGTAATGATTCCAGAGGTACCGCAAGGGGGTTAAGACCCTTCTGCAAACACCATATGGTAAACCTTTTCCACTTGAAAGCATAAGAGCGTCTTGTGGAAGGCTTCCTGGAAGCATAAAGGATATCCTTTACTTGCTGAGGGAGGTTAAAGCCATGGAGATCTAGGCCTTCAGCAACCAAGCCCTGAGATGCAGAGACTGGGGATTGGGATGCCACAACATTCCGTTCTCCTGAGATAGAAGATCTGGAGCAGACCCTAACTCCAGGGAGGGAGCTTGAGAGAGATGTAGAAGCAGAGGGTACCACAGTTGCCGAGGCCAATGTGGAGCTATGAGAATCATACAGCCTCTGTCTTTCTGAAGCTTGAATAGGGTCCTGGGAATTAGGGGAATGGGTGGAAAGGCATAAAGGAAGTCTTGGCCCCAGTGAAGGAGGAAAGCATCCTTGGCCTGAGAGTCCTGAGCCGGGATTCTGGAAGAGAACCAGGGAAGTTTGGCATTCAACGGACTTGTAAAGAGGTCTATGTCCAGGATTCCCCAAATTTGAAAAATCTTGGTCACCTGGTCTACATGTAGAGACCATTCGTGTGGAAGTAGAACTCAACTGAGTCTGTCTGCCCAAGAGTTTTGTATGCATGGAAGATACACTGCCAGGAGATGAATCTGATGCTCTCTGGCGAGGGCCCACAGTCGCAAAGCTTCGTTGCAAAGCGACAGAGAGCCTGTTCCTCCCTGCTTGTTCATGTAGAACATGGCTACGTGGTTGTCCGTGTGAATAAGGACTGTCTTGCAGCTGAGCAGAGTGTGGAACACTCGAAGAGCAAGGAAGACTGCTCTGAGCTCCAAGAGATTGATATGTAGATGAGTCTCCTGTGGAGTCCAAGTGCCTTGGGTGGAGAGGTCTTGCAGATGAGCTCCCCAACCCATTGGTGAAGCATCTTTTGACAGTTGCCTGGGGTAAGGGTTGCTGAAATGGGGAACCCAGCAACAGGTTCTGAGTGGACTGCCACCATTGGAGGGACAAAATAAGGCGATTTGTGTTTGCTATTTTGTCTGACAGGCATCCTGATGCCTGAGTGGATAAAGTCCACTGGATTGCTCTCATATGGAGGCGAGCATAAGGAACCACATGCACGGTAGATACCATGTGGCCTAGTAGTTGTAGCATTTCTCGGGCAGTGAGATGAGGCTTTAGCACTGCTTTCCTACAGAAGCTCTCCAGATCAACCAACAGTAAGGATTTAAGGGTTTGTTTTATTATATTAAGTTGTTAGCTCTCTGACTGGGAGCTCTTAAAAGGGTTTTTTTGTACATTTTTAAAGCAAGGTTACCTTTTTTGGTGCTTTAGTGGGACTTTCCTTGAGCACAGTAGGTGGTTGAACTCCAGTAACCTCCTTAGCTTTGGGAACTGCTAACACCTAATCAGGTGTTAGTTCCCTCCCTACCCACCCCGACTCCCACCCACCCCTAGCAAGTAGTCTTGCTTTATAGGGCACCTCCCCATTTGACAAAGCACAGAGAATTGGACCAGCACATTTTGAAAATAATTAAGGAGATTTAACTGCGTTTTCTCTGAAAGGACAGCTGGGAAACCGGCTGGTACTTGGTAGATCTCTCTCTTTTGCTTTAACAGATACTTAAGCTCCACGAACAGAACAATGGCTGGGAAAAATCGTATCGCTAAAGCTGTTGCCCCCGTCACAGCTTCTGCCTCGGTCCAGACAGAGGTCCTAATGCCAGTTGAAGGACCGGTTCCATGTGCAGGGTGCCTGCATGCTGAAGCTCTGAGGAAACAAGTGGAGGAACTCAGAGAGGAGGTGGCGAGGCTGAGGAGCATTCAAGACAGTGAGAAGTACATTGATGAGATGCTTCTTGCAGCAACCAAGCTCTCCAGCAGAGGAGAAGATGGGTGCCAACAGAATGTCGATGGTTGGACACAAGTCACCAGGGCCTGCAAAATCACCAATCCAACTTCTCCAGCCCTTGAACTGAAGGACCATTATGCAGCCCTGGAAGTGGAGGAGGTGAAAGCATCCCTGGAAAGGGAAGAACCAGAGCTCAAGTGCCCCAAAGTTGCAGAATCAGTAACCCTCGATATATTCATATATAAACTTGTACATAGTTTGCACACGGTTTGGTATTATATTGCACTATTTACTCTATATTTAATATGATGTTCCTTGTAAATAAGTTCTGTGATATCTCAATGTTCCATGTAAAACAAACTTGCTTTGTTAATTGTTGTTAACTGTAAACCGCAACTGAACTTTGGAAGATGCGGTATAGAAATATGAAATAAATAAATAAATAAATAAATAAATAAATAGTGGTGATTGGAGACTCTCTTCTGAGGGGTACTGAGGCGTCCATCTGGCGACCAGACTTGATGTCCAGAGAGGTATGCTGTCTGCCTGGTGCCAAAATCCAAGATGTTACGGAGAGTTTGCCGAGACTCATCAAGCCCACTGACCATTACCCAATGTTGCTAATCCATGTTGGAACAAATGATACTGCCAGGTATACCTCAGAACGTATCAAAAGTGACTTCATGGCTCTGGGACAGAGGGTGAAGCAGTTAGATGCACAGGTGGTGTTCTCTTCAATCCTCCCTGTTGAGGGTAAAGGCCAAGGCAGAGAGGCTCGCATCCTGGAGATGAATGCATGGCTGTGTGGATGGTGTCATCGAGAGCGTATTGGTTTCCTAGACCATGGGATGCTGTTCCAAGGGTTGCAGAGCAGAGATGGCATCCATCTGTCCAAGAAAGGTCAACGCGTCTTCAGTAGTAGATTGGCTAATCTACTGAAGAGGGCTTTAAACTAGATCCATTGGGGATGGGTGAAGAAAGCCCCCAGGTAAGTGAAAACCCCCAGGTAGGTGATACATTAAGTAACTTTATGGAAATGGGTAACAGGGGTAACATATGGAAAGCAGTGTGTATAAATGCACGTAGCATGGGAAATAAGATCCCTGATGTTGAAGCTTTGGTGGGAGTGGCTGACTTGGATTTAGTGGCAGTTACAGAAACATGGTTCACAGAAAACCATGATTGGGATTGTAACTATACCTGGCTATACTTTATTCAGAAAGGACAGGGTAGGAAGTAGGGGAGAAGGAGTGGCACTATATGTAAAAACTACTATTAAAGCTTTGGAATTACAGAGCTTAAAAGGGAGAGGGGAGGCATTGTGGGTTAAACTAGAAAGAGGGAAAGAGAAATCTATTTACATTGGTGTGATATACAGACCTCCCTCACAAGCGAGTTAATTGAAGACATGTGCAGCATTGCTAGGAAAGGGGAAGTGATAGGAGATTTCAATATGCCAGATGTTGATTGGCACATTCCTGCTGCAGTATCATCTAGAAGTAAGGAGATCCTGGATTCTCTACAGTGAGAACTATTCAGGCAATTGGTAACAGACCCCACACGTGAAGGGGCCATACTGGACTTGGTGCTTATCAATGGTGAAAGTGTTTCTGATGTTGCAGTGGGAGATCATTTTGCATCCAGTGATCACCAGATGGTGTGGTTCAGTATTAGGACTAGGGCTGTTAGAATTCATTCAAAGGCGAGGATCTTAGACTTTAGGAAGACTAACTTTGCGAAGATGGGCCAATACCTTGAGTGGAGGAGTGGCCTAGTGGTTGGGGCAAGGTACTTCGGGCCGGAAGGTCGGGGGTTCAAATCCCACTAGAGGACAGCAACCTTGGGCCGGAAGGACTGGGGTTTCTAGTCCCACAGGTGCTCCTTGTGGTCTTGGGCAAGCCACTTAACCCTCCATAGCCCATGTTCCCTGTGTGCTGTGCTTTCCTGTCTAATCAATGTGTTTATACCTCAAAAATTTCCTGTCATGATTTGACAATTTCCAATCTGTAATCAAAACCGCTGCTGATCGCTGGAAGTAGCGGTATACAAATGTATACTAAATAAATAAATAAATACCTCAGGGAGTCATTAGTTGGATGGGAACAGCTGAGGGATGTAGAAAAACAGTGGGAAAAACTGAAAGGGGATATTATAAGGGCAACCAACCTTTTTGTTAAAATGGTAAATAAAGGTAAAAGGAAAAGGAGCCCGCTATGGTTTTTGAAAGAAGTAGCTGAAAAAGTGAAGAAAAAGAGGGAGGCCTTCATGAAATACAAGAGATCACAGAGAGAGGAAGACAGGCATCTGTATTTAGAAAAATTTAGAGAAGCTAGCAAAGTAGTCAAGAAGGCAAAGATTCAAAAGGAGGAGGAAACAGCCAATGCAATAAAATGGGGGGATAAGACATTTTTCAGATATATTAGTGAGAAGAGGAAGGGCAAAAGTGGTATTGTCAGACTCAAGGGTGCAGGGGAGGAATATGTAGACGCTGATAAGGATAAAGCAGAATTGCTTAACAAATATTTTTGTTCTGTGTTCACAGATGAAGAACCAGGAGCAGGACCTCAGAAAACACACACAAATAGGAAAAGAAGCAAAGGACATCTTGAATAATTTTCAAAAGACTGTGTTCGTGAGAAACTATCTCAACTTAAAAGTAGACAAAGCGATGGGACCAGATGGGATACACCCGAGAATACTGAGGGAACTTGGGGACGTTCTAGCAGCTCCACTGACTGACCTTTTCAATGCCTCGGAGTCGGGAGTGGTGCCAAAGGACTGGAGAGAGGCTCATGTGGTGCCTTTACACAAAAGCGGAAGTAAGGATGTGGTTGAAAACTACAGGCCGGTTAGTTTAACTTCGGTGGTGAGTAAATTATTGGAAACGCTGCTGAAAGAGAAAATAGTGAGGTTTCTGGAGTCCAGCGGATTACAGGATCCGAGGCAGCATGGATTCACCAGAGGCAGGTCTTGTCAGACAAATCTGATTGATTTCTTTGACTGGGTGACCAGGGAGTTGGACCAAGGGAGAGCCCTAGATGTGGTGTATTTAGATTTCAGTAAAGCCTTTGACACTGTTCCTCACAGGCGACTTATAAACAAACTGAGCAACCTAGGGATGGACCCTAAAGTTACTGCTTGGGTTAGAAATCAGTTGGGTGGGAAGCGACAAAGAGTACAAGTAAATGGAGCTCACTCTGAGGAGAAGGATGTTATCAGTGGTGTGCCCCAGGGATCTGTCCTTGGTCCGATTCTTTTTAACATCTTTGTTAGTGATATAGCGGAAGGGCTTTCAGGTAAGGTTTGCCTCTTTGCGGATGATACCAAAATCTGCAATAGAGTAGACACCCAGGAAGGAGTAGATAACATGAGGAGGGATCTAGCTAAGCTTGAAGAATGGTCTAGGAATTTGGCAGCTGGGATTTAATGTCAAAAAATGTAAGGTCATGCATTTGGGCTGCAGCAATCCAAGGAAGCAATATAGTATAGGGGGTGAAGTACTTTTGTCCACTAAAAAAGAGCGGGACCTAGGCGTGGTTGTCTCTGATGATCTTAAAGTAGCTAAACAGGTAGAAAAAGCGACGGCAAAAGCTAGAAGGATGCTTGAGTGCATACGGAGAGGAATGGCTAGCAGAAAAAAGGAGGTGATAATGCCTCTGTATAAGTCTTTGGTGCGACCTCATTTGGAGTATAGTGTGCAATTCTGGAGACTGCACCTTCAAAAGGATGTGAACAGGATGGAGTCTGTGCAGAGGGTGGCTACTAAAATAATTAGTGGTCTTCATTATAAAGCATATGAGGACAGACTGAAGGATCTTAATACGTACACCTTAGAGGAAAGGCGGGATAGAGGTGATATGATTGAGATGTTTAAATACCTCCGTGGCATAAATGTTCAGGGAGAGAGCCTCTTTCAATTGAAAGCAAGTTCTGCTACGAGGGGACATGGGATGAGGGTGAAGGGAGATAGATTCAGGAGTGATATGCGGAAATATTTCTTTACGGAAAGAGTAGTGGATCCGTGGAATAGTCTCCCAGTGGAGGTGGTAGAGATGAGGTCAGTAACTGAATTCAAAAAATCATGGGACAAACAGAGAGGATCTCTAAAGGTAAAAAGGGGACTGTTGTAGTTGTTATGGAAGGACAGACTAGATAGAAGTATGACGACAGAAAAAGACCACATGGCCTATGTTTCTAAGCTAACTGCACTATGCAAAGGCAACGGGCCTGGGGAAGATAGGCCCTTTCCTTTTTGGTATCCAGCAAAGCTCCTATGAATTCTTGAGACTGAGTGGGAGTTAGACTGGATTTTGGGACGTTTATGATAAGACCCAAATACTGAAGGATACGCATTGTGCAAGATAGGGAGGTCCCAGCCTCTGACTGTGATGGGGCTTGAATGAGCCAGTCGTCTAAGTAGGGGAAAACGAATATCCCTAGAGTACGGAGAAATGCTGCTACCACAGCCATGCATTTCGTGAACACTCTTTGTGCTGAGGCCAGGCCGAAAGGAAGCACCCTGTATTGGTAGTGCTTTCCCTGAAAAAGGAACTCTCTGTGAGATGGATGGATGAGAACATGAGTGTAAGCATCCTTGAGATCTAGAGAACATAGTCAATCCTGACTGAAGGTATGGCAGCAGAGTTCCTAGAGAAACCATCTTGAATTTCTCCTTGAACAGGAATTTGTTCAATTCTCTGAGGTCTAAAATAGGTCTGTGTCCCCCTGTTTTCTTTGGGATAAGGAAATAGGGGGAGTAAAACCCTGTACCCTGTTGAGGAATGGGTACTTCTTCTATTGCCCCTTGGGCAAGAAGTATAGTGACCTCTTGATCTAATAGGTTGATAAGAGAGGTCTGAGAATTGAACTGTCTTACCATTGTGGGAGGGGGCATGCTCGAAAAATGGAGCTTGTACCTGTCTTATGATGGAGTGTCCAATGCTCTGCTGTTATCTGCCCCCATCTGGGGGCAAAGTGACACAACCTTCCTGGAATGGTGGAAGGCTCTGGTCCATTGAGAGCCAGGAAGGCTAAGTTCTCTAGATGAAAGTCAAAGGCCTTGTGGAGGCTGAGACTGCTGAGACGGTTGAGGCTTAGCAGTCTTTGCTTTTCTTTGTTTGGGTGGCTGCTGATCTTTCCGGACAGGTTGACCTGCAGACCGTCCCTGCTGGGAATAAGCAGGATAAAACCTCTTCTTTTTGGAAAAGAATGGTTTTTTGAAAGCTTTCTTTCTTGCAGGATCAGCTGTGGCCTTGGATAATCTATCCAAGGTGGAGTTGTCAGCATCCAACTCATTGGCTTTTTCTTGCCAATCTTTGCCAAACGGGTTCTCACCAGTACAAGGAATATTGCCCAGTTTGTCTTGTACCCAGAGCTCCAAATCAGATGCCTGGAGCCAGGTAATTCTACGTGCACCTATGGCAATGGCAGAAGTTCTGCTTATGCACTCAAAACAGTCAAAAGCTGCACGGTTGACAAATTTAGAAACATCCTGGGCATGTTTGACCAATGTCAGAAAATCCTGTCTTCTATCCTCAGGAAGAAGAGGGCTCAAAACCTCTAAATCTGTTGTGATTTCCTTTAGGAACATTCCCATATATAAAATATAGGAACCGATCCTGGCAGAAAGCATGGAAGCTTGGAAAGTATGACGTCCAAAAGCATCCAACGTTCTGCACTCACGTCCTGGAGGATTAGAGGCATGCCTTTTTGCACTCCTGATCCTTGTCATAGCTGATTCCACTACAATAGAGTGGTGAGTAAGCTGAGTCTTCTGGAAACCAGGACAAGGAGGGACTCAATACATAGTATCCAGTCTACGAGAGTGAGGAGAGGTGGTAAGAGGCGTCTCCCACATTTTTAGCATGAGATCATGCAAGATCTCATGGATGGGTAGAGTAGCTGCCTCCTTAGGAGCTTTGGGATATTGTAAAATTTCCAACTCCTTTGCTCTGGGCTCTGTTTCAGGAGCCACAGTAATGGACAGACCTCGAGCTTCCTCCCTGATGAAGTCCTGAAAGGAAATATCCTCTGGAGGAGACATCCTGCGTTTGGGGGAGGAAGGCTCCTCTGGGAGAAGTATTCCCGTACCGACAGAACTGTCAGAATCCTCAGATTCCTCTGAGGACTCGAAGTACCTTCTGTCCAGATGCTCTTGAAGAGCCCGATACCCGTACCGACCGAAGTCGGTACCGGGGGGAATCAGTACCGGAGGGCATCGCATGACTGGGTGCCGGCAATGCCGACACCGATGCCATCGGTACTGGTACCGATACCAGTGCCGGTACCGGTTGAACTGTCTGACGCAGTTCCGAGGGTGTCGATGCCGCAAGGAGAGCCGCCAGACTGCGTTCAATAGCCAGGAACCTCTGGTCTATCGACGCTGCCGATGCCTGGATGTCGGTACCGGAGGAAACAGCTGGTACCCCAGAGCATGGCACCAGTAGTTCTGCCAAGGTCGAGGCTTCGAGAACGTCCTGGAGCCCCAATAATGCTTTGGAAGCCAAAGCCTCCCGCCGGGGCAATTTTGCCGGTGCAGAATCCTCAAGGGCAACGCCAGGGGCATCTCGATGCTTAGAAGGAGATCTATCTTTTGAGGACTGGCTAGACTTGTGTTTAGTTACCTGAGATCCACGGGAGGAAGAGGAAGCCCTGGAAGACGTCGATGCCACCGAGGCTGCATCAGAGGGAAACAGGGTACTGAGCTTAGCAGCTCGGTTCTGCCGACCTCTTTTAGACATCATGGCACAGGCCATACATTCCGTGATGGAGTGGTCAGGACCTAAATATTTAAGACACCACTCATGGGTGTCGGTGACGGAGATGATACCGCCACACTTGGTGCACTTTTTGAAACCCGAAGCGGGTTTTTCCATTGTGGAGGAATTTTGGGCCTAGGGCTCAAAATGGTGCGTGCACGTGGAAAAAAGAACTAAGTATATATATATATATATATATTTTTTTTTAAAGAACAGAAAAAAAAGAAAGAAGAACAGGCGGTACCGGTAAAGCGTCGAGGAAGGCAGACACGACCACAAAAAAGAAGGGAAAAAGGAAAAACTTTCTGCGGTGACAGGAACGACGACTTGCTGGCTCTGCGGAAAACAAAGAACTGGAGAGAGGCAGTTGGGAAAGGCGGGATGGCAGCACGCAGGTGCTGTGGGATGCTCCCAAAAGCTTTCTAATTTGACCCTGGGGAGCATTCCCACGCAGGCTCCGTCGGTACCGACGATACCCATATGTGAAGACTACATTCCTGCTTGTTCCTGGAGATAATAAAATCCATTCTTTTGACCACCATACTCCACGTAGGCAAGTCTTTGAGCTTCCAAAACAAAACAATCACACAGAACCCCAACAGTTTATCCACACACCCCCACCCCTCCCCTCGCTCATTCAACAGGGTTTCTTCAGGCATCAATTGTACCAGAATGTTCAATATGTCAGTAGAGAGTTCCTCTGCCACACCCAACGCTCCTGCACCCTCTCACAACCCCAAAACATATGCCAAAAACTCCCCATCCCCCACACCCCCTCCAACTGTGGACTGAAATTGCCGTCCACCCTATGCAAATGTGCTGGTGTCCAGTAAATGTGGTATAAAACCTTCAAGCTATGCCCAAGCATGGTAGATCCAGGAGCCAACTTTGCCCCCCTACAAAAATATCTGTCCACCTCTTATTTCCCCAATCCCCTGGTAGCTTCTCCTCTCACTGTTGCAATGGCAGCACCACCAGGGCATAGAGCTTGGACAGCAACCACATGGACACAACCATCCTCTTCTACAGCTCCTCAAACCTAATGAGGCCCTTGAAGAGCTCCCCCAACACCTTCCTTCCTCCCAAAAAATGGCATACTTGGATCAAAAAGAAATTATCCTCCTCCCTTAAGCCATATTCCTCCTGTACCCTTTTAAAACTTTTTACTTCTCCCCTCACCTCCAACATCTGCCCCATCCTTACCAATTCTTTTTTTGCCCATTCTCTAAATTCCCTGGTGGAAAGTTTTCTTTCCCACAAATGGGGGACAAACTGTGAAAATCTTTTCCCTCCCAAGAGCCTCTCCCCACTCTTATTGCACACCTTAACACTAGAAGCCCTAAAAGGAATTTTACCTAGATACCCCAAAGTGCGCCAATTGACACATTATCATGACGACTGCGTTTAACATGAAATGCAGATGTGAATTTATGTGAAGTTATTTATTTGTTAAGTACGTGCAGTATGTGACATCATTACATGACGTCATTGTGTGTTTATTGTTTGTAATGTCGGAGTAAAACTGTAAACAGTAATTGAGATGCACCACCTAGTGGGAACATGAATTTATACCTAGAAGCCCCAAAGTATGTCAATTGACGCATCCAAGACAACTGTGTATCAACTGACGTACTTCGGGGCTTCTAGGTATAAATTCATTTTCCCGCTAGGTGGTGCATGTCATCAATTTTCGATGCACATATCTGAACATCTTGACCTTGCTAACAAAGTCATGGAACATCACTGACATGGTTCTAGCAGTGGCGCTGGAATACAACTTTGAAGATGCATTTGCGTCAACTGACGCACTTTGGGGCTTCTAGTGTTAAGGGTATTCAGAATTAGATTTCTTAATTCCTTACCCAACCCACTCCCCCTTAAGCTTCCCATAATATGTCTTCCAACCCACCTTCACCCATTTCTTCCTTCTCCAGCAGCACCCATTGCTTCCCCCCTTCTCCCTCCAATCAAACAGGGCCCAGCTGTGTGGCCTGATAATACGCCTGAAAACATGGAACCCCCCTAATCCCCCCACCCCCCTTTTTTTGAAACAACAAATTCCTTCCCATATTTGGGGATCTACCTTCCCACATAAAACTCATAAACCAATGCTTGTTATTTATCCAGAAAGGAGCGGGGTACCTCCCACAGCAAAGCCATAAATAAAAATAGCACCCATGGAAGCACATTCATCTTTACCACCACCATATGCCCCCAACCATAAAATATACAACCTCTTCTAACTCCCCAAATCTCTTCTGATGGCCTATAATATCCCATAATTCTGCTCAGTCTCCCAACACCTCTAACTAAATCCCTAAATACCAAATGGACCCCTCTGGCCACTTGAAAGGGAATGTCTCCCTTAAACTCTCCTCCAAATCCCTAGTCAAATTCATTCCCAAAATCACGGTTTTGCCCAAATTAATTTTATATCCCAATACTGCACTGTACCTCTGAATCTCCTCCATCAAAACTGGTAAAGACGCAAGAGGATCCCTTACGGTGACAACATCATCTGCAAATAATGCAATTTTATAAGTGCCTCCCCCTCCAACCCCTTAATACCCCCCTACTATGGATCCCCTCTACCAAAGACTCAATCGCTAAGGCAAATAAAGAAGCCAAAAGGACATCCTTACCTGGTACCCCTCCCCAACCCAAAGACCTCAGAGAATCCTCCATTAATCCTGATATGCACTACTGGATCAGCATACAAAGCCCTTATCCACTTAATATATTTATTTATTTAGCTGTATTTATATCCCGCTTTTCACTGGGTCAAAGCAGGATATAAATCTTTCCTAACCCCATTTTATTCAAAACCCAAACATGAACTCCCATTCAACCCTGTCAAAGGGCTTTTTGGCATCCACATCTATAAAGAGGGTCTCCTTCCCATTCCCCTTGGACCTCCAAAGCAAAATTTAACATTTTTCAAATATTGTCACCACCCCCCTACCTCCCAGGAACAAACCCTACCTAGTTCACCTTTACAAACTTAGACAAATAGCTTGCAACCCACCTACCAAAATCTTGGCCAATATCTTAGCATCCAAATTTATCAAGAACATGGGCCAAAAGAACTACAAACTGACATCTCTCTCAGGCTTGGGTAAGCACAGTAATTCCAGTCACCTTCATGGACCCAGGATGCCCACCTCCCTCCACTATGCTATTAAGCACCTACACTAGCGGACCAACTAGCTGATCCTTAAACACCCTATAAAAAAATCTTTGCTGTTTATCCATCCAAGCTTGGGTACTTTTCAACTTCCCAAACCTTTTTCTCAGTTATCACCCTATTCAAAAACCTTGCCGCCTCCTCCTCCCCCAAATATGCTAAGGGACATTCTTGCAAATACTCCCTCCTCTTAGTCTCTCCCCTCCACAACCTCCCCCTCGTAAAATTTAGCATAGAACTCCCTAAAGATCCCCCCGCACTCCTTCAGAACCAGTCACCATCTCTCCTTTAATATTATTTATACTCACATTACGTATACTCAGCACCTGCTGCTGTTTCCTGCTCTCCTTCAACCTCATGGCTAACACCCTACTGGTCCTATCACCCTGTTCAAAATATACCTGGTGCACTCTCTCAAAATTGTGTGCAATCTCTGTCACCCTCAACCTCTCCAAGTCCTCTCTTGCACCCTACAGCTTCTACAAAATCCCAGTATTCCATCTCCTCTTTAACAAAACTTATCACTAAAGACACATCTCAAACAGCGCTACGGAGAGGCCACATGAATAAAATCAGGATCCCAAAAGATTTCACAACTACCTAAAAAACTACTAATAAAAAAGCGTTTTCGCATGCAGCTCCCACCCTATGGAACTCCCTCCCTGAAGAAATAAGAGCATTAAATGATGCAAAGGAGCTGCGCAAGAAATTAAAAACATATTTGTTCATCTCCCATTTCGGCACACTAGAAAATACCTTATCCACTAACAGGAAATGGCTAATAGATATCTCAGCGAATACCAATTCCAATTTTTTTCCTCAATTAAACTATAATTTAAAGTTGATTTAATAACTATTTGTAAATCCTGTAAATTGAAATATGTAAATAGTTCGAAATATGTAATAGTTCGTTTGTTATAGAACAAATTATTTACCATACATAGTTCAATCTTGTTTAATGTATTTAGCAAACTTGTACCTAGTTAACTAATGTTTCATGTAAAACAGATCTGTTACTCTGTTCATTTTTCGTTCATTGTAAACCGCACCTGATCTGTGGAAGGTAGCGGTATATAAGCAACTGTTAAATAAAATAAAAATAAATAAATTTGCTCCTCCAATCCTGCTATCATGCTATGTAATTCTCTCTCTCGGGCCCTCCTCTTCTTCTTTAACCCTGCTGCTATACCTATCAGATGCCCTCACACCACACCATCTCACACTCCTCCCTAGGGAACCCAGACCCACATATTCATCTGAAAATACTCCGCCATGACCCTCTAATCTTCTCTAAACACCCTTTCCCCTCTAGCAAGAAATCATTTAACCTCCAAAACCGAACTCCCCACTCCACTTTTCCTAGATCCAGTGCAATACTCAGCGACACTTAATCAGACCATGTTATCTGGCCTATTTCAGCTTCCAAACCTTATGTACTAACCACCCTCTCAACCAGAACATGTCCAGTCTACTCTATGAATTATGCGGTTTAGAATAGAAGGTGTAATCCCATACCCTCCGATGTAAAACCCACCATACATCTGTGAGCCCCAAATGATCAACCAACCACCCCAAACTCCTATGCACCCTCACCCCCATCAATACATCCTTCGTATTATAAATCCTAGGGTTTATCATAAGATTGAAGTCCAATCCTAAAATGATAGGCATCCCCTGAAACCAACAACTTCTAACCCTTTCATAACCCCCCCCCCCCCGCCTCTCATTAGGCATATAGATACATGTAAGCACCACCTTCATCTCTTCCATAGCCATCTGTATTAAAAAAAAAATCTCCCTACTCCATCTTTCACCACCTTTCGAACCTCCACCACCCTGTGCCCGGTCACTAAGATTCCCACCCCCCTCACCCCACCTTTTGGGTAAGAGCCCATTTGCCACCAAAACAACTTGAGTATACTAGAACTGGTTAAGATAGAAAGCATGGGGTAAGGTTAAATGGTCAATTCTCCCAATGGAGAAAGGTGAATAGTGGAGTACCCCAGGGATCTGTGCTAGGTCCTCTGCTTTTTAACATATTTGTAAATGACCTGGAAATGAGAACAAGTGAGGTAATCAAATTTGCAGATTACACAAAATTATCCAAAGCTGTTAAAACACAAGAGAATTGTGAAAAATTGCAAGAGGACCTTGATAAATTGGAAGACTGGACGTTCAAATGGCAAATTAAATTTAATGTGGACAAGTGCAAAGTTATGCACCTAAGAAAGAACAGCCCAAACTATGCTTACATGATGCAAGGTTCCACATTAGGATCCACCAACCAGGAAAAAGATTTAGGCATCATTGTGGCTAACACACTGAAACCCTCCACCCAGTGTGCAGTGGCAGCCAAGGCGGCAAAACGAATGCTAGGAATCATAAGGAAAGAAATGGAGAATAAAACAAGAGATATTAATAATACCTCTGTATCGTTCCATGGTGCGATCACACCTTGACTACTGTGTGCAATTCTGGTCGCTGTATCTTAAAAAGGATATAGCAAAATTAGAAAAGGTACAGAGAAGAGCCACCAAAATAATAAAGGGGATGGAAAGATACCCCCTATGAGGAGAGGCAAAAGATTAGGGCTCTTCAACCTGGAAGAGAGTTGGCTGAGGGGAAATATGATAGAGGTCTATAAATTAATGAATGGAGTGGAACGGGTAAACTTAGATCAATTGTTTATGCCATCAAAAAGTAGAAAAACTAGGGGACATGCAATGAAGCTACAGTATAACTCGTTTAAGACAAGTGAGAAAATATTTTTTCCTTCAATGCATAATCAAACTCTGGAATTCGTTACTGGATGATGTAGTAAAAGTTGTTAGTGTAGCTGGGTTTAAAAAACATTTGGATAAGTTCTTAGAGGAAAGGTCCATAAACCATTATTGAAGAGGACCTGGGAAATCCACTGCTTGCCCCAATACACAAGCATTGCAGAATCTGTGTCTCTTTTTGGAACTTGCCAAATACTTGTGACCTGGATTGGTCACTGTTGGAAACAGGATACTGGGCTTGATGGACCTTGGTCTGAACCAGTATGGCATTTCTTATGTTCCGATACCTTCTGAACATCAGCATGTGCTTCTGATTCCCTTTCAAATGAGTTTCTTGTACACAGAGGACATCCACCTTTAAACGTTCTCCCTCCCACTCCAAATACCTCCATTTTTGCCACGTATTTAAACCCTTGGCATTTATAGATTCCAACACCCACTTCTCCATCCCCTCTCTGGTACTGCCTTTCCCCCTCTTTCTCCCTTCTCTCCCCCTCTTCCCATGTCCCCAGCTACTGCTTGCATCCTCCCTTGAGTAGAGACCTCCACCACCCCGGATCCCCCACCTGCAAAAACACACCCACCTCTTCATCCACCACACCCCAACTCCACCCCATCCCATCCCCTCCAACCTCCTCCTCATCCACTCCAAACACTCCAAATTCTCAAAAGCCCCCCCACTTCCCTACACAAACATACCCCTACTCCCCTTCACTCCTCACCACTCTCCCCCCACTACACACCACCCATCCTTTCCCAAACAATGCCAAACGACCCTCACCATTGGCGGGTATCACAATTTCAAGTCACAGTGGCCATCTCCAGTCCTTTGGTCTTCTTCTTCACACCCTCCATGGACACTGTGACCCAACAACCCTGCTTTGTCACCATCTTGCTTGAAGACTTCCTAGGCCGTGCCAGCTACGGCAGACCCTTGGTGTCCAGAACAATTTCCTTCAGGGCCTCCAATGCCTCTCTCAGTGTACGTTCCTCCAAATCCTGTCCTCCTTCATGAAGGCTAATCCAAAATGGTATAACCACCTGTAGCGCACTAGCACCTACTGGAGCTTCAGGGTCACTTCACCAAATTCTCTTCTCCTTTGCAAGGTCCCTGACGTCAAATTGCCACAGATGGCCACTCTATAACCCTACAAAACAAATACCCTTTATACCACCAAAAATACAAATACTAAAACAATTACAAACCTATCTTCAAAAATTATTCAAATTACATTAGGGTATAAAAAAGACCTCAGGAAAGCTCTTTCCCTACATCTGGCAAACTGAATCACTGAATCTTTCCCTACATCTGGCGAAAATGCATTTGTAAGAAGAAACAGAAGCAAATTGCTGTGAGCAGTTCGGGACTTCTATGGAGGCTGTGTGACTGCTGTTAAACCTTCAGATAAGTAATTGGATACTATTTGGTGTGTGTTAACCCTTTCTGAACATATTTTGTTTCTCTTTTCAGGAAGTAAATCAGTTGTTGGAGACTTTCAACATTAGTCTGTGAATGTAAAGAATGAATTAAGTAGTATATTAATTGTTGAAGATTTTCAACTTTAGTTTGTGAATGTGAAGAATAAATTATTGAGTAAATGTTTTTTAAAAAACTGGTAGAATCCCTTAAAAGTACTTTTTTGGATATAAATATTTATTAGGGTAATTGGTTTTGTGACATTTTGAAATTAAAAGGGTGAGACCTGTGATGTGTAGATTTACTGCTCAAACTTATGGTGATTCAGTTCGCCAGATGTAGGGAAAGAGCTTTCCTGAGGTCTTTTTATACCCTAATGTAATTTGAATAATTTTTGAAGTTAGGTTTGTAATTGTTTTAGTATTTGTATTTTTGGTGGTATAAAGGTTATTTGTTTTGTGTGGATATTTTTAGAATTACCCTTTGGCAGTAAGATTGTATAAAACACTCTATAACCCTGCCATTCAAAACTGGAAAGGGACTGCATTTTCGCCACTATCTTCTCTTTAACTTTAAAATCATGCACACAGATAACTAAGACCCTTGGCAGGTTGCTTTTTGAAGTTCCCAATGCCCTATGTGCTCTATCCAACGTAATCTCTTGGGCAGATCATCCGCACCCGCCTTCAAGAGATCCAGACATACTGCACCAGCCAACCTTTTTGCAATCCATAGATTCAGGCTCATCTGGTACAGCGTAGTTACACACCTGTAACAGGTGTTCTCCAGGGACAGCAAGAATCAGTCCTCACTTATGGGTGACGTGAGTACCGACGGAGCCCAGGCAGAGCAATTCCCCAGCTTTCAAAGAAAGCCTTTGGGATTGCTGCCATGCATGCATGGTACTCTTACAGCCCAAGGGTGCCATCTTGCTCAGTCAGGTCACTTAGCTCGAGTCCTACCAAGCAGATGGCAAGGGAAGGACAAAAATCTAGCAACTCATCAGGGGAGGCGGGAGGGTAGTGATGACTGATTCCTGCTGGAGAACATCTGTTACAGGTGAGTAACTACACTTTCTCAAGGAACAAGCAAGAAGTCTGTCCTCACTTATGGGATTCCCCAGCTACCAAACCTGTAACCAAAAAAAAATGCCTCCGCGAGGCCGTGAGCAGAAGCCGAAGCCCGAAGGAGCCCGAGTCCTCGAGTCGACGCCCTCGGTAGCCATGAAGAAGGGTCAGAGGGCAGGAGTTGCTTATACCCTGAACAGGTTACGGAGTACAGCCTGGCCGAAGGTGCTGTCCCGGCAGGACTCCCTTCTCCAGACAGTAGTGAGCAGTGAAGGTGTTCGTGGAAGACCAGGTTGCCGCCCGGCAGAAGTCCATCAGGGGCACGGAGCGTAGCGTAGCGAGGCCACTGAGGCCACTTTGGCCCGGAACCCGTGCGCGGTGACTCGATCTAGTGGGGCACACGCCCTCGCATGGGCGAAAGCAATGCAGTCCGCCATCCAAACCAAGAGGATGCATTTTATGACTGCCTTTCCTGGTCTATTGGGATCGTAGGTCACAAAGAGCCAGCCAGACTTGCAATGAATCTGCGTACGCTGCAAGTAAAAGGCAAGAGCCCATCTGCAGTCGAGGATATGGAAAGCCGCCAATGCCTGGTCGGCGTGGGGCCTTGGAAAGAAAGTCAGCAGGACTACCTCCTGGTTGAGATGGAAGTCAGACGAATTTAGGCAAGAATTTAGGGTAGATATGGAGGACTACCCTATTTCGATAGAACCTGGTGTAAGGGGCATCAGCCATGAGAGCCTGGAGCTCAATGACTCGGCAGGCCGAGGTCAGTGCCACCAGAAAGGCCACCTTCCAGGAGCAAGTCGCCATTGGCTCGAAAGGTGAACAGGTGAGCTGCATGAACACCACATTCTGGTCCCATTCCGCTGGGGGAGGGCGGATGGGCGACTTGGAGAGCAGGAGACCCCACATGAAGAGGGAGACTAATGGCTGCCCGAGAGGGGCTTTCCCTCGATGGGGAGGTGATTCGCCGAGATGACACTCAAGTGTACCCCGACGGAGTTCGACTTCAGCCCTTCCTTTGAGAGATGAAGGAGATACTGGAGAATCCATCGAATGGGGCACAATAAGGGGTCGATCTGGAGCTCCGAGCACCAGACCGAGAAGATTCTCCACTTGAAGGCATAAGCTCGTCTAGTGGAGTCCTTTCTCGAGGCAAGGAGAACTTCCTCGACCTCTTCCGGACGAGTCAGAGGAGCTAGGGAGACTCGTTCAGCCACCAGGTCATGAGGGATAAGGAGGCTAGGTTCGGGTGTTGCATCTGTCCCTCTTCCTGTGTCCAAAAAACAAAAATAGAGTGAAAAATCTAAACGTGTGAGCTAGCATGTATGTGAATGTATTGTTGTTGGAAGATCAGCCATGAGGTTAAATCGACCTCTCGAAGCTATACTTCCATTTTTTCCATCCATGTTTTCAGAAAAATCTGCAGATAGCGCACTCCAGAGGCCCTAACCTCCGAGATTTTGTAGGCGTCACCTCTTCCCCTCTGGATAGATTTATACCAAGGAGGCCCCTTGAAACGGGTCATTTTGCTTGTACTTCTTGTAATTACTGTTCGCAGTCCATAACAGGCAGTGAATGGCGGGTGCCTAATTCAGATTCTGTTCATAAGGGCAGATGGTACACCACTTGTTCAACGTCATTCGTGGTATACGTTTTGGTCTGCCCATGTGATCTTTTATACATTGGCAGGACCATTCGTCCTGTATGAATTCGTTTGCGTGAACATGCATCCAGAATTAGGAATGCGACCACGTCAGCTCCGGTTGTTCAACATTGTTTGGACTTTCATCATGCATTTGAGGATTTAGCTTGGAGGGTACTTGATTGTGTGCCAGAAAACCCACGGGGTGGAGATCGTGAGCAACTCTTCCAAACACTTGAACAAAGGTGGATATTCAGATGGTCCACTGTTGAACCATTGGGACTTAACAAAGAATTAGATTGGATAAGCATCCTTTGATTCATTTTCTTCAATTAGGACTGTTGCAGTCAATATAATATCATATATGTGGCAATGGGATTTGGCGAGCTGTCATTGACTGCTTGTGTCACTTAATACAAGAATCTTTCTGTTGGGTTCAGACCATTAATGAGCATGCACTGGCGTCTCGAAGAGGTGGAGAAGCCAGATTTCAGTTTTTGCAGTTGAATCAAGCGTTGAAACAGGGCATAAAGTTTGCATTTGCCCGAAACGCAGTACTGTGTACTTCTTCATAACTGCTGTTTGTTTGTGTGAAGTCTGAGAAGATTTATGGGAAAAGCAGTTGAGATAAGTAATGTTTTTTTGATCCTTCTGTTTGGACCCTTGCATATACATTCATAATTGCATATACATTCATAATGGAGTGGAGGAGTGGCCTAGTGGTTGGGGCAAGGTACTTCAGGCTGGAAGGTCGGGGGGTTCAAATCCCACTAGAGGACAGTAACCTTGGGCCGGAAGGCACTGGGGTTTCTAGTCCCACAGGTGCTCCTTGTGGTCTTGGGCAAGCCACTTAACCCTCCATAGCCCATGTTCCCTGTAAAATAGTTATCTTCAAGTTATAATGCCCTGTTCAATGTAATTTCAGTTTGTTCAATGTAAACCGCACTGATGCAGAATAGCACGGTATATAAGAGAATGTAAATAAATAAATAATTAATGTTTTGATGTAGGTAGCACTAATTTATGGTGATTTTTTACCAATGATATATGGCTCTGATGTGAGCTCATTAAAATTGAGCAAAATTGAAGTATAGCTTCGAGATGTCGATTTAACCTCATGGCTGATCTTCCGACAAAAATACATTCACATACATGCTAGCTCACACGTTTAGATTTTTCACTCTATTTTTGTTTATGGGAATTTTGAATAGAGTGTTAGTTATTTTGTTAGTTTTTGGTTTACCTCTTCTTGTGTCAGCAGACCCGGGGCAGAGCCCAAGGGAATAGGAGGCTCCATCGACAGCCACAGGAGCGGGAACCAAGGCTGGCGAGGCCACGAGGGGGCTATGAGGATCAACGATGCCCGATCCCGCTGAGCCCTGAAAAAGGTCCTCGTGATGAGAGGGGAGGGAGGGAATGCATAGAGCAGGCTGGACGACCAGTCCTGGAGGAATGCATCGGGGCTCTCCCTGCTTGGGTGTGGTACCGGCCCATAAAAGCGGGGAAGCTGCATGTTCTGGGGACTGACGAAGGGGTCTATCACCAGCGCCCCCCCCAGCGGAGGAACAGCCAGCCAGCCCGTTATTCTAGATCCTGCCGCCATTCGTGGGGGCAAAGAATTATGCTGAGTCTGTCCGCCAGGACATTCTCTTGATCCGGAAGGTAGGTCGCCTTGAGGGACATCTTACGTCGGACGGCAAAAGAGCAGATGAGGACCACTTCCCGGCAGAGAGAGTGCAACCCCATGCCTCCCTCCTTGTTGATGTAGAACATCTCCACACGGTTGTCGGTCTGCATAAGGACCAACTTCCCCTTGGGGTGGTCCTCGAAGGCCCTCAGGACCCACCGAATTGCCCGGAGCTCGAGCAGGTTTATCTGCTGCCAAGACTCCTCGGGCGACCACTGCACTGCATGCATAGTAGTCCGCAGTGGGCAACCCACCCCAGCAGGCATGCGTCTGTCGTCAGCACCACATTGTGCTGTGGGGCCTGGAAGGGCAATCCCCGCAGAAGGCTGCAGGGGTTTAGCCACCAACTCAGGGACAAGCGGAAGTCGGGAAGGATTCTGACGGGGTCCCTGAGGTGACCGAGGGACTGGCTCCATTGGGTGCTGAGGCACCACTGAGCTGTCCGCATGTGCAGGCGGGCCTGGGGGACCACATGCACGGTAGAGGCCATGTTACCCAGGAGGCGTAGCATGGCCCGAGCAGTGATCCGGGGAGTGCTCTGGACATGGGCCGCCAGAGTTCGGAGACAGTTGACTCAATCCATTGGAAGGAAGGCGGCTTCTTGCTGAGTATCGAGGTGCGCCCCGATGAACTTGAGTGTCTGTACCGGCTCGAGGGGGGACCTTTGGGAGTTGACCAAGAACCCCAAGTCCTCCAGCAGAAGGATGGTGCGCGACATCGCTCGCGGGGCTTCCTTAACAGAGGAGCCTGTGACAAGCCAGTCGTCGAGGTAAGGAAAGACTGGAACGTTCTGACGCCGGAGACGGGTGGCAACCACGACGAAGCACTTTGTAAAGACATGCGGGGCAGATGCAAGGTCGAAGGGGAACACGCTGTACTGGAAGTGCTCTCCCTGCCCCCTGAAGCGCAGATATTGCCTGTGGGGGTGGATTAAGATGTGAGCGTAAGCATCCTTTAGATCCAAGGAGCATAGCCAGTCGCTCTGCTGGAGGAAGGGAAGAAGAACGCCAAGGGAAAACGTTTTTAATTTCTCCTCACCAAGAACTTATTCAACTTACAGAGGTCAAGGATGGGCCGCAGACCCCCCCCCCCCCCATCCTTTTTGGGACGAGGAAGTACTGAGAATAGAAGCCCCCGACCTCGAAGGTGCGAAAGGACCTTCTCGACTGCCCGTTGAGCGAGGAGAGAATGTAATTCCCGCTGCAGCAGAAGCTGGTGCATAGGGAGTCGAGGAAGCTCCGCTGGGGAGAAGGGAGGTGGAAGCCTGTCGAAGCGAAGCGATAGCCGTCTTGGACGACCTGGAGAACCCAGGGGTCAGAGGTGATGGAGGCCCACGACGGGGTGAAACAACACAGGCATTCACCCACTGGCTGCTGCATCGCCGGAGAGCAAGGGGCTATGCCAATAGCATCAAAACCCCTGAGCGGGTTACGGAGGAGCCGGAGTTTGTGCTTTTGGCCCTTTCGGCTTACGATGCCCCTGGCTGGGTTTACCCTGCGCCGGGATGGTCGGCGCAGGGGTAGCCGGGTATGGCCGATAGCCCCGGTACTGGAGGCCCTTCCAAGGAAAGAAGGGTTTCTTCGCTGGCTGTTTCTTTCGGTGCAGAGTGGAGGTCTTGTGTGAGAGACGGGTTCTGGTGACGAACTCCGTCTCTATCTCTGCAGCTTTATCCTCCATTGGCTTGCCGAAGAGCTGCTCACCAAGGCAGGGCACGTCCCGGAGTTTCTCCTGCACCCACTGCTCCAAATCCGAGGTTTGGAGCCATGCCTGGCGGCGGGCCCTGATGCCCACGGCTGCCACCCAAGCTGAAGACTCAAACCCGTCGTAGGCGGCTTGGGAGAGGTATTCGGAGCAGTCTGCGACGGATTTCAGCAGAGTGCCGAATCTATTAAGGGGCTCGCCCTCAAGGCCCGCAGAGAACCCTCCGAGCTCCTTGGCTAGATCGTGTAAGAACATACCTATGTATAGTTGGTATGCTTGGATGCGACAAGAGAGCATGGAGCCTTGGAAGGCCTTGCGGCCCAGGGCATCAAGGGCTCTCGACTGGTGAAGGGAACGAATTAGGAGCTCTCCTGGGAAGAATGTCAGGGGCATCTGTGGTAGAGGAGGTATCCCTCCTTCACCACCTGCAAGGTCCATGCTTTGGTGGTAATGGCAGGCCATTGGTGGGTGAAAAACACCAGATACCCCCCGGTGTGATGTGGGGCAGGCCCTTCTGGGGGAAGAGAGGCTATGCCCCAGGAGTCAAAAGCACCCTTCCAGTTTGTGCCTGAGGTGTGGGCTGGGCCTTGGGGCCCTTAGGCTTACGAGGGACATGTCCTTGTCTCTTGGCCTGCTGGCCCTGTTGGGGAGCTGGGGACGCAAAGTGCTGAGGGTAGTTTCCGTAAGCCTTCCTCTATTTTGGGAACAGCGGCTTTTTATCCGAAGCCTTCCTCCAGGAAGGATGAGCTTCCTTCTGAGAGTCTGGTCCTAGTCATGAACCTGGACTCCAGCTCAGCGGCCTCTTCCATCATGGGTTTACCAATGAGATACTCTCCCCGGCAAGGGACATTGACCAACTTGTTCTGTACCCACTTCTCCATGACGGAAGACTGTAGCCACGCATGGCGGCGGGCACTAATGCCCACTGCTGCAACTCTAGCCTCTGACTCAAAGCTGTCATAGGCCATCCAAGTCAAACTTGGAGCACTCTCTGACCGTGGAGATCAGGATCCAGAACCGCAGAAGAGGTTCCGCAAAGAGACCAGCTGCGAACCTGGCGAGTTCCTTCGCCATGTTTTGCAGGTACCTGCCCATTTACAGATGGTATGCCTGGATCCGGCTTACGAGCATGAAGCCCTGGAAGCATTTCCTGCCCAGGGCATGGGCCCCCCCTACCTAGAGACACAGAGGAGTACATTTTCTGGCTCTTGGCTGACTCCACCATCATGAAGTTGTGAGGCAGTTGAACTTTCTGGAAGCCAGAGTTCCAGTGGACTAGGTACATCGAGTCCAGCTGCCTACTCATGATGGGGACCAAGGCCGGGGTCTTCCACATTCGGAAGAGTACCCACTCTAGGATCAGGGGAACAGGCACCGTGAGGGCTTCCTTGGGTGCAGCCTCATACTGGAGGATCTAAAGGTCCTGCCCCTGAGGCTCCTCCTCTGACTCAGTGAAGGTGGCGAGGGCCTTTGCCATATCCCTCATGAAGTCAGGAAGGCCAGATCCTCAGGTGGGAACCAGCGCTGAGTCTCTTGGGTGGAAGGGTTCGAGGGCACATCCCTATGAAGCCGGATGTCTGTGGATTTATCATCCTTGGTCTCCCAGTCCAAACAAGAGGTTCCTCAGGCCAGAGCCCCAGCCCAGATGCCTGTCACCCCGAGTCTGGTGAGCTGCACGGGGAAGTCTACGGTCCCGACTGGGAAGCATCTCGAGGCTGGTGGTACTCGAGGACTGGCTCCGTCTCCAGGGAGGCCTTTGCTGTGGAGGGGCTGATCATCGGGATTGATGACCCAGAGGAACCAGGCATCAGAGCCCGCTGTTGGGCCATGAAGGCACACAAACTGCGTTCTAAGGCCACCATCATGACCTCGATGCTCAATGGCTCAGCAGCCACTGGCATAGGCACAGAGGACCTCGGGCCCAATGCCAGCACCATTGAGGGAGTGTCCGATAAGGATGGCCTTGGTGGGCCAAGACCGATCCCTGGACACCACTGTTCCCTCTAAGCTGTGCGCGTGTGCGCGCGCACACACCTCGCCGAGCGAGCGCACATCCTTTACAACAGAGCGCACAAAAATTACGGTTCTGATTCTGATAGAAAACAACACAGACATCTTAAAATTTAAAAGTTGTGTATTTATGGTTTTCACAAGTTCTACAATATTTTCTAGTGCAATCAATGTGGTGTACATGCTGTATTCTGACGTGCAGTCAAATTTTGAAGTATATAACTCCGAGTGTCGTTATGTGGCGCACAAAAATTTAACCTTCCTTCAAAAGCTGCAGAGCTGATATTTTATGTGCACACAGCCTACAGAAAATTAGAGGGAACATTGCTGGACACTGATGGCATTCTCTCCCACCAGGGCAGCTTCGAGGGTCGCTCCCATCTGTCATCTTTGCCCTTGTGTTGAGGGCTCCGAGGCCAGGTGGCATAGGACTTCCCCATGGCTCCGGACTAGTCACCTGAGGAGGCCAGGATGACATCACACTTTTCAAGGGGCGTCTCTCCTTGAGGGAGCCTTGGCTTGGTGCTCTGTCCCCTTGAGGCTCTGAAGTAGCGCAGTCGCTGTGAGAGGAGGAAGACTCCATGGCAGTCTTTGAGGGCGCTGGCCCCGCAGATGACTCCGGGGCTGAGTTGATCTTATGAAAAACCAAATCATGCTGCTTCTTGCGGCCTCAGAGGGCCTTGGGATCATCTGCTGGCATCATGATCTGGCCTGAGGCACCAAAAGCAACAATCATGTGGATCCATACACAACATATTATAAGCGGAACGGTCGCATGGTTTGAAGCCACTAACAGAGGCCATGGCAGGGAAAACATTCCCTGCGAGGTCAAACTCCCTTGGTCCAGCAAGAAAGGCAAAAAAAACCCTGCACTGGAGAAAAAGAACCCTGAAGGGGGGGAAAAAAAGAGAAAACCCGGAAAAACACGACACCGGAGGGAAGTGAAATCGGGAGATGGGAGGGAACCGGTACGCGATCGGAGAAGAAACAGACAAAAAAGACAAAACCTTCCCCCAACCTTTTCAGGGGAAGACAGACACACGTTCGATGGGCTCCACGGAAAAAAGACAACTGAGGCAAGATGGCACCCTAGGCAGGAAGGGGACGCCGCATGCGTGGTGCATCTCCCAAAGGCTTTCTTTGAAAGCTGGGGAGAAGTTACAGCCACTGTTCCCTCTAAGCTGTGCGCGTGTGCGCACGCACACACCTCACTGAGCGAGCGCACATACTTTACAACAGAGCACACAAAAATTACGGTTCTGATTCTGATAGAAAACACAGACGTATTAAAATTTAAAAGTTGTTATGTATTACGGTTTTCACAAGTTCTACAATGTTTTCTAGTGCAATCAATGTGGTGTACATACTGTATTCTGATGTGTAGTCAAATTTTAAAGTATATAACTCCGAGTGTCGTTATGTGGCGCACAAAAATTTAACCTTCCTTCAAAAGCTGCACACAGCTGATATTTTATGCGCACACAGCCTACAGAAAATTAGAGGGAACATTGGTTACAGCAAGGACTCAGTCGGCATAGGCGTCACCCATATGGGAGTACTGACTTTCTGCTTATTCCTGGAGAATACACTCTAACAACTTTATCCTTCTGAGTTTCCACTTATGTTCATTTTTTATTTCCATTTCATTCCCTTCAAGATCAGAATAAGATTGTTTTTTCTACTGTAACTAGGCATTTACATAAAATTAGAAAAATGACCTCAAAGTGGCAACCATCTGGCTGAAGTCTCTATTTACTGGCATACTCTCTTGAAGAACCAAAATCAGAAATAGGTGCAAAATATATTACATGGTTTTAAATGAAAACTTGGGCAGAATTACAAAAAAAAGTACATGTAAAATTCTAGTGTAATTTGTGTTGCACAACAAAGAATCAAAAAGCCTCTAATATTAAACAAGACAAATAAAAAAAAAAAAAGGTAATCAATAATAAAGTTTTTTAAAACCATTTAAAAAACGAATTCCTTTTAATGGTCTGCTTGCCTTTCTCCCTCTCCTTACTAATTCACTCACACTCTCCAAACTTCAATGGTGGACAGATTTCAAAGTGTACAAAAATGCTTTTTTTGGAAACTGAAGTGTCTTCATCTATGCTGAATATCGAATGGCAAAGAATTCCATAATCTAGGGTCCTGGTATCTGAATGTCCTATGCTGCATTTTCTCCAACCTCATTGCTTAGAGAGAGATAGTGCATACAAACATACATACGTGCCAAATTAGTAAAACAGAAAAAAAAACGATACAATTCGCTAAGCAACTATATGGAATCTCAACAACACGCCAAGACAGATACTCTAACCCTTCGTGGTGCATATGTTTCTATGAAACTCTCCTGTTCATATGACTCTATGTAGCAAGTTTTGTAAATAGTTTACCCCTGTTATCCAAGTTTTTTGCCCTGTTATCTGTAAACTCATACGTGTTAAATGTACTGAGCATTTTTGTTCCATGTAAACCGCGCTGATGCTGAATAGTACGGTATATAAGAGACTGTAAATAAATAAATAAATTAGAAGAAAGAGAGCATCATTTTCTAAGCCCCTCCCCCTCCCGGGAAACTGTTGGTTCCCATTTTGTTTTGTCTAAAATTAGTGCGAGATATTTGAACATGTGGAAACAAGCCTGCCCAGATTCCCACATTCCTATTTATACTAGATTGTTTTCTAAAATGAGCCAATAAGCATTTTCTTTCCTCTGTTGTTCTGAATTCCATATTTATCAAAAAGTCTTTAGCAATTCCTTTGTACGAATGCACTCCATAAATAGATGAACATCTCTAAATGTTATATGCATAGTCAACAGTGTGGGTACAAAAATAAAAGTACAAGTAAAAGAAAAAAATCTGTAGGACTTGAAAGCATATTTGAGACATTGAGAAAGCATAGTTGCTTACCTGTAATGGGGGTTCTCTGTAGACAGCAGGGGTATGAGGCCATACACGGCAGCCAAAGAGGAAGCACTGGGGGTGTGATCAGGTGATCGCAGTGCTGGAGATCTAGTTGCGGTTTTATTTGGCAGGATAAGTAGTGAGAACTGTGGCTGACTCGACGCGGTCAGAAGAAAAACTTGACGTCCCCAGAGGTAAGTAGGCACGCATACTCAGAAAAGCTTAATAAAATTTCTCTGAGCTGAGAGATCTGAGCAACGAAGGCTCAGTCGGGACTTCACCTCCAACAATCAGAGTGTGCCTGCATCCCCCTGCTCGTTTCCAGAGAAAGGACTAATTTCTTTAAAAAAAAAAAAAAAAAAGATTATGAATAGATCATATATAATTAAGCAATTAACCTGGAGTGGAGGAGTAGCCTAGTGATTAGAGCAACAGACTAACACCCAGGAGAACTATGTTTGATTCCCACTGGCACTCCTTGTAACCTTGGACAAGTCACTTTACCCTCCACTGCCTCGGAAGAGAAAGGCCTGGCAATATACTTCTGGTCATACCTTTATTTATTTATTTTATTTATTTAACAGTATTTCTAAACCGCCTTATCTTAATAATCAAGGTGGTATCACAGCAAGCAATCAGGTAAAGTGTGTGTGTTGTACATGCAGTGAGGATAAAACTTAGTTGTGTGAGGGATGTGTTGGGTGCTTGATTTGTTTGAGCTATATACAGGGTGGGCTATTTACAGTGGTGCTAAAATCATATTTTATATATTCAGTTGTTTGGGAGGATTGGAGTGCTGTTATCCATTCTCTTAGGTTATGTGATGTGACCATAGTGCTCTATGAACAGCATGGTTTTCAGTTGTTTTCTGAAGTCTTTGAGGTCTGGAGTTGCCCTTAGATCGTCCGGTAGATTGTTCCATATTGTTGGAGCAGCCATGGAGAGAGCTCTGTCTGTTGTGTCCTTGCGTGTGTGCTTGTACTCATTTGGGGTGCTGACTCGGTTGCGTGTTTGACTTCTTCTGGGACGTGCGCTGGTTTCCGGTTGTATGAGCAGGTGGAGGCTGTTGGCTGATGTGTGTTCTTTTATCTTAAATAGGTTTATGATAGTCTTGTATCTGATGCGAGCAATGATTGGGAGCCAGTGTAAGTCCTTTAGTGTACCTTGCCATGAAAACCCAGGAGCTTCTGGGTCGCCAGGAGTCAGCATTGACTTGACGGCACTAAAAAAAAAAAATCCATCTTACGCATTCCAAGAAATGGAAATCTTGTATTTTAGGTTTATCTTGCACACCTGAACTATCATAATATGCACTAGCAACTATGCAAGTCTTAAAATATTGGTGCTTTTTAATATCTATTTGCAGCTGCTAAATTAGCATCCTTGTTGGAAGACATATGGGATACATTTTATATTTTATGTAGATGATATCTAGCTGTTTTTTTCCTATATCTGATGTAGAATCATACTGACTCCTGTAGTAGTAGACTGTCTGGCTGAGGTAAGAATTTGGTTGGCTCAAAAAATAAGCTAACCCTCAACATTGTAAAAAATCAAAATTAGATGAAAGGTATGGTGAGCCCCAATGGAAAAATATAGCTGCTTGAGGATGAGAATATTTTTATACTTCTCTTAAGTAAGAAATTTGGGTATCATTTTAGAAATTAATCTTAAGTCAAGTGAACAAGACAAGATGGCTCCTTAGAGGTAGGCTATGCTATATCTTGTGTCCTTATTTCTGAAATTGCTAAGAGGAAGAATTTCTCTTTTTATTCCTCTGCTCAGACACAATTATCTATTCTCCCTTTCTTATACAAGAAAGGATGAGCTGGGAGTGAACACAGCTTATATCACTCATTCTGCGCATTGTTCTGTCATCACTCCCCACCAGATACATGCCTACCACATTGAAGCAATCAATGTGACCATTACTAAAATCCCACACTCAATGCAGTTCTTCCCTCTTCATACAGGCCCATCTCAAGCGTCCCACTTGCCAAGATCATTGAGAAGACTGTACAACTACAAACTCAGGAGTTCGTAGAATCTCATTCCCCCCTGGACGAACACCAGCACGGCTTTAAGCTCTTCCACAGCACAGAAACACTACTAGCATCCCTCCTCAACATACTGATCATTGGCACAGAGAAAGCCTCAAGAACTCAACCTAGTTTTCCTTGATCTGGCTGCAGTCTTCGACTCCGTCATACTCCCCCAGCTCATAGCATGTCTACATGAAATTGGCCTGAGAGGAAAGACCTTACAATGGTTCCAATCATAACTATCAAGCCACTCTCAACAGGTCAGCTGTGTGTAATTATCTGAGGATTCACATCAGGGAGAGTGTCTGCCAATCAGAGAGCTCTACATCAGCATTAGAACCGCCACAGCAGAAGCGGGCCCGCGCTTGAGGGCCTCGCAAGAGGGCCCTTTGGCGTGGCCCTTAGGCGGGACACTAGGCGAAAGGATTATATATGCTTGAACACGTAAAAGGAGCAGTTATCAACTAACCGCAAGTACAACCCTCTAGCATTTGCTCTATAATGCTGTTGTTACCATTATGCCTTATCTGTTATCAAGGTATCCCTGTAATCTTACAACATCAATACAGCCAAAGCAGTTATATCTGGTTACCCCCTGGCACTTGGTTTCTGTTATGCACATACGTTTTCATAAAACCGCAACACTGGAAACAGGGCTCATGTAGTTACTCTAGTTCAAAGAGGCAATTGCATTCAAATGAAAGACCTCATTTCGAAGCAAAAGTAAATCAAGCTTTACAAAATACAGATAAACTAACTACAATTGAATTAATAAATTGTAGATCCGTATGCAACAAGGTCCAAACTATAGTTGATCATATAGATGACGCTCAACCTGATGTGCTCTGCATCACAGAATCTTGGTTAAATCCTACTGATAATGTAATTCTCAATCAGCTTGTCCCAGAATCTTACTTTGCTTATAGCAGCTCTCGTTCAATCAAACGTGGAGGAGGAGTACTTATAATTGCAAAAAAGAGTTTAAGATTCAGAGTACAATGTATCTTAGAATCGCCACAATGTAATTCCATTAACATTGAGAACAAGCACATGGCAATTAGTTTGCATTATAGAGCACCAAAAGCATCTTCTGATGAACTTGCCTCAACGCTGGATACTATCTGTTCAATCACTTCCCCATACAAACCCTCAATAGTGCTAGGTGACTTCAACCTTAAATCAATTAACCGTAGAGACTCTGAGTCATTCCTTCAAGCAATGGACTCACTACATTTCACACAAATAGTTAATGCACCTACACACACATATGGCTACTCGCCTGACCTCATCTTTGTTTCAAATGAATTAACCTTAGATGGTCTAATTTCAACTCCTACCATCACCCCAGTTCCTTGGACAGATCACTACATAGTTAGAATAGAAATTTTATTACAAACAAAAAATGATATGAACCTAGACCACAAATGCTATCACAGACGGTTCAAAAAATTTAACAAAGATGCTTTTATACAAGATACTTTACCTCATCTATCTGCAGATTCAGTGAAATTAGAGACACAAGTAACAGAATGGTATCACATAATTTCTAATGCAGCCAGAATGACAGACATGAGACCAAGGGAAGCAAGGATTAATAAGCAACATCACAAGCCATGGTATTCTACAGCTATACGTTTGATGAAAAGAGAGCTCAGAAGAATTGAGCGTAAGTGGAGAAGGAATAAGGTGACAGAATTAAGGCTGCTTTACTTAAATAAACAAAAAATATACGATGAGCATATTAAAAACTCTAAGAAAGAATACCATACAAATATAATAAATAATTCCATCAACAAACCTAGAGAACTGTTTGAAATTGTAAAATCTTTAACAAAGGAGCAAAAAACAGAAGGGGAAGCTCAAATTGAACCGCAAAAGTATGCGGACTATATTAGGGAAAAATTCCACTCTAAGACAAAAGCTACAGAAAAACTTAACTTAAAATCAGTCTCAAATTCCAGGGTTTGGGAAAAATTCTCCTTTCCATCAAAGGAGCAACTCTTGCACATTATTTCTTCTATAAACACATGCACTTCTCCCACTGACCCATGTCCTGTATCGTGGATCAAGTCTACAAAGTCAAATTTTATTCACATCATACAAAACATTGTGCAAAATTCCCTCTCTCAAGGTATTTTACCAGAGCAACTTAAGCTTGCAACTGTTAGACCAATTCCGAAGAAAACAACGCTAGACAAGAATAATCCAGCAGCCTACCGGCCAATTTCCAGCATACCCTTTTTAGCAAAGATCATAGAGAAGATAGTGCAACTTCAACTTCAAGAACACATTGATGTTCATGCACCCCTAGATATTAACCAACATGGTTTTCGCCCAAACCATGGAGTTGAAACTTTAATGATTTATCTTTTTGACTGCATACTCCGCACCATTGATGACATTAAGAAAGGTATTATAATGATTTTTATAGACATCTCTGCAGCATTCGACTCAGTAAATCACAATAGATTATTAAATAGATTAGAGGAGATTGGTCTACATGGGGTCACTTTAAAATGGTTCCATTCCTATTTGACAGAGAGATTTTTACAAGTAAAGATAGGGGAAAAAACCTCTATGCCCATAAGAGTAATACAAGGTGTACCACAAGGATCTGCACTTTCATCGCTCCTTTTCAATATTTATATGCAACCAATATGCAAAATTCCTTTGAAAAGTGGAATTAAGTATACAATCTATGCTGATGATATTATGATTTTCACAACTATCACTATTGAGAACCCTGATTTCTCGGGCATTACAGAATGTCTCTCAGAAATGTCCAACTGGTGTAAAACAAACAACATGGAAATTAATTTTAGCAAAACAGAGGCGTTATTTATTTCTCGTAACCATAATTTTGCGCATCCTCCTGACATCAAAATAGATAACTCAACTATTCCTATTAAATCAGAAGTAAAATATCTTGGAGTTACTCTGGATAATGAGTTGAATCTCAGATCACACATAAATAAGACAATTAAAAGCGCTTATTACAGAATGAAGCTCATCAAAAGACTAAGGCCGCTTCTTGATACTGTTCACTTCAGAAATGTTTGTCAAGCATTGATTACTCCATTACTTGACTTCTGTAATCCAATATATCTGGGTTTATCTAAGCAAGCACTTAAGCCTTTACAACTGGCGCAGAATACTGCTGCACGTATAATTTTTGGTCTATCAAGTAGAGAACATATAACTCCCATCTTGAAAGAGCTTCACTGGTTACCAATAGCTTCACGTGTAAAATATAAAACTATAATTTATATTTTCAAGATAAAACAACAATATTCTGCAGAAAGCCTGACATATCTCATACAGTCAGATATTAGCAACAGACCTAGAAGAAGAGGATCTGACAACAGAATCAGCTTATCAAATGATGTCAGAAAAACACGTAAAGACACCTCTGAAAGGGCTTTCTCTTTTGCTGCACCTTCCATCTGGAACTCTCTACCTAATGAGCTGAGAGCAGCTCAAGACATCAATGACTTTAGAAAGCAACTGAAAACATCTTTGTTTATAGAACACTACGGTCATGCAATTAACTAACTTAATTTGTCTGGAATGTAAATCATATACATATTGTATAATAGCTCACATTATAGTATAGCTCACTATGTAGATAATGCAACTCACTCTAACACATTATACCATAACTTTAACTTTTATTTCTTTACATTTTCTCACTAATACTCTTAATATCTTTGTTTGTAAGACCGCTTTGATTGTATGATAAGGCGGTATAGAAATCCAATTAAATAAATAAATAAATAAATAAATAGACTTCAACCCCATTCAAGCTCCTCCAGGGATTGCACAAGGCTCAGCATTATCCTCTCTGCTCTTCAACATCTTTATAGAACCCCTCTGCAAGGTCATACAGGAATACAAGATCCTTTATCACCTTTACACCGACTACATTCTCATCTATGCCCCATTCTCCATCAGCAACCCAGATTAGTCCACACAATCAGCTGATACCTCCACAACCTAAGCATCAACCCCAACAAGACCGAAGTTCTGTTTATAACCAGGCATCCCTTCTTCTCCCCTCTAGCTACAATAAACCTTTTGAATCTAACTTTACAAATAAAACAGGAAGTAAAATACCTGGGCATGACTCTGGATCAGAAACTGAACTTCAACACCCATATCGTCACCAGATCAGTATATCACTGTATCAGAACCCTGAGGAACCTTAGACCACTCCTTGACCATATGTTGTTGTCGTTGTTGTTAAGTGCCATCGAGTCGGAGTCGACTCATGGCGACCCTCTGGATAGCTATCCTAAACTGTGTTCGGTCTTCAGTCAGGCGGCTCATTGTTGACAGACTGGTACCCGTAGCTGCTGTTATTGTATCGATCCATCTCATTGCTGGCCTTCCTCTTTTGCGTTGACCTTCTATCTTGCCAAGCATGATGTTTTTCTCTAATGATCTCTCTCTTCGCATGATGTGTCCAAAGTATGAAAGTCGAAGTCTTGTCATCTGAGCTTCTAAAGAAAGCTTAGGTTTGATCTCCTCTAGTACCGACTGGTTTGTTCTTCGGGCAGTCCATGGTATACACAGTATTCGCTGCCAGCACCATAATTCAAAGGCATCAATTTTCTTCCTGTCTGTCTTTTTCAGTGTCCAGCTTTCACATCCATATGATGTTATTGAAAATACCATGGCTTGAACAAGTCGAATCTTTGTATGGAGAGAGACATCTCTGCTCTTGAGAATCTTATCTAGGTCTTTCATAGCCATTCTGTCAAGAGCAATGCGTCGTCTGATTTCTTGACTGCTTGTTGCTTCTTTATTGATAGTTGATCCAAGTAGGTTAAAGTTATTCACGATTTCAATTTCTTCTCCTTCGACGATGAACCTGTTGATTATGCCAGTTGTCATGATCTTTGTCTTCTTTACATTAAGGTGCAGGCCCATTTTGAGACTATGTTCTTTGATTGTGAGAAGCAAATGTTTCAGATCATCTTCACTTTCAGCCAATAATGTAGTATCATCAGCATAGCTAAGGTTGTTGATGAGTCTTCCACCAATCTTCACACCTCTGTTGTCTTCATACAATTCTGCTTCTCTGATGATTTGTTCTGCATATAAATTAAACAGGTAGGGGGAAGTATGCAGCCTTGTCTTACACCTTTGCTTATTTTAAACCATTCTGTTTCTCCTTGTTCCGTTCAAACTGTTGCTTCTTGATTAATGTACAAATTCTCTCCCCTCTATCATATCTTGTAATTTTTATCTTTTTAACTATTGTTTTTATATTGTAACTTTTTATCCTTCTAACTATTGATTTTATATTGTAAACCGCCTCGATGTTATGGGAGGCGGTATATTAAATGTACAATAAACAATAAACAATAAATTACGCAAGAGAACGATCAGGTGTTCTGGTATACCCATGCTTCTTAATGTGGCCCAGAGTTTCTCATGGTTTACACAGTCAAAAGCTTTGCTATAGTTGATAAAGCACAAATAGATATCCTTTTGGTATTCTTTAGTCTTTTCAAGGATCCATCTCACATCCGCAATAATGTCTCTCGTTCCTCGCCCTTTCCTGAATCCTGCTTGCACTTCAGGTAGTTCTTGTTCCAGGTATGGTTGTAATCTCTTTTGAATAATCTTCAGTAGAATCTTGCTGGCATGTGGGATCAGAGCGATTGTTCGATAATTTCCCGTCAGTTGGAATGCCTTTCTTTAGTATTGGTATAAACACAGATCTTTACCAATCAGTTGGCCATGATGTTGTCTTCCATATTTCTTGGCAGAGCCTTGTAAGTATGGTAACAGCTGCATCAGATTGCTGCAATACTTCTATAGGAATGCCATCAATGCCTGGTGCTTTGTTCTTTGATAAGGCTTTCAATGCTGCTTCAACTTCTTCTTTCATCACCAATGGTTCCCGATCATTAGGTACAGGTTGAAACGGCTGTTGGTCCACTTGATCTTTATCATATAAAAACTCTGTATATTCCTTCCACCTTTTCTTGATCTTCTCAGCATCATTCAACATAGAATCTTGAGCATCTTGTAACATTCCAATTCGAGGCTGGAACTTTTTCTTTAACTCTCGTAGCTTTAGGAAAGCTGATCTTACATAAGAACATAAGATATGCCATACTGGGTCAGACCAAGGTCCATCAAGCCCAGTATTCTGTTTCCAACAGTGGCCAATCTAGGTCATATGTACCTAGCAGTTTCCCCAAGAGACACAAGTTCCACAATGCTTGTACTGGGTCAAGCACTGATATCTTCGGTCACTTCTAATAATGGTTTATGGACCTTTCCTCCAGGAACTTGTCCAAACCTTTTTTAAACCCAGCTACACTAACAGCCTTTACTACATCCTCCGGTAACAAATTCCAGAGTTTGATTACACGTTGAGTGAAAAAATATTTTCTTTTATTAGTCTTAAATAGTTTACCCTGTAGCTTCATTGCATGTCCCCTAGTCTTTCTATATTCTGATAAGGTAAACAATCGATCTACGTTTACCCGTTCCACTCCGTTCATTAATTTATAGACTTCTATCATATCTCCCCTCAGCCGTCTCTTTTCCAGATTAAAGAGCCCTAACCTTTTTAGCCTTTCTTCATAGGAGTATCCTTCCATCCCCTTTACCATTTTGGTGGCTCTTCTCTGTACCTTTTCTAAAATCGCTATATCCTTTTTAAGATACGGCAACAAGAATTACACACAATATTCAAGGTGCGGTCTCACCATGGAACGATATAGAGGCATTATAATATCTTTTGTTTTATTTTCCATTCCTTTCCTTATCATACCTAGCATTCTATTTGCTCTCTTGGCCGCCGCTGCACACTGGGCCGAGGGTTTTAACATGGTATCCACAATGACGCCTAAATCTTTTTCCTGGGTGGTGGTTCCTAATGTGGAACCTTGCATCGTGTAACCATAGTTTGGGGTGTTCTTCCCTAGGTGCATAACCTTGCACTTGTCCACATTAAATTTCATCTGCTATTTTGATGCCCAGTCTTCCAATTTATCAAGATCCTCTTGCAATTTTTCACAGTCCTCTTGGGTTTTAACTTTAAATAGTTTTGTGTCATCTGCAAATTTGATAACCTCTCGTTATTCCACTTTCCAGGTCATTTATGAATATGTCAAAAAGCAGTGGTCCCAGCACAGATCCCTGGGGTACACCACTATTCACCTTTCTCCATTGGGAAAATTGGCCATTTAGCCCTTCCCTCTGCTTTCTATCTTTTAACCAGTTCCTGATCCACAATAGTACACTGCCTCCTATCCCATGACTCTTTAGTTTTGCCAAAAGTCTCTGATGAGGGACCTTGTCAAAGGCTTTCTGAAAGTCCAGATACACAATATCAACCGACTCACCTTTGTCCACCTGTTTATTCACTCCTTCAAAAAACATAACAGATTAGTAAGACAAGATCTTCCTTGTCTAAAGCCATGTTGGCTGTCTCCCATTAGGTTGTGACTATCTACATGCTGAGTAATTTTATTCTTTATGATGGTTTCTACCATTTTTCCCAGTACTGTTGTTCTTGTCCTTCCTCTAATAGTTTCTGCTTCTATTTCCTTGCATGCGTCGTTGTAGTACTTTTCCTTGTCCTGTCTTGCTGCACGTTGGAAATCTCTGTTGAGTTCTGCGATTGTCTTTCTTTCTCCTCTGGCTTTAGCTTCTCTGCGTTTCTGGGCAATTTTCAGAGTTTCTTCCGTCATCCATTTTGGCCATTTTTGTTTTTTCACCTTTTGTAGAGACTTCTCGCTTTCTTCCAACACAACCTTCTCGATGTCATTCCATAACTCTTCCAGAGCTCTGTCATTTGTATCTAAAGCAGCAAATCGATTTTGCAGGCAGTCTTTAAATTCCAGTGGTATATTCTCAAGGTCATATTTTGCTGCATTCATGAGTGGTTTGCTCTTTTTCAACTTTAGCTTGAGTTTGCATACTAGTAGTTGATGATCTGTACCACAGTCAGCTCCAGGTTTTGTCTTGGTTGATGTTATAGAGCTTTTCCATTGTTGACTTCCACAGATGTAGTCAATTTGATTTTTATACAATCCATTGGGTGAAGTCCATGTGTACAGTCGCCGCTTGTGCTGCTGGAAGAAGGTGTTTGAGATGAATAGATCATTGGTCTTGCAGAATTCTATCAGTCTTTCTCCAGCTTCATTTCTGTTGCCAAGTCCATATTTTCCAACTACTTTGCCTTCTTCTTTGTTGCCAACTTTTGCATTCCAGTCACCCATGACTATCAGGATATCCTGTTTGCATGTTCTGTCAATTTCAGCTTGTACTTGTTCATAGAACTCTTCAATTTCATTCTCTTCTGCAGCTGTTGTTGGGGCATATACTGAATTATAGTTGTGTTGATAGGCAATCCTCGTAGACGAATAGAGATTAAGCGTTCGCTGACTGCATTGTATTTCATTACAGTTCTTGCAAATTTCTTCTTTATTATAAATGCAACACCATTTCTTCTTTGTCTTTCATTTCCAGCATAGTAGACCATGTGATCATCTGATGCAAAGTGCCCGATGCCAGTCCATTTCAGTTCGCTGACACCCAACAGATCAAGTTGTACACGTTCCATTTCATTCTTGACCATATAGACTTCAGAAACGTGTGCAACTTCAGAAATGTCTGCCAGGCACTCATCACCCCATCATTGACTATGCTAACATTATCTACCAGGGCCTCCCAAAATCCTCAGTACAGCCTCTGCAGCTCACACAGAATGCAGCAGCCAGACTTCTCACAGGATGCAGACGTCATGACCAAATATCACCCATACTGAAACAGCTACACTGGCTCTCCCCATTCACAGCAGAATAAGGTACAAGGTGGCATTAAGTGTAATTAGGCCTTACCTGCTAATTAGTGTTCCTGAAGGAACACCAGTCCAGTCCCTCACCTCTGGGTTGTGCCCCCCTTCCAGCAGCTTGACGACTGAGCACGTCATCTTCTTGATGACCCTAGGGTATATATACAGCTGGCATCTTCCATCAGCTCTAGTAACCTAATGACAAAGCAGACTTAAAGGAGAGACAATTAAGTAGAACAAACTGCTAACTAAAACTACAGCAGAAAAACAAAAAACAAAAAAACCTCCCCTCCCACCTGATGAGGGATACCCCATCCCCCCAAAGAAGAGGCGGCTTACCTGTGAATACCCCATACCACCGTCGAATTCACAGAGAAGGGGAACAGGCAACTCATCCATTCCGCCGCACTTCTTCTGCTCTCTGAGCCAACATGACCTTCCAGCCCATGAACCACAACCTATGGGCAGGACTCGCCTCCCCAAACTGCAATACGGACACACCGGGTGGTATCAGGGACTAGACTGGAGTTCCTTCAGGAACGCTAATTAGCAGGTAAGGCCTAATTACTCTTTCTTTATCGTCCCCTCCAGTCCAGACCCTCACTTCTGGGATGTAGCAGAGCAGTCCTAACTCTGGGAGGGGCCTAAGAGGCCAGCCCGAAGAACCGCCCTACCAAAAACAGCATCCCTTGCTGCCTGGACATCCAAACGATAGTGCCTCGCAAAGGTGTGCAAAGAGGTCCATGTCGCCGCCCTACTGCAGTCCAAAGGCACCACCAGACTGCACTCCACCCAAGAGGCCGCCTGGGTTCACGTGGAATGCGCTCGTATCCCCATCGGAATAGGTTTGCCTTTCAAAATGTACGCCGAGACAATGGCCTCTCTGATCCATCTGGAAATAGAAGCCTTGGCCGCTGCTTCTCCCTTGCGTGAATCGCCGAACACCACAAACAGACGATCTGATTTGCAGAAAGACGCCGTCCTCTTCAGATAGTGCTTCAATGCTCTACCAACATCCAAACAGTGCAAACGCACATCCATGGTCTCATCCGCCCCTTTCAACAAGGACTGCAAAGAGACTGGCTGATTCACATGAAAGGGCGACACCACCTTCGGCAAGAAGGATGGCACCGTCCGCAGGACCACCTTTTCCTTAGAAAGAGAAAGAAATGGAGGTTTGCAAGAAAGAGAGCGTAGTTACTCACCTGTAACAGGTGTTCTCCAGGAGCAGCAGGAATCAGTCCTCACATATGGGTGACGTCGGCGCCGACGGAACCCTCGCGGAGCAATTTTCCCCAGCTTTCAAAGAAAGCCTTTGGGAATTGCAGCGCGCATGCGCGGTCCTCTTCCCGCCCAAGGGTGCCATCTTGCTCAGTCAGATGACATAGCGAAAAGACAGCAAAAATTAGCAAAAACGAAAGCATAAAACTGCAACTCCAAGGGGAGGAGGGAGGGTTGTGAGGACTGATTCCTGCTGCTCCTGGAGAACACCTGTTACAGGTGAGTAACTACGCTTTCTCCAGGACCAAGCAGGAAGTCAGTCCTCACATATGGGACTCCCAAGCTTAAGGCTACCGGAGACCCTAAGCACAAAAAGGAGCTCCCTCTAGCTCAGCAGCACAGAAGGAAGGAATCTTCCCTGAATACGTCTCCAACCGGTAGCCCAACATCCGGGATGGAGGGTAGGAGTTGCCTATACCTCGAAGAGATTACGGAGGACTGCCTGTCCGAAAGCACTGTCCCTGCGGGACTCCCTCTCCAGGCAGTAATGGGCTGCAAAAGTCTGGCTTGAAGACCAAGTAGCGGCCCGGCAGATGTCTGCCAACGGAACAGAGCGGAGGTAAGCCACTGACGTAGCCTTTGCCCGAACACGATGAGCGGTGACTCTACCTTCCAGCACGAGGCCCGCAGCCTCGTAAGCCCAAGCGATGCAGTCCGCAATCCAGATGGACAGAGTACGCTTGGAGACAGGGAGCCCCAACTTGTTGGGGTCATAAGACACGAAGAGCTGAACAGCCCTTCGGTGCTCCCGCATACGGTCCAGGTAGAAGTTCAGCGCCCTTCTACAGTCCAGGGTATGCAGGACCATTTCAGCTCGGCTGGAGTGTGGCCTGGGAAAGTAGGTCGGAAGTACCACCTCCTGGTTGATGTGAAAAGGGGAAACCACTTTAGGAAGAAACTTAGGGTGAGTCCGTAGGACTACCCGGTTCTTGTAGAACCTAGTGTAAGGAGGATCAGATACCAGGGCCTGCAGCTCACTAACGCGTCTAGCAGAAGTGAGGGCCACCAAGAACAAGGTTTCCCAGGAAAGAAAACGAAGAGGACAGGTAGCCATAGGCTCAAAAGGCGGACAGGTAAGCCGCTGTAAAACCACATTGAGATCCCAGGTCGGGGCTGGCGGGCGCAAAGGTGGTTTAAGGAGTAGGAGGCCCCGGAGAAAACGAGCCACCAGAGGGTGGCTGGAAAGAGGTCTACCCTCCACCGGTAGGTGGTGCGCAGAAATAGCACTGAGGTGGACCTTGACCGAGTTGGACTTAAGTCCAAGATTGGAAAGGGAAAGCAAGTACTGCAAGACCACTGATGCTGAACAGGAGAAGGGGTCTTGCGACTGCTGAGTACACCAGACGGAGAACCGACGCCACTTGAGAGCGTAGGACTTCCGGGTGGAAAGCCTCCTGGAGGCCAAGACGACCTCTTCCACATCTGGAGGTAGCTGGAGAGGAGCAAGGACTACCCTTTCAGCAGCCAGGCCATCAGATGAAGGGACCGAAGGTTGGGGTGCAGGAGCGTCCCCTGATCCTGCGAGAGGAGGTCGGGCTGAAACCCCAGAGGAAGAGGGGTGCCCACCGCCAGCTGCAGCAGAAGCGGGAACCAATGTTGTCTCGGCCACCGGGGAGCCACTAGGATCACCGACGCCTTGTCTCTGAGAACCTTGAAGAGCGTCCGAGACACCAGAGGCATGGGTGGAAAGGCATACAAGAGGCCTGTGGACCATGGAATCAGAAAAGCATCCGCCGCTACCCGGAGAGGATGCCGCTGTCGAGAGCAGAATCTGGGAAGCTGCCGGTTCAGAGGACTGGCGAACAGATCCATGGTGGGGAGGCCCCACCGGAGAAAGATCCGCTGAACCACGAGCGGATCCAATCTCCACTCGTGCGGTTGGAGAATCCTGCTCAGTTTGTCTGCCAGGTAGTTTTCTTGACCTGGGAGATAGACACTTTGAGGACGATGTTGCGATGAACGGCCCAAGAGCAGAGCTTCTGTGCTTCCTGACAGAGAAGGAAGGAGCCGGTTCCGCCTTGTTTGTTCACGTAGAACATGGCAACCTGATTGTCCGTCTGGACAAGTACCGACTGGTGAGAAATCAGGTGAGAGAAGGCTTTGAGCGCTAGGCGGATGGCTCTGAGCTCCAGGAAGTTGATCTGCTGAGCGGACTCCCAAGGAGTCCAGAGACCCTGAGTACAAGTCCCTGGCAATGTGCTCCCCAACCCTGGAGAAAAGCATCGGTCGTCAGGACCCGAGAATGTGTAGGGGGCTGAAAAGACACCCCCAGCACTAGGTTTGGTAGATGAAGCCACCATCGCAGAGAGGAGACCAGCTGGTCGGAGATCTGTACGGAGTCCGCTAGGCTCCCAGTGGCCTGATGCCATTGTTTGCGAAGGCACCATTGAGCAGGTCGCATGTTCAGGCGGGCATTGGGGGTTACATGGACCGTGGAAGCCATATGGCCGAGCAGTCTCAGAAATTGCCTGGCCGAGACCAGGGAATTGCTGTGAAAGCGGCTGGCGAGATCCATGAGCCTTTGGGCCCTGTCCAGAGGCAGGAAGGCCCGCGCCTGAAGAGTGTCCAACCTGGCGCCGATGAATTCTAGATCTTGAGAGGGGAGCAAAGTGGACTTTGCGAAGTTTATGACAAAACCCAAGTGCTGGAGCAGAGCCACAGTGCGATGACTAACCTGAGTGGCTTCTTGGGCAGACTGGGCCCTGATGAGCCAGTCGTCCAGGTATGGGAACACAAAGAGACCCTGAAGTCTCAGATAGGCCGCCACCACTGCTAGGCATTTGGTGAACACTCTGGGGGCGGAGGATAGGCCGAAAGGCAGTACTCTGTACTGGTAATGGTGTCCGCCCACAACAAACCTGAGGTATTGTCTGTGGTCTGGATGAATAAGGATATGAGTATACGCATCCTTTAGATCTAAGGAGCATAGCCAGTCTCCCTGCTGGAGGTAGGGCAGCAGGATTCCAAGGGTAAGCATTTTGAACTTTTCCTTTGCAAGGAACTTGTTGAGGTTTCGCAAGTCTAGGATGGGTCTGAGGCCTCCTGTTCTTTTCGGAATCAGGAAGTATCTGGAATAAAACCCTTGACCCTTCAGGTGGTGGGGCACCGGTTCCACGGCTTGTTCCTGAACAAGACTTGCTAACTCCTGAAGGAGTAAGTCCCTGTGCAGAGGGAGTCTGGAAGGCTCCCCTGGAAAGTAGGAGGGAGGTACCTGGTGAAAATGAAGAAGATAGCCCTTTTGAACTATCTGAAGCACCCAGGTATCTGTGGTGATGTCGGACCACCTGTGGGCAAAGTGGACCAGCCGGCCTCCTGTGCTGAGAGAAACCAGCTGAGGGGGAGAGGCTATGCTGAGAAAGTCAAAAAACCCCACCCTGCTGAGCAGGGGCCGGTGGTGCAGGCTTGGGGGCTTGCTGCCTACGGGACCCATTACCCCGTCCCTTGGCCTGCTTTCCCTGTGGGGGAGCTGGTGAGACCTGATACTGAGGGTAGTATTTAGAGGCAGCACCTTTCCTCGGGTAAAAGGGCTTTTTCCCCGAGGCCTTCTTCTTTTGAGAAGGGGCAGAGGTCTTCCTTGAGAGACGAGTCCTGGTGAGAGTCTCCGTCTCGATTTGTGCAGCCTTCTCATCCATGGGCTTGCCAAAGAGGTTATCACCTCGGCAGGGGACATCAACCAACTTGTCCTGTACCCAGGGCTCGAGGTCGGACGTCTGAAGCCAAGCCTGGCGGCGTCCACCAATGCCGGCCGCGGCTACTCGAGCCGAAGCCTCAAAACCATCATAGGCTGCTCGAGAGATAAACTTGGAGCACTCCCGAATACCAGTAGACAAGGATTGGAACCTCTGCAAAGGTTCGTCGGAGAGACCAGCAGAGAACCCGGCTATTTCCTTAGCCAGGTCTCGGAGATACATGCCCATGTAGAGCTGGTATGTCTGGACTCGACAAGCAAGCATAGAGCCCTGGAAGCACTTCCTACCGAGGGCATCCAGGCTTCAGGCTTCCCTACCAGGGTGCACCGAGGAGTGCATTTTTTGACTCTTCAGTCTATGCATGGCCGATTCCACCACCATGGAATGGTGCGGTAGTTGTGCCTTTTGGAACCCGGGGCTCTTGCGGACTCGATAAATGGAATCGACCCGCTTGCTTAACACCGGCGACAACGCCGGGCTCTCCCACATGCGAAAGAGAAGCCGTTCCAGCATGGGAGGAACCGGTACAATAAAGGCCTCCTTCGGGGGAAGAGTCATATTGGAGGGCATCGAGTTCTTCGACTCGAGGCTCCTCCTCGGGATCCGCAGGGAAGGCCAAGGCTTTGGCCATATCCCTCACGAAGTCCGAGAACCAGGTATCCTCCGGGGGGGACCGTCTCCGAGGTTCGGACTCGGGGGAGTCCGAAGGGACACACCGAGTCCGAAAGGAACCAGGTGACTCTTCGTCCTCAGATTCCCAGGCCGACTCCTCGGAGGAGGAGTCGATCGGCTCCGGTCGGGCGGGCACTGACGCCATCCGCCCCGACGCCGAGGGAGTCGGCGTCGACGACCCCGGTCCCAAACGGGAGGCCGAAGGAGACCTCGACCGAGGATCGACTCGAGCCCTCATGGACTCAAGGATCGGCTCGGTCTCCGGGGTCGATTTGGAGGTCGACGTCCCGGCGGTCAGGGCAGAAGCGCCAGCGAGGCCAGCGATCAATGCCCGCTGCTGGTCCAAGAAGGCAGACAAACTGCACTCCAAGGCCGTCAACCTGAGTCCGAGCTCAGGAGACCCAGCAGCCCCCGACTCGGGCCCCGACGGCGTCGGGCCCGACGTCGAGTCCTTCGGAGGCGAGTCCATGAGGACAACAGTACTTACGTGAGCGGGCAAGTCCACCTCGAGTCGAGGATGTTTTGACGGCCTCTCCAACTCCAAGGACCCGGGACGGGAATCGGGGCTATGCGACCTGGCCCTCGAGGAACCAGGAGCGTCCACCGATCCCACCCTCGCGGGTTTCTTCTTCCGATGATGCTCCCGGGTAGGAGACCCCCTTTCAGAGGAACTCCGACGATGCTCAGGACCAGAGTCCCGAGACGTCGAAGCCTCTGACGAGGTCCGAGCCCGGCCGGAGTCAGAGAAGATACGCTCCCGCTGGTGCTTGCCGACTCCTCAATGCTTTTGAGGACATTTTGCCGCATGGCCCGCAGATCATGGGGTCATGATCTGGGCCGAGGCAGCGGAGGCAGAAGTCATGAGTGTCTGTAAGAGACATAAGTTTCTTACAGAGGTCACACTTTTTGAAACCACTGGCCGCCATCGGGGGAAAAAGGGCCACTGCGAGGTCGAACGACCGGGCAGCCAGGGAAAAAGGAAAAAAAGCGCGAAATCTGTCACGAAGGACAAAAAAACGAAAAATAAAGGACGGACTCGCAACCGGCGTCGCGAGTCCGGGCGGGAAAAGAACCGGCGTTGAACCGAAGAAAAAACAGAGAAAAATCAACTTTTCTGCGGGGATTCACAGGCAACGTCTGTAGGGCTCCGCGGAAAAAAGAAGACTGAGCAAGATGGCACCCTTGGGCGGGAAGAGGACCGCGCATGCGCGCTGCAATTCCCAAAGGCTTTCTTTGAAAGCTGGGGAAAATTGCTCCGCGAGGGCTCCGTCGGCGCCGACGTCACCCATATGTGAGGACCGACTTCCTTCTTGGTCCTGGAGAACCTGCAGCTCCAAAATCTGCCTAGCCGAATATATAGCCACCAGGAACACAGTCTTGATGGTCAAATCCTTCAGGGAAGTCTGCACCTCCAGCTCACAGGGCTCCCCTGCCAGGGACTCCAGCACCAGATTGGTAGTCCCAAGATGGGACCACCAAATCTTTGAGGCGGACGAAGACGACTCACCGCCCTCAGTAACCGCCCCATGCCCTGATATTCCCTGAGCTACTTCCCCTGGACCTTACCCCAGTAACAGGAAATCGCCACTCTCAAAGAACTGGCTGCCAGACCCTTTTTGAAGCCTGCTTGCAAGAAGTCCAAGATATCCAGCACTGAAGTTGCCGTCGGCTGACACCCCCGATCGGAGCACCAACCTTCAAAGACATGCCAGACCCTAACATAGGACAGACAGGTCGACTTCTTCCTAGCCTTCAGTAAGGTTGAAATTACCGAACCGGAATATCCACGCTTCAGCAACCTTGCCCTCTCAAGAGCCAGGCCGTAAGCAAGAATCGAGTCACCTGAAGCATCTGGACCGGACCCTGAACCAAGAGATACTCCCACACAGGGAGCCTCCATGGACAATCTGCTAGTAGTCTTACTAGGTCGTCATACCAGGGATGCGTTGGCCAATCCGGGGCTATCAGAATGATCAATCCTGGGTGAGCCCCTATGCACTGAATGACCCTGCCTATGAGAGCCCATGGAGGAAACATACAACAGACCTCTGTGGGCCACTTCTGGATCAGAGGTCTAAGCCCTCCGGCATCCTCCCTCTCCTTCTGCTGAAGAAGCGACTTGCCTTGGTGGAATTCCACCTTGCCATGAAGTCCATGATGGAAGGACCCCAACAGTTCACAACCTGTTCGAACACCTCCGGGCAGAGCTCCCACGCGCCGTAATCCACTCGGACCCAGCTTCAGTAATCCGCTGTGACATTTTCGACCCCTGCCACATATGCTTCCGCCCACTCCAACAGACTCTCCGCTTCCTCCTCCAAGGAGGGGCTGTCCGTGTCGCCCTGGCGGTTGATATAGGCCACCATGGTCACATTGTCCGAGAATACCTGGACGGCCTTTCTGAGAACCCTGCACTCGAAGGCTCTGAGTGCTAAGGCCACCACCCACATCTCCAGCCTATTGATCGACCACTGGGCCCTCCAGCACACTGCAGCCTCCCTGGGCAATCTGTCCTTCACAGTGGGCCCTCCCAGCCGGCCAGACTAGAATCCGTCATCAGCTGGATCCACCAGGGGAACTCGAGCGGCATGCCCTGCTCCAGGTTCCCCGGATGGAGCCATCACCTGAGGGTCTTCCTGGCCACTGGCAGACAGGGGAGCTTCCTTGACAATGTCTGGTGCTGATGAGACCAGCAACGGAGAAGGGACCGCTGCAACAGTTTCATGTGGACCCTCGCCCAGGAAACAAACTCGAGAGTTGCCGCCATTGTCCCAAGCACCTGTAGATAGTGCCAGGCAGAGGGCTCCCTCAGACAAAAACCTCTGTACCAGCATCTGCAGCTCCTGTGCCCAGTGAACTGGCAAGAAAACTTTGCCACTGCGAGTGTCGAACCTCGCCCCAAGGTACTTGATCTCCTGAGACAGAATCAACCTGCTCTTGGCTACTCAGGAGCTCCACCAATCTGGCAGACGCCTGGGAGCTCTCCTCTTCGGACTTGGCTCAAATCAACCAATTGTCGAGATATGGGTGTACCAGAATTCCTTTCTTGTGGAGTGCTGCCACGACCACCACCATAACCTTGGTGAAAGTGCAGGGAGCTGTTGCCGGGCCGAACGGCAACGCCTGAAACTGAAAATGACCCAGTGGGACCGCAAAACACAGGAACTGCTGACGTGACGGACTGATGGGAATATGCAGATATGCTTCGGTGAGGTTGAGAGACATTAAAAACTCTCCAGAATGCACCGCCACTATCAACGACCTCAGCATCTCCATACGAAAATGTGGCACCCTTAGACAACGGTTGACCCGCTTGAGGTCAAGAATCAGACGAAAAGACCCCTCTTTTTTGGGGACCACAAAATAAATGGAGTAATGACCGCAACCGCATTGGTCTGTGGGTACTGGGACTACTGCCCCCAGCTGCAGAAGCCGTGACGTCGTCTCCCTCACTGCTGCAGCCTTGACAGGTGCCCTGCAGGGTGACTGGACGAACGATGGATGAATTGGCCTAGCTAGCTCGAGCGCATACCGTCTCGGATGACCTCCAGGACCCACTGATCGGATGTGACCTGGCCCAGGCAGAATAAAACTGCCACAGACAACCCCCTACCTGCAGCACCCCTGCCTGGGCCCCCCTCATTTCATTGCAATTTCCTAGGGACTGCGGAGGAGGAGAAGGCACCAAATCCTCTGCCTGCTCCTCGAAACCCCCGGAACCCCTGCCCCCTAGAGGGAAAACGGCTCCTCTGATAGGGCGCCAGACGGGACATCCAAAACCTACAGAATTCCCATGGCTGGGTCTGAGAGGAAGCAGGATTCAGACTCTGCTTCGGTTTATCCTCCGGGAGTCTGCCCCCCTTAGATTCCCCAGTTCCTTTATCAACTTGTCCAGGTGCTCCCCAAATAGAAGCTTCCCCTTAAAAGGGAGCCTGTTGAGATAAGCCTTAGAGGAACTATCCGCTGCCGAGTTTCGAAGCCAGAGATAGTGACATGCCGCTACCACCGAGGCCATACTCTTCTAGAGGCCTCTGATAAGGTCGTAGTGTGCATCTGCGAGGTAGGCGGCTCCTGACTCTATCCTTACAGCCTCACCTACCGAGTCCCAAAGCAGGTCACCCGGATCCGCTGTGACCAATGTAGACAGGCCCTGGCCACCCAGGCTCCACATACCGACACTTGGAGAGCGAGGGCATCGATATCAAAGGCTTACTAAATTTAACAAAGGTATCTAGCTTCCTATCCTGGGAATCCTTAAGAGCGGCACTGCCCTTGACTGGTATCGTAGTTTTCTTAGTTACCGCTGACACTGCCACGTCCACCCTCAGGGATCGAAGCAATTCCTTGTCCTGTTCTGGCCACGGGTACAAGTGTGCCATGGGCTGCACACCCTGCAGCCCAGCCTCTGGCTGGTTCCACTCATCCTGGATCATCTGCTTGACCACCCTGTAGACTGGGAAGACCTTCCGAGTCTTCCACACCACCTGGATGAGCGGATCATCCAGAGACTCCTCCTCCGCCGGGAGTCCCACGGAGATATTAAGGGCCTTAAGGGACTCGCTGATGAGAGTTGGCAGTTCTTCCCTGCGGAAGACCCGAATAATCCAAGCCTGTTCCTCCTCTGGGATCTCGCCTTCTAGTTCCTCCTCCTCTTCCTCCTGTTCCAGGTCAGAGGACTCCCAACAGAGGAAAAGCTTGACCTTCATCACCCGCGAGCCTAACTCATTTCACCGCCTCTCCTGCGAGCTTCGGCTCCCTCAAGCTCGCAGCCCTCTTTCCAGGGTGCCCCTGGCTCGCCGCTGCACCCTGAGCTCCTTGCCGCAGACAGAACACCTTATGCAACAGCAACACGAATTCTGGAGAGAAACCTCCCCAGCCACCCCCCTCTTAGAGGCCCTGAGAGGTAGAGGGAGCGAGGGGGGGCAGGCAGGAGGCAGTAATCTGGGGGAAGAAGGGGCCCCCTGTCCCAACCCCAGCCTCAGTAGTCCAACACAGGAGCATGGATCCACGTGCTATGTAGAACCCAGTAAAAAACGTGGACAGCAGTAGGAAGGAAACTCTTTATTTGGTCTATGGCCCAACACAGGCCGTGTTTCGCAACCTTCTTCAGGGGCAGGCTAAACTGAAGACATAACAAATCATAAATAAATCACACCAGAAATAAAAACATAAATAAGTAAAAGAACCATAAGAACACCAAGAGTGTTAAAATGACATCAAATAAATAAACTACATATCAAAGGGTATTAATAAATACACATAAAAGTATAAGAACTTGTACCTTATACTCATTATACGTTTAACTTAATCATAAAACAATGACTAGCACAGTCAATAAAGAGGAATGTGGTAATAAACCAAAAGAACACATTACTCATAAAACATTATCAAAAATTATAAAATACACAGTAAGAAATTTTGATAATACACATGTAAAATAAACAAGGATAAGAGAATAAAAACTTCCATAAAACTATACTTTAAAAGGGGCTTAAAAAGGTTGTATGGTATGTATCCATGTGCCAAAATATAAATTACATATATATAACCTTAAAAAAACTTTCTAAGATAATATGCAAAATTTAAGAGATTTGTGGAAACCAAAAAGATCAGTGGAATCAGGGGAAAAAGCTCTCTCAACGCAATCATCATAAGTTGTTTTTTATAAAGGAGAGGGATATTGTATTTGTTCTTATGCATGAATGAAAGTGGAGAATCGGGGGAAGGGAAGAGAACCACCCTTCTCACCACAATCATCATAAACTATTTCTAAAATTGTTTCAAAAGGTGGGGTACATCTACCTGTAAATCTGGACATCAGTCTTCCAAACCTTATAGTCTCAGTAACTGCCGTTTCTATTAGTAACATGAATAAGAAAATAATGATAATACAAATAAACTCACACTTAAAAGTATGCAAGCATATGTTATCATTAGCACATTTAACGTGACAAATTACATTGTAAAAGATCAATAGGGTCAGTCCTCGAGTGCTCTATCTTTCATAAGAGATTAAATGTAAATTCCCCGCAGGATCAGAGGCTGCACTAGCGTTATATTCATACTTCAAAACTATATCAATGGTGGACAAAAACAAAAAATTGTGCCCGTTGAAAATTTAGTACTGATAATTTTGCAACTCCTTTTTCAATAAATGATCTACTTTTGTCAAGGGTCACACAAAGGACTTCTCCTATTCACACCATATCCTTAAAAAGGATACGTTATGCAGTCTCCTTTTTAAGGATATGGTGTGAATAGGAGAAGTCCTTTGTGTGTCCTGATATGTAAATATGTAAGAGGATTGTCATGTACATATATCCTGCGAGAGTAACTGAGACCGACAGCATATTTTTTTAAGAATGCAGTGTGAGTAGGAGAAGTCCTTTGTGTCTCCTGACATTTGAATATGTATGAGGATCGGTATAGCGTCATACGTGTATAAATCCCGCGAGAGTAATGGAGACTGCATAGCGCAAGCGCCGGCGTTCCGTGTGATGCACTGGCGGGAATATTGAGCGCGCCGATATTGAACACTTTTTATCTATTCTGTAAGTTTTTTATATCGTTTATTCTCAAGGTTGGATGATTGTTTTACACTCTTGGAAGTATATATTTTAGAACATCTTGGTTTTTACTAGTAATAGATTCTTTTAGTATGATTGTTGCAATGACGGTGGCTTTTAGTCATGGATGTGTTTTAAATCGCGGATCTTTCGGAATGGCATGACCCTTGACAAAAGTAGATCATTTATTGAAAAAGGAGTTGCAAAATTATCAGTACTAAATTTTCAACGGGCACAATTTTTTGTTTTTGTCCACCATTGATATAGTTTTGAAGTATGAATATAACGCTAGTGCAGCCTCTGATCCTGCGGGGAATTTACATTTAATCTCTTATGAAAGATAGAGCTCTCGAGGACTGACCCTATTGATCTTTTACAATGTAATTTGTCACGTTAAATGTGCTGATGATAACATATGCTTGCATACTTTTAAGTGTGAGTTTGTTATTTGTATTATCATTATTTTCTTATTCATGTTACTAATAGAAACGGCAGTTACTGAGACTATAAGGTTTGGAAGACTGATGTCCAGATTTACAGGTAGATGTACCCCACCTTTTGAAACAATTTTAGAAATAGTTTATGATGATTGTGGTGAGAAGGGTGGTTCTCTTCCCTTCCCCCGATTCTCCACTTTCATTCATGCATAAGAACAAATACAATAACCCTCTCCTTTATAAAAAACAACTTATGATGATTGCGTTGAGAGTTTTTTTCCCCTGATTCCACTGATCTTTTTGGTTTCCACAAATCTCTTACATTTTGCATATTCCTTATCTTAGAAAGTTTTTTTAAGGTTATATACATGTAATTTATATTTGGGCACATGGATACATACCATACAACCTTTTAAGCCCCTTTTAAAGTATAGTTTTATGGAAGTTTTTATTCTCTTATCCTTGTTTTTTTTACATGTGTATTATTAAACTTTCTTACTGTGTATTTTATAATTTTTGATCATGTTTTATGAGTAATGTGTTCTTTTGGTTTATTACCACATTCCTCTTTATTGACTGTGCTAGTCATTGTTTTATGATTAAGTTAAACGTATAATGAGTATAAGGTACAAGTTCTTATACTTTTATGTGTATTTATTAATACCCTTTGATATGTAGTTTATTTATTTGATGTCATTTTAACACTTGGTGTTCTTATGGTTCTTTTACTTATGTTTTTATTTCTGGTGTGATTTATTTATGATTTGTTATGTCTTCAGTGTAGCCTGCCCCTGAAGAAGGTTGCGAAACACGGCCTGTGTCGGGCCATAGGCTAAAGGTGACCAAATAAAGAGTTTCTTTCCTACTGCTGTCCACGTTTTTTACTGGGTTCCAACCCCAGCCTCTGCAGAATCCCCAAAGTCCTGAGAGAGGGATAGAGGAGGCTCCTGGCCTATACTCACCTGAATGCTCTGCTCCAAGGATGCTGTCTCAATAGTGCATCCTCTGCACACACCAGCATCAGAAACTGTTCCTCGCCGGGTCCCTCAAACCAAGCATCGTGGTCTTGCACGCATGGCGCCCAGTAAAAATCCTAGTCTCGACCTAACAGGCAATATAAGGACTCTGCAAAGCAAACAATTAAACCAGGAGAGCTCCTGGAGATAAACTCTCCGTTTTACTATTTTTTTTTCTCTCTACAACCCAAGGAGAACTGCAGATGAAAGGGACCCAAAACGCCACACCAACTGCAAACCCAGGTGAAAAATGCACTAAAAGCAAGGCCTAAGTGTCAGGGCTCTACTCCTCTCCGGCGCTTCTCAGCAGACCTCTTTCAGCCACGGACGGCAGCCATGTGTTCTTCTTACCTCAAAGCGCAAGCTGCTGCCACGCTCAACTGCCACTGGACTTTCCCACTCAAATTCAGTGGAGCTTCAACGGGCACCCTCCATTCACGCCGCCGTCCTGCTCCTGCGCTCAGCTGTCTTCAAGAACTTCGGCAACAAGGCGGAACAGCACAAGTTGACTGCCCCCACAGGAGTTGTACTCCTCGGTCAGCGGCTCCTCACATGCCTCGGGGATCAGGAGCCGCTCCAGTACTCAATGCCTCGAACAGCACTCACCCCCGAAGCCTCCTCCTGAACAACACCACGGGAGAGGAGGGGGGGAGGAGAGGAATCCTCGCGCCCAAAACCGCTGAGAATTAAAGGGCAGAAAGAAACAAAGGGAGAAATCAAATCAAACAAAAAATCTCAATAAGGACCCTAAACTCTCCTTAACCATCTCTACCAGGAAGCCTAACACCCTGGCTTACTGATCCTCTCAGCTGCTTGGAGACTGAGCTTTTACTGGAGTGGTGGGAGGAGTCAGCTGTATATATACCCTAGGATCATCAAGATGACAACGTACTCAGTCTCCAAGCTTCTGGAAGGGGAGGCACAACCCAGAGGTGAGGGACTGGGCTGGAGGGATGATAAGGAACAGTCTTTAGGACAATCCTCTAGCTTTCTGCAGATTCCCTACAGCAGGGGCTTTCAACCCTGTCCTCGGGACCCACCTAGCCAGTCGGGTTTTCAGGATAACCACAATGAATATGCATGGAGAGATTTGCATATAATGGAGGCAGTGTATGCAAATCTCTCTCATACATATTCATTGTGGTTATCCTGAAAACCTGACTGGCTAGGTGGGTCCTGAGGACAGGGTTGAGAACCCCTGCCCTACAGGCTCTGCTGGACAAACTTCAATGGCAGAGATTGCGCAGAAGAGCAAACCACTCTTAGCAGTACCTACCTCAATTACCTGCACCAGCGCCTCCACCTCCATCAAAGCTTTCCGCTTCTACACTCCAACCATTTGGAACTCACTACCAATGTTCCCTCTAATTTTCTGTAGGCTGTGTGCGCATAAAATATCAGCTGTGCAGCTTTTGAAGGAAGGTTAAATTTTTGTGTGCCACATAACGACACTTGGGGGCTTGTTTACAAAGCCGCGGTAGCGGTTTGCGATCGTAATCGCAGCCGCGGCCCCATTGATTTCAATGGGGCCGCGGCTGCGATCGCGATCGCGAACCACTACCGCGGCTTTGTAAACAAGCCCCTTGGAGTTATATACTTTAAAATTTGACTACACGTCAGAATACAGTACGTACACCACATTGATTGCACTAGAAAATATTGTAGAACTTGTGAAAACCGTAAATACACAACAATTTTTAAATTTTAAGACGTCTGTGTTTTCTATCAGAATCAGAACCGTAATTTTTGTGCGCTCACTCGGCGAGGTGTGTGCGCGCGCACACGCACACAGCTTAGAGGGAACAGTGCTCACTACCCCCAGAGCTTCGCTCCATCACAGATATTGGAGACTTTCACTGAAAGTTAAAGACACTCCTCTTTCTGGAGTTCTTTGGCTGAGACACTTATCCACACCTGAAGAGCCCCTCACACATAACAGTGACCATAAAGCAGAGCGAAGCTGGCTTCTGGAGCTGTTGGTGCTCGAATGAGCCAATCGTCTAAGTAGGGGAAGATGAATATTCCCAGAGTTCTCAGGAATGCTGCTACTACTGCCATGCATTTTGTGAAGACTCTTGGGGTAGAAGCCAGACCGAAGGGAAGAACCCTGTATTGGAAGTGTCTTCCCTGGAAAAGGAATTGAAGGAATTTCCTGGGATCTGTATGGATGAGAATATGAATATATGCATCCTTTACATCTAGAGAACATAGCCAGTCCTGACTCTGAAGGTATGGCAGGAGTGTTCCGAGGGAAATAATTTTGAATTTTTCTCAGAACAGATATTTGTTTAATTCTCTGAGGTCCAGAATAGGCCTATGCCCCTGTTTTCTTGGGAATGAGAAAATAGGGGGAGTAGAATCCCGTCCCCTGTTGGGGTATGGGTACTTCTTCTATTGCTCCTTGAGCAAGAAGTGATGTGATCTCCTGACCCAAGAGATTGGTGACAGAGACCTGAGAATTGAACTGCTTTATGATTGTAGGAGGGGGCATGCTGTGGAAGTGAAGTCTGTACCCCTCTTGTACAATGGACAGAGTCCAGTTTTCTGATGTTATTTGTTGCCATCTGCTGGCAAAGTGGCATAACCTTCCTGGAATGGTGAGGGGTTCTGGACCTTTCAGGGGCAGACAGACTAAGTTCCCTCTGAGGAGGCTGAGCTTGTGGAGTCAAATGAGTTCTTGGAACTTGTGGCTTCCGCTGCTGTCTGTTCTGTTGGTTCCCCTTTTGGGGAACATGAACTGGACAGTGAGCATGATGGGTGAAAGATGGGTAAAACCTCTTTTTCTTGTTGAAAAAGGGTTTCTTGCCCGACTTTTTCTTTGCTGGGTTGGCTGTAGACTTTGATAGTCTGTTCAAGGCTGTATTTTCAGATTTATTTTTATTTATTTATTACAGTTGCTTATATACCGCACTATTCGGTATCAGTGCGGTTTACAGTATAACAAAACGACCAAGACAACACTCTGTTTGGTTTTACATCGAACAGGGGTACAAACCTGGATAACAGGGTTGAACTATATACATGAAATAATAAACCTATAACAGGGTTGAACTATATACAATAAGAATGAGACCGATGAGATTCAAGCTGATTTGCCTTGTCTTGCCAATCCTTGCCGAAGAGATTTTCTCCTGTGCAAGGAATATTTCCCAGTTTCTCTTGCACCCATTGTTCTAAGTCCGATGCCTGGAGCCAGGCAATACGATGTGCACCGATGGAAATAGCAGAGGTTCTGCTAATACATTCAAAGCAATCAAAGGTTGCACGGTTCACAAACTGAGACATATCCTGGGCGTGTTTGACCAGAATAAGAAAATCCCCTCTTTTGTCCTCAGGAAGAAGAGGGCTCATGAGCTCCAAGTCTCCTGTAACTTCTTTGAGGAACATTCCCATATAGAGGATGTAAGAGCTGATCCTGGCTGCCAACATGGAGGATTGGAAGCATCGATGCCCAAAGGCATTGAGTGTCCTCGACTCACGGCCTGGAGGATTGGAGGAATGCGTTTTAGCACTCTTAATCCTACGCACTGCCGATTCCACTACCATTGAATGGTGTGGTAACTGAGTCTTTTGAAACCCAGGACAGCATGGAACTCGGTATATGGTATCGAGTCGTCGGGAGTGTGGAGACACCGTTAAAGGGGTTTCCCACATTCTTAGCATAAGATCCTGCAAGATCCTATGAATGGGCAGGGTAGCTGCCTCTCTAGGAGCCTTACGGTATTGAAGAATTTCTAATTCTTCTGCTCTGGATTCCTTTTCTGGAGTCACTGTGATTGCGAGACCTCGAGCTACATTACGTATGAAATCCCGGAAGGACATGTCTTCTGGAGGAGACATTCTGCGTTGAGGGGAAGGAGATGGATCCTCCAGAAGGGCTCTAGTACCAGCAGAGTCAGAGTCATCGGAATCGGAGGATTCTAAATCTCTCTGTGCCGGGTGTTCCTGCAACGCTCGGTACCGGTACCACTCAAAGTCGGTATCGGGGTGTCTCGGTACCGGCCCCTCGATACCTGAGATAGACTCAAGGCTCGGCATGGGGGCAGCATACCTGCCGAGGCAGGTGCACTCGGTACCGGCACCGAATTCGGTACCGATACCTGTTGGAATCGTCTGTAGTGGTATTAGTGGTACCGAAGCTGCTAAGAGAGCCGCTAGACTGCGTTTGATAGCGAGGATTCTCTGATTCATTGCTCCTGCCGATGCCTGGGTGTCGGTACCGGTGGAAGCAGCCATGACCCCAGAACATGGCACCAATAGTTCTGCAGAGGTTGAAGCCTCTGGAACATTCTGGAGCCCCGTTAATGCTTTGGAGACCGAGGCCTCCGGCCGTGGCAATGCCAGGGGCATCTCAATACTTAGAAGGAGATCTACCCTTTGAGGACCGGCCAGTCTTAGAAGACTTAGGTTTAGTTACCCGAGATCCATGGGAGGAAGATGAAGCCCTGGAAGACGTTGATGCAACGGACATCGTATCAGCGGCAAAAAGGGTACCAAGTTTTGCAGCTCTATTCTGCAGGCCCCTCTTGGTCATCTTTCTGCAGGACAGACACTCCGATGAAGAATGGTCAGGACCTAAAACATTTAAGACACCATTCATGGGTGTCGGATATGGTACCGCCTCCTACCCTCACCCCCTTATTTTCTTCCTCTCCCATCCCCACCGTCTCTTCCTTGCGGTACTTGGGTGTGATTCTTGATTCCTCCCTCTCCTTTAAAGACCATATCTCCTCAGTTGTCCACGGTTCCTTCCTTTCCTTAAAACAACTTTGCGCCGTACGACCTTTCCTTACTATCTCTTCCATGACTACTACTCTCATTATATCCCTTATGTCTCGTCTTGACTACTGTAATGTTTGTCTTGCTGGTCTTCCCCAATCCCAACTTTGTCGTCTTCAACATGTTCAAAATGCTGCTGTTCATGTCCTTTCCCATGCTTCACGGTTCGATCATGTCACTCCTCTGTTAATACATTTTTATTGGCTTCCTGTTGTCTTTCGTGTTCAATTCAAAATTCTTATTTTCGTTCACAGGGTGATCCATTCAGGTATCCCCCTATGTCTTTCTAACCTGGTTCACCTTCATACCCCTCATCGTTCTCTCCGCTCTATTCACGCCAACCGTATGTTTCTACCCCCTCCCTCTCAAGCGCACCTAGAATCTACTCGGTCTTCCGCCTTCTTTTTTCTTGGTCCAAGGCTCTGGAACTCCCTTCCCCCCTCTCTACGCTTAGAAACCTCCTACCCGTCCTTTAAAACTAATCTTAAAACCCATCTTTTCTGTTCTGCCTTTAACCTTCCTTTCCCGGTCCCATCTTCCCCCCCCCCCTAGGCCTCTGACAGCATACCCCTTACCCCTGTCTTATATTATTTTTTGTTGTTGTCATCCCCTTCTTTTTCCCTTTTGTTACCCATCTTTATCCCCCAATCTGTTTCTCTGTTTCTATCCCTTTTTTCTTTAATTTTATGGCGTTCCTTTTCTGGCTCTTTTTCGCAGCTCTCTCTCTTTTAACATTTTTTTTAATTGATTTTATGTATTGTGACCACCCAGATGCTAATTGTATTGGGCGGTATATAAAGTTTTAATAAACATAAACATTTCTTAAACCCACTAGCTGGTTTTTCCATGTTTGAAGAAAAAATTGGCCTAGTGCCCAAAACGGCGCCTAACCCCAAGAGGGGAAGGCTCTTAAAGAAAAGATTTTTAGAAGCTAGGTTTTTTTTTTGAAAAGAAAAGAGAACCGGCGGTACTGGTAGACGTAAAGTGAAGGCAGACACGACCACAAAGAAACAAAAGAATAATAATTTTTCTGCAGTGACAGGGTATACGTCCTGTCAGCTCCATGTAAAATGAAGAACTGGAGAGGAGGGACAGTTGGAAAGGCGGGAAGGCAGCACGCAGTCACTGTGGGATGCTCCCAAAAGCTTTCCTATTGGACGCTGGGGAGCGTTCCCGCGCAGGCTCCGTCGGTACCGACGATACCCATATGTGAAGACTACATTCCTGCTTGTTCCTGGAGATCTCTTAATAGCTACCTCCAAACTCTTCACCAAGCCCACAAGCGCATTACCCTTACAGTCCACAGAGCAACCCACAACTCTTTCCCTGCTGTCTCTACTTTGTATATTACTTTGCACAGTTAACTTTGTTTCCAAAGGTTATATATTACTTTGTGTAGTTAGCTTTATTGCCAAAGGTTCCAAAGTTTGTGTTATCCTGTTACTCTGTTGCCTTCTTAAATGTGCCATAGTTTAATTGACTCAGTTTACTTTGCTAAGAATTGTTCTATGTAATCCGCTGTGACTAGGGGATACGGCGGTATAAAAAAAAAAAGTTGTTGTTAAATAAACACAATAAAATTGGGGGGGCGGGGGGGGGGGAAGGAAGTAGTTTTTCAGCTAGCTCTCCCATTTCTATGCCAGCTCTAAGTGTGTAGCTTAACCCTGCTTCAAAAACATGATGCTGCAGCAAATTTCTCCATTCCTACAGAGAGGAGATGGATCTGGTGGGACAACTGCATCTCAGTGAGCCCCTTCCTGGTTCTGATTGTACTTCTGTCTAGTAAGGAGCTTACTGCACCAAAGGAGGAAATTGAGGAGTTGGCGTGGAGAGCTCAGCTACTTGGGCAGCAATTGCTTCTGCCTTCGTGCTAAATTCTGCAGCAGCAGAATGGCATGTGTGATTATGGCAGCACAAGAGCCAGTGACAACATGGAAAGAATACAACTAGATCTAAGAACTATGCTTGTAAGTGTTTTTTTTTACATCCGAAAAATGGCGCAACCTATACACCGGAGTGACTTATCTAAGAAATTTACATGGTGGAACATGCCCCCTCGAAACGGATATAAATACTCGCAGCTGCACAATGGACAGTATTTCTTCCTGGGCCCTCCGCTCTACACCCAACACTTGCAAGCAGACCCTCCGATCAGCAGACTGGTACGTACTTTTACTATACTCGCAAATAGCATACAAAATAGCATACCGGATGAATTTCAGTTACCAAAAAGATGTCACCTTTAACCCTACAGAAAATGGCGACACCGAAGGCGTGGAACTCATACACCATGGAATTCAAATTGAAAGTTATTCATTACATAAAAGAATATGATAACACAGCTGCAAAGCGAACAGTTGGGATAAATGAGAAATTAGTTTGAGACTGAAGGAAGACGCAGGGAAAACTAACATTGATGAAACGCAGCAAGAAGGCAAATTGTGGCCACAAAGCATGGTGGCCTGAATTGGAAGCACATCTGCTTCAGTTCATTGAAGAGCGGAGGGCCCAGGGCCGTGGACTGTCCACTGTGCAGGTGCGATTCAAAGCAGTTCATATCACCAGGGAAATGTATATAGAGAGATTCAAGCAAGGCTGGTCATTCGTGGTGCTACCAATTTATGATAAGAAACAAATTAAGCACAAAGAACCACCATGTGTCAGTGGCTCCCTGGTGATTTATTGGATAAAGTACGGAATGTCAGGGAATTCATAAACAAAGAAATTATCACATACAAAGTGACACCGGACGCCATAATCAACATGGATGAGATTCCCTTAACCTTCAACATCCCATTAGGGAGAACGGTCAGTACAAAGGGGTTAGAACAATATTAGAACTACTACAGTGGTGCTGGCCTGCTGTGCAAGTGGAAAGAAGCTGCCACCTCTGATTATATTCAAAAGGAAGACAATGTCACGTGAAAAACTACCAACCAACGTTGTTGTTGATGTGAATGAGAAAGGATGGAGGATGGATGAGAGAATGATGCTGAAATGGTTGCAGCGCTACTTTAGCAAGCAGCCAGATGGATTTTTCAAGAAACAGAAAGTACTACTTGTCATGGATAGCATGAGAGCCCATTTCATTGAAGACAAAGAAGAAAAAATCTCTGAACACTGTCCCGGTTACTAAACCTCTCGGAGGTATGATAAAAATGCTTCAACCACTTGACATTTCCGTCAACAGAAGATTCAAAGCTGTGTTTATTTATTTATTTACATTCTCTTATATACCGCACTATTCAGCATCAGCGCGGTTTACATGGAACAGAAACGCTCAGTACAGTTAACATGTATGAGTTTACAGATAACAGGGCAAGTAACTTAGATAACAGGGGTAACTATTTACAAAACTTGCTACATAAGCTTGTAAACTATTTACAAATATTGCTACATAAGGTTGTATGATCATGAATTCTATAGAAACAAATGTGTTACATTGCCTATGGGAAAACTGGATGTGCCATGAAAAGCACGGTTTCGTGGCTACCAGCCATATGTGCCACGTCACTTTTGCAGAAGTTATCGGGTGGGTTACGACAGCATGGTGGTAAGATGTGAGTGATAAAATAATCAAATCAGGTTTTGTGAAGGCTGAGATCCTAAAGAGCCCCGATAACAGTGAAGATGAACATGAAGAAGACAATAATGAACATGAACTGACACCAGAAGTTACAGAACTATTTCACAGTGACACCGAAGATAAGGACTTCAATGGCTTTCCCGAGAGTGATACAGAACAAATCTGATGTTGAATGAGTGTTATTGTAAAGTGAAAGTGAAACAGAATAAATCCTGTTTTTAGAAACAGCAATGTTGTCTTGCGCTTTATTTTCTGTACTTGTGACCTATAGACAGGGGTGACTTATACTATAAATTTACATGCAAAAAAGCCAAATTGAGCCACTGCGACTTATACTCAGGGACAAATTATAATCCTGGAAATATGGTATGTGAATTTTAAAGGCCAAGACTCTTCAGGCAGAAGATGAAAACACTTAAGCAAACAGAGGATACTAATGATTTATTGTTAAGAATTATACAAAGAGGCTATTCAGGGGAAGTTTCATCAAACTCTTTAAAGTAGTAAGAAAATCTATGGTGGTTCATGTTGCAAATAAATTGATGAATATGATTTTGTCAATTTTTTTAAAGCTTGGAGAAACTGGTTATCACTAAGGGTCCCTTTTACTAACACTTAGCTCAAGTTATCTGCTGCATGGCCCATTTAAGTGTTAGTAAAAGGGTCCCTAAACTGGAAGTTTATTATGATGCAGTGGTAAAACAAAAAAAATATCTAACTTCTCTGCAAATATATTAGAGAAAAATTTTACTCTATTGAGGAAGATGGAAAATGCAGAAAATGTTATAATGCTATAGTTTAAGAATGATCAGGGCCAAGAGGAGCAGCAACACCACACCAGATTTAAAATTTGAAGCACACGTGAAAGGACAGAGCAAGCTCCGATCGGCATCGGCAGCTGGGAGCAGGAACAAAGGAGTCTTCCCCTCCCATCCCCCCCACCGCAGAGGCCAATCAGGGCCAGGAGGAGCAGCAACACCGCACTAGATTTAAAATTTGAAGCATGGGGTCCGTTAGCAGCACAGAACACCACCGGTGGTCCTACCAAGAAACCCCACCAGCCATACAACCACACCGTGAACAAAGGAAGCCAGTGCCGCAATACAAATAACTGTCCCAACTAAGAAACTATCAACACCGGCATCACCAAAGAATAAGAGCCTTTGGGCCATAGAATATCCATAGACCACATCTTCAGCATATACCTCTGGTCATCCAACAGCCACCCAGTAAGACACCAAGAACCTTGAATCCACTGCAACTAACTGATCACTGGTAAGCCAACAACTACATATCTAACCATGATATTCCATACGCTCATAACCTACAGTGTGATACTTCTCACTCTACTTGTTCTGCTAACATCCACACAGGTGCCTGCCACTCACAGCAACAGAATTCCAATTCTCTACAGATCAAAACCTCTGCACTTAAGCCTATGCCTTAAAGTATAGCACTCAAAGCCAACACGCAGACTTCTACAAATCAATACCGCTCAGCATCAGAATCCAAGCTTCAGGTATAAACGCTCTCACTACCCACCCAAATGCTCCCTTATAACACCCGCTCAATCCGTAACAAGACTCAAACTATAGCATACTATATACAATGCACCAACACTGACTTCATGTGCATCACTGAAAGCTGGATCTCAAGAACTGACAACGTACTCCTCAATCAGTTGCTACCACCCCATTACAAGCTTTTCAACTGCTCCAGAACAGACAGAAGAGAAGGAGGGATTCTAATATTGGCAAAGGATCACCTGAATTTCACTAAGGTTAACTCGCAATCACTACAAATATTAGACTTCCTCACTATCTGCTTAACATACCAAAAACATCTTCCAACGCTGACGATCTATCAGTTCTTCCTCATGGGCAACTTCTACCTCCCATCCACTTCTATGAAACAAGAAAGCACGTTCACGAAGACCATAGAACACTTCAACAAATCCACATAATTGACATACTTATTCTAAAGATGCACTACTAGACCTCATATTTGCACCTAACATACTGCAAAGAGCTGATCTAAACATCCAGACTGACCCAGTGCCTTGGTCAGACCATGCTATGATCTCGCTCGTACTCCCGAACTATATCCGGCTGCCACAACTCCCCCAGCAACAGAGACTTTGATTGAAAGTGTTTAACCCACAATCTTTCCTCGATACTGTCTCCCCGTTTATCGAAACAGACATACCCGACTTAGACAATTTCAACTCCTGGAACTCAATTAATGACGCTACAGTATTCACAGAATGACCATCTACGACCCCCCCGCCCCCCTAAATCTACCCATCCTCCCTGGTATTCCAGTAATCTTGACCCTATCAGATGAGAACTCAGGCCATTAGAAAGACGACGTTGTGTCTTGTGTTTGTTTCCGTTTCCGTTAATCAACAATTCCTTAGCAATTAACTTGAATACAACAACTTGTTCAACAGTTGCCAGAAAGAATACTATGCCAACATCCTCATGAAATCTCTCAGCTGTCCCAGGAATTATTCTCAATAGTATCCTCCCTCACCAATGACCCCACTTCAACATATTTCACAAACTCAAAACAACAACTAGACCCACAGACCATAGAAACATAGAAACATGATGACAGAAAAAGACCACAAGGCCCATCTAGTCTGTCCTTCCATAACAACTACAACAGTCCACTTTTTACCTTTAGAGATCCTCTGTGTTGGTCCCATGCTTTTTTGAATTCAGTTACTGTCCTCATCTCTACCACCTCCACTGGGAGGCTATTCCACGGATCCACTACTCTTTCCGTAAAGAAATATTTCCGCATATCACTCCTGAATCTATCTCCCTTCACCCTCATCCCATGTCCCCTCGTCGCAGAACTTGCTTTCAATTGAAAGAGGCTCTCTCCCTGAACATTTATGCCACGGAGGTATTTAAACATCTCAATCATATCACCTCTATCCCGCCTTTCCTCTAAGGTGTACATATTAAGATCCTTAAGTCTGTCCTCATATGCTTTATAATGAAGACTACTAATCATCTTAGTAGCAACCCTCTGCACCGACTCCATCCTGTTCACATCCTTTTGAAGGTGCGGTCTCCAGAATTGCACACCATACTCCAAATGAGGCAATCCCTGATACCTCCCCTCAACAATGATCCACCACATCAACAAGAAAACGCATCTCAAACTCACATATGGCATACTTTTAGCCTAATATCAAAGAGAGAACTCAGACATCATTGGTAGTATCAATACCACAACTTCCCCAGTGGATCCATGCCCAGTTACATGGACAAAACCCTTTATTCAGAGTTCACTCCGACCATACTAAAAATTGTCCACACCTCTCTCTCAAGGATACCTACTCCCAGCCCTGAAACAGGCTTCAATACTCCCCATATTAAAGAAATCCTCATCAGACCCAACAGACCCCAGTTCATATCGCCCGATCGCCAGCATCCCATTCCTGTCTAAAATAATCGAAAAGATTATATAACACCAGCTCCAAGACCATGTTGATTCCCATGCTCCAATGGATCCCCAGCAGCATGGCTTCGACCCACGGCATGGCATTGATACACTCTTCACTGCTCTCTTTGACAAACTAATCAGAAGCTTAGACAGGCCCCATCAAGGATTCATTATGATCTTCCTGGACATCAGTGCTGCCATTGACTTTGTATCACACCATATCCTTCTAGCCAGACTCAGAAACATAGGCTTGCTTAACAGCACAATAAAATGATTCACATCTCAGACAGTAAAAGTAAAAGTCGGACCCAGCAATTCCAAACCATTTAATCTAAAACAAGGCATACCACAGGGAACGGCCTTATCAGCCTTACTATTTTATTTAATATTTACATGCAGCCCATATGCAACCTACTAAGTAAATGGAACGTGCACGTTCACCTATATGCTGACGACATCATGTTCTACATGCCCTTCAACATGCTCACTCCGGACTTCTCAGTCTTATCAGACATCTTCACAGCTGTCACAAACCTTCTCGCAGAACTAAATCTAGCAGTGAATAAGAAGACAGAAGCACTACTAATCTTCAGAGACTCAACTTTCAATCCACCAGACAAAATCATACTCCAGCACCCAGAGATCAACATAAAAAGGGAAGTCAAATACCTTGGCATAACTCTCAACAGCAACCTTAAAACATTCTTTTGCACATCAAGAAAGCAGCCAACACAGCATACCTGAAACTTAGGGTCCTCAGACATTAACGTCCTCTTCTCCAAGACGATTACAGATCAGTTTTCCAAGCCCATCTCGATTACAGCAACATACCGTATCAGGACCTGCTGAAACAGGCATTATATCCACTTCAATTAGGATTCTAGCGGCAGTGTTCTGCACTAACAGGTACATCAGGTTGTCAACACATAACCCCAACTCTCAGGAGATTACACTGGCTATCAATTGCTCAAAGGATTAAACATAAAACCGTAACCACCATTTATAAAATCTTTCATAAACTATCTGCTCTCTGTCTTAGCTATCTAACCTCAAGAATATCAACAACAAGGTCCAGAAGGATCAGCAAATCAGAATCTTCTAGCCATCCTCCCCTTCAAGACCAAATGTACCCAGCATACAAGCAATACAGCCTTCTTGCTATTTGCTCCAACGATTTGGAACTCACTACCAGAAGACATTAGATCTGCACAATCTCCACAAGATCTGAAGAAACTATTAAAAACACATCTCTTCATTGAGCATTTTGGTCCTAATGACATTACCTAACTGCAAATTCCATAACCATCCATACACCTTTGAATTATGTATAACCCCCATATTTAATGCCAAGTTTACTCGCCCAAGTTCTATGTAAAACTCCTCTCATAAGATTGCATACTGTTGTTCTACGTATATAAACCACCTTGGACTAAAGGTGGTATATAAAAACCTGTTAAATAAATAAAATTATGCATTTTCCTAAAACTGAATAACTTTTTTAAACAAATCAATACCAAAATATTATTTGCAAGAAGTTTTGGAAGTTCCAGAATCTTACCTTCCCCATTTATTTCTGCATACTATTTGTCTTATCAGGAATAATATCATAGATGAGATTGTTAATCAATTTAAGAACCCCATGTCTAGGATGAATATTTCCCTTAAATGATATTTCACAGGTTCTTGTTCCAGAAATTTTAGAGCAGGCATGTCCAACAGGTAGATCGCGATCTACCTGTAGATCGCCAGCCCCACTTGACTCCTTGCCTTCAAATTGGTTCAAACCACTGTGACTTTTGCTTGCCTCTGCAATTTTATTTTGCCTAGCCTTTGCATTGATTCTACACTGCAATTTTATTTCGCCTTGCCTTTGCGTTGATTCTACACTGTGTGCAGAATTTATTAAATCGCGTGTGGTGGTATTTGAACTTGTTTGGAGGTATTTGATTTTATCTGGTTTGCTGGACAGGTGTTTTGAGTTTTTTGATAATTGTTTGGTGGTATGGCCAGTATGATGAATTCTTATTTTTACTTTTAGAACTGCATGTGTGGTTTTGGCATCTCCAGTCCTTGTATTGCACATCATCCAGAGGTCTTCAGTTCCTGTTGATCTTTAATACTTTGGGACAGTGACAGTTTTGGACCAGATTTAGCCAATGTTTATACTAACTTAGCAGATTTGGCCTTCTTACATCCAGCCACCCCAGTATAACAAAGATGAGTGTTCCAAAGAAGAGCAAAACCTACCACTTTCATGATGAGTGGGAAACGGACTACTTCTTCATCATGGTAAAAGACAAGTGTTGCTGTCTAATTTGTAATGCCCCAGTATCCTTGCCCAAAAAGGGTAATCTGGAACGTCATTATAAGGCTTTGCATAGCAATAAAGTTTGATGCTGATTTTCCACCCAAAAGTGAAATTCATAAACTGAAGCTCAAAGAACTTAAATCGAAATTGGCTACTCAGCAACAGTTGATGGGGAAGCCAAGGTCACATTCGGTCAATGCAACCATAGCATCCTTCAAGGTCAGCAACCTGATCGCAAAGAAATGCAAACCTTTCACTGAAGGGGCATTTGTAAAAGATTGATTTCTTGAAGCAGCTGACAATCTTTTTGAAGGATTTAAAAATAAGATTTAAAACCTACAGCCAGACCTGACAGAAATACAAGACCTAACTAACAACTGGAATACTGTAATATCATCAGCAGCTCAAGCAACAACCACCCACATAGGAAGCAAAACAAGACCAACGATGGCACACACCCATCCTACGGAAACTGAAGACACAGTTGAGGCGAACAGAAAAAAGATGGAGAAAATCAAAAAATGACATCGACAGAAACATATATGAATAAGCTTGATAAATACCGCATTGAAAGAGATAATGCTAGGAGAGCATACCACCAGAAGATTATAATGTCATCAATTAACAGACCATGTGAGCTGTTTGATATTGTCAAAAGATTAATGAAAACACCCAACTCGGAAAGCCAACTCCCAAACCTACCACCACAACAATTGGCAGCACAGTATAAACAACTTCAACAGCAACCCACCCCGCGTACCACAACAATGCGAACTACCCCCACTAATACCTCAATCATTGTCTGGGGAACATTCGAGAAGACCTCGAAAGAAAGAATTGAAACCACAATATCAGGTCTAAATGCCACAACCTCACTACTTGACCCATGCCCAGTAGAGTGGATATAAAAATCAAAAGAAGAACCGAGTACAACACTAGCAAACATGGTAAACGCATCATTGGAACAAGGAAAAATGCCTACCAACCTAAAAACATCCATCATACGCCCATCCCTTAAAAAGCCAGAGCTTGACCGACTGGATCCTGCATCATTCAGACCAATAGCAAGCCTACCGTTCACCGCAAAGATAATTGAGAAAACTGTCCAGCAGCAACTACAAGAACACCTAGAAAACACCACTCTGAACCTACAGCAACATGGTGTTGAAACCCTCATGATCACTCCTAAACACTATCACCAAAGGGACGCAAACCAAACAGTCTGGCTACGCACTCATCTTTTTGGATATATCCGCAGCATTTGACAGTTGCACACGACATCCTACTATCCAGACTACAAGACATTGGAATACAAGACAAAATACTACAGCGGTTCCAATCATACCTACACAACAGATTTCAACTCATCCGAACCAGCTCCACTACCTCTTCTCCCTTTAAACAAACTCAAGGAATACCCCAAGGTTCCTCGCTCTCAGCAACTCTAACATTTATCTCCAACCCCTCTCTGTGAAATAATACGATCCCACAATATCAATTACCACCTGTATGCAGACACATTATGCTGTATGGACCAATTACAACAACTGATCCAAATAACCCGAAACTAATTGACTGCTTTAATGATGTCTCCAAATGGCTACAAGAAAACAAACAATCTTACCATAAACTTTAAAAAAACAGAAGCACTGTTTGTGACAAAGGACCAATCATTTGCTCCCCCCCCCCCCATCCCTCAACCTAGGCACAGCTAAAATAGCAATACAACCACATGTAAAATATCTGGGAATCATCCTTGACAAGACATTATCATTTAAACAACAGGTTGCAAAAACTACAAGAGCTGTCTATTTCAAAGCAAAGATGGTACAGAGACTCAGAACGCTCATCGACCCACAAGACATCCGTACAGTTATGCAGGCAATGACACTACCTCACTTAGACTACTGCACTACAATATACCAAGGACTCACCAACGCCACCATCAATCCACTATGGACTGCCCTTAACACCAGAGCACGGATCATACAAAGGACAAAAACACGAGCACATGACCCCGGTCCTAAGAGAGCTGCACATCCTTCCACTAGAAGCACTCATAAAATATAAAGCACTGACCCTCATACATAAAGCAATCCACCAACAGCCTTCATCTCACCTGTAAACCCTGCTATCCCGGATGAACTCTGGAAGGCCTACTCGGCAGACCTCAAACAATACGCTCGTTGTTTCTCATGACAGAACAAAATTTAATACTCAAACCTGTAACCGTGCATTCGAACTTTATGCGCCCTCACTATGGAACGCCCTCCCAAACCTAATCCGCAACAAGGATCTCCCTGCATTTAGAAAGCAGATAAAAACTCTCCTTTTCAGGGAGCATCTTGGGACAAAACAGAACAGGCTGAGATAACGGAGAGAACCTGAAATGTAAATAGTACTGAAATGCAAATTTTACTGAAGAGAAGGACAGTAATGTCAAAGAATGTAAATAATATAATATCACTGTAAATATGCTAAACCCCCCCCCCCCTCGGGTAATGGTATCCCCTCACTTGTATCTGTTCAATGTACTCTCCATGTGTTTGGTGTAACTGCTTTGACCTGGCGAAAAGCGGTATATAAATATGGATAAAGAAAGAAAGAAAGATCATAGCTGCTATTCAAGATGTACAATTGTCAAGAAACACCGTCGTGCGGCGAATAGAAAATATGTGTGGAGACACAACTGAACCATTGTTGGAGGATGTTTCAAATTGTGTTGCTTTCTCACTCCAACTGGATGAATCTATAGACATAAGAGACATAGCCCAGTTAATAGTCTTTATCCGGATCGTTTTTGAAGACTTCAGTGTTAAAGAAGAACTACTTGGAATGATTTCTTTAAAAGGGAAAACTACCGGTCAGGAAATATTCAGTTCTTTCCATTCTTTTGTGACAAAGTGTAATCTTCCATTGCATAGACTTGTTTCCATCACTACTGATGGAGCAAGAGCAATGACAGGTGAGGTTAACGGTTTCATAGCCCTCTGTAGACAGCATGACAACTTTCTAGATTTCCTTTCTTACCACTACATCATTCACCAGCAAGTTTTGGCATGCAAGAGACTCAATACAAAGACTGTCATGGACATCACTTTCAAAACTGTAAATTCAGTTTGTGGAAGATCACTTCAAAGACGGCTTTTCAATCTTACTCTTGATGAAGGGGCAGCAAAAATCATTTTGCACATAGATGTAAGGTGGCTAAGTAGGCACAAATTTCTGCAAAGATTTTGTGATTTGCTGAATGAAATAAGAAGTTTTTTGAAGGAGAGGGGAGATGACCAAGCAGATGAGGAATGGTTATGTGATCTGGCATTTCTCGCTGACTTTACAGGCGAACTAAATGATATGAACCTTGAACTACAAGGTAAAAACAAATGCATTGGCAAGATGAGTACAGTTTCATCCTACAAGAGCAAATTTGAGCTAATAATGACTGACCTTGCAAACAACACTTTTGATCATTTTCCTAATACACAGGACCATCTGGGACAATATCCAAATTTTGTTTTTCAGAATGAGATGTATGTGACAGAAATCTGTTTTGTTATCCAGGAATTCAAAAATAGATTCTGTGACTTCCAAATAATTGGAACAGTTGTGGAGTACTTGTCATACCCATTCAAAGTAGATGTGGACATTAAAGAAACTGCAGCTGCTATCAGTAAAAATTACTCATTGAACAAGCCATCTCTTGAACACAAAATATTAACCCTTAAAAATGACATTTTTCTCAAGACCCGTGCTGAGCAAGAGTTTTGGAAGCTAGTGCCTAGAGACAAATTTCCCAACTTGAGAAGATGCAGTGAAGCTGTACACTCCTGTTTCGTTTCAACTTATGTGTGTGAATCTGTGTTTTCCCATCTGAAAATGACAAAAGAGTACACAACGTTCCAACGTGACAGATGAACATCTCCAGGATTCCCTGAGACTGGCCCTGATGCAATATTCACCCAACTTCAAAAAGCTGGTGGATGAAATGCAGGCTCAAACATCTCACTAATGAGCAAGAGTGAAATATTAAAGATTGTGCAAGATTAGCCTGGATCAATACTTAACCTAAATTTAACACAAATTACGCAATAAAAGTTAAAGAAAGTTAAGACAGTTAAAGAAAGTTATTACTCAATAAAACTAAGAAAAAATGTACTTTCCATTTCCCCTCGCAGTTCTTACTGGATCTTCGTCTCTGTTTTGTTCTTGCTTAATTTGCTTAACAGCTGATCACATCCAAGTAAATGACAGAAGGTTCATAAACATGGGGGGGGGGGAATCCTCCAACTTTATTGGGTTAAAATTTAATTTGAAACGTAATTTTCATGGTGGTAGATCACCGGCATCTTTGGCCGGAAAAAATAGATCACGACCTGTTCGAAGTTGGACATGCCTGCTTTCGAGAATGCTAGCATGTTGACGACATTACTGTTTCAGTCTGATGAAGACTTTTTTTTGTTAAGTTTTTTCTTCAGAAAGATGATAAACTCCAAGGCCAAGTGGTAAGAGCATTTCTTTTGAAATCCAATCCCATCACCAGCAGTTTAAGCAGAAATCACAGGTACTTGTTTGGGGGGGGGGGGGCTCTGTTACTCCTTAATTATTCATGTAAACGCAAGATTATGTATTTGTATGTTTGTGTCAGCTTTTTTGCTGAACCATGCTGGAAAGCAGAATTTTGATTTGTAAGGATTATAATTTTTCTTTTTATCTTCCTTGAAGCTTTCGTTTTTATAACTATTGATTGCAGCAGTCTATTGCGGAAGAGGAAATGAGAGATGAATTTGTAGAGTTATATAGGACTCTATATACAAGTCGGAAGCAATGGGAGAGGACGGCAAAGTGGTTAAGTACTTGGAAAGGGTGGATCTGCCTAAACTAAATGGAGAAGAGGGGGGATTATGGAGGGTCCATTTAGAGAAGAGGAAGTGATGTTAGCTATAAAAAGGCTGAAAGGTGGGAAAGCACTGGGTTCAGATGGACAGTCGGGTAAATTTTATAAAACATTTGCTATGCTATTTGCCCCTCAACTGGTGAGGGTGTTTAACTCTGTTTTGGGGGGGGGGGGGGAAGGGGGAGAGAATCTGCCAGCAACAATGTTGGAAGAAGGTATTACCTAAGTGGATAAGGACCCATTACAAGCAGGGTCATACCAACCTATTTCTTTGCTCAACCTTGATGCAAAAGCTGATGGCGAGAGTGCTGGCAGTATGGTTGAATTTTTTTATAACTAGCTTAATCCATGTGTACCAGTCACAGTTTATCCCTGGAAGGCAAGCTGGGTATAAAATGCAGAGGGTGGTCAATTTGATAGTGGAGACGAGGGAAAGGGCTTTTCCTGCTCCATTAGTATTAGTAAACATGGAGAAACCTTTGCTAAGGTGGAGTGAGGGTACTTAAGAGGGGTACTGAGTAAGTTTGGGTTTCGGACGCAATTTCTGAGATAGATAAAAGCACTATACTCTTTCTCCCAAAGCTTAGGTAAGGGTTGATAGGGAGTATTCTTTGGCATTTTCAATGCATAAGGGGACTAGACAGAATTGCCCTCTGTTACCTTTGCTGTTTGCATTGGCTGTGAAGCCCTTCACGACCAGAATTAAAGCTAATGTAGCTATTCATGGGATTGAGGGTGGAAGAGAAGGTATCAATATTTGCAGGAGACATTATGCTATCTATCTGTTACACTTAGAGGAGATAGCAGAGGAAATGGTAAGTATGGAGCGGTATTGGGATTCAAGGCTAATTTGACAAGATCCGAGTTGCTTAATATCATGTTGGGAGAAGGGGGAGAAATTGGCACAGGTGCTGAGGCCATTCCCATTCAGGGAAGTCAAGGAAAGTTTGACCTACTTAGGGATATGGATAGGCAAAGACTTCAACCAGATGTACAGAACAAACTTTCTTCCTCTAATTAAGTAAGTGGAAGATTTAGAGTGCTTGCAAAGGCTTGGACAGACAGCTTGTGTAAAAATTATGGCATTGCCATGCTTTCTTTATCAGGCGTTGCCTCTTGTAATCCCCAAGGGGGAGTTGAAAAACTTGGAGAAGAGGGTATGGAGATTTATATGGAACTGGAAGTTCCCCTAGAGTGCAACCTTATATAGGGCTTGTATGGGGTACCAGACCTTTGTAGATATTATAAGGTTTCTAAGCACTGGGTAAGGATCAAACAAGCCAGATTTGGAGGCTTTCCCTTGGAGAGACTGTTTTGGGGTGATAAAGAATGAGTGTCCCATTTACAAGTTTTCCCTCCGTGTACTACACTGATGATGAAGATAGGGACGGGGGTTAGGAGGGGTTAAGAGGGGATCATTATGGGCATTATTGAGAGTTCAGAGAGTGGGTTGTTGGGTGCAGTTGGGAAGGGAAGGGAAGGGAAGGGGAGGGGAGGCAAAGAGTTTGGATTTCTTCAAAATCTGATTTTTATGTTTTCCTGTACATCAGGCATTTGGTCTCTCAACTAGGGGGGGGGGGGCGGGGAGAGCAAGAATGGTTTCCAAAATTGTTGAAGGTGGGGGGGGGAGGGGGTGCAGGTTGTAAGGAGCTTTTTTCTTGACTATATTTATGCTTGGATGACATGGGAGAGAGGAAGATTAAGGAGACATGGGAAAGATTTGAGGAGGAAGTGGGAAGGGTGAGGAGGAAGTGGGAAGGGATTGAGAAGAAGTGTTGAAGAATAACTTGACAATATCTATCTTTACCAGACTGGTGGAGAATGGATGCAAATTACTTTATAGGTGGTATAGGACACCTGACTTCATAAGTGGTACCAGAGGGTTGGTGAGGAATGATGGAGGGGATGTGGGCAAGTAGGGTTGTTACATATCTGGTGGGAGGGCCTTGTGATACAAGTATTGTGAAGTTAGGTGGCTGCCTGTATAAAAGATGACAGGAGGCAGAGGGGAGGGTTGCCACTGCACCCCAGGAGGTTTCTTTAGCAAAAACTTCTGGATAGGGCAAAGGATGAAATGGGAAAGGTAATTATGGTGTGTACTGAGGATATTTGATGCAAAAATGTTGGTACACAAAAACGACAGCAACAGAAATATGATGGCAGATAAAGACCATATGGCCATTCCAGTCTGCCCTTCCATATCAACTGCTACAGTCCTTTTTTTTTCCTTTACAGATCTTCTGTGTTTATCCCATGCTTTCTTGAATGTCTCCAAAAATTCAGTCAGTTCTAAGGAATCTGGAGAAACACTTTTTATTTACTTCAGCTTCTCCACATTTAGCTCTAACTTCAGTAGGCAAATAGTAAATATTAAAAACAAAAAAACCATCCACATTAGGGTAAAACAGTTACTCACCTGTAACAGGTGATCTTTGGGAATAGCAGGAATATAGTCTTCACATATGGGTATCATCGGCACCGACGGAGCCTGCGCAGGAACACTCCCCAGCGTCCAATAGGAAAGCTTTTGGGAGCATCCCACAGCGCCTGTGTACTGCCTTCCCACCTTTCCCAACTGTCCCTCTCCAGTTGAGTTTAAAGCTGAGACAAAGAGAGAGAGAGAGAAAAAGAGAGAAAGAGAGAGATACAACTCCTAGGGGAGGTGGGTGGGTTGTGAAGACTAAATTCCTGCTGTTCCCAGAGATCACCTGTTACAGGTGAGTAACTATGCTATCTCCAGGAACAAGCAGGAATGTAGTCTTCACATATGGGAACTCCCTAGCTGCAGATGCCAGGGAGAAGGCCCCAGAAGTTGTGTGCGCCTGTGAAAGGGCTCCACTTCCCCACATGGATCTCTGGCATCCTACCAGGGATGGTGGGTAGGAGTTGATTAAGTATGGAACAGGTGTTGAACAGCCTGACCAAACAAGGCATCCCGGCGGGAGTCCTTGTCTAAGAAGTAATGGGCTGTGAAGGTATGAACCGAAGCCCAAGCAGCTGCTCGACAGATGTCGTCGATAGACACAGAATGAAGATGAGCCATAGAGGCCGACATGGCTCTCACATTGTGAGCTGTGACATGGCCTTCAAGAGGAAGGTTCTTACTCTCATAGGCAAAAGATATACACTGTGCAATCCAGCTGGACAGTGTCCTTTTGGAGACTGGAAGTCCCAAATGACTAGGATCAAAAGCAACAAAGAGTTGAGAGGACTTTCTATGTTGCTGTGTCCTTTGCAAGTAAAAGGCCAAAGCCCTTTTACAGTCCAAAGTATAAAGATTCCTTTCTGCATGTAAGGCGTGAGGCCTTGGGAAGAATACAGGAAGGTAAACCGCTTTGTTTAAATGAAAAGGTGACACCACTTTTGGCATAAAGTGTGGATGAGTCCTAAGGACTACCTTATCATGATGGAACCTTGTATAAGGAGGACCAGCCACCAACACTTGCAATTCACTGATGCGACGTGCTGATGTGATTGCAATAAGAAATTCCAGGAAAAAAATTTCAAAGAGGTAGTAGCTAACGGCTCAAAAGGCGGCTTCATGAGCTGCCCAAGAACCAGATTTAAAGTCCCATGCCACCGGTGGTGGCTTAATGGGAGGCTTAGTTATAAGAAGGCCTCTCATAAATCTCGCTATGAGAGGAAATAGGTTGTCCATTTAGAGGCTTGAAAGAAGCTGCAATAGTACTCAAATGAACTCTCACTGAACTGGTCTTAAGCCCTACATTAGATAAATGAAGGAGATACTCCAGTAATGATTCCAGAGGTATCGCAAGAGGGTTAAGACCCTTCTGCGAGCACCATATGGTAAACCTTTTCCACTTGAATGCATAAGAGCGTCTTGTGGAAGGCTTCCTGGAAGCATAAAGGATATCCTTTACCTGCTGAGAAAGGTTAAGATCGTGAAGTTCTAGGTTTTCAGCAACCAGGCCCTTAGATGCAGAGAGTGGGGATTAGGATGCCACAACATCCCGTCCTCCTGAGAAAGGAGATCTGGAGCAGATCCTAACTCCAGAGATGGAGCTTGAGAGAGATGTAGGAGCAGAGGGTACCACATTTGCCGTGGCCAATGTGGAGCTATGAGAATCATATGACCTCTGTCTCTCTGAAGTTTGAACAGGGTTTGGGGAATTAGGGGAATGGGTGGAAAACTACAGACCGGTGAGCCTGACGTCAGTACTGGGAAAAATGGTAGAAACCATCATAAAGAATAAAATTACTCAGCATGTAGATAGTCATGGCCTAATGGGAGACAGCCAACATGGCTTTAGACAAGGAAGATCTTGTCTTACTAATCTGTTATGTTTTTTTGAAGGTGTGAATAAACAGGTGGACAAAGATGAGTCGGTTGGTATAGTGTATCTGGACTTTCAGAAAGCCTTTGACAAGGTCCCTCATCAGAGACTTTTGGCAAAGCTAAAGAGTCATGGGATAGGAGGCAGTGTACTATTGTGGATCAGGAACTGGTTAAAAGATAGAAAGCAGAGGGCTAGGGCTAAATGGCCAATTTTCCCAATGGAGAAAGGTGAATAGTGGTGTACCCCAGGGATCTGTGCTGGGTCTGCTGCTTTTTGACATATTCATAAAATGACCTGGAAAGTGGAATAACGAGTGAGGTTATCAAATTTGCAGATGACACAAAAACTATTTAAAGTTGTTAAAACCCAAGAGGATTGTGGAAAATTGCAAGAGAATCTTGATAAATTGGAAGACTGGGCATCAAAATGGCAGACGAAATTTAATGTGGACAAGTGCAAAGTTATGCACCTAGGGAAGAACAACCCAAACTATGGTTACACGATGCAAGGTTCCGCATTAGGAACCACCACCCAGGAAAAAGATTTAGGCGTCATTGTGGATAACATGTTAAAACCCTCGGCCCAGTGTGCAGTGGCGGCCAAGAGAGCAAATAGAATGCTAGGTATCACAAGGAAAGGAATGGAAAATAAAACAAAAGATATTATAATGCCTCTATATCGTTCCATGGTGAGACCACACCTTGAATATTGTGTGCAATTCTGGTCGCCGTATCTTAAAAAGGATATAGCGTTATTAGAAAAGGTTCAGAGAAGAGCCACCAAAATGGTAAAGGGGATGGATGGATACTCCTATGAAGAAAGGCTAAAAAGGTTAGGGCTCTTTAACCTGGAAAAGAGACGGCTGAGGGGATACATGATAGAAGTCTACAAATTAATGAACAGAGTGGAATGGGTAAACGTAGATCGAATGTTTACACTATCAGAATATAGAAAGACTAGGGGACATGCAATGAAGCTACAGGGTAAACTATTTAAGACTAATAAAAGAAAATATTTTTTCACTCAACGTGTAATCAAACTCTGGAGGATGTGGTAAAGGCTGTTAGTGTTGCTGGGTTTAAAAAAGGTTTGGACAAGTTCCTGGAGGAAAGGTCCATAAACCATTATTAAGAAGGGACCCAGGATATCAATGCTTGACCCAGTACAAGCATTGTGGAACCTGTGTCTTTTGGGGAAACTGCTAGGTACGTATGACCTAGATTGGCCACTGTTGGAAACAGGATACTGGGCTTGATGGACCTTGGTCTGACCCAGTATGGCATATGTTCTTATGGGTGGGAAGGCATACAGGAAGTCCTGGCCCCAATGGAGGAGGAAAGCATCCCTGGCCTGACAGCCCTGAGCCGGAATTCTGGAAGAGAACTGGGGAAGTTTGGCATTCAGCGGACTTGCAAAGAGGTCTATGTCCGGGGTTCCCCAAATTTGGAAAATTTTGGCCACCTGGTCGGCATGGAGATACCATTCGTGTGGAAGCAGAACTCGACTGAGTGTCTGCCCAAGAGTTTTGAATGCCTGGAAGATACACCGCAAGGAGATGAATCATATTCTCTCTGGTGAGGGCCCCTAGTCGCAAAGCTTTGTTGCATAGCGACAGAGAGCCTGTTCCGCCCTGCTTGTTCACATAGAACATGGCTACTTGATTGTCCGTTTGAAGTAAGACTATTTTGTAGCTGAGCTGGGTGTGGAATACTCGAAGAGCAAGAAAGATTGCTCTGAGTTCCAGGAGCTTGATGTGTAGATAGGCCTCCTGTGGAGTCCAGGTACCCTGGGTAGAGAGACCTTGCAGGTGGCTCCCCACCCCACCTGTGAGGCATCTGTTGTTAGAGTGGCTTGGGGTGGGGGTTGCTGAAAAGGAGGCCCCACCAAAAGGTTTTTGGGGTGACTGCCACCACTGGAGGGACAAAATAAGGCGATCTGAGTTTGCTATTTTGTCTGAAAGGCAACCTAATGCCTGAGTCCACTGAGTGGATAAAGTCCACTGGGCTGGCCTCATATGGAGGCGAGCATAAGGAACCACATGCACGGTGGATGCCATGCGGCCTAGCAACTGTAACATTTCCCGAGCAGTGAGGTGAGGTTTTAGCACTGCTTGGGAAGTTAACTGCACAATGCGACGGCAGGCCCTTGTCTGTCTGGTATCCAGCAGAGCTCCTATAAACTCCAGGGATTGAGTGGGAGCAAGGTTGGATTTTGGGAAGTTTATGACAAGACTCAAATACTGAAGGATGCACATTGTGAGAGAGAGAGCAACCCTGGCCTCTGGCTCTGAAGAGGCTCGAATGAGCCAGTTGTCTAAGTAAAGGAAGACGAATATTCCTAGGGTGCGATGAAAAGCTGCCACCACAGCCATGCATTTTGTGAACACCCTTGGTGCAGAGGCCAGGCCAAAAAGAACCCCCCTGTACTGGTAGTGCTTTCCTTGAAACAGAAAGCGAAAGAACTTTTGGTGAGTTGGATGGATGAGAACATGAGTATACGCATCCTTGAGATCTAGAGAACAAAGCCAATCCTGACTCTGAAGGTATGGCAGCAGAGTTCCCAGAGAAATCATTTTGAACTTCTCTTTGAACAGGAATTTGTTCAATTCTCTGAGGGCTAAAATGGGTCTGTGTCATCCTGTTTTCTTTGGGATAAGGAAATAGGGGGAGTAAAACCCTGTACCCCGTTCAGGAATGGGTACCTCTTCTATTGCCCCTTGGGCAAGAAGCACAGTGACCTCTTGACCTAATAGGTCATTGAGAGAGGTCTGAGAATTGAACTGTCTTACCACTGTAGGAGGGGGCATATTGAGGAAATGAAGCTTGTACCCCTCTCTTACAATAGTCAGAGTCCAATTTTCTGCTGTTATCGGACCCCATCTGGGGGCAAAATGACATAACCTTCCTGGGATGGTAGAGGGTTCTGGGCCGTTCAGGGCCAGGAAGGCAAAGATCTCTAGATAGGAGTCAAAGCCCCTGTGGAGGCTGAGTCTGCTGAGCCGGTTGAGGCTTAGCTGCTTTTGACTCTCTTTGTCTAGGTTGTTGCTGTTGTCCCATTTGGGCAAACTGATCTAAATGATGCCCCTGTTGGGTATAGGAGGGATAAAACTACTTCTTCTTACTGAAGAATGGTTTCTTAGAGGATTTTTTCCTTGCAGGATCAGCAGTAGATTTGGACAATCTATCCAAAGTGATATTGTCAGCATCTATCTCATTAGCTTTTTCCTGCCAATTCTTGCCAAAGAGATTCTCTCCTGTGCAAGGAATATTCCCTAGTTTATCCTGTACCCAAATTTCCAAGTCAGATGCCTGGAGCCAGGCAATTCTACGTGCACCTATGGCAATGGCAGAGGTTCTGCTTATGCACTCAAAGCAGTCAAAAGCTGCACGATTCACAAACTTGGAAACATCCTGAGCATGTTTGACAAGGGCGAGATAATCTTGCCTCTTATCATCAGGAAGGAGAGGGCTCATAAGCTCTAAATCTCCTGTGACCTCCTTAAGGAACATTCCCATATATAGGATATAGGAACTAATCCTAGCAGAAAGCATGGAAGCCTGGAAGGTTTGACGTCCAAAGGCGTCAAGTGTCCTACACTCACGTCCTGGAGGATTAGATGCATGCCTTTTTGCACTCTTTATCCTTCTCATTGCTGACTCCACCACCATGGAATGGTGTGGTAATTGAGTCTTCTGAAACCCAGGACAGGGAGGAACTTGATACATGGTGTCGAGTCTTCGAGAGTGAGGAGATGTGGTTAGAGGTGTTTCCCACATCCTTAACATGAGATCATGCAAGATCTCATGAATAGGTAAGGTAGCTGCCTCTTTGGGAGCTTTAGGGTACTGCAGGATTTCTAATGCCTTTGCCCTAGGCTCTTTTTCAGGCGCCATCAGGTGATGGAAAGACCTCGAGCCACATCTCGGATAAAATCCTGAAAGGACATATCCTCTGGTGGAGACATCATACGCTGAGGAGAAGAGGAATCCTCAGGAAGAAGTACTCTGGTATCAGCAGAGCTTTCAGAGTCTTCAGACTCATCCGAGGATTCGAAGTATCTCCGATCCGGGTGATCATGCAAGGCACGGTACTGGTCAAAGTCGGCATCGGAGTGGTCCGGTACCGACCTATCGATACCGGATGGATACGCATGACTTGATCCCGGAAGAATACCTGCCGATGTCGATGCAGTCGGTGCCGGCACTGGTTGAATTGTCTGAAGAGCTTTCAAGGGCATCGAGGCCGTGAGAAGAGCCGCCAGACTGCGTTCAATAGCCAAGAATCTCTGGTCTATCGACGCTTCCGATGCTTGGGTATCGGTACCGGAAGAAGCGGCCGGTACCCCAGAGCATGGCACCAGTAGTTCTGCCGAGGTTGAAGCCTCAAGAACGTCCTGGAGCCCCGTTACTGCTTTCGAAGCCAAAGCCTCCCGCCGGGGCAATTTTTCTGGTGAAAGTCCCTCAAGGGCAACGCCAGAGGCATCTCGCTGTCTAGAAGGAGATCTACCCTTTGAGGACCGGCTAGATTTATGTTTAGTTACCTGAGATCCATGGGGGGGGGGAAGACGAAGCCCTGGACAACGTCGATGCCACGGAGGCTGCATCGGAGGGAAAAAGGGTGCTAAGCTTAGCAGCTCGGTTCTGCCGGCCCCTTTTCGACATCATCCCACAGGCAACACACTCTGAAATAGAGTGGTCAGGACCTAAACATTTGAGGCACCACTCATGGGTGTCGGTGACGGAGATGGTACCACCACACTTGGAACACTTTTTAAAACCCGAAGCGGGTTTTTCCATTCTGAAGGAAAAGTTTGGCCTAGTGCCCAAAATGGCACGTAGCACCTGAGAGAAAATTACTGGAAAGTCTCCAGAAGAAAGTTTTGTCTTTGTTTTGTTTTGTTTTGTTTTAAAGAAAAGAACGAACCACCACTGGCGGTACCGGTGTAGCGTCGAGGGAAGGCAGACGCGACCACAAAAATGAAGAATAGAAGGGATTTTTTTCTGCAGTGACAGGATGTGCAACTTGTCGGCTCCGCGGAAAACGAAAAACTGGAGAGGGACAGTTGGAAAAGCCGGGAAGGCAGCACGCAGGCACTATGGGATGCTCCCAAAAGCTTTCCTATTGGACGCTGGGGAGCGTTCCCGTGCAGGCTCCGTCAGTGCCGACGATACCCATATGTGAAGACTACATTCCTGCTTGTTCCTGGAGATTGAAAATTTTCTTTCAAGTATTTCTTCAAGAGCTCTAAAAAGGTGAAAGTAAATGAAGTATAGGAACATTTCAAAATTGAAGGTTTTTAGCTTTCATCATATTCTCCATCATTTCCAGTTTAGTATGCATTATCAAACTATCTTTATAGGAATTTCCTAAAGACTGAACACTGGATATAGTTCTTTCCACCCTAGACACTCTTGTCCATAATGGTCAGCTCCCTGTTGGAGTTCTTCACTGTTTCACCCAAGAAAGCACAAAGCTGAGTCAATGTCCTTTTAAGCAACCTCTGTTAACAACAAACCTTATATCCTTTAAGGAAACATTACCAGATCTAAATCAGACGACCCAAGCAAGAAATATCTTTATGTAATGGCACTGGTTGAGGGTACCAAACGTCAGATCCAGAAATTACTTCATTGGGAGTTCCAGAATGTCCCAAAAGGGTAGAAACTACCGGCAGCGTCCCTAAGAGACTAGTAATAGCTGGTACATTAACTGCAGACGACAAGGTTTGCTGACGGGGAAGGTATTTCAAATTTCCAATGTTAAATTTTTATAATGCAAAGGATCACAGATCTAGAACCAATGGAATTTATATTTTGTGTATATCTTCTGCATTTGTCAAAGGAGTAGTCACCCTTTTGTGCAACTTAGGGCTATAGAGGTGGGGGGTGGGAGGAGGTAAAGGGGTGGCTCAATTGAGTCTAAGGGTAAGGGGGAAGAAGTTTGGTCTGGAGGGATTATGTTAATGTGCACGTAGTGGCTTTTATGCGGTTGGGGAAAATATTTTTGAAAAATGCAGCAGTAGGTCTCTTGATCTTGCAGGAATAGTTTTTCAGGGAGTGTCCTAGACTAGTCTAGCAGGAATCAAGGAAAGAAAATTATGTACATTTCTCCTTCCTTATCATCCTGCTAGACCTTCCAGACAAGTGGGACATACCCAGTTAGGACCCAAGGTGGGAGGAAGATGATGCACTGGGCAGAACTGCCTCTTCAAAGGCACCATTTGCTCTGCTTCCACATGCAACCTGTAGTGCTCATGATGCATTCCAACCTCTGCCTGGTATTCAGTATTACAACCCCTTGATGTCTATGAAAGCAAAGTTGAATCCTTTCTTTTCTTTGGCCTGCAACTCGAAGATGTCCGATCCCGATGGGCTCTACCAAATGCTTGATGTCAATACATTCCCAGCATCTGATACAGCTCGTGGGGCCATGGAGACCAATGCTGAAGTCGATAAACTGGACTTAATATCAAAAATACATTCACACTACTTCTCTTGGCCTCTGAGCACTCTCCCTTGATATCTATGAACATAACTTACGAGAGAAATCATGGTCGAGGATCCAGATACTACAGGTGCTGCATGACTTCTTAAACCCACTGGTGGAGGGGGTCCTTTTGGGGCATATCACTGAAAAGACAGCCACAGCAAAATCAAATGACTCAATTTTGAAAAATAAAATATATATATATATACACCTGACCATGGCACCTAAGGCTACTGAGGAAAGCCTATAGTGATGAATGCACATTGGAAAAAAACATTGGAAAAACAAAAGATGTAAAAAAGTACTCAGATTAAGGTTCACTATGGAAAAAGGGAAATTAGATCTTATCTGATAATTTGCTTTCCTTGAGTTCCTCCAGTCCAGTCCATACTATGGAGTTGTCACCTCACCCCCCCCCCCCCCACCCACAGCTTGGAGACTGAGCATGCCAAGTCTTGATGATGTCACTATACTTAGGTAGCTGGCCCCCTCCTTCAAGGCTTAGTATTCTAATGACCAAGCAGACTCCACGAATCAAATGATGCAGTAAGCAGTGGAATCACCCTTAAAACAATTTAGCTACCCTACTGAATGAATAGAGAACCGCCGGTCGAACAGAAGCAGAGCATCAGGACCCTACTCCTATCCTCTAATAAACTGTTATCCTCTCTAACTGTCCTACAAATCTTTCTTTCTTTTCTTCCTTTTTTTTTTTGTGCAACAGAAAAAGAAAACCTGTGAGCTCCGCAGGAACCCCCCACAGACTAGGCAACTGACCCCTCCGGAACCTCCCAACTCTATGTATTCTTCAGGTCCAGGATCGTCTCTTAACTGATAACTGCAAAAGCTGGGAGGGTTCTGGACTGGACTGGAGGAACTTAAGGAAAGCAAATCATCAGGTGACCTAATTTCCCCTTCTTATCGTTTCTTCCAGTTCAGTCCATACTATGGAGATGTATCAGAGCAGACTTACTATTGAGAGGGACCCATGAGCCCGGCCTGAATAACTGCCAAGCCAAAACAGGCATACCCTGCCACTTGCACATTGATGTGATAATGACGAACAAACGTATGCAATGACGACCAAGTTGCCGCCCGACAAATGTCTACCATCAGAACTAAGGAGGCCTCTGCCTATGAACCAACCTGCATCCTGGTGGAGTGTGCCCTCAACCCCAGGAGCACTGTCATCTTGTACAACAAGAACACTGCTGCGATGGCTTTTTACCTATCGAGCAATGAACACTTTCAAGACTGCCTCTCCTTTCCATGGACCCCCAAAAAGGACAAACTGTCCAAATTATGAAACAATTCAGTCTGCTTGAGATATCTGTGCAGAATCCAGCACAAATCAAGCAAAGGCAGCTGACGGTCCTCTGTTGTGGACCTGAGAACACCAGTAGGGACACCAGCTGATTGAGATGAAAAGCCGTAACCACCTTGGGAAGAAAAGGTGGTACGCCGGCCGCAGTACCACCTTTTCCTTAGTCATCATCAAAGATGGTTCCCGGCATGACAATGCCTGGAGCTCCGAGATCCTCAGAGCTGAACAAATGTCGACCAAAAACAACCGTCTTCAACATCAGATCCTTCAACGCAGATGACCCACCGGCTCAAAGGGAGCCTCCATCAACACACTCAACACCAAATTCAGATCTCACGGCAGAACCAAAGCCCTCAGCAGGGACCAGACATGTTTAATGGCTCTCAGGAAATGGGCTACATTGGGGTGAGACCAGAGACCGTCCTGGACTCTACCCCTATAGCAGGTAAGCACCACCACCTGCACATGCAAGGAACTACAGGCCAAGTCCTTCTCAAAACCTGTTTGCAAGAACGCTAGCATCTCTGGTAAAGTTGCTGCAAAGGGTCTGCCCCCTTGCTGCTCACACCAATCTTCAAATACTCTCCAAACTCGGATATACGACAAACGGGTGGACCGCTTATGGGCCTTCAGCATTGTGGCAATGACAAAGGCAGAATAACTTCTCTTCCACAGCCGAACCCTTTCAAGAGCAAAGCCGTGAGAATAGACTCACTTGAGGCATTAGGACGGGTCCTTACCTCAGCAGACTTGTCGCCTCCAGGAAGTGCCATGGGCACTGCAATGTCATTCGCAGCAGATCTGCATACCACGGCCATCGAGGCCAGTCTGGGACTATCATCACCACCTGCTCCAGATGAGCCTTGATCCTCTGCAGATCAGCGCCCATGGTGGAAACACATACAGAAGCCCATCCGCTGGCCACGGCCGAACCAGCACATCGAAGCCTTCAGACATCCTTTCCAGTCGTCTGCTGAAAAAAATGGGATACTTTGGTGTTCTCAAAGGTTGCCATTAGATTCATGACTGGGTGACCCCAATGTCGTACGATCTGGGCATAGACATAGTTATTGAGAGACCATTCCACTGGGTCCAAGCGATGGTAACTGAGGTAGTCAGTCCCCACATTGTCTCTGCTGACAACAAGCGCCGCAGATATGGCTAAGCATGTTGTCATCTGCCCAGCTCAAGTGGCACTATTTCCTCTGCTAGCCGCATGCTCCCCATTCTGCCCTGGTGACTGATGTAGGCCACTGAGGCGGCATTGTCAGAGAGCACCCAAATCAGCTTTTCCTGCAGGAAGACTTGGAACAGAGCTAGAAAGACCGCACACATCTCCAATTGATTGATAGTCCACCGATTCTCCTCTTGCGACCAGCAGCCCTGTGTCACATGTGACTCACAATGTGCCCCCCAGCCTGACACGCTAGCATCTGTGGTCACGGGAATCCAGATTGGTGGCTCCAACGGCATGCTCGCCAGAAGGTTGTCCCAAGAAAGCCACCAGCACAGACTCCCGCACTGATACAGGGCAAGGCAACCCCTGGGACAAGGACTGCTTCTGCAGAAACCACTGTTGCAGTACAGTGCTGTGCAACAGCTCTATGTGTGTGCGGGCCACATGGCACAAGGTCTATGGCCACGACCATGATCTGAGCAACTGAAGATAGTGCCAGGCTTTGGGCACCATCGTCTGAAGGCGAGCTGGACCCAGGCAGAGGTTGCCCTCCCACCTTAAAATGCCTAAAATCCCTGGGCTGCCCCTTTGCCAGCTGAATCCCCCTGACCGGCACAGGCTCATCTCCTCAGGGAGGCGAACTCCTTCACCAACTTCTCTAATGACTCTTCAAACAAAAGCTTTCCCTGGAAATGTAGCTTACCCAAGCGAGACTTGGAGGTCCCATCCGCCAACCAATTTCTCAGCACTGCAAGTGCTACACTGCCACCAGAGGCCATGCCCTTCAAGGAGGTGTGAATCAAGTCGTAAAAGGCATTGGCCAGATACACTGTGCCAGACTCCAGTTGACCTGCTGCAGCGGTCACATTCCATGAGCCTTCAGCACCATCTAAGACCCCCTGTGCCCATCTCAGACAGGCTCTCGCCACATAGGCCCTGCAGATGGACGCTTGTAGCGACATTGCTCTAATATCAAATGCCTGCTTCAGTATGGTCTCCAACTTGTGATCCTATGTACCCTTAAGAGCAGCACCTCCCTCAACTGGGATCGTAGTATTCTTTGCCTCTGCCAACACCATGTTTGATAATCCTATGGACTGGGAATAGTCTGTGGCTTCTGCACCACCTGAAAAAGGGGATCCTCCAAAGCATTCTCTTCTGCTCACTCCATACTGAACATTAAATACTGCAAGGGAATGAGAAATCTGTGTCGCCAACTCTTCTCACCAAAACACTCTGACGAGCCTGGGCTTGTCCCGTTGCGGAATCTCACCATCCTCCAATTCTGGTGCCATTGACTCTCCACCCAGATGTCTGCTGCACTCTCATCTGGTTCCTCCAAACTCCTCCAAGTGTAGAGAACCAATCTACTCCCAGGGGTCCTGAGCCCTGGCTTGATGCTTGGCCTGCAGCTCTCCCTCCTGCATTCACTCCTCTGACTAACCCCTCTTTGCCAGAACCACTTTGACCCCTGAGCCATCTTTTGTTTCCTGCTGCATGCAAAACACACTGTGCATCAAAAGCACAAATTCAGGAGAGAAGGCCCCTAAGAAAGGCTGAATCCGCCCCTCCCAGGACATGGATGGTCTAGGAGAAGCTTCCCTGGCTTGCCGGCCCCCCTGTTTCCTTAAGGGGGCAGGTTTGGCCAAACTCTCCTCTGCAGTCATTCCCCCCCTCCCCCAGCAAGTCCTTTGGAGAGGCAGGCACCAAGAGCTCCTGGACCAGTCTATCCCCACTTAAATCCTCCTGTACTCTATCTGCACACACCCCTGCAAATTCTTCCCAGTCCTCCCATGCCTTCTCTCAGTGGTCCTGAAGAGCAAATCAATGTGACCTTCAATCTTACCAAGGAATCAAAGTGAAACTACAAACTCCAGAAGCTCGATCCTTATCTCAAAAAGGTATTTGGGTGGAATATTGAGAGATGCTTTGGAGAAAGGAGGGGGAAGAAGGTACAAAAAGATAAAATAAAAGAGGAAAAAAGGTAAGGTAAAGTATAAAAATAAGAAGCAAACAGAAGGCACAAAAGATATTCTCAGCTGGAATGGGGCATGAGTGAGGGACCAAGAAAGAAAAGAGGTGGATATGATATAGGTGACAGCACTGAAATGGCAAAACAACGAGTTAAAGGGAAAAAGATCAGAAAGAAGAAGTCAAACATTAAGGATGAGATCAATGAATTCAGGTCAGTGTGAAGTGGAAAAAAAAGGAGAGAAAAGAAAAAAAAAAAAAGACTAGACTAAGAAAGATGACCAGAAAGAAACAGAAAGAAAACCACCAGCATATTTTCATTTATGTTGTATTTTAATGAAAAATACTTCCTTTTTTCTTCCACTTTCAACATGGAGTTGTAAACCTTATTGTTTTGTCACTTCTTGATACTGGTGGGAAGAAGATCAGATTAAATGATGAGAGTGCTTTATTATATCCCCCTTTGCTCTCCACTTTTCACATGCACAAAACAGTGAGACAAGATATCTGGTTCCAATTTCTAGAATTTTAAAAGTTGCGACACCCACCGGCTGGGCCAAGAGGCTGACAGCTGATGGGCGGCCTTACTGTCCTTTAGAATAAAGGTTCTTTACTCTGTAGGCATGAATTGTAGTTGAGGCAGGTGGTAAGGCTTTGCAAGATTTTTTTATTATTTATACAATGGGGATTTTCAAAGGCATGCGGAGGTTCAAAACACAACAAATGCACTAGGATAACTTCTCCAAATGAAAGGATGAACAGAGGAAAAACCAGGAGAAATGAAAAACAAAACTTTTCTTCTCTGCTGTTCTCTGCACTGCTCCGTGTGGTCACACACTATACTGCAGCAGAACTAAACACAACTGGTTTCACTTTCACCAAACAACGTCTTCCCAAACTCCGTTACTCTCAACACTGAATACAGCACAGCACTGCTTTCTTCTGAGTCACAGGTAAAAGCTACCTTATTAAAAGGCTTTTGAAACTCTCTCCTGTTTCCCTTTCTTACTGTGGTATTCTTGTGAGTCAAACAACAGTCCATTGGTATAGGAAAATCATCACATTCAGGCACAGTGGTTTCTATCTGCATTTCCTCAATACCATTAGAATTACCAAAGTCTCTCTCATATGTGGGGACTTCTTTTAGTTTTTCTCTCTTTAGAAACTGGTGGAAGTGATCCCACAACAAGTCAGCCTTTTCAGGTGTTTTGGTACTAGGGGTTTGAATCCTCTCACTAGAGAATAGTCTCTGCAGTGCCCCTAATTTAGAAGCTTCACAAACGTCAGAGTTATCTGGTCTGGAGTTTGCAGCAGGTACTAGGCTTTCAATCCAACGTTTCACAGTAGAGGGGGAGGGTTCCAGCTCCTGCTCAATAAAACTAGCCTTTATCTCTTTTGCCAATTTATCAGATATAAAATGGTCAGTTTTACCTTGAGGCTGTTTCTCTGTCAGCACTGGAGCTCTTTCCACCTCTCCAATCCTCCCAGCTGTAGCAACTGTTTGACTGGCCTGCACGGCTTCTCCAATTGTCTGTGCTTTTACCTTTGAATGCTGGCTTTGTCCGAGAGTGTGCCTTTCCCTTGGCACCTTCTCTCACACAGGCTGTTCTGCCTGGACTCTCTGGTTTCAAACTCTGGTCTTGGCTTTCTCTTGCCTTCCAACTGGCTCTCTGGATATTTCCCTAACCAACTTCTTTTGTGGGTTCTCCAATCGGTTCTCCAATCAGTTCTGTTTCCAGGTCTCTCCTCCTTCCCTCTGCACGTGGTTTTTAACCCTGGCTTCCTGCTTCCTTGTGACCAATCAGAACGGGGGTTAGATTCCACCCTTGCACTAGGGCGTGGTTTGCTTCCTACAGGGAACTGCCTTTTTCTCTGACATAGGCTGAGTTTTCCTTGTAGCAGTGCATTATCATTGCCTTCAATGGGGACCTCAGGATTTTCATCCCCTTTCAGGCTTTCCACAGGGCTTTCACCATCACAAAGTACACAAACTATATTTTCAAGGGTATGGTGGCAACTTTCTAACATACAATTTTGTTATTCATAGTTTCCCCGACATAAAACATCTATTTACTTATAATGAAAGGATTGTATCTGCTTGCGAAAGGCAACCAGTGGAGACCCCAACTGGCCAGAGTGCCTACCGTCTTAGAGCCTGGGAGAACAGAAAGATGGGTGGGAAGAAGTAGGATGAAAATATAGAGAGAAGATGAAAGCTGATGGGAGGAAAGTGAGAGGGAGAGGACTGCAGTGAGGTATAGAACAGAGAGGACTGTATGGGGTGGGGGGGGGGCCCTCAACAGGGATGAAATAAATTAACTATATTCTTTCCCTCGCCTTTCAAACTATTTCTTGGGGGGCAAGAAGGAGTGGCAGCACTAATAGCATAAGATAAATGCATTTCATTGCTGGTCCTGGATGGCTTTTTCAAAACCTGTGTAAATTTTGCTAAATTCCAGCATAATGCTCTAGTTGAAGGGGCATAAAGAGTAAAAATTTAATGTGAGAAAGTTACACTGCACATTCTTAAACACAACACTGTCGTGTCTGCCAGTCTAATAAATATTAGTCACTTCTGAAAATCAAAAATTAATTTCCCCACATGACAAGGTAAATAACTGTTGCTAGGCCATCAGACTTGCCCCATGGTATTTGGGAAGCAGGCAGAGGTAAAACAGAACTGCTATGAATAAGCTGATGGAATCTTTTTTGATTTCTCTTTCATATAGTTAACCTTTATTTTTGTGCATTCAAGTGGAATAGCATAGCAACCTCACTACTTCTTCCAGAGTAAACATCCCAGGCAAAAATAAGCCAATATAGGGAGGATACAAACAGTTAGCTTCTATGAAGTCATACGAGAAAATACTCTAACTCAACTAATCACTTCTGTATCATACTTGGGAAATTAATTAATGGTCTGGTCAAAAAAGAAGACAAAGGCAGCTCTATTTATCCAAAGGTGATTCCTAGTTTCAACCCTCAACTTCAGCCTTCTCTACACAACGCAAAATATCAGATCATTCAAGTTTGCTTGCTCAGTCATACAAATAAACAGAAGTCGAGTGACAGCATAGTATAGGCAGAGACATAGTTACATCTTTTACATTAACAAAACTAAACACAGGTGACCGGTCTACCGCAGCACTGATGGGGAAAGGTATTTCATGAAAGGGAATAAAATAGCATCTAAAGGATAACTGGACAGACTAGATGAGCTATAAAGTTCCTCACCTCCTGTCATTCTATGAGAGCCAGGCAGCAAAGAGGCACTTAGTGCTTTATAAAGCCACCAGTAGCAACCATAATGTAAGAAGAGAAAGTTCTATAGTTGCCATACAAGGGTCATCACAAACATTATGATGTAATTCTCTATACTTGGTAAACAAACAGAAAGCACCTTTTTTTTTTTTTGTTAATTTATGTAATGGACTTCTCGCACTGATTTTATGTTTAACAAAAGATGAAAACAGTTTTTGTTCTTATTCCATTCTGAATTTTTAAAAAAAATGTTGTAAAGACATATACATTTGTGGTAGGCTATGGCCTAGAATAGCCTATAAATGTATGTAAACGTATAAGAGGCCTGTAAGCTAGGCCTGAGTCCCAGCCCCCACCTAAGAATAAGAATGCTGAGAAAGACCAAAGTCAGTATAAGTTAGAGAAACTGCTTTAAACCGCTTTTTGATAAGGTTGTATAAGTCCTTTGTTGAATAGTCTATGCTGATGACAGACATGTACCAGTGCTCTGTATTCACACATTTTCTAAGCTAAGCAGTGACCTTGTAAGAGAAAAGTATCAAAGTTTAGAACTGTGCCTGTGGTAGGCGAAGGCCTATGATCCATGGTATCTGAAATGAGCAGACAGGCCTAACCAGCTTGACCTGTAAATGAAGCCTATGGAGAGGCCCATAGGAATTGCACATCCCCCAATAGGCTGCTATTGTAGAACTGAAACTTAGCAAAGCATAATCAGCTTAGCTGAGCAGAATTGAAACTCAGAAAAATATAGAAAAATAAGTTTAAATACCACTGATAAGAGAGTACAGCTGCTAGGGATTTAATTAAGACTGCTGACAGAAAGGTTACAGTGCCCTGCTTTCTCATATGTGCTAACTAGTTAAATGGCCTTGGAGGAGAAAAGTAACTAAATTGGTGAACTGACCATTGTAATTGGGACTAGAAGGGGGGTGAGCAGGTGCTAAGTCCAGTCGAAGGACATAATTGGATAGCCTTATCAATACCGGGACCAATAGAAGGTGTACGGGAGGTTACCGGGACCAATGAAATGTTTTCCTATGTCTAGAATGGAGGAAAAGTCTATAAAAGTTGTTGTTTTACTAACAGCCACTGCTCAGCCATTTTGAATTTGATTCTGCTTGAGACTTGTGCACAAATAAATGATTTGGACCTTCTGAACAGACTCCTGGTATCATTGGTTTGTCTGCGCTCTGCTGCTACATATTCTTGGTGCGTTGGCCGGAAACGTGTGGTAATAGAGGGTATATAGGGCAATATACCACGACTTTCCGCCTCTACAGGTTTGGTCCTGCCGGGATCGCGCCCTTCCGACGGGGGCTCGCTCCCTGGCGCCACCGGTCCCTTGCATCAGAGGGAGCTGGCCGGACCTCGGCGGGTGCCGGGCCCGGCTGGAACCAACACCTCGAACCCGTGAGGGGAGTCCGAGGTCCAACTCATGCGCTTGCTTGGGAACTTTGAGGACCGGATCCGGTGAGTAGAGCTTTGATTTGGTATGTCTAGACAGATGAGTCAGAGCAGTACTGCCATTTGAATCTTGAATTTTGAACTTGGTAAGAGAGCTTGATCACCTCTCAAAGACGGACCGACTACCCCTGCATGAGTATTTGCGGGGCGAAACTCCCGTCTTCTTGTATTTTGGAATTTGAATAAGACTAGTCAGAATAGACAGGATTGGATTGTATTCTTGGGATACGTTGCAAGCATGATTGTGTGAATGAAGTGTGAATGAGAGGTCTGGCAGCACAAAGGCGGACTCCTGAGTAACGCATTTCCTGGCCGGGCGACTGCGTCCTGGTCATAAAAAGGAGGAAGCGACTGTCGTCTTGTCTTGTTATTTGTTTCCCTTATATGTTTCCAGGGCCGTGAGGACCCCTTACCCACGGTCCGCCCTCCTTTTCCCTTCTGTTTGTTGTTGCGCGCACACATCGATATGGGAGGGGCGGGGTCTACTAGGAACACTCCATTAGAATGTATGATCACACATTTTAAGGAAGGGTATTCAGGAGATTATGGAATTAAAATGACTGCGACACGATTGCAGATTTTATGTACTAGGGAGTGGCCCGACTTAGACCCCACATGGCCCCGAGAGGGAACCTTTACTATAGGAATTATTCAGTCAGTTCACCAGAAAGTGCGAGTAGCGCACCCCGATCAGTATCCCTATATAGATTCCTGGTTGAGTATTTGTGAGAGCCCGCCCCCTTGGGCAAAGCGCTGTTATGAAGAGCAGTGCAGAATAATGTTAGCACGAACAGATCACAAGCAGAGATTAGAACAGCCTAAAAAGACAGGGACAGGTGATAAATCCAGACGGAAACCCGTCCTGGTAGATCCTGAATCCCCAGAAGTGATAATTCGGCAGCCCCAAGTTCAGCGTCCAGTAAGGGTACCACCGCGTCCCGCCCCAGAGCCACAGTGCCCAGAGCCACGGCCGGAACGGGACCCAACCCCAGAACGATCACCCGAAGAGCAGGCAGATGAGCTCCCTTCAGATGAGGAGGATGATTCCACTGAGACTGAGGAGAAAGCTGAGACAGAGACAGAAGAGCAAGAGGAAAATGAGGCTTCCCAGAGTGATACTGACAGTGTAAAAACGACTGTCAGTATGAGCTCATCAGTTAAAAATAAAGCGTCTCAAATGAAGCGCACTGAGAAAAAGAAAACCCCTGATAGGAAAGTTTCGAAAATCTCCCTCAGATCCCAAAAGACATCCACTGCAAAGATGATGCCTTTACGGCAAGTCCCGGGAGTACCCGTAAGAGATGAAGATAATCAGGTGGTACCGGGACCCCTAAGTTTAGTATATGTGCCCTTCTCCACGACTGATTTGTTAAATTGGAAGTCACATTATGCTTCCTATACTGATAAGCCCCAGGAACTAACAGAGTTAATGCATACCATTATGGAAACCCACCAACCCACTTGGGCAGATTGCTGTCAGCTCCTGTCCACCTTATTCACTACTGAGGAGCGGACCCGAATTAAGTGAGCAGCTATTGACTGGATGGCAGATAACCCTGTAGCACCGGGGGAAGGCGTAAGGATAGATAATCGAGAAGCCGCCCAAAGAGAATTCCCAAATGAAGACCCCCGGTGGAATCCAAATACAGAGAGAGGATCCAGAGCCCTATCCCGGTTTCGCCAAGGCCTAATGCAGGGTCTGAAAAGGGGGGCCAGAAAGCTAAGAATCTTTCTAAAGTGACCGAAGTTAACCAGGGCATAGATGAAAGCCCAGCAGTATTTTATGAAAGATTGATTGAAGCATATAGAATGTATACTCCCTATGATCCAGATGCACCAGGAAGTTTATGCAAGGTGAATTCTGCTTTTGTAAATCAGTCTCAACCAGACATTAGACGTAAACTACAGAAACTAGATGGGTTTGTGGGCATGAATGCAACTCAGTTACTGGAAGTCGCTCATAAAGTGTATGTGAATCGTGATAATGAGAGACAGAAAGAATGTGATCGAAAGATGAAGAAGAAAGCTGATTTTTTGGCTGCGGCCATAGTTGAACAGAAAAGGGGAGGTTTCCCTAGTCGAAGGAGCAGAGGAAGAGGGCAGGGCCGAGGAGATAGCCGACCCCAATTAGGCGTGAACCAATGTGCCTACTGCAAAGAGGAAGGACATTGGAGAGATACATGCCCGCAACTCGAAGACGCCCATCAGGATGACGAGAGTAATGCTCAATGGAGAGAAAGAGGACGGGGCCGACCCCGGAACCACGGAGGAGCCAATCGAGAACAATTTCAGCAAGAAAGAGAAGACGCCATCCAAGCATTGGCCGCAACGACCAATGACGAAGATGAAGCAGATTAGGACAGACCGGGCTCCGAATTTGCTTTAGGTCTCCAGGAGCCTATGGTCAGTATACAAATAGGAGACCAAGTTATGGACTTTATGGTCGATACTGGAGCAGAACATTCTGTAGTAGATAAACAAATTGCCCCATTTTTTGCAAGAGCAGTCACCATTGTGGGAACAACTGGTGCCAAAGCCACAAAGCCTTTTCTTCAGAACCGAATATGCAGTCTGGGAGGACAGCAAATAACACATCAATTCCTCTATATGCCCGAATATCCAGTACCATTACTGGGACGAGATATGTTAGCCAAGTTACAGGCCCAAATATCCTTTACCGAGAAAGGAGAGATGCAAATGACAGTGAATTCCCAGACTAAACCTGCAGGAATAATGTTGCTTACTGTTCCCCGAGAGGAAGAATGGAGATATTATAGTAGTGAATCCACCCAGGACACCTATTTTGAACAAACTCTGAAGAGCATTGATGCCCCACCTGGGGTATGGGCAGAAGGCAATCCCCCAGGCCTAGCCAAGCATATAGCTCCAATAATTGTGAATCTCAAACCCAGTGCTACCCCAATACATGTTAAGCAATACCCTCTCCCAAGAGCAGCAATTGAAGGCATTCACCGCCACTTGTTGAGATTACTAGAGTATGGCCTACTAAAAGTATGTCAGTCATCATGGAACACTCCACTCTTGCCAGTGAAGAAGCCTGGAACAGATGACTACCGTCCAGTGCAGGACCTGAGGAGAGTGAATGAAGCAGTTGAGACCATACATCCAGTTGTGCCAAATCCCTACACACTCTTAGGATTGATTCCTGCTGAAGCTACCCATTTTACTGTTTTGGACTTAAAAGATGCGTTCTTTTGTATAAGATTAGCCCCCATTAGTCAGTTACTGTTTGCCTTTGAATGGCAGGACCCTGTCTCTGGAGGACGGGGCCAACTTACTTGGACACGATTGCCTCAAGGATTCAAAAATTCACCTACCATCTTCAGTGCTGCACTAAATCAAGATCTTTCAAGCTATCCAGTGGCCCCGGGGAAGAGAGTGCTTCTCCAATACGTGGAGGTTACCGGGACCAATGAAATGTTTTCCTATGTCTAGAATGGAGGAAAAGTCTATAAAAGTTGTTGTTTTACTAACAACCATTGCTCAGCCATTTTGATTTGATTCTGCTTGAGACTTGTGCACAAATAAATGATTTGGACCTTCTGAACAGACTCCTGGTATCATTGGTTTGTCTGCGCTCTGCTGCTACATGCCTTTGTTAGAGAGTTCTGAGCAGGGGGAACAGAGTACTGGGCCCACAGAAAGATCCCAATTGGATGGGTGCATGGGTCAGTAGGACCAATAGAAAGTTTGCCTGTATTAAACTGAAGAAGAAAGGTATAAAAGGTGTTGTTTACTGGACTCCATTGCTCAGACCATTTTGATGTGACATTTGCCCGAGACTGTGCACAATAAATTGGCTTGGATCTTCGAACTGACTCCTGGTTTTATTCATTAGTGTGCATTTGATTCATTTAACGAGCCTTAAAATGAGTGCATACTAAATCAATTTAACTTATATTAATCTCAAAATTAAGACAAAGAACTTTAAAGCATGTTAAAGTCAGTTAACGTCCATTCAAAAATTAACACAAAGCGTAGTAACTCGCCTGTAGCAGGTGTTCTCCGGGATCAGCAGGAATTAGTCCTCACATATGGGTGATGTCACCAATGGAGTCCGCATAGGAACACTTCCCAGCTTCCATAGGAAGCTTTTCGAAGGTGATCCACGCATGCATGCCGGTCTTCTTGCCCGATGAAATACCTTAATTAAGCCAAAAAAAAAAAAAACCTCCAAGGGGAAGAGAAACAGTAGTGAGGACCGATTCCAGCTGATCCTGGAGAACATCCACCACAGGTGAATAACTACACTTTCTCTGGGACCAAGCAGGAAGTTAGTCCTCAATATGGGACTCCCTAGCTAAGGCTACCGAAAAAACCTGTAAAAGGAACAACGAGGCAACCAGAAAAACAAACAGAGAACAAACAGCATGAGCAATCGCCGAGAAGTTCTGAGAGTCAGCATCCAGCAGAGACATCAACATCAGATCGACTTTATGGTAGCCTAGATGGACAGAAAGCGTAGTTACTCACCTGTAACAGATGTTTTGCAGAGACAGCAAGAATCAGTCCTCACATATGGGCGACGTCGGCACCGACAGAGCCTTTGCAGAGGCACCCCCCTCCCCACACTAGCTTCAAAGAAAGCCTTTGGGAACTGACAATACACATGCATGGTCCTCTTTCCCACCCAAGAGTGCTATCTTGCTCAGTCAGATGACATAGCTAAAAGACAGCAAAAATAAAAGATGGTAAAGAAGCAACTCCAAAGGGAAGAGGTAGGTTGTGAGGACTGATTCCTGCTGTCCCCGGAGAACACACCTGTTACAGGTGAGTAAACACTTTCTCCAGGAACAAGCAGGAAGTCAGTCCTCATATATGGGACTCCCCAACTACAGGCTAACGAAAACCCATAGCAAAAACAAGGGCTCCCTCATGGGGAGCCGAAAGCAGCAGCAATGAGTCCGTGTCCACAGACCACAGTGGCATCCCTGTGTCCGATGAAACCAACACAGAAGGGTCGGAGGATAGGAGTTGCCAAAACCCCGAAAAGGTTACAGAGCGCAGCTTGGCCAAAGGCACTGTCCCATCGGGACTCTCTTTCCAGGCAGCAATGGGCTGAGAAGGTATGGCCTGAAGACTAGGTGACGGACCGGCAGATGTCCACCACTGGGATGGAGCGCAAGTTTGCCGCCATGGCCCTTACATGGTGCGCTGTGACGCGGCCTTCCAGCGGGAGTCCTGCCTGCTCATAGGTGAGGGCGATACAGTCCACCACCCAGGTGGACAGCGTATGCTTGGTCACCGCCTCCCCCAGCCTACTGGGGTCATAGGAGATGAAAAGCAAAGCAGCTTTGCGGTGGCCCTGAGTGCGTTGGCTATAGAAGGAAAAAGCCCTCTTACAGTCCAAGGTGTGAAGGACAGTCTCCACCCAACTGGAGGGAGGACTTGGAAAGAAGACAGGGAGCACCACTTCCTGGTTGAGATGGCAGGGCAAAACTATCTTTGGAAGGAATTTGGAGTGTGTGCGAAGCATCACTCTGTTCTTGTAGAACCTAGTATAAGGGGCCTCCGCCACCAGGGACCGAAGCTCGCTGACTCTGTGAGTGGAGGTGAGTGCAACCAGGAAAACCACCTTCCAAGAGAGGTAGCAAAGGTGGCAGGTAGCCAGAGGCTCGAAGGGTGGGCGAGTGAGCTGCCCCAACACTAAGTTCAGGTCCCATACGGTTGCCGGAGGAGGAACTGGAGGCTTTGGTAAGAGCAGACCCTGAAGAAAACGGGTCACCAGAGGATGGACCGAGAGGGGCTTACCATCCACCGGGTGGTGGTGGGTCAAGAAGGCACTAAGGTGCACCCAGACGGAGTTAGACTTGAGCCTGGATTGAGAGAGGTGGAGAAGGTACTGTAACACCAGTCCCACCGGGCAGGAGAACATATCAGCCCCATGCCTGACGCACCGAGAACCTGCACCATTGACGGTGTAAGCCTTTATAGTAGAGGCCTTGTGAGAGGCCAGCAGAATCTCCTCCACTTCAACCGAAAGGTTGAAAGGGGCCAGAATCACCCTCCCAGCAGCCACGCTGTCAGCGACAGGGGCCCCAGGTTGGGGTGCAGAAGACAGCCCCCCTCCTGAGACAGGAGTCCCGGAGTGGTCTCCAAGGGGATGGGGGTCTCCAACAACCGGAGGAGCAATGGGAACCATGGTTGCCTGGGCCACTGAGGGGCTATCAGGATGAGCGAGGCCCTGTCGTGGAGGGTCCTGAACAAGGCTTGGCAATCAGTGGCGTGGCAGGGAAGATGTACATGAGACCTTTCTGACCATGAGACAAAGAACGCGTCTGCTGCCACCCTGGAGGGGTGGGCCTGCCGGGAGCAGAAGTGGGGCAACTGGAAGTTGTCCAGGCTGGCGAACAGGTCCATCACAGGTTCCCCCAGATCTGGAAAAGCCGATTGGCTACCCTGGGGTCCAGCTGCCACTTGTGCAGCTGAAGGACTCTGCTCAACCTGTCAGCCAGAAGGTTGTCCTGGCCTGGTAGGTACACGGCCTGCAGGAGGATACCCTGCTGGATTGCATATGAGCAGAGGACCAGTGCCTCCTGACAAAGGGCATGAGATCCTGTGCCCCCGTTTGTTCACATAGAACATCATAAGAACATAAGAACATAAGATATGCCATACTGGGTCAGACCAAGGTCCATCAAAGCCCAGTATTCTGTTTCCAACAGCGGCCAATCTAGGTCATATGTACCTAGCAGTTTCCCCAAAGGACACAGGTTCCACAATGCTTGCATTGGTTCAAGCATTGATATCCTGGGTCCCTTCTTAATAATGGTTTATGGACCTTTCCTCCAGGAACTTGTCCAAACCTTTTTTAAACCCAGCTACACTAACAGCCTTAACTACATCCTCCGGTAACAAATTCCAGAGTTTGATTACACGTTGAGTGAAAAAATATTTTCTTTTATTAGTCTTAAATAGTTTACCCTGTAGCTTCATTGCATGTCCCCTAGTCTTTCTATATTCTGATAAGGTAAACAATCGATTTACGTTTACCTGTTCCACTCCGTTCATTAATTTATAGACTTCTATCATATCTCCCCTCAGCCGTCTCTTTTCCAGGTTAAAGAGCCCTAACCTTTTTAGCCTTTCTTCATAGAAGTATCCTTCCATCCCCTTTACCATTTTGGTGGCTCTTCTCTGAACCTTTTCTAAAATCGCTATATCCTTTTTAAGATACGACGACCAGAATTGCACACAATATTCAAGGTGCGGTCTCACCATGGAACGATACAGAGGCATTATAATATCTTTTGTTTTATTTTCCATTCCTTTCCTTATCATACCAAGCATTCTATTTGCTCTTTTGGCCGCCGCTGCACACTGGGCCGAGGGTTTTAACATGGTATCCACAATGACGCCTAAATCTTTTTCCTGGGTGGTGGTTCCTAATGTGGAACCTTGCATCGTGTAACCACAGTTTGGGCTGTTCTTCCCTAGGTGCATAACCTTGCACTTGTCCACATTAAATTTCATCTGCCATTTTGATGCCCAGTCTTCCAATTTATCAAGATCCTCTTGCAATATTCCACAATCCTCTTGGGTTTTAACAATCTTAAATAGTTTTGTGTCATCTGCAAATTTGATAACCTCACTCGTTATTCCACTTTCCAGGTCATTTATGAATATGTCAAAAAGCAGCGGACCCAGCACAGATCCCTGGGGTACACCACTATTCACCTTTCTCCATTGGGAAAATTGGCCATTTAGCCCTACCCTCTGCTTTCTATCTTTTAACCAGTTCCTGATCCACAATAGTACACTGCCTCCTATCCCATGACTCTTTAGTTTTGCCAAAAGTCTCTGATGAGGGACCTTGTCAAAGGCTTTCTAAAAGTCCAGATACACTATATCAACCGACTCACCTTTGTCCACCTGTTTATTCACACTTTCAAAAAACATAACAGATTAGTAAGACAAGATCTTCCTTGTCTAAAGCCATGTTGGCTGTCTCCCATTAGGTCATGACTATCTACATGCTGAGTAATTTTATTCTTTATGATGGTTTCTACCATTTTTCCCGGTACTGATGTCAGGCTCACCGGTCTGTACTTTTCCTGATCACCCCTGGAACCCTTTTTAAAAATTGGTGTTACATTGGCGATCCTCCAATCTTCAGGTATTAGAGATGATTTTAATGATAGTTCACAGATTACTAATAGCAGGTCTGCAATCTCATATTTCAGTTCTATCAACACCCTTGGATGTATACCATCCGGCCCAGGTGATTTGCTACACTTCAGTTTATCTAATAGTTGTAATACATCTTCCCGATGTATCGATATTTCCTTCAATTCTTCTGCACCTTTAAATACCACTTCAGTCATGGGTAACATCCCTACATCTTCCTCAGTAAAGACTGAAGCAAAGAATTCATTCAGTCTCTCCGCTATCGCCTTGTCGCCTCTTAGTGCTCCTTTAACCCCTTTATCATCTAATGGACCAACTGACTCTCTCACAGGTTTTTTGCTACGAATGTACTTGAAAAGGTCTTTACTTCGCGTTTTTGCTTCCGCAGCAAGCTTCTTCTCAAATTCTCCCTTTGCCTGCCTTATCAATGCCTTGCATTTGACTTGCCAGTGCTTGTGCTGTTTCCAGGTTTCGTCATTTGGCTTTTTTTTTTTCATTTCCTGAAATATGCTTTTTTGGCAACAGCCTCTCTGACCTAACCTTTAAACCATGCTGGCAGTTTTTTGGACTTCCTTCCACTTTTCTTAAAGCGTGGAATACAGCTGGTCTGGGCTTCCAAGATAGTATTTTTCAACAAAACCCAAGCTTGATGTAAGTCTTTAACCTTTGCAACTGCTCCTTTTAATTTTTTTCTTAACTATTTTCGTCATTTTATCATAGTCTCCCTTTCGAAAGTTAAAAGGTAGTACTGTGGATCTCGTTAATATCCCTCCTCCACTAATTAAATCAAAGGTAATCATGCTATGATCACTATTGCCAAGTGGCCCCAACACCCTTATCTCTTGCACTGTTCCACTAAGGACTAAGTTTAATATGGCTTCCCCTCTGGTCGGTTCATGAACCAGCTGCTCCGAGAAACAGTCATTTATTTCATCTAGGAACTTTATCTCCCTAGCATGTCCTGCCGTGACACTGACCCAGTCGATAACGGGGTAATTGAGATCACCCATTATTATTACTGTGCTGTAACTTTTGTTAGCTTCCTTGATTTCTTTGAGCATTTCATCATCCGTTTGTTCATTCTGGCCAGGCGGTCGATAGTACACCCCCACTGCCATCGCCTTCCCCTTTTTACATGGAATTTCAATCCATAGAGATTCTACAGCAAATTTTGTTTGCTGCTAAACTTTAATCCTTTCTGACTCAATGCCCTCTCTAACATAGAGCGCAACCCCTCCACCAATTTGATCAGCTCTATCATTACGATATAGTTTGTACCCAGGTATCACAGTGTCCCACTGGTTGTCCTCCTTCCACCATGTCTCTGATATTCCAATCATATCTAACCTCTCATTTAGTGCTATATATTCTAACTCTCCCATCTTATTTTTTAGACTTCTAGCATTTGCATACAAGCATTTTAGAGACTGTATTTTATTCATATTAATTTGGCTATTGGTAGACATGGGTAATTTGGGATCTTTAAGCTCTGTCTGCTCCATACCCGAGGGTATTTGGGCTACTTTACTCTTTTTTGGAACCTCTCTGCTTTTAGTAGTATCCTTCAAGGATACATTCTTCCGAACCATCCACTCTTGGGCGACTGTCAGCTTTCCCCTATTATCTAGTTTAAAAGCTGCTCTATCTCCTTTTTAAAGGTTAATGCCAGCAGCCTGGTTCCATCCCGGTTAAGGTGAAGCCCATCCCTTCGGAAGAGCCCCTCCTTTCCCCAGAATGTTCCCCAGTTCCTAACAAATCCAAAACCCTCATCTCTGTACCACTGTCTCATCCACGCATTGAGACTCCGGAGCTCTGCCTGCCTTTTTTGGGTCCTGCCCGTGGAACGGGAAGCATTTCGGAGAACGCTACCCTGGAAGTTCTGGATTTCAACTTCCTACCTAAAAGCCTAAATTTAGCCTCCAGAACCTCCCTACCACATTTTCCTATGTCATTGGTACCGACATGTACCAAGACAGCAGACTCCTCCCCAGCACTATCTAAGACCTTATCTAGGTGGCGCGTGAGGTCCGCTACCTTCGCACCAGGCAGGCATGTTACCAGGCGATCCTCACGTCCACCAGCCACCCAGCTATCTACATGCCTAATGATCGAATCACCAACTATAACGGCTGCCCTAACCCTTCCCTCATGGGCACATGGCACTGGAGAAACTTCCTCGGTGTGAGAGGGTTTTATATCACCTGGAGGACAGGTCCTAGTTATAGGATCACTTCCTGCCACACCAGGGTGATGCTCTCCTGTCACGTGACCTCTCTCCTCCATGGCAACAGGGATGCTGCCAAACTGGAGGTGGGAATTCAGGACTATATCTCTGTAGGTCTCGTCTATGTACCTCTCTGTCTTTCTTATGTTTTCCAAGTCTGCTACTCTAGACTCTAGAGAATGGACTCGTTCCCTGAGAGCAAAGAGCTCCTTGCACCTAGTGCACACCTAAGACCTCTCACCAACAGGGAGAAAATCATACATGTGACACTCAATGCAAAAGACTGGAAAGCCCCCCTCTCGCTGCTGGACTGCTGTCTGCATCTTAGTTTTAAGCTTGTGTTTAGATCTTTAAGTTCTTTACTTACTAAGGGTTGCTATGGATATTTATACTAATAAAACTGTACCTAATATGTTTAATATACCTTGTTCACCTGAAGCTCAATTAATCTCAGGTCCTTAGTTTATGACTGATTTGAGTAACGAGCCTCACCTGAGAGCACCTCCTGTATTTTAAGATGTGTAAGTACCTATAAAGCTACGATTATCCCAGGGATGGGTGGGTGTTGGGTGGGAGGGAAGGAAATAACACTTATTAAAAGGAGGGCTGCTACACAGTACCCTGTCCTGTCCTGCTGAGGTAAGCTATATTCTGATTTGATTTAAATTATAGCTCTTTGCTGCTGCTAGGCTTAACTTATTATGAAATTTAAACTACAAGCTCTCTGCTGGGTTCTAAATTTAACCAGAAAGCTCTCTTCTGTGTTTTAAAATTTAAACTAAAAGTACTTTGCTGATACTAGGCCCTGAGTGACTATTAAATTTAAACTACAAGCTCTCTGCTGGGTATGAAAGGTAACCAGAAAGTTCTCTTCTGTGTTTTAAATTTAAAACTTAAACTGCTGCTACTAGGCCCTGATTTAACAAAAAATAGTGGGTTCACAGATTAATTAGCTTTAATACAAAGAATTCCTTTCGGAAAATTCCCAGAAGTATATACTCAATTGCAGATCTCTCTCCAGAACTAACAGTCCCCTTTTCTAGTCCTTCAAGTGCCGTCGCCACTGCCACCACCCAGCTCACCTAGTGAATGGGCCGGCCCTGCTCCCGCTCATACAGGGGCGAGGATTGGAGGGAACATTGCGGTGATAAGCAGTCTTTGGAGGTTCTTCTTCAGTCTCCCAGAGTCTGAGAGGAACTCGAAGTACTGCCACGAATGGTGACCACGCCAGTGGTGTTTGAGAAGAGTCGAAGGGGTCCTCGGCTCCCATCTGTCTGTACTTAAAGCACTTGGGGGTGGATATCCATTGCACTGAGAGGAACCTTGAATGCTCATGGGAGCCACCCAAGAGAGAATGGACCTCTAGCATGGTCTGCACCTCTGCAGGTGAGGCACCCACCATGGACAGAGCTGTCACCAGAGCAAAGGGACCAGAGGTCACCGAGTCCCTGGCAGTTTGCTGAGCCACGAACGCAGCAAGGCTATGCTGTAAGGCCTACATCCTCTCTGTGGGGATAGAGGTCTCTGCTGCCGCCAGAGTTGGCACTGCAGCCTTCGGTGCCAATGCCAGCTCTCTCTAAGGGGATTCCTTGATGGTCACAGCCTCAGGAGTCCCAGGCCGTCCTTGAGACAACTCCTCCCGCTGGGGCAGCTTGGAGGGTTGCTCTTGGCTCTCGCCTTCTGAGTTGCACTGAGGGCTCAGATGCCAGTGCCCATGGGCCTTCATCCTGGAGTGGAGTAGCAGCTCAATGGTTAAGAACACTGGCTTGGGAACCCAGAGACCAGGGTTTGATTCCCACTAGCACTATTTGTGGCCTTGGACAAGTCACTTAACCCTCCACTGCCTCAGAAAAATCCAAGTTATCAATGCCCCTGTTTAATGTACATTACCAAGTTTAAGTTTCAATGTATACCGTTTTGATTGAAATGATAGTGATATATAAAATCTGTTAAATAAATAAAAATAAAATAAATAAATAAATCCTGGGCTCGGCTGACAAGGTTGAAGTCCAGCCCTTCTGGGAGTGCTCCTTATCAAAGGAGAGCCACCATTCCAGTGCCCTATGACCCCTCGGATCCAAATGGGCCTGGCCTTCGCATGAAGCCGAAGCTTCAGTAGGAGCCTTCGAGGGCATCAATGCTGAGGCCAATGTCGACACCTCAGAACCTTATAGTAATTCCCGCTGCCGTTCCCACTTCTTGAGTCCCTTGCGCGTTATCTGCAAGCAGAGAGCACAGTCTGAGGGCTCGTGGTTGAGCCCGAGGCATTGAAGACACCAACTGTGGCAGTTCGTGATGGAGATGGTCCAGCACACTAGGTACTCTTCTTTAAGCTATTGGCTGATTTTAACATGGTAGGGAAGATGACTTCCATCAAGTCAAAGACTCCAACATCCTCACAAACCAGGGAGGCACAAGAGGAAAATCCCACGTGCTGAAAAGGAAAAAGGCAAAAAAAATCTGAGAAAAATGTGGCACCGAGGCACCAATGTTCCCGCAGACGACAGGAAGACACTATACAGTATGCGATACTGAAAGATTAGCAAAAAAATAGCGAAGAAAAAGGTCAACTAAATTCATGACACAAGACAACGTCTAGAGGGCTCCATGGAAAAAACAAGACTGTGATAAAGATGGCTCCTTCAGGCGGGAATACCGGCACACATGCATAGAGCACCTTCCAAAATCTTCCTATGGAAGCTGGGAAGCATTTCCATGCGGGCTCTATCAGTGACATCACTCATATGTGAGGACTGACTTCCTGCTTGGTCCTAGAAAAATATGTGAAAATAGAGGGGGGGGGGGGAAAGGTGTCCAAAAAACGGGAAAAAGTCCAAAATGAACAAAAATGTTTTTCATATACGCATTTTTAATTTCTTGTCATTTGAATCCTGCAAAGATTAGCAATGTTCACCTAAATAAACTTGTCTAGTAATGCATGCATCTAAGAAGCCAACTGCTATCACCATGTTTTACATTTCATTCTTCCTGTTTTAGAATACCCAAGCTAAAACTTGAAAACACATACATAATTCCAGTAGAAAATATTCAATAGCAAAATTAAAACAAGTAATTGAGCTCTACGCCTAAAAAGAAAAAAACAACAAAAAAACATATGTACAGCAAACTATAGCCAGTTCAGAAAGTACTTCATTTACATGACCTGTGTATCATTTTATTTATTTAGCTGTATTTATATCCCGCTTTTCACCGGGTCAAAGCGGTCAATTGGGGGATACATTTAACATGAGGGGATATGAGACACATACGCTAATACTTACAGGGAACATGGGCAATGGAGGGTTAAGTGGCTTGCCCAAGACCACAAGGAGGTGCCTATAGGACTAGAAATACCAGTCCCTCCGGCCTGAGATTGCTGTCCCCAGGTGGGACTTGAACCCCCGGCCCTCCGGCCTGAAGTACCTTGTCCTAACCACTAGACCACTCCTCCCTGTATCATGCTAAGGTGAGACATTTGAGCACCTAAGCCAAGGCATATCAACCGAGAAAGAAACAGAGGTCATAACCAACTTCAGAACTGAAATATAAAGCAGTGAAAATTATCCTTGCCTATATTTAGCAATTTCACAAGTCCAGAAACAAAATTACAGCTTAGCACTCAACATTGGTGTCTGCACAAACATGTGCTCTTATCAGTGAGAAACAGATCCCTGGCATATCTGCCCCACCTTCTTTCTGAGCAGCTCACATACAAAACATCTGCACTCTAGGTTTCACATAAAAAAGTGTACTTGTGTAGAAGCCAATGCAATAGCTACAATAACTTGTATCAGAGAAACTGATCATCCAGCATTTAAATAATACATAGTAAATGATGGCAGACAAAGACCAGTATGGTCCATCTGGTCTGCCCAGTAAGATGGCAAGAGTAGGTTCACCTGCCGCTCCATGCAGGCCACCCCTCCCCATGTCTTTGTTTTAGGGTTGAACCCACCGCTCTGTGTAGGACACCCCTATATGTTGAGAAATTAGTTAAGTTTATTTTGATTTTATCCTGTTGCTGTAAAGGAATCCACTGTGTCTGTCCCACGCCATTTTGAATTCTGTCACTGTATTTGCCCCCAACACTTCCATCGGGAGGGCATTCCAAGCATCCACCACCCTTGCAGTGAAAAAGTATTTCCTGACATTGCCTTTCAATTTACCCCCTTGCAGCTTCATGTTATGCCCTCTAGTTTTACAGCTTCCCCGTCTTTGGAAGAGGTTTGTTTGTTCATTAATTCTCTTTAAGTATTTAAAGGTATGAATCATATCTCCCCTCTCCCTCCTCTCCTCCAAAGTGTACATATTTAGATCTTCAAGTCTCTTCCCATAAGGCTTCTGACGCAGGCTCCAAATCATTTCGCCTTCCTCTGAACAGTTTCCAGTCTTTTTATATCCTTTGCAAGATATGGTCTCCAAAACTGAACACAGTATTTCAAAGTAAAGCCTCACCAGTGACTTATACAGTGGCATTAGTATCTCTTCCTTTCTGCTGGTAATTCCTCTTTGTATGCAACCCAACATATTCCTGGCTTCTGCCACTGCCCTGTCGCATTGTTTTGCCACCTTGAGATCACAGAAATAATCACACCAAGGTCCTTCTCTTGGTCCGTGCACACCAACCTCTCGCCCCCTATTGCGTACATTTCCCTTGGATTTCTGCTTCCCAAGTGCATGACACTGCACTTCTTCGCATTAAATCTTAACTGCCAAGCATTAGACCATTCTTCCAGCTTTTGTAGATCTTTCCTCAAGTTATCCACTCCCGCAGGGGAGTCCACTCTGTTGCAAATTTTCGTGTCATCTGCAAAAAGACAGACTTTCCATGCAGTCCTTCAGCAATATCACTCACAAATACATTGAACAGTGCCGGGCCCAGGACTGAACCCTGGGGTACCCCACTAAACACCCTCCTTTCATCCGAGTGAGCTCCATTTACCATCACCTTCTGTTGTCTGTCAGTCAACCAATTTCTAAATCCAGTTCACCACTTTGGGACCCATCCCCAAACTACTGAGTTTATTGATAAGCCTCTTACGAGGAACAGTATCAAAGGATTTGCTGAAATCCAGGTATATGACATCCATCGCATGCCCCTGATCTAGTTCTCTGGTCACCCAGTCAAATTTGTTTGGCAATATCGTCCTTTGGTAAAACCATGTTGCCTCAGATCATGCAACCTGTTGGTTTTGAGAAAGTCCACTATTCGCTCTTCCAAAAGGGCCTCCATTACTTTTCCCGCCACCGAGGTAAGGCTCACGGGCCTGTAGTTTGTCACTTCTTCCCTGTCACCACTTTTGTGAAGGGGTACCACATCCACCCTTCTCCAGTCCTAAGGAACTACTCCTGTTTCCAAGGATCTGTTGACAACATTCTTTAACGGCCATGCAAGAACCTCTCTGAGCTCTTTCAGTATCCTTGGATGTATCCCATCCGGTCACATGGCCTTGCTCACTTTCAGTTTTGCAAGTTGTTCTAACACATCATCTTCAGTGAATGGTGTGGTATCTACTTTCATTCCCTTTAACCAGGAGGAGACACGGGAAAGGCAGGAGTCCAGGGGAGTGGGGTCGGGAGCGAGAGGACTGGTGTGGAACAGAAGGATATCATCGTCAGTATAATAACCGGAGATCCCAAACTGTTGGACAATAAGGGCAAGTGGGGCAAGGAAGATGTTAAAGAGAAGGGGGGGGGGGCTAAAACAGAACCCTGAGGGACGCCGCAGGGAAGGGAGGTTGCGGGGGAAAGATATGAGATGAGATCTGTCTGGGTAGAAAAGATGTGGGAGGAAAGGAAAAAGCGAAACCAACGGTGGACAGTGCCATGGATCTCAAGGTCACGGAGGCGAATGAGAAGTGCGGGGTGATCAACTAGATCAAAGACAGAGGATAGGTACAGGAAAACTGAAAGACAGATTGCCCCATTATGTGATTGGTGAAGCTCATTGAGGAAAGAAAGGAGGATAGTTTCGGTACTGTGCCCTGTTCTAAATTCTGACCGGCAGGGGTGAAAAGTAGATGTGGAATCAAGGTGAGTGGAGAGTTGGGAGAAAACCAGTTTTTCTGAGATTTTTGAAAAGAGAGTCTGGAGACCGGACGCCAGTTCGCAAGAGTGGTAGGTCAAAAGATAGTTTCTTCAGAATGGGTTGAATAATTGCATGTTTCCAAGCAGTGAGGAAAAGGCCTGATGTAAGACTTGAATTAACTATGTGGAGGATAAATGGCATGAGTGAGTGAGGCTCCAGAAGCCAGGAGGAGGGAATGGGGTTGAGTGGGTAGGTTGTTTTGCAAGATGAGGTAAGGACCTTAGAAAGTTCAGTGGCCGTAATGAGCTGGAAGGAGCACCAGGTATGAGAGAGAGCAGGGAAAGGGGAGTGGGGGAGGAGGCAGAGCAAGGGGAAAAGGGAGGCGGGCAGGACAAAAACATGGAACGCAAGGACTGTATTTTCTCAGAGAAGAAAGCAGTCAAGAGGGTTGGATCTGGAGCCGGAGGGGGAGGTGCAGGAGCTAGAGTGGGGGCCTGGGTTGCCAAAAGAAAACGAAGGACCTGGTAGCTGCCAAGAGGAGCCCTAATGAAATCAAAAGCAGACTTTTCCAAATAAATCCATAAGTTCCCCTCTTTCCCAAGCATTAAGTCATTAAGTTTGCCAGCAAAATGATCACTTATCCATAGAAGCTTCATCCACTCTCAGGTTTCCCTCCAAGCCAATCAAAAATATAGGGGAAAAAAGAGGCGATAAAGAAAGAAGCAAAGTTTACAGACAGAGACGCAGAGTGAAGGGGGAGCCTGGACCCAAACTTACCAACCCTGCTTAGGGGTCCTCCTATTCACACTATGACCCAACAGTGCTGGGACCCAGGGGTGAAGGCACTGGACACCAGGCAGTTCTCAGTTTGAGGAGATAAGAGGGTACCCAAGCTCTAAACAAATGTTGGGCCTACATGTCTCAATCTCTCAGGCCATAAAATCATGTCAACCAGGAAAGACAGGCTTATATGCACTCAAGCACCTTGCCACCTATCTGAGAAAGACAATACTAGCTTCTCTCAGGGCTGCACCAGAATATATGCAAGTGATTGCATCACTGAAAGCTGCTCAAATCTGCCTCCACCTGCTGGCTAGGGAACATAACCCTCTTGCCTGGACTGGTCTTGTATAAGGAAGAATCAAACTTCAATCTTTTATTCTAAATGAAGAAGTTTTATATCCTGATCATTCTTTCTTCGAATCCTGCTACACCAGTACAGATGTATGGGTTATGCTCCCTTGTCAGAAAGTGGAGGCAGATTTGAGCAACTATCACAATGTTTCACTTGCATACATGCAGGTGCAGCACTGAGAGAAGCCAGTATGGACACTTCCTAAACATAAAAAAGGCTGATAAAAAACAAACGAATAATGCTAGAAATTAACAACCCAAATCTGGAACAGTTAAGTTGAACAAGTATGTGGACTCTCTTACATTTAATTCCGAGTCAGAACATATACTCAACCATAAACCAGCGACTGCATTTATCTGCTATATATTAAACTCAATCTCTGGGATGTTTGAAGTGGATGCTGAGGATTTTCCCCCCCTTCTTCACTTTGATATTTTGCATAACTGCTTATCGTCTAGCTGTGGTTCGAGAACATAATACTGATAATGCACACAACGGCAGCTGGACTTCCAAACCTATAGAAAGGAGTCTTCTAGAGAGGGATGGACTTGTCTAGCATGATTAAAGAAAAAAAATGATCAGGCATGTAAAATTTCTCCTTCCTACTAGACCAGTCCAGACATATGGGATGTAGCTAAGCAGTCAGGACCCTGGGTGGGAGAAGATACCACTTAGAACAGAACTGCGTTGCCAAAAAGATGCCATCTGCTCCAGATCCCACATGCAACCTGTAATGCTTCACCAAAGTGCTCAGAAGACCAAATAGTTGATTTGCAGATGTCCGCTGGAGATAACAAGGCAGACTCCGCCCAGGCGGACCGTGCCCTAGTGAACTGAGCTCTAACTTCCTCCAGCATATGCTTACCAGCCAGAAACATAGAAACACAGAAACATGAGGGCAGAAAGAGACCAAGTGGCCTATCTAGTCTGCCCTTCCATCTCAACTACTACAATAGTCCCCCTTTTTTCCTTTACAGATCCTCTGCTTTTCCCATGCTTTTTTGGATTCAGATATTGTCCTCATCTCTACCACCTCCAAGTCCTTCTAGATCCACTAAAATCTGGCTTTCATCCCTTTCATGCCACCAAAACAGCTCTTGCTAAAGTCTCCAGTGACTTATTCCTGGCTAAATCCAAACATCTTTATTCAATCCTCATTCTTCTTGGCTTTTCTGCTGCTTTCACACTGTTGATCACCATTTTCTCCTCAACATTGTCCTCACTTGATTTTAGGGGCTCTGTACTGTCCTGGTTCTCTTCTTATCTCTCCCATCGCCCACCTCTTTGGGGGAGCTTTTTGATCCTAATCCCTTATTTTCCTAGTATCTCCTTACCTTTACTAATTTGTACCCCTGTTCTCGACTATTATACTATCTGTCTTGTTTTAGATTGTAAGCTCTAATGAGCAGGGACCATCTTTCTACATGTATATGTACAGCGTTGCTTAAATCTTATAGCGCTATATAAATGATTAATAGTAGTAGTAAATATATAAATGAAATGAAACCTTAGACTGCCTTACCCACCAAAAGAGAAAAGACCTCTCCAGAGGATCACTCTGGCCTCCAATCAATTGATCAACCAAAAGACCTCCAGGTGATCAGAGTTCCTAGACAAACTATCCTAGATGATGGATTCCTCAGCCCTTCAGGCTGTCATCCAAGGTGACTATCCAAGATGCTTTCAGTCTCATCTCATCAGATAGTGAGAGATTGTTACAATCAGGCTAGCTGCTCCTTGATCTTCTGGTGGAGAGGAAAGGGCCGTTAGAACAGAGAACATGAAGTGCAGAGAGACAGTAGATCTCTCTGAAGGGGATGCAAGTGTGCCTTAGCCCAAGGAACCAACTCCATGGTCCGTACCATGGACCCTAGGAGTTGAAGATACACTCAGTCAGCTCATTGGATCTGAGACTAAAACTCCCCGAGCTGTCTCTGCTGCTTGAAAGACCTCTTCAACGTGAGGAAAACCCGACCCAGGAGAAGGTTAAACCAAGCTCTAAAGGAACTCCAAGTTCCAAGAGCGGATTAGACTGCTGAGAGTTGATCACTAAACTCAAGTCAGTCATTCTAGAAAGCGGACCACTAGGGTTGTGTCAGCCCTGGAGTTCCGCGGGGTCTAACTGAATCAGTCAGTCAGAGGTATGGGAAGGCCATGCTTACCAGAATGCCACCACTACCACCATGACCTTTGAGAAAGTGTGAAGAGCCATGGCTAGGCCAAAAGGGTAGAGCCCATGACAAAAAAAAAAAAAAAAAAGAGAAACTGCCACCTGCTGTCCCCAAAAAGGAATAGAAAAAATAGGCCTTGGTCAGATCCAGGGAAGTGAGAAATTCCTCTTGCAAGACCAAACACAAATGACCAATCTGATCTCCATGTGGGAAAGAGGGACTCCATGTTTCGCACTCACCACCTTCAGATCTAGAAAAGGCAAGAAGGAACCACCCACAGTGAAGTAGATGGAATAATGCCCTTTGTCCTGCTCTGCAGAAAAGACAGGTAGAATAGCCTGCAACTGTAGGAGGTGCTGTAGAGTTTCTTCAACTGTCACCCACCTGAGCAGGGTGCTGCACAGATTGTCCACAAAGGCATCCTAGAGCAGCTCTGCAAAGCTCCAGCATATAGCTCTGACTTAGGACACAAGGATCCATTAGTCTGCTGTGATCCGATCCACTCAGGGAAACAGCTGGAGCCATCCCCCACTGACTGCATATCAAAGGAGACCGACCAAATCTCATTGCTTGGGCCTTACTGATTCCAGAAGGACATAAGAACATAAGATATGCCATACTGGTCAGAACAAGGTCCATCAAGCCCAGTACCCAATCTCCAACAGTGGCCAATCTAGGTCATAAAGTACCTAGCAGTTTCCCCAAAAGACAGGTTCCACAATGCTTGTTTTGGGACAAGCAGCAATATCCTGGGTCCCTTTTAATAATGGTTTATGGACCTTTCCTCCAGGAACTTGTCCAAACCCCTTTTAAACCCAGCTACACTAACAGCCTTTACTACATCCTTTGGTAACAAATCCCAGAATTAGATTAATAAGAAAATAATTTTTTCACTCATCGTGTAGTCTTAAATAGGTTACCCTGTAGCTGCATTGCATGTCCCCTAGTCTTTCTATATTCTGGTGACATAAACAATCAATCTACGTTTACCTGGTCCACTCCTTTCATTAATTTATAGACCTCTATCATATCTCCCCTCAGCCGTCTCTTTTCCATGTTGAAGAGCCCTAACCTTTCTAGCCTCTCTTCATAGGGGTAGCCTTCCATCCCCTTTACCATTTTGGTGGCTCTTCTCTGTACCTTTTCTAATAACGCTATATCCTTTTTAAGATATGGCGACCAGAACTGCACACAATATTCAAGGCGCAGTCGCACCATGGAATGATACTAAGGCATTATAATATCCTTTGTTTTATTTTCCATTCATTTCCTTATGATACCTAGCATTCTATTTGCTCTCTTGGCCGCGGCGGCACACTGGGCGGAGGGTATTAACATGTTATCTACGATGATGCTTAAATCTTTTTCCTGGGTGGTGGTTCCTAATGTGTAACCTTACATCATGGTACCATAGTCTGGGATGTTCTTTCCTAGATGCATAACTTTGCACTTGTCCACATTAAATTTTATCTGCCATTTGGTTGCCCAGTATTCCAATTTAGCAAGATCCTCTTGCAATTTTCCACAATCCTCATGGGTTTTAACATCTTTAAATAGTTTTGTCTCATCTGCAAAATTTGATAACTTCATTCATTATTCCCATTTCCAGGTCATTTATGAATATGTTAAAAAGCAGCGGACCCAGCACAGGATCCCTGGGATACTCCATTATTCACCTTTCTCCATTGGGAAAATTGGCCATTTAGCCCTAACCTCTGCTTTCTATCTTTTAACCAGTTCCTGATCCACAATAGTACACTGCCTCCTATCCCATGACTTTTTAGTTTTGCCAAAAGTCTCTGATGAGGGACCTTGTCAAAGGCTTTCTGAAAGTCCAGATACGCTGTATCAGCCGACTCACCTTTATCTACCTGTTTATTTACACCTTCAAAAAAACATAGCAGAAAAAGACAAGATCTTCCTTTTCTAAAGCCATGTTGGCTGTCTCCCATTAAGCTATGGCTATCTACATGTTCAGTAATTTTGTTCTTTAAGATGGTTCCAAACAAGCCTTATCCAGACACCTAGCTATCTGAGAGCACCTCAATGCTCTACCCAAGGTCTTGTGAGAGGCATCCCTAATGCCCCTAGCCCTGAATTCCAGAAGCCTCTGGGCAAACCTTCCCAAGATATTAATCAGCCTCTCCAGATCCTCCTCAATGAACAACCCACCCTTAAAGGAAAGTTTGCTCAGCTTTAACAGCTTCAACTGATCAACTGTGGAGCTAGGCACCACTGCCACTATGGAAAAGCTGCTGATTAAATCCAACCAAGCAGCCACCACACAAGAGGCTCCAGACTCCACTCTCACTAAAGAGTTAAGTGACCTGCCCAAACATCACAAGACATAACAGTGAGACTTGAACCCAGCTCCCCTAGTTCTCAGCCCATGCTCCAATCATTAGGATACTTCCTGGCTGTCCCAGCATAAAAGGACTCAAGCCACTAGGCCTGCACACAGCATCACTGGCTGCGTTCACATTAGGCTCACCAAGGTGCACCTAAAGACAGCCTCAACCCTCCTGATGCATGACTCCTTAGATACAGCATCCCATCCACTCGGATGGATGCATGCTGTGATGAGGGCCTTCAACCCAGGGAGCTCAAAAGACTGATGCAGCTCATCTTGGGTCAAAGGGTATAGCCAAGACAGGAACCAAAAGCCCCTAGGGCTCAGTTTAGGGGATTTCTCCATGAGAGACATGCTGCTCTCTAAGATCAGATAGAGGAAGGAATACAGCAAGATGCTGTATACCCTCCAGGAGAGGGCTCACTTTCTAACTACACCCGAGATTAGGTTCTACAACATGCAGGTCCACCACAGTCTCCTGAAAGAGCACAGGAAGGTCCCTTCTATGAAACAGGTGCGGTGAGGGGGGGGGGGGGGGAAACAATGAGTTCATAGCCTTTCCACTAGGAGGATCGCCCCATCCTCCTTAGATTTACCTTCTGAAAAAAAAAATCAACTTTTCTAGAGCATCCCAACCAACACCCATGGGAAATAAAGCAGGGCTCCCAGAAGAGTGGATGAGTGAAAGAAAAGGAGAAATTTTACTTACCGTTAATTTCCTTTCCTGGATTCCTGCTAGGCCAGTCCAGACAAGTGGGTTGTGTCCCCCTGTTAGCAGATGAGACAAGAGAAAATTCTAGAAGCTTAGTGACATCATCCTTGATAGTTGTACCCTTAGGTGTCAGCTTCAGTATATTAGTAGCAAGCTGAGTAGCTTCAAGTAGCCTTAAAGGACCAGCCAGGAAAAACAAAACCATGAAATGGGAAACCTGGCATGCGGAGGCATGCCTCGAAAAACAACTTATATACAAGGCTTGGCGTCCATACTAGGCAGAATGCCAAGAGCTATGTACAAGGAAGAGACCAACCGAGCTGTCAGACATGCCCATGAGATCCTCTCTTAGGTGCTGACACGGCCAGTCAGAGACCAGCGCAGCGGGGAGGGTTCTGGACTTGTCTAGCAGGAAGCCAGGAAAGGAAATTAATAGTAAGTAAAATTTCTCCTTCCAGTTCATCCTGCTAGATCAGTCCAGATAAGTGGGGAGTACCAAAGCTAAGTTCCCTCTGGGCGGGAAGAAACAGCAGTAGCCAAGACAGTGATCCCAAACCACACTGCTTCCCGAGTGTGAAGGTCCAGGCAATTAGTGCCAGAGAGAGAAGACCATGTGGCCGCCTTGCAAATATCCAGCGGCACAACCCTTGCCCGCTCTGCCCAAGTGGGGCTTGAGCTCTCATGGAATGTGCTCAGTGTCCACTGGGCACAGGCTTGTTCTGAAGGATATAGGCAGACTCAATGACCTGATTGATCCAGGGTGCAATGATAGCCTTAGAGGCAGCCGTCCCCTTGTGCGGACCAGAGATCAGAACAAAGAGGCAATCAGAGAGGCAAAAGGAACTGGATACCCTGCAATAGTGGCGTAAGGCCCTGCTAACATTGAGAGAATGGAGGTTGTAACAGCCACCCAACTGCTGCTCCTTCAGGAAGGAAGGACCACGGCCTGATTTAGATGAAAATCTGCAAGGACCTTAGGCAAAAAGGAGGGAACTGTCAGAATAGTGACACTCTCCAGAAAAAAAGATAGAAAAAGATCTCAACAAGAAAGCGCCTGGAGTTCTGGAAGATGTCGAGCCGAGGTGACAGCAACAAAGAGGACGGTCTTATGAGTCAGATCCTTAAGAGACGCACAGCAGAGGGGTTCGAAAGGAGATCTGGTGAGAGCATGAAGGACCAAGGACAGATCCCATGCTGAGATAACCACTGAAGTCAATGAGAATTTTAAAAAAACGGAATCACTAATCTAGCCTTTTGTTTTATAGTGAAACACAATATAACCATGACTTTGCAACACACCATAGGACTCCAAAATAAATACAATCTCATTTCTGTATTTAATTTTTTATACAGTGATATAGTACAAAAGTTCAAGTTTTAAACCAATATAAAATTCTAAAGGCTACAAAGAACCTAACCAACTAGAAGCATGTGTCTAGTTCAAAAGCAAAATATAATTGAAGCAATTGTCACATAGCAATAGTACAACGCTATTTTTATTATTTTGCTGGGAGAACACTTTTAAAGACAAAGTAAAGAGTGATTTTCTCTTAAAAAGGTGCTGGATCGAGGCGGCCCGAATCAGGAAAGCTTGGGCACAGGAATCTCTCTGGTTAGAGGAGGAAGCTAAGCGCCTCCAATTAGAACATGTACAGACGGGCTCTAAACGTGTCTGGCGTCAGTGGCGAGAAACGCGTGCCCGACTGGATGCTTACATGCAAAGGGATTTAGATAATATGCGTCGTAGATTACGACAGACTTTTTATGAAAGGGGGAATAGTTGGGTAATACCTTGCCCTGCAACTTCGGCAGCAACACACCTCACGGGTGGTCCGCGAGATTCGGGACTCATTGGGAGGCTTGCGGGTGGTGTCTCGGGAGATACATGTAGTACTAGCAGATTTATTGGCGCAATTGTATAGGGCTGAGTCCTTTGATTTGGCCCAAGAGAATAAATATTTACATGATATCTCTCTACCACAGTTGGCCGACCCTGATAGAGCAGTTGGAAGCAGAGATTACCGCAGAGGAGGTGGAAGAGTCTATTCGGTGTTTGAAGGCTGGGAGGGCGCCGGGGAGTGATGGGTTCCCTTCGGAAAATTACAAAAAATATTGCGCCCAGTTATCACCAACCTTGGCGGTGCTCTTTAATGCGTTGCTGCGGGGGAATGCCATTACCTGATACTCAACGGTAAGCTGTTATTGCGGTGATACCTAAGCCAGGTAAACTGACGCAGGAGGCGACCTCTTATCTCCCTATTTCTCTGTTAAATACTGATGTTAAAATATTGGCCTCCGGACTTCCGGTCTGGCAATGAGCTGACCAGACGTGTTCTGACCAGCTCCGGGTAGATACCCCGCAAACCTGCTAAAAATCTGATCCCACACCACCGACTGCCTTTGCTATTGCTGACCCGATAGAACACTTCGGTGAGAGCTTCAAGTCCAACAGTTCTGGGACTGAAGAGGGGCTGTCTAAGAGCGCTACTCCGATGGCAACGAAATCTCTCAGGAGAGAGAAGCCACGTGCAACAGAGGCCAAAATGGCCGAAGGGACGCCCGCTAGCCCCAAATCTGGGGATGGCTCTGACCTGGTGGCTGAGGTGAGCGCGGCAGTAGTGCGTGCATTGGAGGCTCGATTCCAAGACCTCGCAGGGAGTCTCCAGACCCTCAACCAAAACTTCTCTGAATTTGCCGGACGAATGGAGCAGGCGGAGACGCGTATCGCTGAGGTTGAAGACACCCAACAATCCCTCACGGCTAAGGTGGCTGCCCTCGAATCCATCGTTAAGCAGCAGAGTGATAAGCTGGACGATTTAGAGAATAGGGGGCGCCGCAAAAACTTACGCTTTGTGGGGATCCCCGAATCCGTGGGAGATGGAGCCCTCTTCAACCATCTGCAATCCTGGCTCGACCAGCTTGTTGGAGGTGCCGAAGGAAGCCGGGTGAAATTAGACCGCGTGCACAGGTTGGGACCCCGCAGAGAGCAGGCACAGCGACCTCGAGCAGTCATTGCCCGGTTTCAAGAATACCGGCAGAAGGAGGAAGTTCTGCGACTTGCTCGCAGCCGCAGGGTATCCCACCAAACGTCTGCTGAACAGATTCTTGTCTTTCAAGATTACTCCGTCCTTGTCAGTCAACAACGGCGTGCCTTTTCTTCAGTCTGCGTGCAGCTTTTCGCCAAAGGGATGCGCTTCTCACTGCTGTACCCGGCCCGCTTGCGGGTTGAACATCAGGGTCGTGCTAAATTCCTAGCGACGCCAGCAGAAGCAGCAGCATTCCTGGACTCTCTCAACGCCCCAGACCAAAACTCTCCTTGAGGGTCGATGCTTGCTGTGTAATGGGACTTCAGCGCGCAGCTTCGAGGACCTTAGGTATCCGCAAACCGCCTTGTAGCGGCTAGACTGCAGGCCAGAACCCGGAGCTTTGTTTGTTCATTATTTTTACTTTTGGGATACTATTTTTACAACTTATTTCTTTTTTCAATATGCTAGTTCCTGATTCTTATGTTGGGGTCAAGCTTCTGCTCTCCCCGTTTTTTGTTTTTTTTTGTTTTGTTTTCTCTCTCTCTCATTATTATTATCTATTTTACTTAACTTATTTTTTATTTTATTTTTAATTTTTTACTTTTTCAAATTCCGTTTGGCTTTGGACTTTTTTGGACTGGGCTCCAGCATTAAATTGAACCCTGTGGAACTCTTCCTTTGGCTGGTTCCCTGCAACTGTGACAGAGTATGGCTACAAAGCAGCAGTATGTAGCCCCGGCAGAGTTACTTTGACTCAACGCTGTTAGGTTACAAGGTTACTTTGTTTCAGTTACTGAATGCAATTGCTGGCAAGTGTGTAGGTGGGGTTCTCTTGGGGTAGGGCCGCGACCTCTATAACAGCGGTGTGATCGTCATAGTTAGGCTGTTTTCCTCTCCCCTCTTCCCCCTCCCCTTCCCTTCCTCCCCTCCTGTAAGTTTAGTGATACGCAGGACCGGCTCACTGGGGGATGGTGGTCGGTCCGCGGACATGGTGATGGGGGTGGGGTCGGGAGGGGGTGATTGCGTCCAGACGGGGGGGGAGCAGCGTACACGGGCTGCTGTGAGTATCACTGATGTCCCCTCCGTCTGGTGGGGGCACGGGGGGGGGCCACAATCCCGGCTACGTGCCTTAGATAATGTGCATGCGTCTCCCTTGGGGGAACCTGGGGCTCGTATACGTTCGCCTTGGCGCTGCTGCCTGGCCTGCCCTGCACCGGGGGGGGCCGGGGTGGGAGAAGGTCGTTCAGTTTTCGCCGGTGGGGGGATGGCCGGGTTAGGAATGTACTACCGGGGGCCCCCAAGATACCCGGGACAGTAGGCCAGGAGACACCCCCCTGGCCGCTCCGAGGTTGGCTACGGCGGGGAGAGGGGGGGGGGAGAGACCGGCAGAGAGCTGGGTAGAGTCGTTGACTTCCCTGAGTTTGAGATTGGGTGGGTGAGGGGAACTGGCAGAGTTTGGCTGTTCGCGGGAGATCCTCTATATGCTTAGGCAGGGCGGGTTCTACGGGGGGCACCAGCAGGGGGGAACCGTCAGTGTAAGGGTGGGATGGGAGGACCAAGGGAGGGGTTACCCCGAATGTCAGTGGAAGTTGTCCGACCGGGTGGGTGGACTTGTAGGACTTGGGGGGGTTGGGGAGGGGGGGAGGGGGGGAGAGGGGGGAGAGAGGTGGGGGGGAGGTGGGGGGGAGGGGTGTCTGGGCCTTTGTGGCTAATTCTGTGGTGCTGCACCCTCAAAAATCTCGAGAGAGGGGGGTCCCAGGCTGGGAGGACCTCTCTATTATATGCGAAGTTTGACCTTTGGTGGACCTTTGACACTGCCTCGTGCCTTTGAAGATCGTCACTTGGAATGTGTGCGGGCTGGGGAACCCGATCAAGCGATATAAGGTGCTGCAAGCCCTTGCTCACCAAAAGTGCGACATTGCCCTCCTACAAGAAACCCACCAGACAGCCGAAGAACATGATAAATTATGCCGTTCATGGGTGGGTCAGGTTTGGGGTTCTCCTGCACATGGGCGAAAGGGGGGCATGGCGATCTTGTTCCACAAACGAGTTCGCTTTTCGCTGGCCACCCTTACAGCGGATGATATGGGCAGATATTTGCTTTTGCATGGCTACCCTGAAGGGAAATTACTGACCATTGGAAATCTTTACGGACCGAATACGTCCGTCCCCAACTTTTTCTGTGACTTGGCCTTCCGAGTCGAGCAGCTCCCCGATTGCCCCTTGCTCTTGGGGGGGGATTTCAATGGCATCCTGGATGTCGAGTTGGATACTTCGACGGAGGGGGAGAACCGAGACAGGATCCCCACGACCCGTATGTTACAGAGATTTCGGAGACGGTTAGATTTGGTGGACCCCTGGAGACTGCTTCATCCCCTTGAGAGGGATTATACCCACCAATCCCGGGCACACGGCTCGAGTGCCCGTATTGACTACATTCTGCTTTCGGGGGGAGCCCTTGCCCGGGTGGGAGAGACTCAGATTGGTCCAATAGAAATCTCCGATCACGCATGGGTGTGGTTGGAACTACATTGGGGAGAAACACCTTCTTCTGGGTCCCGGCTCTGGCGCTTCCCGCTTGACCTTTACCACGATGCTCAGTTCCACCACTTCCTTCGCCAGCGATGGCAAGAATTTTTGAACGATCATCGGTGCCATGAGGGGGACCCAGAATTGGTCTGGGAGACGGCGAAAGTAGTGCTACGTGGCGATATTATTGGCTTTGCGGCTCGCAAACGCCGGATGATCGCTGACCGAATCATACGCTTGGAAAGGCGGGTTGTGGGTCTGCGCCGGCTCTGTGCTCGTGCCCCACTAGTGACGAATAAAAAACGGCTCTGGGAAGCTCAAGTGGCCTTAAACGAGTTAATCCACCAACGGGCCAAGAAATCCCTTCTTTACTATCGTTACCAAATGTACTGTCATGGAGACAAAACGGGACGGTTGCTCGCCCGCTGTCTACGAGGACAACGGGGCTCCCGCTTGGTGGCGGCCTTGCGCAATGACACGGGCCGACTCCACCGAGAGAATGGAGAAATCGCGCAACTTTTCCGGACCTTTTTTCAATCTCTGTATGAGACCGAGAGTGTGCCAGAGGCCGACCTCCGTGACTATCTGGAGGGACTTGACCTCCCCCAACTGACTCCAGACCAACGAGAGGCCTTGGAACAACCCCTGACAGCTCAGGAGATCCAGTCGGTAATCTCCTCGGCCAGTTGCTATAAGTCGCCTGGCCCGGATGGCTTGGGCGCTGAATTTTACAAGATTTTAGGAGAAACCGTGAACCCGGCATTGTTGGCGGTCTATGACCGTCGTATTGAGCGGGGGGCTTTTCGCTGGGGGAACAATCATGCCCATATTGTGCTGATCCCTAAGCCCGGCAAAGATCCCTTGGCGGCCGGCTCCTATCGGCCTATTTCATTGCTTAACTTTGACCTGAAAGTATTAGCCAAAGTCTTGGCTACTCGGCTGGCAGATGTGTTGAACCACCTTGTACATGTCTCGCAGGTGGGCTTCGTTAAGGGCCGCTACGCAGTGCGGAATTTGAGGAAAATTCTGGTCTCCATGGAGTGGGTGCACTATCGTCAACTACCTTCTTTGTTGGTTAGTTTCGATGCCGAAAAGGCCTTTGACCGGGTGAACTGGGACTATCTGTGGGCACTTTTGCCAAAATATGGCCTTGGTGCCCACTTCTGCCGGATGGTGCGGAGTCTCTATGCCCAGCCAACGGCGGGGGTGGTTTGTAACGGCGTCGCCTCGGAAGCCTTTGACTTAGGCCTAGGGACACGGCAGGGATGTCCTCTCTCCCCTTTGTTGTTTGTTCTTTCCCTTGACCCCTTGATTAGGACTATCGAGGCCTCCAGAGTGATATCCGGAATACAAAGTGGGACACAGGAATTCAAGCTCTCGGCCTTTGCCAACGATCTACTTGTTCATTTGCTCTCCCCAGAGCGGTCTCTGCGGGGTCTGATGTCGGAATTTGAAAGGTTTGGGAGAGTGGCGGGCTTGCGCATCAACAAGGAGAAATCGGAGGCCCTCGACGTACTGGGCACTCTGCGGGGTGCGTGGACTGGAGAGTTCCCACTCAAATGGGCGACAGACGAGTTCATATATCTAGGAATTGTCTTGCCTAGCCACCCCGGTAGGTTGTATGGCCGTAATCTGGACCGTATCCTGAGGAGATTGCAAATGCAGCTGCGGGCGTGGGGCGCCCTCCCATTGTCCCTTTCCGGGAAGGTAGCGGCGCTACAGATGGTGGTACTGCCCCGATTCCTTTATTGGCTCCAGACTTTGCCAGTATGGTTGCTCCGTAAAGATCTGCGCCGTATTGAGGCCTGCTTCCATTCCTTTTTCTGGAAGGGGGGTAGGGCGCGCATCCCGTGGACCCGGCTGCTAGGAGGCTGGCGTGAAGGGGGGATGGGATATCCAGACCTGCGGGCTTATGCCTTAGCTTGTCAAGCTCGGCATGTGGCGGACTGGCTTGGCGACACCGCCTTCTTCACGCCCCGGGTCCTGGAAGAATGTTTTGTCACCCCGCTTACTTTATTAGGGGTCCTGCATGGAGCAAGTCCGGCCCTCCCCCGCTATATAGTGCGGAGCGTGCTAATAAATTCGGCTAAACGGACCTGGCAATATCTTAACGCGCGATGGGGTGATCCTTGGCAGACCTCCAGTTGGTTGCCACTGCGAGGAAATGTGTCATTTACTCCGGGCTCGGAATCGGTGCTTTTCCAAGACTGGGACGGCCGTGGGATGAAGCTCCTTGGTCACCTGGTGGAACCCTCGGGAGCATGCAAGTCTTTCAGGACGTTGAGCCGAGAATGGGATCTGTCCCCCCGACACGGTTATGCTTATATTCAGGTGGCCCATTATATATCTTCTTTGCCGCGAGCGGCACTGCGCCTTGAGAGGGCTCAGCGGATTCTGGACTTTTTTGGACTTGGGGGTGACGCCCCGGTATCGATATCTGCCTTTAAAGTTCGTGTGGCCGGCCTCAATCCCGCCCCGGACTATCGGGAGGTGGAGATGGCTTGGGAGGGAGAATTGGCTTGCGAGGTGCCCCCTGGTACGGTGCGGGCAGCGCTCCGCCGCATAGTTAGCCTAGCACAGGGGATGCATTGGAGAGAGGTGCAATTTAAATGTATCACTAGAGTCCATTTCTCCCCGAGGCGAGCACTGCGGAGCCGACTAACTACAGATGGCCGCTGCCCCCGCTGTTTGGAGCCCTTGGCAACCCTCCTGCATATGTGGTGGGACTGTCCGTCTTTGCAACCCTATTGGGTTAAAATCTCCTCTTTTCTGGGGGGTCTCCTTCAGCAGAGAGTCCGGTGGTCGGGCACCCTGGTGGTTCTGAACTGCATACCCCCCCCCCCCCGTGCCCAGGGAAGAAGGGGGAACGGCTGTTGATTCGTAAGGCTTGTCTGGTGGGAAAGGCGCCGATTCTTCGGCTGTGGAGGGACCCCCAGCCCCCTTCTTTCGGGGAGTGGAGAAACAGTTTCCACCAATTGATGCAAATGGAACATCGTTGGGCGCGAGGCAGTGTCAAAAGGTGGCCGGCCTTTATGGCGGTCTGGGAGCCCTACATTCTACAACTGGGGGCCCGAAGTCGTAATGAGATCTTACAGAGCGGAAGCTGAGGAATTCTCCCGAATAAGGCAATGAAGGGAGGCAGGGAGAGGTGCGGTACCACTGGTGATATCAGGGGGGGGGAGGGGGAGATAGGCGGGTGGGGGGTGGGGAAAGGGGGGTGGAAGGGAGTAGGGTGGGGGGGGAGTAAATTGTTAAAAGCCACCCCTTATTTATTCATGCTGCATTGCCCGGGGAGAGGGGGATCAGAGTTCACCCCGCTCCCCCGGGGCTATCTGTATATATGTACTGTATTGTACTGTTTTTGGTGGAATATAAATAAACTATTTAAAAAAAAAATATTGGCCTCCGTGCTGGCAGCCCAATTGAATCGAGCCCTCCCTGATCTGGTGCACCCTGACCAGGTTAGCTTTGTGCTGGGCCGACACCCCACGGACACTGTTAGACGGATGTTGCAAGTGATACATGCTGCATGTCAGGGATCTCAACCAGCACTATTGGTGGGAGTTGATGCTGAGAAGGTATTTGATCGAGTTAGCTGGTGCTTCCTCTGGTGTGTGCTGGATAAGATAGGGTTTGGACCTAATTTTACTCGATGGGTACATAGTCTCTATTAGGGACCTATCGCCAGAGTCCAGGTCAATGGGGGTCAATCAAGGAGTTTTGAGTTGCCCACTGTTGCCGTTGCTGATGGAACCACTGGCGCAAAACTTTTGTGAGCATCCCGATGTAACTGGAGTGAGGGTGGGCTCTTGTGAATATAAAATAGCACTTTTCGCAGACGATATTATATTATCACTAGCGCACCCTACTGTTTCCCTTCTTGCTGCAATGCGGCTTTTTGAGGCCTTCTCACAGGTTTCAGGGTTTAAACTTAACTATGCTAAATCAGAAATCTTTAATATGGGGGTTCCGGAGGCGACATGTGCGCAATTGAAAGCCCGTTTCCTTTTTCGATGGATGGATAAAGCCCTTTGCTAGTTGGGTGTGAACCTTACAATAGATAGGGCTGCGTTGTATACGGTGAATTATGGACCCTTAATCCAACAAGTTAAACGGGATTTGGACTCTTGGTCGGGCCTGATTTGGGCGCATTGCGGTGACAAAAATAGTGGTAGTTCCGCGTTTTTTGTATCTTTTCCAGGTGCTCCCTATACCCCTCCCTCGTGGGGCTTTGGAAACATGGCAGGCGCCGATTATAAAGTTCATCTGGAAGTTTAAACATCCTCGAATAGCTCGCAAGATCTTATATGCCCAAACGAGGCAGGGTGGCATGGGGGTCCCTAACCTTCACTGGTATTATGCGGCGGCACAGTGTCACACTGGGGTGGAATAGATGAACTCTAGCAGCACTAAATGCTGGGTACAAATGGAGATGGATTTAGCGGGTGGGGCTGGGTTGGGGGACCGGTTGTGCCTTTGTTCTAAGTTGTGGGGAGATACGCGTACCACTAATTCATGCATAACACACACACTCTTCATTGCTGGGATCTTTTTTTTTTTGTCACGAGGGGCGACTCTGACCCCCTTGGCGCCCACAGTTGATAATAATTCTTTCCCTCAGGATATGAGTGATTTAGCTTTTCGGCAGTGGGGGCATAAAGGACTTAGTTGTATGGGCCAACTATTTGAGGACGGTGTGCTCTGCTCTTTTTGCGATCTGAAGGAGTTTGCCATCCCAGAACGCCATGCCTACCAGTACGCACAGCTGGCGCATTGGGTGGGAAACCGTGCTGTTAGGCAGCAAGTTGCACGAGACCTGACAAATGTTGAAAGCCTATGTGAGGAACATACAAACACTAAGAGCTCATTACAGCCCTGTATGCACACCTGCAGACACAACATCCTGGAATAGGCAAACAGAGCTCAGTGGACACAGAAGCTGCGTCTTTCATATCCTGAAGAGCAGTGGGAACAGATTGAGGGTCGGCTTTGGAAAAGTTCGGTGGCTGTTAATGCTCGAGAAACTAACTATAAACTCATTTAGGGGTGGTATATGATGTCACTGCGAATAGCCCGAGCATTTCCGGGGGTATCTGATTGTTGCTGGCAGAATTGTGGCGAGAATGGCACCTTGGCTCATGTGTGATGGTTTTGTACACGTGTCCAAGTTTTTTGGAAGGGGATACAATATCGTTTGAAACAAATGGTTGGTTTGGACATTCCTTGGGACCCAGGTATTTTTCTCTTTGGGAAGAATGGCCCTAATGGACGGCTCTCCCAGTTGGTGTTAATTCACCATAGTTTGAATGCAGCTAGGCTGACCCTGGCGATTGCATGGAAGCAGGTACTGCCTCCGGCACTGTCGTGTTAGTTGGACCGGATGTGGGATATATATACAATGGAACGAGGGGTGGCGGTCAGGAGGATGCACTTACTCCAATTTAAGCAGGTGTGGGAAGCCTTTATTTTGAAATATGGCTCACAACCCGCAATGTCTTTAAAAATTTAGCTGGAGACATTGAATGAGAACCTCCCCTTGATGTGGAGGATTAACTTCCCTCCTTCCCTATTGTGGTTTGCCTGGCCGGACAACCCTTCGCCTATAGAGATAGTTGTAAAGGAAGATGGATGTGGGAAGGGTGGGTGGGGAAGGGATGGGAGGGGAGGGGAGGGGAAGGGGGAGAGGGGAAGGGTTGAAGGGGTGAAAATGGGTAACAAGACGGTACAATGAGCAAAGACAAAAAATATAAGGCTGTGATGCTGCAATTGTTCTGGTTGAGGATTCTGTACTGTCATATTGTGCATGTAATCCGTGTGTAGTTTGTACGGATATCTCTTGCTGAAATTGTTTGAAAGCCTTTTAAATAAAAAAATAAAAATTAAAAAAGGTGCTGGATCAGTAGGAGACCGGGGGAGGGGGGACTGTGCCAACCCCCCCCCTCCCCCATCTATGCCTCACTGCACACCCCTTCCCCAGTAGTCTTCTCACTTCTCTGGCACCATGATATCGGGTAGCTAGTAGAATGCACTCCTTCTGCTGCCACAGGCATTTCCAACAGCTGACAGGATCAGCTTCATAGGCTTCCTTAGTTTTTCAGCTGAAGGGATCAGTTCTGTCAGTCACCCTATCCTTGCACTGACCAAGCCTTTTTAAAAACTGAATTCCCTCTTCTTGTGACATGCGAAGAACAACCTATGTGGGCTGGAAAACTAAGTACAGTAGTAAATTGGGAGTTGCTACCAATTAGGGCAAGGTGTTTTAAAGCAGAGGTTAAGGAGGATTTGGCATTATGGTCAGAATTATGCTGGAGTAGGGAGACAATGATTAGTTGCTTTAGTTTATTTTGATCATTGTACATTATACGAATACTGGTTTTGTAATTTGCTTCAAACTTTGTTGATGAGGTGCTAAAATCAAAATCAACCAATATAAATGTCTACCATCCTGTAAAATTCCTTTTTTCTACTAAAACTTCAATTCATATTGGCAGGTTAAGTGAATGCCCCTAAGGCTTCCCTTGTGCTGAAATTCCTTTTAAAGGAGAAAAAAACGGAATGAAAGGGCAAGATGCTCAGAAAAATTAATAAGAAAATATTTACATATATTTACAAGTTGTTCCACCACACCCAATAGGAAGGACCAGTAGTAGAGAGCCAGCAAAGTAAGAGAAGGTTTCTATTTTAAAATATAACACTTTAAAACAAACACAAAGAATGGGGAAAAATAAATCAGATTCCGCGATATGATTTCCTCTCACTAACTAGCATTTGCCTCACTAAGAATGGGTAGTCATGCATCTGTTGCTATACCTAGAGCCATTCATAGTGACCAACTTGTTTAAAGATATTAGAAATCAGGACAACAAAGCTATGGAAAAGTCTACCCTTCAGAAGTAGTTTTGCTTGTACACAAGCTCAGAAGTTCAGAAGAGTTAAGTGTCAAATGAGGCACTGATTTTGCCACATTTGCCATTAAAAATAAATCTTCACAATATTATATAAGCGAAGATAAAATACAGTTGTATCCTCACTTATATAGATACAATATTGTGAAGATCATGGAGTCTACTAAACCAGATTGTTGCTTAATGTTGGCAAATGCAAGACAATTTATGGTCATCAAGCCAGCTATCCAGAGGGATATCATCCTTTTCTTTTCTGTTGACTCATCAAACCTGGATCGGTATGTTATCTGCTCACATGCAGGATTGAAGTAAGGAAGATAGAAGAGTGAGAAAACGATAACAGGAATAAGAAGATAAGAGAACTTTCAGAAACCCCACAAAGGACTTGAGAAAAATCCTCTTTAGAGAGAACTCCAAAAGGTATGTCCCTCTAAACAGGACTTAAAGAAAATAAGAGCTAACGATACAGAGAATGATCTACCAGATTGAATATGGACAACAGATCTAAAAATGTATAAAAGGGTACTCATTTTTCTGCATCTAGTGCTAACAATCTCAATCATACCAGTATGGAGAAAATCAGTATTGTGAATTACTCTAAACCCAGACTGGTGAAGATCTAAGACTGGCTTTTTTCCAGGAAAGGGGTCAGTTGAAGAAAAAAAAATTCTCCAAATTTTGGGCAATACATCTTAAATTGGTAAGAACAGTCTAGATTAGGCTTCTTTAAATGTGGCAAAATATCTGTATCCAGAGCAGAGGAACCAAGCCGTGAGCAAAACTAGCCTGTAGGAGAGTGACAAGGGCGGGCAAGAGGGGTCATGTTAGTTTCTAATCAAATAGGAAAGCACTAGATCTAACGACAGCAATGTGATGGAAGATAGAATTCTGCCCAACTGAGCAGAAAAAGAACCTTATAGTGGAGAAAAGCTATTCACCAGAGCAATTTATGGGAAGTTCTCTTGAGAAGCAACAGAAGAGGAGGTTTCAACACCTACTCTAAGTTTCTCAACTCTCTTTTCTAAGAAAGCTGCAATCTCATCTGCTTAGGGAGAAGCAATAGAGTCATCCCTTGCAGATAAGGGAGTATAGGTGTTTAAGGTCTGAAATGCTTTCTTGGGATGATTGTCCAAGCAGCTGATCAAGTTGAAATATGCTTCTTCTTAGCTGAGCACATTGCCTTTTTGTATAAGCAGCACATTCTTCAGAGGGCTAAGGAGGGGAGCTATGATGTTTCTGGCAAAGTTTCTCTGCATGATGTAACTGTTTAAAAAAGTGAAGCCTGGGTGAAACCAGGGATTAATGTCTAAGACATGCAGACATTTGGGGAGGGGGGGGGGCAACAGCATCCAAAGCTAATGAGAGTACTTTATTCCAAACAAACAGATACTTGGGAATCAAGAGGTAGTTGGAAGAAATCTGTGATGACATATGTCATCGAAGTAGCTAGAGCATTAAAATAAGGACTGTAAATTCCTAGAGGCTTTCCAAGAGACTACTAGTGCTCCATTAAGAAAGGTATAATAAGAAAGTTAAACAGTGGCCTGTCCAAGACAAGAGAGAAAAAAAATAAGTAGATGTCCTTATCAAAAATGGAGTGGATACAAAGCATAGTTACTCACCTGTAACAGGTGCTCTCCTGGGACAGCACGAATCAGTCCTCACATATGGGTGACGTCGGCACCAACGGAGCCCCATGTGGAGCATTTTCCCAACTTTCAAAGAAAGCCTTTGGGAATGCTACCACGCATGCATGGTCCCCTTCCTACCCAAGGGTGTCATCTTGCTCAGTCAGATGACCTAGCTTAGACAAAGGACAAAAAGGTAAACAAGGCAACTCCAAGGGGAGGAGGGTTGTGAGGACTGATTCCTGCTGTCCCTGGAGAACACTTGCTACAGGTGTGTAACTACGCTTTCTCCAGGAACAAGCAGAAAGTCAGTCCTCACATATGGGACTCCCTAGCTCCAGGCTGCTGGTGCCCAAACCACAACAGTAGCAACGGCAGCCCAAGGGAGGTTGTGAGCTGCAGAAGGTGAGCACCTACCAAGAGACTCTACAGATCCAAGTGTCCAGCATCACCATAACTCCGGTAGCCTGAACACTGAAGGGTTGGAGTGCAGGAGATGCCTATACACAGAGAATGCTTCTGATCACTGACTAGCTAAAAGGCACTGCCCTACGGGACTCCCTCTCAAGGCAGTAGTAGGCTACAAACGTATGGACTGAAGACCACATGGCAGCCTTACAGATTTCTTGCACCGGCACTGCGTGTAGGTTGGCCACCGATGTGGCCATAGCCCGCAAGCAATGAGCAGTGATCTGGCACTCCAGAGAGAGGCCAGCTCGTTCATAAGTGAGGGCAATGCAGTCCGCCACCCATGGACAGTGTTCACTTGGTCACAGGTAGCTCCAGTCTGCTGGGGTCAGAGGAGATGAAAAGCTGAGGAGCCTTTTGATGGGCCTTGGTCCTCTGTAAATAAAAGGACAGGGCCCTCTTGCAACCCAGGGTATGCAAGACGACCTCCTCCCTGCCAGCATGCGGCTGTGGGAAGAAGGTGGGAAGAAGGTGGGGAGAACTACCACCTGATTCATGTGAAAAGTAGACACCACCTTTGGGAGGAATTTTGGATGCGTACGAAGCATCACCCTGTTCATATAGAACCTGATATAGGGCGGGTCTGCCACCAGGGCCAGGAGCTTGCTTACTCTGCGAGCGGACGTCAACACCACCAAGAAGGCCATCTTCCAAGAGAGGTGTCTCAGGTGGCAGGTGGCCAAAGGCTTGAACGGCGGCCTAGTGAGCTGGGAGAGCACCACATTGAGGTCTCATTCCACTGCCAGAGGGCGGAGAGAGGGCTTGGATAGCAGGAGGCCCCTGAGAAATCTGGAGACCAAAGGCTGGCCTGAGTAGGGCCTTCTCCTCTATCGGGTGATGGTTAGCCACTATGGTGCTGAGATGTACCCCCTCACCAAGTTAGATTTCAAGCCCGAGTGTGAGAGGTACAGCAAGTACTATAGTACAAGATTTACCTGGCAGGAGAATGAGTTCTCATTCCTCTCCGCACACCATAGAACCTCCTTCAATTGAAGGCATAAGCTTTTGGGAGGCCAAGAGGATTTCCTCGACCTCACCTGGGAGGTTGAAAGGGGCCAGTGCTACCCTTTCAGCAGCCACACTGTCAGCGTTAAGGACCCCAGGTTGGGACAGGAAGTCCAGGTCCAGGCCCAGGCCCAGTGATACTGGGGTTGCCACAGACAGGAAGAGCAGCAGGGGGAACCAGGGCTGCCTGGGCCACCTGGGTGCAATCAGAATTACTGAGGCGTGCTCGCTCTGGATCTTGAAAGGGCACTTGGCTATCAGAGGTGTCGGTAGGAATGCATAAAGCAGGCCCTGTGACCAGGAGATCAGGAAGGCATACGCCGCCATCCTCCTGCAGTGTGACCAGGGAGAGCAGAATTTGGGCAGCTGTAAGTTGTCCAGGGAGGCAAACAGGTCTAGCCAGGGTCTCCCCCAGAGGCAGAAAAGCCTCCAGGCCACTTTTGGGTCCAGGCACCACTCGTGAGGCGGAAGGACCCTGCTAAGATTGTCCGCCAGGCAGTTGTCCTGGACCAGTAAGTACACCACCCTCAGAAGGATATGGTTGCGCACGGCAAAGGAGTGGACAGCCACTGCCTCCTGACAGAGGGAATAAGAGCCCATACTCCCCTGCTTGTTCACATAGACAGACAATCAGGTTGCCATGTTCTATATGAGGACCGGGAGGTTGCTCAGGTGGTGGCAGAAGGCCTGAAGGGCCAGGAAGATGGCCCCGAGCTCGACGAGATTGATTTGTAGGAGGGATTCCTCTAGGGACCAGGTGCCCGAGTACACTGGTTCTTGCAATGTGTGCCCCAGTCCACGAGGGAGGAATCTATCATCAGGACCCTCTGAGGGGTCGGTGCCTGGAAGGGCATCCCTGCCTTGAGGTGATGTAGGGACTTCCATCAGGTGAGGGAGGCCGCCAGCTGGTGGGTGACCTTCACTCTGTCCCTCAGCCTGCCTGTTGCCTGCACCCACTGGGAACGGAGACACCACTGGGCTGCCCATATATGCAGGCGGGCCAGAAACGTAACGTGAACCTAACAGGCGGAGGAGTAGGTGAGCTGGCACCGAAATGGAGCCCTGCACATCCCTTGCCAGCTGCATCAGGTGGTGGGCTCTCTCCACAGGGAGAAAGGCCCTGACCCTCAGAGTGTCCAGCTGGGCTCCTATGAATTCCAGGTCTTGGGCCGGGGGGAGGCTGAACCCCAAATGCTGCAGGATATGGATATTGAGCCTTGTGGTCCGCCTGGCCTCGAGAGGTGTGCTGCCTCTGATGAGCCAATTATCCAGGTAAGGAAAGACATGTGCCCCTTGGAGGCGCACATGGGCAGCTATGACCGCCAGGCATTTTATAAAGACCCTTAGAGAGGAGGCACGGCCGAACAGCAGCATCCTGTACTGGTAGTGCTGCCCCCCCCCCCCACCACAAATCTCAGGTAATGCCAGTGGGAGGGGTGGATCAGGATGTAGGTGTATGCATCCTTGAGGTCCAAGGAGCAGAGCCAGTCTCCCTGGAGGAGATAGGACAGCAGCGTCCCAAGGGAGAGCATCTTGAACTTTTCCCTCACCAGAAACGTGTTCAAGTTGCGCAGGTCCAGGATGGGCTGGAGGTCCCTTGTTCTTTTTAGGACAAGGAAATACCTTGAGTAGAACCCCTCTCCCCAGAGATGATGGGGTACAGGTTCCACCACCCTGTCCCTGAGCAATCCTGCGAGTTCTGTGGTGAGCAACGCATGGTGGAGGAGAGGCTATGGTGGCTCTCCTAGGAAGAAGTCTGGAGGATTTTGCTGCAGATGGAGGAAGTACCCCTCCTGCACCACCCACAGAACCCACTGGTCTGTGGTGATGCTGGCCCATCTATGGGTGAAAGAGGCCAGCCAACCCCCTGTGGGCTGAGATAGGACTCCTGGGGGGGGGGGGGGGGTCGGCTGGCCTCTTTCAGACATTGGTTTCCCAAAAAGTTCTCCCCATTGCAGGGGACATCCAGGAGCTTTTCCTGTACCCACTGCTTGAGGTCCAAGGTCTGTGGCCATGCCTGGCCCCGGGTGCCGATGCAGGCAGCAGCAACCCTGGCCGCAGACTCGAACCCATCATAGGCGGCCCGGGAGAAAAATTTGGAACAGTCCTGGATGCCTGCTGCTAGGGACTGGAACCTTTGCAGAGGGTCCCCGACGAGGTTCGCCGAGAACCCCGAGAGTTCCAGTATCAGGCACTTAAGGTACATACCAATGTACAATTCGTATCCCTGTATTCGGCATCCAAGCATGGCACTCTGGTAGCACTTGCACCCCATGGTGTTGAAGACCCGAGCCTCCCTGCCAGGGGCAACTGAAGAGTAGGTCTTTTGACTTCAGTTTTAGCATGGAGGACTCAACCACCATCGAGTTGTGAGGGAGTTGAGGCTTATGGAACCTGGGCCATTCTGGACGTGATAGATGGCATCCAAGTGCCGACTGACCACCGGCACCGAGACTGGGGACTCCCACATCCGGAGGAGCAATCTCTCAAGGATGGGTGGAACTGGCACCGTGAGAGTCTCCTTAGAGGAGGATTCATATTGTAGGATCTTGAGCTCCTCGGTGTGTGGGACCTTCTCCAAAGTCATGAAAGGCCACATCCTCAGGCAGGGAGTGGCACTGAGGCTCTGGGGGAGACTGCTTGGAGGAGACATCCTAGTGTCGGGTGGTTTCAGGGGAGGCCTCGTCCTTTGTCTCCCAGTTGGAGCCCGAGGGCATCGAGGAGTCAGCCCCGAGGATGGCTCCGAGGAACCAGACACCCCCTCCCCCCCCCGGATAACCTGGAGTTGGACTCCCGGAAACTCACCAGAGAGGACTGGAACCCCGAGAGCGTGATAGAGACCTTGATAGACACAGAGGATTTACCAAAGTCTGGTGATGCTCGGTGCCCAGTTTGATGTCCGGAAGCTCCCCCAAGGCCAGGGGGCCCAGTGTTGGGGCTGATGATGCCGGGGAGTCCGACATCAATGCCCGCTGCAAGGCCAAGATGGAGGGGAGGCTCTGCTCCATGGCCACTATGCGTGAGCCGTGCAGCCCTCGGCGTGGACACTGAAGGCCTCGGGTCCGATGCCGGCACTTCGGAGAGTGCATCCTCAAGGACTCTTGCCTAGAGAGAGTTTCTGAGGGCATTGTTCAGAGTCACCCAAGTCCCGTCAAGGGACCTTGCCAGGTTTGATCGGAGGCACCTCCTTTGAGACCTTATTTTTTTTGGGAGGGTCTAGAGCCGCAGCGGAGGAGTCACCACCGCAGCACTCCGAGGACACCCGGACCTCTCTCGAAGGGCCATCTTGGGGGCTCAGTGATGGGGAAGATGGGGCAGAGTCAGACCTTGTGAAAAGCTTCCCCTGCAACTCAGACCTCCAACTGTTGGTTTTAGGGGTCATAGCCTGGTACCGGTCGCAGGTGGCACTGTTGTGGTCTGGGCCCAAGCAACGGATGCAGCAGTCATGAGTGTCAGTGACTGAGATAGTCTGACTGCAGCGGTCGCATTTCCTGAACCCACCAGGAGTCATGGTGGGAGCACACCAGGCCGGGGTCGAAGACCCCTGGGAGAAAAATGGCACGAAGGCCGGTCGAGGTGGAACCTCGAGGAAACATGAAAAAGAAAGGGTAGCTGAGATCAGCACCAGAGGTGCCGCCTCAAGGCGGGAAGGGAACCAGTATGCAAACCGGACAAAGGAAAGGAATTAAAGAACGTTTTCCAGGAGAATAGAGGGCCACATCCGTAGGGCTCCGCGGAAAAAAAGGAGACTGAGCAAGATAGCACCCTTGGGCGGAAAGGGGACCACGCATGTGTGGTAGCATTCCCAAAGGCTTTCTTTGAAAGCTGGGGAAATGCTCCACGCGGGGCTCCATCGGTGCCGTCACCTGTATGTGAGGACTGATTTCCTGCTTGTTCCTGGAGAAAAATAAGATCCAACATGTGACCTGCACAGTCAGTGGAAGCATGTACTAATTTGGAAAGATCTTTAGTGTCCCAAAAAGAAATAAAATCAAGAGCTGGATGATTGACTGGGGAGTACACATGCAGATGTCCCCCATGCCTAAAGATAGTTATGAGCCATGGTGACCTAAACTATGAGCACCATAGCTCATCCAAGGAGGCTGAGATGATAATATACTATATTACTTGGCCATCCTCCCCCTAATGGTCAAGACAGAATTGAGAATAATCAAGAGACAAAGAATTATAAAGACAATATTATTAGCTGAACCAAATGTAAAATTGCTATGGGAAAAAAAAACTTTTAGTTGGGCCATATTCCTTGGCTTCAGCCAGGTTTCAGTTAGACCACAAATCAGCAAACTACATTCTGTAAATAGATCAGATCACAGAGCAGCTTTGGACTGCAAAGACCTTACACTGAGCAGACCCTGAAGTAGAAAGGAGGTAATCTCAAAGAGCAAGAGCAAGAGCAGTGAACCAAAATAGGAACCAAAGAATGACACAGAAGATGCCTGAAAATACTGAGAAGTGCTGGACGCTTAGGAACATTTCTGGCCATCTCCATCCCCAAACTACTAGGCAGTGCAAAGAAGGTGGCATAATCTCCAAATCCTTGGGAGAGAACCACCAAGCAAAAATGAACAAATAATTGAGAAAGCCAAAATTAAAAGATACACTAGGAGACCTACTCCTTATCTCTCTCCTTCAGCGCATGCCAGTGGCGCAAATGCCACTGAGAGCAAAATGAAATACAGTTGTGGATATGATGTTACCTTGTAAGCAAAGGCTCGGTTGTGCATGGAGAAGAGCAATATTATTTTTATTTATAATATGTAATACATGCAATATATGTACCATAAACAAGGAGCATTTTGTCTTTCCAGTTTGTTTCCCTTTGTACTGCCAGATTCCACCGTTGATAAATAAATTATAAAATGATGATAATTTAACTGGTTTTTTTTAATACCACTTTATCATTTCAGTCAAAGCAGTTTAGTGTAGTTACTCACCTGTAACAGGGGTTCTCCGGGGACAGCAGGAATCAGTCCTCACATATGAGTGACATCAACACCAACTGAGCCCTCATGGAAGCATCATCCCAGCTTTCAAAGAAAGCCTTTGGGAGATGCCACCACGCATGCGTGGCCCCCTTCCCGCCCAAGGGTGCCATCTTGCTCAGTCAGATGACATAGCTAAGAGACGGCAAAAATAAAAGATAGTAAAGAAGCAACTCCAAGGGAAGGAAGGAGGGTTGTGAAGACTAAATTCCTGCTGTCCCCGGAGAACACCCGCTACAAGTGAGTAACTACGCTTTCTCCGGGAAAAAGCAGGAAGTCAGTCCTCACATATGGGTCTCCCCAGCTACAGGCTACCGAAAGCCCATAGCAAAAAATAGGGGCTCCCTCACGGGGAGCTGCAAGCAGCAGCAATGAACCCGTGTCCACAGACCACAGTAGGACCCCTGTGTCCGATGAAACCAGCACTACGGTAGCCTGAACACAGAAGGGTAGGAGGTGCCTAAACCCCAAAAAGGTTACAGAGCACAGGCTGGCCAAAGGCATTGTCCTGTCAGAACTCTTTCCAGGCAGTAATGGGCTGCGAAGGTATGGACTGAAGACCAGGTGGCGGCCCGGCAGATGTCCACCATAGGGACAGAGCACAAGTTTGCCACAGAGGCCACCATGGCCCTGACATGGTGTGCCAAGATGCAGCCTTCCAATGGGAGCCCTGCCTGCTCATAGGCAAGGGCGATACAGTCCGCCACTCAAGTGGACAGCGTATGCTTGATCACCGCCTCCCCCAGCCTACTGGGGTCATAGGAGCTGAAAAGCTGAGCAGCTTTGTGGTGGCCCTGAGTGTACTGGATATAGAAGGACAAAGACCTCTTACAATCCAAGGTGTGAAGGACCATCTCTGCCCAACTGAAGTGAGGTCTTGGAAAGAAGATAGTATCGCCCTTCCATCTCAACCAGGAAGTGGTGCTCCCTACCTTCGGAAGGAATTTGGGGAGCATGCGAAGCACTACTCTGTTCTTGTAGAACCTGGTATAAGGGGTCTCCACCACCAGAGCCTGAAGCTCACTGCGAGCGGAGGTGAGCGCAACCAGGAAAACCACCTTCCAAGAGAGGTAGCGAAAGTGGCAGGTTGCCAGAGGCTTGAAGGGTGGGCAAGTGAGTTGCCCTAACACTACGTTGAGGTGCCATTCAGTTGCCGGAGGGCGAACCGGGGGCTTTTATAAGAGCAGACCCCGAAGAAAATGGGTCATTAGAGGCTAGGCCAAGAGGGGCTTACCATCCACCAGGTGGTGGTGGGCCGCCAGGACACTAAGATGCACCTGGACAGAGTTAGACTTGAGCCTGGATTGAGAGAGGTGGAGAAGGTACTGTAACACCAGTCCCGTCAGGCAGGAGAACAGGTCAGCCCCGTGCTCAGCACACCAAGCCGAGAACCTACGCCATTTGAGGGCGTAAGCCTTCCTAGTAGAGGCCTTGCGAGAGGCCAGCAGGATCTCCTCCACCATAACTGAAAGGTTGAAAGGTGCCAGTCACCCTCTTAGCAGCCACGCTGGTCAGCGAGTGACCCCAGGTTGAGGTGCAGAAGAGAGCCCCCCTCCTGAAACAGGAGTCCCGAAGTCCAAGGGGATGGGGGTCTCCACCGACAACCAGAGAAGCAGCGGGAATTATGGTTGCCTGGGCCACCAAGGGACTATCAGGATGAGCCACCGAGGAGGTGCAGAACAAACCAAGCAGGCACCAAGAGACGGTACTGTATGTTCTGTGCCAGTCCTGAGACGGTCGGCTCAGTCCCTGGGCAAGAAGGCCTTCAACTGGAGAGTGTCGAGCCTTGCCCTGATGAACCCCAGACACTGTCTCGGGAGGAAGTGAGACTTCGGGTAGTTTATGACAAACCCCAAGTGTTGCAGGACCTGAATGGTGCATGCGGTGGCCTGCTGCACCTCTGAGTCCGTGCCTCCCTTTATGAGACAGTCGTCTAGGTAGAGAAAGACAAAGACCCCCTGGAGGAAGGCGGCCACGACTGCCAGGCATTTTGTGAAGACTCTTGGGGCAGAGGCCAAGCTGAAAGGGAGCACCCTATACTGAAAATGCCTGCCCCCCACTATGAACCACAGGTACTGCCTGTGGTTGGGGTGAATGAGGATGTGGGTATAAGCATCCTTGAGGTATAAGGAGAATAGCCAAGCTCCCTGCTGGAGGTATGGCAGCAACATTCCAAGGGAGAGCATCTTGAACGTCTCCCTCACCAGGAATTTGTTGACGTTGCGCAGGTCGAGGATGGGCCTTAGGCCCACTGACCTTTTTGGCACGAGGAAGTACCTGGAGTAGAACCCCTTGCCCCTGGAGTAGAACCCATTACCCTTGAGATGGTGGGGCACTGGTTCCACCGCTCTGTCCTCAAGAAGACCTGCCAACTCCTTCAGTAGAAGTTCCCAGTGGAGGGGAGACTTGAGGGGCTCTCCCGGGAAATAAGGAGGAGGTGTCCGAGTCAGGTGGAGGAGGTAACCCTCCCTGACCAACTGAAGTGCCCAGGAGTCAGTGGTGATGGTCAAATACCTCTGGGCATAGTAGGCCAGACGTCCCCCTGTAGGCTGCTTATCTCCTTGGGGTAGATAGGCTCAAGGAGTCAAAAACTCCCCCCTGGCTAGGCCGGAACTGGTGCCTTCTGCTTACGACAGCCATACTCCATGCCCCTTGGCCTGCAGACCCTGCTGGGGAGGACTGAAAAGGTGGGTAGTTTCTGTAAGCAGCTCCCTTCCTCGCCTAGAAGGGCTTTTTACCCGAGTCATTCTGTTGGGGAGGGGCAGCAGTCTTTTTTGAGAGCCTGGTCCACGTAATGAACTCTGTCTTGTAGTTGTTGTTATGGAAGGACAGACTAGATGGGCCTTGTGGTCTTTTTCTGTCATCATGTTTCTATGTTTCTATGTTTGTGTCTCTAGCTTGGCAGCTTTGTCGATCATGGGTTTGCCAAAGAGGTTCTCTCCTTGGCATGGGACATTGACCAGTTTGTCCTGAACCCACTGCTCAAGGTCCGATGACTGTAGCCTAGTTTGGTGCTGTGCACAGATGCCTGCCGTCACTACTCGAGCCACCGACTCGAACCCATCATAGGCTGCTCGAGACATCAATTTGGAGCACTCACGGACTGCCTTGGCCAGGTTCTTAATCCGCTGCAAAGGTTCCTTGGAGAGACCAGCTGAGAACCCAGTGAGTTCCTTCAGGTACATGCCCCTGTACAGCTGGTAGGCCTGGATGTGGCCGATGAGCATTGAGTCCTAGTAGCACTTTCTGATGAGAGTGTCCAGGGTGCGGGCCTCCCTGCCGGTGGCACTGAGGAGTGCGTCTTCTGGCTTTTCAGCTGACAAATGGCCGACTCCACCACCATGGAGTTATGCGGCAGCTGTGACTTCTGGAAGCCCAGGCTCCGGCGAACTCGATACATCGAGTCAAGCCGTTTGCTCACCACTGGTATCAAAGCCGGTGCCTCCCACATTCAGAGCATCTGCCGTTCCAGGATGGGAGGGATGGGCACTCTAAGCAATTCCCGCAGAGTAGCCTCGTACTGGAGGATTTACAACTTATCCGCCTGAGAGTCCTCCTCTGACTCCATAGGGAACGCCGGGGCATTTGACATATCCTTGACAAACTCAAGGAAGCCCATATCCTTCAGAGTGGACTGCCGTTGAGGCTCCAAGACGGGAGAGTCGGATGGGATGTTGTGGTGGCAACGGGTATCAGGGGACTCCTCATCCTCCATTGAGGACTCGTAGGAGAGCTGCTCCGCAGGCCTCGGGGCTCCTGATGCTCGGCAAACTTGCCATGGATGACTGCAGTCCCATCGTACAGGACTTGGATCGCAACATCGGTCGAGGATCGACTCGATGCCGAAGGACCTTGAGGATCGGCTCGGCCTCCAGGGACGTCTTGGATGTCAAAGGCCCAGTGGTCAGGGCGGAGAAACCGGTCGTGACAGACAACAGCGCCAGCTGCTGGTCAATGAAGGCAGATAAACTGAACTCCAGGGCCGCCATTCTGGACTCCAGACCAGAAGGCTCCACAGCCTTCGGCGTAGGCACCGAGGGGCTAGGGCCCGATGCCAGCTCCCACAAAGGGGAATCCCAATGAGGATGGTGTCTGGGGACTGAGGCCAATCTGCACTCGAATCATTTCTGGGGACCTTTGTAGGCTGCTCAGTCTCCGAAGCCTCGGACAAGCGTGTCGGGCTGTGGGACCAGGCCGTGGGAGACACCCAGCTGGTTGAAAACGTCCAACGACGCTGTCTTCGAGGGTTTCTTCTTCTTCCTAGGTTCCCTCCCTTTCTGAGGACCCATGATGGAACTCTGGTTCGAGAGGTTCTGCTCAAGACATTGAGGCCTCAGACGAGGCCCTGGCCTTCGGAGGCACCGGGGACTCGGGGGAAAAACTTATCGTGCTGCTGCTGGTGGCTCTTAAGGGCCTTACTGGACATCCTTTTGCAGAGAATGCAGGCTGCCGGGTCGTGGTCCGGCCCGAGGCAGCAGAGACAGCAGTTGCGTGTGTTGGTCAAAGACATAATTTTAGAGCACTGATCACACTTCTTAAAGCCACTTGTAGCCATGGGGGAAAAAAGTACCCCTACGTGGTTGTAGACTCTCCGGGCTGCCAGTTGGAAAACAGGGCACGAAGACGCCAGAAAAAGAAAGAATGAAAACTACAAAAATAGACCCAAACTCGACACCAAGGCCACGAGGCGGGAAGAGTACTGGTACAATAACAGAGGCGAGTATGAAACTCAGAGAAAAAAAAAAAATCAACTTTTTCCGGGGACAAGCTAGACAAACGTCTGAAGGGCTCCACGGAAAAAAGGAGACTGAGCAAGATGGTACCCTTGGGCAGGAAGGGGACCACGCATGCGTGGTAGCATCTCCCAAAGGCTTTCTTTGAAAGCTGGGGGGATGCTTCTGTGAGGGCTCCATTAGTGTTGATGTCACCATATGTGAGGACTGACTTCCTGCTTGTTCCTGGAGAAACATTATAACTTAAACTTGGTAATGTACATTAAACAGGGACATTGATAACTTGGATTTTTCTGAGGTAGTGTAGGGTTATGTGACTTGCCCAAGGCCACAAGGAGTACTAGTGAGAATCAAATCCTGGTCTCTTGGTTCCCAAGCCAGTGCTCTAACCATTAGACTACTTCTCCACTACTGAACATTTGCAGCACTAACCAGTGGCAATAAATACTGAGGTACATATAACCCTCTCCAAAGGGGTTTATAATTTAAGTGGGTACCTGAGGCAATAGGAGATAAAGTGACTTACCTAAAGTCACAAAGGGGCATGCTTATTAAAGTGCATTTGAGTTTTACAGGTATTGACGTTTAGAATAAAAGGAAACAAAAAACACACAGTACGTGCAATGGTAGTGCATTACCTGTTGGGGGCATACACAGCATGCCCCCAGCAGATACTATGCTTACTGGGACCCTTATGTGTGCCGGCAACAACTGTGCTGAATGCAGAGGCGCTTAACCACACCCATTGAGATGGCACTAAGTGCACCAGCGCTAACTGCAAATTGACAGCAAATATGCACTGTAAACCCCCATGCTAACTGTACTGTTTAGACACACCCATGCTGTGCCACTACTCTGCCCATTTCTCTCCCTGTTGCATGCTAAGCAGATAGTGTGGAATTAACTTAGCACATGTACTATTAGCACACATTAAAACATGGTTTGACAGCCAGCACAGATTAGTAAACCTGCCCCAAAGTATGTGAATAGCAAAAGTGAGAACTGAGCCCTGGCTTTTCTGGTTTTCAGCCTTGTGTTCTAACCACTGGGCTACTTCCTCTCCCTGATCTCTGCCTATCCTGTCACAACAAAGGATACACATATTCAAAGCACTTCGACAGATCCAATCTCTGATGAAATGCTCAAATTCATTTTTAACCCGAATTTCATAAAAAGAGGATATAAAAAAAATTACCTTGATGACTCAGAGACATTCTGGCCTGGCTATTAAGTTCACAGCTGCAAATGGTAGAGAAAATCTAAGCAGAGAAGGGTAGAAAAAAAATGAATACCTTTAGATGAAGACATCAGAAAATGGGCATGACACATTTAAAATAAAAATAAAATATTTACAAGGATAAACTGCAGTGTATTTAACAGTTTTTTTTATATCGCTTTATCATTTTGGTCAAAGCAGTTTACACTGTAACTTAAACTTGGTAATGTACATTAAACAGGTATATTGATAACTTGGATTCTTCTGAGGCAATGGAGGGTTAAGTGACTTGCCCAAGGCCACAAGGAGTGCTAGTGGGAATCTAACCCTAGTCTCTTGGTTCCCAAGCTAGTGCACTAACCATTAGGCTACTCCTCCATTCCACTTAAAAATCACTCACCGATGGGAACATTAGCTATCTGCTATAATAAATTATTTAATCAGAATATCTACCTAGGAGTGTTTAGTTGAGTGAGATATGAATATTTCTATAAAAAGAAGAAATTAGACCTTACCTGCTAATTGTCTTTCCTTGAGTTCTCTCCGGGCCAGTCCAGAACATGAGGGTAGTCAACCTCCTCCTCCAGCAGCTGAGGACTGAAAAACTGAATTCTTGTTGCCAGGTTACCCAGCTCTCCCTGGTGTCAGAAGGCAGTCTAATGGTATCAAAGCAGTAAACTATAATCTACAACTGGAACTGAAAACAAAAAACCTATGCGGATTACTACGTACTGGCCGTGTAATAACTTGCAAGAGTATCTCCGAAGTTCTCTTTTTGTGTTTTACTTTTTTTTTTGAAAATCCTCCAATGTAGAGGAGCTCTTTGAAATATGTACTAATGGCTGGAAGCCGAAACCAACACACTGCTCACAGAATATAGAGACATATGGGGTGGGTTCTGGACTGGCCCGGAGAGAACTCAAGGAAAAAGAATTAGCAGGTAAGGTCTAATTTCTTCTTCCTATTCGTCTCTCCGGGACAGTCCAGAACATGAGGGTAGCACCAAAGCAGTACCTAAACCCGGGAGGGACCTGTGAACCCAGCAACAATGGCCGAGGCCCCCACGCCAGCATCCTGTCGTGCCTGCACATCCAAGCGATAGTGTCGTGTAAATGTATGAAGTGAAGACCAGGACGCCGCCCGACAGATATCCACCGGCGGCACTAAGGCAAACTCCGCTCAAGGCGCAGCCTGACCCCTGGTAGAATGAGCTCGGAGTCCGACTGGAACCGACCTGCCCTTTGATTCGTAAGCTACTCGTATCGCATGCTTCACCCATCGAGCTATCGACAACTTGGTGGCCGCTTTTCCCTTCGACGGACCCCCAAACAGAATGAACAACCTGTCCGACTTACAAAACGATTCTGTCTCCTTTAGGAATCGGCGGAGCACACGACCCATGTCCAACTTGCTAAGAAACCGATCGAACTGACCCACCCCCGACGCCGCAAAGGTGGGGAGCGAGACCAGCTGATTCACGTGAAATGCGGACACCACTTTAGGCAGAAAAGACGGCACCAGTCGCAAGACCACTTTTTCTGCTGAAAATTGAAGGAACGGTTGCCTACACGAAAGCGCCTGCAAATCCGAAATTCGCCTTGCCGAACATAACGCCACCATAAAAGCCGTTTTCCAGGACAATTCCCAGATACTACCGGATGCACGTGGCTCAAAGGGCGGCTCCGTCAAGGCCTCCAACACCAAATTCAAATCCCAAGGGGGGTATGACCTGTCTAACCGGAGGCCGAAGGTTCTTGGCCACTCTAAGGAAACGCAGAACATCTGGATGAGCGGAGAGGGAACTGCCTTGCACCGTTCCTCTATAAACAGCCAGTGCTGCTAACTGTACCCTTAGGGTGCTCAGAGCTAGCCCTTTCTCTAGACCGCTCGGAAGGAAGGCCAGTATATCTGGTAAGGATGTTTTCCCTGGCCGAACTGCATGTTCTGCACACCACGCTTCAAAAACACGCCACACCCAAACGTACGCCAACGACGTAGAACGCCTTCTAGACTGTAACATCGTGGCTATTACAGCCCCCGAATAATCCTTGCGTCGCAAGCGCTCCCTTTCAAGAGCCAAGCCGTAAGCAAGAACCGATCCACCTGTGGCATCAGAACAGGCCCTTGGTGCACCAAGTCGACTCGTGTGGGCAACCTCCACGGCGGCTCCACCAGAAGGCGCATCAGATCCGCGTACCACGGCCTTCTGGGCCAATCTGGAGCAATGAGGATCACCATTCCCCCGTGCCCCGCTGCTCTCTGAATGACTCGACCCCCAACGGCCATGGAGGAAACACGTAAAGCAGCTGCCACAATGGCCAAGGCTGAACCAGACCGTCGAGGCCTTCCAACATATGCTCTCTGTGTCTGCTGAAAAACCGTGCCGCTTTGGCATTGCCCAGAGTCGCCATAAGATCCATGACCGGCTGACCCCAACGCATCGTGAGCTCATGAAAGACTGCTGCATTGAGTTCCCATTCTCCAGGATCCAGCACATGTCGACTCAGATAGTCGGCCTGAACGTCGTCCTTTCCAGCTACATGAGCTGCCGAAATTGCCTCGAGATGAAGTTCTGCCCATTGGAACAACTGCTGACTCTCCTCCAAGAGTAGAGCACTGCCCGTGCCTCCCTGGCGATTGATGTAGGATACCGTCACCAAGTTGTCGGAGAATACTCGCAGTGCCCCTCCCTTCGAGAAGGCTTGCAAACTGTACGAGCACGAGACGCACCGCTCTCAGCTCTAGACGATTGATCGACCAAAGACTCTCTTCCGCCGTCCAGGATCCTTGCGCTCTCTGTGACAAACAATGCGCCCCCCCAAACGGACAGACTGGCATCCGTAGTGAGCAACACCCACTCGGGCAGATCTAGCGGAACCCCCGCTTGAAGATGCGCCGGAATTAACCACCAACGAAGACTGACACGCACCTGCTCCGGACAGAATAACCGACGAGAAAGAGGATGATGCTGTGGAGACCACCTCGAGAGCAGCGCCTGCTGTAGAGGCCGCATGTGAGCCCTGGCCCAAGGAACCAGATCTAAGGCCGTCGCCATCAATCCCAACAATTGTAAGTACCTCCAAGCCATCGGAGCCTTGATGCGTAAAAAAAACGTCACCTGCGACAAAATCTTCTGAACCCTCTCCGGAGGCAGAAGAACGACTCCTCTCTACGTGTCGAAGAAGACCCCGAGACAAGTCAACTGTCGCACCAGATCCAAACGACTCTTTGCCCGGTTGACAACCCAACCGAGGTCCTCAAGGAAGGCTACCACTCGAGCTGTCGCCTTGACAGACTCCTCCCGCGATGCCGCTCGAATCAACCAGTCATCCAGGTAAGGATGCACCTGGATTCCCTATTTGCGTAGAGCCGCTGCCGCCACCACCATCACCTTGGTAAAGGTGCGCAGCGCCGTCGCCAGACCGAACGGTAAGGCCCGGAACTGAAAATGACCCACGGGAACTGCAAAGCGAAGAAACCTCTGATGTTCTGCCCTGATAGGAATGTGCAGATAGGCCTCCATCAAATCTATGGAGGACAGAACTTCTCCCGGTCGAACCAAGCAGATAACCGATCTCAACGTCTCCATCCGAAAATTAGGAACGCGCAAACACCAATTTACGTGTTTTAAATCCAAGATTGGCCGAAAAGAACCCTTCTTTTTGGGAACTACAAAATAAAATCTAGTATCAACCAAAGCCGTACTGGTCTGGCAGCACCGGGACTACTGCTTGAAGCCGCAACAAATGCTGCAACGTGTCGTGGACCGCCGTCCTCTTTGTCAGAAGACCGCACGGAGAAAAAACAAAAGCCTCCGCCAGAGGGTGGTCAAACTCGAGAGCATAGCCCTCTCTGATAATCTGGAGAACCCACTGGTCGGTAGTAATGGCGGCCCAAGAGGAGACAAACCCCTGCAACCGTCCTCCTACCGGAATCTCCCCTTGGGCCAGCCTCACTTCATTGCGGTTTCTTAGCTGAGGGCTGTGGGGCGTTAAAATAGCCCCTACTGAAACCTCTGGCTCCGCGAAAGGACTGCCCTCTCGCTACAAAACGACCACGTTGATAAGGAGTAAAGCGCGACCCATGAAACCTGCGAAAATCACGCCCCTGGCCTCTTTGGAAGGAGGTCGTCTTCGCTGCTTTTGGACGGTCTTCGGGGAGATGACCCCCTTTGGAGTCCCCTAAATCCTTTACAATCTTTTCTAAAGCCTCCCCAAAGAGTAGCTTACCCTTGTATGGAAGCTTACTGAGGCGTGCCTTGGACGAGGCATCCGCAGCCCAATTCCTTAACCAAAGAAACCGCCTGGTGGCAATAATTGAAGCCATTGATTTCGCTGAAATTCGTACCAAATCATAAAATGCATCCGTTAGATAAGCCGCCGCAGACTCTAGCTTTGCCCCCTCCACCAAAGGAACCGCTTCACTTTCCTGCCCTGAATCCATCTGAATCCACCTGACACATATGCCCCACACTGGAATCAAACGCCTGCTTCAACAGCGCCTCCAATCTGCGATCTTGAATATCCTTAAGAGCTGTAGCCCCGTCCACCGGAATCGTGGTCTTCTTGGTGACCGCTGAAACCAGCACATCCACCTTAGGCATACGCAATAACTCTCTCTCCTCCTGGGGCACGGGATATAAACGCGCCATAGCTCGAGCTCCGCGCAAGGACGCTTCAGGGCATTCCCACTCAATTTCTATCATCCATTTAATTACCCTGTGCAGAGGAAAACATCGCTGTTCAGCCTTAAATCCCTGTAACAAGGGATCCTCTAAGGGCTCTTGCTGAACCACAGGAGGAACTATATTAAGTACTGCCAGAGACTGCGCAATCAAGGCCATCAGCTCTTCTTTTCTAAAAACCCTAAAGATATTAGGATCATCCTTGGGTCCTAACTCTCCTTCCTCCAAGTCTGTTGGCCAGGACTCCAACCCCGGGTCTGATAGTAGCTCTCCTTCCTCTGGCCCTTGTGCCTCCGCAGCAAGAATAGTCGCCTGTTCTACCTTCGTGTCCCTAACCTTTGCTATCAAGGAGACCCCCTCACCAGGATCTGTCAGCACAGAGTCCCCTACTTGAGAGACCACCACGGAGTCAGGCAGATTTTTGAGGGGTGTTTGAGACTTTTTGAGCAAGTAAGCATTGTGAAGCACCAAAATAAACTCCGCCGAGAGCAAAGAGTCCAAGGACCCTGGAACCGCTGACAACATCGGTTGCTCCCGCTCATCAGCCAGATGCACTCTGTGAGACTTAGCTTTCCGCTTCCCTGACTTAGGTTGCAGCGCAGGAGAAACGGACGGCACTTCCAAGATGGCCGCCGTTCCCGCTCTTTCCGCCGAAGACTGAAGACGGCCCAACTGCTCTCCTTCTGTTCCTAGCTGGTCTGTCATACTGCGATCCTGCTGCCCAACCAACTGGGACCCCTGCGACAGCTAGAGCCGGCTCAAAACCCCCCCGAGCACAGGACGGATCTGTCTAACACAATAAACCTGCTACGGAGGACTAAACACACGCGGCGGCGCCTGTCGGCCGGTAAGCAGTAACAAAGTCTGAAGTAATTACCTGATAAGAAAACAAGCCCAAGGCTGACACTTCTGTTCCTCGCGTTGCCGCTGCTAGCGGCTGCAGAAGGCACAGAGAACAAATGCAGGAAAAACAGTTTCTGGGGCTCCCAGAGCTGTTCCCAACGCCCCGAGCTATCGGAGGAAGAAGAGACAGGCTCTGCCTCGTATCTCTGCGCCGAAGCTTCGGCTCACAAACACCAGTGCTCTGTTCTGTATTGCTTGTTAAGAGGAACGAGAAAAGAAAACTTATGTGCAGATTTACCCTGCTAGGGCAAGAAGGCACAAACTCTTCTGCTTTACTCTTTGTTTCTCCCTACTTCTATTGCTATCAAGAGAATATAAAGTAAAGAAAAATAAAAGCTTCTATGGCCATTGTGGGGAACTCGTCATCCACACATCCAGCTCAGCTGCTGAGGACTAAAAGACTGCCTTCTGACACCAGGGGGAGCTGGGTAACCTGGCAATAAGAATTCAGTTTTTCAGTCCTCAGCTGCTGGAGGAGGAGGTTGACTACCCTCATGTTCTGGACTGGCCTGGAGAGACGAATAGGAAATAAAGATTTTTGTACGTGAAAGATCTAAGATTCTTTTATACACTCCTATAATTTTGTACAAATAATGTGATTATACTGACAGACTGCCCTACATCTTTTACAAAGCACTGCCAATACCCCCATACACGCAAATGGCTTCTTATTTACACTAATACATGAAGGTGGCAATAATTTGAATACAGTTCAAAATGGAGTGTAAGCTGCCAAGAACAGAGCTCCCAGGTGGCTTATCTTGGCCATCTAAATTACAACATTCTCTTCAACATGAGTTTTGTGCTGAAATCCCAGCTGCCGAGGAAATAGACAAACAAATGTCTGTGTACAAAAATACTCTGATATAATCTGTTCCAACATCTTTGTTGGATTATTATCCAGCTGTGACAGTACACCAATGAATTCAATTCACCAAATATGTGTATAACTTTACCACATTCATGAAAGCTAATCACTTTTCAAATATACTGAACCCAGTTTCTAACAAAAATCACCCAATCACTGTAAGACAAACTGAAGGAGATATAGTCAAACATCCTCTGTGTACAGTTTGTCCCTCGAGGGATTAAAGATTAAAAAAGTCTAGAAGCATGAACAAAAAAAAATGCTGTACCCACAATGCAACCTAACATACTGCTAGTTCTATTGAATATAAGATTTCCTTGGAAGGTTTGCACGAGTTTCTCATTTTGGAAAATTACAGTGCTGGTGATACTTCATTGCCAAGTGAAGTTAATAGAAGTGTATACTGAGCTCTTTTTATTTATGGACTGACAGGAATGGGTCAGATAAAGAGATTAATTCAATTATACTGACCAATCAGCCAAAATTTAACGTCTTCCTCACAGAAAATTTCAGTACCTAAACACATTTTAATGAGGGGACTGAGAAATATAAAATGAGTCGAAAACCTACTCAAGATTGAGTAGAAGATTGGTCAAACTAGAAACTGAGAATTGAAGCAATCTTCTACTCAAATCATGTAGGCTACTTGAGATTCACTGTCTTAAATATTTTTTTCTAACAATTTGAAAACCCAATTTAAACACAGCCACCAGAAAAGGATCTGCAATTTGAGCTCCGTTATATCTTAGCCGACTCACCAAGATTATCCCAGCCCAATTAATAATTTTGTGGCCTGAGGAGCAGTTACTATGAGCATTTCCGTGGCTGTAGCAAGGTCCATTCACCAGAACTGGAATCAACTCTTGTGAAATTGGAGCCGCTACCGCTGCATAGTAAACATACCCCTTAGTCCCAAAGATCCAGAGTTACCAATATAGGGCATGGACAGCAGTGGTACTTCTTCCACGATGGAAGAAAGATCACTGAAGGATAGAGGAAAGAACCTGGGGACAACATGTGCAGCTACAGAGAGAGTGAGTCTCCAGGTCCAATTTTGTGAGACTATTTCCTTCATTCAAGCATTTTAGTCTTACACATACTTCAGCCTCAGCATTTAAGGTAAATCTGACTGCGAAGGTCTTGAAGGACTAGAAAAAGGGACTGTTACTTCTGGAGAGAGATCTGCAACTGTGAGTATATACTTCTGGTAATTTTCTAAAAGGAATTCTTTGTATTAAAGCTAATTAATCTGTGAACCCACTATTTTTGTTAAATCAGTCAGGGCCTAGTAGCAGAAGTTTAAGTTTAAATTTAAAACAGAGGAGAACTTTCTGGTTACATTTCATACCCAGCAGAGAGCTTGTAGTTTAAATTTAATAGTCACTCAGGGCCTAGTAACAGTAAAGTACTTTTAGTTTAAATTTAAAACACAGAAGAGAGCTTTCTGGTTACATTTGGAACCCACAGAGAGCTTGTAGTTTAAATTTCATAAGAAGTTAGAGCCTAGCAGCAGCTAAGAGCTATAATTTAAATCAAATCAGAATATAGCTTAACTCAGCAGCACAAGACAGGGTACTGTGTAGCAGCCCTCTTTTAATAAGTGTTATTTCCCTCCCTCCCTCAACACACCCACCCACCCTTGGGATAATCGTAGCTTTATAGGTACTTACACATCTTACAAGACAGGAGGTGCTATCAGGTGAAGCTCATTACCCAAATCAGTCATACACTGAGGACCTGAGATTAGTTAAGCTTCAGGTGAACAAGGTATATTACACGTATTAGGTACAGTTTTATTAGTATAAATATCCATAGCAAACCTTAGTAAGTAAAGAACTTAGATCTAAACACAAACTTAAAACTAAGATGCAGACAGCAGTCCAGCAGCGGGATGGGGGCTTTCCAGTCTTTTGCATTGAGTGTCACATGTATGATTTTCTCCCAGTTGGTGAGAGGTCTTACGTGTGCACTGGGTGCAAGGAGCTCTTTGCTCTCAGGGAACGAGTCCGTTCTCTAGAGGCTAAAGTAGCAGACTTGGAAAGCATAAGACAGAGGTACATAGACGAGACCTACAGGGATATAGTCCTGAAGTCCCACCTCCAGTCTGGCAGCATCCCTGTTGCCATGGAGGAGAGAGGTCACATGACAGGAGAGCATCACCCTGGTGTGGCAGGAAGTGATCCTGTAACTAGGACCTATCCTCCAGGTGATGTAAATCCCTCTCGCACCGAGGACGTTTCTCCAGGGCCATGTGCCCATGAGGGAAGGGTTAGGACAGCCGTTATAGTTGGTGATTCGATCATTAGGCATGTAAATAGCTGGGTGGCTGGTGGACGTGAGGATCGCCTGGTAACATGCCTGCCTGGTGCGAAGGTAGCGGACCTCACGTGCCACCTAGATAAGGCCTTAGATAGTGCTGGGGAGGAGTCTGCTGTCTTGGTACATGTCGGTACCAATGACATAGGAAAATGTGGTAGGGAGGTTCTGGAGGCTAAATTTAGGCTTTTAGGTAAGAAGTTGAAATCCAGAACTTCCAGGGTAGCATTCTCCGAAATGCTTCCTGTTCCATGCGCAGGACCCAAAAGGCAGGCAGAGCTCCGGAGTCTCAATGCGTCGACGAGACAATGTTGCAGAGATGAGGGGTTTGGATTTGTTAGGAACTGGGGAACATTCTGGGGAAAGGAGGGGCTCTTCTGAAGGGATGGTCTTCACCTTAACCGGGATGGAACCAGGCTGCTGGCATTAACCTTTAAAAAGGAGATAGAGCAGCTTTTAAACTAGATATTAGGGGAAAGCTGACAGTCGCCCAAGAGCGGATGGTTCGGAAGAATGTATCTTTGAAGGATACTACCAAAAGCAGAGAGGTTCCACAAAAGAGTAAAGTAGCCCAAATGCCCTCAAGTATGGAGCAGACAGAGCTTAAAGATCCTAAATTACCCATGTCTAACAATAGCGAAATTAATATGAATAAAATACATTCTCTAAAATGCTTGTATGCAAATGCTAGAAGTCTAAAAAATAAGATGGGAGAGCTAGAATATATAGCACTAAATGAAAGGTTAGATATGATTGGAATATCAGAGACATGGTGGAAGGAGGACAACCAGTGGGACACTGTGATACCTGGGTACAAACTATATCGTAATGATAGAGCTGATCAAATTGGTGGAGGGGTTGCTCTCTATGTTAGAGAGGGCATTGAGTCAGAAAGGATTAAAGTTTTGAAGGAAAGAAAATCTGCTGTAGAATCTATATGGATTGAAATTCCATGTAAAAGGGGGAAGGCAATGGCAGTGGGGGTGTACTATCGAGCGCCTGGCCAGAATGACCAAATGGATGATGAAATGCTCAAAGAAATCAAGGAAGCTATCAAAAGTTACAGCACAGTAATAATAATGGGTGATTTCAACGACCCCGGTATCGACTGGGTCAGTGTCACGGCAGGACATGCTAGGGAGATAAAGTTCCTAGATGAAATAAATGACTGCTTCTTGGAGCAGCTGGTTCATGAACCGACCAGAGGGGAAGCCATATTAGACCTAATCCTTAGTGGAACACCAGATCTAGTGCAAGAGATAAGGTTGTTGGGGCCACTTGGCAATAGTGATCATAGCATGATCGCCTTTGATTTAATTAGTGGAGGAGGGATAGTAAGGAAATCCGCAGTACTACCTTTTAACTTTCGAAAGGGAGACTATGATAAAATGAGGAAAACAGTTAAGAATAAACTAAAAGGAGCAGTTGCAAAGGTTAAAGACGTACATCAGGCTTGGCTGTTGTTGAAAAATACTATCTTGGAAGCCCAGACCAGCTGTATTCCACGCTTTAAGAAAAGTGAAAGGAAGTCCAAAAAACTGCCAGCATGGTTTAAAGGTGAGGTCAGAGAGGCTGTTGTTGCCAAAAAATCATCTTTCAGGAAATGGAAAAAAGAGCCAAACGACGAAACCTGGAAACAACACAAGCACTGGCAAGTCAAATGCAAGGCATTGATAAGGCAGGCAAAGGGAGAATTTGAGAAGAAGCTTGCTGCGGAAGCAAAAACGCGAAGTAAAGACCTTTCAAGTTCATTCGTAGCAAAAAACCTGTGAGAGAGTCAGTTGGTCCATTAGATGATAAAGGGGTTAAAGGAGCACTAAGAGGCGACAAGGCGATAGCGGAGAGACTGAATGAATTCTTTGCTTCAGTCTTTACTGAGGAAGATGTAGGGATGTTACCCATGACTGAAGTGGTATTTAAAGGTGCGGAAGAATTGAAGGAAATAGCGATACATCGGGAAGATGTATTACAACTATTAGATAAACTGAAGAGTAGCAAATCACCTGGGCCGGATGGTATACATCCAAGGGTGTTGAAAGAACTGAAATACGAGATTGCAGACCTGCTATTAGTGATCTGTGAACTACCATTAAAATCATCTCTAATACCTGAAGATTGGAGGATCGCCAATGTAACACCAATTTTTAAAAAGGGTTCCAGGGGTGATCTGGGAAACTACAGACCGGTGAGCCCGACATCAGTACCGGGAAAAATGGTAGAAACCATCATAAAGAATAAAATTACTCAGCATGTAGATAGTCATGACCTAATGGGAGACAGCCAACATGGCTTTAGACAAGGAAGATCTTGTCTTACTAATCTGTTATGTTTTTTTGAAGGAGTGAATAATCAGGTGGACAAAGGTGAGTCAGTTGATATTGTGTATCTGGACTTTCAGAAAGCCTTTGACAAGGTCCCTCATCAGAGACTTTTGGCAAAACTAAAGAGTCATGGGATAGGAAGCAGTGTACTATTGTGGATCAGGAACTGGTTAAAAGATAGAAAGCAGAGGGTAGGGCTAAATGGCCAATTTTCCCAATGGAGAAAGGTGAATAGTGGTGTACCCCAGGGATCTGTGCTGGGTCCGCTGCTTTTTGACATATTCATAAATGACCTGGAAAGTGGAACAACAAGTGAGGTTATCAAATTTGCAGATGACACAAAACTATTTAAAGTTGTTAAAACCCAAGAGGATTGTGGAAAATTGCAAGAGGATCTTGATAAATTGGAAGACTGGGCATCAAAATGGCAGATGAAATTTAATGTGGACAAGTGCAAGGTTATGCACCTAGGGAAGAACAACCCAAACTATGGTTACACGATGCAAGGTTCCACATTAGGAACCACCACCCAGGAAAACGATTTAGGCGTCATTGTGAATACCATGTTAAAACCCTGAGCCCAGTGTGCAGCGGTGGCCAAGAAAGCAAATAGAATGCTAGGTATGATAAGGAAAGGAATGGAAAATAAAACAAAAGATATTATAATGCCTCTATATCGTTCCATGATTAGACCGTACCTTGAATATTGTGTGCAATTCTGGTCGCCGTATCTTAAAAAGGATATAGCGACTTTAGAAAAGGTTCAGAGAAGAGCCACCAAAATGGTAAAGGGGATGGAAGGATACTCCTATGAAGAAAGGCTAAAAAGGTTAGGGCTCTTTAACCTGGAAAAGAGACGGCTGAGGGGAGATATGATAGAAGTCTATAAATTAATGAACGGAGTGGAACGGGTAAACGTAGATCGATTGTTTACCTTATCAGAATATAGAAAGACTAGGGGACATGCAATGAAGCTACAGGGTAAACTATTTAAGACTAATAAAAGAAAATATTTTTTCACTCAACGTGTAATCAAACTCTGGAATTTGTTACCGGAGGATGTAGTAAAGGCTGTTAGTGTAGCTGGGTTTAAAAAAAAGGTTTGGACAAGTTCCTGGAGGAAAGGTCCATAAACCATTATTAAGAAGGGACCCAGGATATCAATGCTTGAACCAATACAAGCATTGTGGAACCTGTGTCCCTTGGGGAAACTGCTAGGTACATATGACCTAGATTGGCCACTGTTGGAAACAGAATACTGGGCTTGATGGACCTTGGTCTGACCCAGTATGGCATATCTTATGTTCTAATGAGTGGACCTGGATAGAAGCATTTTAACCAAAGGAAACCTGCAGCTTAGGAAATTCCTAAGCTGCAGATTGGAAGAACCAGTACTTTAATATTTGACTATTTAGTTAGCAATTGAAAAACTGGAGAACTAGATATCAATTCATTTTCATGAGATATCTGCTTCTTCCAGAGATATCCAATCTAACACACATGACTCATCACACTTTATCAGTTAACTCACAGAAACTGGAAACTAGGAAAAAACAAACTTGCTCAAATGCCCACAGTGAATTCTAGTATAATTAAAAATGAATGATTTCCCAAAGGGTAAAAAAGCAACTGGAAAAATAGTTTAAAAGATGTAAGGGCTTATTTACTAATATTTGCTGTGGCATTTCAAATGCATGTTAAAGAGCAATTAGCCAATAATCCATTTTAATTTAATGTGCATTATTTAGCCATTGTACAGCAAAACTCAAGGCCAACACAAGCTAAACAAAAATGAGCTGTATAGTGCAGTTACTCACCTGTAACAGGTGTCCTCCATGGACTGCAGGAATCAGTCCTCACATATGAGTGACGTTGGCGCCAACAGAGCCCTTGCGGAAGCATGCCCCCCAGCTTTCAAAGAAAGCCTTTGGGAGATGCCACCACACATGGAGTAGTGCCCTTCTTGCCCAAGGGTGTCATCTTGCTCAGTCAAATGACACAGCTAAAAAAAAGGCAAAAATAAAAAATGGTAAAGAAGCAACTCCAAGGGGAGGAGGGAGGGTTGTGAGGATTGATTCCTGCTGTCCCCGGAAAACACCTGCTACAGGTGACTAACTATGCTTTCTCCGGGAACAAGCAGGAAGTCAGTCCTCACATATGGGACTCCCTATTTACAATCCACTGCAAACCCATAGAGAAAACTACAGTCGCCCTCCAAGGAAGCCATGAGCAGCAGCAATTGAGTCCGCAGATACAGACTGCAGTAGGACCCATGTGTCCGATGGAAACCAGCACACCGGTAGCCAGAACGCAGAAGGGTCGGAGGGTAGGAGTTGCCTAGACCCCAAAAAAGATCACGGAGCACAGCCTGGCTAAAGGTGCTGTCCCATTGGGACTCCCTTTCCCAACAATAATGAGCTGCAAAGGTGTGAATTGAAGACCAGGTGGCGGCTTGGCAGATATCCAGCATAGGGACGGAGTGCTGGTTTGCCACAGAGGCCGCCATGGCCCTGACAGTGTGCCATGACCCGGCCATCCAATGTGAGCCCCACCTGCTCATAGGCATGGGTGATGCAGTCTGTCATCCAGGTGGACAGTGTCCATTTGGTCACCGCTTCCCCCAGCCAATTGGGGTCATAGGAAACAAAAAGCTGAGAAGCTTTCCAGTGTCCCTGGGTATGCTGAATGTAGAAAGAAAGACAGGGCCTTAGTCCAAGATGTGAAGGACAGTCTTTGCCCTACTGGAGTGAGGCCTTGGGAAGACGGTGGGCAGTACCACCTCCTGGTTGAGGTGGAAGAAGATACCGCCTTCAGGAGGAATCTGGAGTGCATGCAAAGCATGACCATGTTCTTGTAGAACCTGGTAAGGGCACCTCTGCAACTAGGGCTTGTAGCTTGCTGACCCTACGAGCAGAGGTGAGTGCCACCACGAATACAAGGAATACGACCTTCCACGAAAGGTATCTCAGATTGCAGGTAGCCTGAGGCTCAAATGGTGGGCGAGTGAGCTGCGCCAATACTATGTTGAGGTCCCACTCAGTCACCAGAAGGTGGATGGGGGGGGGGGTGGGGGGTTGACTGCAGAAGTCCTCTCAAGAAGCAGGTCACTAGAAGGGTTTGCCTTTCACCGGTTGGCAATGTGCCGCCAGGGCGCTGAGGCACACTCGAGTTCAATTTGAGTCCGAACTGCGAGAAATGAAGGTATTGCAGTACCAGCTGCACCAGGCAGGAGAACGGGTTCAACCCTTGCTTCGTGCACCAGACTGAGAACTTGCGCCATTTGAAGGCGTAAGCTCTTCTGGTGGAAGTCTTACAGGAGGCCAGCAGGATCTCTTCCATTTTCCCCCCAAGAGGTTGAAAGGGGCTAAGGTCACACCGTCAGCGATAGGGACCACAGGTTGGGGTGCAGGAGAGAGCCCTCCTTCTGAGACAGGAACCCTGGGAAACTCCCCAGTGGGATCGGAGTCTCTACTGACAACCTGAGGAGCAGCAGGAACCAGAGCCGCCTGGGACACCAAGGGGCCACCAGGATCAGTGAGGCTTTGTTGTGAAGAGCCTTTAACAGTGGTTTTGGCAATCAGTGGCATGGGTGGGAAGGCAACAGGGCATTCACTTATTTTTCATCTATACTCTGGAATGCCCTACTAGATAAGCTTAGAGCCATCAAGGACCTTGAAGATTTTTGCAAGGAGATTAAAACATATCCTTTTCATAGATTATTATAGTAATTCGTCTGATGGAGACAAAATTTACCCAACATAAAGAAACTCCTCTGAACCTGTGTGTGTGTAGGATGTGGCAGTGGCGCAGGGCTGCAGTGCGTGCACGTGTGTCCCTTGTGTGGGTGCACACATGTGCGCCCCTGTGTGTGGATGCGTGCGTTTGCACCCGTGTGTCCCTTGTGTATAAGTTCTGGCAGGGTGCACCCTTTGCATGTAGAAAGATTGTCATTTTTGTACCCATGTACTCATCCCTTTACCCTCCACCTTGCACTCTTTCCTCCCCACGTTTCCTCTTCTGGACTCTCATTCCCCTTCTCCCTACTCCCAGCACTCCATTCACCCATTCTCTGTATTGTTTATTTATTTTATTTTTTCTTCCTCCCTCTCTTTTTTTTTTAAATGAAAGCTCTAATACCCGTGGCTCTCTGCTGCCCTGGACTTCCCCCTCCTGTTCTGCTTGTGGGGATCCGATCTCCAGCAGATGGAACAGGAGGAATTTTTGCCACAATCATGGGTTAGATGCAGCAGACATCCTGCAGACTGGATCCCCGGAGGCTGTCTGTTGCATCTAACCTCCGATCGCAGCAAAGATCCCTCCTATTCTGCCCACGGGAAACTGGATTTCCCAGACAGACAAAAGGGGTTTTCTGCCCATGATCAGGAAGGGGGGGGGGGGGGGGAGGGGCACAGGAAGGGAGCAAATCCCAGGTGCTAGGTATAAATTTCTGGTCACCATGGTGACCTGGCTCCTGGCCTTTGTCGAGCCCTGGATTAACCTCACTGTATGCACTGTAATGGAAGCATAAGCAAGATATTTAACCAAGCTATGGAAGACTACTCCTCATGTTGAAAGTGCATTCAGAAATCTGAGTGATTCATAAAGCTCAGTTCTCCAACATAAAAGCCATTTTAATAATGATAAATCAGGTTACAGAAACTACAAGGCATCCCAGCTTGATCATTTTAAACCTGACATAGGTGGGCAACATGAACATTCTATCTTTGCCTTAGTGCAGTGATCAAAAGTCACTCACTGCCTCATCTCTCCTAGAAAATGATTTTAGATTGAGAAGCTGCAATAAAATTTGCACTTACACTAACTCTACAAAAAAAAGCCCCCTCATTGCAAATTGCACTGCAGTCAAGCATAACCTGACCAATCAAGTCAATGAATCATTTAACTCACAAATAAAGCAAGAGAATCAAAAGACTAGGCAGGGGCCACTATGCAATGCTTTCCTGCAAGCACTGAGAAATAAGATAATGCCAGACCATGTCCACAAAACAATAAGGAGACATTTTACATACCTGATCATTTTCTCTTTAAATCGTCCTAGGCCAGTCCAGACTAGTGGGTTATGTTCCTTAGCCAGCAAGTTGTGGCAGACCAGAGCAACTTTCAGTGAAGTTATCACTTGTACATATGCTGGTGCAGCACTGCGAGAAGGCAGTATAACACTTCCCAAATGGAAAGCAAGACTGAAAAATTCAGAAAAAACATTAATCAAAACAACCATAACTGTGTTCGAAACTGTTGGCTCTTTTATCATATAAGACTCTGCAGACAGATACTGATAAGCCATGAAAGGTGGTGAAGAGGCAAGCCAGGCTTCCCAACCCATAGGTAAAATCTTGCCAGGGTGGACCTGGACTGGTCTAACAGGATTCAAGGGAAAAAATTATCGGGCAAGTAAAATGTATCCTCCTTCATCATTCTGTTAGATCAGTCCAAAGGAGTGTGACATACCCTAGCAGAGATAACCTAGGGTGAGAAGACAGCACTTTGAACAGTACTGCTCTGCCAAAGACACCAATCTGTAGCGCTTCACCCAACAGCTTTCTTTCAGAAACACTAAAGAGGAAAACAGCCCAGAAAGAGGTTTATGTCCTAGTGCGGTGAGCTCCAACCCTTTCCAGCATGATCAAGAACAGGTAGATCTGTCCTCAGACCTCAGAGAAGGGCCAAAGGTACGACCAATGGAAGGCGTTAGTAAATCTCAGATACTCCCAAAACACCCTCCTCACATCCCACCGATGCAACGAAGGGTCTGACTGAAGGTCCTTCCTCCACAAAGGAGAGCAGGGACATAGTATTGACACTCGCCCAGCAGACATGAAGGCCACCAGCAAACTTGCCTGCAATGAGAGCGAGAGAGATTCTCTAGGGCCCCAGCCAGATGCATAGACAGATAGAACAGCTTTGTATGCCAGAAGAGGCAAGGCACAGCAAAGTGCACCACAAATGACAAGCCTGAAACTCGACTCAGGCAGTGCACAAGAATCGCCACTAAACTTCAAAAGAGAATGCAGAACTAGAACCCGGCCAGAATTAACAGAAGGGACAAAAGGTGATTAGGTTCATCTTCCTGACATCCAGGGTCCAAGAGGAACACCACCCTTCAGAACCCAGCATAGGTCCAGGAAGAAGAGGCCCCACTAGACCAAAGAAGAGTAAATCGCTAATGCTCCAGAGCACCCCTTTCTGAGGCAGCTTCACCTCTTCAGCCAGTCCAGTCCCACACCTCTGGGTAGTGTACCTCTTCCAGCAGCTGGCACCGTCCACCAGCCCCAGTATCTACTGACAAAAGCAGACTCACAGGAACAGCAAATAAGTAGTTAAACATGCAACAAACTCTTCTACACCCAAATAAACTAGTACCCCGTCCCCCCCTCCAGGATGAGGAGGCCTACCTGTTAAGCATCCGAGGAGCAACTCCAACCGGCGAGGAGCAATCGACCGACAGCTCTGCCGGTCCGCCCACACCCCCCCAATTGCCAATTTCATCCCACTCCTCGGATCCTCCTGGCAATTTGCCCTCCAAAGGAACCCGCTTCAGGACCAGGATGTGCACAGATTATAGAAACACAGAGATATAGAAAAATGACGACAGAAAAAAAGACCACATGGCCTATCTAGTCTGTCCTTTCATAACTACAACAGTCCCCTTTTTTCCTTTAGAGATGCTGTGTTTGTCCCATGCTTTTTTGAATTCAGATACTGTCCTCATCTCTACCACCTCCACCACTCTTTCCGTAAAGAAATATTTCCGCATATCACTCCTGAATCTATCCCCTTTCACCCTCATCCCATGTCCCCTCATAGCAGAACTTGCTTTTAATCGAAAGAGGCTCTCCCCCTGTGCATTTATGCCACAAAGGTATTTAAAAATCTCAATCATATCACCTCCATCCCGCCTTTCCTCTAAGGTATACATATTAAGATCCTTAAGTCTGTCCTCACAGGCTTTATAATGAAGACCACTAACTATTTCAGTAGCCACCCTCTGTACCGACTCCATCCTGTTTATATCCTTTTGAAGGTGTGGTCTCCAGAATTGCACACTATACTCCAAATGAGGTCGCACTAAAGACTTATACAGAGGCACTATCACCTCTTTTTTTCTGCTAGCCATTCCTCTCCATATGCACCCAAGCATCCTTCTAGCTTTTGCTGTCGCCTTTTCTACCTGTTTAGCTACTTTTAAGATCATCAGACACAACCACGCCTAAGTCCCGCTCTTCTTTAGTGGACAAAAGTACTTCACTCCCTATACTATATCGCTCTATTGGATTGCTGCAGCACAAATGCATGACCTTACATTTCTTTTAACATTATCACAGAAAGCACTCAGGGAGGGTTTCGGGACTGGACTGGAGTTCCTCAAGGAACAACAATTAGCAGGTAAGTCTAACTTCTCTTTTCTTATCATCCCTCCAGTCCAGTCCTGCACCTCTGGGGATGTATCAGAGCAGTACAACCGGCCTGAAACACTGCCGACCCGAAACAAGTGTCCCCCATCGCCTTGGACATCCAGGTGATAAAGCTTAGAGAAAGTATGCAGCGACGAGCATGTTGCCTCCCTACAGATCTCCACTGGTGGAACTAAACTATACTCTGCCCACGCAGCTGCCTGAGCCCTCGTGGAATGCGCCCACAACTCCGCCAGCACTGGATTATCCCTCAAGATGTATGCAGACATCCTTACTTCCCTGATCCATCTGAAAGTGGAGGCCTTAGCTGCCGCCTCGCCTTTGCGCAGCCCGCCGAACAGGACAGATGGTCTGATCTCCAAAAGGAGAATGTTGATTTCATGTACCTTCACAGGGCTCTTATAACCTTCATGTGGCACAGCTGCGGAGTAGCAGAGCTCGCTAGAGCCGGAAAGGAAATGGCCTGAAGTACATGAACTGCCGACACCACCTTGGACAAAAAATGAAAGCACCGAACGCAGGACTACCTTCTCCTTGGAGAAGGAAAGGAATGGCTCCTGACCCAACATGGTCTGAAGCTCCAAAATTCTGCTTGCCGCACCAAACGCCACCAGGAACACCGTTCTCAGAGTCAAATCCTTCAAGGAGCTCGACTCAACGGCTCAAAGGGTACCCCAGACAGAGCTGTCAGCAGCAGATTGAGATCCCAAGGCGGTACCACCGCCCTCTTCGGCAGACAGAGGTGGGAACACCGTCCACCTAGAAATTTCAGCACGTCTGGGCGAGTACCCAACAGCACCCCAAGGTCTTTCCCGCAATAAATAGGAAAATCGCCGCCAGCTGCACCCTCAAGGAACTGGCGGCTAAGCCCTTATCAAAACCAGATTGCAAGACCACCAAGAAGCCCCGGAGCGAAGCAATGGAAGGGTTTGCCTGCCTTTCTCCTCACCATGCTCCAAAGATGTGCCACACGCAAATGTACACCAAGTTCGTAGACCTCCTCCGGGCCTGCAACAAGGACGCTACCACCAAGCACCAATCTCCTTTCTTCTTCAGCCTCACTCTTTCCAGAGCCATGCCATAAACGAAAATGGAACCACCTGGGGGATGCCGAGCAGCCCCTGTGCAAGAGACCCTTCTGAACCGGAAGCAGTCATGATTGATCCGCCAGTATCTAAATCAGGTCGCCAGACCACAGGCACCTCAGCCAGTCTGTTGCCACCAGAAGTACTAATCCCCGGTGTGCCTCTATCCGTTGCGCTAGCCGGTCTATGAGCACTCCTGGGGTAAAGACAGAGAAGATCCTCTTGGGCCCACTGCTGGACAGAGCTTCCAGGCCCTCGGACATCCTCTCTCAACATCTGCTGAAAAGCCTTGTGGGCCTTGGCCAACTCAAACATTGCCATTAGTTCCACGCTCGGAGTGACCCATCGGCGACCTCCTGCTCGAAACATCCCCCGGTTGGAGTGCCAGCTCAAGAGCCACGTGCACTCAGCTGAGGTAGTCTGCTGTCACATTGCTGACTCCCGTTACGAGTGCCAAAGATAACGCCTGGAGATGAGACTCTGCCCCTCTCCTCCAGGGCTGCATGCCTTGCCATTTGATAAGCCACCATGGTCACATTGCCCAAGAGGACTCAAACTGCCTTCCCCTGCAACAAAGGCTCAGAACTCTTTAGCCCCCAGGACACCACTCGCATCTCGAGTCTGTTGATCAACCACAGAGCCTCATATAAACTCCACTGTCCCTGAGCCAAGAGACAGTCACCAAGGGCTCCTTGACCTGACAAGACTAACCCCAATCATCCACAGAGCCCACACTGGGAACCTAAGTGGCACGCACCTCTTCCAGGCTCCCTGGATGCAGCTATCCGAGGGCTCTCCTGGTGCTCCACAGGCAGGGAAGTACTCTGGACAAGGGATGCCCCTGATGGGACCACCACCGGTGCAGAGCCCTCTGCAGCAGTCGCACGTGAGCCCATGCCCTTGGGACTAACACAAGAGTGACCACCATGGCCACCTAACCTGCAGTCAATTCCATGTCGACTGTCTCCCCAGCTCCAGGGACTGCTGTTTCAACCATCATAGCTCCTGTGCTCGGTAATTCGGCAGGAAAAACCTGTCCCCATGGGCAGTGAAGCACGATCCCCCATACTCCAGTTCCCGGGCCAGTTGTAACCAACATTTTGGCCCAGATGACCCCCACAACTGAGACTGTGAAGAAACTCCAGCACTCGCACTTTGCTCTTTCGGTGCCATCCCTAAACTTTGTTTGGATCAGCCAATCGTCTAGGTACAGGTAAGCGAACACCCTCCCTCGCGGATGGCTGCCGCCACTGCCGCCACCACCACAACCTCGGTGAAGGTACAGGAACAGCCACCAGACCGAAGGGCAACGTTCGAAACTGGGAATGGAAATGGCCCCTTGACACCGCAAAAAACAGCAAAACTGCTGATACTCTGGATGGATGGAAAATATGCCAATACACCTCAGTGATGGTCAAAAGCAACAAGAAGTCTCCATTCCTTACCGACCCTATTACTGATCTCAGCATTTCCATGTGGAAATGCGGTACTCAGCAACAGAGGTGCATGCCCTCGAGGTTGAGAATCGGGTGAAAGGAACTTGGCCTTTTGGGCACCACCAAAAACTGGCATACCGACCGCAGTCGCACAGGTCTCGCGGAACCAGATCCATGGCTCTTGGCTGCATGAGACAAGACATGGTCTCCCTTTACTGCCGCCGACACTGCCGCGTCCACTTTGGGCAATCAAAGGAGCTTTCGTTCTTGCCCCAGTATCAGGCACGACATGGATACTACTCTATCTACCGGGAAGACATTCCATGATTGCTGTACCGCCTGGAGCAGCGAATCCTCCAGAACCTGTTCCTCTACCTGGAGACTAGCGGACATATTTAGGGCCTTGAAGGACTCTACAATAAGTACCGGCAGCTCCTCCTGGCAGAACCCCCGAGCCTGATCCTCTCTTCCAACTCTTCCTGCAGACCTAAACCCATGTTGAGGTCTTCCCCATCCAGTCCCTCAGACAATGGTGATTGTTGCCACTCCTCAGGCCTCTAGCCTGCTTAGTTGCCACTGCCCCTGAAACGTGCTGTTTTGCGTCTGATGCCCTCTGAGCCCTGCATATTGGGGCTGGGAAGCTGCTTGTCGAGCCCTTTCGACACTGCAAAATGCCGTATGCACAAGGAAGATAAACTCCGGTGAGAACTCCCCTGGGAGCCTTGCTCCCTGGGCTTGAGGGGTGGATGGTCCAGGTCTCACGCAGGGACTGGGGCCAGATCCGCCAAAGGTAACCCGGCACCCCCTCAACCTCCAGGGTCTCTTGCGACTGGGAGGGATTCTCCTGCCTTGTCGCATCCTGCAGGCCCTGCTCCAATGACCCAGCCTCTTGCGGGCAGTCTAGGCTGACGCCTGTCCTCGAGACCATTCCCCGTTGGGTCCCGTATATCTTGAGAATTTCTAGCTTGCGCTACCGTGTAGACACCCCCCCCCCCCCCCCCCAAGATATGAAATGGACACTGCACTAATCAGGGTGGACACCCTCTCCAAGAACAGTGTACTTATGGACACACGCCCTGAAAAACCATATCCCAACTTTAGTAGATACCGAGACCATGCCAGAGACAAAGGATGATCATGACAGGTTACTCACTGACTCCAGACGGAAGGATTTCATTTGCTTCCTAACCACTGACTGTCACCATCTTTTCAGCCAGACACATTTCTTGCATGCAGGAGCTTCCTGTTTCACAGAACAAACCTGCAGCTACACAGCACATTTTGCTTATTTCAGACTCGTGACTTTTTCCTGGGAAGGTTTGGAAAAAAAAAAAAAAAAGGTCAAATGTCTCAACAAATTATCACTTACCTCTCCTGAATCACCTGACCAGGCACAACGGCTCACTGAAATCCGCCCAGCAACAAGACAATGGCCCATGTCTCCCCAGGCACAAGGGGAGGGGGAGGGTCCTGGGATGGTTGAAGGCCCAGCAGTCAGCTCCACAGATTCTTGCATGGACTCCCCTGTGATACATGCCTCCCTCCAGGGCGAGGGACTTTCCTGGCCTGGCTCCACTGCTGATCACATGTGGGCAGCCCAGGCCATTTTTAGCCCCCCCCCCCAAAAGAGGGACCTTCAAAAAAAATTAAATGAAATTCATTAATGTTCCTCTCCACGGAAGACTTTAGTAAAAGGCAAAAGATTTATTCCATTTCAAGAGAAACCAGATAAGCAACATACATTTTAACTAGAAATGAAGAAAGAAACCAAATGAAATAAAAGGAAATAAAAAGAAAACAAGATGAAATGAAACTACAGCAAAATGCAGGCAAAATGAAAAACCATGCTGCAGCTAGGTAGATACTGCGAGAAAGAAAGTTCCTGCTGAGCTCCTCCTGCCAAACAACTCCGATGGGAGCAAATAAGAGAGCAACCAGGCCTATGACAGAAAGCGTGCCTTAGTTTCCTGTGCTGCTATTGGGTCTCTCCACACTGTAGAATGCCTTGCCGCCCCCCCCCCCCCCCCCCGGCAGTCCAGGACTCCTCACATTCTGTCCCCACGCCGCCTTACTTTGGGGGAACAGTGCCTGCGTGTTCTGTCCCCTCGTACTCAGCCTACCAAAACGGCTTCGGCACAGAGGGGGAGGGGGGGCAACTCTGGTGTTATTAGCTTGTAGATGCTGCCCGCGCAGCGTCTCCTCACACGCACAGCCCTTCCCCCCCCAGCAGGTATGGAAGGGAGGGGGGATCCTCCTCCCCGCTGCCTGCTTCTTCTTCTGCTTTGCCCAGTAGGAAACAGGATAATAAAATATATATATAACTTGACTCTAACTACCAAACCAAATAACCTGTAGCTGACAGGGAAAAATAAAACTAAACTTCTTTCGAAGCCTGGCCTATGCCCCTTCGTAGTCCCTTCTGCGAGTCCAGCACTCTGGCTCACTACCTTCTCCAGCTGCTTGGAGACTGCGCATACTGGGGCTGGTGGGTGGTGCCAGCTGCATAAGTACACCGGTGTCATCAAAAAGATGACATGGTCAGTCTCCAAGCTGCTGAAAGTGGTACACTACCCAGAGGTGCGGGACTAGACTGGAGGGACGATAAGGAACACCTGATAGTTCTCTTGCACAACCTTTACATTGATCAAGAAGCAACAGTTTGAACAGAATAAGGAGAAACATAATAGTTTAAAATCAGCAAAGGTGTATTTATTTATTTTTATACCGCGCTCTTAAAAATCAGTGTGGTTTACAATAAACATTAGTTTGTACAATGCAGGCAGAACCTGTATGACAAGGCTGCATTCTTTCCCCCTACCTGTTTAATTTATATGCAGAACAAATCAGAGAAGCAGGATTATATGAAGACGTCTGAGGTGGGAAGATTGGTGGAAGACTCATTAAAGAGAAATTAGACTTACCTGCTAATTGTTGTTCCTTGAGGAACTCCAGTCCAGTCCAGTCCCGCACCTCTGGGTAGCGCACCTCCTCCAGCAGCTTGGAGACAGGGCTAGTCAGATTCTGAAGTCATTTGTACATATACTGCTGGCACCTCCCACCAGCTCCCAGTGACCTAATGACAAAGCAGACTCAGAGGAGCAACAAATAAGTAGCTAAAATATTAAGTGAATATAACATCTAACTTCTTAAAACACAACTGTCCCCCCATAAGAAGAGGATAGCTCCTCCCCCCTCCGCAGAAGGAAACTTGGAGAAAGGGAGAGAGAGAAATAAGACGCAAGAGAGAAGAAAACAAAGAATAGCGACAACAAATTGCCCGAGAAAAAGAAAAGCTTGCGGCTACCCGTCGCCCCGGCTGCACCGACCACAGCAAACAAGCTCCACATTAGCTGACAGAATCCCGGGTGAGTTCCAGGACTGGACTGGAGTTCAAGGAACAACAATTAGCAGGTAAGTCTAATTTCTCTTTCCTTATCGTCCCTCCAGTCCAGTCCCACACCTCTGGGATGTAACAGAGCAGTAATTCAATGGGCGGGTCCTGCCCAACCAGACCGCAAAACCACAGTCCTGAAACAGGCATCCCCTGCCGCTGGGCAGCCAGCCGATAAAGTCTACTGAAGGTATACAAAGAGGAACACGTAGCTGCTTTGCAAATTTCAATCGGAGGAACCAAACTATACTCTGCCCAAGAAGCCACCTGAGCCCTTGTAGAATGAGCCCGCAACCCCAAGAGAACCCGACGACCTTGCAAGATATAAGCTGACGCTATTGTCTCACAGACCCATCTGGAAATGGAAGCTTTGGCCACCGCTTCACCTTTATGCAGTCCCCCAAACAGAACGAACAAACGCACAGACTTGCAAAAAGGCTCTGGCGCCTTCAGATAACGACGAAGGACCCTCTTCACGTTCAGCAAATGCAAATTATGGTCTGAAATGCTCTCCCCCAAAGTCTCCAACACTGGGAAGGACACCGACTGATTCACATGAAATGCCGAAACCACTTTCGGAAGAACAGATGGAATGGGACGCAAAACTACCTTCTCCCAAGAGAAAATCAGGAATGGCTCCCAGCAAGACAAGGCCTGTAACTCCGAAATTCGGCATGCAGAGCAGATTGCTACTAAAAAGACAGTCGTCAAAGTCAAATCCTTTAATGAGGCCTGGTTCAACAGCTCGAATGGCTCTCTCGTCAATGCCCCCAAGACCAAACTGAGATACCATGGAGGAATCACCACTCTCCGCAGAGGATGCAAATGAGATACCACCCTCAAGAAACATAAGACATTTGGATGGATGCCCAAGGCAACACCCTGAACCTTTCCGCGATAGCAAGAAATAGCTGCCAGCTGCACCCTTAATGAGCTGGCCGCTAGACCCTTATCAAAACCATCCTGCAAGAAGCTCAATACCACCGGAATTGAAAAAGAGGCAGGCCGTGCTTGCCATGCCGCACACCAATCCTCAAAAAAATGCCAAACGCAAGACATAGGCTAGGCAAGGTCAACCTTTTTTCTGGCCAAGAGCAAGGTAGAGATTACAGGACCAGAATAACCCTTCTTTCTTAGCCTCGCCCTTTCAATGGCCAAACCGTAAGCAAGAACTGATCCACTTGTGGCATCCAAAGAGGACCCTGCTGTAGGAGATCCTCTCATATCGGAAGCCGCCATAGCCGACCGTCGAGAAGACGCACTAAGTCGGCGTACCACGGATGACGTGGGCAATCCGGAGCGATTAAAATTACTCGCCCTTGATGGGCTTTGATGGGTTGACCCACCTGGCCTATGAGAGCCCAAAGGGGGGGGGGGAAGACAGAGGAGACACTGCGAGGGCCACTGTTGCAGCAACGCATCCAGACCCTTGGAATCCTTTCTCGTCTCCTGCTGAAGAAGCTCCTCACTTTGGCGGACCAGAATGTCGCCATCAGAACCATAATGGGAGTCCCCCACCTGCGGACTAACTGAGCGAAGACCTCTGAGTGAAGCTCCCACTCTCCGGGATCCACGCAAACTCAATTGAGATAGTTCGCTGTCACATTGTCTATGCCCACAACGTGTGCTGCTGACAACGCCTGAAGCCGAGGCTCTGCCCAGTTGAACAAGGCTTCCGCCTTCTCCTCCAGAGCCGCGCTACCTATGCCCCTTTGTCGGCTGAGGTACACGACAGCAGAGGCATTATAGGACAGAACTCAGACCTTCGACCTAGTAAGTTGGGCTCAAAGGCGCGGAGTGCCAGAGCTATAGCTCTCAACTCCAGACAGTTAATCGACCACTGGACCTCCAAGTCCACTTCAGCTCCCTTGCGCGAAGTGCTCCCTGCAATGAGCCCCCCAACCCACCAGATGGGCATCAGTCAACACAGGAACCCACTCGAGAGGCATGCCCGCCACCAAATTTTCTGGACGAAGCCACCAAAAGGAGACTCCCCGACTCCCAGTGGATAGGGCAGACTTTTGGTCAGAGAGTCCCTCTGGTGAGACCAGCGACGGAGTAAGGACCTCTGCCAACGGCACTACTTCCAGAGTAGCTGCCATCGTTCCCAGAACACGAAGATACTGCCAGGCTGAGGGCGCTGGGCGCCCCAAAAAACTGCGCACTAAGAGACGAAGCCTTTGGGCCCAGTGTTCTGGTAGAAAAATTGCTCCCACTTGCGTGTCGAACCAGACTCCCAAATATTCCAGAACCTGCGAGGGCACCAATCAGCTCTTGGGCACATTGACCACCCAACCAAGGCTTTGTAGGAGCTGCACCACCCTGGCTGTAGCTCATACACTCTCGGCTCTGGACTTTGCCTGGATCAACCAGTCGTTGAGATAAGGGTGAACCAACACTCCCTCTTTGAGAAGAGCCACCACCATCACCTTGGTGAAGGTACGTGGTGCCATCACCAGGCCAAATGGTAATGCCTGGAACTGAAAGTGCCCCCGTGGCACCGCAAACCTTAGAAAACGTTGATGATCCGGCCTGATCGGAATGTGCAGATACGCTTCGGTGAGATCGAGAGATGTGGTGGTGCGAAAGGGGGACTTTTTGACAATTACCGAGCGCAAAGTTTCCATGCGAAAATGCAGCACCCAAAGACAACAGTTTATCCACTTGAGGTCCAGGATTGAGCAAAAGGTCCCATCTTTCTTGGGCACCACGAAATAAATGGAGTATTGACCGAAACCGCACTGCTCTCGAGGAACTGGAACCACTGCTCCCAGCTGAAGGCGGCGAGACAGTCTCCTCTATTGCCAACACCTTGTTCCGCGCCCTGCAAGGAGACAGAACAAATGAGTCGGCCACCGGTCGGGTGAATTCGAGGGCATGCCCCTCATTAATGACCTCCAGCACCCATCGATTGGATGTTATCTGGACCCAGGCTGGGAGAAAACCCCAAAGCTAACATCCCACAGGCTGTAGCCCAGCCTGGGTCCCCCTCGCTTCATTGGGGTTTTCTAAAGCCCGAGGAAGAGGGACTAGCGAAACCTCTGCCCGCTCCCGGAATCCCCTGAAACCTTGACCGCGAGAGGGAAACCTCCCCTTTTGGAAACTTCCCAGTCGGGAGGTACAAAAACACCTGAAATCCTGGGACTGGCCCCGCAATGCTGTCACAGTCTACACAGGCTTTGGCTTATCCTCCGGCAAGCAACCTCCTTTTGACTCCCCTAAGTCCCTGACCAGCTTGTCGAGGTCCTCCCGAACAGCTTCCCCTTAAAGGGGAGCTTGCTAAGCCGAGACTTGGAAGAACTGTCTGCTGCCCAGTTCCGTAGCCAAAGGTACCGCCGCACCGCCACTAGCGATGCCATGCTATTAGCCAATACAGATAAGATGCTCCAGAATCCAGCCTAGTTACGTCCACCAAATGGTCCTGTGCCTGATCCCCTGGCTGTTGCAGGCGCTGCGACCAGCGAAGACAGGCTCTCGCTACCCAAACCCCACAAATAGAAGCTTGTAAGGATAGCGCATTAACCTCAAAAGCCTGCTTCAATAATGAGTCCACCTTCCGGTCTTGCCCATCCTTCAGGGTAGCGCTGCCTTCTACTGGAATGGTTGTCTTCTTCGTGACCACCGAAACAGCAGCATCCACGCGTGGGGACCGAAACATCTCACACTCTTGGTCTGACAAGGGATAGAGATGAGTCATGGACCTCACGCCTCTTAGTCCTGCCTCTGGCAGGTCCCACGCATCCTGGATCATCTGTTTGACCACGCGGTGAACTGGAAAAACTCCTGCGTCTTCCGTACCGCCCGAATGAGAGGGTCCTCCAGCACCTCATCCTCCGCCGGTGAAACAACTGACAGATTGAGAGCCTGAAGTGACTCTAATCAAAGCTGGCAGCTCCTCTCTCCAAAAAACTTGGATAATCTTCACCTGGTCTTCAGGCTCCGGAATCTCACCTTCCTCAAGCTCTTCCACGCCTGTCTCTGGCTCTAGCTCAAAGTCGTCCCCTTCTAGCCAATCAGACAAAAGAGGCTGTTCCTGAACAGACCGAGCCCTCTTAGCCTGTCCTGCTTCTGAGTTCGACCTTCTCTGCAGATGCCCGGCCTTCCCCGGCTCCGAGAGGTCCGTAGCAGCATCCTGGTGGCGCAAATAGATGGCTTGATGCAACAGAAGAACAAACTCCGGGGAAAAGCCCGCCAGCACTGCCCCCCTCCCAAAACTGGATGGTTAGAAGGACATGGAATCGGCAGGGACAGGATCCTCCAGAAGCAGACTAACCTCCATAGAGGTCTGAGTCCCTTGTCCAGCCAAAGATGACACCTCATTAAATTTTTTTCTGGAGCTCCTGCTCCATGTTGAGTGCCTCTGTTGCACAGCCGCAGCACACTCCTGCGTCCGAGACCGTCCCTCGACGGGTACCGCAGATGAGACACTGCGGACGTGTAGGCATTAGCCTCGAATTCCTGCGCTTTAAGCTTACAAAAGGACAAGGCCAAGCAGGAACCAGAGACTGGCCAAAACTAGACAGACCCCTTACCGGAGCAAAGTTGCCAGAAAAAGTACCGCAAAACAAACTCTTTTTTTCTCTTATTATTAGCCCCTTACAGCTCTTGGAGCCTTATAAGGCTAGAAAGTACCCCTTTACAATGTCCCAGAGCTCTGTCTAGAACATGACAACAACTAAGACAGTACTCTGAGAAAAACGCAGGAAAAAAAAAAAAAAAAAAAACAGGCCATTGGGCAGACAGAGCTGAGAGGCCTAACCGCACTCCCCACGAGGCAGAAGGCCACGTTTGACAGGCCGGCTGAGATCTCCCCAATCGCAGGACTCACCTTAGTGAAATCAGCCCCGAGAGGATCTTTTCCGCCGGCTCTGAAGCTGACCACCACTGCACTGAACAAACGCCGGAGGGAGAATGAAAGCTGGCAGAAGTAGTGAGCGCGCAAACCCGCCAACAGCTCCTCACTCATTAACAAGATCAGGAGCCATCCGGGCACCGCAGGGGTAAATCAGCGCCTCAGCTCCCCTCCATACAAACAAGGAGGGGAGTGAAGAAAGGCAACACAAATGCCGAACAGCAGCAGGGAAAGAGATCCTCTTCACGAAGTCCCCACCAGTCTGCCCTGAGAGCTTCTCTTTAAAAAAAAAAAAAAAAAAAAAAAAAAATTTAAACAAACTGCACCCCAAAGCAAATAAAGCATCGGAGAGGAAATAAACCCTAAAACCCTAGCTACTCTAAATAAATGCTCCTTATCTGTTCCTACAGTGAGCCCAGCACTTAGGCTCACTACCACCTCCAGCTGCTTGGAGACTGAGCACACTGGAAGCTGGTGGGAGGTGCCAGCAGTATATGTACAAGTGACTTCAGAATCTGACATGCTCAGTCTCCAAGCTGCAAGAGGAGGTGCACTACTCAAGAGGTGCGGGACTGGACTGGAGGGACGATAAGGAATAACCTTTGCTATGCTGATGACACCACAATACTGGCTGAAAACGAAGTCGATCTGAAACATTTGCTACTCAAGATCAAAACACAGTCTTAAAATGGGCCTGCACCTAAATGTAAACAAGACAAAGATTCTGACAACTGGCAAAATCAATAAGTTCATTGTTGATGGAAAAGAAATGGAAATTGTGGACAACTTTAACCTGCTTGGATCAATAATTAATAAAGAAACGACAAATAGTTACGAAATCCAACAACATACTGCTCTTGGCAGAATAGCTTGAAGGACCTAGACAAGAGTCTCAAGAGCAGAGATGTCTCTCTCCATACAAAGATTCCACTTGTCCAAGTCATGATATTTTCAATAACATCTTATGGATGCTAAAGTTGGACAGTGAAAAAGATTAGACAGGAAGAAAATCGATGTCTTTGAATTATGGTGCTGACAAAGAATACTGTGTATACCATGGACTGCCCGAAGAACAAACCAGTCAATATTAGAGGAGATCAAACCAAAGTTTTCTTTAGAAGCTCATAATATGAACACATCATGCGAAGAGAGATCATTAGAGAGACATCATGCTTGGCAAGGTTGAAGGTCAAAGCAAAAGAGGAAGGCCAGCAATGAGATGGGTCGATACAATAACAGCAGCTATGAATGCCACTCTATCAACAATGAGCTGCCTGACTGAAGACCGAACACAGTTTAGGACAGTTATCCAGAGGGTTGAAATGAATCAACACAACTTGACGGCACTTAATAACAGTGAAGCAAAATATTTTGAATATGGAAACAAGGCAAATAAATTGCTAGTTCATAAATTAAAAGGCACAGACTAGTAGGAATAATATTATAGAACTGCAGGATGCTGAGGGACAGAAACAGACTAGAGACAAGGATATTTGAAAGTGTTTTGTTCAATATTACCAAACACTGTATACTCCTGAGAAGAAGGTAATGACAGCTATTTTAGAGTACTTGTCTTGGGTCCAGCTTCCTAAATTAATGGAGGATGAGATAGAAAGAATGGATCGGGCCTTTTCAGAGGTAGAAGTGCAATGGGTTATCAAAGAACTGAAATTGGGCAAATCGCTAGAATTGCATGGCTTCAGCGCCCTAATCTATAAATCTTATCCTGTGTTAGTATGTGGGCCCTTGTTAAAATTATTCAACTCAATAAAAAAGGGTTCCCAGTTACAGTACCTTATTTTATGCAATTAGCAGGGACCATGGTATCTCTTAAACCTGGGAAAGATGCAACGCATTGCAAGGCATATCATCCCATTTCATTATTGGGTTCAGACATCAAGATCCTAACAAAAATTTGTTGGGTTACCAGTGATCATCTCTCTATAAAGAGCTTGAGCCATGTGGTGGGGGGCGTTCCTGCTGCTTTCACTATTTCAAGTCTCACAAACCTTAAAAACAGCGAGATCAGCACAAAATCCCTGCACAGTGTGGCTCAAGTTCTTTGTAGAAAGCAGATTATGGTAAAGTGAGGAAGCCCAACAGGAATGCTGAAAGAGAGAGTGATGGCTGGGAAGGATGAGGGCAATTAGAGAGAGACATGAGTGAAGGCTTGGTGGGGGGCTATAAAAGAGAGAAACATACATACTCTAGGTGAAAACAGGGTGAGGGGACTATGGGAGATGTTTTTGGCTTCACACATTAGCAGGCTATGATGATATGTAAAGCAAAAGGAAGTTGCCTCAGGTGCAGCTGTAAAGGGTCATCAATATCTTGCCGACAAACATACTCACAGAGTTTGGTGGAGGGGAGAGGGTTGCTGCCTTCTGTTGGCACTGTATAATGTCATCTTAAGGGCCCAAATTTTTATTAAGCTTTATTTTCCCATAGAAAATGGGAAAACAGTAAATTAGGCACATAAAAAAAAGAGCTGTGATAATACTTTTGGGGGTGAGGGGAAAGCCCTGTGACAGAAGTCTCAGTGGCTGGCTCCTAGATTCCAAGAAAATTTGTTAAGGCCTGACTTAATACAATAAACAAAAAACATCTTTAAAAGATAACTTTTGTAGCACCACCACCTATGAATACATGACAAGAACCATGGATCTTTAAGGAAAAGATATCAAACTGTATTAAATGACTAGCTGCACAGAAGCTGAATTTAAAACAAAATGTTCCTCTTACTACCAGTCCCCAAAAAATTTAAAAAAATATATCTGTGTCCAAAAGCTCTGGGTCCCTTTTACTAAAGCCCACAAAGGATTTGCAATTAAACATGCCAAACAAACGCATACTAACTGCAAAGCATCCACATTAGTTGTCGGGGGTGTGACAGTATGTTCCCAGCAGTCAACAAGTGATGGGACCCTCGAGCGTATGCTCCGCTAGGGCAGGGTCACTTAATGACTCCCATAGGAGTCATTAGGTGAACCCACATTAAAAGCCATGTTGCTACTGAGCACACAGCAATTGCCCTGGTGCTAGCAGTAATTCACTCTCCATGCCCACTTTTTGCCCCATCTGGTGATCACAGATTAATGTGTCCCCGACTGCCAGTTACCGCGTGTTAAAATGCACATTAAACAGCTAATGGGGCTTTAGTAAAAGGGGCCTCCCATCACCTCTTCGAGGCTACTTTAGGATCCTGATGCCCCTTCCTCTCTTGTTCACCACTTATCTGTATCTTACCATACTTTAGTCCCCAATTTTGTGATGTTCTTCATCTTGATTAGATTATAAATTCTGATGAGCAGGGACTGTCTCTCACATCAATACGTACAGCGCTGCGTATGCCTTGTAACACTATACAAATGATAAGGAGTAGTAGTAGTAGTCTGAAATAATGCACAAAGACAAGAAAACTGTCAATTTCCACATCATCTAATAAACACAAAAGTCCTTATACAGAGAGTTGTTCTACTTATAATTGCACGTGGCCCAGATACTTGTAGGTCAGAACACAGCTCGAATAAAACCATTCAGCCAAATGTACTAAAATGTGTCCCACTCCATGGCACATGTAGGTTTTAATAAAGCGTGCATTTCAGCCAACTCTTTACAGAAAGGATTAAGGAGGTAATCTTCCTCATCTCCCCTAATTTAGTTCCTCTTCCAAATTGACATGAATTAAAGATTTAAGTTTGTAAAACTGCTCACATGCATGTGTAAATACTGACATTTACACCATGTGTAAATACTGACATTTACACATGCAATTTGTGAATGCCAGCACTTAAATGTGTAAGTTACAGAGTTTCCTCCATTGCTTTTTCTCACATGTGAATTTGTAAAATGGCTCCACACACTGTTTTTCTTTTCTTTTTGGTTTTTTAGTGCCGTCAAATCAGTGCCAACTCCTGGCGACCCAGCTGCCTCTGGGTTTTCTTGGCAATGTTATCACTGGAAGTAGATTTTTCTTCCAAGGCAATGGAAAGTAAAGTGATGTGCCCAAGGTCACAAGGGGTGCCAGTGGGAATCGAACCTTTGATCTTCAGGGTACTAGGCAGTTGTTCTAACCACTAGGCTACTCCTCCACACACTGTACAGGAATATAAATCCATGCGTATTCCTGCACTTCCATCTATGTATTTTATTAAATCGCTCCACGTTTAGCAGAGATGTTTCTAAAATAATGTCGGAATAAAGTAAATCCCGATCTAGACATCTCAGTTTCCAATCTCCACACACTATCTAGAATATACCTTTAAAGGAGTTGGTGGCATAACGGTAGCACATTAGTAACTCTAGTTGTTAATACATTATAACGCTCAGATCTTCAGGATCCATAAAATTCTATGGTTCATCGCCCTCCGATTCCCCCCCCCCCCCCTTCCAATCATCCTTTCCCTTTCAGACTATCACTGGAATACTTTCCATTATGGAACGAGCAAAAAGGACAGCAATATCAGAAAACAAAAAGAAAGGGGATGTTAGTTTCTGAAAGCTAAATCAAGAAAAGCGTATATAAAGATGAGCCAGTTGATATAGTGTATCCGGATTTTTGGAAACCCTTTGAGAATCTCTCTCATGACAGACTCTTGATGAAACTTTTAGAAATCATGGAATAGAACGCAATGTACTATTATGGAATGAGAACTGGTTAAAAGATAGGTAAAAAAGAGAATAGGACTAAATGGTCAATTTTCTCAATGGAGAAATATGAATAGTGGAATGCTCCAGGGATATGTACTGGACGCGCTGCTTTTTAACATATTTATAATGAGCTGGAAATGGGAAAAAGCAGCGAGGTGATCGACTTTCCAGATGATATGAATATTTCTTTTTATTTGTTAAACCACAAGAAGATTGTGAAAAACTGCAAGAGAACCTTAAGAAACTGGAAAACTGGGCATCCAAATAGCAGATGAAATTTAATGTGGACAAGTACAAAGTTTTACACTTAGGGCAAAACAACCTAGACTATAGCTACATGATACAAGGTTCCATATTAGGAGTCACACTACAGAGGAAAAGGATCTAAGTGTCATTGTGGATAATACATTTATAACATCTGTTCAATGTGCAGCAGCAACCAAGAAAGCTGCTAGGAATTATAAGGAATGGAGAATATCAAAATGCCTCCGTATCATTCCATGATGTGATCACATCTTGGAGTATTGTGTGCAATTCTCATCACCACATCTAAAATATTATATATTTATATTTTATTTATATTATATCCTTCCATTCCCTTTATCATTTTTCAGCCTTCTTTGCTCTCTTTTTTTTCTTGTTCCACTATATTCCACTATATTAGTGGAACAAGAAAAAAAAGAGAACAAAGAAGGCTGAAAAAAATGCTAAAGTGAATGGAAGGATACCACTATGAAGGGAGGCTTAAAATGTTAGGGTTCTTCAGTTGGGGATGAAATGGCCGAGGGGAGATATGACAGGAGGTCTATAAAATAAGTGGTGTGGACCGAGTAATCATGAATCAATCAGTTGATTACTCATTCAAAAAAGTACAAAGACTAGGGGACATGCAATGAAGTTACTAAGTAGTACATTTAAAGACTAACCGGAGAAAATATTTTTTCACTCAACATGCAATTAAGCTCTGGAATTCTTTGCCAGGGGATGTAGTAAAAGCTGTTAAAGAGCATTAATTCAACACATGCACTTAGTAAATAGGCCCAATGGGCAAAAGTGGGACTTTAAATAATGTGCATTAACACAGGTTAGGTTTGAAGCAATGGACGATAAAGTGATTTGTCCAGGATCACAAGGCACATCAGCAGGATTTGAATTCCATTGTCCGGTTTTCATATAAAAAGTGGCTGGAGGTTCCGGTGACATCACCGACATGGTAGCAGCCTGACCTGCACAGCTCCCACCAATTCTGCCATTTCAATGTGCTCCGATCCCATCTCAGTGACCTATATAAGTGCTCTACATTTTGGATGGTGAACAGATGGCAGGAACAGCGAAAAAACTATCCACATTTAAGGGAGGAGAGGCGACCGCTGGAGGTCTGTCTAAAATGGCAGGCCTAACTGCTGAACACTCTCACTTGAAAGATTCCGGCCAGGGTGAATCCTCGGCATGGGCCCTTACAGACCTAGCTTCTTTGCGCTCTGAAATGCACCAGTGGTTCACAGCTTAAAAACAGACATTACTTCACTGCAGCATGATATGCAGATGTGGATGATGATGTGCAGTCTGATATCCACGAGTTGGGGCAATGGATTAAGGATTTGGAGGCCCGCCTGGATGAGAATGAGGATACCTTGGCAGGAATGACCAAGAAACTTACCACTGTACTAGAATCGCATGAAGATTTGCTTTTAAAAGTGGAACACCTCAAGAACAGATCTTGCTGCTTCAACTTGCACATTCACTACCTACCGGAGACCACAGGGCCAATCAATTATGTAGAGTTGGACAACTGCCCTGCAGATGCGTTCCACCAAGCAGCTCAACTAGACACTGGATCGTTGTGCTGAAAGTAGAAAGAACGCACCGTACTTTGGATCAATCAAAAAGGCGGGAAACCGCATGATATGCTTGCATGTTTCTAAAAGTTTGCATCGAAAGAGATTATATCGCAAGCAGCACGAAAGCTGGGTCAGGTGAAATGGGATAATGTGAATATTGAGTTCTTTGGGGATGTATCAGATATCACGGTGAAAAAGCACTGCAACCTTTGCCCAGTTACCCTGAAATTGAGAGAGGAGAACATTAAACATCAATGGACCTTCCCACTTGGCCTGCACTTTTCATTAGAGGGCTGCCAGTTTCATGTCTGCACACCTAAGGAAGACCTCAATATATTGAAAGATGCCATGTGGGCGAATCTGCTCACAGAAGCTTTGCATCCTCCTGACAGTATAAGACCGGGCACGTCTAAGCCGTGTTGGGAGAGAGCACACCAGGGTGGGAAGCAACTTTGGGAGTAATCAGACCCTGTGAGCCAAACATTAGATCCTCCAGCTTGAAGCGCTCCATGGAACCACCAGACTTTTGGGTATATTGATTTGCCGGGTTTATTGTACACAGTGAAGTAGCTTTGGTTGCATGTTTGGGATAGTCTATGGATGAGGGTGTGATGAATGATTCAGCTAGGGTTTTATTTATTTATTTAATTTTGCTGTATTTATATCCCGCTTTTCACCGGGTCAAAGCGGTCAATTGGGGGATACATTTAACACGAGGGGATGAGACACATATGCTAACACTTACAGGGAACATGGGCAATGGAGGGTTAAGTGGCTTGCCCAAGACCACAAGGGGTGCCTATAGGACTAGAAATCCCAATCCCTCCGGCCTGAGATTGCTGTCCCCAGGTGGGACTTGAATCCCCGGCCCTCCGGCCTGAAGTACCTTGTCCTAACCACTAGACCACTGGGCACGGGCACGCTAGTTATTGTAGGAAGTGAAGTTTGTGCAAATGTTTATACGTATTGTTTAAACTGTTGGGGAGGCAGTCATGGTAATAGTGGGAACCTCGCTCAAGAGGCAGTTATTAGTGGTGGGGGAGGGGGATGGGGAAGCGGGAGGGTTTGGTGAGAGGTATAGGAGAGTTGAAAATTTATGTGGAGACTATGGGGGTGGCTACTGCAAGGACTCCATGTTCGGGGGCTTAACTCCCCACACAAGTGCCAGAGGCTTTTCAAGGAGCTTTCCAGACTTTGGATTCAGATAGCTTTTCTACAGGAGACTCACCTTCTTCCTAAGGACGAACATAGTGTTTCACATAAAAAAAATATAAACATGGATGGTTTGCCTCTAATAAGGTGGGTAAGAAAATAGACGGAGCGGCGATTTTTTTGGGATACGATCTTCCGTTTCCTCTGAGTGACAGCAATAGAGATAAGGGAGGCCGTTTCTTGTTGCTTAAATGGCGGTCGCCACTGTTCCCTCTAAGCTGTGCGCGTGTGCGCGCGCACACACCTCGCCGAGCGAGCGCACATACTTTATAACAGAGCGCACAAAAATTACGGCTCTGATTCTGATAGAAAACACAGACATCTTAAAATTTAAAAGTTGTTGTGTATTTACGATTTTCACAAGTTCTACAATATTATCTAGTGCAATCAATGTGGTGTACATACTGTATTCTGACGTGTAGTCAAATTTTAAAGTATAGAACTCCGAGTGTCGTTATGTGACGCACAAAAATTTAACCTTCCTTCAAAAGCTGCACAGCTGATATTTTATGCGCACACAGCCTACAGAAAATTAGAGGGAACATTGAAGAGGGAGATGAGAGGACACAAGCTTACTTTGGGTAGCATCTATGCCCCCAACAGTGAGCAAGTTTCCTTTTCTGAAAACGTAATGCTAGTGATGGGGGATTTTGTGGAGAGCCAGCTTCTACTGGATGGAGATATTAATTTAGTCATCAACCTGGAATAGATACATCTAAGGGCTGTGGGTCGGGCAACTCACCTAGACATCAGGCTTTGAAGTTGTTGGTGAACTCTTATGATCTAATCGATACTTTGGCATTTAAAGCATACAAAAGAACAGGACTACTCTTATTACTCCAAAGTCCACGACTCACACACTCACATTGATTACCTGTGGGCCAGCAAGGGAAGTGAGGGTTCAGTAAGGGACTGTCAGACTTCTGATACAACATGGTCGGATCATGACCCAGTTTGGCTTCACTTAGAGAAGGATCCCCCCGTGCGGCTCATAGGGGTTTGGCGATTAAATGATACCCTTTTAGAAGATCCCCTGATTTGTGCTAAACTTAAGAGGCAGTAATTGATGAGTATCTAAAATTTAATGACACTGAAGACTGCACCCCATGTGTACTTTGGGATTGCTTGAAAATGGTGGTGCGAGGCCACCCATAAGTGGGAGAGGGTAGGGAATTGCACCAACATCATGCTGACATTACAAGAATAGAATGTGTGGTGCTACAAGGAAGTCATGATCCTGGGCTGATGCGAGAACTGGTTGCCAAGAAGCAATGTTTGCAAGACCTTCAGCTGCACGAGACAAAGCGGGCATTGGATCGCCATAGGCATGTTCATTTTGAATATGGCAATAAAATCGGGGAGGCTTCTAGCCTTCTGGCTACACATTCTGCAGACTCCAGATACTGGGGTACGATGACAGGCAATGTTGGCGCTTGTGTCAAGGAGAGAGGACCTTTAGACATATTTGGTGGGATTACCTGAAGATTGTTCCTTTTAACAGGAAAGTTTTTGATTTTACAGCCCATGTGTTGCGGTGCCAACTGGCCCCTTCTCTGGCTATGGCGGTGCTATCGGTGGGGCTGGAGGGTGAAAATGAGGGAGCCAGGGACTGGCTGCTGCATTTATTTATTGCTGTATGCTTGTCTCTAGCACTGTTCTGCTGTAAACAGGATGCCCCCCTTTTAGTCTGGTGATTGTAAAGCTCTAGGATGGCAAGGTTGACAGCGATGCGCCAGAATAGGTTACCCTCCTTTCAAAAAGTCTGGGCCCCTTTGAAATGTAGCATGTGAAAGATGCGCAGAGTGAATTAACTTAAGGGAGTATTGATATTTGTTAGGACAGGTTCCCATTGTGACAAGTGTGGGTCCTGGAGGGATGGTTTATGGGCATGAGGTTTGCTGTTTGGTTGTTATCCCCTCCGGGATTGATTTTATTACCCTATATGGTATTCTTGTTGGAATTATTAGAGTGATATGGGTGTGTGTGTCTGTCTCTCTACATTATTTGGCCCCAATCGGAGGAGGAGAGAAAGAGGTTCAAGAGGGGTTACTTGATTTTGTAAAAACCTAGCTTACACCTGTTCCTGGACTTATATTCTTGCTTATGGTTTGTAACATCATCGTTGTCATGTTTGTCCACTGTTCCTTTGGTTTTCAATAAAAAATGGAAATTACACTAACCTGGTAATTGTAGTTCCTGTAGGATCCAGTTTAGTCCTCCACAATCGGGTACTGCCCCTCTCACTGCAGCCTGTAGACTGGACCAATCAAATCTTCTGTAGTACATATCCAGCAGGAGCTCCCAGAAGCCCCCCAGTGTACTAGTAACAAAGCATACTGAACGAAGCAACACATCAGATTATTATCAGATTAACATTAAACCTTGTACTTCCCCCCCTGGAATAACCAACTCCCTCCCCAAACGAGGAAGTCAGAACACTGCACGGCGCCGGAATCGACGCCCCTAAATTGACACAGAGCTCCCCCCAGGTACTAAGGAGCTTACGGAACCCCAAAAGAAAGGGAAGAGCCATAGCTATAAGCACGACTGCCGCTAAGGTCCGAACGGGACGCAAAACTATCTTAGAATCTCCCGCTCGGGATAGCGCGCCGCAAGATCATGCAGATATTCGGGAGGGAAGGAGGACTAAACTGGATCCTACAGGAACTACAATTACCAGGTTAGTGTAATTTCCATTTCCTGTGCGGATATCCAGTTTAGTCCTCCACAATCGGGATGTAACAGAGCAGTTAAGACCGGGCGGGACCTTGTAGTCCGGCGCGCAAAACCGCCGAACCAAAACAGGAATCCCGAGCCGCTGACACATCCAAGCGATAGTGCCTGCTGAAAGCATGCAGAGACGACCAAGTGGCCGCTCTACAGATCTCCGCTGGTGGAACCAGACCATGCTCCGCCCAAGAGGCCGCCTGAGCCCTAGTAGAATGAGCCCGGAGCCCCTCCGGAACCGGCCGCCGCTGCAACAGATACGCGGAGGCGATCGCTTCTTTAAGCCATCGAGCAATGGAGGCCTTAGCCGCCGCCTCCCCTTTCCGTGCACCCCCAAAGAGCACAAAAAGCCGATCAGTCTTCCGAAATGACTCGGTAGACTGTAAATACCGACGCAGCGTGCGGCCCACATCAAGCCGGTGAAGCCCCTTGTCCACCGACTCGACCGAGTCCGCCGAAATCACTGGTAGAAATACTGCCTGATTCAGGTGAAAAGGAGACACCACCTTTGGCAGGAAGGAGGGAACCGGACGGAGCACAACCCGCTCCGCAGAAAAAGACAAGAAAGGTTCTCGGCATGACAAGGCTTGTAGATCCGAGATGCGCCGTGCCGAGCAAATGGCTACCAGAAAAACCGTCTTCAACGTGAGATCCTTCAAGGACGCCCTCCGCAAGGGCTCAAAGGGTTCCCGAGCCAGGGCCCGCAGAACTAAATTCAAATCCCACGGAGGAATCACCGCTCTGCGGGAAGGCCGCAAATGAAACACGGCTGTCAAGAAACGCCGCACATCCGCATGAGCGCCAAGAAGGCGGCCCAAAACCTTGCCTCTATAGCAAGAGAGCGCGGCCAACTGGACCTCCAGGGAACTGGCAGCGAGACCCTTCTCGAAGCCATCCTGCAGAAAGCTGAGCACGACGGGCACCGAGACCGTCGCCGCCCGAACTCCACGCCGGGAGCACCAGTCCTCAAAAATTCTCCAAATTCGAACATAAGTAAGAGAAGTGGACGACTTTCTTGCCCGCAGTAAGGTGGAAATCACCGCGGGCGAATAACCCTTCTTTTTCAGCCGAGCCCTCTCAATGGCCAAACCGTAAGCGAGAACCGAGCCACCTGGGGCATCCGCAAGGGGCCCTGAAGAAGAAGATCCGGTAGCGCCGGAAGGCGCCACGGCACGCCGTCTCGAAGCCGAACGAGGTCGGCATACCAGGGCCTCCGGGGCCAATCCGGAGCCACCAGCAGCACCCGGCCCTGATGGCCCTCGATGCGCTGGACGACCCGACCGATCAGGGCCCACGGGGGGAAAACGTACAGCATCCCGGACGTCGGCCACGGCTGAATGAGAGCGTCGAGTCCTTCGGACATCCGCTCCCGCCGTCTGCTGAAGAAGCGACTTGTCTTGGCCGACTGGAAGGTCGCCATGAGATCCATGATGGGCGGACCCCACCGCCGAACTATCTGCGCATACACCTGAGGATTTAACTCCCACTCTCCGGGGTCCACCCGCACTCTGCTGAGAAAGTCGGCCTGGACATTGTCCGCGCCTGCAATGTGCGCCGCCGAGATCGCCGGCAGCCGAGTCTGCACCCAGCTGAACAAGGCCGTCGCTTCGGTTTCCAGGGCTACACTCCCTGTGCCCCCTTGGCGATTGATGTACGCCACCGTGGTCGCATTGTCCGACCAGACTCGGACCGCCCGGCCCAGGAGCAGAGGTTCCAGGGCCATCAGGGCTAGTCGGACCGCCCGAAGCTCGAGGCGGTTGATCGACCAAGACGCTTCCTGCGAGGACCACACCCCCTGCGTGAAGCGGGTCTCGCAGTGTGCTCCCCAGCCGACTAGGCTCGCATCCGTAGTGAGGGGGACCCACAGAGGAGGCTCCAAGGGAATTCCCCGCGTCAGGTTCTCGGAGGAGAGCCACCACCGAAGCGACCGCCGCACTGCCTTCGGGCAGGGCAGTCTCTTGTGCAAGGAATCGCACTGGTTGGACCAGCGACGAAGGAGCGCCCTCTGTAGCGGGCGCATGTGGAACCGCGCCCACGGAACCACCTCTAAGGTCGCCGCCATCGTTCCGAGAAGCCGTAGGTACCACCACGCCGACGGAGCGGGCATCCCCCGAAATAGTCGGACAAGAGCCCGCAACGTCAGGACGCGGCGCTCGGGAAGGCACACCAGCCCCCGAGCAGTGTCGAAGCGCACCCCCAGATACTCCAGGTCCTGCGAGGGCCGCAGACAACTCTTTCTTTCGTTCACCACCCAGCCGAGGGATCGCAGCAGAGCTACCACCCTGCTCGTGACCCGCAGGCACTCTCGACCGGATTTTGCTCGTATCAACCAGTCGTCCAGGTAAGGATGGACCAAAATGCCCTCCTTGCGCAAGGCCGCCGCAACCACCACCATCACCTTTGTGAAAGTGCGCGGGGCCGTAGCCAAGCCGAACGGCATGGCCCGGAACTGAAAGTGGCCCCACGGGAACGCGAAGCGGAGAGAAACCGCTGATGGGCTGGGTGTATCGGAATGTGCAGATAGGCCTCGGTAAGATCGAGGGACGTCAAAAACTCCCCCTTTCGCACCGCTACAATGACTGACCGCAGGGTTTCCATGCGGAAATGCGGCACTCTGAGCGCGCGATTCACGCCTTTGAGATCCAAAATCGGACGCAGAGAGTCGCCCTTTTTGGGTACCACAAAATAGATGGAGTAGCGACCAGCGCCTCTTTCCAAGGGAGGCACTGGAACCACCGCTCCCAGCGCTAACAATCGAGCCAGGGTCACGCGGATGTCCCTCGTCTTTTGCTCGCCCCTGCTGGGAGACAGAACAAAGGAATCTGGAAGTGGGAACGCAAATTCCAGAGCGTAACCCTCCTCTATAATTTGTAGCACCCAGCGATCCGACGTTATTTGGGCCCAAGAGGAAAGAAAGTCGCGCAAGCGACCGCCGACAAGCGGTCCTCCCTCCAGAGCCTGCCTGGCGTCATTGTGGCTTGCGTCCAAAGGAAGAACCCGATGAAGAGCCGGCTGCGGAGAAGCCTCTGCCGGCTCCCCTGAAAGCCCGAAATCCTTGGCTACGGGCTCCAAACCGGCCCCGCTGCGAGGACCACTGGCGGGAGGGCCGAAACCTGCGCTGATCCCGAAAGGATCCCCGCGCCGACGAGGTGGACCGGTTGGACCTTGGTTTATCCTCCGGAAGCCGGCCCCCTTTGGACTCACCGAGATCCTTTACCAATTTCTCGAGAGCCTCCCCAAATAATAATCTGCCCTTAAACGGCAGCTTACTGAGGCGGGCCTTAGAAGAACTGTCCGCCGCCCAGCTGCGCAACCAGAGGGACCGGCGCGCTGCTACCGCGGATGCCATACTGTTAGCCAACGCGCGGATCAAATCATAAAACAGATCCGCCAGGTAAGCCGAGCCGGACTCCAGCCGAGTCACCTCCACCAGACCCTGCTGGTCTAGTCCGGGGCTCGAGCGCAGTTGCTGTGACCACCGCAGACACGACCGAGCCACCCAAGCCCCACAGATAGAGGCCTGCAATGACACGGCATCCGTATCGAAGGTTTGCTTGAGCAAGTTATCAACCTTCTTATCCTGCCCGTCCTTGAGGGCCGCCGCCCCCTCAACCGGGATGGTGGTTTTCTTGGTCACTGCGGAGACCGCAGCATCCACCCGGGGGGACCTGAACAAGTCCCTGTCCTTGTCAGCAAGAGGATAAAGCCGATTCATGGTCCGAATCCCCTTCAAACCGGATTCCGGGTGCTCCCACTCCGCCTGGATCATCTGATCCACCACGCGGTGGACGGGAAAAACCACCTGGGCATCCCTGACTGCTTGAATCAGAGGATCCTCAAGACCCTCCTCCTCCAGGGACCGCACCGCCGAAAGGTTTAGCGCCTGAAGGGACTCCGTGACCAAAGGAACCAGCTCGTCCCTACGGAACACTCGAATGACCCGAGCCTGATCTTCCGGCCCAGGGATCTCCCCATCCTCCAAATCCTCCGCTTCAGTCTCAGGATCGCCCTCTGCCTCGGAATCCAGGAGACCCAGGGCGTCCTGCTCTTGTCCCCCCAACCGAAGCCGCTTGCCCCCGGGCGGTGAGGGACACTGAGCCGCCCCCAAGGACCCCGAGGGGAGGGAGGGGGGCCAGACAGCCGGCAACTGTCCGGACCTGCTCAGGCGAAATGCCTGATGCATGAGGAGTACAAAATCAGGGGAGAAGTCCATAGTTGAGGCAGCAACAGCCGCCTGCTGGAGCGCAGCCACTGAACCGCTGGCCGGAGGAACCGAGCCAGACTGAGGGATGCTTGGAGAAAGAACGCTGTCCCCGGAAGTAGAAGCATCCCCAGGGGTAGCCTGTTCCTGAACATTCACAGATTGCTCTAACTCAGAGGGCACTGCAGCACAGCCCCTGCAGATGCCAGAGTCAGTCCCTGCCGTCCTGCGGGACCCACAAATCACACACTGGGGCTTGGAAGCCATCCCAAGGCCACCTCTGCCCAGGGGAATAGAATAAGACAGCCACAGGAAAGCCCACACCACCTGGGCAATCCTATGCAAATCAGCCCCGATTTAAAAGTAACTTATTTTGTTTCTTGTAAAAAAAAAAAAAAAAAAGTTATATCCCAGGATCCCTGGGGGGCCCTGAGCAAAATCGCCAGAAAGAGGAACCCCAAAAACGCTAGGGGAACCTGTGCACAGCGATCAAAAATGCCTGGAAAAGCACTTTTAAAATCCAAAATGGCCGCCGCACTTTTTCACCCGCGGTAAAAAACGGCGCGAAAATATAAAAACCACCAAATAATATGGAAAACAAATAAAACGACCCTCTAATACAGGGCACACGAGCAGATTGAATAAAAACTGCCAAATGGGCTCAGGAGAGCCTACAGAAACGCTGGCATCCCAGACAGAGCATTGCACACAAGAAAGAAAAAATGAAATGCAAACTCCTACCAGCTCAGGAACAGAAGATTCAGCCACAATCTCCCAGTATCAGGCACTGCCTTATAGGTATGGCAATTCCCCGTCCTGTCTAGGGGAAGCTCACCAGGGCTGATAAAATGTGCTAGGCAGGCAACAGCAGCCAGCAGGTCTGACTTTCTCCTAGTCTCCTGTGGCACAGCTCCAGGGAGACAGGCTTCTTTTGTCTTTCTTATTTTTAAAGGCACAGCTAGCTACCAAAAACAAAAATAGTAGAGAAATGCCCCAAAACAAACCCTAAAAACAACTAACTAGTGTTGCTCCTGCAAAGGTCACTAAGTGTGCCCAGAGGACACACTTTTACGTCTACACACTGCAACGAGACTGGACACACTGGGGGGCTTCTGGGAGCTCCTGCTGGATATGTACTACAGAAGATTTGATTGGTCCAGTCTACAGGCTGCAGTGAGAGGGGCAGTACCCGATTGTGGAGGACTAAACTGGATATCCGCACAGGAATTTAATTTAAAAAATAAAAAGTGGCTGACAGATCTACACAAAAGGAAAAACTGATACAATAACACAGGTACACTAAAAAAAAATTTTTTTAAACTGCCTCTAATGTGTCGATTGATTTTTACGTTTTTAGGTGCGCTGAATCCAAATCTGGTAACCAATTTGCTCCATCACGTACAGATTTTTTGCTACATTGGGTTAGCAGTTTGAGGTGAACATTTCAGATTGAGTGCGATCGAGATAAAAGTTTCTTGGATGAATTCTTTATACTAATTGTTTAGTAGTTATTCAAATAAGAATAAAGAAAATTGTAACAAGGCAGCACATAAGAATAGAGTAATGTCAACAAAACACACTGTGATGGTAGCAAAATTGTCTGCACTTAAAACAGCCACATACATGTGCACAAACATTGAGCATATAAGAGCAAGGTTAGACACAAAGCAAAGCAAAGAAATGGGCAAAAAATGTTGTACAGGTATGTATGTAAGAATAGAAAACGCAAACCGCACCATTGCAATACATGAAGACAAACACCCGATGGTGTGAAAATAAAATTCTAATAAATGAGATCTGACACTGTGGTAATAACTAGCAAATTTTTATTTCAAAGTTTAGTAAAAACACGATATTTGTCAACACAGTTTAGATTTTAAAGTTATTCTTGGGTCAATCAATCTCCTGGTGGGCCCGTTTCTTCTTCCCCCGAATGCTTCTCTTGGTGCGCTGCTTGGCGTATTTTTCATCTGGGGTTTCCCGCAGCAGCAACCAGCAGAAATCAGCCATCATAGTGGTGTTCCATATTCCTTGGTACCTTCTCTCTGCGTCCTTGATGTCCTGGTGAAACCTTTCACCTTGTTCTTCACTGTACGCCCCCAAGTTTTTGGGAAAGTAGTTCACATGGGAGTGCAAGAAATGGACTTTCAGGCTCATGTTACAGCCTTGTTCTTTAAAGGCATTGAGCATCCTGGCAACAATATCCTTATAGTTCTCATCCCGCCTGTTCCCCAAGAATTTGAGAACAACATCCTTGAAGGAATCCCAGGCTTCTTTTTCCTTCTCAGACATCGTTTCAGCGAATGCTCCATCTGAAATGAGTTTCCTTATATCAGGGCCAACAAACACTCCTTCCTTTAGCTTTGCTTCAGAAAGTCGGGGGAACTTTGAGCAAAGGTACCGAAAGCACTCACCATCTTTTGGAAGGGACTTGATGAATTGCTTAATGAGACCCAACTTAATGTGGAGAGGTGGTAATAGAATTTTATCACGAGGTACCAAGCTCTCATGAAGAACATTTTTCTCACCGGGTCTCAAATACTCCCGAATTGGCCAGTCTTTTTTCCCCCAGTGTAGGTCGCAGGCCCGGCTATCCCACAAGCAAAGGAAGCAGGGATATTTGGTGAAACTGGATTGCTGCCCTAATAGCATGGATAGAATTTTAAAGTCTCCACAAATCATCCACTTATGCTCATCATAACGAATCTTCTGAAGAATCAGGGCCAAATTCTCGTATTTTTCTTGGAGGACAACAGAGTGAGCAATAGGAACTGAAGCGAATGTGTTGCCATTATGAAGAAGAACACCTTTTATGCTGTCTTTTGATGAATCAATGAACAGCCGCCATTCAGCAGGATCATACTTGAGTTTAAACTTTTCCATCACTCCGTATATATCGTTGCAAAATACCAAATCTTCCTCTTTGCTGAAATACTTCAAAAATTGTGTCTCGCGGTTGCTGCGGTACCAATAAAAAGTTGTTCCTGGTGACAATAGATTTTTCTGTTTAAGCCGAGAACCTAGCAGTTGGGCAGCATCTTTTGGGAGTCCTAAATCCCGGACTAAATCATTCAATTCAGCTTGAGAGAAAAGTTCAGGTTTCGGATCTGGTTCAGTTTCAAACTCGGAAGTACTGGACTCATCGGGAAAAGCCATCTGATGAGTCTCATTATGATCAGAACCGTCCACACAAATATGATCCAAAGATTTTGGTGGTTCAGGCACAGGTACTTCGTTGCTATGAGGCATAGGCCTAATTGCTGACGGAAGGTTGGGGTAACTTATTACGTTCTTATTTTTTAAGTTGTATCCCTTCACAATGCAAGAGCAAAAATAGCAGTCACTGCTGTGGTCTCTTTGTTCACGCCACATCATAGGTATTCCGAAACGAAATGCTTGTTTTTTACCTTTCATCCATAAGCGTAGATCTTCCTCACATGTCTTGCACACTTTGTGAGGAGCCCACGGTTTGTCTTGATCGCCTAACTTCAAACCGAAATAGGCGAAATATACTTTTTTAATAAATGCAGAAATGTTCCTCTGCCGCTTTTTCACAGTATATTCCCCACAAATAAAACAAAAACTGTCCGGAGAGTTGACGCAACCTCTGGCTCTGTGAGCCATCACAAATACACAGCACTGCAAACTACAACTGTAGTGAACCACTTCGGAATAAAGCTGGATTACGACTGAGCAAACAAAAGGTAATAATGAACTTGCAAGAAACTGAAATTTGACAGGAACGTTCATGTCGCAACCACCGTGTTTGAGCGAGAGCGAACGAGGCGAGGCGAACAGGAAAGAACATGCGCCAGCGCGAGTACTGGATTTAGCCCCCCGCCTCCCAATTGTCCTGTTAATGTATAAAATGAATACAAAACACTCTAAAATATCATGAGGGAGTGTTTCTAGTTAGTTAACCATTACAACCTCTATTTTGGGCCAAGAAAATAAACTGCAGTCGGCTAAAAAGAAATTATGTGAACATTCCTTATATGGGTAAGAAATCTAATTTTGCAAGAAAACGTGACGTGATGGAACATTTTGGCTATTTTTCCTGGATTCAGCACCCCAAAATCTATAGGAATCAGTTGCAAAACTGGAGGCAGTTTTTTGGTAGTGTACCTGTGTAATCTTTCAAAAGGAAGACTTCCCAATAGAGAGAGAGTACAAGAAAAAGTCCATTCTCAAGACCTCATGAGTATAACCTTTTTCACCAAGAGAATGAGTAAGAAAGTTTCAGGAGTTCATCTAAGCAAACAAGAGGATAAGCAGATGATCACGGAGATACCCAGGACCTTAACGGTTCGATGCTTTTAAATCCAAAACACTACTTTTAAGATGTGCCAGGAAATTCACAGCTTAAAGCCGGAAATTAATGCAAGCTCTTCAGAATGGTGGTTATACTTTCCACATTCCTATAGCCCAATATTTAAAATGCAGCTGCTAGTGTACTAAGTTGTAGCTTCCATACAAAACTAGAAATTAAGTCTTAACTGGTATAAATGATTATAGAGATCTGCAGCAGGATTAAAGCATCCTCCCTTCTATATAAGAACAAGTTTGAGCCTTTCGCTAAGATGCCACTGGGATGAAAAACAACGTTGACTACCCATATTATCCAACAGTGTATGACCCACTTTCTGCTTGCTTAGAAATGGTTTTATTTCATTCTCCAGAAGGACTCACTAAGATTTTACTCCTACTTTCAATTAAAAAAATTTTTTTTAACTTGTCCTCTTACCTGAGGCAAATGGACTTTTTCAAGAGGCATGATACTGGAGTGTTAGGCCTCAGTAGGACTGCAAAGAGAGGACTGCAGTAGGTAGCACAAATGAGGAATGAGAATGTGAATGACCCGGGGAAGAGTAGGGAGAAAAAGAGGCGAGGAAAGAGCAAGAGAATAAAGGGGGGGGGGGAAAGAACAATTTGAGGAGAGTGCTGGAAGATGAAGGAGAAGGTCGCACCTGGGTGAGGCAATGTGTGGAGGAATCGAGAAAAAAAAAGGTTGAATGGAAGTGGGGTTGAAAGTGTGCATGCACATTGAGCAAGGTTTGAAAAATGTCTTCAAGACTTGCTTACTATGCACTACTGCCCGCCTACTCTGACAAAACACACATTTCTGAGTGAAGCGAGAGGGCGAGGGACAAGGTAGCAGGAACACACGGTAAGACCTGAAGGAATTTTTCAAATCATGTTCAATTGAACCACTTTTTGCCCAGAGCAGACCAAATCAGTGTGCACTCAAGCTGTTTATGAAACCCACTTAAAGTACAGACTGTCCAAGGCTTTTAGGGGAATAAAAGATGTCACTTATTCTTTTACAGCAGTGAAGGATATGGATTAATAAACTGATAACTTGCGCCTAGGTACCAATAATGTGGAAGGCACATTTCATAGCATTAACTTTAGTAAGTTTATAATGTACACCTTAATTGTTTGTTTGGCAAACTCACTTCAGTAATGTAAACACTTAGGCTTCACACCCAATACAATGCAGTTCTGTGCTTTAAACAATTTTAGAACTAAATGAACTGCAAAGGAGGAGTGTATTCCCTCTAGATGGGCAGTATAAACATGTACCAGATTTTTTTTTTAGTAGCTAACTAACAGGGCCAGCCCAACCACTAAGCAAACAAGGCAGTCACCAAGGGCAGCAACTTCAAAGGGGTGTGGGGGGGAAGCACAGAGCAGCTAGTGTCAAAGCAAAAGTAATAGTTCCTGACAGACACACAAACTCAAAGAGTCATCTGTGAGTACTTTTATCTGCAGATAGAATGGGCAATATACAAATAGTCCATTTACTCTTAAGTGGCTTTTTGAAACCTCTCTCATTATGTATATAGTTACTAAACAAATTTTTAATATTTAAAAGTCCAAATATGCATTTTATAGGACTGTTCTGGGAGGAATGCTGTTGAGATAAATCTGGGGGGGGGGGGGCAGCTAGGGGCTGTAAGACTGAAGTTTTGCCTAAGGTGCCAAATACTATTGTACCAGCCCTGCTAACTACAGCTAACCAATGTACACTGTAATAGTACACAAACCAGGAGGCAACATGACAGACTGTTTATGTTACCTGTAATGGAATGCAGTTTCCTAAAAAGGTAGAGATGGCCTTATGAATCACACTAGTAACGCTGCACATTCCAAACAGCTTGAGAGCATTACAACCTTGCATATAAAAATACCAATTAAAATGTACAGCCAATCTATAATTATTTTCTTCATGCCAGATATAAAAATAAATAGAAGGTTCTGTACACTAACAAATACTTCCAAAATTTATGCTTAATCCAGTAAGAAAACAATTCTGTAGCAGGAATACAGGTCTTACCGTGTATTCCTGCTACCTTGTCCCTCGCCTAGAAAAATACAAGTTATCAATGTCCCTATTTAATGTACATTACAAAGTTTAAGTTATAACGTAAACTGCTTTGACTGAAACGATAAAGCAGTATTAAAAGCAAAACAGTTAAATGTATGTAAAATGAACTGCCAGCCTTATGCTTGTTCTCTGCAAAAACGCAATTGAAAATTTCAAGAGAAGGTTAAACAGGTAAGGAGTCTACCCAGCACAACTGCATTTAAAATCTTGTCTATTCAACACAGTTGCAGAGGGACACTGGGTAGGACAGAATATGGAAGCATGTACCATCAATACTGTCTTGTTAAAGTTGTTCTGTGTACAGAAAAAGCATTATCTTAAAAAAATAAAAGTCCACGAAAAAAATATTCAAAATAAAACTGCATAACTTTTGAAATCCAAGATAATAAAAGCATAGGAGCTGATTTTCCAAACAATTAGTAATAAAACCCTACCTTGGACACTATGAAGAGGCTTGCTTGTTAATATCGGGAATACTGAAGCATCCACAGAGCTGGAACTTATGAATAAAAGACTTACAAGGAAAGCAAATGTGAACAAGCCCACCAATACGATCAAGTACCTGTATCCGCCAAAACTACCAAGAAAAAAAAGACACTTCGCTCCAAGGGCTCTCCAAGGTGCTGCTCGTCCCGCCCCCTCCTCCTGGGTCTACTTCCCGGTCAGTAGACTCTTCAGATGGTTCGTCTTGCTCACTATTATACCACATTTCTTTCTTCCTAAAGTTAAACGGTGTGAGTTCAGCGTCTTCCTGTCTCTCCTTGCAATTGGGCCGGCAAGCAATCTAGAGGGGACATGCCACCGAGAGGCAGCCGGGGAAACACTGAAAGGGGGAAGGGCCGGGATCCGGCCTGAGTACTGCTTTCCCGCCTCCTTGTGAACTAAGACAGGACGTCTTACCGAGCAACAGCAAGGATCTAACCGCAGATCCCCGTCCAGCTTCCTCACCTCTTCGACACTGCTCCCAGCTGTTTGTTGTTGTTGTTCAGCTCGGGATCCTTCCTCTCACAACATGGCGTCAGCGACGAAGGTACGCGCATCGGAGGAAAAAGGGCAGCGTCGCTATCCGCGGGGACGCTCACGCTTGCGCGGGGCGGAAATGGGCTGGAGAGGGGACACAACCAACGCCGAGGGGCGTGGCCTCAATGAGCATTGATAGTAGTAATTATGTTATAGCCGCGTCTCTTTTCCCAGTTTCACTCGCTTGCTAAGCAGGCGAGCGTAGGAATAGCAATGGGCTGATAACGAGGAAAGTTGAATTCGAATCCCACTGCTGTTTCTTGTAATCTTTGCAAGTCACTTAACCCTCTGTTGCCTGACTCGATTGGAAGCCTTCAGTTATCAGCCAGACTGGGAAGCGCGCCGCCAGCTACCACAAATCAGCTGATCAAACATATTTTACGTCACCCCGTTTGTCTAGCCTTTTCTGCGTCATTTCCTGTTCTCTATACAGCTGGACGTAGGCAGTTAATTTCGGAAGAGTTTTACTGGTGAATGTATTGTGAGTATTCGGCATTGTTATTAATAGTGAGAGCGTGTTTTTTAGTGCTTCTTCGAGACTAGTGAGAGCAGTGGGGACTGTACTCTGCTCTGGGGCTGTGTTTATACGGTAATTAAGGATCGTATACACTACTGCATCTAGTAAAATGTTTATCATATCTGATCCTATGCGGGGGGAGGGGGCTGGATGTTTGAAAATATCGTGTTTGTGGATATACTTTGATACTCTGAAGATCAAGAGAGGACCAAGAAATAACCCTCAATGATCTTCGGACTTTTCCCTCTGAGCCAAACCCACACGCTTAGGAGTTGGCATCTGATTGTCCTCTTTCAGGCATCTAGCATGGAAAGGACAACGTGGTGTAAGTTTCTCCTGCACGAGCAGTCCATTCCCCCTCCTGTGTAGTAATATCTATGCTATTCTTCCAAACTCAATGGAGCCAGTATGTGGATTTCTGAGTATTTGAATTGCCTTTTGGGTTCCTGGAGCTGCCATTCTGGCATTTTCGATAGGCATTTCTGGTACTCGCTATCTACGTTTCTGTGCCCCCTCAGTTGAGTGTGCTTAGCTCAAATCTCACACCTTCACGAACTTTCTACACTTAAAATTCATGCTTGTCTCTTTACAGTTAGCCATAGCACTCACCAAACAAGACTATTATGTCCATCTGACTAACTCTTTCGCCCCTGACCCTTGCCTTCTCTTTACAGCTCTCAACTCTCTCCTCAAGGTGCCTCTGTCTCAGACCCCTCCCTTCCTTTCTGCCCACCCTGGCTGATTATTTCCATGACAACATTCACAAGATCACACTCAAATTCCCCACAAGGTCAGCTACTTCCCCTCCTCTCCTTCTTCACTCCCAACTTTCCCCCTACCTCTGCTACCCTTTCTTCCTATGATCTCTAAAAAGGAAACCACGCACCCTCTTTTCTTAACCTGCTCCTCGTCCTATTCCCACTCCTCAGCTCCATCTCCTCCACCGTAGTCCTGTCCATCTCTCATATTCTCAACCTATTGCTCTCCACTGCAACTTTCCCTGCAGCCTTCAGGCATGCTGTAGTCGCTCCTCAAGAAACCCTCATTAGACCCTATCTGTCCTTCTAACTATTCACCCATCTCCCTCCTCCCCTTCATTTCTAAACGATTTTAACGTGCAGTTCACTGTTGCCTCAACTTTCTCTCCTCTCCTCTCAAGCCTATCTGGCTTAAGTCCTTTATATTCTACCAAAAACGGCTCTTGCCAAAATCTCCAGTGACCTGTTCTTGGGAAAATCCAAGGGCCTTTACTCAATCCTCATCCTTGTTGACCTTTCTGCTGCTTTTAACACTGTTGACCACAACCTTCTCCTTGATACCTTGTCCTCTCTTGGTTTTAAGGACTCTGTGATATCCTGGTTCTTTTATCTCTCCCATCGCCACGTCAGTGTTTGTTCTGGTGGATCCTCCTCTACTGCTGTCCCACTCTGTGTACCCCGAGGGTCCATCTTGGGTCCACTCCTTTTCTCTCTCTATACCCAGTCCCTTGGTGTACTTATCTCCTCGCATGGCTCTCAGTACCATCTTTACGCTGATGATGCCCAGATCTACCTCTCTGCACCTGAATTCTTTCTGGCAGTCCAGGCCCAAATCTCCGCCTGCCTTTCTGACATTGCTACTTGAATGTCTCACTGCTGCTTGAAATTGAACATGGCCAAAACTGAGCTGCTTATTTTTTTCCCTAAATCCTCCTCTCCCCTTCCTCCTTTCACAGACTCTGTCAATAACTCTCTATTCCTCCCTGTTTCCTCAGCTCTCACCTTGAGATCATCTTTGACTCCTCTCTCTCCTTCTCCACACACATTCAACTGATAGCTAAAACCTGCTGTTTCTTTCCCTTACATCGCCAAAATTCATCCATTCCTTTCTGAACACACTACTAAGATACTTATCCACTCTTTAGTCACCTCACATCTTGACTATTGTAACCTGCTCCTTGCTGGTCTCTCTCTGAAACATCTATCTCCCCTTCAATCTGTTCAACACTGCTGTGTGGCTAATCTTCCGCCAGCCTCATCATGCTCATATCACCTCTTCTTCTCAAGTCACTTCATTGGCTCCTATCCATTTCTGTATCCAGTTCAAACTTCTCCTGCTGACTTATGTGCATTCACTCTGCAGCTCCTCACTATCTTTCCTCTCTTCTCTCCGTACATTCCTTCTCTGGAACTCCATTCTTCTGGTAAATCTCTTCTATCTGTGCCCTTCTCTTATATTACTAACTCCAGACTTCGCTCCTTTTACCTTGCTGCTCCTCATGCCTGGAACAAACCACCTGAGCCTGTACATTAGGCTTCATTTCTGTCCCTTTTCAAATCCAGGCTGAAAACTCACCTCTTCGCTGCCGCTTTTGGATCTTAATTTGCTTAATCTCCTTTGTGTTTCCTTACCATTCCCCCTTGATGCATTCTATGTCTACAGCTTCTGTGTTGACTGGCTTGACAAGGTTGTAAGCTCTGATGAGCAGGTACTGTCTTTTACATGTGTCTGCGCAGCGCTGCATTCATCTTGTAGCGCTATACAAATGTTCAGTAGTAGTATTTGAATGCACTGACAAGGTCACATGAAACACTTTTTTAATGCAAAATGGCTTTTTCATGTTCTGAAATGTTGCTGTGGGTGCCTTGATGCCAGTTTAGCTTATGGGGGATTTGACTGGGCGAATCTGAAGAATCAGCTAAAACATAATCGTCCCTATTTTTGTAGGCTCTTAAATGCATAGAAACATAGAAAAATAACAGCAGATAAAGACCATATTGTCTATCCAGTCTGACTATCCATACCAACTATTAAGCTCTACAAGCTCCTCCTTTCCTTTAAATATCCTCTGTGCTTGTCCCATGCTTTCTTGAATTCAGATACAGTCCTTGTATTTGCCACCTCCACTAGGAGGCTATTCCACATGTCCACTAGTCTTTGTAAAGAAATATTTTATGCTCCTTTGTTCTAGAGCTTTCTTTTATTTTAAGGAGGCTGTCTTCCTGGGCATTTACACCAAGTCTAGCCTCATATGCTTTATAGCAAGACTACTGACCATTTTATTAGCTGCTCTCTGTACTAACTCCATCCTGCTCATATCCTTTTGAAGGAATGATTTCCAGAAGTACATGTAGAACTCTAAATGAAGTTTCACCAGAGACTTATACAGAGACATTATCTTCTCCTTTCTTCTGGCCATTTTGTCTCCCTGTGTACCCAAGCATCCTTCTGGTGTTTTTTATTGCCTTATCTACTTATTTGGCCAATTAAAGATCATCTGACATGATCACCCCTAGGTCCTGCACTTTTGTGGGTGGATGTATTTCTCCTCCTGTACTGTACCTCTCCCTTGGATTTATGCAGCTCAAATTCATGACGCTGCATTTTTCAGCATTAAATCTCAGCTGCCAAAGAGGCAAGCCTCACCCAAAAGCCCTTCCACAGTATCACTTAAAACAGTGTTAAAAAGAACCAGACCAAAGACCAATCCCTGTGTCACACCACTGGTAACATCCTTAGCCTCAGCATGAGCTCCATTTACCAATACTCTTTGCTGCCTCTCCCTCAACCAGTTTATAACACAAACAATCTAGGGTCCATCCCAAGAGTTCCCAATTTATTTATGTCATTTGTATGAAACTGTGTCAAAAGCTTTGCCTAAATCTAAGTACACCACATCTAGAGCTCTCCCTCGGTTCAACTCTTTAACTGCTTAATCAAAGAAAGTAATTGGATTGTCTGACAGGACCTGATTCCAGTAAAACCATGTTGCCTTAGATCCTACATTCTATTGAATTACAGAAATTGTGCTATCCTTCTTTTTTTAAGTAATGTTTATATTAATATACTTGCTACAGCAGTCAAGCTAATCTATCTGCAGTGCCAAAACTCCTCCTTATTTATGCTTTTGTATAGAGGAACCACATGCACCCTTCTTCAGTCCTCTGGGACCATTCCTGATTATAAAAAAAAAACATTGAAAAGGTTAGACAGCAGAGCCAACAGAACTTCCCTAAGTTCCTTCAGTACCTTTGGATGAATCCTGTTGGCCCTATTGCATTGTCTACTTTTAGTTTTAGCTAGCTCCTCATGAACACAGTTTTGGAAATAGGAATAAAAGTCAGGTGGATCTTGAACAATTTTCAAGAGTTCCCTTCATCTGTGAACACTGAACAAACATTTGTTAAGAAATTATGCTTTATCCTCATCTTCTACATATTTTTCTCCTTCACCCTTGAGTCTGACAATACCACTTTTGCACGTTCTCCTGTCACTAACATATCTATTTTACTGTATTGGCGATTTTACATTTGCTTCTTTGCTTTCCTGATTTACTTTCCTAGCTTCTCTTAGCTTTTCTAAATATTACTACTTGCCTTTCTCTTTCTGTGATCTCTTGTATTTAATAAAAGGCTAAATTTCTCTTCATCTTTTCAATTACTACTTTTGAGAACCATAGCAGTTTCTTTTTCCTCTTAGTTTTATTTATTTTCCTAACAAAAATGTATGACATTCATAAGATATTTCTGTTCGATTTGCCCATTGCTTTTCTACATCCCCCAGATATTGCCATCCTTGAGGTATTCCCCCATCTTGACGACGTTAGTTTTCCTAAAATCTTGGATCCTCTTTTGAATGAACCATCTCTGCCCTTGTCCATGCACTGAATCCCACCATCTGGTGATCAATGGATGTGAGATGATAGCCCACTGTAACTTCAGAAATTCTCCCCATTTGTAAGCACCAGGTCCAGTATGGCCCCCTCCCTGTGAGTTCTGTTACCAGTTGCCAGAATAGTTCTCCTGGAAAAGACCACATTGCAGCAGGGATGTCCCAATCAACATCTGGCATATTGAATTAGCTTTCAGTCTTCAATTAAATCTTGGTCCATTTCTTCGTCCTGTGAAAGGAATTCTATGTATCACACCATTTCTTCTTTCCAGATTAACCAACAGTGCTAACTCCTTATCTGCCGATTCTGCTGTTCTAATAATATTTCTGATGTATATTGCCTCTCCTCCCTTTCTTTGTACCTGAACACATTTATAGCCCAGTATAATTATATAGCTTAGTTATCCATGAGCCACATCTCCATGACTGCCACTAAACAGATGCTACATACATTTTAGCATGCTGGTTTATTAGTTGTGGGGAATTTGGCCCAATAATTCTCTACTACTTTTTTGTACTTCTGTTGATACTGAACTGGGATCTGGTGTTGTGAGCTTTCATTTTCAATTACTTGGGGATTTATCCCTTATCTTATATGCTTTCCCAGCTCACTTAGCTTAGGCAGAATGGTGACCATCTTCGGTCAGAAACCACAAATAGGCTGCTCCTGGGGCCTTGTAATCATGGGGACCTAGTTGCAGATAGCCAAAGTTAACTGTTAGCCCGGCTTAGTAGACATACCCCCCCCCCCCCCGGTGATGCTAAACCCAGATCCTTTGCATGACAGTGTGCAGCATTTGCCACTGAGCTGACCCTCAGTTGGATGTTATTTATTCCACAATACTGTGTATGGTTAATGCAAACCAAGTTAAACGTTGTTGAACTGAGTCAGTATTTCTCGTGTATTTAGAGGTATGTTTTTCAAATACAGAAATCTGTGCAGTGTTCCTGAGAAATAGCCAGGAAAACATGAATGAAATCAGATATACTACAGTAGTATACTTTGAAAGAAATTGAAGCCATGATTATAATTTATATTTAGCATTATCCAAAAAGTGAAATTGGAGAACAAACTGAATTTTCTATGGCAGTGTAGTAATAACAATTTTGCCTTGGTATCACATGTAAAGTGTATGGTGGTTTTCAGTCGTCTTTCTTACATGTTTTGAAGGAGAGAGAAATCTGCAAGATGCCAGCATTGCCATTAGATGAACTCCAAGCCCCTGTAAAGGATCCTGTCACAGGGAAGCTGCGCACTCTACCAGCATTGGTGAGATCAACTGTCAAAAACAATGGGACCAATATTCACCGCCCTCTGTAGTGACTGAGAAATAAAATCATGATGACCATTATTTGTAACTTTATTTTAAGTTGAAGTGAACGAGTGGGTTTGTTTTATTTCACTTTTTTATAACACCTTTTGCAAAGCAGTTAGCCATCGCCCCTGAATATTGGCCTCAATTTACCTGTTGTGCTTATCATTTTATTGATTTGGTCTCACATACTTTTTGTTTTACTCCAAGTATAATGTGGTGATAGTTTTGTTTATCGAGGTACTTTCTATAATGCGTTTTCCAAGTAGATTAGCAAAACTGTTAACACAATCTAAAGTAAAAGATAGGACAGAAGAAGACTGAGAATGTTAAATTAGAATAGAAATGAGCTGAGGTCCACCCAGCCCATGGCCCGGTGAGCAGTCCCGGACCATGGTTCTCTGAATGCATTGGCTAAAAAGTAGGATTTCAAGCCTGCCTTGAATTTATTTTGTATAAAGGTTCCAAGGGTAGAGTGAGGGAGCGAGTTCCACAGTGGTTCTCAACCCAGTCCTGGTATACCCCCTAGTCAGTCTGGTTTTCGGGCTGTCTACAGTGAATATGTATGAGTTAGTGCATGCAAATCTATCTTGTGCATATTCATTGTGGATATTCTGAAAACCAGACTGGTTAGGGGGTACACCAGGACTGGGTTGCAGTAACAGGATGAGACCTGGTAGTGTACTGAGTAAGAGAAAATGTGTAGGGTTTATTGATTGCAGTAAGAATGAGAAACCCTCCTTCCAAATACACACCACTAGACCAGTCCAGACTAGTGGGTTGTGTCCCCCTGTCAGCAGATGGTGAGACAGAGAAAAATTCCCGAAGCTTTGTGACATCACCCTTGGTATAAATACCCATCCCCCCAAGGGGTGCTTCAGTATTTTCTCTGTCTCAGCAGATGGTGGACTTCTAGCTCCTGGCGTTCTCTGAGAAGAGATTTAGTATCAGTGTAGCTATCTTTGACAGTTGTGCACACTGGTGCCCTTTCTTTGCTGACAGTTTTCCTTTCTTCACTTTCCAGAGCTGCTCTTGGTCAAGAGGACCAATAAAGCACCTCTGAAGAGAAGTGCTCCTGCTCATGAAGAGCAGTTGCAGCCTTCCATTCTGACTGTTCTGTAAGCAAGACTTCTATCAGCTAAGTTGGCAGTTGCCTTTTGTTCTTTTTCTAACTCCTTAAAGTTGTGTGTTTGTTTTTTTTTTTTTTAAAGACCTTATTCAAGGACCTGATTACTGAGGAAGTTGTTGGGCAGTTTTTTTTCTTCTCTGGACCCTTCCTCCTTCATCTGGTTTCTTTTCCTCGTTTGAGAGCAATGAGTTTTTCTTTCGCAGTTCTCTTTTAAAACAGTCTCAATCTGTTTTTTGGCGGTATGTGTTCTTCTGACTGCATGCGCCTCCCTTCTTTTTTTGGTGTGCTCTGTTTTCTGCAGTTGCCTTTTTTCCTGCTTCTCTTTATGTGGTCAGTCAGCGGCTGCTTCCTAGCTGTGTTTTGCTGTTTCACACCATAGAATGGCAGCTGCAGCACAAAAACAAATGTTGGAGTCTGCTGATTTTTGGCTCTCCAGCTCTTCCTGTGACTTTTTTTTTCTTTTATCCTGTTGTGAAAACGCCTTCTTCCCTACAGTGCTGCTTGGGCTGTGGGAAGAAATGTAAGACTTTGACAGGTAATTTGTGTTCCTCCTGTGGTTCTGATCAAGGGAGTCCTTCTGCAGGTCCTGGTTCCAGTAGCCCTTCTAGGTCTCTTGCTTTAGCTCCCTCTGGGTTACCTCAGGGTGATGCTAGATCTCAGGATGCCTTTCCTCCGGTTTTGTTGCCTGAGCAGCCTACTCACCTTCTATAACTCTCTATTCAGCCTATGCAGACTTCAGCTGATGGTTCTGATCTCCGGTTTATGCAGCTATTCCATCAGGCCTGGGATATGTGGCACTCGGTGACTTCGGCTACTCAGACTGCCGCTGATCCTCCATCTAGAAAGCGTGCCCGCCAAAGTTTGGCTGTAGCTTCTTTAGATCTGGCCAAGGATACCTCCTCTCCTCCAGGGAACTGTGCTTTGTAGGAGAAGATGGTGATGGTCCTTCAGATGAACATTCAATCATGTCTGAGTCTGGCCAGGAAGGAGAGCTCTTGCCATTGGAAGATGGTCAGGATATCCGGTTATTCCATAAGGAAGAGATCCCTGCTCTCATTGCTCAAATTACGGAGGCTCTGCACCTCTCTGACTTCCAAGTGCAACAGCCTTTGGATTCCTCTAAACCTCAGGCAGACCCTCCTTATGGACATTAGGAAACCTTCTAAGGCTTTTCCCTTTCCCCTGGAACTACAACAGATGGTTTCCTTAGAATGGGGATCTCTTGATGTGTCTCTACGCTCCGCTCGTTGCTTGGGGCATGTTTACGTTTTAGTTTTCGGATGATCTTGACAAGTGGTTGTGTTTCCATAATGTAGATGCCCTAGTCACTGCAGTCACTAAATGCACAACCATTCCTGTGGAGAGCGGCACTGCCTTCTGTGATCAGACGGATCGCAAGGTGGAGGGCCTCTAAAAAAAAAAAAAAAAAAAAAAAAAAACACTTTCTCGTCATTGACCTTGGTATTGCAGGCCTCTGTTTGTGGAGATCTCGCCACACGTGCTCTGCTCCAATGGCTTCAGTCACTTCCGGGTGATCCGGCTTTGCCTCGTTTTAAAGCTGATTATTGCTTTTCTTGCAGATGCCTTTTATGATCTGCTGCACTTATCTGCTCAATCTGTGCTGCTGCTACAGTGGCTTGGTGTTGGTCATTGGAATGCGGGTGCTAATTCAAGTCCCGTCTTGCCAAGCTTCCTTTCAAGGGCCGACTTCTTTTTGATGAGGATCTGGAAAAACTTGTGAAAGATTTAGGGGACGTCGAGCCTCAACGCTTGCTGGAGGATAAGCCCAAGTGCAATTTTCATTGTCCTGCCACATCATCATCTGCGTCATCCTGTAGAATCCACTTCAGAAATGTTTGTCACTACTGGCCAGTTCTTCTTCAAATAGAGCTGATTCTAAACCTCAGTCCTTTCAGGATATTCATCGCAACTGGGAAAATTTCTCCTCATCCAACAAGTTTTCCAGTTCTGCCAAATCTTCCCGTTGACGGTTTCTGGGTCCATTCCGGGGTGCCTCCTGTGGGCAGATGCTTATGGTATTTTTCCCGTGAATGGACTCGGATAACATTGGACTGGTGGGTACATGAGGTAGTAACATAGGGTTATGCTCTCAGCTTCACTGAGCCCATGTCTAATGCCTTTCCCATCTCTCCATGTGGTTCCACGGCCAAGGCAGCAGCTGTATGCCTGACTCTCCATCGCTGCCTTCAGCTCAATGTGGGTATGCCCAGTTCCTCAGAAAGAGATTCTGGTCACTATTCCATTTATTTTGTTATTCCCAAGGAGGACGGCTCCTTCTGCCCTATCCTGGACCTCAAGGGAGCCAATCGCTGTCTTCAGGTGCCCAAGTTCCAGATGGAAGCTCTTAAGACAGTCATTCAAACTGTTCGGCCAGGTGAATTTCTTGCATCCCTGGATCTGGCAGAAGCATATTTTCACATTCCAATCTGCCAAGATCATCAGCAATATTTACTTTTTGTGTCCTCTGTCAACATTATCAGTTTCATGCCCTGCCCTTTGGTCTTGCCACAGCTCCTTGCACTTTCTCCAAGTTGATAATAGTAGTGGCAGCTTCCCTGTGGCACCAAGGTATTCGGGTTCATCCTTATCTAGACAATTAGCTGATCAGAGCAACAAGTTTCGAGGAGGCTTCTTCTGCAGTTTCTCAGGTCCTCTCCTTTCTGGATCTCAGCTGGGTGGTCAATTATGCTAAAAGCAATCTGTGCTCAGTTCAGTCTCTGGAATTTCTTGGCACCTGCTTCGACACGAGAGTGGGTCGTGTCTTCCTGTCTTACGATAGATGCAAGAAGCTCTGCATTCAGGTCCATGCCTTCCAGCGCCTGGGAGCTCCTACTGCCTGGGATTACCTACAACTCCTCGGCTTCTGCTCTCTACATAGTCCCCTGGACCGGTGCTCACATGCATCTGCTTCAGTACTTTCCTTTTGCGCTGATCCCCATCCACCAGGACTATCAGATTATAAGAACATAAGATATGCCATACTGGGTCAGACCAAGGTCCATCAAGCCCAGTATTCTGTTTCCAACAGTGGCCAATCTAGGTCATACGTACCTAGCAGTTTCCCCAAGGGACACAGGTTCCACAATGCTTGTATTGGTTCAAGCATTGATATCCTGGGTCCCTTCTTAATAATGGTTTATGGACCTTTCCTCCAGGAACTTGTCCAAACCTTTTTTAAACCCAGCTACACTAACAGCCTTTACTACATCCTCCGGTAACAAATTCCAGAGTTTGATTACACGTTGAGTGAAAAAATATTTTCTTTTATTAGTCTTAAATAGTTTACCCTGTAGCTTCATTGCATGTCCCCATGTCTTTCTATATTCTGATAAGGTAAACAATCGATCTACGTTTACCCGTTCCACTCCGTTCATTAATTTATAGACTTATATCATATCTCCCCTCAGCCGTCTCTTTTCCAGGTTAAAGAGCCCCAACCTTTTTAGCCTTTCTTCATAGGAGTAGCCTTCCATCCCCTTTACCATTTTGGTGGCTCTTCTCTGAACCTTTTCTAAAATCGCTATATCCTTTTTAAGATACGGCGACCAGAATTGCACACAATATTCAAGGTGCGGTCTCACCATGGAACAATATAGAGGCATTATAATATCTTTTGTTTTATTTTCCATTCCTTTCCTTATCATACCTAGCATTCTATTTGCTCTCTTGGCTGCCGCTGCACACTGGGCCGAGGGTTTTAACATGGTATCCACAATGACGCCTAAATCTTTTTCCTGGGTGGTGGTTCCTAATGTGGAACCTTGCATCGTGTAACCATAGTTTGGGTTGTTCTTCCCTAGGTGATTAGTCTACCTCTTTCTTCAGTGGTTCTCTGCAGTCGTCACTTGTGCTTTGTCCGCATCACTTGTTGAAGAGCGTTCTCTTGGAAATTCCATGTTGGGTGGTGATCACCATGGATGCTAACCTTGCAGGTTGGGGAGTGCATTGCCAGGGACAGGTAGCACAGGGATCTTGGTCCATTCAAGAAGCCTCTTGTACCATCAAGTGCCTTGAAGCCTGTGCTGTTCATCTAGCTCTACTATTCTTTCAATCCCACCTTCAGGTTTGAGCAGTCAGAGTACTTTCTGACAATTCCACCACTGTCTGAAAAAGAACCCCCACTCAAGGTAAAAAGCAAAAAAAAATAAAGCTAAACCCCGGCGTGTTAAGACCACTTATTTTTATCTGTCGGAACAGTCATACAAAAGAGGGAGGAACAAGAACCTTCCCCTCGCCGTGACTGCTCCTTTTAATCATTTGAAAAAACATGTAGCATAGTAAAACACTTATCTTATCCATATCATTTTGTGCAGAGCTTGGCAAAAACCGCAAAGATCAAAATAAACAACGTGGCCCTGTTTCAGATCAGACAAATTTCTGACCCTGCTTCAGATTAAATTAATCCTGCAGTTGTATAAGCTTCAGCTACCAAAAAATCAGAAGTCTAAGATTTTAAAGAATCGGCGTGTAACGTAGACACTTGATGAACAGGTGATTATCAATGAAACCTCATTATGATTGGTCCGTCAAGTCTGAAAGAAACCAAATAACAGCCAGTGGAGGAAGGGGAAGCCCTATGAATCAGGGAAACTCCAGCTCCTATTGGTTGAACTAACAAGGAATAAAAAATTGAGAACGTTGAAAAAGATCTGATTATAGCTTGCTATACCATTCCAAAGAAATGTTAAGACCCGCTGGGGAAACCGTCCTCAGATTGTAAATCCATCGTTGCTCCAATTTTTGTAATTTGGAGATGCGATCCCCTCCTCTCGGATCCATCGGAACACTGTCCAAAACCCGCCTTGTGAGGTGATCAAAAGCATGCGCTTTATATAAACAATGTTCCACCAAAGGCGCTGACAGATTCTTTGTACGGAGACGGGAAGCATGTTCCCCCAAACGGACTTTTATACTCCTCGTAGTACGTCCACCACTGTGACTTATCTCAACAGACAGGGTGGGACCAAATGTCCCGGAGTGGCCCTGGAAATGAGTCTTCTATTTTCCTGGGCAGAATCCAACCTCCTGGCTCTTTCTTCGTAGCATATGCAGGAATGGCACATTCAAGCAGATTTCCTGAGTTGTCATATCCTGGATCCCGGCAAGTGGGAGCTAGCTTCGTGGGCATTTGTGAACATTTTGTGTCGGTGGGGTCATCAGACTCTAGATCTAATGGACACCTCTTCCAATGCCAAGACATCAATCCTTTTTCAGTTGCCGAAAGGAACCAAACTCTCATGGCCTAGATTTTCTGGTTCAGACCTGGCCCTTGAACCAGCTTTTCTATATCTTTCCTCCTTGGCTGCTAATCGGCTGTGTACTCCATCAAATAGAGTTATACTCCCGAATGGGTAGTGCTGTTGTCCCGGATCGGCCTTCGCATCTGTGGTATGCTGATCTCCTCCACCTCCTGCAGGAGACGCCCTTACCCCTCTATGTCCAGAAAGGTCTCCTGTTTCAGGGACCGGTTCTCATGGATGACCCCACTCCTTACTCGCTTACAGCTTTGCAAGTAGTGGCCACACTACTACTGGTTCGACTGTCTTCTACCTTGTGTGCCTATGCTGGCATCTTTTTTTACTTCTTGGTGTTCTAAGAGATCCCTCTTCCCTTGGTGAGTTGATATTCCAGACGTTCTTTTCCTCCTTCAAGATGGATTTGATAAGGGTCTTGCCCTTTAATCCTTTAAAGGTGCATATTACAGTCTTGACATGCTTTTGGGGGCTCTCCATGGGCGGTCTCTTGCTTCTCATGTAGATGTTTTCTGTGGGGTGTTTGGACAAATGGAGGGTTTCAGGGAGCAATCGTCCCTTCTTGGGATCAGTCCTTAGTGCTTTGCGTGCTTACCCCTGCCCTGTTTGAGCCCCTCCATGGGGCATCTCTCAAAGATTTGACTCTTAAAACTATTTTTTCTTATAACCATCACTTCAGCATGACACCTTTTGGAATGCCATGCACTTTTTTCCCAGGATCCTTTTCTTTCTTTTTCCCCAGGGGGAGGGTTACTATGAAACAGTGCCCTCTTTTCTGCCTAAGGTTCTTTCAGATTTTCATGTCAACCAATCTGTTGTGCTTCCTTTCTTTTTTAAGGAGCAGTCTTCAGGTGATAACGGAGTCCTTCACCTGTTGGATGTTGGTAGGTCATTATGCTGTTATCTCAAACTCACTAATACATTTTGTCCTTCCGATCACCTTTTTGTCCTGGCTTCTGGTCCATGAAAAGGAGTGGTTGCTTCCATAGTGACCATTGTGCGCTGGATCAAGCAGGCCATTGAGTCGGCTTATATTTTATTGAACAAACCTGTGCCCATAGGTCTTTGGGCATATTCTTTGTGGGCCCAGGCTACCTCCTAGGCAGAATGCTCACATGGTCCTCCATCTCTACTTTTGCATGTCGCTTTCACTTGGATGTTCAAGCTCGAAGCAGCTTGCTTTTGGAGCCTCTGTCTTGGCTGCAGCTGTTCTTCCTGCCCTGGAGTAGTTTAGCCATATGGTACTCCCCACTAGTCTGGACTGGCCTAGCAGGATGTATTTGGAAGGAGAAATTTTACTTACCGATAATTTCCTGGAATCCTGCTAGACCAGTCCAGGACCCGCCTTGCTAAGACTTTCTCTTTACATATCAGTGACATTACCTCGCCATGTACTTACTTTCTTGGCCTGCTGGTCCTGTTTCACATTGTTCAGTTTAGCTTGATAAGAGTTGTTGTTTTTTCATTTATAAACTCATTTTTGGTCTGGTTTTGTGCTTCCTTGACTGTTTGAACTCCTGCTGCTTGTTATGGTTATAGTGAAGCTCCCTTTGGGGGATGGGTTTTTATACCAAGGGTGATGTCACACAGCTTCGGGAATTTTTCTCTGTCTAGTCTGGACTGGTCTAGCAGGATTCCAGAAAAGGAAATTATCGGTAAGTTAAATTTCTCCATACAGGGGATTGAGAGATGAGAGAGTTGTTAACGGTAGAGGTTTAGAGCAGTTTTTGATGCCATTTTTTTGGGCATACTATTTGTTTTTGATTGAGCTCACTCCTTTTCAGTAGTAGCTCAAGACGAGTCCTATTCAGGTACAGCAGGCATTTCTCTGTCTCCTGGAAGGCTTAGAATCTAAATTAAAATGCCCACAGTATCTCCAAAGGAAATATTGAAAGGCAGATCCCTTCCTCTGGACAAGAGAATAAAAGGGTTCCATCCCCCTTCCCCCCCCCCCCCCCCCACTTCCAACAGTATTTTCTCCAGCCCAGTGCCTGCATGACTCGCAACCAAGACCAATATGCCTTGTCCTTTAAAATGCCAGCAACACATTTTCAAAAATTTCAGGCAGGCTTTGCTAATTGTTTGCATCTTGAAATTAACGCAGCTGGTTCACAAATTTTGAAAATAATTGTGCTCGGGGCCAACCAAAGAGTTGATTCAAGATGCTGGTGCCCTAGGCAGACCTTAAGTCTCATATCCTCCCTGGCTGTCAGAATCTATTGTTTTAGCTTTGAATGCCTTTCTCTTTGCCACCCTCTCAGCTCCCAAAAAGCTGCCACCCTAGGCGACTGCCTAGTTTCCAACAGTTTGGGCCGGCCCTGACTATGTTAGCGCTATAGAGGGAATGGTGTTCTTGGACAGAGGACATTTCAGAGCAAGTATTGCTGATAGTTGCCTTTGGTTGTGCATGTACGCCCCAGATATTGATCTCTCTCTTTAACTTTCACAGCATCCAGATAAGAAGATTGAACGTTATTTTGTGCTTTACAAGCCTCCTCCCAAAGCCTGCATCCCTGCTCTGGTTGAAGAGTACCTGGAACGCGCTCAGTTTATAGCAGATGATCTTGAATGGCTTCTAGCTTTGCCTTATGATAAATTCTGGTGTCAGGTAATTTTAGTTTGGTCTGTACAGATTCATAAATGCGCCTTAGTGCTGGACCTATCTCTCTTTACAGACTGTTGAGAATGCTTTATGGTAATTGAATGCACTACTGCTCCTGAGTTGCAGTGCAACGGCACACCTTTTGAAGCAATGAAAGCTGAATTTGTCCAGGATATGGAGATTTTACTTATAAAATATTTTCAAAGTGCATTAGACTCGGCACTGCCTAACAGTTGGATAACCTCTTTAGTAAATAATATTCCACCTAACGTAAAGATAAAATTCCTCTGCTAATGTTCATGTGCTATGCACATTGGTGGGACCATAGTGGAACGCCTGTACTTCTGAACTTAAACATACTTTACATGCATGTGGAGTTATTGGGCAGTATTTCAAGAGCCATTATCTTTTGTGAGCTTCTTACCCAGTATATACCACAAAAAGCACTTTACCTTTTCACTACATGTGCTGTTATCAGTGCAAGTGCCTTTCTGGAGGAAAAGAGAAGTCGCTCGCCATATAGTGTTCATTTACATGGCCCTGGTCCTCTAGAATTTGATCTGTCTGAATTCAGAAACACATTATCAGATGTGTTAAGAAAAAAGTGAAAACAAGGATGCACCTCCCCCCCTAAGAACCCTATCTTCATGTTTGGGTAAGATTGGGCAAATATAGATAAAGGAACGAGGGCTGATTGTGAACTGGGCAGGATAGGCGACCAGTAAGACGGATGGTTACTATTGTTTGTGTGTTCTATGGGATGGTTACATTCTATGGCAGATAGAGCTTACAAGGAGGAGTGATTTGCATATAGTATTACCTTTTTATTGGATAGTTCATAAAAATTCAACAATCTCATGGTTTTAATGTTTAAATAAAGCAGAAAATCAAATCTAAAGTCTTGCTGTATACTTCAGCAGATTGTTGGAGGAAGTGGATTTGGGCAGCTAACTCAGCTGTAGCTTGTGGATCATTGGAAGGTGAATTGATGCTGTCTGGAGAGAAGAATAGCTCTACTACAAAGAGATACATAAGCATACATTGACCTCATGATAATGTACACACAAACAATGGTCCAGTTAGCCCAAGTTCCTTACTGCATATAAGTCATCAAGTCCTCCACCTTAGCTACTGAAATATTCACTCATTTATCCTAAACATTTAGAAATTGTTTACCTTTTAGGAAGAGTTACACATTCACTCAAGTGCGATATGGAGCTTTTTGTACAAAGGTGATTTGAACTAATGGTCTTTCTTGAAAGAAGATCAGTTTTTGACTGTTTCAAAAAAGAAAAAGTGGAACACTTTTAGTGGCTAAGGTTGAAACTGTGACTGCCACTTCTCATGTGTCTCACATTCTTTGGGGCATGTAATGGCTATGACTTGAGTGATCAGCTGATTACTGTAGTTGAGTGTATACATCAGATTTTGTGCTGGCAACTAAAATAAAATATTCAGAGCATAGTAGAAATACAATTAATCTCTATTTGTAACACAGAGTGTACACATCTTAGTACTAATAATGTATATTTTTGGTCTGTACAACACATCTGTATCTACATTGCTGTGGGAGATAAAAACACACAGCTAAAAGATGCACACCCAAAAGAGCTTGTATTCTAAATTTGAGCATAGTGAATTAATGGCTCAATAAAAAATACACAGTCAGAAAAGGCTGTAGGATTGGCATCTTCTTGTCCAGGTTAGTAGTTCTGCTTTGTAAACCCTTGTAAAGGTCAGGCATGCATGTTATCTAGTGTATAAAAAGCCAAAAACATAGACATTCGGTGCCTTTCTCTTGCCACACAAACAACAAGAAACTCACCACCTAATGCGTGCTTTGTATCCAAATGCATTAGCAAGCAAAAGTACTTTTATGGCCAAATAACTGAAGTTTACAGAGTAATGTGAGAAAAGAACAGAATCATCAGTTGTGTATTAAGTCACTTTAGTCCTCTGCACATGCTGATTATTTTTCATTGGGAAAGTGCATGCTCTTCAGAAGACCTTACAAAAAAGCTGCTGTTTAGGTCATCGTAATTGAATTAGCATGCCATCAGAAATGCATGGATGGCACTGTTTTGTTGTATTTTGAAGCAAGTCACAAATAAAATCTGGAGTATCTTTGTAGTAGTTTTCCTGAATATAAGGAACTATATGTGCGTTTACTGCACATTTAATATTCAGAGGTTCATAGTATATTAATTTTCTTAAATGGAGCTAGATCTGCATTTAAATCTAGAAATATAGTGGGGTTTTTTTGTTTCTTTCTTTCCATACAAAGCAGCTCTCTTGCATGGATTTTCTTCTGTCTTGCTGGTTTTCTCTCCTATACTGTGGGCCTTGAAGATTTTTTTTTTTTTTTTTGCTATAAGCACAGAACAAAAGCTTTCTCTTTCCTTTTTCTTGTATCATTTTCTTTCTTGCTCACTAGCTACCTTTTGTTTTATGGCAGGTAATATTTGATGACACCTTGCAAAAGTGCCTGGATTCCTACCTGTGCTTTGCCCCTCGACGGTTTGACGAGCTGATGGATGCCCTTCCGACAGTAATGTGCATGCAGGAACACCTTCAGCGCAGCATCTTTCTGACCTTTCTCAGGATATCCACACACAAGGAGTCCAAAGTAACTGTCTCTTCTCACTGTAGATAGAATACAATTGCAGTAAAATGCACACGGGGCATCAGCAAGAGTCCTTTATGCAGGGGAGTTTAGATTTAGTGCTGCGTAGTTTTGTGTCTTCATGGTTCTGTCTCTGGCATTATTAACACAGAGGCCCATTTTGCATGGGTCATTGAGGGAGGAATTAGAATGTGCAGGTGGGGGGCATTCCCATTTCTGCTGGTATTTTACAAGAGGCTCCAACAAACATGGAGCCTTTTATTAAATATGTAGAATGCTGTCAAATGCACATATATTTGCCTCCATGGAGAGGGAAGGAGCACTTTTAAAAGGTTTCTATGCATAAATGCTGGCAATCTCCACATATGTCAGCGTTTATGAATATATATAGTCCCTTGATCTCAAAATACTGCACGTATAAGTGCTGGCAATTAATGGGGGAAATGGTCTTTATTTTTTTAAACATTTGAGTCAGAAATAAAAAAAAAAAAAAGAAAGGAGAGGTGTTGATTAAGGATTTACTCTTTTAATCCCTGGCCAAAATGAGCACGTTTTAAAATTCTATGTGTGCTTTTTTATTTATTTATTTTCATTTAGACAGATTTGTATACCACCTTATCCTTCAATCAAAGTGGTTACATCACATCACAATTGGAGGGTATTTAGCAACATTTAGACAGTACAATTGGAGGGTTACATTTAACGTGAGGGTAATTACCACCCAACCTAACTAGACATAAGAGTTCACTGTACAATGTTGTTAATCGTGTGTCTAGTTGGGATGAGTTGGTGGGGGTAGTTGTATTACTGTTCGGGTGGGGACTGTGGTCTGTAAGTTCATATGTTTCTATAAAGAGCAGGGTTTAAGGGCTTTTTGGAAGTCTGTGATGTCATTTAATGCCCTCAAGCTCGTTGGGAGGGAGTTCCATAGTGTAAACGCCAGTAGTGATAGTGCTCTTCTTGATGTTTGTTTAGTCCTGTGATATCCAGCAGGTGTGCCTATCACGTTGTCATTATTTGTCCTTCTTGGTCTATTGCTGATATCATAGAAACATAGAAATATGACGACAGAAAAAGACCACATGGCCTATCTAGTCTGTCTTTCCATATCAACAATTACAGCAGTCCCCTTTTTTCCTTTAGAGATCCTCTGTGTTTGTCCCTTTTTTTTTTAAATTCAGTTACTGTCCTCATCTCTACCACCTCCACTGGGAGACTATTCCATGGATCCACCACTCTTTTTCCGTAAAGAAATATTTCCACACATCACTCCTGAATCTATCCCCCATCACCCTCATCCCATGTCCTCTCGTAGCAGAACTTGCGTTCAATTGAAAGAGGCTCTCCCCCTGAACATTTATGCCACGGAGGTATTTAAACATCTCAGTCATATCACCTCTCTCCCGCCTTTCCTCCTAAGGTGTACATATTAAGATCCTTAAGTCTGTTCTCATATGCTTTATAGTGAAGACCACTAACCATTTTAGTAGCCACCCTCTGCACCGACTCCATCCTGTTCACATCCTTTTGAAGGTGCGGTCTCCAGAATTAATGAGGCCACACCAAAGACTTATACAGAGGCACTATCACCTCCTTTTTTCTGCTAGCCATTCCTCTCAGTATGCACACAAGCATCCTTCTAGCTTTTGCTGTCACCTTTTCTACCTGTTTAGGTACTTTACACCTGATTAGGTGTCAGCAGTTTCACAAAAGCTGAAAAGGTTACTAGAGTTTAAAACCTAGTCCAGCAAAGAAAATAGTTCTACCAAAGCACCACAAAGAATGTAACTATGCTTTAAAAATATACCAAAACCCTTTTAAGAGCTCCCAGTGTTATGATGTCTTGGAGTATGTCTGCTGTGAGATGTGAATGATTTTAAAGATAATCATGATTGTTTTAAATTTTGCACTTGCCACCTGACAGTGAAATCCATTTACATATACTTGTAGATATTGGCTTTTGGAAATTTTCCATTTGCATGTGCAGCCTGTCTACATGTGTGTTATTTATGGTGGAGATGTTTTTAAAATTGCCTCACTAGTTTGGCAGTTGTTGGTTTGATTAACCTTCTATGCTCCTCCTATAACCTAGGGTATATGTCGCTCTGATTCTATTTTACCTATGCCTCCCATAACCCATATCCTGTTGATCCTTGATTGACGTTTCTACTTCTTTCTCACACATTGTTTTATTAAGCTTCTGCTGCACCTGCTTTATTTTCATGTATTTTTGTTCTTTATATATTTTTTTTTAGGACCATTTCATTACACCTTCTGTGTTTGGAGAAATTCTGTATGATAATTTCCTCTTTGACATCCCAAAGCTCCTGGACCTGTGTGTGCTTTTTGGGAAGGGAAACGGTGCATTACTCCAAAAGATGATTGGTCAGTTCTAATATTTTTGTTTCCCCTTTCTTCCTGGTGTAGTCCCTGGCCTCTGTTGCTTATATGATACAGTATCGCTGCTTCTTTTGTGATAAGTCCAGAACTAATGTCATCAGATAACTAAGCCATATCACCGGGAAGGGAATAATCTATAATTCTGCTCTCATGTTTGTATGCTGTTTTATTCCCCCCAGAAGGGGACCCAAAGCAGTGGACATTAAGAAATGTTTAAAAAGGTGAATGTTGTATCGCTTATATACATGTGCTCAAGGTGAGCTACAGTTCAGGTTCATTAAGTATTCCTGTGCCCCAGAGGTCTTACAGTCTTATGGCTAGATTTGCTAGTGTATGTTGCAGTTTCTAACACAGGCCCCATTATTGTAAATCGGGCATAATTACTACAAAATCACATGAACATATGTGCAATCATTTTTTAATAAAAAAAAACTATTTTGCCTTTTCAGTCTATGGTTTATAATCTGCTTTGTAATTGTAACGCAAGTCAACATAAAATCAATATAAAAATACAGTATTTAATACAAAAAAAACCAATTGCTTTTTTTCACCTTCTTCAAACCACCTGCACCCTGTTTCCAATTCCAGGTGCAAACTTACGTTCTGGTATGGTATTTCCCTGTCCCCAGAGAGCATACAGTCTAACTATGTAACTCGCCTTGAGGACTACTAGAAAGGTGTGAGCTAAATACAAATAATTCCTCTGTTCTTGAGCAGACCACTAAATAATCAGATTTTGTGTTAATTGGTTCCAAGGGAAGACTATTCCATAAACCTGGGCCTGCCCCAGAGAAAGATTTAACATTTAAACCAGTCCGACTAAACTCCCCTATTACATGAGCGGAAACTAATGCTCCCGACTAGATGGTAAAGTACTGGATGGAGAGGAGAGTAGCCTGTTCCATTTTTCACTTCTAGTCATCACTACTGCTGCAAGATTGTGTTTTTTATTTTTTTTTAAGTTCTTTCAGGTCTACCCATTGTGTAGTTGACTTGTAACTACTGTCTGCATCAGATCTTGAAAATCTTGGTCTAAAAAAAAACAAGCACTAACCTCGGCTTTAACCAGGCCTTATTAGAGGCTGCAGATACCTGCCCATCCAATATCAAAGAAAGATCCAATATAACTCCAGGACTTTAGAATTGGTACCACATTCCCCAAGATGGTTTAGTATAATGAACTGACAGGTAATGGATCAAGCCCCACTTACAAAAAATATCTATTCTATCTATGTTCAATAAAACCTATTTGAGGCCAGCCAAAATTTTAAGGCCTGAAAACATTCATTAAACCTTTTTATAAGGACCTTCAGCAGCAGCCTATATATTTCTCTGGAAACAAGCAGTGGGTATACAGGCACACTTGGTGTTTTCACTGACAGTGCTTGTGCCCGGCTTTCCCTGAGCTCAGAAGTCCTTTTTGGGCTTCTCTGAGCATGTGTGCCACTTCCCTCAGAGTGGGCTGAAAGGCAGGGATTCAGTCTTCCTTTTTCCGCTGGTGCGGTGCAACTTCTGCTCTACCCTCCTTCGTCGGATTTGCCGTTTTTATTTTTGTTTTGACTTTTTCCTTTCACTTTCTTCAGCGTTTCATTCACAGATACTACCTTCAGGGCATTTTTCTTTTCTTTAAACAAACCCCCCCCCCCCCCCCCCCAAAAAACAAAACAAAACCAGAAGCAGAGTCTCATTAGAGCAGCTCTGCTGCTGCAGACCCCCACTTAAAAAAAAATAAAATAGGAAGATCAAAACGGGGGAACAGCCACAGAGGACAACGTGAGGGCAGCCTCTACAGCACTCAGGCAGCTTCTCACATACCCCACTAGGGGGGTGGCTAGGACTGGAAATGGGCTGATGGGGGTTAGAACTGGAGGGGGGCTAGGATTGGAAATGGGCTGATGGGGGGATTATGACTGGTAATGGGCAGATGGGGGCTGGGACAGGAAATAAGCTAATGGGGGAGGGGAGGAGAGTGCTGCTGGCCCTGGAAGAAAACTAGGGGCTAGAGCTACAAATGGGCTGATGTGGGGGAATGGTAGAATAGGATTGGAAGGGAGTGGATACTGAGAGGGTCTGCGAGGGGAAGGAGGGAGCAGGAGGGGAGCTGACAAGGGGGAAGGCTGGGGCTGGAAAGGAGCTGACATCTGGGATGTACTGAAGGGGGACTAGAAGGGAGCTGACACTTGGGGGTGGGAGTGGTAGGTGGCTGGGAAATGGGGAGGAGGCTGGAAGGGAGCTGATTGGGGTGTGGCACTGAGAGTGGATCTGAGCTGATACCTGGGATAGTATTTGGACTAGAAGGGGCTGGACAGTGGGGAAGGAGGGGGACTGGAAGGGAATGGACACCAGTGGCAGTCGTGGGAATGCAAGGCGGTTGACATTGGAAGGTACTGGGAGGGGAGGACTGGAATGGGGGCTGATACTTGGGAGGGTTACTGGAAATGGAAATGGAAATGGGCTGATGGAAGGAAGTGAAGGAAACGAGATAAGAAATGGCAGATGGACCATAGACCACAGAAAGAAAGCTAAGAGAAGACAGGAAAGCAGAAGCCTCAGATCAGGACCAGCATGGTCAAAAAACAAAGGTAGAAAAAATAATTTAATTTTAGTGATTGGACTTTGTGCTGTTTTTATATTTTACACATTATTGGGGAACTGCATCTCTTATCTATCTGATGTTGCACTGTATGTGGACTCTGGCTTCGTGGGGTTTCAGTTTAAATTTTGTCTACATACTTTTATTTTTACTTTAGATTGTGGTTACTTCTGTACTTGGTGAGGGTCGATGTTGTGAGTGTGTGACTGAGGTCAGGTGTTCTGTTAACATGGCATTTGTACATAAAGATCTATACTGTACTGTAGTAATTTGACTTGTTCAGCTTTTCAAATAGGCATATGAATGTTTCAGGGCCCACTGTAGTATTTACAGTGATGCTTTTTTTGGATGGGCTCCTTATGTGAGTTTTGGAAGTTTGTGCTGGTATGGTATGGTAGGTTTGCTCTTTGTTGTAGAGTTTTGTATTAGTTCACAATATGCCTGGTACTGGAGAATAGTGGCGGTGGTTAGTGAGATGAACAGAATCAGATTTTTTTTTTTTTTAATATTGAGTTCTTTGGGTGAATGTCCTGGTTCTGCTCTGCACCTACTGTGGATGCAAAATGTATGTTGAAAAAGAAAAAGCAAGAACCATAACACAGTTTATAACAACAAAATAAAAATGAGTTCTAATTTAGTTTTATAAACTGTGCTGTTGGTTCTTGCTGTCTTTTAGTTCCTTGGTGTGCAAACAGGACCGTACCTAGCCCTGTGCAAGCAGTGCAGCCACACAGGGCGCAAAGGCTTGGGGGGGTGCATTTCGGCTGTGTTGTTGCCGTGCCGCCACTGGCAAGACAATAGCAGGCAGCCAAAATATGCCCCCAAGCCTATTCGCAACACTTTAAGCAGGTCTGGTCCCTCCCTACTCCGATGCAATGTCAGAGCAGAGAGGGACAGATCTGCTTAAAGTGCCAGCGCCTTTCAGATCGGGCGCATACCCCCCCTCCCCTCATACCTCCGTCCAGCGCTGCCTGCTCTTTCCCTGCTGCTGGCGCTGCCGTGAAAAAAACAGAGAGCAGCAGCAGGGAAAGAGCAGGCAGCACTGGATGGAGGTATGGGGAAGGGAGGGGGGCGTGCACCCAAGCTGCAAGTCTCCTCAGGCTGCAGATTGCCTTTAGCCGCCCCTGATTTTGAGTTCTTCTAGAAGCCATACTGTTGACGCAGATATTGCTGCAGAGCAGCTGTCTATCTGCCAAATGCACACTATTTATTTAATAGGCTATTGTCTGAGAAGAGGAATAGAGTTGTATCATTCTGCCTTGGTCAACATGCTGCAGATTTGTAGGACTAAGATCACGAACTGTGGACACCTTTTTAATTTACAAACTACAGCAGTGTGACATCCTGACACGTCACCAAAGAATGTGCAACCCCTAGGATACAAGTAAAGATACTTATGGATTGGTATTAGAAAATCTCTGAGCAGCTCATTTAAGCACCACAGCATGGCTAAATGTCTCCCCTATTTGGACTGCTGCCCATCGAAGTTCTCTTTTAAAAGAAGTAGTGCCATGTAATTGCCCTTGGAAAGATGCAAGTAAACTGAAAAGCTCCTACCCAGTGCATGCCATAGTAACCCTAGTAGTATGCATTTATGTAACAAAAATCAGTATAACATCATCTGCATGAAAATGGTACTAGCGGATATGGAGGTGATCTCTTAGAAAAGTTATGTACCATGCACTCTAATAGAGACTTCTACCCTGGGACAAAGGGAGCCGTAAACATTAGGTTTATGTGTTAGACCAATCTTTGGATGATAAAGAGCTCTTGCCCTTGTAAAGCTTCTAACTGGAGTTTGACCTTGAGTGGGGAGGGGGGGGGGGCAGATCATTTGCATGTATTACGGACCATTTTCTTAAAAGCCTGTCAGATGGGCTATGATCTGAGGGGGGGGGGCAAATGGTTTTAAAGATGTCTGGTTGTATTGTTCTCTGGAAAATAATAAAGGGATTTGGGGATAGGCTTATTCTCAGTATCAGTATATAGAGGGATGGGAGAAGGATCTATGGATAAATTTCACAAACAAAAAAAAATATTTTGAAGGAATGAATAAGACCTCTATCTCTTTTGGTGTTAGAAAATTGTTGCAAACTTTCATTTTGCTGGTATTTAAACACCAGTCAGATTAAATGTTCCCAGAAGTATCTGAAAATTGTTGGAGAGCATGTGGGTAAGTAGAATTTCACATTTGGTGGACATGTCCCAAGGTTAAGGAGTATTGAACTGGAGTTAAACAAATTATTAAAGTTACAATAGGGTGACTATTGATCTTGACCTCAAATTCAGTGTAATACTATTGCTTGTGGTGTTCAGCAATTTGAGAGATGGGGGAAGGTGGAAGAAACATATAAAATTCTTTGGTGGTATCAATATGTCTGACATAACTAATCTTATTTTGATGTGTGATTAGCCTTTATGATGTTTGAAATTTGACAGTGTTGTATGCCTGCTCATAAGTTGTGGGTTGTTTTTTTTTATAAAGGAAGGTATGCACCATAAATCAACATATAGGTTTGCATGTAGACATTTCAAGGAGCTGTGTCCTGGGTGATCTTTGAGTATACATGCATTCCATATTTAGAACAACAAGGCCACACGTATGAAAATAAATTTGCCTTATGGGCATTTACACCTGCTTCAAGCTAAACAGAACAAATTTCTTGTTTGGACCTGGGCTTTGGAGGAGACTTTGAGGGAATTGTGTATCTCCAGGAACAAGCAGGAATGAGTCTTCACATATGGGTACGTCGGTACCGACGGAGCCTGCACGGGAACGCTCCCCAGCTTCCCAAAAAGGAAAGCTTTTGGGAGCATCCCATAGCGCCTGCACGCTGCCTTCCCGCCTTTCCTAACCAGCTCTCCTCAGTTCTTCTTTGCCGCGGAGCCAGCAGGTCGAGCCCTGTCACCGCTGAAGAGGTTCTTTATTTTATTTCTTTGGTCACGTGTCTGCCTTCCCCGACTCTGGACCGGTACCGCTGGTCTTTTTCTCTTCTTTCTTCAAAAAAAAAAAAAAATATATATATATAGATATATAGATAGATTATATAGATATAGATATTTTTTTTTCTTCACTTAGTGTATTTTTCCTCTTGGGCCTCAGGGCCTACAAGAAAATTTCCCTCATGGAAAAACCAGCCTCCGGTTTAAAAAATGCACTAAGTGTAGCGGTACTATTTCTGTTACAGATACCCATGAATGGTGTCTTAAATGTTTGGGTCCTGAACACTCCATTCCGGATTGTCCGTCCTGCTCTCTAATGTCTAAACGGGGTTTACAGAACCGAGCAGCTAAACTCCATGTGCTGTTTCCCGCTGATGCAGCGTCGGTAGCATCAACCTCTTCCAGGTCGACTTCTCCTGATGGATCTCAGGTAACCAAACATAAACCTAGCAGGTCCTCGAAGGGTAGATCTCCCTCTAAGCATCGAGATGCCTCTGGGCTTGCCCTCGAGGATCCTGCACCAGCAAAACAACCCCGACGGGAAGCTCCGGTTTCCAAAGCTCCTCCTATGGGGTTACAGGCTGACATCGATGGCACGGCCTCGACCGATCACCTGTTAGAATGCTCTGGGGTACCGGCACAATCTCCCGGTACCGAGTTCCAGGCATTCATGGCGTCTATGGATCAGAATGTTCTGTCCATGCAGCAGGCTATTACGGCCTTCATTCAAGCTGCGACGCCGCTGGTACCGAAACAAACTCCGTTGTCGGTATCGGTACCGGCACCAGCGCCGATACCGGTACCGACTGCATCAACATCGACCAGGATACCGGCTACAGCGGTTCCTTGTCCAGGGCTGCTTATCGGTACCGATCCGGTACCGGGGACGCCCGATGTCGATACTGCTCGATACGCGTATCGAGCGTTGGAAGAGCATCCTGACAGGCGATACTTTGATTCCTCTGATGATTCTGATACATCAGATGAGTCTCCTGAAGTATCCATAGCCCTTCCTGAAGAGCCTTCTTCTCCAAAAAGAAGAATGTCTCCTCCAGAGGACTTGTCCTTTCAAGACTTCATAAGAGAAGTAGCTAAAGGACTTTCTATTTCAGTAACTTCTGAAAGCTAAAAAATTGGATATTTTAGGCTATTCTAAGGCTCCTAAAGAGGCAGTCACCTTACCAATTCATGAGATTCTTTATGAACACATGATTGATCTATGGGAGACTCCTCTCTCACTCTCTCTCCTCATTCTCGCAGATTGGACACTATGTATCGTGTCCCTCCTTGTCCTGGATTTCAGAAAACTCGGCTTCCTCACCATTCCATTGTGGTGCAGTCAGCTATGAAGAGGATAAAGAGTACAAAGAGACACTCTTCTGCTCCTCCAGGAAGAGAATGCAGGACCTTGGATGCTTTTGGTAGGAAAATCTTCCAAGCCAGTATGCTTATTGCCAGAATCAACTCATATAGCCTTTACATGGGTATGTTTCTAAAAGAAGTTGCACAAAAACTGCACACTTTCCTCCCTTTTCTTCCAGAGGATAAAAGGGAGGAATTCCTCATTTGGCTTAAGCATACTCAAGACATTTCAAAGTTTTCCAACAGGGCAGCTTTTGACTCCTTTGAAGGTGCCAGCAGAGCCTCAGGCATTGCCATAGCTGCTCGCAGGATTGCTTGGCTCCAGGCTTCTGATTTAGAACCCTGGGTTCAAGATGGCTTAGGATTTCACCTGTACAGGGAAGATTTCCTATTTGGTAAAGAATGGCAAATAAAAGCCACTCAAATGGATGCAGAAAACTCTGCTCTGGATAGACTTTCAAAGTCAACCTCCATTCCTGCCAAGAAAAAGCCTTTTAAAAAGTCTTTCTTTAAAAAGTCTTTCATTAAAAAGGGCAGATTCCCTTCTACTTCTGGCCAACAATCTTTTACAGGTCGCTTTACCACTAAGCGTCAACAACCTAAACAGGCCAGGCCTAAGCCTACAGGGGCTGCTGCAACTCAGCAGGCCCAACCTCCTCAGGGTGTTTGACTTGATGCTAGAGAACTTAGCCTTTCTGGCTCTAAAGCAGCCAGAGCCTCTCGCCATTCCAGGAAGGTTAGCTAATTTTGCTCCCAGATTGGGAGCAAATAACATCAGAGCAGTGGACCCTCTCCATCATAAAAGAGGGCTACAAGCTTCATTTCTCAGACCTTCCTCCCCACACTATGGTGAGACACTTCAATTCTCCCTCTTCTCTTCTCGACCTTCTAGGTCAAGAGGTACCTACCCTTCTTGCCCAAGGGGCAATAGAAGAAGTTCCTCTTCTTCATCAAGGGTCAGGGTTCTACTCCCCCTATTTTCTCATCCCAAAGAAGACAGGGGAATACAGACCCATCTTAGATCTCAGAGAATTGAACAAATTTCTATGCAAGGAGAAGTTCAAGATGCTTTCTCTGGGCACTCTCCTTCCATACCTTCAAAGTCAGGATTGGCTTTGTTCTCTAGATCTCAAGGATGCGTGTACACATGTCCTCATCCATCCCTCTCACTGAAGATTCCTACGGTTTCTTTTCCAAGGAAAACATTACCAATACAGAGTCCTTCCTTTCGGTCTGGCCTCTTCTCCAAGAGTGTTCACCAAATGCATGGCAATAGTGGCTGCATTTCTACGCACTCTGGGAATATTTGTCTTCCCATACCTGGACGACTGGCTCATCCGAGCTCCATCTCAGTCAGAGGCCCAGATTTCCCTGAACCGCACAAGGCGCATTCTGCAGTATCTGGGACTTGTGGTAAACCTCCCAAAGTCTCAGCTCACCCCTACTCAGTCCCTAGAATTCATAGGGGCCTGGTTGGATACCACTACTGCAAGGGCCTACCTTCCCCAGGCCCGTTGCCAACCTCTAGTGCAGTTAGCCTCCCAGATTCAGTCAAAGAGCCACTTAACTGCCCGGGAGATGCTACAACTGCTAGGCCACATGGCTTCCACAGTGCATGTGGTACCCTATGCTCGCCTACACATGAGAGCAGCTCAATGGACTTTGTCCACCCAGTGGACTCAAGCTTCAGGAGCTCTCTTAGACCAAATAGCAACCACCAAACGTCTCTTTTGGTCTCTTCAATGGTGGATGTCCACTCAAAATTTGTTGCTGGGGTCCCCCTTCCAACAGTTATTGCCCCAAGCAACCCTCACAACAGATGCCTCCCAAACAGGTTGGGGAGCCCATCTACAGGACCTCTCCACTCAAGGCACTTGGTCCCCACAGGAGACCTCTCTTCATATCAACCACTTGGAGCTTCGAGCAGTGTTTCTAGCTCTCAAGGTCTTTCATACCCTCCTCAGCTACAAGACTGTCCGTATGAATGAGGACTATCAAGTAGCCATGTTTTACATAAACAAGCAAGGAGGAACTGGCTCTCTGTCGCTTTGCAACGAAGCTTTAAGATTGTGGGCCTTCGCCAGAGAGCATCAAATCCATCTCCTGGCAGTATACCTCCCAGGAGTCCAAAACTCTTGGGCAGACAGACTCAGTCAAGTCCTGCTTCCACATGAATGGTCCCTGCACATGGATCAGGTACTCAGAATCTTCCAAGAATGGGGAACCCCGGACATAGACCTCTTTGCATGTCCGTGGAATGCCAAACTTCCCTGGTTCTGTTCCAGAATTCCGTGTCAGGGAGTTCAGGCCAAGGATGCCTTCCTCCTTCATTGGGGTCAGGGCTTCCTCTATGCATTTCCACCCATTCCCTTGATTCCCAAGACTCTCTGTTCAAACTCCATAGGGTTCAGGGATCTATGATCCTCATAGCTCCATGCTGGCCACGCCAAGTGTGGTACCCTCTACTTCTACATCTCTCCCAAGCCCCCTCCCTGGACTTGGGAGCTGCTCCAGACCTTCTGTCCCAGGAGGAAGGGACTTTGTGGCACCCAAACCCCAAGTCCCTACACCTCAGAGCTTGGTTACTGAAGGCCTAGACCTTCAAGACTGGAATCTTTCTCAACAAGTGAAGGATATCCTCCATGCTTCCAGAAAACCTTCCACCAGACGTTCTTATGCTTTTAAATGGAAGAGGTTTTCCATTTGGTATGCTGAAAAGGGTCTTGACCCTCTAGCACTACCTTTAAATTCTCTGTTAGACTATCTCCTGCATCTTTCTAATGCAGGCCTTAAAACGAATTCAGTAAGAGTCCTTTTGAGTGCTATTGCAGCATCCCTTAAGCCCATCAATGGACAACCTATTTCCTCTCATCCTCTCATTGCAAGATTCATGAGAGGCCTAACTTTAACTAAACCTCCCATTAGGCCTCCTCCGGTGGCATGGAACTTAAATTTGGTTCTTGGTCAGCTTATGCAGCCACCTTTTGAACCCTTAGCCACTACCTCCTTGAAGTTTCTTTCCTGGAAGGTTATTTTCCTCATTACAGTTACTTCAGCTCGCTGCATCAGTGAACTGCAGGCATTAGTGGCTAATCCACCTTGTACAAGGTTCCATCATAAGGTAGTCCTTAGGACAAATCCACACTTTATGCCTAAAGTGGTCTCACCTTTTTCATCTTAATCAAGAGGTATATTTACCTGTCTTTTTTCCAGCTCCTCATGCATCCAATGCAGAGAAGACTCTTCATACTCTGGATTGTAAAAGAGCTCTAGCTTTTTACTTACAAAGGACACAGCAACATAGAAAGTCTTCCCAGCTTTTTGTTGCTTTTGATCCTTCTCATTTGGGACTTCCAGTCTCCAAGAGAACACTGTCCAATTGGATTGCTCAGTGTATTTCTTTCGCCTTCCAGAGTAAGAACCTTTCTCTGGAGAGCTATGTCACAACTCATAATGTGAGGGCCATGGCCACCTCTATGGCTCATCTAAATTCTGTGTCCATCGACCAGATCTGTCGAGCAGCCACCTGGGCCTCGGTTCATACCTTCACAGCCCATTACTGCTTGGACAAGGACTCCCGCCGGGATGCCTTGTTTGGTCAGGCTGTCCTCAAACACCTGTTCCATTCTTAAACAACTCCTACCCTCCTTCCCTGGATGGATGCCTGAGATCCATAGGAGGAAGTAGACCCCTTCCCAGGGTCTCATATCCTTGGGGATCTCCCAGGCATCTTAGCTAGGGAGTCCCCATATGTGAAGACTCATTCCTGCTTGTTCCTGGAGATAGCACAGTTACTTACCTGTAACAGGTGATCTCTGGGAACAGCAGGAATAAGTCTTCACAACCCTCCCACCTCCCCTAGGACTTGTATCTCTTTTTCTATCTTTCCTTTCCTCTCTCTCTCTATTGTCTCAGCTTTTAAACTCGAACTGAGGAGAGCTGGTTAGGAAAGGCGGGAAGGCAGCGCGCAGGCGCTGTGGGATGCTCCCAAAAGCTTTCCTTTTTGGGAAGCTGGGGAGCGTTCCCGCGCAGGCTCCGTCGGTACCGACGTACCCATATGTGAAGACTTATTCCTGCTGTTCCCAGAGATCACCTGTTACAGGTAAGTAACTGTGCTTTATCTGTCTAGTGGTCAAAATGACCTCAAAAAAATTTGAGCTTTGAGCTCAACTCCTTAATCAGTTCCTTGTGGACATGCAGTTTTACAAAATCCACCGCTAACATGTTTTAAGCTTGCAAGAGCTGTGAGGCTAAGCAGCTATTCAAGGGCTGGCTCAGTAGCACCCCCCCCCCCCCTCCCTCTCACCCATTTCATATTTACAGAGTAACTTGTATCTGTGCAAAGATACTTTATAAGCTTAAGTAAAAATAACATTTTCCAGGCAGGTTACTTCTGCCAGCAAATAGCTTGAAAGAAAACCACACCCACTGTACACTCTTCTTGTGTTTCAAAGATGCAGTTTTCAATATTGGTGCATACACGACATTCCTGTCTTCCCACAGTGATGTCATTGCAGGAATTGTTTTCATGCAGTAACATTAGAAACTGGGTACTACGATTGCAATACTAAATTAAAAGAACGATCCTCCCATCAGTCATTTTGTTTTCCAAAATCATAGCCACTTGTGAGAACTAGTGCTGATTTACAGTCACACTCTTTACAGTATCTGCAGTAGTCTTTGATGCAGACCTTTTCAGCTCCTCTAACAATAGGGAGCTGCCACAGTTGGTACAAATCAGATTACATCATGTACAATCGGTATATGCCATATGTATAATTTGTTTCATCCATGTTGGCTGTGATGCTACAATCAAGTTCTGTATGTATGAGCTAATTTTGTAATGCAGTCAAAAGGGGTGGTAGTTTAAAAAAAAAAAAAAAAGACCTCATAAAAATGTTAAATCTGTACAAAGTGGATAGTGCCATCACCTTTGTGCACTTTGGAAACATTGCAGTCAACTTGTTTAATTTGTAATGTCAGACTAAGATCTAAGGCTGAGCATACAGCATTAAGTAGTTTTTGTCTTGTTTTTTAAATATTTCCTTTTTAATAGCCAGTATTCAAAACTAACAAAATACAGGCATCAGGTGTGTGGTTTCTTCTATACTCTACTCCATTATGAACAAATACATACAGAAAAGGAGTGCAGGTAGTAGTGTTCCATAGTTTCAGTTTTTAACTCCTCGTCTCCCATAGACATAATGGTTTCCCCCATACCCTACCCCCCCAAACCCAGGGGCAACAGAACACCTTTTTTTGGTTGGTTGGTTTGGCCCCTTCAATCTTCTGCTCGCCTGCAAGCTCTCTAGTTGTTGATTCTATGTTAGGCATAAGAACATAAGATATGCCATACTGGGTCAGACCAAGGTCATCAAGCCCAGTATCCTGTTTCCAACAGTGGCCAATCTAGGTCATACGTACCTAGCAGTATCCCCAAGAGACACAGGTTCCACAATGCTTGTACTGGGTCAAGCATTGATATCCTGGGTCTCTTCTTAATAATGGTTTATGGACCTTTCCTCCAGGAACTGGTCTAAACCTTTTTTAAACCCAGCTACACTAACAGCCCTTACTACATCCTCCGGTAACAAATTCCAGAGTTTGATTACATGTTGAGTGAAAAAATATTTTCTCTTATTTGTCTTAGTTTACCCTGTAGCTTCATTACATGTCCCCTAGTCTTTCTATATTCTGATAGCGTAAACAATCGATCTACATTTACCTGTTCCACTCCATTCATTAATTTATAGACCTCTATCATATCTCCCATCAGCCGTCTCTCTTCCAGGTTGAAGAGCCCTAACCTTTGTAGCCTCTCTTCATAGGAGTAGCCTTCCATCCCCTTTACCATTTTGGTGGCTCTTCTCTGTACCTTTTTCTAATAACGCTATATCCTTTTTAAGATATGGCGACCAGAATTGCACACACTATTCAAGGTGCGGTCGTACCATGGAACAATACAGAGGCATTATAATATCCTTTGTTTTATTTTCCATTCCTTTCCTTATGATGCCTAGCATTCTATTTGCTTTCTTGGCCGCCGCTGCACACTGCGTGGAGAGTTTTAACATGTTATCCACGATGACTCTAAATCTTTTTCCTGGGTGGTGGTTCCCAATGTGGAACCTTGCATTGTGTAACCATAGTGTGGGGGGTTCTTTCCTAGGTGCATAACTTTGCACTTGTCCACATTAAATTTCATCTGCCATTTGAATGCCCAGTCTTCCAATTTATCCAGATCCTTCTGCAGTTTTCCACAATCCTCTTGGGTTTTAACAACTTTAAATAGTTTTGTGTTGTCTGCAAATTTGATAACCTCACTAGTTATTCCCTTTTCCAGGTCATTTATGAATATGTCAAAAAGCAGCGGACCCAGCACAGATCCCTGAGGTACTCCACTATTCACCTTTCTTCATTGGGAAAATTGGCCATTTAGCCCTACCCTCTGCTTTCTATCTTTTAACCAGTTCCCGATCCACAATAGTACACTGCCTCCTATCCTATGACTTTTTTTAGTTTTGCCAAAGGTCTCTGAGGGACCTTGTCAAAGGCTTTCTGAAAGTCCAGATACACTGTATCAACCGACTCACCTTTGTCTACCTGTTTGTTCACACCTTCAAAAAAACACATCAGATTAGTAAGACAAGATCTTTCTTGTCTAAAGCCATGTTGGCTGTCTCCCATTAGGCCATGACTATCTACATGCTGTGTAATTTTGTTCTTTATGATGGTTTCTACCATTTTCCCTGGTTCTGACATCAGGCTCACCGGTCTGTAGTTTCCCAGATCATCCCTGGAACCCTTTTTAAAAATTGGCGTTACATTGGCAATCCTCCAGTCTTCAGGTATTACAGATGATTTTAATGAAAATTCAGATTACTAATAGCAGGTCTGCAATCTCATATTTCAGTTCTTTCAACACTCTTGGATGTATACCATCCGGTCCAGGTGATTTGATACTATTCAGTTTATCAAATAGTTGTAAAAATATTGGTGGGGCCATGGCCCCTGTGGCCTACTCCATTCCACTGCCTATTCCCAAACCCAGACCTTCAGACCACAGAGTTGTCATTCTTTACAAAGCTTGCTTTCATCTTACATCACAGATTCAATAATGACCCGCATGCTTTGTGGTACCCTTTCCCAAAAGGGTTCCCAGATCTTTTGGAACTTTCTCCATGCTCCTGGTTTAACCGGATCAATGACCAATCTTTCCAATGTCGTCATTTGGAAAAGCTGGATCCGCCACTGTCCCACTGTAGGAGACTTAGGATGCCACCATTTTAAAAGTATCCACCTCCAACTCAACAACCATGTTTTATTATCATTTTATATACTCCTTTATATAGACAGTCAAGCAGTTTACAATAAAAATTAAAATATCCAATAAGCCTTCCGTATAAAAGATATTCCCCCTCTCCCCCATTAAAACAGGAGGGGTGTTTTTTTTCTCCATTTTATCAAATTAACACAATTTTACAGAAGCCTGCAGAGTTACCTGCAGTCATTTTTGCAGAAACCTTAGAAGGGCACCCCAAAATTTGTAATAGTTGGACATGTTCAGAATAGATGTCCTAGGTGGGGCCCCAACTTCCCCACATTTAGGACACTTTTTTTTTATCCTCCACTAGAGGTGCTGGCCATGCCCATCATGAGATAAAAACATGCCACATGCATTTATATTTTTGCTTGGAAAGCATCCTATTTTCGGAGAGATCTTTGTGTGTGTGTGTGTGTGTGTGTGTGGCTTTGTGGATCAACAGGATGCCACATGTGTAAAATCCCCTAGGAGATAGCGAAAGCAGTGCCCGATGAAACCAGGCCATTCACGGGGCTCTTTCGCTCTCTAAAAATAGTCTTTACCAGTGTTTCCATTTGAATCTTTTTGCCCAGTGCCACTATGAATGAGCCTTGCACATAGCGATGTAATTTTAAATAGGAGTAAAAGAGCTATTGTGGTAGTGAAACCTTCTGTAACAACGCCTGGAATGATTTCATCCCTCCCTGCTTATCCACCATCTCACCTAAAGTATGCATCCCTTTACCTACCCAAAGTTTTTAAACATGCCCCTTTGCATCCCGGTAGGAAAATCTGTTGCCCAAAATAAGTAACCAAGTCATAACATGCATGTTTACACTTATCAGTGTACACAAAGTCCGCCATATGGCATGGTTGTACTTGATCAATACATTACCCCTAGTCCCAAATCTTAATTGTGACTCCAAAATATGCAGTACAAAGATGTTAGAACATCACACGGGGCCTCTTCTAGTGTACCTTTCAGCCGGTCACGAACATGGTACATCCCACAGGCCAAACTATAATGCTGCAGATAGGAAAAGTCAACTTTCCTTTACCTATGGGATCCATCAAAACTTTCATATAGTTATGCGTCTCCTTAGTACTCCATAAAATGGCTGAGTTATATCTCATTTCTTTATCAGTCGAATATATAGGAAGCATCTGCTAAAAATACCACCAATTGGGCAACACAATCATATGATAAAGATACATTCAATCCATCAAAGAGGCTGGCAGAGTTTGCCAGGTCTGCAGTAACTGTTAGGTTTAGCACATCATAGGCCGAATATTTACATCTCTGAACTGTTGCAAATCAATTGGATTGCATTTGCCTAAGTATTCAATAGAATCCTTGTCCATAATAAAGTGAAGTCCCCTCCCTACTTCTTACAAATGTGATTAAGTATTGGTAAGGCTTCAGATTTGGTTAGGTACATTGATGGGTTTTAAAATTAACCTAATTCCTGAAAGACCTCTAGGGTTGTTGCCAAGGCCTTTCAGGGTCTCGTCAACGTAAGCAAAATATTTTACCTAGTTTTGTACATCTTGGTGTATTGTGTAAAAACCTTTGAGCTATGAGACACTGTTTTGAAAATAGATTACATTTATAAAGTGTGTTTATTGGCTCAGAGACTGCCATAAAATGGAATGGCATAACAGCAGACTCGGATCTTTCTCAATACACAGAGTACACATGAAAGACTATATAATTTGAAAGTTAGCTTACCCTGTATATTTTTTTTGTTTCTTTCCTGTTCTCTTTTTGCAGGCAATATCTTCACTCAGCAACCAAATTACTACAAAGACCTAGATGAGACGGTGCCCACAATTCTCCAGGTGACTACTTAGGCTGGAGCTGGATCCTCTGGCTTCATATCAGGAGCCGTTTTGAAAGCCATGCAAAGTCTATGGATACTTTTATCTATAGTTTTTCACCTTTCCTTAAAGGGATGGTGCGCATGAAAAGTACTTGCCGAGAATTGCACTTGCTGTTTCTGCGGGTATCTTTTTCTGGCCCAAACACACTTTCAGGCCCATGCAGAAAAGCTTAGCGTGTCATTTTCTGGCACTCTTCCCACACTAGGCTTGCTCTCCAATGCAGAAAGCAAGCTAGCGCCGGAAAAAAACTGCGCTAAACTGCAGCACACTTGGCATGCAAATCACTGCATAAGTAATTGCGCTCGATGTAAAAAAAACTGTACTGAAACTTAGCACAGTTTTACACTTTTTTTTTTTTTTTTTTTTAACACTGGATGTTCATGCCAGCTTCGGGCAGGTGTAACGATCCAGCCAGGAGCAAACATATCATCTGAGGTCAAGTTTGACACTTCACCTCAGATGATCTAATCTTCAGGGAAAGTCTCCAATGCTGTCAGAATGCTGTCAGAATACTGTCAGAGGGGCTGGTGCCCCACCTGCCTTGAATTTAAAATAAAAAAAAAATTCCCTGGTGGCCCAGATTTCCCCACCCACTCAATAAAAAAAACCCCTGGTGCCCCAATGATCCTGATCCCACCCACCAATAGCAAAAATTCCTGGTGGCCCTTGAACAACCCCCCTCCCCCATCCCCCCCCTTTCCTGGTACTTTTAATCTAGAGCAGGACTGATGCTCACACCCCTGCGCTCTACCTTGAAAAATGGCAGCGCCTGGCACTGCATGGTGGTCCAACAGCTCTGATCTCCCCCCCCCCACCGGATAAAAATGAAATAACCTAGTGGCCCCTGGTGCCGCCAGGCGCCACCATTTTATCAGGATGGTAGCACAGTGGCGGGAGCCTGTGGGCAACTCCCCCGCTCCAGAGTAAAGGTACCAAGAGGAGGGTGGGGGGAGCATTCGAGGGCCACCAAGAATTTCTGATGGGTGGGTAGGATGGGGACCGCTGGGGCTACCAGGGGAATTTTTTATATTAGGTAGTAGGATCAGGGATGCTGGGTCACCAGGAAATTCTTTATTGGGCGGGTGGGGGATCGCTGGGCCACTGGGGACTATTTCTGTTGTAAGGTTGGTGTCTGGGGGGGGGGGGGGTGACCCTGTTTCGCCGACAGCATGCCATACTTGCGCCGACTTCTGTGCGCATGTGTTTGGCTGGCTTGCTCTCCCATTTTAACGCTGACATTTTGTGCACCAGGTAATTTGACTATTGCATTCCAGCGCAAAGACTTAGCATTAAAGTCACGTTATGAAACCCTGCAGTACAGCTTTAAGCACTGGGCTCTAGCGCAGGGTGTCTGCATTGGCCTGTTCTGAAAATTCAGAACCATTGTACTTACCTCCCCTACCCTAGCTCTATCCAGGGGCATCTCCAGAAAGCGCAGTTTAAAGTGCACATGGTGTGGAACATGGCGCTTGTTGTCCATATACAGGATGGACCGTTCTAGACAGCCTGTTCACCTGTGTAAATAGCCGTTTGCACAGCCAAATGATTTTTGAAAATTGCCTTCCTGATGCTCAGTTTTCTGTTTGGTTTAATCAGCGTGGCAATGCCCCCTTGCCTTCTAAGCTCCTTGTAAACTGCCTCCTTACAAGTCCCTAACAGGCTATTCGAGTGCAGCCCTTTCACAGACTGACTAGCCAAGGCCATTGCCGGGTATCTCTCAAACTAGTGTCCTCCTTGCATGCTGATGCCAATGAACAATAGAATTTTTTGTCTATGTCTGAAAGAAGCACTGCTGGGAGTGGATTCTCCATAGCGTACCTGAAAGGAGCGTTCCAGGAATATATTTCATAAGAAGCAGTTACAGCAGAAGCACAGATTTGTATATTCTATAAGAAATAATTATGCTTTACAGTCTACCACCTTTCTCTGACTTTTAGGTGTTCAGCAATATTCTGAATAAATGTGGATTACAACAAGATGGGTCATCAGCAGAGCCCCAGAAACTGGAAGAGAAGGGCAGAGTGTCACCCTGCAGTATGACTCTCCCGGTGAGGTTAAGTTCTCCTGAGCACAAGAGAAAAGATATTTACGGATTGCTATTTAACTGTGGCAGTAAGCATATATTATCTTAAATGCCAGATATTCAGCAACAGTATTCAGATAGTGGCCATGATGAATATCCATATAGAGTAGTCGGACAACGAGCTACATAGCATTGATTTTTTTTTAGCTCTCTGTTATGCATAACAGCTTAGGACAGAAAAAAAGCTGTCCTAAATTATCTGTATAGTGGCACTGAAAATCACCTCTATATGGCTTACATAGTGCTTTGCCCCTAGACTCCACTGGCACTGTCAGTAGCATCGCTGAATATAGTTCTGACCTGCTGACTTGCTAACCAGATACATTTATTTTATTTATTTACATTCTCTTATATACGGCGCTATTCTGCATCAGTGCGGTTTACATTGAACAAACGGAATATTTGCCTTTGAATATTGATCTGTTTGTCTAACCTGGCCCACAGCACAGAGTAAAAGGCTAAACTCTATTTTATATTTTCTCTTTGGCCATCAGCAAGTATGAGGCAAGTTTTATATTAGAATGGCAATAGTATGACTTCATTTCTCTCTTTTTGTGTCTGTCAGGAGTTGAAGGATATCATTCTCTATCTATGTGACACCTTTACCACCCTCTGGGCCTTCTTGGACGTCTTCCCCCAAGCATCTCAGACCTTCCAGAACCATGACTTCCTTTCCAGGTACCACTGTAGTCCCCAGTTTGTGCAACTGCTATAAGCCCTACCATGCTGCAAGAATGTAAGAGCTGAGCAGACTGATATTTATGGAATTTGATGAGTTTGCTGCTACTAACACCCCTATTCAACCTTGACATCATAAAGGCCAAGTGTCAAGCTATGCATATTGCCTCGTAGTTGTGTTCCTTATCCCCAGGACAAAGCACTGCAAATTCTACCAGCTACAATGTAGGAGTTTCCAAACAGATCAAAAGATATAATGCTACAAAGGATATTTAGCCTAGACAATTAGATGAAGTAGTTTGTTTTTGGAACTGTAATACTGTATGTTTTTATACTACAATCTTAGGGATTTGCAGTTTGATTTATTTTGCCATTTCTGCTTAGGTCTGAATACATGAATATTTTGGAAACTCTGTTTATAGTCCATCTCTGCTTTTCTTTCCATAAACTGTTCTCTCCTCCCCCTCCCCACACATTTTACTTAACCCCATCGTTGGGATGGCAGTGAATTTTATAGGCGTAGAGCATGTCAAACTCGGGGTTACTGCTGAAGCTGCGTGCTCACACTGAGGTGTGCTGCCAGACTAGCTGCTTTTTTTTTTTTTTTTTTTTAAATGAGCCTTTATGTAGACACTTTATTGCCTCCAAAATTTCTTTCTCTGTTTACAGCCTAGCTTCGTTTTATGAGCTGGTGATCCCAGAGCTGGAATTGGCAGTTAAGAAGTGGTGTTTTGAGGAGAGCAGGTATGGAAGGACAGACCATGCTTGCTTAGTTTCAGCAGGAGTTATCAGAACACATAAATCTTCATGAAAACTACTTACATCAAAGACAGAATTACTACATCATGTGGCAAGTGCAAAGACTATCCTGGTGCTAGAAGTGTGGGATAATACCAGGGAGCAGGAGTTGAGCAAATATCTTCCAGTGTATCTCAGCACACCTTTAATATAACCTTACAAAGTTCTTGCTCTTTCATTCTAATATACAAACTGTGCCAGCTTGTATGGGGCTGATGTGAAAATGATAATGGCCAGCCCCAGAGTTGGTTCAAGGTGTTTCCATCTAAGGCAAACCTTAGGTCTTATGCCCCTCTGACTGTCAAAATCTGTTGAGCTTTGAATGCCCTGCTCTTTGCTACACACACACACATCCTTTGAAGCTGCCGCCCTAGGTGACCACTTAGTTTGCCTGTTGGTTGGGCTGGCCCTGGAAACGATAACTAGAGATGAGACTAAAAAAAACATTAATTTTAGTGTACCTGGGAACCCATGCAATTGGTGATTTGAACCCAGATTTCTAAATGCAAAATGCTGGCACTCTAATCCACTGCAGAACATGCTTCCAGCATATGTTTTTCAACCTGAACCTTTTTTTTTTATTTTGCAGTTTACAAGCTGACTTGTGGCGGAGGGTCTCCCATGCCAGGAAAAAAATGGTAGAAATGTCCCACGTTATCATCAACCACACCTGCCTACAGCCCATTTTAGAAAGCAGGTATTTGAATCGGAGTGTGCTAAAGTAATGCGACTCTCAGCAAGAGGCTATACGGATAAGGGTGCTGAGCGAGATATTCGGCGCCACTGAATATCGCCACAGTCCGTCCCAGCACTATGTGTTAGTGCAGAGGCAGTCCTTGGGCAGAGCAGGATTCTCATCTGACACTTATACCACATGCAAAGCAGGCCTGAGTTGCTTGGAGCATACTGCTGCTGACTATCTCGCCAGTACTTACGTGCCACAGCTGACTGCCATGGCATTTGAATGACTAGATCTTTTTCAACATCGGGCCCATTATTCCTTGATGATAGGTGCTAAAATAAAAATAAAATTAAGCAAAAAGCAGCATATCACTGAAGTAGTGGCCCAATAAGGAATATCATGTGCTGCCTCACAGGAGCTTTAAGTCGGTAGTTCAAACTCGGCTCTTTCACTTTGAGCCCAGTGGAACCCAGAAGGGTGGCAGCTCAAAGTACCCTTCTTGCACCTGAATTAAGAGTAACATTGAGATGCTGCATTCCTGCCACAGGAGACTTGTTCAGGGTAGTTGCTGGACAAAATAGCACCCCACGCAAAGGTTGACTTTGCTACTTTGCCTATTAGGCTTGTGTACTCGCAGACTGACTTGGAGCAGCATGATGCCCAGGATAGTTGCCCTTTTTGTCGTCCCCATATCAGCAAGGTGGGACAGGGAATATGGGAGAAGAATCTTAGATAATTGACCCCTCGAGGACTTTGAGATAGTTGCATTACTCCTTTCCCCATGCTATCTGCAATATCACTAACATCTTTGTTAGTGATATTGCAGAAGGGCTTTAAGTAAGGTTTGCCTCTTTGTGGATGATACCAAAATCTGCAATAGAATAGACACCCAGGAAGGAGCAGATAACATGAGGAGGGATCTAGTTAAACTTGAAGACTGGTTGAGAATTTGGCAGCTGAGATCTAATGCTAAAAATGCAGGGTCATGCATTTGGGCTGCAAAAAACCAAGGGAATGGTACAGTGTAGGGTGAAGTACTTTCCACAAAAGAAGAGCAGTACCTGGGCGTGATTGTGTCTGACTATCTTAAAGTAGCTAAACATGTAGGAAAGGCAACTGCGAAAGCTAGAAGGGTGCTTGGTTGCATAGGGAGGGGAATGGCCAGCAGAAAAAAGGTGATAGTGCCTCTGTATACGTTTTTGGTAAGACCTCATTTGGAGTATTGTGTTCAATTCTGGAGACCGCACCTTCAAAAGGATATAAACAGGTTGGAATCTGTAGAGTGTGGCTACTTAAAATGGTTAATGGTCTTTGTTTATAAAGCATATGAGGACAGACTTCAGGATCTTAATTTGTATACTTTAGAGGAAAGGCGGGATAGAGGAGATATGATAGACATTTAAATACCTCCATGGCATAAATACATAGGAGAGCCTCTTTCGATTGAAAGCAAGCTCTGTTGCGAGGGGACATAGGATGAGGATGAAAGGTGAAAGACTCGGGAGTAATATGCAGAAATATTTCTACAGAAAGAGGAGTAAATGCATGGAATAGTCTCCCAGTGGAGGTGGTAGAGATGACAGTATCTGAATTCAGAAAAGCATGGGACAAACACACAAGATCCCTATATTTAAAAAAGGGACTATTGTAGAAGTTGATATGGTAGGGCAGACTAGATAGGCCTTGTGGTCTTTTTCTTCTGTCATGTTTCTATGAGTTACCAGTTGGTTTCCTCCAGACTACATTTTGAGGAATGTAATGACTGGCAAGGTGTGAATGATTTCAGGTGAATCAATCTCTCTAGCCTACTAAAGAATAACAGAAATAAAAAGAAAAATAGCAGCTTTTTAAAAAGGTAGAGATGGGAGGGTGAAGAATTCTTTGGGTCAGTCTTCTGATTCAAGCAAGGAGTAGAGAAGAGAGAGGATTCTGATAGGTATCCATTACCACTTTAGTCTGACACTAGTAGTAATTTATCTTAAGGGCAGGGTGTACACATCCGATTTAAGGAGCCAAGAGAATAGATATTTATGGGTAATCATGAGGGCCCTATATCACATTTCTTGTTCTTAAAATATATATTTTGCCTCTTGCAGTTCAGATTGTATTCAGCCTTTTGTTGAAGAGTTTCTGCAGATTTTCACGTCATTGGTGCAAGAGAAGAGGTAAGCTAAGTAGTCTGGGAATTGTTCCAAGGTATACATATCTCCCATCCGCCCTTTTTAACTGCATACACATCTTCGCTTCCACGTCCCATGTCCTGTTCAGCTTCCCCTCCCAGCCACCCATACATATATTCACACCCAAGGAGTATCATAGGTGGTACTACATTGTGAGTTTCTGTACTCTTCCAAGCCTTATAATAGGATCTGAGAGTTGCAGAGCTGAATAACAATTATCTGGAAGATTTCTGCATTCCACTTAGCTACTGCAGTATAACAGCCTTAGGAGGGTTTCTTTATTGCACATCAGAAGTTTTTTGCAGTGCATCAGGGTTTATTAACACAGTTGCATTTGTATATAGGTTCCTGCGAGATTATGATGAGCTGTTCCCTGTGGAAGATGATGTAAGTTTGCTTCAGCAGGCGTCTTCCACCCTGTATCCTTTCCTTACATACGGAGGTGAACATATCTTTATCTTTATTGAGTTACTTGATATACCGCCCAATACCAGGGCATCTGAACTGTTTACAATAAAAATAAAAAATAAAAAGTTACGAACTGCAAGAAAAGAACACCATAAGACAAAGGAGAGGAAAGAGAGAAAGCAGGCAAAGAGAATGGTGAGGGGAAGGAGGGAGGGAGATGCAGACTAAGGCGGGTAGAGTCTGGTCCAGTGGTAGGAGGTGGAAGGTCAAAGGTGACAGCAAATAGATGGGTTTTCAACAGAATCTTGGAAAGGAGAGGCACAGGCAGAGGTCAGGTGGGAGGGAGTTCCAAAGAAGAGGGCCCACAACGAAGGTGGCACAGGAGCATGTGGATTCTAAGTGAGCACAGGAGTCAGGTGGAAGGGAAAAGACGTTTGGAGTGGACCAGTTGGAGGGAACGATGCAAAGTGTGGAGGTGAATTAGGTCAGAGAGATACTAGGGGAAGCTGGTATGAATGGTGTAGTGAGAACCAGGGTGAGAATCTTATAATAAACACAGAACTTCATGAGAAGCCAGTGTAGATGAATAAGCAGAGGGCTGATACAATCTGAGTGGGAGGCGTGGGTCAGTATACGGGTAGCAGTATTTTGGAGAATTTGCAATCTGCGGAGTTGGTACTGGGGGAGGCTGGCAAAAACAGCATTACAATAATCAATGTGAGTCATAACCAGAGAAAGGAGAAGTGTGGACTGTAGTTCCTCTAAGATCAAAGTGTCTTGATTGATGTTTGGATTGTGGTGGCCAGGACTGAGAATATGATAAGGAGTACTGTGGGGGTAATTGCGTAAACTTTGCTATGAAATCCGTTGTGAAGTTTCAGGAGATAAATAATTGGGTTTCTCTAATGAAGAAATAGATGTTGAAGGCAGACTCAAGGCTTCATTCCTTTCATTTGACTGGTATCTCTGCGAATTAAGGTTCCTGTTCGGTAATCCAGTTTAGTCCTCTACAATTGGGTAGTGCCCCTCCTCCTGCAGCCGGGAGACTGGACCAATCAAATCTTCTGTAGTATATATGCAGCAGGAGCTCCCAGAAGTCCCCAGTGTGTCCAGTCTCCCTGCAGCTGGAGGACTTCTGTGCCCCTGCTGGGCACGCTAAGTGACACTTGAAGGAGCAACACTAGTTAGTTCTTTTGGGGTTTATTTCTGGCCCTTTATATTCTATTTCTTTTGCTAGGTAGCTGTATCTTTAAAAAACAAAAAAAGAAAAAGACACAGGGGACTTTCTGGGGAAAGCCAGACCTGCCTTGGGCTCCTTCCTTTCTGCCTGGGAATCTCTGAAGCCTGGGTTGAGCTCTCCCCAAGGCTGTTCGGGGAAGAGCCATACCGGCTGCAACATTGCCTGTCACTTGGAGAAGTGGGCTGAGTTCCTTGCTGTTCCCAGAGCTGGTAGGAATTTTCCTTGTTTAAGCTTTCAGCTCTCTGTTCTTTGCTTGGGCAGAGGCTCTGTCGGCTCCCCTGGCTTCCAAATTGCACTTTTTCCTGCCTTTTTTCGCTTGCCCTGTATTAGAGGGTCGTTTTCTTTCTTTTCCATATTATTTGGGTACCTTTGTATTTTCGCGCCGTTTTTTACCGCGGGTGAAAAAGTGCGGCGGCCATTTTGGATTTCTAATGTGTGCTTTTTAAGGGCACTTTTTAACACTTGCGCACGGGTTCCCCTGGTGTTTTTGGAGTTTCTTTTGCTGGCGATTTTGCTCAGGGCACCCCTAGGATTCTGGGGAGTATTTTGTTTACTGTAAAAAAAAAAAAGGTTTTAAAATTAATACTGTGCTGAATTGAATAAGGTTAGTCCCCTTGGGGTGGGCTTCCCTGTTCCTGTTGCCTTATTTTTCCCTGAGAGCACGTGGCCTTGGCATGGCTGCCAAACCTCAGTGTGTAATTTGTGGCTCCCGCAGAGGTACAATGACTGACTCTGGAATCTGTAAGAGCTGTGCTGCAGTTTCTTCAGAACTGGAGCTGCCTATTGAAATTAAGGAACAGCATGTGCCCGGGGACCCTTCTCTTTCGGGGGACAGTGTCCCTTCACCGAGCATCCTTCCTTCTGGTCTGGGCCCGGCGTCTAATACGTCGGTCCCTGAGCTCCAGCAGGCGGCTATGGTGGCGTCGCCTATAGACTTTTCCCCGGATTTTGTTCTTCTCATGCATCAGGCCTTCCGCTTAAGCCGGGCTGGTCATTTGCCGGAGGCTTGGCCCGCCTCTCTCCCCCCAGCTCCCGCAGGGGGGGGGGTTCAGCGGTCTTCTCAACCCGCTGTCAAGCGGCCCAGGTTGGGGGACCAGGATCAGGACGCCCTTTGCCTCCCGGATTCCGAGGCTGAGGGGGATCCAGATATTGAGGCGGAGGAATTAGAAGACGGAGAGCTTCCAGAGCTGGAAGATCAGGCTTGCATCATTCGGGTGTTTCGAAGGGACGAGCTGGTACCTTTGGTCACGGAGTCCCTCCAAGCACTTAACCTCTCTGCGGTGCGGCCGCTGGAGGAGGAGGGTCTCGAGGATCCTCTCATTCAGGCGGTCAGGGATGCCCAGGTAGTTTTTCCCGTGCACCGAGTAGTTGAGCAGATGATCCATGCGGAATGGGAGCAACCGGAATCCGCTTTGAAGGGGATTCGGACCATGAATCGTCTTTACCCCCTTGCCGACAAGGACAGGGACTTGTTTAAGTCTCCACGGGTGGATCTGCCGTTTCGGCAGTGACTAAGAAAACCACCATCCCGGTTGAAGGGGCCGCGGCCCTGAGGGATGTTCAGGACAAAAAGGTTGATAATTTGTTGAAGCAGGCCTTCGAGACCCACGCCTTATCGTTACAAGCTTCTATATGTGGGGCGTGGGTAGCTCGAGCTTGTTTGCGATGGTCGCAGCACCTGCGCTCGGGGTCCGGTATGGACCAACAGGGGCTGTTGGACGTTACCCGCATGGAGTCGGGATCGGCCTACTTGGCGGATCTGTGTTATGATTTAATACGCTCCCTAGCTAATAGCATGGCCTCCATGGTAGCGGCACGACGGTCCATCTGGTTGCGCAATTGGGCGGCCGACGGTTCTTCCAAGTCTCGCCTCAGTAAACTACCCTTTAAGGGCAGGTTGTTATTTGGGGAGGCTCTGGATAAGTTGGTGAAGGATCTCGGTGAGTCGAAGGGTGGTCGACTTCCAGAGGATAAGCCTAAGCTTAATAGGTCGTCCACCTCAGCGCGCGGCCAGTTTCGGGATCCGCGCAGATTTCGTTCTTCCCGGCTGTGGACTTCGCAGCGCGGTCGTTTTGGAACCCGTCATCAAGGGTTTCGTGGTTTCAGAGGAGCGAGAAGGGGCTTCTCCGAAGCCGCCTCTTCCTCGGCCTCTTCCTTTAATCGCAAGCCACAATGAAACGAGGCGGGCTCTAAAGGAAGACCCGGTCATCGGGGGTCGTTTGCGCGACTTTCTTCCTTCTTGGGCCCAAATTACGTCAGATCGGTGGGTGCTGCAGATTATAGAAGAAGGTTATGCCCTAGAGTTTGCGCACCCACTTCCGGATTCGTTTGTTCTGTCTCCCAGCAAGGGAGCTCAAAAGGCGCGGGACATCCGCGTGACCCTGGATCGGCTTCTCTCTCTGGGGGCCGTGGTTCCGGTCCCGCCTTTGGAAAGAGGCGCAGGTCGCTACTCCATCTATTTTGTGGTTCCCAAAAAGGGCGGTTCCCTTCGTCCGATATTGGATCTCAAAGGCGTGAATCGCGCTCTCAGAGTACCGCACTTTCGCATGGAGACCCTGCGGTCAGTCATCGTAGCGGTGCGTCAAGGGGAATTTTTGACATCCCTCGATCTTACAGAGGCCTATTTACACATTCCCATCCGGCCCTCCCATCAACGGTTTCTCCGCTTTGCGCTCCCGTGGGGCCATTTTCAATTCCGGGCCATGCCGTTCGGACTCGCCATGGCTCCCCGCACCTTCACAAAGGTAATGGTTGTAGTCGCGGCGGCGTTGCGCAAGGAGGGCATCCTGGTCCATCCATATCTCGACGACTGGTTGATTCGAGCGAAGTCCAGTTGGGAGTGTGTGCAAGTCACGAGCAGGGTGGTGGATCTCCTTCGGTCCCTCGGATGGGTGGTGAACGATTGCAAGAGTTGTCTGTCTCCGACACAGGATCTCGAGTATCTGGGAGTCCGCTTCGACACAGCAAGGGGCTTGGTGTGCCTTCCGGAGCGCCGCGTGCTGGCGTTGCGGGCTCTGGTCCGTCTCTTCCGGGGGATGCCAGCTCCGTCGGCGTGGTGGTACCTGCGGCTCCTCGGCACGATGGCGGCGACCTTGGAGGTGGTGCCTTGGGCGCGCTTCCACATGCGTCCGCTGCAGAGTGCTCTTCTGCGACGTTGGTCCAACCAGTTCGACTCGTTGAACAAGAGATTGCCTTGCCCAAAGACGGTTCGCCGATCCCTCCAGTGGGGGCTCTCCGCCGAGAACCTGTCGCGGGGGATTCCGTTGGAGCCTCCTCTGTGGGTTCCGTTCACGACGGATGCAAGCTTAACCGGCTGGGGGGCTCACTGCGAGTTCCGCTTTGCTCAGGGGGAATGGTCTCCCCTGGAGGCCTCTTGGTCGATCAACCGTCTCGAATTGCGGGCAGTCCGGCTAGCCCTGTTGGACCTGGAGACCCTGGTTCTCGGACGGCCGGTGAGAGTCCTGTCGGACAATGCGTCCACTGTAGCTTACATCAATCGCCAAGGGGGTACCGGCAGCGTGGCCCTGGAGGCAGAAGCGGCGGCCTTGTTCAACTGGGTGCAAACTCGCCTTCCAGCAATCTCGGCGGCTCACATTGCGGGCGTGGACAATGTCCAGGCCGATTTTCTCAGCAGAGTGCGGGTGGACCCCGGAGAATGGGAGCTAAACCCACAGGTTTACGCACAAATCGTCCGGCGGTGGGGTCCACCCATCATGGATCTCATGGCGACCTTTCAATCAGCCAAGACAGGGCGCTTCTTCAGCAGGCGAAGGGAGCGCATGTCCGAGGGGCTCGACGCTCTCATTCAGCCGTGGCCCACGTCCGGTCTTCTTTATGTCTTTCCTCCGTGGGCTCTGATCGGCCGGGTCATACAACGTATCGAGAGCCACCGGGGTCGCGTGTTACTGGTGGCCCCGGATTGGCCCCGGAGGCCCAGGTATGCCGATCTGGTCCGGTTGCGCGACGGGGTTCCTTGGCTCCTGCCCGCTCTACCGGATCTTCTTCTTCAGGGTCCCTTGCGGATGCCCCAAGTGGATCGATTCTCGCTTACGGTTTGGCCATTGAGAGGGCTCGGCTGAAAAGGAAGGGATACTCCCCCGCGGTGATCTCTACCCTGCTGCGGGCGAGGAAAACGTCCACTTCTCTTACTTACGTTCGGATTTGGAGGATTTTTGAAGACTGGTGCTCCCGGCGGGGAGTCCGGGCGGCGACGGTTTCAGTGCCCGTCGTTTTAAGTTTTCTTCAGGATGGTTTCGATAAGGGCCTTGCGGCTAGTTCCCTAAAAGTCCAGCTGGCGGCTATCTCGTGTTACCGCGGCAAGGTTTTGGGTCGTCTGCTCGGGGCTCATACGGATGTACGCCGATTCCTTACGGCTGTTTTTCATTTGCGGCCCTCCCGCAGAGTTTTCGTTCCTCCTTGGGACTTGAATTTAGTTCTGAGGGCCCTGGTTCGTGAACCTTTTGAGCCCCTGCGCAGGGCGTCTCTGAAAGATCTCACGCTGAAGGCAGTTTTTCTTGTAGCCATCTGTTCGGCACGGCGCATTTCAGATCTGCATGCATTGTCCTGTCGAGAGCCTTTCTTGTCTTTTTCCGCGGATCGGATTGTTCTCCGTCCGGTTCCTTCCTTTCTGCCAAAGGTGGTGTCTCCCTTTCACATGAATCAGGCAGTGTTTCTTCCAGTGCTTTCTTCGCAATCTGTCGGGTCAACGGACAAAGGTCTTCTCCGGCTCGATGTGGGTCGTACGCTCCATCGTTATTTAAAGGTTACCGAGTCTTTTCAGAAATCTGACCGGCTTTTCGTGCTCTTCGGGGGTGCGCGTAAAGGGGAAGCGGCGGCTAAAGCCTCCATTGCTAGATGGCTCAAAGAGGCGATCGCGTCCGCGTATCTGTTGCAACAGCGGTCTGTTCCGGAGGGTCTGAGGGCTCATTCCACTAGGGCTCAGGCGACCTCTTGGGCGGAGTATAGCCTGGTTCCGCCGGCAGATATCTGTAGGGCGGCCACTTGGTCGTCTCTGCATGCTTTCAGTAGACACTATCGCTTCGATGTGTCAGCGGCTCGGGATTCCTGTTTTGGTTCGGCGGTTCTGCGCGCCGGATGGCAAGGTCCCGCCTGGTCTTAACTGCTCTGTTACATCCCAATTGTAGAGGACTAAACTGGATTACCGAACAGGAAATGGAAATTACACTAACCTAGTAATTGTAGTTCCTGGAGGGTCCAGTTTAGTCCTCCTTCCCTCCCGACTATCTGCTAATGTAGTGCGGCGCGCTTTTCCGAACGGTTGATGATAAGACGATTCCTCTTGCCGTTCGGTCCCTCTGTTGCAGCCGCGTTTTTTGCTGAGGCTCTTCCCTGTCTTGGGGGTTCAGGCAGCTCCTGAACTTCTGGTGGGGAGCGGTGTTTTGATTCCTGAGGCGTCGGTGCCGGCGCAATGCAGTGTTCTGACTTCCTCGTTTGGGGAGGGGGTTGGATATTTCTTGGGGGGGAACAAATTGTTCTTTAATTAGGTCATTTTGTATATTAATCTAATGTGTTGCTTCGGTAAGTATGCTTTGTTACTAGTACACTGGGGACTTCTGGGAGCTCCTGCTGCATATATACTACAGAAGATTTGATTGGTCCAGTCTCCCGGCTGCAGGAGGAGGGGCACTACCCAATTGTAGAGGACTAAACTGGACCCTCCAGGAACTACAATTACCAGGTTAGTGTAATTTCCATATAGTTTACAAATTCATTATAAACTAGAAATGTTGGAACATTTTTCATGGTCTTAAGAATTTGCATTTTTAAAACTTTCCTGTGTCCGCAGAGTTATTGGTAATATTTCAAGAAAATCCGTGATATACCAGGAGGATCACATTCTTTATGCAAATTTGTACTAGATTCCTACAAAGAGCCATTTTGGCTCCGGAAGCTGAGGGAGCCCTAGAGCAGTGGATTACAAAGGATAATTTTAATTTAGTAGGATTTTTGGAAAGTTCAACTGATGATATAGCTACTTGGGCAAGCCTCTTGATTACCTTTTTACTAATGAAAGGGATAAAATGCTTATTTTTTAAAATCCCATCTTAGAAAGGAGAACACCCCCATTTGTGGATAAATTATTTGTTTGTTTCTTGATGGATCCTTCTTTTCTTTCTTTGAAACCTAAGATGCTCACTTTGGGGGGGGTCTTTTTTTTCTTTGGTTATCTTGTGTTTTGTTACTTTGGGGGGTACTAATTTTATATTTTTGTGGATCCTCTCATTTGGGAAAAAAACTATTAAGTGTTTCTGATCCTACTGAGAATGATGGATATGTGACATTGAGCAAATTGCAAAGGCAGCAATGACTTGTGATTTGCTTTTTGTTTATTTAATTCTTTTCTATATTGCCTATTCTCTCTTCTTGATGTGGGCTTGGATTTGGTTTATTTTGTTGGTTGTACATTATTTTTATATTATGATTTCTGATGTTTCTTGTATTTTTTTTTTAAATGTCATTTTTTGAAATTTCAATTTAAAAAAACTTGCCGGGGTACTTTACCCCGCTTTTTCTGCAGGTATCTTAGGAATGGAAAATTTAGCATTTATTTCTATGCATTTATTTCTATCCTTCTCTGACAAAAAAAATGGCTGGAGAATGTATTTTTTGCCACATTGAGAAGGGTGCAATATTCAGATGACCAGTATACTCTGGTCAATCTCTTTTTGCCTGTATAAATGACTTTGAAAAATGCCCTCTCAATGGGGTGTTCATACTAGTACAATACACATCATAGAAAGATGACGGCAGAAAAAAGATCATATGGCTTAGTCGGTCTACCCTTCCATATCAACTACTATAGTCACTTTTTTTTCCTTTAGAGATTGTTTGTGTTTGTCCCATGCTTTCTTGAATATGGATACTGTCTTCGTCTCTACTGCTTCTACTGTGAGATTATTCCGTACATCTACCATTCTTTGCACAAAGAAATATTCTGCATAATACTCCTTTCACCTCCATCATGTGCCCCTTGTTACAGAGCTTTCTTTCAATTGAAAGAGGCTCTCCTGTGCATTTATGCCATGGAGGTATTTAAACATCTCTATCATATCTCCTCTATCCAACCTTTCCTCTAAAGTATACATATTGAGATCTTTGTCTGTCCCCGTGTGGATTATAATGAAAACCACTGACCATTTTGGTAGCAACCCTCTGCAGACCCCATCCTGTTTATATCCTTTTGAAGGTGTGGTCTCCAGAATTGCACACAATACTCTAAATGAGGTTGCACCAGAGACATATACAGAGGCACTATCACTTTCTTTTTCCTGCTGGCCATTCCTCTCCCTAAACACCGAAGCATCCTTCTGGCTTTTTTCGTCGCCTTTTCTGCCTGTTTAGCCACCTTAAGATCATCAGAAACAATCACACCCAGGTCCCACTCTTCTTTCGTGGACAGAAATACTTCATCTCCTATACTGTATCGCTCTTGGAGTTTTGCAGCCCAAATGCATGACCCTGCATTTTTTTGGTGTTAAATCTCAGCTGCCAAATTCTTGACCATTCTTCAAACTTAGCTAGATCCCTCCTCTTGTTATCTACTCCTTCCTGGGTGTCTACTCTGCAGACAATACCAAAATCTGCAGTAAAGAGGCAAACCTTACCCAACAGTCCTTCTGCAATACAGTATCACTAATAAAAATGTTTAAAAAGAATCGGACCGAAGACAGATCCTTATAGAACACCACTGGCAACATCCTCCTGAGAATGAACTCCATTTACCGGTACCTTTTGTTGTCTCCTGTTCAACCAATTTCTAACCCAGTCAATCACTTTAAGGTCCATCCCTAGGGTGCTCAATTTGTCGCCTGTGCAGAATGGTGTCAAAGGCTTTACTGAAATCTAAGTACTCCACATCTAGGGCTCTCCCCCCGGTCCAACTCTTTGGTCATGCAGTCAATGAAATCAATCAGATTTGTCTGACAAGACCTGCCTCGAGTAAATCCATGCTGCCTCGAATCCTGCAATCCATTGAACTCCAGAAACCTCACTAGTCTCTGTTTTAGCAGCGTTTCCATTAATTTACTCACCACAGATGTCAGACTAACCAGTCTGTAGTTCTCAACCTCATTCTTGTTTCCGCTTTTGTGTAAAGGGATCACATGTGTTCTTCTCCGGTTCTCTGGGACCACTCCCAACTCTAAAGTAGCATTGAAAAGGTCAAGACAGTGGAACCACTAGAACTTTTCCAAGTTCCTTCAATACTCTCGGATGCATCCCATCCGGCCCCTTCACTTTGTCTATTTCTAGTTTAGCAAGTGCCTCATGAACACAATCTTCTGATCACGATCCCCTCTACTTCTTTTCCTATTTGTGGGCATTTTCTGAAGTCCTGCTCCTTGCCCTTCATCTGTGAACATAGAACAAAAATATTTGTTAAACAATTTTGCTTTATCCTCCTCAGCTTCTACATATTCTGACAATACCACTTTTGCGCTTCCTCCTCTTGTTAACATATCTGAAAAATGTCTTGTCCTCCTCCTTTTATTGCATTAGCTATTTCTTCATCTTTTTGTACCTTTTTGCTTTCCTGACTATTTTTCTAGCTTCTTTGTTTTTTCCAAATATTGATGCTTGTCTTCCTTTTTCTGTGATCTCTTGTATTTTACGAAGGCCATTCTCTCTTTTTCTTCACCTTTTACACTGCTGCTTTTGAGAACCACACAGTTGTTTCTGCTGTATTCAGAGTTTGACAAATCCCAGGTCGCCACAGCACCTAGAAATTGCACCCTGGTGCCAATGATTTCATGCCGCCAAACTTAATTTTGTTTGGCTGCAACTGCTGAAAAATGCCATGTTCCACACCATGATCAGCTCTCTGCATGCTTGAGCTTTGTAGTGGAGGTGATTCCAGCTGATCTTGTGGTTTCAAGTCTTCGAGATTTGAAATGGTGAGATCAGTCTGAACTTTCTCCACCACATACGTAAGCCTGCAGAGAGTTAATTTGTGGTGGAAAGGTCAGAAATATTGTGTTTTTCAGCAGCTACAGCAAGGCAGAAAAATTGGTGAGATAGAGAATGATTGAGGGAAGGTTGGAGTGGTCATAGCAAAGGGAGAGAGGCTGAGTGAAGTCTGGAGGGGGGGAGAGATCATGACGAAAAAGAGATTTGGTTACGACAATGTGCAGGGCTATAAGAGATTTTACTTTTAATTCACAGATCAGCAGGCCATGGTGATATGTGAAGCAAAAAAGGACGTTGTCTCAAGTGTAACTGTAAAAGGTTACTGAGGTCATGGAGGGAGGAGAGGGGCCATTCTCATCTGTTGGCACTGTGCAATGGTATGTTAAGGGCCTAATTTAGAAAATGGGAAAACAATCTTAGTGAGAACTGGCTGAAGAGGGGAGAAAGACAGTTTGAGAGAGAGACTAAAAAGACCTAGTGGGGGGCAGCCTTGCCACGGAGGGGAGGGGCTCTGAGAGAGATGGGGATGAAGTGGGGGTTCCAGGACTTTTTAGAGGTTAATAAGTGGTTTGAACATAGCATTTACTATGAGCCAGTCTTTTCCCTGTGGTGATATCTACAGTTCCTGGAATGAAAACATTTTATGAATATGCATTTTTCCAGAATCCTTGCAGGGTGATTTATATAGCCAGAACCCCTGGTTTCCTGTGCAGCCAAGTGCTTCAGATTCTGGCCTTTGCCAGAGAATTTCACAATCCCTGCAGAATGGTTGAAGACCAGAAGCAGGGTCAGAGAGGCAGCAGCTGGGCAATGTGCACATGTTACAATACCTACCCTTTTTCCTTGTTCCTCCCCCCCCCTCCCAATCAGTCAATTCCTCTTTAGCACATTGATGGGGTCTGTATTGAGAAGAGAAGAATTTATGGCTGCAGCCACCATCTCTGCTCACTTTCTAGTACAAAGCTGTTGAGATGGGAGGAGGTCATTTGGTGAAAGAGGAGGTGCATTGGCATCTGGTATGAGGCAGAGAGAAAAAGGGGAGGGGCGGCAGCAGCAGGGCCAGAACTTGAAAGGGGAAGATGATGTCCCTTCCATTTCTCATCCCATTCCTGTTTGCTCTCCCTCCTTCCACTTTTCCCAATAAAACCTCTAAAGGAACAAAATAAATTATTCAACACACAAGGTTGGGAAAACGTTATTATGCAAATTCACATTCCATATGCAAATATTTTGAAATTGTGCTACAGAATTTTATAGCTTTTTATCTGAACAGCCTTGGAAAATTGGAATTGTAGCACCTGGTGGTGACATACTCTACAGCTGACTGATGGTAAAGAACTGAACGTGCTAAAGCTGTATCATATCCTCACTGAACGTTTGAGGACACTAGGTGAACTAGCATAGAGAGAGATACCCTTAACCCATTGCTCATAGGGATGAAACACGTTCATCCTATATCCTCCATGCAATAGAAGCTGCTTGGGAGGGTGCAAGAAGACGCAGAACTCCTGCCACTGCAGACCCTGCACAACAGACGACAGAAGACACATCCTCAGCAGCAGCGAGACAAAGTGAAAGCTCTGACTGTGAGCGTCAGGCGTATAAGGATCATGAAGGAGATAATGTGAGTGTGATAAACAGTAGGGATCATATTCACTTTGTTTCTCCCCTCTTCAGGTAAAAATGATTTTGTGGTGTTGGAGATTGAAGATCTACTTCCAGTGATAACTGAAGATTTTTTAAATCAGATTACTGTTGCATTTTTGTCATAGTTTTAATCTTTCTCTCTCTACATTCATGCTGATGAATGTAGAGAGGGGCGAGATCATAATCATGTTTAGGGGACAAAATGGGCATTTGTGAATAAGACCATAGCCAAAAAACTAAATTAAATTAACTTAATGTATTTATTTATGTACATTTGTTTATCTGGCTTGCAAAGCCTTTGCTTTGATCTTTACTCTGGATGATGTTGGAAGATGCTCACACTGACACCATCCTTTTGTAGGTGATGATTCAGAGGAACTGAAACAAATTAGTGTGAATCTGGAAGAGGTGCTAGAACGAATTGTTAAACTAAATAATAGCACATCATCATGATTTCATGGTATTCACCCTTGAGTTCTAAAGAAAATTTGAATATATATAGTAACATAGTAAATGATGGCAGATAAACACCAGTATGGTCCATCTAGTCTGCGCATTAGATAAGTTTGTTTTGATTTTATCCTGTTGCTGTTAAGGGATCCACTGTGTCTGTCCCATGTCATTTGTAATTCTGTCACTGTAATTGCAACACTGAGGGGTGGAGTATCTAGTACCCAAGAGATCAGTGGCTACTTGTGGCCTTGGGCAAGTCACTTTACCCTCCATTGCCTGGCAGTCTATTCCAGTTATACCTTGCCAAGAAAATCCAGGGGCTGCTGCGTTGCCCAGAGTCAGCACTGACTTGAAGGCACTTTAGCAGTAGTGTTGTAAATTTTTTTATTTATTTTTTTTAATCTGTAAATACATACCAATGAGTCTGATGTCAATGCCAGGTAAAATGATGGAATAAATTTCATAAAAAGAACACCACAATTATTGCTCATATTCTGTAATATAAAATATAAGATGATCATAAATATCTTCAAAATCAGACACAAGAGCTCTGCTATCAGCCTCCAAGCTCTCTTACTCCCAAACACCAACAACAGACCAAGGAGGAAAACCACATCAGAGACCCTCAGCACCCCAAGTAACTACATAAAATCACGCAATTTCACTACACAAAGAGCACTTTCTTTAGCTGCCCCATTATTATGGAACTCTCTCCCTCCCGACTTAAGATCACTTGATGATTTAAAGGACTTCCGGAAACAATTAAAGACTGTACTTTTCACTGAGCACTACGGATCAAACACCTAACTCAATTCCATTTATTGTTACCTTTATGTATCCCACCCTACTACTTGATGTTTTGTTTATGCAATGCATGTTTCCCTTGCTTCGGTATAACCTTTGTATGTCTTTGTGACCGCTTTGATTGAAGGAAAAGGCGGTATAAAAAAACTTGTTAAATAAGTAGGTAAACATGACTTACTGGGGAAGAGTAAAGGGAGGTCTTGCTATACTAGTCTGTTGGAATTCTGCAGACTAGATGGACCATACTGGTCTTCATCTGCCATCATATACTATGTTACTAAGTGTGAATATGCACGTGGATAAAGGTGGAACCAGTTGATATTCTATATTTGGATTGTAAATGGAATTTGGCAAATTCCTTCCATGAAAGATGCCTCCAGAGGTTAAAAGCCATGGGGTGGGAGGATTGGTAACTGGCTAAAAGAGAGGAAGCAAAAAGTAGGATTAAATGGTTTAATTTCTCCTAATAGAAAAAATATATACTGTAATGCTTCAGAAATCTGTACCCAGCTTGAGTTTGATGCATTCATTCATGGTCTAGAAAAAAGAATAAGGGACAAACTAATTTGCAGATGACACAAAGATATTCAAAGTAGTTAAAGCATATGTGGACAGTGAGGAACTTGCCAGAGTGGAGAACTGGATATCTAAATGGCAGATGAAAATTAATGTAGACAAGTGCAAAAAGATGCACCTAAGGGAAAACAGTCCTAAGTAGAAGTGTACAGTTCTGAGCTCCCTATAAGGAGTTGCCATCCAGAAAAGGATCTTGGAGTTGTGGAAAATATATTAAAATCCTCAACTCAGTATACAGTAGCAGTCAGAAACTGAATAGAATGTTTAGAAGTTATTCAGATGAGAGTGGAGAATAAAACTCAATATAACAATGCCTCTTTAGATCCATAGTGTGACTGTACCTTCAGTATTGTGTATGGAACTAAACAAGGTACCAGAGAGGCAAAAAAAAAAGGGATCCAAAGTAGCTCCCTTTATAAAAAGGATAAAAAGGCTAAGGTTCTTCAGCTTGGAGATGAGATGGCAGAGCGGGAGTAAGATAGAGGTTTATAAAATCATGAGTGGGGTTGAACAGATAAATAGGGAATAGTTATTTACCCAGCCTATCAGAACTAGGACTGGAGGACATTCTATGAAACTAACAGAAAACAATTCAGTGAACATATTTTTTCACTCTGTGCCTAATAAAGCCATGGAATATGTTACCAAAAATGTAGTCAAAGTATAAGTGAATTTCAGAGGGGTTTGTACAAGGTCCTAGAGGAAAAGTCCATAACAATGATATCAGCCAGGAAGACTTGGGGAAAAGCCACCACTTATCTTTTGAAGTGGGCAACAAGGAATGCATCTACCTCTTGGGATCTGACATGTTCTTCCTACTGACCTGAATTAGCCATGGTCAGACAAAGATACTGTGCTCAATGGACCTTTTGGTCTGATCCAGCAAGCCAGGTCCTGGCTTTAAGTTCCTTTTTGTTTATATAATTCTTGATGTATTGCTAGTGTGCAGGAGCTGTAGCAGCGGCCATGTTTTCCACGAAAGTGTCGGGTGTGGAACTGGATTCTCTAATTACCCAAGTAAAAGACCTACTGCCTGATCTTGGTGAGGGATTTATCCTGGCCTGCCTAGAGGTGTATGCCTACAGCGTTGAACAGGTTATTAACAACATACTGGAGAACCGCCTGGCTTCTGCTCTCCAGAAACTGGATCGTTCATTGCCCAGGTATATGACCTACATGAAGAGATGAGACCAAAGCTTGAACAAAAGGTGCTTTGGGGGGGGTATGTTAAGCTCCGACTAGACATGAGATACCATCTCCTGTTTTTCATTTTCCGTTCTTGGTCTCTGCAGGCAAGTGAAACAGGAACCATGTACTCTTCTGTCCTCTCGCACCAACATTTTCCAGGATGATGAGTTTGATGTGTTCAGCAAGGACTCTGTGGATATGTCTCGGATCTGGAAAGGCAGAAGGTAAATGTCTTTGAGTGAGTCTTTTGAGTTATTCCTCTTGCTCACATCCATGTATCTACTGTACCACATGCTAGCACAGGAACAGTGAAAATCTTGATAGCAGTACACTATGCCTTCTGTCCTGTATCATGTTCTTACATTTAAAGACCACTTCTTTGAACAAACTTCAACCCTTTTTAATAGGCGAGATGACTGACTGAGCTAGACAGACTGCCTGCAATGTTTTGTTTTTTTCTTTATCCCCTTTCCTATCTTGTCTGACATGTTCCATCACTGCATGTCCCCCTTCTCTGTCTAAAATGTTTTCATGCGTATCGTGCCCCTAATTGTATGGCTGTTTTAATGTGAACTGCTATTTTGAATGTTTTTGCTGTGTGTTGTAACATATATTGTGATGACCCTATATCATGTTTGCTTGTTTTCAGATTTTTATCTTATTGATTTTACATTATGATGATAGTGTGTTTTTATTATAGCTATACAATCACTGTAAATTGCTATGTCCAGTTACACTTGCTGTATACCTGCTTCTTAGGTGAATATCTTTAAAAAGGCAGTAAATAAAGTTTGAATAAAGCCCATCACAAAATAATTATGTAACATAAGAGATAAAGCATGACAAAATTCATCATTAAAAAAACATACAAGCAAGAAAAACAATACATTACTAATCTAAAGGCAAAGCTTGACTCAACTTATTCTCAATAGGAAAGCCAAGCTGTGAAATAATTAATTAGCTTCCTACCTATAACTTCAGAATACTTGGGAATCATCCCTTCAACTAATACAAGCCCCCAACCCCCTCATCCTCCAACTGCTGACAAAGGAATGACTTCCCATTTAGATTTGCCCCTTTGAAAGTGGCCTTCCCCTACTCCAGACTACTGCTTTAGAATGGAACACAATGAGGAATGGGCATCACATCCCAAGCAGCAAGGGAACACTAAAAAAGGAACATCCTTTTTTCTGTTTGTGTTTTTTTCTTTAATCTGGTGGATGATGATGAAAGAATCCCCAAGAGAGATCTCGGTGAAGTGGTATTTTAGGAAATAACAAAATCCCTTAGTGAAGGCTGCTAAAAGTAATTCTTGTGCTGTGTGTGAATATGTATGTGGATAAAGGTGTAGGCAGACTCATCAAAGACAGGAGCACATAAGCAACCTGAATGGATCTGGCTTTCATCCCCAAGCCTATCTGACTGTGTCCTTTTCTCTGTGCATATGCCATCACTCTAATGATGTGATTGTAGGAAAGGTGAGAACACAAAACATTTTCTGAATGACAAGCATCTGATAGCAGAGCAGAAGGAGCGCTACAGTCGGTACAGTGTGATTGTAGAAGAGATCCCAATTGAGGCAGGCACTGCACAGTTTTACAAGGATGACTATGAAGATGAATATGATGACACCTATGATGGCAACCAGGTGGGGGCCAATGATGTGGATTCAGATGATGAGCTAATCAGCAGGAGGTGAGTGAATAGCTGGTGTCAGGAGTCTATGCCACAGGCCTCTAAAACTGTTAGCTTGGACAGCTCTATGCTTGATGTATTGGGGGTCTTTGTTTAACATTGGCTTGGGCTGATGGGAGGGATGGTAGATGTCAATGATTTCGCTTCCGCTGTGTGAGAGGTGCAGAACAATTATGGTTTTATGTCTCTGGAAGGATAGGTATTTCCTATAGCAGTGTATGTTATGTATTATGATGGTGGATAATTGATGCATTGCTATGATATATTTCTGTGCTATTATACATAATGCCTTAGTTTATGTACTTGATTATGGTGATAAGATAATGTGTGTTACACTTTGAGTGTTAAGATTAGAAAGGCCTGGCACAAAGCAATAATAAAACTAGACCAGTAGCATGGCTGTCCTAGAATATGCTACTGCAGGGAGAGGAGACTGCTGGACGTGCAGAGCCCTTCACCCATCGTTTTGCCTTTAGATGGAGATGAACCTTACCAGCCCTTACGATTTGACCAATCTAACCTTACCCTCTGATAATAAATATGCGATTATGAGTTTGGTCTTACAATGTTCATGACTATTACTAGCTGTATATCTCACCTAGAGTTCTCAAAAGATCAACGTCCTTTTATGGTCTCCCCAACACCCTTAGGCCATTTACCATCCCCCAGGTTTTAAGGACCAAGGAGCAGAAGGAGCCAAATGAAGAGCAAGAGGAGGATGATGACTCCGAAGAGGAAACTGCCAAGGTAACATTTAAGGAAAGGGAATAGATATTCTTCCTCAACACAGTTATGGACAATTTTTTTTTTGTAAGGAGTAAGATATTGGATATTACACACAATGAACCTACTATCTTAAGGTAGCAGGAATGGGGTTCAGATAGGCCTAATTTAGGCATGGTTAAGAAAGAGACATTCCTGTTCGTAGCCCCAGTCTGGTCCCGGACCTCTGAGTTGTCAATCTTAATCAGCAGCTTGGAGACTGAGGAACCACCTTCTTTTCATGATGTCACTGCCATATAGCCCTGGCATCCGCCCACCTCCATCAGTTACCTCAGTCTCCAAGCAGCTGACTAGGTTGAGCCCGGGGGTCCGGGCTCACCGGAGGAACAACTAAGACTTAGTTTGAGTATAGGATTTAGTCTGTTTAGTTTGATTAGGTTTTGTTTTCTGGTTAGTGTTTTTAAAAAAAAAAAAAAAAAAAAAAAAAAAAATTAGGACTCTGTACCTTTAAGGTATTGGGCCTGTGCCTGCCGGTGCTTTAGTCTCTCTCTCCCTCTGTTCGAGGAGCTCGGAGGTGTTGGAAGGGTCGGCTCTCCCCGGCTTGGGCAGGGGGACCGACCTGCCAACCGGCAGGAGCTGCGTCCAGCCACGCGCCAAACAGAGGATTTGCCTGTGAGCGCGCCTCTGGCTGGACGGAAGAGGGGAAGTTTCAGTCTCGTCGCAGTTAATTCTGCGGTGCCAGTCTCCTCTTCTGCTGCGCTGCGCGGGCAGCCCAGGTAAGGCTTGCGTGGGGGTAGAACTGCAGCGGTTGCTTCTCATTCTCCCCGCGGCGCGGCTGTGCCTCGCGCTTTTCAGGCCCGGCCTCGTGGCGCTCGCGCGGGAGTGCGCTCTGGCTCCCGCGTTTTTTGGCTTAGCCCTCTGCGAGCGGCCTGGTTCTACGGGGGACGCGGCAGGTGTCCCCGAGGGACTACGGGGCTCTTTCCTTTTGTTTTTTAAGTGAGGGGCATTTGACAATTGTGTAAAAAAAAAAAAAAAAAAACCGCTAGCGCCAGTTTCTTTTCCGGGACTTCCGGCGGTGAAGTGGTCTCAGAGCCCTGCTTCCCAAATTGCTCGGGTAGCGGGTCCCTCTCTCCTCACGGTTCCAGTCTCTTTGGGGATCTCGAGGGCACGCTTGGCGGAGGTCGGCCTGGGGCGGGCCTGCGCTTTCTAGCCATGTCTCCTAAGACCCTCTGTATGATTTGTGGGGTCAAGAGATCCTCTCTAACGGACTCCGGCGTATGCAAAAGTTGCTCTAGGGAGGCAGCGACCCTGGATTCCCCCGGGCTGGCCGTGGGGGAGTTGCCGGGGCCTGAGGCTGGGCCCTTGGATATTTCTTCCCCAGGCTCCTCCCGGGAGGAGCAAGTAGCGGGACCCTCGGTTCCCGTAAAGGAACCGGTCCCACAGGTACCCTGGGCGGGCGGACTCGAGGCCATTTTTTCCCCCGAGTTCGTGGCCCTGCTGCGGCACGCGGTGGGAGGCCCTTCCCGCCCGTCCACAACGTCCCCGGAGGGCACCTGCCTTAAGCGGGGTGCCTCGGCTCCCTCCGCAGAAGTTCAACCCGACCAAAAACGGCTCAGGTTGGATACGGCGTCGGTGGAGCCCTCCTTAACCTCGCAGGGACACCTGTCGGAAGACGAGGTCGAAGGAGGGCCTCAGGAAGACGACCTGGAGGACGGGGAACTGGATGACAAGGAAGAGCAGGCCAGGGTGGTCCGAGTCTTCCGGAAAGAAGAACTGCCGTCCCTGATCTCCGAGACCCTGAGCGCCTTAAATATGCCGGCGCAAGGGCCTTCGGAGGATGAGGCTCTGGAGGACCCCCTGCTGCAAGTCTTCCGTAAGTCTCAGAGGGCCTTCCCGGTCCATCGGGTCTTCCAGGAGCTGATTCAGGAGGAATGGAAGGTCCCGGGCGCGGCCCTAAAGGGCTCGCGGGTGCTCGGTCGTCGGCTCTATCCTCTGGTGGATCGGGATAGGGAGGTGTTCGCGCCCCCCAAGGTGGATGCTGCGGTGTCAGCGGTGATAAAAAAGACCACCATCCCAGTGGAAGGAGGAGCGGCCCTAAAGGATGCCCAGGACAGGAAGCTGGAAGCTCTCCTGCGTCAGGTTTTCGATACCAATGCTCTCTCCCTCCAGGCCGCGATTTGTGGGGCCTGGGTCGCTAGGGCCTGTCTTCGCTGGGCCCAGCAGGTGCGGCCGTCGCAGGCGGAGGGCACTTCGGTAGAGGCGGCCCGCCTGGAGTCGGGGGCAGCCTATTTATCGGATCTGCACTATGACCTCATGAGGGGGCTCTCCAGCAGTATGGCGTCGGCGGTGGCTGCCCGTCGGTACCTGTGGCTCCGGGCCTGGGCGGCTGATTCGGCTTCGAAGGCCCGGCTGAGTAAGCTCCCGTTCAAGGGACGCCTCCTGTTTGGGGAGGATCTAGAGAAGTTGGTCAAGGACCTGGGCGAGTCTAAGGGAGGCAAGCTGCCGGAGGATAGGCCCAAGCAAGGCCGTGGAGCCGCCTCCGGCAGACCCCCTCAACGGGACTTTCGTCGATCTCGCTTCCCCCGGTCCTCTGGTGGACAGCGGGGCCGGTTTCCCACCCGCAACCAGGGGTTTCGGGGCTTCCGAGGGGCCGGCAAGGGCTTCGGGGGAGGGGCTTCGTCATCCTCCTCCGCCGTCTCGGCCCAGCGAAAGACGCAATGAGATGCGGCGGGCCCAGGGGCCGCCGGTTCCCGTAGGCGGCAGGCTGCGGGAGTTCTACGACGCCTGGGCCCTCATGACTTCGGATCAGTGGGTGCTGGAAGTCATCCGGGACGGATACGCGCTGGAGCTGCAGCGTCCGGTGCGCGATGTCTTCGTGCGGTCCCCCGGCAAGGCGCCCAGCAAGTGCGCTGCGCTTCGGGAGACCGTTCAAAGATTGCTGGACCTCCGGGCGATCGAGCCGGTCCCGCCCGCGCAACACGGTTGCGGTCGATACTCCATCTACTTCGTGGTCGCCAAGAAGGGCGGGGGACTCCGCCCCATCCTAGACCTCAAAGGGGTAAACCGGTGCCTCCGGGTGACTCACTTCCGCATGGAGACTCTACGGTCCGTGATTGCAGCGGTCAGGCCGGGAGAGTTCCTCACCGCTTTGGATCTGTCCGAAGCCTACCTCCATATTCCCGTCCGACAGGAACAACACCGCGTACTCTCCGCTTTGCGGTTCCTTTTGGTCATTTCCAATTCCGAGCGTTGCCGTTCGGGCTAGCGACGGCTCCGCGCACCTTCACGAAGGTGATGGTGGTGGTAGCGGCGGCCCTGCGCAGGGAAGGCGTTCTGGTGCACCCGTACCTCGACGACTGGTTAATCCGGGCAAAGTCCAGGGAGGAGAGTTTGCGGGCCACGTCCCGGGTAGTCGAGTTCCTGGAGAGTCTCGGTTGGGTGGTCAACAGGGCGAAGAGCCAGTTGGTCCCGTCCCAGGATCTGGAATACCTCGGAGCGCGCTTCGACACGGGCACCGGTCAGGTGTTCCTTCCCCGGCAAAGGGCGCAGAAATTGCGGATGTTGGTTCGGCAGTTCATGAAGAGACGGGAGTCCACGGCATGGCAGTACCTCCAACTGCTGGGCACCATGGCGGCGTCGATCGAGCTGGTGCCGTGGGCGAGGGCTCATATGCGGCCCTTGCAGAGGGCGCTGCTCAGGCGCTGGTCGCACCAGCGGGATCCGCTCTCTCAACGGCTCGTCTGTCAGGACGAGACGCGGGCGGGACTGCGCTGGTGGTTGGAACCCCGCTCCTTGAGGAGGGGCAGGCCGCTGGCAGTGCCCGAGTGGGTAGCGTTGACGACAGATGCCAGCCTCCAGGGTTGGGGGGGCCACTGTCGCGGCCAGTTCGCACAGGGGCTGTGGAGTCCGCTGGAGCGCACATGGTCGATCAACCACTTGGAATTGCGGGCAGTAGCCCTGGCGTTAGCGAGTTTTCAACCGACCCTCGAAGGATCGGCGGTGAGAGTGTTCTCCGACAACGCCACGGCAGTGGCTTACCTCAACCGTCAAGGCGGGACCAGCAGCGCGAGCCTCGAGGCGGAGGCCGAGGCCCTCTTTGCTTGGGCCGAGCGGCATCTCCTGGCGGTGTCGGCGGCGCACGTGGCAGGTGTGGACAACGTGGAGGCAGACTTCCTCAGTCGCGTGCGAGTAGATCCAGGAGAGTGGGTTCTCCATCCGGAGGTGTGTTCGCGATGCTCACGCGGCGTTGGGGCAATCCGGTGATGGATCTGATGGCCACTTTCCGTTCCGCAAAAGCCAGCCGCTTCTTCAGCCGGCGCAGAGAGCCGATGTCCGAGGGTCTCGACGCGCTGATTCAGCCCTGGCCGAAGGGCCAGCTGTTGTACGTCTTTCCGCCGTGGGTGCTCATTGGTCGGGTGCTCCAGCGGGTGGAGAACTTCGGGGGAACGGTGATCCTGATAGCTCCGGACTGGCCACGCCGACCTTGGTACGCAGATCTGCGCAGGCTCCTGGTCAAGAAACCATGGCGGCTCCCGGTTCGACCGGACCTGTTGACACAGGGTCCTCTGTCCATGCCTCATGTGGATCGGTTCTCGCTTACGGCCTGGCTATTGAAAGGGCGCGGCTGAGATCTCGGGGTTACTCCCCGGAGGTGGTCTCTACCTTGTTGAAGGCACGTAAGAGGTCCACCTCACTGGCGTATATCCGGGTCTGGCGGATCTTTGAGGCCTGGTGCAGCGAGCGGCACTTGGCAGCTCTCAAGTCGTCTGTCTCCCAGATCTTGGACTTTCTGCAGTGTGGTTTCGATAAGGGCCTGGCGGCATCTTCGCTTCGGGTGCAGGTCGCGGCTCTGGGAGGACACCGGGATGTCAAGCGGTTCCTACGCGCGGTTGCGTTAATCCGCCCGCCCTGCAGACTTCCGGTTCCGCAGTGGCACCTCCCCCTTGTGCTGGCTGCACTGGAACGAGAGCCTTTCGAGCCCTTGAGCACGGCTTCCCTGAAGGATCTCACGTTGAAGGTCGTGTTTCTGGTGGCCATTTGTTCGGCTAGGCGAGTCTCGGAGTTGCAGGCCCTTTCCTGCAAGGAACCGTACTTGTCTTTCTTCTTCGAGACCAGGGTGGTTTTACGGCCGGTGCCGGCCTTCCTGCCCAAGGTCGTATCGGCCTTCCACTTGAATCAGGAGATTTCCTTGCCAGTGTTCCGGGCGGCCCATTCGAGTTCCGCCTCCCGGACGCTGGATGTCCGTCGAGCCTTGAAGAGGTATCTCCGACGTACGGCGGGGTTCCGCCGCTCGGAGAGATTGTTTATTCTGTTCTCGGGTCCTCGCCGGGGGGAGGCGGCTTCTAAGGCCTCCATCGCTCGGTGGATCCGGGAGGCTATTTCGTCGGCCTACCTGCTGAAGGGGAGTCCAGTGCCGGAGGGGCTGCGGGCCCATTCCACCAGGGCCCACGCTGCGTCCTGGGTGGAGCTCCAAGCTGTGCCGCCTGCGGAGATTTGCAGGGTGGCCACCTGGTCTTCTTTGTCCCCCTTTATTAGACATTATCGATTGGACGTTCAGTCCGCACAGGATGCCAGTTTCGGGGCGGCGGTGCTGCAAGCGGTTGCGGCCGGGCCCTCCCGTTAGATCTACTGCTCTGGTACTTACTCAGAGGTCCGGGACCAGACTGGGGCTACGAACAGGAAGGTGAAATTAGTCTTACCTGCTAATTGTTGTTCCTGGAGTAGACCCAGTCTGGTCCCGCATCCCACCCGGTGTTGCCGTAGAGCTTGCAGCACGGGGCTCTGTTTTTTGTGCTGCTGACAGGTAAGCAGGATCCTTTTGGGGGTCATTTATGTAGGGGGGTGGTCGGACAAGGGAGAGATTAGTCTGGGCACCCCCAGGGTTCACGGTTGGTGAATTCATTTTTGTTATGTTTCAGTACTGGTGGGGTTTGGACCTTGCGGTTTGTAAGTGAGGTCTTAACTTATTTGTTGCTCTGGTGAGTCTGCTTTGTCAGTAGGGTACTGATGGAGGTGGGCGGATGCCAGGGCTATATGGCAGTGACATCATGAAAAGAAGGTGGTTCCTCAGTCTCCAAGCTGCTGATTAAGATTGACAACTCAGAGGTCCGGGACCAGACTGGGTCTACTCCAGGAACAACAATTAGCAGGTAAGACTAATTTCACCATACAGTCTTCTAATGGCAAAATTGGGGGGACTCAAGAGTGATACTAACAGGTCTCTTATTTTTTGGAACACGCAGAAAATGTGCAATAGGCCCAGCAATTTCACTATTGAATTGTGTGTCTTAGCTGGGGAAGTGTGGCATATTTCAGCCCAACAGGAATTTCTACATCTGACTAGTGAAAGTGAAAACTTAATGGTGTTTGCTTTACTTGCTGCTTTTGATTTGTAAAGGTGTCTTATCTGGTAAGAAAGTTTTAGAATTGAAGTGAACTCTACGGGACTGTAAATGGTATACATAATACTGAGGAGAGAGAACAGTGGAGATTTAAAGGCAGTGTTCTCTTCCCATTTCGCAGCCAGATCACTTTGTGCAGGACCCAGCTGTGCTCAGAGAGAGGGCTGAAGCCAGACGGATGAACTACCATGTCAGAAAAGGGTAAGCTGAAATGCTATTCCCTCTGCTGTCCCTGCGCCACTAATTTTTGAGGATGGGGAGATTTTTTTTTTTTTCAGTTCTAGAATCAGCAGTCAGAGTGTAGAGGGAGTCTCATCCATTGCCGCTGTATGTGTGCAGGGTGGTGTGACTGATTGCAGTACACAGTCCTGTGCCATATTGGCTGTGATGTGGCGCATCCTTTCAGAAGCACCATCAGGGCTCTATGCCAATGAGAGTCCTCCTTTACCATTTGCACAATGAACGTGAAAGTACTTTGAAATGCTTTAAATATTGGTTTGAGAAATTAGCATTCTGATGTTCAGAAATTAGTTTTAATCAAATTGTAAACTGTTTAACTAAGGAAGTATTAAATTGGTGTTATCCAGGAAGAGCTACTGCATGTGCCAGTCCCAGGCTTCTAGCTTTTCCTGGGACAATCAACAAATGACATCAAAGGTATACAGTATAACAATATTTTGGTAGGGAATGCTACTAATTGTCTTGCTTCCTCTTTTCTGTATTAATCCTGGCATGTTCTTTGTATGTAACTTTCCCTTACATTTGTGCTCTAGTTTCCGTCATGATAATTCTGCAGTTGTTATGGGTAGTGCTAAGGGCCAAGGACAGTCTCGAGAGACTCTACAGGAACGCAGGAAGAAAGAAGCCCACAAAGGAGCACGAGCCAATCACAACCGGCGGACTATGGCAGACAGGAAGAGGAGCAAAGGCATGATCCCATCTTGATAAGAGCTGCATTTTTAAAGGGCTCAAGGGACTGCCCAGTATTCAGCCCTGCATCTTCCTCTTTGAGAAGAGAAGTGGCAAACTGGGGCATGCACAAGTTGCTGAGATCTCGATACAGGAATGAGCACAAAGGGCTCACTCAACTGAAATGTTTCAGAAAACCCCTAAATCTGGAGTTCATTCACCAGCAAAAGTCAATGGTCACTGCATTTGTATTTTTTCCATTAAATAATACCCTCCATATATGGATTAAACATTTGAAGCAGGTTTTGACTTTTTAAAACAAACCTTTCAGCTTTTTGCCATATTTGGAAAAAGAATTAATTTTTGCACCAGTTAGGAAATAATAATTTCAAGTTTGGGAAGCAACTAGCCAGTTATCAGCATGTCTGAAAAATATAAATACAGAGGCCCTAAAACCAAACACTGTAGGGAATCTAGCTGTACTTCTTTTTTAAAATG